>CM060934.1:282886235-284182902 GCA_030765085.1 Allium cepa | reverse complement strand
CACATTTAATTCAATTGCTTTCAAAATCAATTTATTTTACCCTTATCAACACATAGAATTTTAATTACCTCCATTTACATCCAAACGACAATTTATTCCATCATTTATTTATTCAACATAATTAGTTTATCCACATTTACTTAAACCATTTCTAATAAACTCGAAACATTTTATTTCCTTATTGTCTCAAATTATTTCAATTCCTTAATAATTCAAATATTTTACAATTATTTATTCTAGAATTTCATTCCATTAATATTATTTATAACTCACCGAATTTTATTTCGGTTTAAAAAAATTTATTTTCACTTAATTTAAAGTCAATCCAATATTATTAAACTTTGTTTAAGTTGAAATAAATTCAACTCTCTTCCATCTATTCAGCTTAAGTCAACTTACTTTAATTTATTCAAATTTTACACTTAAGCTCATTCTGATTTTGCAAACAAAGTTCTCTTTCAATTTATCTTGATTCTATTTTAATTCAATCTCATTTCCAACTACAAATTATTTGATCAATTATTATACATTTTAGCTTCTAGATTCAGCTCATTCAATTTATTACCTGGCTATTTCCAAATTATCTTCACTCATGGATTTTATTTCCACACTCAAATCATTGCTATTTTAATCCATTTACATTTTTATCCTATATACTTCAATTATCTTTAATTTATTAACACTTCAAGCTAAATTTTCAATTTATAACTCAAGTTCTAAATCTATTATCCATTTACCATCCAATTTAATTAACTCACAATTCAACTTCATCCTCAATTACTTTCACTTCATCCACAATTTAAGTCAAATTTAATTTATAACTTGAGTTCATTTCCAAACTTCATCATAAACTCACCATTCAATTTCATTAACTAATTTATTATCTAATTAGTTCTTCCCTTATTTATAATCCAACACTTGAATTTTTATTCCAAATATCACTTCATTTTATTTTCTTAAGTTCAATATACTTTACAATTCAAGTTTGGGTTCTCTTTTCATTTTTCAATTCATCAAAATATTGATTTTGGGCATTGTATTCCATTTTCAATTTAATAAGTCACAACCTATTGTTTTATACAATTCCATTCATCATAAGCTTGAATATATTCATCTTTTATTTTTAACTCAAACCTTCTATTTATTTATAACCCAAGCATATTTTTATTTCCTGGATTTCTAATTCTTTTACAAGTCATTCTGATTTATTTAACTTAATTTAATTCTTATCCAACTTATTTCCCAGTTATCTAGGTAAAAATTTAATTCCATTTAATAACTTAATTGAATTCTTATTCCAATTCAATTTTATTTTAACTCAGATTTATTTAACTCAATTCGATTTCAACTTAATTCGAATACAACTGGATATTATTTCAGCTTATTCAATTTATTTTAATCCAGTTAAATTTTATTCTCCAATCCAAGTTAATTTCATTTTTAACTTTTCTCTTTAAATTTAAATTTCAACATTCAAAGCTTATTTATCCTTCCTGATTTAAAAGAACATCCTAACTTATAAGCTTATAACCCATCTTATCAGGATTTTTTAAAATACCGGCTTTTGGTTTCAAAACATTTTGAAATTTCCAACATCTCAAATCACACTTCTCAAAATTTAAATCAATCCTGGTTTTATTCCCAGCAAATTTCCTTAGAAATTTTCAAAAACAACTAGCTTTCTGAACAAGTCAATTTGGTAGCAATCCGTCACTTAGGAATTTGAAAATGAATACTGATGATGCAGCCGTCATCATCGGAATTATTTTCCAATAATCCAAGTGATTTCAATGCTATATCACTTTCAAAATCCATTTAAAACAGATTTCTTTTCAGAAACATCACCAAAACAATTGTGCTATTATTTATCTTCAAAACACTTCCAAAATCTCCGGGTTTTAAATTTCCAAATCCTGCTTAAATCAATTTTACTATAATTCATTTGCTTATCTTATGCTCATACAAATTCTTATTTGATTATATTTCAATTTATAAATTTCATTTATGACTCATACTTACGAATTTCATTTTATAATGAATTTATTCCCTTCAACTTTGGTTATACTTTCAATTTCTAGTTAAATTCACTTAACAATGATAATACTTTAATATTATCATTTCTAACATCCAAGCAACCATATAATAGCTATATATTTTTCCAAAAACTTTCTTTATATCAAAAATATATTTTTGGATAAAATTATTTCATTTACCCATATTTAAAACAATACCGTGTCGATTGTTCTATTCAAGTGTTTAGAAACCCCTTCGATACAGTTGTCCAGACTGTGCCGACGAAGGTTCATATGCCACTCAATAAACCAATCAACACAATATTAAAACAATTTATATTCACTAACAAATACGCGCTCATATTTACTTATATGCTCAAACTCATTATAGAGTACTGCGGACTCTATTTTAAATGAGTAATTCCCACCAGAGCCAAGGTTATCGCCAACCTAAGCTCTGATACCAAGTGTAACAACCCGCAAATCCGTACCCCTTGAGTCAACCCTATTCTACAATAATCAACTCAAGTTGCACAGAAAAACGAACCATTTGGGTTTAAGAAGAAGAGGTAGAAGAAGAGGAAACAAAATCAACATCAGAATCTAACCATCGCCGCGGATAAAATATAATAGATAATAATGATCTTTACTCAAAATCAAATATATCAGTTTATATATATTACATCATCAGAGTACATCAATCACCACTCAACATCAATAACATACAAATGGATACACAACAACTCAACACAGCGGAAATATATATATATACAAGTACGTGAGTACGTATTGTCATCCAGCTCGTCTCCTGAGCTCCACAGCATCAAAACCTGTAGTCTATAATACTCGGTCTGACCCGAGCATCATATAAAACAACACCCGAGTCAGTCTGGAATACCAGCGTGAGAAAATCACACCCAATTGATTATTAAAGTTTCAAAATCCTTTGAAAACAAAAGCATCTCGTAAGACCACGCCACAAATAAACATGTCGGGTTTTTACCTTACGATAGCTAAAACAATTTTATAGAAATCCTCTGATATTATAGTAGTGTCTATAGAAAGTAAATAGAATCTAGCTGAAATGCTTGCATCTCACGTTTCAGCAATAGTTGGGCACAATCAAAACCGTACGGGCGCGTAGGGAAAATGGATTCCAACTAATGGCTAGGCACTGGGGTACCACCTGTCACAGTACCTGGTCTAGATCAGCGTACCGAGGAGCCACCCTAACTCCCCTGCAACACAAGACCGGAACCATCCCTTACTGGACAGTCCCGAGCAAGATCACCCCGCGGTTGGGATCAGCAACCGCCCACACAGCCGAAAAAGGGACATCTAAACAGGGATGACCTCACCCTCCAGTGGGGGCTACCCACGAAGCCTTGCTGCATATCCCCTGATTTTCAGCCATTCCCATTTGATGAGGCTTGAGGCTAAGCGTTACCTTTTTAGAATATATCCCTTAGAATGCCCATCGTCCGCCTGACGATGTTTTCGCAAGCATTCATCCATACAAGTCCGTCCCGGGTTCAAACGGAACCGAAGGCACTATTCCTACTACATCCATTTTGGAAATATCCTCAGGATTAGTAGCGACTAGCCCTTGCACTTCACTGCTCCATCTTCGAATCCAAATTCGTTTACACGAAAACGTACAAACCGGATCGAAGTAGTTTTCGAGAAATAAATCTCGATCCCGGTCTCTTCGAAACGATCAACGCATTGTCCAATATTGATAGTCGGTTATTTAACTATCAATTTCTATTCACAACCATCCATCAAACAATAATTTTCCAAATTATTTATTAATCCCAAAAATATCTTCACAAGATATATTCCTATTTTCAATCCTTTGAAAACAGTTTCAAAACCATCCTTCTTTTCAGAATAAACTTTCCCAATATTTTCTATCCCCACTGAAATTGCCAAGCACAAAACTAGATTTTAAAAATAATTTAAAACACTTTACTTTAAAATATATACCTTCAAAACATTTAAATTAAAACTATTTCAATAATTTGTTAAAAACACATATTAAATGAATAATTGAAAATAAGGTTACTTAATAAATATGAAACTAGATTTATACTTTTTAAAACATAATATTAAGACATTTTTTTTAAATAATTACTACTATAATAAATAAAAAGAAATTACTTACTTAAGAACTTAAATATTAGAAATAAGAAATTTTCCAACACTTGCTTTTAAACAACTTTTAATCTTTTAACTTATATTTAAAAATTTACTTTGAAAACGTACTTGGTTATCCAGGGAGAATTCCAACTTCAATCACTTAAATCAATTTCCCAAATTGATTTCCAATTTATTTCCTTTTAATTCGGAATCTATTAATTTCAGATTTCATTTCTTGATTATAATTTAAAAATACTTTAATTAAAAATTCCAAATTTTAGATTTCTCAATTACTTCTTTATTCTTTTAAATAAATTTATACTTTGAATTTTAAAATAATTCTTTATTTCTTTAATTGATATAACTTAAGTTTACAATTCATCAATTTCATTTAATTAAAAATTACATTTCTCTTCATACTCGAAGTTATTTATTATTATTTTCATATTACTTCTATTTCTTTTCAATTCATTCTTAATTTATTCAAACTTTCTATAATTATTTCGCTTACAAATTTACTTCCTTTTAATTTCCTTCAACAATCCAATTCATATATTTTGGTAATTCATGATACCTGAATATCCAATCAAACCATACATTCAATATTCCAATATAACTCATCATCGGATATCAAATAATCAAAACAAAGAATATTGAATAATTTAAATAAATGTGAGGGGTCCAATTGGATCCCTCCAACCTGTTTTCCCTACATCCACAAATGATAGCACAATATAAAATGCCAATTCCAAAATATACCAGACTAAAGCACATCAATCAATTCAACCATTCAAGCAATCATTTAAATTTAATCATTTAAATTTAAATTATACTGAGTGAGATTAACTCACCTTTGCCTTTTAATTTGCCATCATATCCATCTCGACTTGTGTTTCATGACCTTGAACAAACATTAGATTATTTTATTAATATTCGAACTAATCGAACCAATAATTTCCATTTGCTAAATTTGATTTAATTAAAACATAATTTTACTTAAACTAATTTTCGTTTAATAAATTATTTTTAAAACTAACATAAGTTAAATATGCTCATAGAACAAACAGATCACTTTAATAATTTATTTATTTATTTATTTATTTTTAAAACAGGCCAGTAATTTAAAATGTGAGTATGTCTACTGCTTTTTATTTTGAAACTACATATATATATTTTTATAAAATAATCTATATAAATCTAAAGATCTAATTTTTACATGAACTCTACAAACATTTGGAATTTCTGTATATATATATACATATATATTATTAACAGTACTTCAAAATATGTACATATATCGATTCTCTTCTTTTTATTTTTATTTTTGTATATATATATATATACATGTTAAATTGAAATAGCTATGTATTAGATTGAAAACAGAAAATAAAACTACAGTACCTCACTGTCAAAACCCACTCGCGACTCGAGCAAATCCTACTATGTTGAAACCCTTTTGTCTTGAAGCCCAGGCCGCCCAATCTCCAAACGCTCGCGAAAGCGAAATCCACTCGAGATTTCAACCCTAAATCGCCGTCGAATTCGCCACCACCAATCGCGACTACCACAACCGCGCGAATGCCACCACCGAGTCGCCTCACTTGCTCGAACCATCCAGCGACCCAC
Organism: Allium cepa; assembly: GCA_030765085.1. NCBI lineage: Eukaryota > Viridiplantae > Streptophyta > Magnoliopsida > Asparagales > Amaryllidaceae > Allium > Allium cepa. The sequence continues at coordinate 284,177,125 of CM060934.1, read as the reverse complement.
TATCGTCGCTACCCCACTGTCGCCGCTACAGATCAACCGAGTCGCCTTCCCCACTTCTTGCTCGCCGTGATTTGAAAAGGAGGAGAGGACTCGCGTTCGAAATGGAAGGAAGGGGTTTCGAATAGAAGTGGATTAAAGGCTTTGATTCGGCCATTACTGGTTCGATTTTGATTGAGGAGTAAAAACATAGGGCCTGGGTTATTAGTGAAGAGCCTAATCGGCTTTGATTTAGGTTTTTTTTAATTTATTTCTGGAACACATGAATCTTTGCTCTGCCATTTCGAATGATTTGGTTTCGTTTGAAAGCCTGGGATAAGAAGGAAACTTCGTGATTTTAAAAGAAAGGAAGAGGCGTGCTCTTGAAGCCAAGACTTGATTTTTATTTTTTTTATTTTCTCGGCTGTGATGCTGCTTACGTGATATTATACATATAAAAATTTAAATTAAATTATCGTTGTAAACTTCAACGCGTTTATAAATCATACGCTCACATACTAACTCCAATCAACACGAAATTTGAAATCCTACAATAATTCAATATTACGGACCCAATGGGACTGGTTTCATCGAATTCCGAGACTGTGCCTCGGAAGGCTATTTTTAAATTCAGTTTAAACGATTTAAATTTCAAAACTGAACAAACAACTTCCAAATTCAATTTTAACACTTTTATTGTCTTCACTATTATCAATATAAATTTTATAAGCCTTCAAATTATTTTTAATCGGCTTAAAATTCCAGATTCAACATTTTATTCAGATTCAAGTTATTTAATTCAATAATTTAATTATCAAATAAATTGTGATATTCGAAATTCAAGTTAAAATTTTCTATTGAATATTCAAAATCAATTAAATATTCCGATTTTACAAACTCAAAATTCTGGGTCCTCACATTATCAAATTGGGAATGTATCACTAGTAACCATCAACTACATAACCTCTGAGCTCGTACGTCTCAGAGAAGGGTGTTAAGCTAAGAGAATAAATTCTCCGCCGCCAACAGAAATGTATTTGATAGAAACCAGCTTTACATCTCAAAGTGTAACGTTACACACACATCTATAAAAGTCCGTTCCGGGATCGAACGGAACCGAAGGCAGTTCTAAAGAAGCCCTTGCAATCCGAATATTCACTAATCACGTCCGGAATCCCCATCACAAAGGGTGATAAAATCTCTATACTGGAACAACCCGGTGCAGAGTCATTCGACAGGTAATGTAACAACCCGCATATTTATCGATTATATATTTAAATATTTTGTTTAAATATTTTATCATCATTCGGATATTTTTCTGAAAAGCTACTTTTTGCAAACGGTCCAATTAGAACTCGAGACCACTTCCATTGAGTTCGAAATGCCGTTTACAATTTTTTTTAAGTATAAACATTGATAGGTTTGGAGTTAGTGAAATTTCACTAACTTTTCCCGCTTTGGACTTTGGGTTAGTCTAGCCATTATAACTCAAACCCACTTCTCTCCTTCTCCTCACTCTTCATAAATTCCTACCAAACACAAATTTTAACATTAATGGTGAGTGGAAAGGGAAATTAGAAACTCCAAGCCTAGGTTTCAACTCCAACTCCATCATTCAACTCCAAATTCAAGGAAAAGCATTGGATTCAAGATTGTAGTTGCTTCTCCATTCACCTTCAAGCTTTACCTTCATAATTTGGTGAAAAGGTGAGATTTTTATCTCACAATTCTAGCCTATAACTATATTGGACTGTTGAGAATGATTCCCTATCATTTTTGCATGCATATTAGCATTTGGTTTGGATTGGATTGGCGAAAAACTCCAATTTTTAGCGTTTTGGTGAATTTTCTGCACTTAGGTCGTTCTGGCCATTTTTCTGTGTTCGGAGTTAGGTCGCTCGCGACCTAACCCTTAGGTCGCTCACGTGTTATCGCGCTAGGTCGCACTACCTTGAATTAACGTCTTCGGTGTTAGGTCGTATGGACCTTAGGTCCTAGGTCGTATGGACCTTAGGTCGTAGGTCGTTCTGGCCATTTCTAACGTCTTCGGAGTTAGGTCGTATGGACCTTAGGTCGTAGGTCGCATGGACCTTAGGTTGTAGGTCGTATGGACCTTAGGTCGTAGGTTACTCGGCCTATTTAACTTGACCTGTTTTATGCTAACCCTTAGCTCGACCTAGCTTAGGTCGTTAGGTCGCGAACCCTGTTAGGTCATGTGACCCAATACACTTAGGTCATTTGACCTTATATTCTTTTAGGCCTTTACCTTGTTAGGTCGTAGGTCACTCGACCTTATTACCTTGTTAGGTCGCGAGTCCCTTAAGTCGCTCGCCTCTTCTAACCCGCGAGTTCCTTAAGTCATTCGTCTTCCTTAGGTCGCTCACCTGGTTGAGTCGCACCTTACCTTAGCTCGGCCTTGTTAGGTCGCGAGTTTCCCTTAGGTCGCATACCCCCTTAAGTCGCTTGACAACTAGGTCGCGAACACCTTTAGATCGCTCGATCGTATCCTCCCTTAGGTCTTCACTAGGTCGTACCGTTTTGGACGGGTCGCTGCCCCGCACCCCGCCGGGGGCGCTTAGGTCGAGCCCCGTAAGCGGTGGCGTTACCCCCGCACCCCAACCTTGGGGGGTCGCCACCCCCCCGGACCCCCCCTCCGTAGGGGATCTTATCTGAAAAACATTGAGCTGATTTCCTTGGATTTTATTCACATCTCCATATGCGATCTTTGTGACTGATTGTTTCTACAATTGCTTCTGTGTTTTGTCACTTTATAATATAAAGGTTTCAATACTAGTAGTAAATATCAAAACTCTTTTAACAAACAATTTCAACTCTATTTTTAATAACAAAGCTCTTTTCTTAAACTGTTTTCCAATCTACTAATATTTACAAACCTTTACCTCACTCGTATGAGAAATTGAATTAAACGGCTTAGTAAAACAAGTGGTATGAAACTCTTGCGTTTGCTTCGTCGGTTAACTCTTGGACTTGTTCGATTGAACCTTTTTGTGACAATTTTCTAGTGAAGATTTACAGTTTGTTCGTAAATATTTAAGTTAAGCAAGTGGTTATGGGACATGAAGCTAAACTTTTATATTTACTAGCTTAGGGTAATTGACACTTCTCGTTGATCATGACGATCATTCTTATGATTTAGACTAGCAATTGTGTGATGTCTCTTGTTTGCGAGGTCAGACTAGACACCACTTGTGTGATTTCACTCACACATACCATTTTGATTTTTGGCGGTCAGGTCGCGGGGATCCAAGGGGTAGCGCCCCCGACGGGGTGCGGGGCAGCGCCCCGACCAAAACGGTACGACCTAGTGAAGACCAAAGGAAGGATAGGATCGAGCGACTTAAAGGGTTTCGACCTAAAGAGTCACGACCTAAAGGAGTAAGCGACCCTAAGGAAACTCGCGACCTAACATGGCCGAGCTAAGGTGAGGTGCGACTCAACCAGGTAAGCGACCTAAGGGAGACGGGCGACCTAAGGAACTCGCGACCTAACAATAGCACAGGTCAAGCGACCTAACGTTTTAAGGCCAAGCGACCTAATTAAACTCGCGACTTAATGGTGCGAAAGGCGTGCGACCTAAAGTGTTACGACCTAAGGGTCGAGCGACTTAGTGGAACAAGGTCATACGACCTAACGGAGTAAACGGTCGAGCGACCTAACAGGTTATAGGTCATGCGACCTAGTGGGTTAACGGCCTAACGACCTAAGGGTTATAAGCCCAACGACCTTACGGGTTATAGGTCCAGCGACCTAGCGGGTTAGAAGGTCATGCGACCTAAAAATGGAAGGCAAGGCCGAGCGACTTAAAGAACCAAGGCCACACGAGTTAAGGCCTAACGACCTGACGACCTACGACCTAAAGGCCCACGACTTACGACCTAAGGAGCAAGAGCGAGCGACCTAAGGCTGTATAGGGGATTTAAGGCCAGAAACGACCTAAGTGTTTGCGACGTAACGACCTAAAAGCCCACGACCTACGACCTAAAAGCCATACGGCCTACGACCTAATTCCGAGTGCGGAGCGACCTAACGTTGTAGGCCATTTTAAGGTCGGAAACGAGCTATTTTGAGGCCGAGACTTTTCCACGCGAACGACCTAGCATAGGCAGAACGACCTAAGTGCAGAATTTCACCAAAAACACTAAAAATTGGAGTTTTTCGCCAATTCGATTCAAACCAAATGCAAATGTGCATGCAAAAGTGATAGGGAATCATTCCCAACAGTCCAATATAATTATAGACTAGAATTGTGAGATAAAAATCTCACCTTTTCACCAAATTTATGAAGAAAGAGCTTGAAGGCAATGGAGAAGCAACCACAAGCTTGAATCAATGTCTTCTTCTTAAATTTGGAGTTGAATGATGAATTGCAATTGAATTTGAGCTTTAGAGTTTTAATTTCCCATTCCCTCCTCCATTTTTGATAAAGCAAAAAGAATGAAGTTATGAAGAGAAGGGGTGAAGGTTGGGTCTAAATAGGATAAAAGCCTAAACTAAAGTCCAAAGCGAAAAGTAGCGAAATTCCATTAACTCCAAACATATCAAAGCTTATACTCAAAAAGATTGCAAACGTCATTTTGAACTCAATGGCAGTGGTCTCGAGTCCTAATTTGAACGTATGTAAAAAGTAGCTTTTCGGACTATAATCCGACTAACGATAAAATATTTAAATATAATATTTAAATATAAAATCGATAAATATGCGGGTTGTTACAAAAGACCTAGCCTGGATCCCCTGCTAACTAGAACCTACCTACCCCTTACTAAATATTACCGAATATGATCACCCTCTGTTAATAGGCCCCGAAGCATACAAATGAGAGATAAGTACAGTGACTCTAGATAGGGATGATCATACCTTATTTGGAAAAGACCTACTTAGCCATGCTGCATCTCCCTTGTTTTAGTCATTCCCGGCTGATGAGGCTTGAAGTTAAATTTTACTTTTAATATAGCACTTCCCACTTGGAATGCTAATACTGCTTCCAATCAATAATGCAATATCAGCATTCATCTATACAAGTTCATTCTAGGACTGAATGAAGCACTTGAGAGATTCGTCACTAGTCCCATCGTCTTCAAGAGGTCCTCACTTAAAAACGCATTCGTTGGATCGAAGTGGTTTTCAGATAACGTACCCGATCCTGGTCTCTTCGAAACAGCATTCGATAATTTTTGATAAACTCATCCCCGGTTCTTTAGGAAATAAACAGTCAAATATAAGATTGGAGGTCATCTCCTCACCACTAATGGACGGGTTTCTTTATCATTGTCCTAGGAGAATAAAACGAGATTTATACGTACAGTATAGCATCATCGAAGATGTCTGTGTCATATAACTCATGTGTTTCTCCAAGATATTTGCAAAGTCATATTTGGGTCCAAATTCGATGGTCGGTTATTTAACTATTGAATAACAACATTCAATCAAGGATTTATTCCATAGAGAAAACCAACACTGGTTAAGCACATAAGCAATCACTAGCCTCCTTTTATAAATCTGTTACAAATAAATAAAATCCACTCTGTAAATTACTTGTATAAGAATACTTTTGTAGAGATATATCAACCAATTCCTATATTTTCAATACTTAGAGAATATCCATATACTTATCTCAACGGTATAAGTATATTAACAAACTGAGAAAGATTCCCTTTTTATTTTATTCAAAAATCATTCATAAACTCCTTAATTATAATTATCTAAAACCATTTATAAACCATTTGTAGGACTTCTGGAACCATTTATAAAAATTCTTGTATACATTTGAATGACATATAAGTCATTTTTGTACATTTCTAAAATCATTTATAAACCAGTTATAAATCCATAACTCATTTATAAAACTCCTTTTGTAAATCTATAAACTCTTTCTAAAATTCGTTTATAAATATATAACCATTTATAAAACATTTTCACCCTATAAATAATCTTCCCTTAACTCTTCAAACCATTTTATAACTCCTTTATAAAATCCAAGTCTTTTAACTCAATTCGTGGGTCTTGAAAACATTTATAAATACATAAAAATCTTTTGCCATTGTATATAATAATTATTAACAATAAAAATTATAAATAAATGAAAATTATTAAATTTAAAACATCTTAAAAATAATAATTTCAAAATATAGTTAGATATACAATAATAATTAATCTTTACCATTGTATAAATAATAATAATTTATTTTCAAAACCTTATTAATTACCTTTATTATTAATTTCAAACCATAATTATTCTTAAAATAATTAACCTTTTAACATTTTGGTAAATTAGTTAAAACAATATCAACTATAAATTGATAGTTCTAAAACAGTCCTAATCTAATTAAATAACCTTAATATAAACTTACTATAATTAAATAACTTTAAAATAATATTAGTATAACAAATTAACTTTTAAAACAATATTAATATAATTAAATAATTTAAAATAATTTATTAATAATTAAATAAATTTAAACAGTATTAATTTAATTAAATAACTTTAAAACAATATTAACACAATAAATTAATTTTTAAAACAATACAAATAAATAATCTTAAAAATAAATATTTTCGAATACCCAATTTCAGATTTAAAAATCATTTCCTCTCTCAAAAACCAATTCCAAATCAAATGGCAATTTATAGTGTTTTAAAATACCAATTTAAGGCTAATAGCTACCCAACGCTTAACCAATATCGATATTGATTTTCTACCACTATTGGTGTGACGCCCCACCTCTATACCCACGCTAGCCAAGGACGCTACAGGGTAATGCCATCAACTAACACGAGGAATAAGGCTAGTTATGAGCGACCATCTATATCCTTTCTCTAACTATCTATTGAATACATCGACCATCGACATACCAAGCAGGTCGACATACCCAATGAATACTTAAAACAAAACCATAGGTGGTTGGAGGATCTATCAGAACAGAATATAACAACTCAAATGTAATATACATCACAGAACAGTAGATCATCATATACACATATATTGATACATAACAGAGTTTACAAACTGATACACGTCAAGTGGTATAGCAAACCACAATATACAGACGAGTCAAAAGAATACATATATCAGAGTTACAACAAAAAGGACTACACAAAAAGCTATAACAAAAAGGAACAAGCTGGATAGTCCATGCGGAAGCAAAATAGGTTAAGTCCAAAAGCACCTAACCTGAAACAACTCGGTCTGACCGAGTATAAAATACACGAGTCAGTCTAGCCAAACAAATCAGTTAGATAAACTGAACAACAATAACCTGCAAGGTCACAAAGTATAACAAATATCCCTAAAAGAGATAACACAATCATCTAACAAAAGATGAATCATATCATAACAAGCTTTATATCATCGGCAACTCAGAGAAACAAAGGATAGGAATATCCCAATACAAGCCATAAAGGCAAATAACAAATACCAATGAAGGTAACACAAGTTCCACAAGGCAATCGCTATATATCGTGCGACTCAAAAAGACCAACACCGAAGGGCGATACCTAGGGAATATACATATCAATGAAACATCAGAAAATTTGCACGTGCTCAGTACTGTATAAACAAGGATCCATGAACCCGAAGACTCCAAACCCAAATATCACTTGAGCGGCTCATAAAGACCTAACTCCGAAAGCGATACAATAGGGCAACAAACCCGAAGGCACAAACACGAAGGTACAAACCCGAAGGCAACATACCCGAAGGCAACATACCTGAAGGCAACAAACCTGAAGGAGAGTCCGAAGACACTATCCCAAAGGCAAAAAACCATAGTGGTGAAGGTCGGAAGGCCCAGTACTGGACACCACTAACTGGCAGAATGTGTCACAACTCTCAAAAAGAAATCCGAAAAGTGGTAACGTGAGTCCCATAACCACTCGTTCGCACTAAACGGTTTACTATCTTTTAGTTAACTTCACACTCAAAGCAGTACAAAGTTCACCTCATCTCATTGGTAAACCAGACCAAAAGGTCAAAACAATCAATCGAATAGGTCAGGGATTAATCGGAAAGATAAACGCATGGATTCATGGTCCGTGTTTTACCTAACCATTTAATCTCCTTTCCACTTCGCTCGAAGTGCGAAATTTGTGTGTGTATTTTAAATAGAATTTGTAAATTAGAGAAGCAAGCTTTTAATACAATTTAAAAGATTATTTTTATAAAAACCCGTGGATTAAAATTTAAAGGAGTCATCAAAGTCAAAATAAATGATGACAACAAATAGGATCATCACGAATCGATTCAAATTGGAAATTCAATATCAAAAGGCAAAGTGGGCTGAAACAACAAATTCAGTTGACTAAAAAGTGGTTTCAGTTGACTAAACAGCAAATTCAGTTGACTGAACAGAGATTTTCAATTGACTGAATTCTGCCTGGAAACTTTCTGTTTCCAGGTTCAGTCGACCGAACAGAGAATTCAGTCGACTGAATCTTGCCTGGAAACCTTCTGTTTCCAGGTTCAGTCGATCGAACAGAGAATTCAGTCGACTAAACCATGCCTGGGCTATTTTTCAGCCTATCCAAATGAAGAGCAAACTCTTCCAAAATGCAACCGGACGAACATTGGCTCTAAGGGTTTATGCCAATAGGCAACCCGACCCTATATGCTCCTCGATGCATCACAAAAACATGATCAAAACATCAAAGTTAGGATTTTAAAGATCTGAACCCAAAACACTAGAAATTGGAATATTCACCAATTCAACCCAAACCAAAAGCAAATGCACATGAATAAGTGTTAGGAATTCATACCTAACAACCAAAGATAATTATAGTCATAGATGTGAGACAACAATCTCACCTTTAACCCAAAACTAAGAAGAAGGAGCTCAAACACAAGGAGAAGACCAACCAATCTCTACTTCAACTCAACAAACTTCAATCTAAGATCAAAACAAGTATTTCCTAAGTTAGGTTTAGGAAACCTTCTGAAATTGAAGAGGAAAAGAGTTGGAGAAGATGAAGAGAAGGCTTACCAATAGCTTCTCTTCGATTTTGGAGCAAGAATTCAAGTTTGCAAGGTAAACTAGGGCTTGGAATTTCTAATTCCTCTTCCTTTCCCCCATTTTCAGTTTTAGGTTGAGTTTGGAGGTGAAAATAAGTGAATGGGGAAGAGAGGGGCTAAGTTGGTTATTAAACTAGCAAATGGGCTGAACCCAAACCCAATTAGAAAAGGTCGCAAAATTCAACTTACTCCAAACATATCAAAGCTTATACTCAAAAAGATCGCAAACGCCATTTTGGACTCAATGGAAGTGGTATCGAGCCCCAATTCGGCCGTTTGCAAAAAGTAACATTTCGGATCCAAAATCCTACTAACGACGCTATATTTAAATAGAACATTTAAATACATAATCGTTAAATATGCGGGTTGTTACAGATCTCCCCTCCTTACAAAATTGCGTCCCCGCAATTCCCATAGACGATATTTGTAACAACTTCATACATACATCATCCCAAAAAGAAAAGAAATAAGCTTGAGATGAAAACATATTCTCACCATTGCCAAGCCAAGATAGAAAATCCGGATAAGATCGCTCGATAAACTCTCTGGTTTCCCAAGTACAGTCATTGGGGTTAGCGGACCATTGAACTTTAATGAGCGGCATGTCCTTGTTCCGAAAGTGTCGCACCTCCGTGTCAAGTACGTGAATAGGCTGTTGTACAATAGATAAGTCCGGTGAGATCTCAAGCTCTAACAAATCAGGAGAATCAATAACAGAATCTGACTCCCGAAGACACTTCCGAAGTTGTGAGACGTGAAACACGTCATGAATGCCAGATAAATGAGCAGGAAGTGAAACTCTATAAGCCACAGGGCCAATACGTTCAGTAATAGAAAATGGTCCTATAAAGCGAGGAGCCAATTTTCCAGTCGTACTGAAACGCATAACCCCCTTCAAAGGAGAAACACGAATAAAGACAAGATCACCAATCGAGAATTCGAGAGGCTTCCTACGGTTGTCCGCATAGGATTTCTGGCGGCTCTGTGCCTCTTTCATTCTCAAACGAATAAGATCAATCTTTTCAGAAGAGTCACGAGCAAAATCTGGACCAAGAATAAGCTTCTCCCCAGATTCCAACCAACAAGAAGGTGATCGACATGGCCTTCCGTATAAAGCTTCGAAAGGAGCCATACCGATACTAGACTGAAAACTATTGTTGTAGGAGAACTCTACAAGAGGTAAGTTATCCTCCCAACTACCACCAAATCAAAAATTCAAATACGAAAGAGATCTTCCAAGATACGATTCACCGGTTCAGTCTATCCGTCAGACCGTGGATGATAAGCGGTGCTAAAATTAAGCTTTGTTCCCAAAGCTTGGTGAAGACTCTGCCAAAAATGACTCATGAATAAAGGATCACGGTCACTCACAATAGAACTAGAAACACCGTGAAGTCTCACGATTTCCTTGATATATAACTTATCCAAATGAGAAGCAGTCCTATTAGACTTAATAGGAACAAAATGAGCAGATTTAGTGAGGCGATTAACAATAATCCAGATGCTAGAATGGCCCGATCTCGAACGAGGTAGGCCATCCATGAAACCCATAGAAATCTGATCTCATTTCCACAATGGAATCTCTAGAGGCTGAAGAAAACTCAAAGGACGCTGATGTTCGGCCTTAATACGCTGACAAGTTATGCAATTACTCACATAACTCGCCACATCGCGTTTCATGCCTTCCCAATAATAAATACGATGCATATCGGCATACATCTTACTACTACTAGGATGAATGGTATACTTAGAACGGTGACAATCATCAAGAATGTCATGCCTAAGCGCAGAATCAGAAGGCACAAAAAGACGGTTCTTCTTGTGAAGACACCCATGAAAATCAATGCTGAAATCCCGCAACGCCTCCTCACAGGATCCAGACTCACAAAACTGAATAAGATGCAACAAATCAGGATCATGCCGTTGGGCATCGGCAATACGATCCAATAAAATGGGTCAAGCTCCCAAACTAAATAATAGAATAGGAGAATCAGAAGATGAACCTCGATCATGAATTTCACAAAAAGATAGAGTCTCAAGAATATCCAATTCGGCAAGCATCATAGAAATAAAGGCCGAATGTTTGCGACTAAGCGCATCAGCAACACGATTACCCTTTCCAGGGGTATACTGGATATCAAAGTCATAGGAGGCAAGAAGCTCGATCCAACGTTGTTGTCTCATATTGAGTTCCTTCTGAGTGAACAAATACTTCAAGGATTTATGATCGGTATAGAGAATGAAGCGCTCGCCTAATAAGTATTGTCGCCAAATCTTCAAGGCGAAGACAACGACGGCTAACTCAAGATCATGAGTGGCATAGCGAACTTCATTCGTACGCAGTTGCCTAGAAGCATAAGAAACTACCCGATCCTTCTGCATAAGAACAGCACCGAGACAACTACCACACGCATCGGTGTAGAAAACAAAATCATGATTCCCCTCGGGAACCACTAAAATAGGAGCATTAGTGAGAGGTTCCTTTAATGACAGAAAGGAAGCTTCACACTTGTCGGACCAAATAAACCGAATGCCTTTCCGAGTAAGGCTGGTGAGAGGAAGCACAACACGGGAAAAATCCTTAATGAACCGACAGTAATAACCCACCAATCCAAGGAAACTACGAATCTCATGCACATTCTCAGGCCTCTTCCAATTCTGGATGGCTTCGATCTTTGAGGGATCGACAGAAATGCCATCGGAAGATACAACATGGCCTAAGAACTTAACCTTATTCTCCCAAAAGTGGCATTTGGAGAATTTGGCTCTAAGCTGATGATGACGGAGGGTACTCAAGACAATTCTCAAGTGATTAGCATGCTCAGCTTCAGACTTAGAATAAACAAGGATGTCATCAATGAACACAAGGACGAACTTATCGAGATATTCCGGAAATACTCGATTCATGAGATCGACAAAGAAAGCAGGAGAGTTCGTCATACCGAACAGCATAACGAGCCACTCAAAAGAACCATAATGAGTGCGGAAAGCGGTAAGCGGTACGCTATCCTCCGCGACTCGTAATTGATGAAAACCTGTGGCGAGGTCAAGCTGAGAAAAGACCTTAGCACCACTCAATAGATCGAACATATCATCGATCGTAGGCAATGGATACCTATTCCTGATGGTTAATTCGTTAAGTTTACGATAGTCAATGCAAAGCCTAAGAGTTCCAACAAACTTCTTCACGAAGATGACCGCGGATCCCCATGGAGAACAACTGGACTGAATCAACTGCTTGGACTCAAGCTCTAAAAGCTGCTTCTTGAGTTCCTTATTTTCTTTTGTAGACATACTCGTGGGAGGACGACTAACTGGCTGCGTGCCTGGAATGAGATCAATGCGGAACTCAATTGCCCGCTTGGGTGGCAAACCCGAAACAGGCTCAAAAACATCAGAAAAGTCACAAGCAATAGGAATACGAGATATATCATCACCATCTCGCGAATCAAGTGAATGTAAAGCCATTTCAGAATTATCCACATTCCGAAGAACAAGTAATAGCTGATTAGGCGAATCTTGATGTCGAAGATACAAAATTCTCCCCGAACAAATAATCCTGGCATCATATCTCACTAGCCAGTCCATTCCAAATATCATATCAAATCCCAGACAAGAAATAACGTGCAGATTCGCACGAAAAGAAAAGCCACATAAAACAATCTCAACATCATCACAAAGCATGCTAAGGGTCGTGGATCCCCCAATAGGATTCGCAATCCTTAAAGAAGTAACCATACAAGAAACATCCAAAGATAAATCATCAACGAGCTTTTTTGATATGAAATAATGTGATGCACCCGTATCGAAAAGAACTCGAATACTATGGTTATGAAATAAAATAGAGCCTTCCAAAATAGATGGAGATATACCTTTTGGCTGAGAAGGACCTTCAGAAGCCTTAGCGGCATAAAGCTTGCTAGACTTGGCACCATCCGGAACAGTTGGGCAGGTGGAAACATGATGACCTTCCTTCTTGTAATAGCGACAGAAGAGAGGTTTAGGACAAGCACGAATAATATGATCCGGAGAACCGCAATTGAAACACTTCCGAATAAAAGGTGTTCTAGAAGACTGAGGCTGAGAACTAGAACTACCAGTCTTCTTCTTCTTGGAAGGAAAAGACCTGGATTTTTGAAATGGAAACTGCTTCTTGTTGGGGTTCCAGGAAACCTCAACATCAACATCACTATCACACTCCTTCTCGACGGTTTCAAGATGAAGTGCAAAATCTACCAACTCCTCAAAAGAGAGCTTAAGTTGGAGCAACAAAGTCTTAAGATATTTCTTAAGACCAGAGACAAACTTTGGATTCTTCTTATAAGAAGTGCTAATGAAATCAAGACCATACTGGGATAAAGCCTCGAATGATGCAACATACTCAGAAACAGAAGATTTCCCTTGCTTCAACTCAAGGAAGCGACGGGTCAATAAAAAAATTTCAGATTCAGGAAAGAACTTGAGTTCGAATCGTCCCCGAAACTGAGTCCAAGAAAGAGTAGACTCATCAATTTCGGCTACAAGAAGCTCATACCAATCAAGAGCACGCTCTTGTAATAAGCTAGAAGTTACAAGAACTCTATCATGATTAGAAAGATCCATGCGAGAGAAGATACGCTCACACGTGCAAAGCCAAGCTTGGACTTCAAGAACAGACTCGGAGCCCTTAAACTACTTTCCTCCAAGATGAGCAAAATCACTGCACTGACTGCAAAGGCAGACTTGCGAGGTGGAGACACTCGAGGAGGAACTGGAGGCTGAGTGCTCCTAAACAATTCCAAAAACTGATCAGCAGACATATAAACGCAATCCGGATGTGCGCCACTGGATTGCCCAGCATCCGAACGTCGTCCTCTGCCTCTTCCAGCCATACGCTGAAAGTTAAGATAAGAACAAGATTATTCACAAGGTAGATGTTATTAATACAATTGTGGAATACTACGGAATGAAATGCATTCCTAGACGTATTCCCAATTGCTATCTAACCTTTGATGGTAGAAGGAATAAAGAGACACGATGATTCAAAGATTGTATCACTTATTACACTCTGATGTATTGTAATATGTGCTTTTATTCTGTGCTTATCATATTTTGTTCTGAACCTCGCTCTGATACCAAGCAATGACGCCCCACCTCTATACCCACGCTAGCCAAGGACACTACAGGATAATGCCGTCAACTAACACGGAGAATAAGGCTGGTTAGGAGCGACCATCTATAGCCTTGCTCTAACTGTCTATTGAATACATCGACAATAGATATACCAAGCAGGTCGACATACCCAATGAATACTTAAAACAAAACCATAGGTGGTTGGAGGATCTATCAGAACAGAATATAACAACTCAAATGTAATATACATCACAGAACAGTAGATCATCATATACACATATATTGATACATAACAGAGTTTACAAACTGATACACGTCAAGTGGTATAGAAAACCACAATATACAGACGAGTCAAAAGAATACATATATCAGAGTTACAACAAAAAGGACTACACAAAAAGCTATAACAAAAAGGAACAAGCTGGATAGTCCATGCGGAAGCAAAATAAGCTAAGTCCAAAAGCACCTAACCTGAAACAACTCGATCTGACCCGAGTATAAAATACACGGGTCAGTCTAGCTAAACAAATCAGTTAGATAAACTGAACAACAATAACCTGCAAGGTCACAAAGTATAACAAATATCCCTAAAAGAGATAACACAATCATCTAACAAAAGATGAATCATATCATAACAAGCCTCATATCATCGGCAACTCAGAGAAACAAAGGATAGGAATATCCCAAAACAAGGCATAAAGGCAAATAACAAATACCAATGAAGGTAACACAAGTTCCACAAGGCAATCGCTATATATCGTGCGGCTCAAAAAGACCAACACCGAAGCGTGATACTTAGGGAATATACATATCAATGAAACATCAGAAAATTTGCATGTGCTCAGTACTGTATAAATAAGGATCCATGAGCCCGAAGACTCCAAACCCAAATATCACTTGAGCGGCTCATAAAGACCTAACTCCGAAAGCAACAAACCCGAAGGCACAAACCCGAAGGCACAAACCCGAAGGCAACATACCCGAAGGCAACATAACCGAAGGGGACAAACCTGAAGGAGAGTCCGAAGACACTATCCCAAAGGCAAAAAAAACCATAGTGGTGAAGGTCCGAAGGCCCAGTACTGGTCACCACTAACTGGCAGAATGTGTCACAACTCTCGAAAAGGAATCCGAAAAGTGGAAACGTGAGTCCCATAACACTCGTTCGCACTAAACGGTTTACTATCCGTTAGTTAATTTCACACTCAAATCAGTACAAAGTTCACCTCATCTCATTGGTAAACCAGACCAAAAGGTCAAAACAATCAATCGAATAGGTAGGGGATTAATCGGAAAGATAAACGCATGGATTCATGGTCCGTGTTTTACCTAACCATTTAATCTCCTTTCCACTTCGCTCGATGTGCAAAATTTATGTGTATTTTAAATAGAATTTATAAATTGGAGAAGCAAGCTTTTAATACAATTTAAAAGATTATTTTTATAAAAACCCATGGATTAAAATTTAAAGGAATCATCAAAGTCAAAATAAATGATGACAACAAATAGGATCATCACGAATCGATTCGAATTGGAAATTCAATATCAAAAGGCAAAGTGGGCTGAAACAACAGATTCAGTTGACTAAACAAAGATTTCAGTTGACTACAGCAAATTCGGTTGATTGAACAGAGATTTTCAGTTGACTGAATTCTGCCTGGAAACTTTCTGTTTCCAGGTTCAGTCGACTGAACAGAGAATTCAGTCGACTGAATCTTGCCTGGAAACTTTCTGGTTCCAGGTTCAGTCGACTGAACAGAGAATTCAGTCGAGTAAACCATGCATGGGCTGTTTTTCAGCCTATTCGAATGAAGAGCAAACTCTTCCAAAATGCAACCGGACGAACATTGGCTCTAAGGGTTTATGCCAATAGGCAACCCGGCCCTATATGCTCCTCGATGCATCACAAAAACATGATCAAAACATCAAAGTTAGGATTTTAAAGATTTGAACCCAAAACACCAGAAATTGGAATATTCACCAATTCAACCCAAACCAAAAGCAAATGCACATGAATAAGTGTTAGGAATTCATACCTAACAACCAAAGATAATTATAGTCATAGATGTGAGATAACAATCTCACCTTTAACCCAAAACTAAGAAGAAGGAGCTCAAACACAAGGAGAAGACCAACCAATCTCTACTTCAACCCAAAAAACTTCAATCTAAGATCAAAACAAGTATTTCCTAAGTTAGGTTTAGGAAAATTTTTGAAATTGAAGAGGAAAAGAGTTGGAGAAGATGAAGAGAAGGCTTACCAATAGCTTCTCTTTGATTTTGAAGCAAGAATTCAAGTTTGCAAGGTAAACTAGGGCTTGGAATTTCTAATTCCTCTTCCTTTCCCCATTTTCAGTTTTAGATTGAGTTTGGAGGTGAAAATGAGTGAACTGGGAAGAGAGGGGCTGAGTTAGGTTATTAAACTAGCAAATGGGCTGAACCCAAACCCAAAACCCAATTAGAAAAGGTTGCAAAATTCAACTTACTTCAAACATATCAAAGCTTATACTCAAAAAGATCGCAAACGCCATTTTGGCCTCAATGGAAGTGGTATCGAGCCCCAATTCAGCCGTTTGCAAAAAGTAACATTTCGGATCCAAAATCCGACTAATGACGCTATATTTAAATAGAACATTTAAATATATTGTAAAGGCCCGCAAATCCGTACCCCTTTGAACTAACAAAATTCAACAATAGTTCAATCCAAAGCGGCACAAAATTACGAGTCTTTGGGTAAAAGAAGAAAGAGGTAGAAGAAGAAGAAAAGAAAACAACATCAGAATCTCACATCGCAGCGGAATAAAATATAATATATAGAATACAGCTTTTAAATACAAAGAAATCTGTATTGTCTACATATACATACATACCATCATCAGGGTACAACAAACATCCATACAGAGTGCATCAATCAATCATACATGTCTATACACAGCGGAAATAATAGACAAATACGGAAATACGCTCTGTCATCTAGCTCGTCTCCTGAGCTCCACCATTTAACCTAAACCTGTTTAACTCGATCTGACCCGAGCATCATATAAAACAACACCCGAGTCAGTTTGGAAAACCAGCGTGAGAAATCACACTCAATTGGATTATTATATTTTCAAAAATTCTTTGAAAACAAAAGCATCTCGTAAGACCTCGCCACAAATAAACATGTCGGGTTTTTACCTTACGATAGCCAAAACATTTTTATTAAATTCGTTCGATATTATAATAGTGTCCATAGAAAGTAAAATAGAATCTAGCTGAAATGCTTGCATCTCATGTTTCAGCAGTAGTTGGGCACAATCAAAACCGTACAGGCGCTTATTGGAGATTGGATTCCATACAATGGCAGGGCTACCGGGGTACCGCCCGTCATAGTACCTGGTCTAGATCAAAGTACCGAGGAGCCACCCTAACTCCCCTGAAACACAAGACCGGAACCATCCCTTACTGGACAGTCCCAAGCAAGATCACCCCGTGGTAGGCGCGACCAACCACCCACTAAGCCGAAATAAAAGGGACGTCTAGACAGGGGAAACCTTACTCTCCAGTAGGGGCTACCCACGAAGTCTTGCTGCACCTCCCCTGTTTTAGCCATTCCCGGTTGATGAGGCTTGAGGCTAAGCGTTACCTTTCAAGAACGAGTCCCACTTAGAATGCTCATCGTCCTCCTGACGATGTTCTGAAAGCATTCAATCCATACAAGTTGCCCTGGGTCTGGACAAACCGAATCACCATCTTCAACTCTTCATGGTCTTCATTCGTAAACGTTCAAACCGGATCGAAGTGGTTTTCGGATAATTAAATCTGATCCCGGACTCTTCGAAATGATCAACGCATTGTCCAACATTGATAGTCGGTGATTTAACTATCAATTAATCATTCACAAGCAACCATCAAATAATTTCCATAAAGTATTTATCTCAAATATCATTCAGATATTATTTCCATTTTATCCCATTTGAAATAAATTTCAAAGTCCTTTATTTCCATGAAACCATTTAACTGGGTTCTTATACTCACCCACATTTTGATTTACCCTTTGAAAATATTCTTTATTTTCTCATTCCTTCCTCAAAATCAAATTCACTCTTCTTATAAATTGTCAAACTCAACTTCTCCACTTAATAAGATTTCTCCTAAGTCTTATCTCATTTAAATAAACCTTCTTACCATCACAAGAGGATTTTAATTGGGTTCTAAAAACAATTTGAAAACATCTATATTTATAAAGCAAGAAGTAATATTAAATATTAAAACTAATATCCAGTTATTTATAAGTTTCAAAGTTGGTTTTAGAAAACTTAGAGTTTATTATAAATAATAGTTAAGCCTTCAAAATAACTAATTCGAAATATTTTAAATTAAAAAATGATTTATAAAATGTAACAACCCGCATATTTATCGATTTTATATTTAAATATTTTATCGTTAATCGGATATTGGTCCGAAAAGCTACTTTTTGCAAACAGTCAAATTAGGACTCTAGAGCACTTCCATTGAGTTCGAAATGCCGTTTACAACTTTTTTAAGTAGAAACATTGAAAGGTTTGGAGTTAGTGGAATTTCACTAACTTTTCCCGCTTTGGACTTTGGGTTAGTTTAGCCTATTAAGCCCAAGTTCCAACCCCCTTCTCCTCACTCTTCATAAATTCCTAACTAACTTGAAATTTGCATTAATGGTGAAGAGAATGGGAAATTAAAACTCCAAGCAAATTAAATTTCTAATCCAATATTCAAGTCCAAATTCAAGTAGAAGATATTGGATTCAAGCTTTGGATTGCTTCTCCATTGGCTTCAAGCTTCATCTTCATCCATTTTAGTGAAAAGGTGAGATTTTTATCTCACACACTTTCTTATAACTATCTTGGACTGTTGGGAATGGTTTCCTATCACTTTAATATGCACATTTGCATTTGGTTTGGATTGGACTGGCGAAAAACTCCACTTTTTAGTGTTTTTGGTGAATTTCCAGCCTTAGGTCGTTCTGGACCATTAGGTCGCTCGGGTTCATGGCTTGCGCACGTGGAAAAGTCGCCTGGACATTAGGTCGTAGGTCGCTTGCGAGTTAAGCCTTAAGCCGAAGGTCGTTCGCGAGTTAAGCCTTAGGTCATTTGGCCTTTATAACGTTAGGTCGCTCGCGTGTTAAAACTTTAGGTCGCGCTGGCCTTAAGTGGTAGGTCGTCTCCGACCTAATATTGCCTCTTCTATTTCACTAGGTCGCGCGGGCCTTAGGTCGTAGGTCGTGAGTCTCCTAGGTCGTAGGTCGCTCGGTCCTACTTCTGTCCCTAAGTCGCGTAACCCTATCACCTTTTGGTCGTTAGGCCTTTATGTCGTTAGGTCGTTACACCTATAACCCGTTAAGTCGCGAATACCTTTAGGTCGTGAAATCCATTAGGTCGCAAACCTCTTTAGGTTGTCTGTCCCTTAAGTAGTTAGGTCGTTCGACCTGTGATGCCTTAGGTCGTTTGACCCGTGTTACGTTAGGTCGCGTAACCCCTTAGGTCGCTTGACCTTGTTTCCTGTTAGGTCGCGTGACCTTGTTTTTCTTAGGTCGTGAACCTTGTTAGGTCGCTCATCCTTAGCTCGCATACCTTCTTAGGTCGCACACCCCTTTAGGTCGTTAGACCTCATTTTTTTTAGGTCGTAGGCCGCTTGTCTTCACTAGGTCGTACCGTTTTGGACGGGTGGCTGCCCCGCACCCCGCCGGGGGCGCTGCCCCCTGGACCTCCGTGACCTGACCGGGCAGGTCGAACCCCATAGCAAGGGTGTTGCCCCCGCACCCCCACCTTGGGGTTTGCCACCCCCCTGGACCCCCCCTCCGTAGGGGATCTTATCTGAAAAACATTCAACAGAACTTGTTGAGCTGATTTCCTTGGATTTTTATCACATCTTCGAATGTGATCTTTGTGATTGATTGTTTCTACAATCGCTTCGGTGATTTGTCACTTTAAAATATAAAGGTTTCAATACTAGTAGTAAATATCAAAACTCTTTCAACAAAATGATTTCAACTCTATTTTTAATAACAAAGCTCTTTTCTTAACCCGTTTTCCAATCTATTAGTATATACAAACCTTTACCTCACTCGGATGAGAAATCTAATTAAACGGCTTAGTAAAACAAGTGGTATGAAACGCTTGCGTTTGCTTCATCGGTTAATTCTTGGACTTGTTCAATTGAACCTCTAGTGACAATTTTATTAGTGAAGACTTACAGTATGTTCGTAAATATTTAAGTTAAGCTAGTGGTTATGGGACATGAAACTAAACTTTTATATTTACTAACTTAGTGTAATTGACACTTCTCGTTGATCATGATGATCATTTTATGATTTAGACTAGCAATTGTGCGATGTCTCTTTGTTTGCAAGGTTAGACTAGACCTCATTGGTGTGATACCGACTCACACATATCTCTTTGTCCGCAAGGTTAGTCTAGACACCATTTGTGGGATTCCACTCACACATACCTTTTTGTTGCGAGGTTAAGCTAGACACCATTTGTGTGATTCCACTCACACATACCTTTATGCTTTTTGGTTAGCCTAGACCTCATCTGGGTGATTCCGACTCACCCATATGGGTTAGCTCCCCATGGTCTTCGGACCGTCATGTGATAGCCCTCTTTCCCTTTTTTTGTGATTTCTGGATTTCTTGTGTTGATTTTTGGAATTTATGTCATTGACTTGTTATGTGTACAAGTTTAGGGTATGATGCCCTCTTTGGATTTTTGAGAAGATTCTTGTGATATCGATTTATCTCTTATTGATTGATCTTCTGTTGACCATCATTTTCATACTTATAGTAGTATGTCAGTATGGATATTTTATGTTTATGCCATATCTTTTATTTTATACCATGTCATCTGCTATTTATAGCTAGACTGATCCGTTTATTATTTTCTTAAATAATACTCGGGTCAGATTTACAGTATGTTCATAAATATTTAAGTTAAGCTAGTGGTTATGGGACATGAAACTAAACTTTTATATTTACTAACTTAGTGTAATTGACACTTCTCGTTGATCATGATGATCATTTTATGATTTAGACTAGCAATTGTGCGATGTCTCTTTGTTTGCAAGGTTAGACTAGACCTCATTGGTGTGATTCCGACTCACACATATCTATTTGTCCGCAAGGTTAGTATAGACACCATTTGTGTGATTCCACTCACACATACCTTTTTGTTGCGAGGTTAGGCTAGACACCATTTGTGTGATTCCACTCACACATACCTTTATGCTTTTTGGTTAGCCTAGACCTCGTCTGGGTGATTCCGTCTCACCCATATGGGGTAGCTCCCCATGGTCTTCAGACCGTCATGTGATAGGCCTCTTTCCCTTTTTCTGTGATTTCTGGATTTCTTGTGTTGATTTCTAGAATTTATGTCATTGACTTGTTATGAGTACAAGTTTAGGGTATGATGCCCTCTTTGGATCTTTGAGAAGATTCTTGTGATATCGATTTATCTCTTATTGATTGATCTTCTGTTGATCATCATTTGCATACTTATAGTAGTATGTCGATATGGATATTTTATGTTTATGCCATATCTTTTATTTTATACCATGTCATCTGATATTTATAGCTAGACTGATCCGTTTATTATTATCTTAAATAATACTCGGGTCAGACCGAGATGTTACAGGTGCTTCTGCTTGACTTCTTCCCGGGATTTGCTACTCTGACTTTTGGCTAACTATTTAGATTAGCAGTTTTTTGTTGTATACACTTGAGACATAGACTCATAGTTGTATTCTTTTGTATAGCACGTGTTGCTATTCTTTTGTATTATTGTGGATCTTTTTGACAACTACTCTGATGTACACTTTCATGTGCTAGTTATATATTCATATCTTCTTCCGCCTCTGTGATATGGATGTCTGTGACTGATTTGTGTTATGCTTATTTCTATGTTTGTTTTCGAAGATTATTTATAGCCACCGTGTGATAAGCAATCACATGGATGGTCGCTCCTCAACAGCCTTATTCTCCGTGCTAGTTGACAGCACTACACCGTAGTGTTCTTGGATAGCGTGGGTATAGAGGTGGGGCATCACTGTTTAGTATCAAAGCCAAACTTCGGAACAATGTAGAATAACTTAGCAAGGATCATCGTCCTAAGTCTATCTTAGGAGTTATACCATAGGATTAATTCGAGTCTTCGTACCGATTCATCCTATTTCCTTTATGATTCCTTGTTTTATCTATCAAGATTGCTTGATATTCATTGGTGAATAACCTTCTTCCTTCTCTTCTTTCTTTCTTAAAGGAAGAGAATGTCTAGACCAGGCCATCCCAGAACTGGATCATCTAGTGCTGCTCCCCAGGATGGAGTTTTTATGACTGCTCAACAGCTTCTTGATTTAGTAACAAATGCTCAAGCAGCTGGAGCTAACCCGGAACCTACTCACCCAAAGTCGGGATTTGCACGCTTGTGCAGTGATTACACCAACTTGGGTGGGAAGCCCTTCAATGGTTCAGAAACTATCATCGAGGTCCAGGCTTGGTTAAAATCATGCGATCGAATCTTTTCTCGCATGAACCTTATC
This sequence comes from Allium cepa, assembly GCA_030765085.1. Taxonomy (NCBI): domain Eukaryota; kingdom Viridiplantae; phylum Streptophyta; class Magnoliopsida; order Asparagales; family Amaryllidaceae; genus Allium; species Allium cepa. The sequence continues at coordinate 284,154,465 of CM060934.1, read as the reverse complement.
GATCTCCACCGCGTTCAGGTGGCTTCCAGCATGCTCCAAGAGAGAGCATTGGACTGGTACGAACTCCTTATTTCAGAAATTAATGAAGCGGATCTCACCTGGGAGCAATTTCAGGGACGCTTCGAGTTAAAGTTTTTACCAGAAGCTGGGAAAGTAACCTTGGCTCGACATTTTATAGACCTTGTTCAAGGTCAATCCTCTGTGACTGATTGCGTCGCAGCCTTCGAGTCGCTTTCCAAATATGGGGTTGAATACATCAACACCCCATTGAAGAAGAACCAGAGGTTCGTTTATGGCTTAAGTAAGAATCTTAAGAAGCCACTACTCCTGAAACTAGAAGTCGCATTTGATCAACTTGTCGATATCGCTCTTCGTCTTGAAGAGGCTGATAGAAAGAGTGATGTTGAAGTGGAAGGCGCTAAACCAAACTTCAACAACAAGAAGAGGCCAAACAAATTCAAGGGTCCTTATCCCAACAAAAAGGGTAAGCAAGCAACTCCTGCTGCAAAGGCTCCTTCTCCTAGTGGTGCGGGATGCTACAACTGTGGATCTGGGGATCATTTTGCGAATAAGTGCTCGAAGCCCAAATCTTGTCGCTATTGTAAGAGCCCAGATCATTACATACATCAATGCCTCAAACGTGAAGGTAAGAAGGAAGGAAAGTTGAATGTGGCTCAAGCCCCTGGCAACACATCTCGTGGCCAAGGTATTTCTTACTCCATTGTTGATGGTATTATTTTATTTCATGATCAACCTATTAGAGTTCTCTTTGATACGGGTGCATCCCATTCTTTTATATCAAAGGAACTGGTAGACAATTTTTCCTTAAGTGTTACTGCATTAATGACTTCTTTAAAAATTGTGAATCCTGTTGGTGGATCCGCAACTCTTAGTTTGCTTTGTAAAGATGTGGAGATTATTTTATGCGATTTTTCTTTCCTTGCCCATTTGCATGTTATGCGTTACTTAGGCTTTGGAATGATATTGGGTATGGACTGGCTTAACCATTATGAAGCTCATATCCTATGTCCTGAACGGACTATTTATCTCCGACATCCGCAATCTGTAAATCCGATTTCTATTATTCTTAAAGATTCGGATTCTTCTTTGACTGCATCTTTATATTCTTTAAATCCTCGAGACGATGATGATGAGGAAGACGTCATTTCTCGAATTCACGTTGTCCGTGAATTTTCCGACATATTCGAGCCCGTTTTAGGTTTACCACCTAAGCGAGCAATTGAGTTCAGAATTAATCTTACCTCTGAAGCTCGACCGATTACTCATCCTCCTTATCGCATGTCCAATAAGGAAAATGAAGAGATGCGCAAACAATTATCCGAATTGGAGACAAAGCAATTTATTCGCTCTAGTTCCTCGCCTTGGGGAGCTTCGGCTATTTTCGTAAAGAAATCTGATGCTACTCTTAGGCTCTACGTTGATTATCGCAAGCTTAGCGATCTTACTATTAAAAATAAATATCCTTTACCTCGGATTGATGATCTATTCGATCAGCCTAGTGGTGCTAAGGTCTTTTCATAATTGGACATGGCTATCGGTTTCCATCAACTTCGTATCGCAGAGGATAACATTCCTTTGACATCATTCCGTACTCGATATGGATCTTATGAATGGCTTGTTATGCCATTTGGGTTAACGAATGCTCCGGCTTATTTCGTTGACCTCATGAATCGAGTTTTCAAAGATTTCCTCGATCGGTTTGTTCTCATTTTCATTGATGATATTCTTGTGTATTCTAAAACCGAGTAGGAACATGAAAAACATCTTCGGGTTGTATTGGAAACTCTTAGGAGTAATCAGTTAAAGGAAAAAATTTCTAAATGCCACTTTTGGCAATCTCGTGTGAAGTTTCTCGGTCATATTATTTCCGAATCTGGAATTTCCGTGGATCCTTCAAAGATTGAAGCGATTCCAGATTGGAAAAGACCTGAGAGTGTGACTGAAATTCGTAGCTTTCTCGGATTGGCGGGTTATTACCGTCGTTTTATTAAAGACTTTTCTAAGATTGTCGTGCCTCTTACTAGCTTGACTAAGAAGGGAGTTAAATACATTTGGTAGGATAAATGTGAAGCCTCTTTTCAAAAATTGAAAGAACTCCTTTCCGATGCTCCTATTCTTGTTATTCCCGAAGGGAATCAAGATTTTGTTGTTTATATTGATACTAATCACGTTGGTTTGGGTGCCGTTCTTATGAAAAAAGAACGTGTTATTGCTTATGCTTCTAGGCAATTAAAACCGGCCGAGACTAGATATGCCACACATGATTTAGAACTCACGGCTATTGTTTTCGCCCTTCGAATTTGGCGTCATTATCTATCGGGAGAGAAATTTATCCTTTACACGGATCATAAGTCCTTGAAATATTTATTTTCTCAAAAGGAACTTAATTTGCGTCAACAGCGTTGGCTCGAGTTCCTTGCACCTTATGATCTTGATATTCTTTATACCCCCGGTAAGGGTAAACGTGTCGCCGATGCTCTTAGCCGTAAACAACAAGCATTTGTTTCTATGATGATATCCGAATGGAACGATCTCGAGATTTTATCCACTGGTGAGATTCGAGAGCGCGTATCCGATTTATGCTCATCACATTTTTTATGTAGCCTTGAGGCTCATCCTTTTTTTTTAGACCGCATTCTTGAAGCTCAAGGGCTAGATCCTAAATTGGCTCTTCTTGGCCAAAATGTTAAGGATAAAATTGATATTGAAGGTTTGAAAGACTTTGATATTGATTCTCGTGGCGGCATTCGAAAATTTGGAAGACTTATCGTACCAAATATTAGTGATCTTCGTTAAGATATTTTAGAAGATTCCCATCGTTCTAAATTCACCATTCATCCTGGTAGTAGTAAAATGTACGCTGATATGAAGCGACTTTATTATTGGGAGGGAATGAAATCTGATATTGCTAACTTTGTTAAGTTTTGCATGACGTGCCAACTTGTCAAGGCCGAACATCAAAGCCTGGTGGGTTATTGCAACCTTTAGAAATTCCAATTTGGAAGTGGGATCAAATTTCCATGGACTTTATAGATGATCTTCCCCGTTCTCGTTCTGGTCATGATAGCTTATGGGTGATTGTTGATAGACTTACTAAATCCGCCCATTTTATTCCCGTTCGGTCTAACCGAACCGTTCCTCTTTTGGCCAAACTTTTTATCAAAGAAATTGTTAAATTGCATGGAGTTCCTACTTATATTGTTAGCAATCGTGATCCATTGTTTACTAGTGGATTTTGGAAGAGTCTTCAAAAAGCTTTGGGAACGAAGCTTAATTTTAGCACCGCTTATTACCCCCAGTCCGATGGACAAACCGAGCATGTGAATCAAACTTTTGAAGATCTTCTTCGAGCTTGTGTGCTTGATTTTGGTGGAAGTTGGGAAGATCATATTTCACTTGTTGAATTTTCCTATAATAATAGCTTCCAATCTAGTATTGGTATGGCACCTTTCGAGGCACTCTACGGAAGGCCATGCCGATCTCCTTCTTGTTGGCTTGTGGCCGGTGAGAAGCTGGTTTTAGGTCCAGACTTTATTCGTGATTCCACAGAAAAGATTAAACTTATTCGACATAGGATGAAAGAAGCCCAGAGTAGACAAAAATCCTATCCCGATAATCGAAGAAGGAAATTAGAATTTTCTGTTGGAGATCTTGTTTTTATTCGTTTTCACCTATGAAAGGTGTTGTACGTTTCAGTCGTTCGGGAAAGTTAGCGCCTCTATATATTGGGTCATTTCCCATCATCGAACGTATTGGTTCCATAGCTTATCGCCTTGCATTACCGGCTCAGTTTTCTGCCATGCATGACGTGTTTCACGTTTCTCAATTACGGAAATTCCTTCGGGATTCCGATTCTATACTTGAGCCTGCTGTTGTGAAAGAAATTGAAGTTTCACCGAATTTAACTTATGAGCAGCATCCTATTCGAATTATTGCTTTGGAGGTTAAACGCCTTCGAAATAAAGATGTTCCGCTTGTGAAGGTTCAATGGTCCTCAAATCCTAAGGATTTCTCTTGGAAATCCAGAGAATTCATCGAGCGTACACATCCGGACTTGCTTACTCCTGCTCTTTGAGGTGAACTTCTTATTTCAAATTTCTTTTGTGTTAATGTGCTTTTATGGTTGTTACTTTTTATTTCCATCTTATATATATATATATATATATATATATATATATATTGCGAGGACGCAATTTCTTTAAGGAGGGGAGTCTGTAACAACCCGCATATTTATCGATTTTATATTTAAATATTTTATCGTTAATCGGATATTGGTCCGAAAAGCTACTTTTCGCAAACGGTCAAATTAGGAATCTAGAGCACTTCCATTGAGTTCGAAATGCCGTTTACAAATTTTTTAAGTATAAACATTGAAAGGTTTGGAGTTAGTGGAATTTCACTAACTTTTCCCGCTTTGGACTTTGGGTTAGTGTAGCCTATTAAGCCCAAGTTCCAACCCCCTTCTCCTCACTCTTCATAAATTCCTCACTAACTTGAAATTTGCATTAATGGTGAAGAGAATGGGAAATTAAAACTCCAAGCTGAAATTTAATTGCAAATCCAACATTCAAGTCCAAATTCAATTAGAAGGTATTGGATTCAAGCTTTAGATTGCTTCTCCATTGGCTTCAAGCTTCATCTTCATCCATTTTAGTGAAAAGGTGAAATTTTTATCTCACACTCTTGCTTATAACTATCTTGGACTATTGGGAATGGTTTCCTATCACTTTAACATGCACATTTGCATTTGGTTTGGATTGGATTGGCGAAAAACTCCACTTTTTAGTGTTTTTGGTGAATTTCCAGCCTTAGGTCATTCTGGACCCTTAGGTCGCTCGGGTTCATGGCTTGCGCGCGTGGAAAAGTCGCCCGGACGTTAGGTCGTAGGTCGCTCGCGAGTTAAGCCTTAAGCCGAAGGTCGTTCGCGAGTTAAGCCTTAGGTCGTTTGGCCTTTATAACGTTAGGTCGCTCGCGTGTTAAAACTTTAGGTCGCGCTGGCCTTAAGTCGTAGGTCGTCTCCGACCTAATATTGCCTCTGCTATTTCACTAGGTCGCGCGGGCCTTAGGTCGTAGGTCGTGAGTCTCCTAGGTCGTAGGTCGCTCGGTCCTACTTCTGTCCCTAAGTCGCGTAACCCTATCACCTTTAGGTCGTTAGGCCTTTATGTCGTTAGGTCGTTACACCTATAACCCGTTAAGTCGCGAATACCTTTAGGTCATGAAACCCATTAGGTCGCAAACCTCTTTAGGTCGTCTGTCCCTTAAGCAGTTAGGTCGTTCGACCTATGATGCCTTAAGTCGTTTGACCCGTGTTACGTTAGGTCGCGTAACCCCTTAGGTCGCTTGACCTTGTTTCCTATTAGGTCGTGTGACCTTGTTTTTATTAGGTCGTGAACCTTGTTAGGTCGCTCATCCTTAGCTCGCATACCTTCTTAGGCCGCACACCCTTTTAGGTCGTTAGACCTCATTTTTGTTTTAGATCGTAGGCCGCTTGTCTTCACTAAGTCGTACCGTTTTGGACGGGTGGCTGCCCCACACCCCGCCGGGGGCGCTGCCCCCTGGACCTCCGCGACCTGACCGGGAAGGTCGAACCCTGTAGCAGGGGCGTTGCCCCCGCACCCCCGCCTTGGGGGTTGCCACCCCCACCCCCCGAACCCCCCCTCCGTAGGGGATCTTATTTGAAAAACATTCAACAGAACTTGTTGAGCTGATTTCCTTGGATTTTTATCACATCTTCGAATGTGATCTTTGTGATTGATTGTTTCTACAATCGCTTCTATGATTTATCACTTTAAAATATAAAGGTTTTAATACTAATAGTAAATATCAAAACTCTTTCAACAAAATGATTTCAACTTTATTTTTAATAACAAAGCTCTTTTCTTAACCCGTATTCCAATCTATTAGTATATACAAACCTTTACCTCACTCGGATGAGAAATCTAATTAAACGGCTTAGTAAAACAAGTGGTACGAAACGCTAGCGTTTGCTTCGTCGGTTAATTCTTGGACTTGTTCGATTGAACCTCTAGTGACAATTTTATTAGTGAAGATGTGACGACCCGACTTTCCACTCCCAGAAAATCGCATCATCAATTAAGAAAGAAAGGGATAGAAGAAGAAAAGAAGAAACAACACTAGAATCTCAACAGCGGAACGAATAAATTATATTAATAACATAAAATATTACATAGTTTACAACCACTATCAGAGTACACAGATATACAACACATACTAGACAGTTATAAACACCTGTCTAGCATTTACAACATAATACAACTCAGAAACAAACACAGATCACACAGCTGAATACTATATATCTAACGCAGAAGCCTCCTGCTCCATTGCACCTCCAATATTCGTCAAAGCTAACCAGAATCCCTTGGCTACTCGTAAAAATTTGAGTACCCAAGAGTTTATGAAAAACAAAAATAAACTCCGGGTCAGACATGGGTCTGGTGTGAGTAACAGGTTAAAGTTGCTTAACTTTAAAAAAAAAACTTTTAAAAGAAAGGTATCACGTAAGACTTCCCACACATAAACATGGAAAAGTTTTTACCTTACGCTAACCAAAACATTTGATAGGAAATCCAGTGATATTATAATAGTGTCTAGGGTTTTCAAGTAAATAAGAAATAGCCAAAATTGTTACATTATTAAATTCCAGCTACTAGCCACAAAAGTGGGTAATACAATCAAAACCGTTGGCACTTATTGGATTGTGGATTCCATACAATGGCAGGGCTACCGGGGTACCGCCCGTCACCGTACGTGGCCTAGATCAACGTACCGAGGAGTACACCCACTCCCCTACAACACAAAGACGGACCCGTTCCTTACTGAACAGTTCCGAACAAGACAACCCCGCAGTTGGTGTACACTGACAACTGCTCACTAAGCCGAATAAAAGGGACCTCTAGACAGGGATCAATCTTGCTCTCTAGTGGGTGCGACCCACGAAGCCTTGCTGCACCTCCCCTGTTTTAGCCATTCCCGGTTGATGAGGATTGAGGCTACGATTACCTTTAGAGGACACATCTCTTAGAATGCTCATCATCCACCTGACGATGTTCTGAAAGCATTCAATCCATACAAGTTCGTTCCGGGTTCGAACGAAACCGAAGGCATTATCTCGTTACACTCATTACGGAATCACCCACAGAGTTAACGACGATAACCCTTGCATTCTAAACCTATATCTCGAATCTATATGCACTATTCCGTCAACTCATTACGGAATCACCCACAGAGTTATACTGACGTATAGCCCTTACACCTCGAGTCTTCACTTGCTCCACTTAGATTCACGACCTAACGTTATTTGGAAACGATGTGGTTTTCGGATATCCAAATATGGAAACCCGATCCCGGTCTCATCAAAATCCAAAGCGTGTCTTTTAAGGCCAAGTTGTTTTAAAGGTTTAAAACAATTCAATTATCTATATATCCAAATAGATAAATCACATATTCACAACAGATAATCAACATTATCAACATATCAGATAAACCATATTATCATTATTCAAAAGAATAATCTATATCAACATCACCATGCAACCAATACATCCAAATCATTCAACATAATCTATCTCATATCTGAGATTCTAACCATCCAAAGCATACAATCACTAACCAACCATATAAGCAATGATTAACCACACCAAATATAATTAATTTAAAATGAATTAAATTAATTACATCATCCATTAATTTAAAGTAAATAAATTAATTACTTCACCAATATCATCCTTGCTTATATCACTATTGATAATTTATCAATCAAAGAGTTAACCTTCATCCAATTATTCATTTTAATTAATCATCCCTGATTAATTAACTCTTAATTACATTCAAGTAATTATACACTAATTAATTTCTCAAATTAATTATACTTAACCAAACACAGTAATTTACCTTTAATTACTTTCTTAATTAATTACCTAAAATTAAATACCTTTAATCTCTTATTATTGATTAATTAATTTTAATTTATCAATCTTAATTACATCATTAATTATAATAATTAATGATCTCTAATTACATTTTAATTACCTTATTTAAATTAATTACTTTAAGTAATTAATCTTAATTTAAAACATAATTGTTAATCACCCTTGATTAACCCCATTCAGTAATCAACTATCCTTAATTACTTCACCAAATAAATTAATTACTCCTTAATTAATTCTAATTAATCCCTTGATTAATTTACAAGTAATTATACTCAAATTACTTTTATCAACAAATCTCCTTCAATTAATTACATAGAGTAATTACTTATTAATTACTTTCCTAAGTAATTTCTCTTCATTTAATTACATTAAGTAACTATACTTCACAAAATCATCAAATCATTATTTTAAATTAATTAAACTGAATTAATTAACTTAATCTAATCAAATTAAACTCAATTAATTACAATAAGTAATTAATTCCTTAATTACTTCCATAAGTAATTATACTTAATAACTCACACAATTGATTATCTTTAAATTAATTAATCTAATTAATAATTAAAATTAATCACATTAATTAATTATTAAATAATCCTTAGTTAATGATCTTCATTAACTATTAACAACTCATTAATTATTTTCTAAAATAATTAACTTATTTTAATCATTATTAATTACAAATTAATTAATCATTAATTAATCCCTTAATTAATCCCTAATTAATTAAATAATTAAGTGTTAATTAAGACTTAATTAAATCCATTATTACTTGATTAATTAATTATTTATCATTGATTAAAAACTAATTTTATTTAATTAATTATTCTTAATTACAAGTTAATTATTCAAAGAATAATTAATTCTAAACCCTTAAGATTAAACCCCTAATTACTTTAAGTAATTATTTACTTCATTAATTTATTAAATAATTAATTATTCATTTAATTACTCTAATAATTAAATTTAAATACAAACATTAAATTGTTATTTAACTTTACAAGTTTAAATTCAATTTAATACTTTTATTTGCTAAATAACACTTTTATTATAAAAGAAATTTTTCAAAAGTTAAACAAATTTCTTTTAAAATTAAAACCATTTAAATTTTCAAATTATTATTTAAATTTGGTTTTAAACACTTAAATTTATAAAACTAAAATACATTTTAAACCAAAGATTCAAAATTAGATTTGAATTAAATTTAGACTTTATTTAATCATTACTACATATTTCAATTTCAAATTTAAATTCCAATTTCTTTTAAAAACATTTTAAACTATAAACTCTTTTAAAGTTATTTTAAAGCAAATTTGAAATTAAAACTTAATCATTTCAAATTTTAAGATTCAATTCAACTTGAATCTATAATTTAAATTAGATTTAAAACTTAATTTAAATCTTTGTTTTATATTTCAAATTCAAATTTAAAATTTGAAACATAATAATTTCTAAACTTCAATCATTAGCCCGAGCTGACTCAAGCAACTCGAGTAACTCGAATATCAATTTTCATCATAAATTCTATTTAAAACTCAAATATAAAATAGGTTTATACAAACCTGTGCCACAGGTTACCAAACCCTGTAACAAAACTAAAAACCTGACTCCTTACATCACTTCCTTCGAGTCCAATACCCCTCATCTCTGAGACCATTATCCAATTGCTTCGAGTTCATCACAAATCTACCCGATACACACGAGCTTCTCCTTCTCCCAACAACTACTGATACACTAGCATCCCCGTGCACTTGCACCACCATGGCGATCATCTCCATACTATCGCGACTCCTTACGCAAGTCGACGGCCTCCTCCAAACCCCAAATCAACCCTCAATCCAACTTCAAAAACCCTAAATCAAAATCAAGTACTCGAGTACCAATACTGGAAAAAAACGATATGAAGATCATCAGCGTTCCCTCGCCTCCGACCACTAAAAAGAACACCACCTCCGGCCATCTCTACTTCCACATCTCACCTCTCTCCAGTTCAAATTTGGAAGAACTCGGTCACTCGATCAAGTTGCAGTGATCAAACAACTCCAGGTAATAGATACTAGGGTTAAAAATTTAAATCCCCAAATTCTTCTGCCCTATTACTTTAATCCACCATCAACCATTTTTCCATCCAACATCGATCAACACTCGATCATCAGAAGAAACCATGGCCACCAATTCTTTCTAAAATGACAGACTCAACTCAAAACAGGTTTTCTAGATAAAACAGAAATTCTCATTCATTTCCAAACTAAAAATCCTAATTTTAGTTTTAAAATTCAAGTCATATATAATGTAACCTGTTGATAATCTTAAATCAAAGAATTTCGATGATTAAATTCTTGTTTTTCAAATGATTGCTCTGTTGCATTGTGTTTTACAGAGACAATATAGTTTCATTTATATATATATATTTTAATAAGATTGAAACTTAAACTTATGATACATACCATACTTTGTATAAATCATAAACAGTTACAGAGATTTGAACATAATCTCATGGGATTTGTTCAGGAATAAACTTGGAATTCTAGGAACAGACAGTAGCATATATTCATATATTCTATAGCAAACATATACTCAGCAACCATAGATAAAAAATTCTATCCTATGCTATCATATAATTGGAATATATCAGTAACTCATTGCAAGCAACTAATTTTACTTAATTTAGTTTGGAATAAAAATGTTACTCACCGGATTTAGGAGCAGAGCAACCATGATTTGAAAAGCTTCAGATTTTACTTTTAGATTTGCTTTAAAACTGCAAATGCTTTTGTTTATTGGAATACTTGAACTTCAAATTGCCTTTTTCTGTAATGCTTCTAATCCTTGATGTATGCATGCTTCCAGAAAATATTGCAATTTGCTTCTACTTCCAGATTTAGTTGCATGCAGGTTGTAATTTTCTTCTTTTAAAGACAAAACAGAATTTGCAGTATTGAGTTTTGAAGTTGCAATTTCCAGGTATACAGATGCAGGTATTTGAGTTGAGACTGAAGTGCTAAAGGTCTTGAGAATGTTGCATGTAGGTTTGGTAAGGTTACAGTTGCAAACTTGCTTCAATTTTATGAATTTAAGAGGCTAGAGGTTTCTGGTTTGCATTTCAGGTTATATTTTATTTGCAGCATGTATTTCAGGTTACATGCAATTTAGTTTGAAGATGGTTGATGTTTTGAAGAAGAAGATTAAAGTATAAAAATGAGGGAAAATGTTTTTATATAAGAAATATTTTTGAAAAATAAAAATAAAATAAACACTTGGTTTCAATTTAACACTTGTCTTCTTAGTATACTCCATGTTTAACGCTTGTCAATTTGGGTGTTAATAAACTTAAATATGTAATTTAGGTATTTAAATTTTATTTTAAATTGTTTATACAACTTTAATTCCTTTTATAAGAGCTTTTAAATCTTATTTTTATTTCTTGTGTGTATATAAATGAATTTTATTTCTTCTTTTCTAATTAAAAGAAATAAAACAAAACAAATATAAATACAAGCCTATTCAAACATTTTTAAATACTTATTCTTTAAAGTTTCAAAACGTTCAATTCAAAATCAAATTTAAATTGTAAAATTCCAAAAAAAAATCAAGTTATACATATGCATACATAACTCTTATAAAATTTTAAAAAAACAAATCCTATTTCTTAAAAATCTATTTATGTTCATAAGAGCTTAAATATTATAATTTTTATTTAAGAAAATAACAAATTAAGCAATATTAAATAATTTATAAATGAGATTATAAACTTCCTTTATCACTCAATCTTTTAAAATCATAAGTAAATTGTATTTTAAATTCTTATATAAAATTTTCAAGCAATACTTTAAAAAGAAAATAAAACAAAGCTTTGATGTTAATCAAATTTAACTCCATATTTAAGTTAATTAAAAATATAAATTTAAACAGATAAGATTTTCCTTTAATATAAACCATATAATTATTTATTTGAATTGCTTTGAAAAGTTATATGTTAAATTTAAATCAAATCTCCAATTTATCAAATATAAATTAGAGTTAAAAAAAATTAATCCATTTACTAAAGGGGAATTAATTTAAAAGGACAAAGATTTGTATATTTTTTGCATCAAGGACACTGACTCAATATTTTTGTCATAAGGACAAACATTCTTCTAAAAATTCTTCATAAGGACAAACATTTTTCAAAATTATTCATAAGGACAACAAAACTGCTACCGAGCTAAAACTGATACCTAAAAACTGCTACCGATAACTGCAAACTGATACCTAAAAACTGCTATCAATAACTAAAAACTGATACCTACAGAAAGTTGTCCTTCAGGATAAAACATTAAAGGTCTGTCCTTGAGGCTAAAAAGTTGTGAAATTTTGTCCTTGACAATAATTTCCTGTTTACTAAATTCAAAAATCAAAATTTATCAATTTACAATATATAAAATTATATATTATAAACAGAAACAATTTATTCATTCAAAAAGATAAAATCTTTCAATTTAAATATTTATTAAAACATGATTATTAAATCAAATTCCAAATTTGTTATTAAAATTATCAAATCAAATTAAATTTATAACACAGATTATTAAATTTATATTGCCCAAATTTCTGGGATATTACATTCCTCCCCCCTTAAAAGAATTTCGTCCCCGAAATTTAAAAGCAAAGGTAATTTAATAATCTATCTTAAAATTTTATTTTAAAACACAAGCATATATTATCAAACATATGCTAACAACCATAGCAACCAATTCAAACAAAACAAATCTAATTATCCAGAAAAATCTGGATACCATTTTCACGAGTTTCCCCGGTATAAATATCGGGATACTCGCTCTATAGAATCTAAACAATCAATACTATTAAGCTATAGAGCTCCTATCCAACTATATCTACCAAAAAAACAATATATCAGACTACAGACGAGTCTGAATCTACAATCACATCCTCCTGAACTGCTGGTTGCTCAACCAGAGATAAACCATACACGCACTCCCTCAGAGATACGTGAAACACATCGAATTCCAGTTATCCAAACTGACAATTCAACTTTGAAAACCAAACACCAATCCTCACAAAACACAGAAAAGGTCCAAAACTTCTCGGCGCTGACTTACCCAGTCTTACTCAATCTTATAGCTCCTCAGATCGGAGAAAACTTATCCAAAATCAAATCTCCGACTCCGGAATCCAAACTCGATCGTCTCTTAACCACAAAATACTTCTGACAATCCTGTGCTGCCTCAACTCTCCTGATCAGCTCAACCTTCGCTGATGTCCCTAGAAACAAACTGGACCAAAACAATCCAACAAAATGATCTCCTCAAGATCAATTCCAATCCAAGAACACCAACTCTACTCCACAAATATCAGAAGATTAACTTACTTCTCTTACCCGGAAAAGATAAAACAAAAGCTCTTCCAATCTGCTTCCGCTGCACAACTCTGATCTGAAACAGAAGAAAAACTCGAGCACAAACTGTATAACACATCACAGAAATATGGTTCAACAGATCCATAAAAGAAAACTCAGATGCCCCATCTGATCCAAAGCTGCTTCACTAAACCTCCGGTATCACTCCTAGAATCCAGTCGATAAGAAAACTCAACCTCCAATATGGACAAACTTCCCATAGCTCCAGAGAACACTCAGACTATCGCAAGCCACTTTTGCGATCAACCAGTCCAATATCCAAAGAAAACTGTTCTCTCTTCACCAATCAGAACAGCATACGCTTAACTAGCCAATCCATCGCAGAAATGGAATCCACTCTGCCGTTTCTGAAATCCACCTTCAGAAAAACTGCTAACCAGAAAACTTCTTGCCAGGACCCAGAACACTCCGAACTGCACTGCTGACACCGACGCCAAAGACTTCATAAACCAAAGCTCTTCGAGAAACACAGGCTTCAAACTGGACAGAAACATCCTGCTGAATCCAGCCACAACATCGAAGCAGACTCGCCTCCTTAACTTGTTCCAAAGAAAACATCCCCGAGAACATCCATAGTCACTGCATCTCATCACGCAGCTACTACTCCCTGAGATATCAAGATACCATCATTCTCTTCTGCCCAACCGACAGATCCAAGCTCTACTCATCCCATTCAAAGATAGACTCCGAACCTTTACAGGTTACCTTCAGAGATCTATGAAATCCTTATTCCAACAAAACTCACTTGAGACGGTATTAGGTCCATAGTCTCAACAGACACACTTCCAACTCATACACTCAAAACTCCAACTATTGATGGTAGTCGGGTTACACACCCACTACCTTTTCTACCTTTATAACCTAGATTGGAAAACCCGAACAGGTAACCCAACAATTAGTTAGAATAAATATATAATTATATATAATAAAAATACAAATACGCTCTCTCAAGATAGACACCACTCCAGAGCCTAGGTATTCACTCAACCTAATGCTCTGATACCAACTGTGACGACCCGACTTTCCACTCCCAGAAAATCGCATCATCAATTAAGAAAGAAAGGGATAGAAGAAGAAAAGAAGAAACGACACTAGAATCTCAAAAGCGGAACCAATAAATTATATTAATAACATAAAATATTACATAGTTTACAACCACTATCAGAGTACACAGATATACAACACATACTAGACAGTTATAAACACCTGTCTAGCATTTACAACATAATACAACTCAGAAACAAACACAGTTCACACAGCGGAATACTATATATTTAACGCAGAAGCCTCCTGCTCCATTGCTCCTCCAATATTCATCAAAGCTAACCGGAATCCCTTGGCTACTCGTAAAAATTTGAGTACCCAAGAGTTTATGAAAAAAAAAATAAACTCCGGGTCAGACATAGGTCTGGTGTGAGTAACAGGTTAAAGTTGCTTAACTTTAAAAAAAAAACTTTTAAAAGAAAGGTATCACGTAAGACTTCCCACACATAAACATGGAAAAGTTTTTACCTTACGCTAACCAAAACATTTGATAGGAAATCCAGTGATATTATAATAGTGTCTAGGGTTTTCAAGTAAATAAGAAATAGCCGAAATTGTTACATTATTAAATTCCAACTACTAGCCACAAAAGTGGGTAATACAATCAAAACCGTTGGCACTTATTGGATTGTGGATTCCATACAATGGCAGGGCTACCGGGGTACCTCCCGTCACAGTACGTGGCCTAGATCAACGTACCAAGGAGTACTCCCACTCCCCTGCAACACAAAGCTGGACCCGTTCCTTACTGAACAGTTCCGAACAAGACAACCCCGCAGTTGGTGTACACTGACAACTGCCCACTAAGCCGAATAAAAGGGACCTCTAGACAGGGATCAATCTTGCTCTCCAGTGGGTGCGACCCACGAAGCCTTGCTGCACCTCCCCTGTTTTAGCCATTCCCGGTTGATGAGGCTTGAGGCTACGATTACCTTTAGAGGACACATCTCTTAGAATGCTCATCGTCCACCTGACGATGTTCTGAAAGCATTCAATCCATACAAGTTCGTTCCGGGTTCGAACGAAACCGAAGGCATTATCTCGTTACACTCATTACGGAATCACCCACAGAGTTAACGACGATAACCCTTGCATTATAAACCTATATCTCGAATCTATAAGCACTATTCCGTCAACTCATTACGGAATCACCCACAGAGTTATATTGACGTATAGCCCTTACACCTCGAGTCTTCACTTGCTCCACTTAGATTCACGACCTAACGTTATTTGGAAACGATGTGGTTTTCGGATATCCAAATATGAAAACCCGATCCCGGTCTCATCAAAATCCAAAGCGTGTCTTTTAAGGCCAAGTTGTTTTAAAGGTTTAAAACAATTCAATTATCTATATATCCAAATAGATAAATCACATATTCACAACAGATAATCAACATTATCAACATATCTGATAAACCATATTATCATTATTCAAAAGAATAATCTATATCAACATCACCATGCAACCAATACATCCAAATCATTCAACATAATCTATCTCATATCTGAGATTCTAACCATCCAAAGCATACAATCACTAACCAACCATATAAGCAATGATTAACCACACCAAATATAATTAATTTAAAATGAATTAAATTAATTACATCATCCATTAATTTAAAGTAAATAAATTAATTACTTCACCAATATCATCCTTGCTTATATCACTATTGATAATTTATCAATCAAAGAGTTAACCTTCATCCAATTATTCATTTTAATTAATCATCCCTGATTAATTAACTCTTAATTACATTCAAGTAATTATACACTAATTAATTTCTCAAATTAATTATACTTAACCAAACACAGTAATTTACCTTTAATTACTTTCTTAATCAATTACCTAAAATTAATTACTTTTAATCTCTTATTATTGATTAATTAATTTTAATTTATCAATCTTAATTACATCATTAATTATAATAATTAATGATCTCTAATTACATTTTAATTACCTTATTTAAATTAATTAATTTAAGTAATTAATCTTAATTTAAAACATAATTGTTAATCACCCTTGATTAACCCCATTCAGTAATCAACTATCCTTAATTACTTCACCAAATAAGTTAATTACTCCTTAATTAATTCTAATTAATCCCTTGATTAATTTACAAGTAATTATACTCAAATTACTTTTATCAACAAATCTCCTTCAATTAATTACATAGAGTAATTACTTATTAATGACTTTCCTAAGTAATTTCTCTTCATTTAATCACATTAAGTAACTATACTTCACAAAATCATCAAATGATTATTTTAAATTAATTAAACTGAATTAATTAACTTAATCTAATCAAATTAAACTTAATTAATTACAATAAGTAATAAATTCCTTAATTACTTCCATAAGTAATTATACTTAATAACTTACACAATTGATTATCTTTAAATTAATTAATCTAATTAATAATTAAAATTAATCACATTAATTAATTATTAAATAATCCTTAGTTAATGATCTTCATTAACTATTAACAACTCATTAATTATTTTCTAAAATAATTAACTTATTTTAATCATTATTAATTACAAATTAATTAATCATTAATTAATCCCTAATTACTTAAATAATTAAGTGTTAATTAAGACTTAATTAAATCCATTATTACTTGATTAATTAATTATTAATCATTAATTAAAAACTAATTTTATTTAATTAATTATTCTTAATTACAAGTTAATTATTCAAAGAATAATTAATTCTAAACCCTTAAGATTAAACCCCTAATTACTTTAAGTAATTATTTACTTCATTAATTTATTAAATAATTAATTATTCATTTAATTACTCTAATAATTAAGTTTAAATACAAACATTAAATTGTTATTTAACTTTACAAGTTTAAATTCAATTTAAAACCTTTATTTGCTAAATAACACTTTTATTATAAAAGAAATTTTTCAAAAGTTAAACAAATTTCTTTCAAAATTAAAACCATTTAAATTTTCACATTATTATTCAAATTTGGTTTTAAACACTTAAATTTATAAAACTAAAATACATTTTAAACCAAAGATTCAAAATTAGATTTGAATCAAATTTAGACTTTATTTAATCATTACTACATATTTCAATTTCAAATTTAAATTCCAATTTCTTTTAAAAACATTTTAAACTATAAACTCTTTTAAAGTTATTTTAAAGCAAATTTGAAATTAAAACTTAATCATTTCAAATTTTAAGATTCAATTCAACTTGAATCTATAATTTAAATTAGATTTAAAACTTAATTTAAATCTTTGTTTTATATTTCAAATTCAAATTTAAAATTTGAAACATAACAATTTCTAAACTTCAATCATTAGCCCTAGCTGACTCAAGCAACTCGAGTAACTCGAATATCAATTTTCATCATAAATTCTATTTAAAACTCAAATATAAAACAGGTTTATACAAACCTGTGCTACAGGTTACCAAACCCTGTAAAAAGCTAAAAAACCGACTCCTTACATCACTTCCTTCGAGTCCAATACCCCTCATCTCCGAGACCATTATCCAATTGCTTCGAGTTCATCACAAATCTACCTGATACACGCGAGCTTCTTCTTCTCCCAACAGCTACTGATACACAAGCATCCCCGTGCACTTGCACCACCACGGCGATCATCTCCATCCTATCGCGACTCCTTACGCAAGTCGACGGCCTCCTCCAAACCCCAAATCAACCCTCAATCCAACTTCAAAAACCCTAAATCAAAATCAAGTACTCGAGTACCAATACTGGAAAAAAACGATATGAAGATCATCAGCGTTCCCTCGCCTCCGACCACTAAAAAGAACACCACCTCCGGCCATCTCTACTTCCACATCTCACCTCTCTCCAGTTCAAATTTGGAAGAACTCGGTCACTCGATCAAGTTGCAGTGATCAAACAACTCCAGGTAACAGATACTAGGGTTAAAAATTTAAATCCCTAAATTCTTCTGCCCTATTACTTTAATCCACCATCAACCATTTTTCCATCCAACATCGATCAACACTCGATCATCAGAAGAAACCATGGCCACCAATTCTTTCTAAAATGACAGACTCAACTCAAAACAGGCTTTCTAGATAAAACAGAAATGCTCATTCATTTCCAAACTAAAAATCCTAATTTTAGTTTTAAAATTCAAGTCATATATAATGTAACCTGTTGATAATCTTAAATCAAAGAATTTCGATGATTAAATTCTTGTTTTTCAAATGATTGCTCTGTTGCATTGTGTTTTACAGAGACAATATAGTTTCATTTATATATTTTTTTTAATAAGATTGAAACTTAAACTTATGATACATACCATACTTTGTATAAATCATAAATAGTTACAGAGATTTGAACATAATCTCATGGGATTTGTTCAGGAATAAACTTGGAATTCTAGGAACGGACAGTAACATATATTCATATATTCTATAGCAAACATATACTCAGCAACCATAGATAAAAACTTCTATCCTATGCTATCATATAATTGGAATATATCAGTAACTCATTGCAAGCAACTAATTTTACTTAATTTAGTTTTGAATAAAAATGTTACTCACCGGATTTAGGAGCAGAGCAACCATGATTTGAAAAGCTTCAGATTTTACTTTTTGATTTGCTTTAAAACTGCAAATGCTTTTGTTTATTGGAATACTTGAACTTCAAATTGCCTTTTTCTTAAATGTTTCTGATCCTTGATGTATGCATGCTTCCAGAAAATATTGCAATTTGCTTCTACTTCCAGATTTAGTTGCATGCAGGTTGTAATTTTCTTCTTTTAAAGACAAAACAGAATTTGCAGTATTGAGTTTTGAAGTTGCAATTTCCAGGTATACAGATGCAGGTATTTGAGTTGAGACTGAAGTGCTAAAGGTCTTGAGAATGTTGCATGTAGGTTTGGTAAGGTTACAGTTGCAAACTTGCTTCAATTTTATGAATTTAAGAGGCTAGAGGTTTCTGGTTTGCATTTCAGGTTATATTTTATTTGCAGCATGTATTTCAGGTTACATGCAATTTAGTTTGAAGATGGTTGATGTTTTGAAGAAGAAGATTAAAGTATAAAAATGAGGGAAAATGTTTTTATATAAGAAATATTTTTGAAAAATAAAAATAAAATAAACACTTGGTTTCAATTTAACACTTGTCTTCTTAGTATACTCCATGTTTAACGCTTGTCAATTTGGGTGTTAATAAACTTAAATATGTAATTTAGGTATTTAAATTTTATTTTAAATTGTTTATACAACTTTAATTCCTTTTATAAGAGCTTTTAAATCTTATTTTTATTTCTTGTGTGTATATAAATGAATTTTATTTCTTCTTTTCTAATTAAAAGAAATGAAACAAAACAAATATAAATACAAGCTTATTCAAACATTTTTAAATACTTATTCTTTAAAATTTCAAAACATTCAATTCA
This sequence comes from Allium cepa, assembly GCA_030765085.1. Lineage (NCBI taxonomy): Eukaryota > Viridiplantae > Streptophyta > Magnoliopsida > Asparagales > Amaryllidaceae > Allium > Allium cepa. The sequence goes on along the minus strand of CM060934.1, from coordinate 284,134,635 downwards.
AAATCAAATTTAAATTGTAAAATTCCAAAAAAAAATCAAGTTATACATATGCATACATAACTCTTATAAAATTTAAAAAAAACAAATCCTATTTCTTAAAAATCTATTTATGTTCATAAGAACTTAAATATTATAATTTTTATTTAAGAAAATAACAAATTAAGCAATATTAAATAATTTATAAATGAGATTATAAATTTCCTTTATCACTCAATCTTTTAAAATCATAAGTAAATTGTATTTTAAATTCTTATATAAATTTTTCAAGAAATACTTTAAAAAGAAAATAAAACAAAGCTTTGATGTTAATCAAATTTAACTTCATATTTAAGTTAATTAAAAATATAAATTTAAACAGATAAGATTTTCCTTTAATATAAACCATATAATTATTTATTTGAATTGCTTTGAAAAGTTATATGTTAAATTTAAATCAAATCTCCAATTTATCAAATATAAATTAGAGTTAAGAAAAATTAATTCATTTACTAAATTCAAAAATCAAAATTTATCAATTTACAATATATAAAATTATATATTATAAACAGAAACAATTTATTCATTCAAAATGATAAAATCTTTCAATTTAAATATTTATTAAAACATGATTATTAAATCAAATTCCAAATTTGTTATTAAAATTATCAAATCAAATTAAATTTATAACACAGATTATTAAATTTATATTGACCAAATTTCCGGGATATCACATAAGATTTACAGTATGTTCGTAAATATTTAAGTTAAGCTAGTGGTTATGGGACATGAAACTAAACTTTTATATTTACTAACTTAGTGTAATTGACACTTCTCGTTGATCATGATGATCATTTTATGATTTAGACTAGCAATTGTGCGATGTCTCTTTGTTTGCAAGGTTAGACTAGAACTCATTGGTGTGATTCCGACTCACACATATCTCTTTGTCCGCAAGGTTAGTCTTGACACCATTTGTGTGATTCCACTCACACATACCTTTTTGTTGCGAGATTAGGCTAGACACCATTTGTGTGATTCCACTCACACATACCTTTATGCTTTTTGGTTAGCCTAGACCTCATCTGGGTGATTCCGACTCACCCATATGGGATAGCTCCCCATGGTCTTCGGACCGTCATGTGATAGGCCTCTGTCCCTTTTTCTATGATTTCTGGATTTCTTGTGTTGATTTCTGGAATTTATGTCATTGACTTGTTATGAGTACAAGTTTAGGGTATGATGCCCTCTTTGGATCTTTGAGAAGATTCTTGTGATATCGATTTATCTCTTGTTGATTGATCTTCTGTTGATCATCATTTGCATACTTATAGTAGTATGTCGGTATGGATATTTTATGTTTATGCCATATCTTTTATTTTATACCATGTCATCTGATATTTATAGCTAGACTGATCTGTTTATTATTTTCTTAAATAATACTCGGGTCAGACCGAGATGTTACAGGTGCTTCTGCTTGACTTCTTCCCAAGATTTGCTACTCTGACTTTTGGCTAACTATTTAGATTAGCAGTTTTTTGTTGTATACACTTGAGACATAGACTCATAGTTGTATTCTTTTGTATATCACGTGTTGCTATTCTTTTGTATTATTGTGGATCTTTTTGACCACTACTCTGATGTACACTTTCATGTGCTAGTTATATATTCATATCTTCTTCCGCCTCTGTGACATGGATGTCTGTGACTGATTTGTGTTATGCTTATTTCTATGTTTGTTTCCGAAGATTATTTATAGCCACCGTGTGATAAGCAATCACATGGATGGTCGCTCCTCAACAGCCTTATTCTCCGTGCTAGTTGACAGCACTACACCGTAGTGTTCTTGGCTAGCGTGGGTATAGAGGTGGGACGTCACTTAAAACCTATATAGTATAATAATTTAAAAATATTCCCTTTAAAATAACTTTATAATTTAGGAAATCCAATATCCATCTATAAATGCCTCTTGTCCACATTCACCTTCGGAAATATCTTACCATTTCCATCCGACAATTTCATATCTCAATCTATGTTCATTTTGACCTATCCTTTCCAATATACACTGATATTTTTCTATCTCATTTATAAACTCCATTTAATTTATAAAATCTCCCTGACTTCACTTTATTTATAAAAATAGTTTTATTTAAGAATTCTACCTTAATAATTTATTTCTTTTATATAAATTTTCATATTGCTCTTTAAATAAATTCCATTCATTACTTAATAAAATTCCTTTTTATTTCTTAATAAAAATCTCTTTTTTGTACTTCTTAACAACTTTTTCTTTTTATTCTTAAATAAAATTTTACTTGTAGATTACAATAATTCTTCCAGTGTTTAATATATTAAATTTTCCCAAAAACTCAACTTTAACCAATTTCCGTTTATAAGATGCTTTTATTCTCTTTTTTTTTATTCTCAAATTGAAGTTTCAAATTCCTATAATATTTCCTATTTGAGTTCTATTTAACTTCTTTGAATTAATTTATCAATGGTAGTTAAATTTCAAATCTCAGTTTCTCTGTTATTCAATAGTTAATAATTCAATTCATATATAAAGCCATCCATCTCAATTTATCATTCTATCACAGAACAACATATATATAAGATAAAATGAATATTTTTGAGGAATCCTGTTGAATCCCTCCAACCTGTTTCCCAGCATCCACAGATATTAGCACAACATAAAATATCAATTCCACTTCAATGTGGAATATTGCAGTATATGGGTCTATATTATCATCCAGTGAATAAATTATCATAAATCAACCAAACACATCCAATGATTTAAATTTAACATTTAAATTTTATTTATGGCATCCAAATGAGTGAGAAAATCTCACCTTTGCTTTTAAGTTGCAATCCTTCCCAATCCCGACTCGTTTCCATATTTTTGACCTTGAATAACAATTGCATGGATTTTATTAATATTTGAACAGATCAACAATTAATTTCTTTTTAAATTTATTCTCTAACTTTAATAATTTAATTTAACTCACGATTTATTTCAAAAAATAATTAAATAAGTAAAATAACAAATTAATCACCTAAGTAGATTATTTTTAACTTAAACTAGAATAAATTTTTAAGATCTAAAACTTATTTAACAATAAAGATAATAATTTTTTTTTTAAAATTACTATAATTTTTTTTATACATATACATTTGTAAAATAAAACAGATCTAGATTTAAAATTTCTAAATATATGTATACATATACCTTTTCTCTGTTAACTATATACACATATATATTAGATTTTAATTTTCGAAAACAAATTGATAATCCATATACCTCACTGTCGAGATCCAAACCGAAGGAAACTCTAGCCTTTGACTTTGACGATCCATTCCCATGCCTCGCGACCTACTCCTCGACCTCTCGCGATTCCCAGCCTCCACGCGAACAACCCCTCAAGTCGAACATGAACGTGCTGTCGCGTGCGATTTCACCATCGCGGCCGTCCACTCGCGAGCCACTGGAAAAAAAAATCAACGCGTCTCCTTTTTTTTTACGAAGGGTTTCGATCGATTTGGGAAATAAGGGAAGGAAGTCGCGGCCATTATCGATTTCATCTGAGATTTCGATTAAGATAGTCACCATTTATTTCGAGCAAGGCGATTTGATTTTGGCTTAGAGGATACTGGGAAGAAGGTAAAAATGAATACTAGAGTTTTTCTTTTCTCTGGCTTTCGATTTGAAGGAATAAAATGAAAGGAAAAGAGACGTGATTTTTAAAAGTGATGGTAGCGTGTTGAAGACAAAAGGCCATAGTGTTTGATGGAATGGAAAGTAGCTGATGGAAAAGATTTCGGCTGGTGAAAAGATGTAAGATATTTAAATTAAAACGATTAATTATTTTTGAAGCATTTTTACCTCGTACGATCACTCAATCGCTCCGAATGCTACGAAAATTGAAATCCGATAATAATTCAATATTACGGATCCAATGGAACTGGTTTCGTCGAATTCTGAGACTGTGCCCCGAAAGGCTATTTTAAATATCAATTTAAATGATATATTTTTAAAGTTGAACAAAGCATTGTTAAATTAAATTTTAATCCATCTATTATCTTCAGTATTATCAACATGTATTTTATAAGCCATTGAAATATTTTTAACAAACTTAGAACTCCAGATTTTAAATTTTACCCAATATCCAATTATTACTTTAATAATTAATTTATTCTATAGATTGTTAAACTTTGAATCCATTCTATCATATAAAACCAAACTGTTCATATTATAATCAAATTAAAGTTCAAATTAAATATTTAAATCCAATTTAAATATTGCAAATTAGCCGTCAAAAACCGGGTCGTTACATTCCTCCCCCCTTAAAAGAATTTCGTCTCCGAAATTACTAGTTAGGAAGAATGGTCCAATACCCGTTACCATTTCTCCACAATCAACAATTCAACATCTTTTTAATAAAAGTCGCATTACCCTTCTTATTAACTTTCCAAACTTTTCCCTAGTTTCAAACTATACTATTTGTTTAACCATTCAAGTTTAAATTTAAAACCAAATTTTGAATTATCAAAATTTTCTCAATTTTTTTTTTCTAACTCCATAAATTCCCGAAAATTTTTGCCAGCGTCTCCTTTGCGCGGCTAGCTCGATACAACTACAAAATGGCTCTACGGCCTCCCAAATCCCAAAAGAAAACAAAAGGCCAAGTGGCTCGATCAAAATCCCAATCAATTTCATATAGAAATTTAAACACATACCTTTTTGTCGAGCATTTCTAATTTATCTTATGAAACCAAAATCAAGTCTTTTTACCTTTATATTACCTGCATATCTTACACAGCAATATGTCTCATCACAAAATTCAAAAACATTTTATCGACTTTCTTACAAATGTCAATATCTATTCATTCAAATATTATTTTAGATTATATTTGAAATATCACTTCCCAATTGAGAATGCGTCATTCCTTACTTAAGTTAGTATAAGCATAAAAATGTGTTTCTTATTATTTATTTTCATCTTACACTTAGTTTGTATCTATTCTTATTCAAATTGATTCTTCCATTTCCATATGAATTCAATTTATCTTTAACTCTGAATATTTAAATTCTATTTTTCATTTATAATAAATTCATGTCATCATTTTAAATAAGTTTCATTCACTAATTTATTTCAATTTCCAATTTGAAAACGTTTGTCGTCAACAAAAATTTTCAAAATTTCAAAAAAATTCTAACTCCCAAAATTTCCGAAAATTTTTGGCAGAGCCCCTTTGTACGGAGGAGCTTTTGCAATTTGACAATAGATATAAATATATGTACATCGACCCACATGGTCGGAAAACCAAAAACAGTTCATATTTCCTAGTTTGTATTGCGTAGGCGTATTATTTAGCATTTTTAAGCAAGCGGCGTATTTTATTTTAGCATTTACGTGCCCAAAATCCCGCTATACAGTCTTCTGGTACCTGTACTTACTCAACTTAAACATATAAGTATCATATTTATGAAATTTACAACATTTCATTCATTTAAGCAGCTACAACACAATTATAACATAAGTAATGCACTATAAATACTTCCACAAGAAATTGGCTTCTTAACCAATTCATACACCATTTGCATTCAACTTTAAGTGAGTTACGACTCATTTACTTATCTTCAATTCCCTTTTCAAGTCCAGACAAACCCATTTTCAATTTTACTTGATTTCAAAATCAATTCTGCTACTTATCAATTCAAAGTCATATTCTATGAACAATATATACAAGCAGTTTGTATAAACAATTGATAAGGTTCCAATTAAATCCAATTTCTTTTACTCAATTTATGTCATCATATCCTGATTCAGAATGATTTTCAATATCATTCTTTTATATTCAATTTATTTTTAATTCAATCTATTTTATATTCATGGCAATTGATGAAAAACAAGTTTATTTACTCCTATCATTCCATAGAACTTTATTTAATCTTGTTTACGACAACAACAATTATTTCCATGCAAATTCGTCAATATCCATTCAAACAACAGTTTCTTTAGTTTTATAACTATTTTAAAATTGATTCCCACTCAATTTATATTTAAATCCGTTCCATTACAATTTCTTTAAAATCCATATATTTGCATTTACTTTATTTTTACATTGAGTTTTATTCAATCCCATTTTATAAAGCTTGACAACTTCCCTGCTTATGATTAATAACCGCTTTCCTAAATTTATACATGTCATGCTTCATTCAATTTTATATTTAAGTCAATTCACTTTAAATCATCTAAATTTCATAACTTAAGTTCATTTCATTTGCCCGTAAATTCTTTTTCAATTTAATTTGATTCTGTTTAAATCTAATCTCTTTCATTTACTACTTAGCTCAGTTAATTTATTTACTCAATTCATTTAAAAACTTCAATTTCCATGTTCGATTCATTCTCGAACTTATTTAATTAATTTCAAGACCATCTCCACTTTATTTATATCATTTGGATTTTATTCGCACTTCAAGCCAATTCATTTATAATCCAATTTTATTAATTCTCAATTCAACTTCTATTTGACCAATTCAAATTTCATTTACATATTCAATTTTTGGATTTCTATTACATTTCTAAAGTTCAAAACAATTCTATTTTGGCTTATTTATTTCACTTCAAACTCCAGATCTTACCTGCATTAAGCAAGCATACATTTCATTTCAAGCATTTAGATTCTTTTAATAAGCCATCGGAGTTTATTTATATAAATTAAATTTTTATCCAACTATTTCTATTCGAATAAAGAATTTATTTCATTCAACTTAAATTATTCAAGATTTTATTAAATAAACTTCCACTTTCCTCGAAGCTACGCTTCTATAAAGTTTAACCTTAAGTTAATTTACTTATTTCAATTTCATGCTTAAATTCATTTCCAATTTATTTGATACTCACCTAGATCAAATTCCATTTATTTTGTTAAGATTAAATCCAAGGCCATATTTATTCCATCCATACTTGAATTGGATTTTATTTGCAAATTCAAATTATCTCTAAGTTAATTCCATTATTACCTCACATTCCAACTTCTATTTAACCCAATTTAAATCTCATTAACCTATTCAATTAATCAATTTATTCCAAATTAGTTTGCTTTCACTTCCAATTCTACATTGGATTTTTATCTTCAAAAATCATCTTATTATTTTATCTGTGTTCAATTTTATTTATAATTCAAGTTTGGATTTTTATTTCATTCTCCAATACAAAATAGTTTTATTTTGGCTTACTATTTTGCTTCTTCATACTTTTCTCTTATAAGTCACACGTTTATATTTTTCACATTACTACCCATTTGAAGCTTGAATATATTCATATTTCATTTTAACTCGAGATTGAACACTCATTTGCAACTAAAAATATTCTTATTCAATGTGTTTCCAATTTACTTTATAAGCTATCAGAATATATTCATTCCAATTCAATTTCATTTCAATTTACTTTTATTTATTTAAGTAAGAATTTAATTTATTTAACATCATTTATAACTCAAATGAATTTTATTTCAATTCAATTTATTTAACTTAACTTCCGTCAAAATCAAGCATCATCCCATACTCTTTAATCCACCAATTCACTTGGACTTAATTAAGTAAGAACATAATTTCATTTAATATCATTCATATCTCAATTCATTTCATTTCAATCTTAAATTTAAATCCAATTATTAAGCATAAGTTAACCTCAACCAAAATTTATTTCTATTAAATTTTCTTAATCCAATTCATCTACATTCTAAATTGATTTACTTCATCAATTTATTTATATTATCATTTTTTCCCATCATTAGTTAAATTTTAAAAGTTAAACTTTTAACTTAATACAAGTTAAATCCTCATTTTTTTTAACTTCATTTTAATTTTAACTCAAAAATTCAATCTCAAACTTTCCTTGGCTCTATAAGCCATTTGAAATCTTTATAATTTTATTTGTCTATAATACTATCATCCAACATTCAAGTTATATAATAATTTCAGAAAATATTTCTTTTTATATCAAAATATATTGTGGATGAAATTATATAATTCACCCGCCTTTGAAAACAATATTGTGTCGAATTGCTGTATTTTAGTGTTTAGAAGCCCCTTCGATCCAGTTGTCCAGACTGTGCCGACGAAGGTTCATATGCCACTCAATAAATCAATCAACACAATATAAAACCATTTTATATTCACTAACAAATACACGCTCATATCTATTAATACGCTCAAACTCATTCTAGAGTACTAATGACTCTATCTCTAATGAGTAATCCCCACTAGAGCCAAGGTTCTCGCTTAACCTTTCAGGTCTGATACCAAGTGTAAAGGCCCACAAATCCGTACCCCTTTGAACTAACAAAATTCCACAACAGTTCAATCCAAAGTGGCACAAAAGTACGAGTCTTCGGGTAAAAGAAGAAAGAGGTAGAAGAAGAAGAAAAGAAAACAACATCAGAATGTCACATCGCAGCGGAATAAATTATAATATATAGAATACAGCTTTTAAATACAAAGAAATCTGTATTGTGTACATATACATACATACCATCATCAGGGTACAACAAACATCCATACAGAATGCATCAATCAATCATACATGTCCATACACAGCGGAAATAATAGACAAATATGGAAATACGCTCTGTCATCCAGCTCGTCTCCTGAGCTCCAGCATTTAACCTGAACCTGTTTAACTCGGTCTGACCCGAGCTTCATATAAAACAACACCCGAGTCTGTCTAAAAAACCAGCGTGAGAAATCACACTCAATTGGATTATTATATTTTCAAAAATTCTTTGAAAACAAAAGCATCTCGTAAGACCTCGCCACAAATAAACATGTCGGGTCTTTACCTTACGATAGCCAAAACATTTTTATTAAATTTGTCTGATATTATAATAGTTTCTATAGAAAGTAAAATAGAATCTAGCTGAAATGCTTACATCTCACGTTTCAGCAATAGTTGGGCACAATCAAAATCGTACAGGTGCTTATTGGAGATTGGATTCCATACAATGGCAGGGCTACCAGGGTACCGCCCGTCACAGTACCTGGTCTAGATCAGAGTACTGAGGTGCCACCCTAACTTCCCTGCAACACAAGACCGGAACCATCCCTTACTGGATAGTCCCAAGCAAGATCCCCCCATGGTTGGTGCGACCAACCACCCACTAAGCCAAAATAAAAGGGACATCTAAACAGGGGAAACCTTACTCTCCAGTGAGGGCTACCCATGAAGTCTTGTTGCCCCTCCCCTGTTTTAGCCATTCCCATTTGATGAGGCTTGAGGCTAAGAGTTACCTTTTCAAGAACGAGTCCCACTTAGAATGCTCATCGTCCTCCTGACGATGTTCTGAAAGCATTCAATCCATACAAGTTGCCCTGGGTCTAGACAAATCGAATCACCGTCTTCAACTCTTCACGGTCTTCGTTCGTAATCATTCAAACCGGATCGAAGTGGTTTTCGGATAACTAAATCCGATCCTGAACTCTTCGAAATGATCAGCGCATTGTCCAACATTGATAGTCGGTGATTTAACTATCAATTAATCATTCACAAGCAACCATCAAATAATTTCCATAAATTATTTATCTCAAATATCATTCTGATACTATTTCCATTTTATCCCGTTTGAAATAAATTTCAAAGTCCTTTATTTCCATGATATCATTTAACTGGGTTCTTATACTCACCCACATTTTGATTTACCCTTTGAAAATATTCTTTATTTTCTCATTCCTTCCTCAAAATCAATTTCACTCTTCTTATAAATTCTCAAACTCAACTTCTCCACTTAATAAGATTTCTCCTAAGTCTTATCTCATTTAAATAAACATGCTTACCATCACAAGAGGATTTTAATTGGGTTTTAAAAACAATTTGAAAACATCTATATTTATAAAGCAAGAAGTAATATTAAATACTAGAATTTATATCTAGTTATTTATAAGTTTCAAAGCTGGTTTTAGAAAACTTAGAGTTTATTATAAATAATAGTTAAGCCTTCAAACTAACTAATTCGAAATATTTTAAATTCAAAAATGATTTATAAAACCTATATAGTATAGTAATTTAAAAATATTCCCTTTAAAATAACTTTATAATTTAGAAAATCCAATATCCATCTATAAATGCCTCTTGTCCACATTCACCTTCGGAAATATCTTACCATTTCCATCCAACAATTTCATATCTCAATCTAAGTTCACTTTAACTTATCCTTTCCAATATACACTGATATTTTTCTATCTCATTTATAAACTCCATTTAAATTTATAAAATCCCCTTAAGTTCACTTTATTTATAAAAATAGTTTTATTTAAGAATTCTACCTTAATGATTTATTTATTTTATATAAATTTTCATATTGCTCTTTAAATAAATTCCATTCATTACTTAATAAAATTCATTTTTATTTCTTGATAAAAATCTCTTATTTGTACTTCTTAACAACTTTTTCTTTTTATTGTTAAATAAAATTTTACTTGTAGATTACAATAATTCTTCCAGTGTTTAATATATTAAATTTTCCCAAAAACTCAACTTTAACCAATTTTCGTTTATAAGATGTGTAACGACCCGAAATTTTCGAAGCCGAAAATTCCAGATAGTTATGAAAAAGAAGAAAGAGATAGAAGAAGAAGAACAGAACACCAAACATCTCACATTCACAGCGGATAAATATAACAAATAATAACAGTTTACAAAAGAATATCATATCTATCGATTACATTTAATATACATCAGAGTTTCACATTATATATAGTCACTGAATATTTACAATTATCATATCTCAGATTAACAATAATAATACAGCGTAAATACTCTATGCGCTATTGCCATCCAGCTCGCCCCTGAGCTCCAGAACGTACCTACCTGAAAATCTGTAATACTCGGTCTGACCCGAGCATTACATCAAAGTAACACCCGGGTCAGGCTGGAAACCAGCGTGAGTAAACCCAACTAACATGGAATGCCAAAACAAACAACTTATATAAACCCGGGTAACTCAAACCAATTCTACAACTTCACAATATGTTATAGGCATAACTTATTTCACACATAAGTTTTCTAAGTGACAAGGTTTAGATCAAATAGTCCGATTTACTTAATTGTTACATTCCAACCTATTAATCTCACGTATCAATTTATAAGAATTCGAAGTGGTTTTCGGGTATTTCCCCAATACCCGACCCCGGCCTCTTCGAGTCACATGTCATCCTAACCCAAGTTATACAAATGGAATACACGACAGTTCATATCAGAAGTACCAACTCGATCAACGCATCCAATACCATTTAATCACCCATAAGCAAAGCTTAATCACATACAAATCAATTCAAATGATTCTAATTGAAATTTCAAACTTTAATCACTTAGATTTCTGCATTAATTAATTCCAAATCGATTAATTAATCAACTCTTCCTATCCATTCATTTTAATTTATCACCTTGGATTAATTTTCTTTCAATTATATCCAAGTGATTTCTTTAATTCATTTCACACTATTAAATATTCTTAACCCATAATCAATAAGAAATTTTTAATTACTCCACAAATTAATTAACCATAATCAATTACACTAAGTATTCTTAATTACTTATATAAATTAACTTCTCATAAGTCACTTATTATGAATTAATGAATCTCAATTATTCAAATCTTTAATTACTTCATTAATTATATAAATTACCGATTTTCAATTATATTTCAATTTATCTTAATCTGAATTAATTACATTAATTAAAATACCATATTAATCATTCTTGATTTATCTTACCTTGCAATTAACTATCCACTTATTTTCTTCATTAAATAAATCAATTTCTCCTTAATTAATTTATCTTAATTTATCTCTTGTTTAATTACACAGTAATTGTATTTTATTAACGTCATTAAACAATTGTTTATCAACTCATCAGATGATTATTCTAAATTACTCACTTAATTAATTAATTAACTTATAACTTAAGTTATTGATTAATTTAAACCCTTAAATACTAAATTAATTAACCCAAAGTATTAATTTATTAAATTAATTAATTATCCATTTTTATCACCCTAATATTTCTTCCAAAATCCAATTTATATATTTCGGTAACTCAGGGTACCGAAAAATTCAAGCAATCCACGACATTCAGCAGTCCAATTACCTAAAATATTCATCACAGAATATCAATCATTCCAGTATGAACTATATAGTACTATATATAATATAACAAATTAATCCAATTCAACCATTCAACCAATCATTTAAATTTTACCATTTAAATTTAAATAGAAATTCAGAAACGTGAAGTTTACTCACCATTGTTTTATTTGCAATTCCATCCTATCCTGACATGTTTCTTCACAATTATTGACCTTGCATAAACATTTGATGATTATCATTAACATTCGAACCAAATTGAAAAATTAAATGTCCATTTGATAAATTTAATTCACTAGAGATTTTAATTTAATAGTTCTCATTTTAACAAGTCATTTAATTTAAACAACTATTTAAATTTAAACTAATAAGATAAATATGTATTTATAGTTATATCACTGTTTATCTTTACTGCATATAAAAACCCATATATATATTCATTTTATTTCACATTTTTTTTCAAGATTAATCAACAGAAGATAACGTATTCCTCACTGCTATGCTGCCTCCACCATCGCAGATCCAAAATCCAACAACCCGACTTCGACGAACTTCCCAAATCGAGCCGCCGAACAAACCCCACATTGCCCTAACTGTAAACCCAGGTCGTCGCCCCGAGCAAGCCAAAATCACGAGCACTGATACCATCGAGCCCTTCCCCCATCGGTAAATCTCGACACTTCCCTACCCACCTGGCTTCACGCGCGCGTACGTGAACCATCACCATCGAGAAATTCCGACCTCGGCTCGTCTTTCAACCCACCGCGAAACCCCAAAAGAAAAACAACCCGATTCCTCACCACCTGAACGTGTCGCGGCCCCACTTGAGCTTGACCTCGCCTCGTTTCTTCGATTGGTCAGAGGATTCCAGAATAAAAATCATGATTTAGAGATTTCGGCCCCCTTTTTTTCTTTTTTCTGGTTTCGATTTTTTTTTTTATTGAGGTTCGATCTCGTTTTCAATGGAGAGGGGAGAACGGGGAAAAATATAAGGTGGCTTCCTGCGTACGCCTAATTAATTATAAAAATATCTCTGAAAAAAATGTTCTTCAATTTTTATTATAAAATACCGAAAGTATTTCGCGTTAAATAACGAAAAATCCCAAGCCCCGAATCAGACATGCCGACAGACGTTTATAAGGTTTTACCTGTATTCCGAACACAATGAAACATGTTTCGGGGAGGCTAATTTGATCGTATGTGCGGTTTACAAAAGATAACAATCAAATTTAAATTAAATCGATTAAAGTAATTTCTAAGCGTTTCGAGCTGCCAGGGTCAAACAACAACTTCGATTGCCACGAAAATTGAAATCCGATAATAACTAACTATTACGGATCCAATGGAACTAGTTTCGTCAAATTCCGAGACTGTGCCTCGGAAGACTATTTTTAAATTCAATCTAAACGATATGTTTTCAAAACTGAATACATTACCCTTAAATTAAATTTCAACCCTTCTATTATCTTCAGTATCATCATTATAAATTTTGTAAGCCTTCAAACTATTCTAAACAGGCTTAGAATTTCAGGTTCAACAAGTTACCCAATTCAATTATTAAATTCGATATTTAAACTATATAATTCAATGATAAATATTTTAAAATCAATTAACTATTCAAATTTAAATCGTTAAAATTTCCGGGTTGTCACATTCCTCCCCCTTTAAAAGAATTTCGTCCCCGAAATTACAAGTTTGGAGGAATGGACCAATACTCGTTTACTTTTTCCCAAAACCCACACTTCAACAGTCTTACCAACTATCCTTTATTAAAACCCACTATCACCTTAACCAACTTCCTAAAACCTTCTATGGTTTCAAACGACACCCCTCACTCAATCATCTAAATTTCAATTTGAAACCAAATCTTGAATTATCAAAATTTTCTCAAGATTTTTCTAACTCTCTAAATTTCCGAAAATTTTTGCCAGCGTCTCCTTTGCGCGGCTAGCTCGGTACTACTACAAAAAGGCCTCTACGGGCTCCCAAATTCCAAAAGAAAACAAAAGCCAAGTGGCTACATCAAAAATCTAATCCAATTTCATACAGAATTTTAAATACTAACCTTTTAGTCGGGCAATTAAAATTTATCCTTAGGAACCAAATCCAGTTTCATGTCCCTTTATAATACCTGCATAACTTACTTAACAACAATATCCAATCAAAATTTTACAAATCACTATTATACATTCTCCTTCATAAGTTTCATACCCACTTCTATTCAAAGTAGTTTTCACCGTTTCATATGAATTCAATTTATTTCCGATCTCTAATATTGAGTTTTATCTTTCATTTAAACTGATTCATATTAGTTTCATTTACCAGTTTACTTTAAGTTTCCAATTTGTAATCGTTTTGTCGCTAACCAAAATTTTCTAACTCCCAAAAATTTTAGAAAAATTTGGTAGAGTCTCCTTTGTATGGAGGAGCTTTTGCAATTTGACAATAGATATAAATATGTATACATCGACCTACACGGTCAGAAAAAGCAAAAACAGTTCATATTTCCTATTTTTATTGCGTAGGCGTACCTTATTTAGCATTTTAAGCAAACAGTTTATTTATTTTAGCAATTAGCATACCCCCAAGTCCAGCCAAACGGCTTCCCTGTACCTATACTTACTCAATTTAAATAGGTAAGTGCCATATATAGCGAATCTATTAACATTTCACTTACTTTTCATAGTTAAACACATGCACTACATAAACAACAAGCATCAAACGCTTCCCATAAGCACTTTATATGGTTTAAGGCTAATTTCAGTTGCTTCCAATCAAATTTATATGTCATTTCATTCAATTTTAATGGCTTACAACGCAATTGCTTACATTCAATTCATCTTTAAGCAAAACAAACTCATATCCATATCAATTGATTCAAAAATCAATTATATTTGCTTCCACTAATTCATAGAATTTAATTAAATCTCGCTTACGTTAAACGACAATCATTTCTACGCAATTTGATAATATGCATGTGAATAAATAATTACTTAAGTTTTATAACCAATTAAAATTGATTCCAACTCAATTTTATTTAATTCAATTTCATCTTAATTTATTCACAATCATCTTATTTAGCGCGACACATTCCATGCTTGTATACTATTAGCCATTCCCACTTTAATTCAATTCAAGCTTTTATTTAATGGGCTTTTATCCTTATTCGCAACCAAGCTTCCCTAAATTTTAAACTTAAGTTAATTTACTTTAATTTATTCCAAGCTCAAACTTAAGTTTACTTCTATTTGATTCTTATTTAATCAATTCCCATTAAATTCAATTAGCCCATCCACTTTATTTTAATTTTAATTCACCTTCTCAATTTATGAAAATAATATGCAACACATACTTAACTCATTTATACTTCAAATTAACATATCACCGAACTTAAGTTCAGTCTGATAATCCAATTCCAATCACAACTTGATTTAGTTTTTCTTTATTAAATCAGACTTTATCCATTTATCATTTAACTCAATTAACCCATTTTACATTTTTAATTTGCTTACTTAATTCGTTATCAAATTTAATTTATTAATACAAGGCCACTCTCAATTTATTTCTATTCACTTGGGTTTTGTTTTGCAACTCTATTTTACTTTTATTTTCTTATATCCAATTTTCTTATATCCAATTTTCTTGCAAATTTCATTAAACATTATTCAAATCACCCCTGAATTTTATTTGTAATTCAAACCATCACATTTTTCAATCCAACTCTATTTTACTTTTATTTTACAACACCTCCTCTTATTTAATTCATTATCTTCTAATTCATTTCCAAATTCCATTATTAATTTATGATCCATTTTATTTTACCAAGTTAAATTTTATTAATATACTTAATCAAATAATTATTTAAACAATTAGCTTATTTCCAACTTCTAAATCTCTATTCGATTATACTTACAAAATCACTTCATTAAAATTCCAATTTGGATTTTCTTTTTATTTTCCCCAAAATTCCAACATCTTTATTTAAAAATTTTAGAAATGCTTTTAAATTTATATCATACTATGAAAATAACTCTTCATAAAAATACTTTTTATAACTCGATGTCTCAACCAGTCCATCCTTGTTCTCACAGAAATTCAGTCATACGTTGATCAGGCATAGGACTGAAAATCTATAAGTACTTGATAAACCCGTTTTCAACACCCAGTGAAAATACGTGGAAAATAATTTTATTGAAAATATAGAAAGCATTTTGAAATAGAGGAAATGTCTTTGGTAAGAATGCTCTGGAAACCATCACCCCATCCATGGTCGCAGTTACATTCCAGGGTTACGTTGCCATCGCAGCAAAAGTCCATGCAACTGCAGGCTCTCCGCGGCCTCTCAATTACGCCATAGATCCCACACAATAGATCACAGTTACATCCAGGGTTACGTTGCCATCGCAGCAAAAGTCCATGTAACTGCAGGCTCTCCGCGGCCTCTGATTTTCGCTGACGAAATGAAACTTCTCCACTCTTACATAGTTCGCAGTCTACCGATATAAAATCAAACGCAGACTGTTCGCTCTCAGCGGTACGCACGACTTTCGCTATGTTATACCATAGGTCGCAGTCCACCGATATAAAATCAAACGCAGACTGTTTGCTCTCAGCGGCACACACGACTTACGCTATGGTATACTCAACTCATAATCCTCAGGAACTAGTTTTGTCCGGACTCCTCACAGGATCAACTTTAGAACCTCCTGGGCTCAAGACAGCCCACCCGGTGGCACTCCTGAGAAGTTCATTCCAAGGGAGCGCCTTTTTCTCCAGAGCCATCATCAAAACATTTTATACTATACACATATAATATCTTCAAATCATAAACCTAGTATGATATCATACAAAGCTCCTTTACACAAAATCGATTATCCCTAAATCGATAATTCTCAAACTAGGCTTTCCAAATTCAGTATTGATTTTACCCAAAAATCAAAAGCCTTTACAATCCAAAGGTTCCCAAACCTTTTTCCAAATTCCACATAAGATCCTTTATATATATATATATATATATATATATATATATATATATATTCAGATATATAAAATTTTAAAAACTTGGGATCTCTTCAAACTTGTATAAAACTCCTTTTATACTTCAAACACCTTCACAAATCCTTTCCTTCCGACAGTAGATTTAACAAGGAAAGATTTATCTTATATAACAAAGATATATAACTTTGTTTATTCAAAATCAAGTACTCAAATTTGATTACTCTTTTCAATATCAATTTCATTTATATTTGTACAATGTACACTTATCATCCGTACGCTATACTAATCTGATCGTTCACTCGATCACACAATTTCACTTCCGAACTAGCATTGTCCATCCGACTTCCTAGTGTGGACTCAAATCTGGTTTCTTGATCAGAAACCGTTATTCTCCTTGCATAGCTATAACTATGATAGAGAATATCCAGAACCAATCAACAATCCATATCCAGGTTCGCCGTCGAAAATCGAGTGAAAAATCCCAACTCGGATCGATAAACTATCACGAAATTCTATGCTCGAATCTGGACCAAATCACTATACGAATAGAATAGTATACGTACATCCTACGTATTTATTTTCATTGATTATCAGCCAAATCAATTCCCTTTCTATTCACATTTCCTTTAATCCCTTTTCACTTCTTTACAATTGCCTTAATTCTCATTGACTTATCACTTCAATCTGTATCTCGGTTGGGTATGTAAATCAATAACGGTTTTGAACTCCGACCAGTTTATATTTAGGAAATAGCTTGAAAATTGTAAAAATATAGATAAGTAGTTGAAAAATAAATGTTAGTGTGCAAAATAACTATAAAATAGTTGAGAAATAGCTAAATAGTTTCAGAAATTATAGATAATTGCAAAATAGTTGGAAACTAGAAATTAGTTTGTGAAATACTTGAAAAATAGTAATTGGTTTAGAAAACAATTGAAAAATGTTTAAATAGCTCCAAAAATAATGGTAAAACAAATATATAATAAGTTAGTTTTAAAAAGAAAGGTTTTATATATTTAATAGCTAAGAAAAATAAGTTTGTATTAAAACAATTTATTTAAAATAGTCAGGAGTCAAACTGTTCACTTCTCCAACAATTCAACTTACATTCCACTTAATTCAAACCAAATCCCATTTGTACTAATGGAATTTAAATTTCAACTTTAACTCACCTCGAATTATATAAATTCGAGTTAGATTTCTCAAAGGTTGGTTTAACTCTGTTAAACCAAATTAATCTTTATTTAAAGTTCTTAAACAATTTAATTTTCTGAGTCCAATTCTCAAAATTTCATTTTATATTATCTTTACTTACGTATTTCAAGGTTCAAATAAGAGTTCAATACTATTTTACTTTAAGAATTTAATTTATTACTCAATTTTATCTTCCAGCTTGAAGCCGGATCTTAAACAAATTTAATTTTACAATTCAATTACTCAAATTTATTTTATTTATACAATACCATTCTCTAATTAAAGATTTTTATTAACAATAGGATGGTATCATCCAATTTATTTTTAAACGTCCATTCATTCTCAATTTTTAAATCTCAAACCCGTTTTGAGATCACACAAATTCCCAATTCAAATCACCATTTAACTTTCCAAGTTAAATTTTAATTTAAAATCATTCGGTAGCAATTTCTCTTCCAGAAATTCGAAAATGAACATCGATGATGTTGCAGTCATCACCGACGTTATTTTCTAGTGACCAAAAGAGTTCAATGCTTTTATCTCTCTAAAAACACTTCCAAATATTTTTGATTTCAAATCTCCCATATTACAAATTCAACACAAAAATATTTTTGAAATAATGCTATTATTCCTTCAAAACCTTTGGAAACCACTTTCAAATCCAAAGGAAGTTTAAATTTCCAATCCATCCAATTCATATTAAACATTACCCTAAAATTTTCATCTTACTTTATTTTCCAAATATTCTTTGGAATTCTATTTCAAATTATAATCTCATGTATTTATGAAGTTTATTCCAATTTATAAATTACATTTACAATCTATATTTCAAATTCCATTTTGTTATATAAGTTTATTCTTCAACTCTGGTTATAAGTTTCAACTTGGTCATATTTTATATTACTTCTTAATTAAATTCCAATAATTTAATACCCAATCGCCTTAATATTTACTAGAAGGAAATGTTGCTATATATATCAAAATATATTTTTATATAAAATCATTTAAAATCTTTATAAGCAAATAACAAGTACGCCCTCATATATATACAGTCAACTCATTCTAGAGCTCTACGGACTCTATTTAATGAGTAATCCCTACCAGAGCCAAGGTTCTCGCTTAACCTTTCAGCTCTGATACCAACTGTAACGACCCGAAATTTTCGAAGCCGAAAATTCCAGATAGTTATGAAAAAGAAGAAAGAGATAGAAGAAGAAGAACATAACACCAAACATCTCACATTCGCAGCGGATAAAATATAATAAATATAGCAGTTTACAAAATAATATTATATCTATCGATTACATTTAATATACATCAGAGTTTCACATTATATATAGTCACTGAATATTTACAATTATCATATCTCATATTAACAATAATAATACAGCGGAAATACTCTATGCGCTATTGCTATCCAGCTCGCCCCTGAGCTCCAGAACGTACCTACCTGAAAATCTGTAATACTCGGCTTGACCCGAGCATTACATCAAAGTAACACCCGCGCAGGCTGGAAACCAGCGTGAGTAAACCCAACTAACATGGAATACCAAAACAAACAACTTATATAAACCCGGGTAACTCAAACCAATTCTACAACTTCACAATATGTTACAGGCATAACTTATTTCACACATAAGTTTTCTAAGTGCCATGGTTTAGATCAAATAGTCTGATTTACTTAATTGTTTCATTCCAACCTTTTAATCTCACATATCAATTTATAAGAATTCGTAGTGGTTTTCGTTTATTTCCCCAATACCCGACCCCGGCATCTTCGAGTCACATGTCATCCTAAGCCAAGTTATACAAATGGAATACACGATAGTTCATATCATAAGTATCAACTCGATCAACGCATCCAATACCATTTAATCACCCATAAGCAAAGCTTAATCACATACAAATCAATTCAAATGATTTTAATTGAAATTTCAAACTTTAATCACTTAGATTTCCTCATTAATTAATTCCAAATCGATTAATTAATCAACTCTTCCATATCCATTCATTTTAATTTATCACCTTGGATTAATTTTCTTTCAATTATATCCAAGTGATTATCTTTAATTCATTTCACACTATTAAATATTATTAACCCATAATCAATAAGAGATCTTTAATTACTCCACAAATTAATTAACTATAATCAATTACACTAAGTATTCTTAATTACTTATATAAATTAACTTCTCATAAGTCACTTTTTATGAATTAATGAATCTCAATTATTCAAATCTTTAATTACTTCATTAATTATATAAATTACCGATTTTCAATTATATTTCAATTTATCTTAATCTAAATTAATTACATTAATTAACATAACATATTAATCATTCTTGATTTATCTTACCCTGCAATTTCTTTAATTAACATAACTATCCATTTATTTTCTTCATTAAATAAATCAATTTCTCCTTAATTAATTACTCACTAGATGATTATTCTAAATTACTCACTAGATGATTATTTATCAACTCATTAGATGATTATTCTAAATTACTCACTTAATTAATTAATTAACTTATAACTTAAGTTATTGATTAATTCAAACCCTTTAATACTAAATTAATTAACCCAAACTATTAATTTATTGAATTAATTAATTATCCATTTTTATCACCCTTATATTTCTTCCAAAATCCAATTTACATATTTCGGTAACTCAGGGTACCGAAAAATTCAAGCAATCCACGACATTCAACAGTCCAATTACCTAAAATATTCATCACAGAATATCAATCATTCCAGTATGAACTATATAGTACTATATAATATAACACATTAATCCAATTCAACCATTCAACCAATCATTTAAATTTTACCATTTAAATTTAAATAGAAATTCAGAAACGTGAAGTTTACTCACCATTGTTTTATTTGCAATTCCATCCTATCCTGACATGTTTCTTCACAATTATTGACCTTGCATAAACATTTGATGATTATCATTAACATTCGAACCAAATCGAAAAATTAAATGTCCATTTGATAAATTTAATTCACTAGAGATTTTAATTTAATAGTTCTCATTTTAACAAGTCATTTAATTTAAACAACTATTTAAATTTAAACTAATAAGATAAATATGTATTTATAGTTATATCACTGTTTATCTTTACTGCATATAAAAACCCATATATATATTCATTTCATTTCACATTTTTTTTTCAAGATTAATCAACAGAAGATAACGTATTCCTCACTGCTATGCTGCCTCCACCATCGCAGATCCAAAATCCAACAACCCGACTTCGACGAACTTCCCAAATCGAGCCGCCGAACAAACCCCACATTGCCCTAACTGTAAACCCAAGTCGCCGCCCCGAGCAAGCCAAAATCACGAGCACTGATACCATCGAGCCCTTCCCCCATCGGCAAATCTCGACACTTCCCTGCCCACCTGGCTTCACGCGCGCGTACGCGAACCATCACCATCGAGAAATTCCGACCTCGGCTCGTCCTTCAACCCACCGCGAAACCCCAAAAGAAAAACAACCGGATTCCTCACCACCTGAACGCGTCGCGGCCCCACTTGAGCTTGAGCTCGCCTCGTTTCTTCGATTGGTCAGAGGATTCCAGAATAAAAATCGTGATTTAGAGATTTCGGCCCCCCATTTTTTTCTTTTTTCTGGCTTCGATTTTTTTTTTATTGAGGTTCGATCTCGTTTTTCAATGGAGAGGGGAGAAGGGGGAAAAATATAAGGTGGCTTCCTGCGTACGCCTAATTACTTATAAAAATATCTCTGACAAAAATGTACTTCAATTTTTATTATAAAATACCGGAAGTATTTCGCGTTGAATAACGAAAAATCCCGAGCACCGAATCAGACATGCCGACAGACGTTTATAAGGTTTTACCTGTATTACGAACACAATGAAACATGTTTTAGGGAGGCTAATTTGATCGTATGTGCGGTTTACAAATGAAAACGATCAAATTTCAATTAAATCGATTAAAGTAATTTCTGAGCGTTTCGAGCTGCCAGGGTCAAACAACAACTTCGATTGCCACGAAAATTGAAATCCGATAATAACTAACTATTACGGATCCAATGGAACTGGTTTCGTCAAATTCCGAGACTGTGCGTCGGAAGGCTATTTTTATATTCAATCTAAACGATATATTTTCAAAACTGAATATATTACCCTTAAATTAAATTTCAACCCTTCTGTTATCTTCAGTATCATCATTATAAATTTTGTAAGCCTTCAAATTATTCTAAACAGGCTTAGAATTTCAGGTTCAACAATTTACCCAATTCAATTATTAAATTCGATATTTAAACTATATAATTCAGTGATGAATATTTTAAATTCAATTAAATATTCAAATTTAAATCGTTAAAATTTCTGGGTTGTCACAAGATGCTTTTATTCTTTTTTTTATTCTCAAATTGAAGTTTCAAATTCCTATAATATTTCCTATTTGAGTTCTATTTAACTTCTTTGAATTAATTTATCAATGGTAGTTAAATTTCAAATCTCAGCTTCTCTGTTATTCGACAGTTAATAATTCAATTCATATATAAAGCCATCCATCTCAATTTATCATTCTGTCACAGAACATTATATATGATATAAAATAAATATTTTTGAGGAATCCTGTTGGATCCCTCCAACCTGTTTCCCTACATCCACAGATATTAGCACAACATAAAATATCAATTCCACTTCAATGTGGAATATTGCAGTATATGGGTCTATATTATCATCCAGTGAATAAATTATCATAAATCAACCAAACACATCCAATGATTTAAATTTAACATTTAAATTTTATTTATGGCATCCAAATGAGTGAGAAAATCTCACCTTTGCTTTTAAGTTGCAATCCTTCCCAATCCGGACTAGTTTTCATATTTTTGACCTTGAATAACAATTGCATGGATTTTAATAATATTTGAACAGATCAACAATTAATTTTTGTTTAAATTTATTCTCTAACTTTAATAATTTAATTTAACTCACGATTTATTTCAACAAATAATTAAATAAGTAAATTAACAAATTAATCACCTAAGTAGATTATTTTTAACTTAAACTAGAATAAATTTTTAAGATCTAAAACTTATTTAACAGTAAAGATAATAATAAAAAATTTAAATTACTGTAAATTTTTTATACATATGCAATTGTAAAATAAAACAGATCTAGATTTAAAATTTTTAGATATATGTATACAGATATCTTTTCTCTGTTAACTATATACACATATACATTAGATTTTAATTTTTGAAAACAAATTGATAATCCATATACCTCAATGTCGAGATCCAAACCGAAGGAAACTCTAGCCTTTGACTTTGACGATCCATTCCCATGCCTCGCGACCTACTCCTCGACCTCTCGTGATTCCCAGCCTCCACGCGAACAACCCCTCAGGTCGAATATGAACGTGCTGTCGTGCGCGATTACACCATCGCGGCCATCCACTCGCGAGCCATTGAAAAAAAATCAACGCGTCTCCTTTTTTTCTATGAAGGGTTTCGATCGATTTGGGAAATAAGGGAAGGAGGTCGCGGCCATTATCGATTTCATCTGAGATTTCGATTAAGATAGTCACCATTTATTTCGAGCAAGGCGATTTGATTTTGGCTTAGAGGATACTGGGAAGAAGGTAAAAATGAATATTAGAGTTTTTCTTTTCTCTAGCTTTCGATTTGAAGGAATAAAATGAAAGGAAAAGAGACGTGATTTTTAAAAGTGATGGTAGCGTGTTGAAGACAAAAGGCCACAGTGTTTGATGGAACGGAAAGTAGCGGATGGAAAAGATTTCGGCTGGTGAAAAGATGTAAGATATTTAAATTAAAACGATTCATTATTTTCGAAGCGTTTTTACCTCGTACGATCAGTCAATCGCTCCGAATACTACGAAAATTGAAATTCGATAATAATTCAATATTACAGATCCAATGGAACTGGTTTCGTCGAATTCCGAGACTGTGCCTCGAAAGGCTATTTTAAATATCAATTTAAACGATATATTTTTAAAATTGAACAAAGCTTGTTAAATTAAATTTTAATCCATCTATTATCTTCAGTATTATCAACATATATTTTGTAAGCCGTTGAAATATTTTTAACAAGCTTACAACTCCAGATTTTAAATTTTACCCAATATCCAATTATTACTTTAATAATTAATTTATTCTATAGATTGTTAAAGTTTGAATCCATTCTATCATATAAAACCAAACTGTTCATATTATAATCAAATTAGAGTTCAAATTAAATATTTAAATCCAATTTAAATATTGCAAATTAGCCGTCAAAAATCCAGGTCGTTACATATATAATCGTTAAATATGCGGGTTGTTACAATTGGGTTTTAGTTTTCAAAGATATAACAGTGTTACAACTACAGAATCCACAATCAGGTTCATTATCCAATAATTCATATTAATTTGAATATTATTGAAACAATTCAACAATAGCGAGGAATACCGTTGGATCCCTCCAAACTGTTTCCCTGCATCATAAAAGTATATTTAGAATATAATCAACCGCACCGAGGTGGGATTCGCATACAAAAGATCATCCGCTTTTATATGAGGAACGTAACAGTGTCTCATACACTCTAAGGGCGGGAATATCCAAACCAACAGTATAAAACAGTATATCATCCAAACATCCAATCAATAATTTTTATCAATTGTAAATATTAGTGGTTAGCTAAAAAGGTGAGTTTAACTCAACAAAATTTTATGTTGCTGCCGAGACGCTCCACTTTGGAACTAAAATCAAACGATGTCCGATTTTAGCCCAAATTTCAATAGTCTCCAAATTCGTCCAAACTAGCTCTATTGCAAAGCTTTCATCGTTACAAGCACAATGCAAAAATCCATGCCTCGATTGGACCTTGTATGGATAACTTATAAAATTTATAAGTTAATAGGAATTAAATAAAATTAAATCCTACTGGTTACTTTAATTATAAAAATAATTACATCATAAACCTTCTTCTCATTTCAAAAACCCTCTTCCCTCAGTTCAAAATTCACCATTACCGGCCTTAGACCTCGTCGTACCTCCCTCCATTGATCACGAGCAACCAAACCAATACCGCAACCATCCTCATCAAAAATCGCGCCTCCATGACCCATCAAAAACCAACTCGAGCCACCTGAGAAAATCGCGACACTCCTGTTCCCACGTGGCCACCATCAGGTCACAATGACCATGATGACAATCAAAGCACCGGGGTTTACCAAATTGTGGTTGTCGATCCTCCTTCACCCTATGATCGCGAATCCAATCCCCAATTCGACCAATTCCATCATCAAGGTCTCCAAATCAAAGCCCAAATTGGCCATTGATACATGGCCCTTCCCAAATAAGTCGAACACCAAGAATTTAGGCATAGGATTAAAGCTCTTGATCATATGATTCCTATGAATTCAAATTCACGAATTTTTTTTAAGAATTTGCTTTGATTTCTTTTTAAGAGGGAGCTCTTTCAATTTGTTCGCTGGAGATGGTTTTGTAAGGGACGAAGGGATGGTATAGTAGTCATGAGGAAGTATTGGTCTGGTATAGATTATAGCATGGGTAGGGTATGGCCTTAAAAGTTAAATTATTTAATTTAACAAAATTTGATATTTTACATTCGAAAAATCTCGAACTCCTATCAATGCGTGCTGTCTAGCATTCATTATGTTATACCCCTATTCTAAACACAATGGAACATGTTTCGAGACCTAATTCGATTGTATGCCAAAGATAGCTTCTTTAAAACAAGGTTATTGTATTAAATTTTCGATATTAATTTCAACACGTTTCGATCTCACACGACCAAACGATATGTACAATGGTTATGAAACTTGACGACGTATTATAATTCATTATTACGGATCTAGTGAAACTAGTTTTATTGAAATCTGAGATAGTGCCCTAGAAGGCTATTTTTATATGTTAATTTAAATGAATTATTTTAAAAACCAAATTAAACAATTTTAAATTAACATTAAAACATTACTATCTTCATTCTTATTTAGATAGAATTTAAATCAACTTTGAAATCATTTTTATCCAACTTAAAACCCAAGATTCGATTATTTTAACAATTACAATTATTAAATTCAACAATTAAATTATCAAATAAATCGCTATATTTAAAACTCAAGTTATTCAACTTATAAAATTAACTTTTTAATATTTAAAATCATTTTAATGTCCCAAAAATCAATTCACTAAAATTTTGGGTTGTCACATTCTTCTCCCCCTTAAAATGAATTTCCTTCGTGAAATTTCCAAGGTAAGAAATAACTTACTAAATCCTTTTAAGCCTTTAACTTTTCCCATCGATCAACTCATTTAAACTTTGTTATTACTTTTACTAAGTTTCCCAATTCATTCATAGGTTCCAACTAATATAATCCCATTCAATCATTTCAGGTTACAACTCAAAATCAAATTTTACTTATCAAAATTTTCTTCTAAAATTCTCAAAAAAAATTAACGCTTGGAATTTGCAAAAAATTTCGCGAGCATCTCCTTTGCACGGCTAGATCAGAACAACTACAAATCACCACTACGGGCCCAAACCAGGAAAAGAAAACAAAAGCTAAGTGACTCTATCATAAAACTATCAAATTTAAATAATAATTTAAATATGTACCTTTTAGTCGGGTGACAAAATTTTACTTATGAAATCAAAGGCATCAACTAGTTTTTTCTTTATGTACCTGCATCGTATTTACCAATGATATCTAATCTTACATTTCACAATCACATTATTTTGCATTTTTAGTTTTCAACATTTACTTTACTAAAGCCCGTACAATGTACATAAATCATCCTTACGCAATATCAAATCTGATCGCTTGCTCAATCACACAATTTCACTTTCAAACTAGTATCATTCACATGACCACTCTAGTGCGGATTCAGATCCAGCCCCTTGATTAGAAACCATCATTCTCCTTGCATTACCATATACTATGATAGAGAATTGCAGAATCAATCAAAAATCCATGTCCAGTGTGCACCATCGAGAATCGGGTGTAAAATTCTTGTTTGGGTTGATGTAAATCATTTCGAAACTATGTGTTCGAATCTGGATCAA
This sequence comes from Allium cepa, assembly GCA_030765085.1. NCBI lineage: Eukaryota > Viridiplantae > Streptophyta > Magnoliopsida > Asparagales > Amaryllidaceae > Allium > Allium cepa. The sequence continues at coordinate 284,107,252 of CM060934.1, read as the reverse complement.
ACCATTATGCGAATAAAATAATATACGTACAACTTATGTATTTATTTCCATTTATTTCCATTCAATTGATTTACATTCACTTATTCACATTATTTTATTCATATCCCTTTATTAATTAGTATATTCTTTCAATACTAATATCACTTAAGAACCTTTTCATCAAATTTTATGTTTAACAACATTTCACCCCATATTAAATTCATTTATGAATCATTCAAAAAAAATTAATCAAGTTTATAAAAAAATTCATATAACACTCCTTAGGTTTACTACCACTTCACAACTTAAGACCATATCCATTTTAAATCAAATCCAGCTTTATTTGACTCAATTCCATTGTTCAATTTCAATATTTCAATTTTATCTACCAACATTCCAAAACCAAATTCAATTCACTAATTCATTTAATTAGTTTATTCATTAATTTATTTCAAATTACCATCAAATTTATTTCTAAAAATTATTTCATTTAACCTGACTCAGGCTAATTTCTTTTCAAAAATCCTTTCATTAATTCATTTAATTTGAGTTACATTTTGTTTCAAATTTGCTTTTCTCAGCATTCATATTCAAAAACTTTAAAACCATGCTTTAACTTACTAGTTCCCAAAATTTATAAATCATAATGTATTTTCTCGTATTTTTATAAGATATTTAGATGAAAATTACCTTGTTCTAATTTATTTCAAATCATTTTGAAATCATATATATACATAATCCTCTTGGCATATCAAAACATGCCTTTGAATTTTAAGATCAAAAATAGTTTTACAAAAGAAATCTATAAAGGTAGCAATCCTTCTCTTGGAAACACGAAAATGAATGTCGATGAAGCTTGTAACAACCTGATATTTTCAACCATTCGCAGACACACATGCCAGAATTGAATCGCTCAAAATATCGTATGGTTAATTTATATTTTGGAAAAACTCAGCATATACAGTAAATAAATCAATCGCGGAATCACAGACACAGAGTAATATAACAATAAGCAGCGGAAACAAAAGAATAGTAGTTCATGAAGCTACTATATATATACATAACAGAGCTAAAAACAAGATACAACAAAATTCTCGAATACATAAAAGTCTCAATACAATAGTTAAATACAAGAAAAGAATATATCACGGGAGTCAACTGAATAATTGCAAGCTGAATAGATAGATGGATCTCCAAGCGAAGCTCCAACTCCAAAGGTAAGTCTCAAATGTTGTGACACTCAATCTGACCTGAGCGTAAAGAAAAACACAAATACTCGAGTCAGGATTAAAATTCTTATATCAATAAATCCAACTCAATTGAAATATCAACTGAAATACAAGTAACTTAAAGGATGTTTGGGATAACCATGCTCTAAGGATCCAGGGAGCTATCTACTATGTAGTAATATACGCTATTATAATATATTTAAATTTAGATAAACTATTAAAATAGCATTAAGGCGTTATCTATATACCCCTTAACATATTTTTATTTATTCTCATAGTCTATACAGTACCATAACTTCCCATAAACTGGGCTTATCCAAGGGCACTCAATAGGTATGGTACAAAATAATCTTGTAGCGGTCTCGCTAAGGTAGGTGACACGGCACAACTAGGCAATGTCAGGGTTGGTACACCAATTACACTTCCAGGCTGGTGGTAATGTATAGCCGCAACTACTGTCCACCTTGAGCCACACTCCCAAATCAAAGGTGCACACCAACTCAATCACAAAGTAATAGAATGGCAATCCAAAAAGAGTGTCCGATCGGAGGAGCTACCTCACGTGGCCCATCGATTGCTCCTGTTTTAGCCACCTTAAGCTAACTCACGGGAGTCGGGTCCACATATATACCTCAAATAGAACGTCATCAACCACCTACTTCATTCTAGAATCTCCACCATGTACACAGTTGTTAAAGTGGTTTTCGGTATTGGCAGAAAGTATGACAATAACCGATCCTGGTCTCTTTAACAACTAATCGTTATTATAACACCTTGGTCATTTCAAAATATCATATTTCAAAACAAAAATATTATATGCATTCAAAACCATATCAATACGATATCATTTCTTACGTAAAATAATATTCATTTCCAAAATCACAACACTTTCCAAAATTATAACTCTTCGAAATTATAACACCTTGAAATTATAACACATTGGGAATCATAACACTTTGGAAATTATAACACTTTGAAATCATAACACTTCCCACATAAATAGTTTGATATAGAAAATAGTATATATAAATAAAATAGTTTATATAAATTAAAATAGTTAATAAAAATAAAATTATACATACAAATAAAATGGTTTTATATTAAAATAGTGTGTATATATTAAAAATAATTAGTATATTAATAATAGCTTTTTATTAAAATAATTTATAAAGTTAAATATTTATATATATACATTTAAAATACTTTATATAATAAATAGTTCCCTTAAAGTTCACAAATCGGTTGAAACCAATTCAAATTCAAAAATTCAATTTGATTCACTCTCAATCCATCATCTTCAATTCAATTCAATATATAAATAAACCATTCCAAATTATAACGATTTCAAATGCAGATTTGAACCACCAAATATACCATTTCAATTTCAATATATTTCAAAGTTTAAATATTCGAGCATTTACAAAGCTAAGTTTGCCAATTTTATATATATTTCGAATTCACTTTGTTATTATTTAATTTTGAAATACTTACTTAATCATTCCAATAACATATAAATAAAACTTCAAATTACAAATCTTAATAAAACTAAATATTCCATTTAAATTTATGTAAATTTGAAAATATTCATTTACATCACTTTTAATCAAAAATCAAGTTATAATATCATATCTTTAAAATTTTAAATTTAATAAATTTCAAACCAAACTTATTTAAGTAAAATTCTTAGCTAAATACAATTTCAAATAATTTCAAGTTATCTTTACAACCTGCATTTATTAAAAATTATTACAAAATCTATTTTATATACATATATAAAAGAATATCAATTATATATAATATTTAAACCTTTAAAAAACTTTTAATTATATATAATATTTAAACCTTTATAAAATAACTATTAATTATATATAATATTTAAAAATAAATATTTAATAAAAACATATATATATATATATTTCGTTTTTAAAAATCATGGAAATCATTTCAAAATATATATTTATATATAGACCAACGGTGCCTGTATATAATTTTTTTATCATATGGTCATGTGATACGGATATTTATCATTTCAATCCGCAATTTATTTATCTACGGGTATATATCTTTTCAACCTGCAATCCAAAATTCAGTGTCAATGAAAATCGCTTGGGTTTATCATTTCAACCCATAACGACTTTCTCCTATTCTACAAGATCGTTCGGGTATGTATCATTTCAACCCATAGGAAATTCTATACTAACAGGGAACTTGCAGAGTCAGAACAGTGATGATAATAATATAACATATCAATAATAGACATATAACGTCAATAACAGATATCATATAAATAATATATCATGGTGTCAGATGTCACAGGTGAACAGATACAGATAATAGCATACATATAGCAATTTAAATAACTAACAGCGGCATATTTCAATTATTATTTCAATTGAAATCAAATTTTATAAATATAAGAACGTTAAGCATGAGTGATTACTCACCTTTTGTGGTTAGAGATTGTGACGCCCCACCTCTATACCCACGCTAGCCAAGAACACTCCGGAGTAGTGCTGTCAACTAGCACGGAGAATAAGGCTGTTGAGGAGCGACCATCCATGTAATTGCTTATCACACGGTGGCTATAAATAATCTTCGGAAACAAACATAGAAATAATCATATCACAAATCAGTCACAGATATCCATATCACAAAGGCGGAAGAAGATATGAATATATAACTAACACATGAAAGTGTACATCAGAGTAGTGGTCAGTAAGATCCACGATAATACAAAAGAATAGCAACACGTGCTATACAAAAGAATACAACTATGAGTCTATATCTCAAGTGTATACAACAAAAACTGCTAATCTAAACAGTTAGCCAAAAGTCAGAGTGATGAATCCTTGGGAAGAAGTCAAGCAGAAGCACCTGTAACATCTCGGTCTGACCCGAGTATTATTTAAGAAAATAATAAACGGATCAGTCTAGCTATAAATATCAGATGACATGATATAACATAAAAGATATGGCATAAACATAAATATCCATAACGACATACCACTATAAGTATGTAAATAATGATCAACAGAAGATCAATCAATAAGAGATAATCAATATCACAAGAATCTTCTCAAAGATTCGAAGAGGGCATCATACCCTAAACTTGTACTCATAACAAGTCAATGACATAAATTCCAGAAATCAACACGAGAAATCCAGAAATCATAAAAAGGGAAAGAGGCCTATCACATGACGGTCCGAAGACCATGGGGAGCTACCCCACATGTGTGAGTGGAATCGCACAGATTGAGGTCAAGACTAACCAAAAAGCAGAAAGGTATGTGTGAATGGAATCACACAAGTGGTGTCTAGTCTAACCTTGCAATGAAAGAGACATCGCGGAATTGCTAGTCTAATTCATAAAGCGATCATCAAGATCAACGAGAAGTGTCAATTACACTAAGCTAGTAAATATAGAAGTTTAGCTTCATGTCCCATAACCACTTGCTTAACTTAAATATTTACGAACAAACTGTAAATCTTCACTAATAAAATTGTCACAAGAGGTTCAATCGAACAAGTCCAAGAATTAACCGACAAAGTGAACGCAAGCGTTTCATACCACTTGTTTTACTAAGTCGTTTAATTAGATTTCTCATCCGAGTGAGGTAAAGGCTTGTATATACTAATAGATTGGAAAACGGTTTAAGAAAAGAGCTTTGTTATTAAAAATAGAGTTGAAATTGTTTGTTAAAAGAGTTTTGATATTTACTACTAGTATTGAAACCTTTGTATTATAAAGTGACAAAACACATAAGCAAGTGTAGAAACAATCAGTCACAAAGATCGCATACGGAGATGCGAATAAAATCCAAGGAAATCAGCTCAATGTTTTTCAGATAAGATCCCCTACGGAGGGGGGGTCCAGGGGGGGTGGCAACCCCCCAAGGTGGGGGTGCGGGGGCAACGCCACCGCTTACGACCTAACGACTCAAGGGTCATACGACCTAACGGCTGCGACCTAGGGGTCTAAGAGGTCAAGCGACTTAGTGGTTGCGACCTAGAGGTGTTCGCAACCTAACGATGACTCACGACCCAACATGGCCGACTTAACAGAGTCGAGCGACCTAAGGTAAATGGTCCAACGACCTAACTCGAACGACTTATCTGGAGCTTAGGTCGGAGACGACCTACGAGATAAACCAGGCCGACTTAGTGGACGAGCGACCTAAGGTAAATGGTCCAACGACCTAACTCGAACGACTTATCTGGAGCTTAGGTCGGAGACGACCTACGAGATAAACCAGGGCGAGCGACTTAACGTTTGCCTAGAGATTATAGGTCGGAAACGACCTAAGACTTAAAGCTTAACTCGTGAGCGACCTACGGCTTAAGGCCAAACTCGTGAGCGACCTACGACTTAAGGCTTAACTCGCGAGCGACCTAACTCCGAAGTGCCAATACTTCCAGAATGACCTAAAGCCCTGCGACCTATGGTACTAACTCGCGAGCGACCTAACGACTTAACTCGTGAGCGACCTAATTCCGAAGTGCCAATTCTTCCAGAACGACCTAAAGTTAACTCGTGAACGACTCACGACCCATGGACGAACGACTTAACTCCGAACGACCTAAAAATGGCCAGAACGACCTAAGTGCAGAAAATTCACTAAAATGCTAAAAATTGGAGTTTTTCGCCAATCCAATCCAAACCAAATGCAAATGTGCATGCAAAAGTGATAGGGAATCATTCCCAACAGTCCAATATAGTTATAGACTAGATTTGTGAGACAAAAATCTCACCTTTGCACTAAAGTTTATGAAGATGAAGCTTGAAAGCAAGGAGAAGCAATCCAAAGCTTGAATCCAATATCTTCTACTTGAATTTGGAGTTGAATGTTGGATTTGCAATTGAATTTGTGCTTGGAGTTTTAATTTCCCATTCCCTCCACCATTAATGCCAAAGCTTGATTAGTTAGGAAATTTATGAAGAGTGAGGAGAAGAGGGTTGGAACTTGGGCTTAATAGGCTAAACTAACCCAAAGTCCAAAGCGGGAAAAGTTAGTGAAATTTCACTAACTCCAAACCTATCGATGTTTATACTTAAAAAGTTGTAAACGACATTTCGAACTCAATGGAAGTGGTCTCGAGTCCTAATTTGACCGTTTGCAAAAAAAGTAGCTTTTCGGACCAAAATCCGATTAACGAGTTAATATTTAAATAAAATATTTAAATACAAACTCGATAAATATGCGGGTTGTTACAGAGATGAACTAGAATGAGAGTGAATAGATCGGACAATTACACGGATTGAACGAGTAGGATAGTAACAAGGTTGAAACTGCTATTGAAAATCTGACAGCGGTGAAAAATAATAATTAATAGCTGGAGATTGATGGAACAATGTACATATAAAATTTAAATCATTACTTATATACACATTATATTGCAAAATATGTATATAACATATTATTCCTCCAAAATATCAATCATAACATATCATACACATATATAACATAACATATATATATATATTTATTTAAACATATATTAAATTATATATATATATATATATGTATTTCAAAATCATTATTTTATATTAAAACACATATATAAAGATCAAATATGTATATATACGCATAATGTGTTTTTAAAATAAAAACTTATATAATTATTTCACAAGTATATGTATATAATCTAAAACAAAATCTTATATAAACTATATATACTTTTAATATCTAATAGAATACAACTTATATGCTAACTATATATAACAATAGACCTTATAATATTACATATATAACTTGTGTAAATTAATATAAATAACCAACAGATTTGAACTTTAAAACATAATGTATACATAGATATATAATAACTTACCGTAAGAATTTCTAAAATCAAACATATTATATATAAATACTATAAATATATGTATAACCGAACAAATTGACACAACAGTTGCTAAAAAATGTAGAGAAAGTAAACATACCTGCCATACTGTGTATATAGATGCAAACAGCTAAGATTATACACTATAACACATATACATATATAAAAATCAACTTCCAAAATACATTTCAAGATCTTTACTGAGATTAACATATATATTTAAACATATGTATTATATTATAAATTATAGAATATGAAATCATTTCTTAAACTACAATATTATACGTATACTAATATAAGTACTACTGCTATAAGTAGTATAAAACTAATATAACTTAATATATGAACTAATATATAAGACCACAACCTTATATAGAACCAACAAACAAGGATATATGTGTACACACACACACGAATAGAACAACATGTAATATATAAATTTTATAAAACTAACCCAAATTTATATGGTACCACAATATAATTAATCAAATCAGATAAATACTTCACATGCTACACACACACACACAATAACCTATGCAATATATATATATATATATATATATATATATATATATATATGCAAACATAGAGGGAAGAAGAGCTGCTACGAAGATAGGGGATGTCACAGTTCCTGGTGGTCGGTGAGGCTAGGTAGAGGCAAGGCCTGGGTGTTTGCCATTAGCATGGGCCGAGAGAAGGGAAAAGAGGAAGGTGGCGGTGGGGTATTGAGGGTATTTGGCATCAATGGCTGGATTAGGTGGAAGCACGTAGCTCGTGGGAGGAGCGGTCGAGGAATGGAAGGCACGTTGTAGTGGAGGGAGGGTGGAGATGTACTGGAAGCAGTGAAGGCATGGCATGGTAGGGTTGCGCTCGACTATGTGCTGGCAGGTCAGAGGTGATGGAAGGCTGGAAAGCACTACAGTGGGTGGCTCGGGCTTGGCTGATGGGTGAGACGGTGATCACTGGAGGGTGCTAGCGGATGTGCTCGGTGCTCGAATGCAATTGTTGCCTCACGGGAAGTGGCAGGTTAAACGATGGTGGATCGAATCAAGGAGATTAGGGGAGGCATGTTGGAGGTGGGAGAAACTAACGCGGCTATGGTTAAAGGGAAGGTTGCGGCAATAGGAGGTTCGGCGGCGGTGAGTTGATGAGGCGGGAAGACTTGTTTGGCTGGTGCAATGGAGGGGAAGCCAAAGATGAACGATAGGCAAGGAAGAAGAGGAATAGAAATCTTTTCGGAGTAATATATAATAATATACTTTGTAATTTATATTATACGTTGGTTTAACAACAAATCGAAATAGCAAGAGACGTGTTGGCGCACTAATGAAATTTCAACAGATGGGAATAGGGAATGTCAGGGCATGGGAATTTATGAGAGAAGACAAAGCAATGACCGTTTGAATGATGACCGTTAGGCAATTTGAATAGAAACATGAACCAAAGGCTATAAACGGATATCGATACGGCTAACCATTTCACGGTTTCCGCCATGTACCGAACACCGACATTAATAAATGAATATACTACGAAGATCAGCACAACAAGATGATCAAAATGGTGTGCAGATATCAGTGGTACGATAATCCGATCAAAAGTCAATAATCGGTACCGGAAATGCTGCTAATTTTCCGAAAATAAGATTAAAGGAGCAATAGCAGTCAAAATTTGACAAAACGAAATATGGCGTCTCACTTAGAAGATGATTTACAAATTTATTATACAAAAATATTCAGGTGTGGAAATTTTTTTATTATCATCAAATATTAACTGATTTAAATGAAAATAAAATTACACAATAAAATAAACTTTCATATTATCTGATGAAAATCTACCATTTACTATATTTAAGTAGACGTGCTCCAAATATTAAATTTTTATTTCAAAATTCAATTATTTAAAAAAATTCAAAATTCAGTTATTTACATTAATAAAATTATTAAAATTTACGTGTCGTTACACTCTCCCTCACTCAAAGCTTTTCGTCCCCGAAAAGAAACGAGGTAGCAGAATGGAAACAACCAGAAAAGAAAAATAAATTGAAAACAAAATAAAACAAATAAATTTAAAACCATATAAACTTCAATTTAAATTAATTAATATTCAACATGTAACAACCCTGTAGTTTGTGATATTTCTTTTGTATATTTTAATTATTTTAATTGAATTTTGATTTAAAAAAATTTTAAAAAAAACTTATTTTATTTATTTTGAATGATAAATTTTAGTTTTGATATAAATTATCATTCCAAAGCATGACTAAAAAGAATATTTTCAAAAAGTGAATTTTTGGTCAAAATAATCAAACTTTGACTTTTAATTTATATTTTTAAAAGTTTGAAAATTTAAATTTTATCTTTTATTATGAAAGTACATAAAATTTTAAGAACACTTCTTTTTGTTTCGTTGAAAACGGATTTAATTTGTGAAAGTTCTACTGTTTTCAATATTGTGTGTACATTGAATTATTTAACAATTTTCTTTATGTTAAATCTTATAAATTATATTTTTAATTGTCAAATCATGTTCTAATATGTTTTATATGACATGTTAGATATATATATATATATATTTAAACATTATTTTTGTGATGTTATAATTTTTCTAAAGTTTACCGTGTTGATTTCTTTTTTTTGGCTGTTTTCTTATTTTCTGCTATTTTCTTCATTAAAATTTTATTTAAATTTAATTTTATATATTTATTTTGTGAATTCATTTTTATTTTGTATACTTATCTTTATTTATAAATATTTTTCAAGTATATAAAAAATTTCCAAAGTGCATTGGATTTATTTCTAATTTTAAAGTCTACTTCGCAATTTTTAAGCCATTTTCTTAATTTAAATTCTATTTAATTAAAATTTAATTATTTATTTTATTTTAGAAATGATAAATAAATTATTTTATTTCAAAAATTTTCTTTAGAATATTTTTAAAATGAAGTGGATATTTTTCCAAAGCCATTGATGTTTTAATTGTAAATTTTGAACCCTGTTTTCAATTTTTAAGCAATTTTCTTAATTCTTTTTTTTTATTTTCTTAAAATTTATATATTTTTATTTTTTTTAACTTTGTTTCGGTTTTAGATGTACTTTCTGAAGTTTATTTTGTTTTACTTGATTTAAAAGAAAAGGAAGTATGGAGGTTTTAAAACCTAAGAAACGTAAAGTGGTTTCACCGTTTCTTTTACCGTTTCTTTTTCAATCAATGCATCAATTTATTGTAGCCATTCCTTTTCTTTTGCTTATTCACGTGAAAGTTTCTCATTCCATCAATAATACACATCCATTTCAGATCTGAGCAAAAATAAATAAGAAATGGCTTCTTCTTTGCTCACTTTTCTTCCTCTTTTTTCCATGTTTTCACTTGAATTTACTTTGATTCTTCCATGTGTTTGCTCGGCCATAGCCTCACAATCACCACCACCACCACTTCTTCCCCACACAATCCATAGCCAAACCATTCCCCTCCTCTGACCTGAGAGTGCTTTGACCATCCAATGATCCAATCTCCACAAAAACTATGCAAAATCCCTTAAAACATTGCCTAGCCTAGCCTAGTTGTTTCACCACCTTCATACACCACCTTGGCTGTACCTATTTGCTCCACCATCACCTCCTCCATCTATAGCAGCCCTCAGCTCCTCCTATGACAAAAAAAGTCCAGGCCATGACCATTGGATGAAGCATCACCACAAACTTTGCACAAAAACTACACAAACAAGCTAGCATAACTCATATTTCATCACTACCCTTCCATACCTTGCCTTGGCCACCTCATAGCCACCACCTCCAGCCATCACATCACCTCTGACATCATTTCCAGATCTGTACCTGACATGACCAGACCTGTAGCAATGAAGGACGAACCTAAACATGACCATAGGTCGAGCCTATGTTGTACCAAAACCACTTTGCCTTGACCTGTAGCATTCTTTGCCTAATAACTTACCATACCCCTTCTCATTTCCATTGTAGCCATGCCTTTCCGAGTCCAAACCTGACCTATATGATGCCATACCTGAGCCAAAACATCATTAGGCCAAGCATTGAGATGATTGAGGCATGGTAAAATCATCTTGTTCATTGTTGCTTTTATTTCAATCTGTTTTAATGTTGTTTTGTATTAGAAATTCATGTGTTATATTTTGTTTTGTTTTGGGTTGTAACACAAGTTCTAAGCTTGGATCTCTTCCCACTTGAGCCTATTGTTGTGTCATCGTGCCTTCGGGAATCCGTTGTGTCATTTGTATTGCAATCTCCAGCACCAAAAAAGTGAGTATTTCTCACCAGACATTATGTACTCATATAAGTAGTAAATTGACAACCTGTGAATCTGTAGAACTATATTAACATGTTATAACTACTTATATTATTATCATATGGTGTTCACACCTATTATTACACCTGTTATATCATATGTTACTATTATTTCATGCTATTCTGTATATTTTATCAGTTTATCACACTGCAAGTTCCCTGTAAATTAGAAATCACTATGGGTTGAAATGATACATACCCGAACGGACTTTAGAATAAGAGAAATTGTTATGGGCTGAAATGATAGGCCTGAATGATTTTCAATTTATTTCATTTACTTGGGACTGCGGGTTTGAAATGATAAAACCCGGATTTTCTTTGTAAATTACGGGTTGAAACGATATATTACCCGTATCACTTTACCTAGCGTAGAAAATTTTATACAGGCCCGTAGTTAAAATATGTTTTTGTAAAAAATTTAAAATATTATTTAATTATTATAATATTTGATTTGAAATTTAATAAAAATATAACTTTTGTAAAGTATTATTTATTTTCTGGAAATCTATAAGTTGAATATGGAAAAGTTAGAAAATATGAATGTAAGTTATTTTGGAAATTTTGATTTAATTTTTAATGGAATTTAAATTAACTTTCAAAATATGATAAATTTATGATATTTTGAATTTAAATTAATTTAAAGTGATTTTATATCATATTAATGATTTTTGATAAAGTTGAATGTGAAATGAATGAATATTTAAGTTGAAATTTTGAAATATAACTAAAATTGGAAATTTATGAAATTGACTTAAAAGTGAACTTTTAGTTAAGCAAATAAAAATAAAACTAAGTTATATTTGAGAATTTGAACTTAAGTGTTAAGTTGAAATTTAATGCAATGAATTTAAAATTGAGCAGTGCAATTTAATAAGTGAATTATTATTAAATCTTGATTTTTGAATGGAAATTTAACTTTATAAAATCATGAACTTGAGGAAAATTAAATGATGTTTATAAATGTGAAAATGTATGATTTTATAAGTTAAAAATGTCTTAAATAAAAATATAATTGGTTAAGAAATTATATTGAATATTTGGAGTTAATTGACTGCATTTTTGAAATGCTATTAATTACAATGTAAATGATATTACAGTATTTGTAAATGTTGTAATTGATGATAATGAACTAAAAAGCTAAATTGAATTAAAAACTATTATAGCAATTTTGTAAGTGCTATAATTTTTGAATTTAACTAAGTTTATTTGGAATTTAAGTAAACCCTATTACAACATTTTAAAATTTTGTCTTTTGTTAAATTGAACTGTTTTGAATGTAACTTTCCGTAACGTTTTCTAAATGCTACGAAAAGTGGAATTTCACTGTTTTGATAAACGTAAGTGAATAAATGAACTTTGGAAGTTGAAAATTTTGAAAATTTAATAATTTAGTTTTTAACATAATAACTTCATTTTTATGATTAAAAATGATTTTTTTGGGAATATAAACTGTTTTGAAATATGGATTGAAATGGTATTTTAAATTGAATAAAATGAATAATGATTTGAAATTTGGTTTTGAAAAGATATGATATTTTTATATATTAAAATGATTTGAAATGTGGTACTGAAATATATGATATTTTGATATATTAAAATGATTTGAAACGAAGTTTTGAAAGATATGATATTTTGATATTAAATGATTTGAAAATGAAGCTTTGAAAGGTTATGATATTTTGATGTATTAAAATGATTTGAAAGGAAGTTTTTAAAGGATATGATAATTTAATATATTGAAATGGTTGGCAATGACTTGATATTTATTTTGATAAATATTTGAATTGAAAGATATGGTATGATGATATATTGAAATGATTTGGAAATAATTTAATCTTTATTTTGATAAAGATTTGGGTTGAAATGATATTTTATTTTGAAGTATAAATTTTTTTTTTAAAAGTTATAACTACGGGTTATAATAACGATTGCTTGTTAAAGAGACCGGGATCGGATATTGTCTTATAGCCGGCCAATACCGAAAACCACTTTAACAACTGTGTACGCGGTGGAGATTCCAGAATGAAGTACGATGGTGGCGACGTTATCGAGGTATATTACGTGGACTCAACTCCCGTGAGTTGGCATAAATGACTAAAACAGGAGCTATACCGGGCTACACAAAGGGTCGCCCCCTTTCATCGAGCATGCTCCATCGGAAACCATTCTATTACTTTTGTGATTCGATATGTGGCGCCACTTTGATTCGAGGGTATTGTTCGAGGTGGGCGGAAGCTGCTGGCTTGCCGTCACCACCGATCCGGGAGTGCAAACGGTGTATCCACCCTGGCATTGCCTCGCGTGCCGTGTCATCTCCTTATATCGAGCCCACTATGATTTTGGTTTTAAAGATCCGATCGCGTTAAGGTTCACCATCCCCTTAACGCTATTTTCTATATGATTATACTTTACTGATTAGACACTATTGTATATAGCATATATTACTACATAGTAAATAGTTTAACGGATCCTTAGAGGATGGGCGGTCCCAAGCATCTTCTAAGTTACTTGTACCTTTAATACAGTTCACTTGAGTTGGTTTACATTGTATAAGTATGTATGTCCTGACTCGAGTGTTTGTATTTTTATTTACGCTCGGGTCAGCCTGAGTATTCACAGATTTGGATTTCCACTTTCTGAAGATTGGAATCGCTGGAGATTATCTACTTGTCTAGTTTTATCTTTCCAGTCTGTTGGTCCTTTCCAGCCATTGTATTAGTAGATTTCTATGTATTGAGACTTCTTTTGTACTTTATTTCTTCTGTTGTATCTTATGTAACTCTGGTATATTTATATAGTAGCTTCATGAACTACTATCTCTTTTACTTCCGCTGCATTATTATTACTCTGTGTCTGTGATCTATGATTTTTATTTACTGTATATTCTGAGTTTTGCCAAATTGTTATTTACAACGCGGTATTTTGAGCAATTCAATTCCGGCATGAGTGTTTACCTATACACTTATAATGGATGCGAATGGTTGAAAATACCTGGTTGTTACACAACAATTGATTTTAATTCATTTGATTTCACTTAAGTTAATTTCACTTATAATTCAGTTTTACTATTTCTAAATTCATATTTTTCTACTCATTATCTTATTATTCTATTTGTTTCTATTAACATTTTTATAATTATAAATTAAGTACATTAACAGTCTCGAATTTATTAATAAATTTCATTAATATCATTTTAAATCGTATATTATTCAATTACATATTCAACATCTGAAAAATTTAGACAGGTTATGTATATTAGAATGCAATTGAGTATTATACAAGTAAAATTTTCCTAATTTAATTATTTCAAGTATAAATATTTATTCAAAAATCTAGACTTCATTTTTATAATTGAAATCATCCTTTAATAAAATTTAAGAGTTAAATCTCTGATTTCACTTTAAACTATTTAGAGATAAATGTATACATATATATTCTATATATCAAATCAAATCTATAATCATATGCCTATATATATTATACATCAAGTATTACTTAAGAAATTCAAATCAAATTCATTTCCAAAACAAAATTGTAGCAAAGCTACTAAGTAGTCTCTCCACTCAGAAACTCGAAAATGAATGTCGATGATGCGGCCGTCATCATCGAAATTATTTTCCTGTGACAAATGAAGATAGTATAGATTTAAACATTTGAAAATTCTTTGGAAACGCTTTCTATTCAAAAATACTTTAAAATAATATACCCTAAGATTTAAAACCAAATTTTCTAAATACCGAAAATTTGACTCTCAAATTCTTAAATTAAATTCATTTCATTCTTCAAATCAATTTATAAACCATGTTTATAAATTCATTACTTCATATTATGATGCAATAGTTAACGTTTACAAACAATAAATGAAAATCAAATATTATTATTTCTAATAACCAATTCAATTAACTTTTTAATTTCAGAAAAAATTATACTATATAATATAATCATACATATTTATTGTGTAAGTTTGCTCTGTTCAAGTGTTTTTGGAATTCCTATCGATAGCGTTGATAAGACGAATCGATTGAGACTTCAAATCAACCTTAACAACTCAAACAACACAATATATATATATATATAATTTATATAAATTATGAACACACTCCCTCACTCGATGATTCAAGGACGGATTTAAAAACAAAGATAAACATCTAAATTCACGTGGACCCTAATCGAAGAGAATTCTAGTTAGGAAGATAGGCTTGAATGAGAATAAAATAATTAAATTTCAAAATAGGAAGATGGGTATACTGATATTAATCGAGGGCAACCTTAACCGGGTCAATCGTGATTTCATGAATACGATCGATGTAGAATTCTAAGGCAAATCGACATCCGATCACAAGAGAACAGAATTCGGACATAACAAGAGATAGTAGTATCATAAAACCGAGGACACAGAAATCTTCGATGAATCAATGCTTCTTGTAAAGGAGTTTCACATCTTTACAAATAATTCAGAGGAGCTATGGGAAGCTCCAAAATCAAGGAAACACGAACAGGGAGAGGAAAAAATGGATTTTGGAACTGAGGAGAACGTTCCAAAAATCAAAAAAAAAAACAAATCAAAGCGTAAGGTATTCAATCTCGAATGAAGGTAATTCCATAATTAAATTTACTTATATGCTGAGTTTTGCCTAAAACCAAAGCTCTAATACCAACTGTAATGACCCGATATTTTCAACCATTCACAGACACACATGCCAGAATTGAATTGCTCAAAATATCAGATTGTTGATTTATATTTGGCAAAAAATCAACATATAAAGTAAATAAATAAATCACAGAATAACTGACACAGATTAATATAAGCAGCGAAAACAAAAGAATAATAGTTCATAAAGCTACTATATATATATATACACATCAGAGTTAAAAACAAGATATAACAGAAGTCTTGAATATATAGACGTCTCAAAACAATAGTCAAATACAAGATAAGAATATATCATAGGAGTCAAGTGAATAACTGCAAGTTGAATAGATAGATGGATCTCCAAGCCAAGCTCCAACTCCAAAGGTGAGTCTCAAATGCTGGGACACTCGGTCTGACCTGAGCGTAAAGCAAAAGACAAAACGCTCGAGTCAGGATGAACATTCTTATATCAATAAATCCAACTCAAGTGAAATATCAACTGAAATACAAGTAACTTAAAGGATTCTTGGGATTATCATCCTCTAAGGATCCGGTGAACTATCTACTATGGAGTAATATACGCTATTATAATATATCCAAACTAAGAAAAACTATTAAAATAGCGTTAAGGCGTTACCCATATCTCCCTTAACACATTTTTATATATTCCCATAGTCTATATAGTACCGTAACTTTCCGTAAACTGGGCTTATCAAAGTGCACTCCATTGGTATGGTACAAAACAAACTTGTAGCGGTCTCGCTAAGGTAGGTGACACGGCACAACTAGGCAATGCCAGGGTAGATATACCAATTACACTTCCGGGCTGGTGGTAATGCATAACCGCAACTACCGCCCATCTCGAGCCACACTTCCAAATCAAAGGTGTGCAACAAATCAATCACAAAGTAATAGAATGACAATCGAAGAAGTATGTCTGATCGGAGGAGCTACCTCATTTGGCCTGTTGATTTCTCCAGTTTTAGCCACCTTAAGCTAACTCACAGGAGTCGGGTCCACGTATATACGTCAAATAGAACGTCACCAACCACCTACTTCATTCTGGGATCTCCACCGCGTACGAAGTATTTAAAGTGGTTTTCGATACTGGCAAAGAGTATGACAATAACCGATCCCGGTCTCTTTAACAACCAATTGTTATTATAACATCGTGGTCATTTCAAAATATCATATTTCAAAACCAAAATATTATATCCACGATATCATTTCTCACTTAAAATAATATTCGTTTCCAAAATTATAACGCTTCCAAAATTATAACTCTTTGAAATTATAACACCTTGAAATTATAACACTTTGGGAATCATAACACTTTAGAAATCTAGCACTTTGGAAATCAAAACAATTTGAAATCCTAATGCTTTCCACTTAAATCTTTAATAATAGTTGTAATACCTTTGGTGTCACACATTTTTGGTATCAACGTGAACTACCAAAAACGCCCTCTATAAATATTGTTAAATATTACTATTTCTTAAAAATAGGATCTAACAGTTAAATTTTTTTAACAATTTAAAACGTACTTATCTTATTATCACTTAGAAATAGGATCTTACGAATAAACTTTTTTTCAAAGTCATTTTTTACCAATTAATAATAGAAATAAAAATTTAAACCAATATAAAATTAAATCCATTCTTTAGTAATTAACAATAGAAATAAAAATTCAAACGCCCCTAATAGTAGGATCTAATAATTAAACATACTTTACAAATTCAAAACGTTTCTAAAAATAGGATATAAAATTAAACTTTTTTAAAATTCAAAATACTTCTCTACAAATATACAAATCTTAGTATCGCTTGAAATAAAAAAAATTGACTGATTTAAATATATACAATTTATAACAAAAATAATTCACGCGCGAAGCGCGTGCCATTACACTCGTAATTTGATATAGAAAATAGTATATATAAATAAAATAGTTAATGAAATAAAATAGTTTATATAAATTAAAATAGTTAATAAAAATAAAATCGTATATACAAATAAAATGGTTTTATATTAAAATAATGTGTGTGTGTGTGTGTATATTAAAAATAATCAGTATATTAATAATAGCATTATATTAAAATAATTTATAAAGTAAAATATTTATATATATATATATATATATACATTTAAAGTACTTTATATAATAAATAGTTCCCTCAAAGTTCACAAATCGATTCAAACCAATTCAAATTCAAAAATTTAATTTAATTCATACTCAATTCATCAATTTCAATTTAATTCAGTATCTAAATAAACCATTCCAAATTATAACGATTTCAAATGCAGATTTGAACCACTAAATATACCATTTCAATTTCAATATATTTCAAAGTTTAAATATTCAAATATTTACAAAGCTAATTTGCCAATTTTATATATATTTCAAATTCACTTTATTATTATTTAATTTTCAAATACTTAATTAATCATTCCAATAACATATAAATAAAACTTCAAATTGCGAATCTCAATAAAACTAAATATTCCATTTCAACTTATGTAAATTTGAAAATAGTCATTTACATCACTTTTAATCAAATATCAAGTTATAAAATCATATCTTTAAAATCTTTAATTTAATAAATTTCAACCCAAACTTATTTAAGTAAAATTCTTAGCCAAGTACAATTTCAAATAATTTCAAGTTATCTTTATAACCTTAATTTATTAAAAATTATTATAAAATCTATTTTATATACATATATAAAAGAATATCAATTATATATAAAATTTAAACCTTTATAAAATAACTTTTAATTATATATAATATTTATAAATCAATATTTATTAAAAACATATATATATATATATATATATATATATATTTCCTTTTTAAAAATCATGGAAATCATTTCAAAATATATATATATAGATCAATGGTGCTTGTATATAATTTTCTATCTATGGTCAAGTGATGTGGATATTTATTATTTCAATCCACAATTTAATTATCTACAGGTATATATCTTTTCAACCAACAATCTTAAATTCGATGTCAATGAAAATCGCTTGGGTTTATCATTTCAACCCATAACGATTTTCTCCTATTCTACGAGATCGTTCGGGTATGTATCGTTTCAACCCATAGGGAATTTTATGCTAATAGGTGAACAGATACAGATAGTAGCATATATATAGCAATTTAAGTAACTAACAACAGCATATTTCAATTGTCGTTTCAATTGAAATAAAATTTTATAAATATAAGAACGTTAATTGTGAGTGATTGCTCACCTTTCGAGGTTAGAGATGAACTGGAATGAGAGTGAATAGATCGGACAATTACACGGATTAAATGAGTAGGATAGTGACAAGGTTGGAACGGCTGTTTAAAATCTGACAGTGGCGAAACAAAATAATTAATAGCTGGAGATTGATGGAACAATTTACATATAAAATTTAAATCAATACTTATATACATATTATATTGCGAAATATGTATATAACATATTATTCCTCCAAAATATCAATCATAACATATCACGTATATATAACATAACTTATATAAACACATATTAAAATATATATATATATATATATATGTGAGTTTCAAAATCATTATTTTATATTAAAACACATATATAAAGATCAAATATATATATACACATAATATATTTTTAAAATAAAAATTTATATAATCATATCACAAGTATATGTATATAACCTAAAACAAAATCTTATATAAACTATATATGTACTGTTAATATCTAACAGAATATAACTTATATACGAACTATATATAACTTACAGACCTTATAATATTACATATATAACTTACATAAATTTATATAAATAACCAACAGATTCAAACTTTAAAACATAATGTATATATAGATATATATTACCTTACTGTAAGAATTTCTAAAATCAAACATATTATATATAAATACTATAAATATAAATATAATAGTAGAAATTGATACAACAGTTGCTAAAAAATGCAAAGTAAAAATCTATACCATACTGTATATATAGATGCGAACAGCTAAGATTATACACTGTAACACATATACATATATAAAAATCAACTTCCAAATACATTTCAAGATCTTTACTGAGATTAACACATATATTTAAACATATGTATTATATTATAAATTACAGAACATGAAATAATTTCTTAAACTATTATATGATACGTATACTAATATAATTACTACTGTTATAAGTATTATAAAACAAATATAACTAAATATATGAACTAATATATAAGATTACAACCTTATATAGAACCAACAAACAAGGATATATATATATATATATATATACATGAATAGAACAACATATAATATATAAAATTTATAAAACTAACCCATATATATTCGGTACCACAATATAATTCATCAAACCTGATAAATACATCACATGCTATATATACTAACCTATGCAATATATATATATATATATATATATATATATATATATATATATATGTAAACACAGAGGGAAGAAGAGCTGCTACGAAGATAGGGGAAATCACGGTTCCTGGCTGTCGTTGAGGATGGGTAGAGGCGAGGCCTGGGTGCTGGCCATTAGCATGGGCCAAGAGGAGGGCTAAGAGGAAGGTGGCGGTGGGGCGTTAATGGTATTTGGCAGCGATGGTCGGATCAGATGGAAGCACGTAGCTCATGGGAGGGACGATAGAGGAATGGAAGGGACGTTGTAGTGGAGGGAGGGCGGAGATGTACTGGAAGCAATGAAGGCGTGGCATGGTGGGGCTGCACTCGACTATATGCTGGTGGGTCAGAGGAAACGGAAGGCTGGAAAGCACTGCAGTGGGTGGCTCAGGCTTAATTGATGGGTGAGACGGTGATCATTGGAGGGAGCTAGCGATGTGCTTGGTGCTCGGGTGCGGTTGTTGCCTGGCGGGAAGTGGCGAGTTAAACGACGATGGATCGGAGCAAGGAGACTAGGGGAGGCACTTGGAGGTGGGAGAAGCTAACGCGGCTAAGGTTAAAGGGAAGGCTGTGGAAATAGGAAGTTCGACGGTGGTGAGTTGATGGGGCGGGAAGACTTATGTGGTTAGTGCAATGGAGGGGAAGCCAGAGATGAACGACAAGTAAGGAAGAAGAGGAATAGAAATCTTCTCGGAGAAATATAAAATAATATACTTCATAATCTATATTATATGTTGGTTTCGAGTAACAACAAATGGAAATAGCAAGAGACGTGCAAGCGCACCAATGAAATTTCAACGGACGGAATAGGGAATGTCAGGGCATGGGAATTTATGGGAGAAGAGAAAGCAATGACCGTTTGAATTACGACCGTTGGGCAGTTTGAATAGAAATGGTATGCATGTAAATGTGCATAATTTTACCACCATATTTAATCTATTTAAATTAAATAAATGATCATATTGGGTATTTTAACTTGTTTTAACCAAAATCCACATTAATTCCAAATTGTCGCATATCCATCTTCATATAGGGGCAAAACGGTCATTTGTGTGCATATATTTCTTTGAGAAAATTTAATTGGAAATTTATATATATTTGTGTAGGAATTTGATCTCAAATAAGAGTGGTTTCATGAAGACACATGCATGCACAAAATGAATACAAAGGATCAAAGTGACGAACATGGAGGACCTCACCTACCTACGTAGATTAATGTACAAATTAGATGCTAATGCACATGCTTATGGAATTAATGGCTTCAGTACACTTAAATGATGATTAGTGAAAGCTAATGATTACTTGGCTTCCACACTTTCTCAAGGGTAGTTTGGGCATTCCCCAAATTATGGACTAGGGTTGCATGCTTGTATAAATAATCCATTATGTTCATGTAACCCATTCTCCCTTAATCTCTCTTTAGTTTAGTTTAGGCTCAAAATAAAAAGAAAGCTCTCTTTCTCTTTTCATGGCTACTTAGCCATTTTTACTTCATGTATTTTTCCTTTTTTTTATGATGTTAATTAATGTTTTATTTTACTTACTTGCTTTCTTTCATTCATGTTAATAGTGTTGATTTTATTTTCATGCAAAGTAGATCGGTTTTAATTCTTATTAATTAGCTTCTCTATTCCATTAACTTTCATTTTCCTTTCTTTTTTACTTTAATGTTGCTAGCAACATTTGTTAATCAAATGACAAATATGAAAGGCTAAACCCCTTCAATTTAGGGGTGATGAAGCTCTCTACCTATGTAGCTTCAAATATTTTTTAATCCATGCTCTCTTTTTGTGCTTAATGATGATCAATGAAGTGTTTTGCTTGTTGTTCTTGCTTTGAATTTGATAGCTTTATTTTTGACTCCAAATAGGCTATGCTTAAACAATCACTAACACAAATGTCTCTTCATCAAAATTAGATTATGGCAAAAGAAAATGATTTGAAATTAAAATTTGATGGTCTATATTTCTAATCAATGGTTAATTGGTCATACTTAAAATAGATTTCATTTACATTTACTTTGTCAAGTTTTATGAAAGTTAGTAAATGGTTTAAGGGGTGTGTTATAGTTTGATGGCTTATGTTGACTAATCAATAGCACAAATATGACATACTTATGATAAGCACATCAATTAAAGTACTAATGACCATAAAAGAGAGATCATGATTTCATATATGCTGAATTATGTGATTTAGAGAGTGGATTTATTCTCTAAATCGTCATTTAACTCTTATATTTGCATCTCTTTTCTTTAAGTTAGTTAGCTAGCTAATTTTCTAATTCTCTAGCTTAACTTTCACTCGACTTTGGTATAATATGATTGAATAGAATTTTTAAAATCATCAATTCCCTACGGATCGACCCATACTCGCCACGTACCATAAGTGTACATCGTGCACTTGCAGATAAATTTATTTATAAATTTTTCGATGATTTTCTAATTCGATAGAATTTTCATCGTTAAACAAGTTTTTGACGCCGTTGCCGGGGAAGTAGTTTGATTTTGATTTTCTTTTGTTTGAATTTTTTTTCTTTGACTTTTGTGTGATTTTATTTGTTTTTTTATGTTGTATGTTTGTAGCTTGCATTTGTCTGTGTGATTGTTTTTGTTTCTATTTGCAATGCATTTAAATATATTATTATTATTTTAAAAACACACAATTCCTAAAAAAATATTTTAGTTATTCACATTTGCACTTCCATTTCTTTTTACATTTACATCTTTCGTTTTTTTATATACATTTACAAAAAGAAAAGAAAAAAAGAAACTACACAAGAGTGCACATCCCAAACTTCCTCATGCAATCTCTCTGCTGCCTGCAAGGTACATACAAAATCTGCTGCTTGCCATAGCCAATTCACGGTCCAAACTACAGTTCAACCATAACTGCCCTTACCAGCCACCGCATTTCCGTCTACCCACTTCCAATCATTAACCAGCCTACTTCCCTCTTCTACAAACACTCCCCAACCATTCAACCTGCTATCAAGCTGCCCCGATCATCTACATATTCACTCACAACAGTTCCACTTGATCCTCCACAAAACTCAACAGCCACCATATAACATCACCCTTCAACAAAACATCTGACTGCATTCGCATACAAACCTTCCATCCCCACATACACTGCTGACCATCATATACAACTTCTTCATACCAACTCCACTGTTCCACCATTCCAAAAACACTTCATATCGCAGCTAACCATTCTACCACCTGAACCATCATTCAACACCACAAACTTAGTGCTGCTACACTTTCCATTATCCTCTACTATAAACAGCCACTTTCCATTGCAACAGTCATTCAACTTACATCGCCTTTCACCATCATTCTCTGTGACAACACTGCCCCATCACTGTCTCATCAAAACTGCCAACCACTTACATCTCAAACAGACCAAGCTCAACTACCCACCTGCTGCTACCAGAGCACAGCCCGCAACCCTCTACCCTCACAAAACTAAGACTTCAACTCACCAAACTGTACACTACGCTTCAACAACCAAACCATCTGACTGCAAGCATACCCATCACACACCCAAACTCCAACAAAATTCTCACTTGCCTTATACATTCACCATTCACATTCACCACTGCAATTCACATTCACCATCACATTGCCCTCGGCCACAACTGTTGCATTGCCTACAACAGCTGCCTCAACTTCATTTCCACCAATCATCCCCTTGCCTGCCACATAACAAACAAAAAAAACTCCTACTGCTCCTCCCAATCAATAACATTTGCATACCTCACTCACGGTCCACATCTCAAGCCATTGCAATCACCATAGCCACAGAACCCGACATCAACCCCAAATCCCCTTCGCTTACACTTCGAATTGAACCGTCGCTTCGCAAACCACATCCTATCCCAAGTGTGAACCACCGCAAACTTCTGCAACCCGATCCCCAAATCATTTCCCAAATAGCCTGCTTCCCAAATCAATCTAACTCTAGCGCCACTGCAACCGCAGACCCCATCGCCTTCGAACAAGTCGCGACTTCCACCAACTTCACCTGCAACCACTACAATCAAATCAGATACTCCAAATCGCCGCGACTTCATCCACCTCGAACTCACGGACCCGCCTTCACCTACGCTCAATAGCAATTAACCACAAGCCTGATAGAGAATTGGTTAGTGAACTCGAACCCGTTGAATTTGGTTGGTCGATTTTTCGATTCAGACATTTGAAAAAAAAAAAAAAGAAATTGTTTTAATTGTGATCGAGATGCTGGTTTAGTTAGAGAAATAAGTTGCGGCATACTTCTTTTTAAAATAAAAAAATGGTTTGTTTCTTTTAAATACTTTTGGGCCGTTTGGGCTATGGGCTTTGGGCAGTTTTGTTTGTTTAGTTCTCTTTATAGACAATTGAATAGTAAGTCATTTCGTTTGGCTTTAAAAAAATATTATTGTATATATCTTGTTCGATTCCTTTGTTAGGTCGCAAAAGCAGAAGATCAAAAGGAGGGATTGCTTGCTAAATAAATTGCTCTGCTTGCTTGCTTTAAAAAAATTGTTGCTTTCATCTCTACTTTCATTTGAATTGCATTGTTGTTTGCTTGCATTTGAAAAAAAATTCAAAAATTCAAAAATTCAAAAGTAAAACAAAAATCCATTCGTCTTTGCATTGTTAATACACGTTTAATTTCTGCTTTGCATTTCATCTTAGAATTTTGATTAATAATAACCCTTAATTGTATATTGACAAGTTGTCTTCTTTGAACAATTTAATTTCTTGGTTTCTAGGCTACGTAGGCTATGGCAGAGCAATAACCATTTATAAATATTACGGTGCTTCGTAAATATTATAGTGGTTGTTCCTCTGAAGTTACTTAAACCTTCGGCTGCATTGCTACAGCGATTCGTGGTGCACCGACAACCACTTGCCGTTACCTGGCTGAGAACTATCTTGTTGATTTAAGATATTGTGTGATTATACAATTTTGGGTTAACTTAGGATAAATAATTTGTAATTAGACCCTTACATTCATATAGTTGAATTAGTTCATGTATATTTTTAAAAAAAAATTCGAAATCCAAAACTAAAAAAATTGTACACGGTCCTTTTCCTTTAAAATTTTGAAATCCTTTTTCTTTGAAATTTCAAAAATCTAAAAAAAAATTAGAAAAACCAAAATCCAAAAGAAACTATAAAACCTTTTCAAAAACAAAGAAAAAATTTGAGAAACAAAATAAAAATCAATTTCTCTTTTAAAAAATAAATGTTATTTGTAAATGTTTTTCCTTTATAAAAAAAGAAAAAAAAACCAAAAACATTTTTAAAATATCTGAGTTTCCTTTTCCCTACTCACTTGAATTTTATAATAGTTCTCAAAATCAATATAATTCATATGATTTATGAATATTTTAACGATAACTTTTGTATAAACATTTCAAATTTTAAACAACAAAGTTTTCAAACCGATGACCAACCCTCGAATCTCGAAAATAGCATTTCATCTATACTTGAAATCTCTACACAACAAAATCAAACGATAAATGATTTGTGTAATTCATAATTGTGTAATAACTCGAGTCAAGGATTTCAAAATTTGAATTCAATTCAAAACTCAAACGATTTCGATGATAACCTATGCCAATTCAATTTTGAACTCCAAAATGAATTTCAAAATGAAAATGAAAATGTGATCCACTTTTCAAATAATTTTGGCATTGAGATAATCTTGACTACGATAGGAGTGAAATTTTTGGTACTCAACAAATCCAAATCGAAAATTCTCAAGCTAATAACCATAAATTGGATTTTGTTGAGCAAATGAACGAAATTTACGATAACCACACAAAGTCGTTGTTTGAAACATATATGAAACAACATGAAAAACAAAATCAAATTCCAACGTATGACGAGTCAAATAATAATCCATCTTTTACCCAAATCGATGATTTTCAAACAACAACTTTTGAAATTGAAAATAACAATCTTAATGAAGTTGTTGAAAACACGGTAATTGAGTTGGATTCCAATTCTTTTGAGGGTGTGGAACCTGTTATCCCATTTTTTGGTCAAAACTGGAATATCAACAAATTGGCAAGGAATTATGGATATCAGGACTGGAGATAAGGCTACAATGGATCTCGTCAAAATTTTGTTGAACTCCGATCGGGACGAAATTGATTGGAAATGATGATAAGGACTATGAAAGGCTATGTTTCTAATTTCAGGTTAATCGGAGTTCGTATGAAGGAAATATGATGGATTCAAAGTAGGAATAGTACGTAGTTCGAACCCATCAGGTTCGAACCCATCAGGTTCGAACCCAGGAGGTTCGCATCGATGACGCTTCGAATCGATGGGAACATGATGGGTTCGAAAGGAGTAGCTTCAATGCAATGGAGATGGATTCGAAGTGGGCATGGATTCGAAGAAGGAGATGGAATCGAAGTAGACATGGATTCGAAGAAGGAGATGGATTCGAAGTGGACATGGATTCGAAGAAGGGGATGGATTCGAAGAGGACATGGATTCGAAGATGATGGATACGAAGCAAGGGACATGGATTCGAAGGGGATGGATTCGAAGAGGATGGACTCGTAGGATATGGACTCGAAGGAGGCGGCTTCAGAAAGCATGGATTCGAACAGCATGGGTTCGAAGGGTATGGATTCGAAGGAGTCGGCCCTATGGATTCGAAGAGGATGGTTTCGAAGTAGATGGTTTCGAAGCATGGGTTCGAACCATTCAGGACGCACGGATTCTTGAACTTGGATCGATCATATCTTCCAAACCGTCGATCCAAATGCAATGAAATTTTTACAGGAGCTTACATACATGTTGAAGAATGTTCACACCAAATTTCAGCTCAATTGATGGATTCTTGATCGATTCGAACGTCACTTCGAATCGATCCCAAACTGGGCACGGATTCCGAGAACACGGGCCTGTGGGCCCCCCCTCACGTGCCAAGCAGTCTCCCCAGGTTTTAGGCGGGATTTCAGCCTTCCACGCCTATAAATAGAACCCCTGGTCATTCAGAAAAGGGGTCGGAAAATTTGGAGAGGAAAGGCAAGCCCAGACGCTGCTAAAATTATACCATAGCATCATTACTGCAATTTTCTTCAGATTTGGTCACTACAACTGTGGTAATCACTTGTAATCTTCAAGGATAATCAATAAAAAGAAAAAAAATTGGAGTGGACGTAGGCCGGAGATAGCCGAACCACTATAAAACTTGTGTCTCTGTTCTTTACGTTTGGATTGCTGTCTATTATTTGTTGAGATTTGTTGTTTGTGTTTGAATATGACTAATTTATATTCATACACTGGTGCTTTCACGGTATTGGGTGTTTGTGACCAATTTTGGCGCAAACATTTTGGTGCTTTCACTGAGAACAACTAGCACCCGCTGCATCGGATTTGAAGAGTTTGAGGAATTTGGATTTGGAAGACAATGACAAGGCAGAATAGCAGAAGGCTAAGGGCTGAGAGAAGCCAACAAGGAGGAAGTCAACAAGCATCCTCCGGAGGTGAGGAAGGACAGGCTTCGGTCTACATAACTCGGGATGAAATGGAAGCTATGGCCAATTCTTTGCAGGAGAGATTGTTGAAAAGTCAACAGGAAATGATGCAAACTTTCTTGGAACAAATGAGAGCTGCAGGGATGCAGAACTTAGGAACAGCTACAGTAGCTGCGGATGCAGGACAAGGAGCTAGGGTTGTGGAACCCAATGAAGGACAGGATACGGAGCCAGAAGGCAATCAACAAGGGCTTGGGGGCAGGCCCACAGGATTCAATGCAGGAGAACCTTTGGAAGGAATTCAACAAGCTAGAGCTAACGTTGCTGCTAGTGAGCCACACGAGGAATATGTACCAGAGTTCCCTCGGGGGCATGGGGGGCAACCCCTACCAGACAATATAGGATTAGTAGAAATGATCAGGAAGACTATGCGAGGTGGTTTGACAAACGGAGATTTGGAAGGGGTGAATAGAAGTCCATTCGCTCGGGAGATAAGGATGGCTCAGAATCCACCTAAGTTCAAGCTACCTAGCGTGGAGGTATATGATGGTAAGACGGATCCAACAGATCACTTAATGAGGTACACCAGACACATGGAAGTGCTGGGGGCATCGGAGGAAGTGATGGCCCGATGTTTCCCTTTGTATTTGAAGGACTTAGCTGCAATGTGGTTTAGGCAGCTGGAAGAAGGATCTATCAGGACTTGGAAGGAATTAGTGGAAAAGTTTCTGGGACAGTTCCGGGTTCACGTCAAGAGGCCGAAGAACGTAATGACTTTAACATCGGTGAAGCAAATGATGGACGAATCGCTTAGAGCTTTTCTAACTCGATTCAGTGCGGCAGTCGCTTCGGTGGATCGGCCTGATCCATCAATGGTTTTAATGGCAGCAGTATCAGGAGTCAAGGAGAATTCGGATTTCAAGGTATCTCTGATACGAGATCCCCCGCAAAATCTCGACGAATTCTTTCATGAGGCAGAAAGGTTCCTTCGGCAAGAAGATGCAAGTACGGATTTAAAGGTGAAGAAGGCTAATGCAATCGAGGTTGGAGCGGTATCCAAAAATGGTTTGGATAAGGATAAAGGGAAAAGGAAGTTAGACGACGACTCTGGAAACGCTAGGAAGCGATGGAAGGATCCAAAGTTTTCCACATACACAGGATTGAACGAGACGCTGGAGCGGATATACCTGGAAACTCGGAATCGCCTTCCCTACCGAAGGCCGGCTAGGAGGGAACCAACAGAGCGGGAAAGGACATCAGGAAGGCACTGTCTCTTCCATGATCTGGATGGACACGATACCAACAGCTGCAGGCACCTAAAGGACATAATCGAGGAGCATGTAAGGAATGGACAGTTACAGCAATACGTTGGAACTCGGGATGCAACGGTGGAGCAGGAGCAACCACCGACCACTTCACGCCGTGATGATGGGAGGCCCAGGGATGATCGTCGATTGATCATCCATTGACCGGGATAATATGGAATAAGTAGCATGCTACTAGCAAACGGTAAAGTCATTTACACATGTACGGGGACGGAGATAGCCCCTAGGCATGCTCTGAATGATAATAAACCGGGATGCTATGGTTTGTGAAATTTATTTCTTGCTTTTTAGATTGGACATTGCTTTTCTTTTTTGGATTTGGTTTTGGAGCTTGGATTGAGCTCCTGGTTTTTCTTGCTTTTTTATTTGGATTTTCCTTTGGATGATTGTTTTTGGTTTTGGATGCTGGTTTGGATTTCTGGTTTTCTGGTTTGGATTTGAATTTTGGATTTGGATTTGGATTTTGGATTTGGATTCCGAATTTGAATTTCGGATTTGGACTTTGGAATAAATTTTGGTTGGACTTTTATCTGGTTTTTGGTAAATGGTCGTCGGGTATGGATTATGCCTGGCAAGGGATGAGTCACTTTACCCAAACAAGGTAGATTGACTCATTCAGGTCGTCAAGTATGGACAATGCTTGGCAAGGGTCCGGAGTGACCAGGATTCGGCCTAGGACTTAGGCCCTCTATTATCATTTATTATTTTCAGGTCGTCGAGTATGGACTATGCTCGGCAAGGGTCCGGAGAGATCAGGATTCGGCTTAGGACTTAAGCCATGGCATTTTACAACGTCCAGGGACACTGGACCAAGGTCGTCAAGTATGGATTGCGCTTGGCAAGAACCCGGAGAGGTTGGCTCAACGTCCAGGGACACTGGACCAAGGTCGTCAAGTATGGATTGCGCTTGGCAAGAACCCGGAGAGGTTAACTCAACGTCCAGGGACACTGGACCACGGTCGTCGGATGTGGATCACGCTTGACAGGAACCCAGAGAGGTTATGGATTTGGATATCGACCCGGAGAGGTCCTGGCTCCGGTTATTGGCTATTGGATAAGGATGGATTGGAACTTGGTTGTCGAGTTCGAATGGATACGGAATTGGCTAAGGCTTTGGCTATTGGATATGGAATTGGACATCGACTCGAAGCAGTCAAGGACGATATACTCTGGCAATATGGCTGTGGACTTCGGATATTGGATTCGTAATTATTCAAAACACGCCTTGTTATCACAAGGCATGTTTTTGGGGGCAAAATGTTATCCCATTTTTTGGTCAAAACTGGAATATCAACAAATTGGCAAGGAATTATGGATATCAGGACTGGAGATAAGGCTACAATGGATATCGTCAAAATTTTGTTGAACTCCGATCGGGACGAAATTGATTGGAAATGATGATAAGGACTATGAAAGGCTATGTTTCGAATTTCAGGTTAATCGGAGTTCGTATGAAGGAAATATGATGGATTCAAAGTAGGAATAGTACGTAGTTCGAACCCATCAGGTTCGAACCCATCAGGTTCGAACCCATCAGGTTCGAACCCATCAGGTTCGAACCCAGGAGGTTCGCATCGATGACGCTTCGAATCGATGGGAACATGATGGGTTCGAAAGGAGTAGCTTCAATGCAATGGAGATGGATTCGAAGTGGGCATGGATTCGAAGAAGGAGATGGAATCGAAGTAGACATGGATTCGAAGAAGGAGATGGATTCGAAGTGGACATGGATTCGAAGAAGGGGATGGATTCGAAGAGGACATGGATTCGAAGATGATGGATACGAAGCAAGGGACATGGATTCGAAGGGGATGGATTCGAAGAGGATGGACTCGTAGGATATGGACTCGAAGGAGGCGGCTTCAGAAAGCATGGATTCGAACAGCATGGGTTCGAAGGGTATGGATTCGAAGGAGTCGGCCCTATGGATTCGAAGAGGATGGTTTCGAAGTAGATGGTTTCGAAGCATGGGTTCGAACCATTCAGGACGCACGGATTCTTGAACTTGGATCGATCATATCTTCCAAACCGTCGATCCAAATGCAATGAAATTTTTACAGGAGCTTACATACATGTTGAAGAATGTTCACACCAAATTTCAGCTCAATTGATGGATTCTTGATCGATTCGAACGTCACTTCGAATCGATCCCAAACTGGGCACGGATTCCGAGAACACGGGCCTGTGGGCCCCCCCTCACGTGCCAAGCAGTTTCCCCAGGTTTTAGGCGGGATTTCAGCCTTCCACGCCTATAAATAGAACCCCTGGTCATTCAGAAAAGGGGTCGGAAAATTTGAAGAGGAAAGGCAAGCCCAGACGCTGCTAAAATTATACCATAACATCATTACTGCAATTTTCTTCAGATTTGGTCACTACAACTGTGGTAATCACTTGTAATCTTCAAGGATAATCAATAAAAAGAAAAAAAATTGGAGTGGACGTAGGCCGGAGATAGCCGAACCACTATAAAACTTGTGTCTCTGTTCTTTACGTTTGGATTGCTGTCTATTATTTGTTGAGATTTGTTGTTTGTGTTTGAATATCACTAATTTATATTCATACACTGGTGCTTTCACGGTATTGGGTGTTTGTGACCAATTTTGGCGCAAACAGAACCAAATTTGAAATTCGATCTTCCTTTTCTCGATTTCGAAAATTTGAATACAACAACTTTGGATTTTGAATTTGAGATATGTAATGAAGTTTTTATAATCCAACAAAGGAAGACGAATTTAATGAACACGAATTTTATGGAATTTTCGATGACGAGTTATTAAACTCCGACGGGAAAGATTTAAATCACCACTTTGATTTGGAAATCAATAATTTTGAAGAATTTTTCAATGACAAACCTAAATTTCAATTTGGTAAAAATAAACTTGAATTTCTATCGATCATTATGTCTAACCCAAAAATCATCGAAATAAAACAACTCATATGATTTTTAATAAAACGACATTCATTTTTCCAAATCCACATCCGATTCCATAGTCTTTTACGATTTGGTTTTCTACACTTAAGCCATGTCTCGCATACTTGGTGAGACAAATGAATTGGTTTTTGGAAGACCAGTTCATTTACTTAATAATGGTACTTTCTGATGTCATGTAAATAATCACCTTTTCATTTTCATTTAAATAAAGGTTATGTTTTTATTTTTCTCCTTCCACTTGGGTTGACTATGGGGACATAATCAAAATCAAGTGTGGGGGGAGACTCCTCTTCATTTTCAATTTTTCATGATTTATTTTTACTTTTTCTTTGCAAA
Source organism: Allium cepa (assembly GCA_030765085.1). Taxonomy (NCBI): domain Eukaryota; kingdom Viridiplantae; phylum Streptophyta; class Magnoliopsida; order Asparagales; family Amaryllidaceae; genus Allium; species Allium cepa. Next base: position 284,074,766 of record CM060934.1, on the reverse strand, counting down.
AAAAATCTCAAAAACCAAAAACAAAAATATTTAAGCATTTTTATTTATTTTTAAAGAAACACTATAGGATAAATATATGATTTTGGTTTGTTAAATTAGAATTATTGAAAATTTATTTGACTTGTTAAAAATAAAAATGAAGTTTGATTACAAATAACGATAGTTTAACTAGTAATAGGAAGATACATATGTGATAATTATGAATATATCCTAGTTGAAAATCTTTGTTTTAAAAAGTGGTTGATTTAAAGTAAAGGATATAACTTTTTTTGTCTTCTAAGTTAAGTGGTACTAAGATGATTTTGCATAATTCTCTCTTCAAAAAAAACATATAAAAGAAACAAAACATTTGTATATATGTAAATATTTTCTATTAAAACCTACAGTCGACGAGTGTACATACTTGTGCGTACACTCGCCATGCTCTGTACCTTTCTCTCGTAAGCCCGAAAACAGTTCACGATCGGTATATCTGGACTCAGTTTATCTGAGCTAGGTGTATATATAAAAATTCTTTTTAATAATGCCTACTGTCAATAGGTGTTCACACTCGTGTGTTCACTCGCCACGCTCTGTATTCCCCTCACATAAGTCCGCAAGGCAGTGCATGGGTAATATATCTAGCCTCAGTTTATCTGAGTTAGGCATAAGTAAATATTGTAGATATCAATAAAATTTTCAAAAAAAACAGAGCGAGTAAGCAAATGGAATCCAAGCACTATTTTAACTTATTTGATTTGATTTGTTATAGAAAATAAATGAATATACCACTTTGATAAACTTTGATAATCAACTAAGGATCCATTTTATAATTACACCTTGTTAACAACCGAAACAAGTTAAACATAGTCTATTTGTTATGATAACTTAATTTTTGTTGGAAATTTTGACGAGTAAATGACTTAAATTTTCAAGATAAAGACCGAAACATATATTTAACTTATTTGTGTCGGTTTAAAAGTGAATCCTTCATTGTAAATATTTTCAAAAACTCGCATTCATCTCTTTGTAAATAAATCTTGCATTTTTTTGGCAAGGCCAGCCGATTTTTAAAGTGGACCGTCCACTTTTTATTACAACAAACGTAATAAAAAATACAAGGAACATGAGATAGGCAGGATACCTATGCTACAATACATGGTTTCTAAAGTGGTCCATCCACTAAAACTAACTAGCTTAGAGAATAGGTGCTAGACAACATGTCTAGATAGCTAATAGCAAATGCACCACGCAGGGAGCAACATCACTACAGATTACCAATAGGCAAACCAAAATACAATGACCTAAACATATCCTAAGCACAAAATTACATAAGAATATGACAAAACACATTACAAGCCAGCAAACAACTAGCAATTGACATAGATCAATTTGACACGGACACGATCACAAGAGGCATTAGCCAAAACGGCAGTCATGAAGAAAACCAAGGCAACACCAAGTTTCCCAAGGAGAAAATCACAACCAGAATTACACAAACAACATCTACATGAGCAAACAGATGCCAAAGAAATGACATACGAGCATAACATACTAGCAGACTTCATGAATAGCAGTACCACTACAACCACCGAACACAACAACTCGGCCGTAGCAACACTCACGAAACAACACTCGTCCTACCAAGAGGTTTAACGGCTTGTTGCATACGCTCAATGCAATCGTGCTTCCTACGAAAATGGATTTGTCTTACTTTTTCTTTATTCGAGGACGAATAAAAAGATAAGTGTGGGGGTATTTGATGTGCACATAAATGTGCATATTTTTACCACCATATTTAAATCAAATAAATGATCATATTGGGTATTTTAACTTGTTTTAACCAAAATACATATTAATTCCAAATTGTCACATCTCTGTCTTCATATAAGGGAAAAACAGTCATTTGTGTGCATATATTTGTTTAAGAAAAATTAATCGAAAATTTATATATATTTGTGTAGGAATTTGATCTCAAATAGGAGTGGTTTCGTGAAGACACATGCATGCATAAAATGGATACAAAGGAATGAAGATGGAAATAATTCAAAGTGAAGAACATGGAGGACCCCACCTACCTACCTAATTAAGGTACAAATTAGAGGCTAATGCACATGCTTATGGAATTAATGGCTTCATGTACACTTAAATGATGATTAGTAGAAGCTAATAATTACTTGCCTCCACACTTTCTCAAGGGTAGTTTGGGAATTCTCCAAATTATGGATTAGGGTTTCATGCTTGTACAAATAACTCATTGTGTAACCCCCTCTTCCTTAGTCTCTCTTTAGTTTAGCTTAATCTCAAAATAAAAGGAAGGCTCTCTTTCTCTTTTCATGGTTACTTGGCCATTTTTACTTCATTTGTTTTTCCTTTTATTTTTATTACTAGTGCATGGCCCATGCTACGCACACGGGCAGTTGAGTTGTAAAGAGAGTTTAAGTTATAACACGTTCCATGATGCTATACAGTTTCGTAAACTTTGTTAAGGGCAAAGGGAAGATTATCATTCGATAGTAGGGTTATATAGCTTTCTACATTAACAGAAGTATTAAGCACCATATTAAACGTGTTTCATATGTTTGTTGTTTTCTACCAAACGGACTACACATAATATATCAAATAGGGATACAATATTTACTAACCCACCTTGTCATTTTGCAAAATGATAATAAATTGCCCTAAATGTTGTGGTGAGGCTGGATTTGGATGTGTCAACTTACATATAACATTTGTGGTTAGAATATAGTTCCTAAATGAATCATTTTTCAAAATGGAACCAAATAAAAGAGAGGAATGAGCAACTAAAAAATCCAAAATGCTTCCGTGTTCGTGTCCGTATCCGAAAAATTATTCGATATTTGAAAAACGGATACAAACATGGTCATATCCGCCTTTTAAAATTATTCGTCCGTTTTTTGTCAAGATTATAGTTATATTTTTATGTATTTTAGTATATAAAATAATTGTCATTTACTATTTACTGCTTAAAATTATTTTTCCTAGCATATTTACTATATATATATATATATATATATATTATAATATCGAAATGGATTTTTTAATATCGAAACAGATTTATAATAAATCAAAATTTTCTGTTTATTTGTTTTGCTTTATCACTTGTGAACTAGTCAAAGAATATCCGACATCCGTCTGCATCTATCGATATGGATATCCGAAATTAATTCTGCACCGTCCAACTTCGTATCCGACCGTCCTACTTCATATCCGACCGTTTGCAGGCTTAGTATCCCAAAGATTTTCAAATTAAACCTATGTTTGAAATTTTTTATTGGTATTCTTGATGCTTTACCGTTATTTTTTCAATAATGGTTACCATTATTTGTCGTAGCTTCTTAACTAAAGTAAAGATATTTCTTTGTAGACTTGAAAAACCAAAGTAATATACATGCATATAAATCTAACTTATTTTGATTACCATTTCAACACAAGATACACATGAGGTCAAGTAGAGGGAAAATAGTAAAAGGAGTTTTAGATCGTAGTCAAAGATTAAATTTAAGTCATTGAACAAATGATCTCTAATATTTCTAACATTAACAGTATATATAAAACTTTAGACGATAAACTATTGAGTTTAAAAGATTGATAAAGTGCAATTTAAACTGGTAGAAAGAATCATATCATTACAATAAAATATAGACACATACGTTGATACATTTTGCAACCAACAGAGAAATACATATAAACATAAAAGACATACATAATAGCTGATGTGCAGAAAACGAAGGTGCAAACTATAGCATTTCTTTTTCAAATACACAGTGAGAGTGGAGTATTGTAGATAGAGTTCTTTAGAACTATTCTTTCATTTTTTGTCCTTTCTTCCTTCTCCTATCTCGTTAGCATCCCTATAAATAGATTGATTATAGATTTTGAATGATTGTTTCGTAGTGTGTTTTGGTTGATTATCACCCACTGAATATTCCTCCTCTATTGCTAGTTTGAGCTCCATTAGACTTGGTTGGTTTCATGCTATCTGGGAATTCAGCCATACCCTGCAACCAATAATTTTAATAAATTTATGAGTATATTTCGTTGTAGCAATGTGGTTATGCCAATAACAGTGTTTGACTCAACAATTAATTTTGTGGGTGCATCGTCCTCTGTATTATTAACCAAGTTGTGATAGTTTGCTGTGTAGAAGTGTTACATCTGAAGAGGTGTTAACTACAATCATACTAACGGTTTCAAAAGTTACCTTACCAGTTGATTGATTATCTTGTTGAATATGCGCTTATATGATTTTTGTTTGATGATAATAAACATATATACATTCGTTTAAATGTATTTGTTAATGTACTATTTTATTTTTCATAGCTTAAATAAATATTTGCTGAATAAAATAAATAACACTGAATTTGAATTCAAACGAATATTTTATTCAAATAAATATTTATTACAATTTTTGATACTACAACTTCAAGCTCTCACTATAAATATACATTTTCTATTACAATACATTTCTGATTACATCACAATTCATTTTTACATTTTCACCTCACTACATATCACTCACACTCGTATTAATCTTCAACTTCATTCCAGTTTGAATCCAGCATCTGAGCAATCTGCAAAAATATTCACTAACGCAGTAAAATTGAAAATAAAATATTTTTGCAATATAAAATAAAAGATGGATTTTGAAAATATTATTTGCCTCGGTTACTTGGGTTGTTCGTCATCATTTAAATTTGAATTCATTACACACGAACAATGTGACATGCACAGTGTCTCGCTGTACATGCCACAAGGCCGTGCACACCGATATTCACTTGATAATGCTACAGGGACAGGTGAGCACTAGGTCAAACCCAAATAAAAAGACGGGTTCAACTCAGGTGCAACATAAATAAAATCTCGACTTCAGCACAAGGTCAAACCCGAGTTTTTTTGAAACAGGATTCAACTCAAGTGAAATTTCAAAAATCAACATGAATGCATTCAAAGTCCAAACCAGTTGCAACATAAATGAGAAGACCACAAAGACAACAGACATGCCAATAAAGAATCAAGTCTCGACCAAAACCAGTCAATCAATACATGCAACATGGTGTACAAGCTCAATAATGATTGCAGCAAAAATTCAGACCAACCAGTGATACAAGCGACTGCAATACAACACCAAGTATACATGGATGCAGATTACAAGACAGTTTGCAAGCAAATTCAAAGGGGAAGCACCACCAAAGACCAACAGTACATGTCGACCAAGCAGCGAACAAAGTTAACAAAACATGCATCATATACGTGGGAACCAAACTGAAGTATAGAGCACAAGCAAATATATAGTAATAATATGGTTGCAGTGAATCAAGCAACTCGAGTAAATCCAGCTATTATATGAATGCATGCATATGGTATACTTATCCATCCAGTTGTTGCAAACCAGGTCACAGTGAAACGCAAATGAACATGACCGAGCCCAAATCAATATACCAGTCTCAAGTGAAAATGCTCAAACTCAAGTTAGTGACACAGCATCAACAATGAAGTGGCTATGATCAAAACAACCACACAGTGAACACTATATACAGCAAAGTGGACAATGCAACAACAATTCACTATGCATCAGTTTCAATTCAAGTATTGCAACAAGTCGATGCAAACATACATGAACAGGCAGTGCACATGTGAACCAAGGCAAGCACAACCGGAAGTATACATAAAGTATTGAAATGACCAGAAACAATATCAGTGCAACGGTGATGGCCGTGGACATTATCGTGTCATGCAATCGCATAAACAAAGTAAAGTGAACTCAATATAGTAATGACAGCAGACATGACTGCAATGAAGACAATACTTGTAACCGAGTAAGTACAAACTGATGCATGATGAATCAGACAAGCAATGAAAAAAGGTATGTACCAGACTCTCCACCGAGAAAATAATGGATCACAAAATCCAAGTCGAAGTAAACCAGAGAAAATCATGAAATAAAATTTCAACAGCAGCAGTATTATGGGAATTCTAGCCGTGAATTTTAAAGCCGTGTCAATCAAGCAATCGAGTATTTACACAAATGAATTAGTCAAGGAAAAATCACGAGCATCCAAGTATAATCGAATGGCCGAAGCACAAAATTGACAAATTCAAACAAATTCAGACGAACGCAATTCAAGGAAATCGAACGCATATATAAACCCACAATCATCATCGGCTAAAGACATCGAGTTCAAGTACGAATACACAAAAGCACAAAAGCATAAAATTACATACCGAAGCAAGGAGACGAACTCGATCCAAATTGAAGAACCGTGAGCAAATCAAAGAGCATCGAAGTCTACTATTGAACAGTATCAAAGGTCGGCGCTTCAATTTCCAAGAACCCTAGTTTGGATCGAAAGGACGAAAAGCCCTAATTTAGTTTCAAAGAGGAACGACCGCCATCTCCATTTTTCATAAACGAACGAAGTAAACAAAAGAAGACGGACTAAATTAATTAAAGGGGCCGGTTTTGTTTTAAGGGTTTTAAATTTTTAAATAGGGTTATTTTGTTTTAAATTGTTTCTAATTGTATTTTCTTTTTTAAACCGTTTATTTTTCTAGTCGTGTGACTAGGGGACAAGCTAGGTGGCGTAGCTTGAGAATTCGCAGCTCAGAGGCTGAGTTGTGGCAAGGTTTTGAGCGTAGACTTAGATTTAGTCGATAGCGGGTGTCGCGAGTTTACGTGTGTAAGCGAGGGACTATCTAATTTCTAGTAGAAACCTTGGGGGCAGCACGTAGGCAGGTTTTTGTCGAAGCTGGGTAAATTCTGTGTCGTTCTATTTCTGCATTTATTATCTGTGCTGCTATTGTTCTGTGATCTGTGTTGAAATTATTGTATAAGCTTCCGCGATTAATTTTTATAATTTATACCAGCACCCTATTCACCCCCCCCTCTAGGGTGAAATCGATCCTACAAGTGGTATCAGAGCTAGGAGCAAAAGCCGTTTTTGTTTCAAAAATTTGATTTTACAAAAACCAATTTTTGTTTTAAAAATTAGTGTTTCAAAAATCAGTTTTTGTTTTAAAAATTTGAATTTTTAAGATGGCTTCTTTTAATAATAATTTTGAGGGTCGTTCCAATATTATTCCTTCTATTTTCGATGGAACAGATTTTTTGAATTGGAAATTGAAAATGGAATTTTTTTTAAAATCTGTTAATATTAAATGTTGGGATATTATTGAAAATGGGTGTGATATAATAGATAAGAAAATTATCTCGATTAATGCTCTTGCTATGCATATATTACATTCTCATATTAATCAAGATAATTTTAATTTCATTTCTCATTGTAAAAATGCACAGGAAATCTGGAATACTTTCGATGCGATATATGGTGCAAAAGTCAACAGCAATGAGAAGTCCTCCACAACCGACTCAGTTAAAGAAATGTGCTTAACAGGATTGGTAAATAGCAGTTGTGATGAGGATGATGATGATGGAGCAGCCGAGCTGGCATTAATAATGAAGAAATTCAAAAGGTGGAACCGCAAATACGGAAATCCAACTCTAAATCAAAAATTAAAAAGCAGAATAATCAAAGCACTGGATAACTCGAAAGAACACAGGATCATTTGCAACAAACCCAGTGATATCAAGCCCAATTATCCCCGTTTTCAACTCGACAAAGAAAAGGAATCAAAAAGAAGATGTTTTGCAGCCATGTGGAATAAAAGCGATAGCAGTGAGAGTGAGAAAGCAGATATGTACCTTCATGGGAATATAACCGATAGCGACGATGACGAGCCAAGCGAGGTATCAAAACTCACTCACTCTGAATTACTTATTTATTTCCACGAAGTAAATGGCTGTTTTGAACGACTTAGGGAAAAATACGCCAAACTTGAATCTTAAAAGGATACTTTGATAGAATGCAATGAACAACTTGATCAATTAGTTAAGAACTATCAATGTAGAATCCCTAAGTGTGATAAGTGTCCAACATTCGAAGAGGAAATTAAAAAATCAGAAATCAATATAAAATCACTTGAAAATGAAATTCTGATTTTAAAGGAGAATGAAAATACTAGGAGAGAGAATTCTATTAAAAAGTGCACACAATTGTTAAACGAAAATGAATCTCTCAAATCACAAGTCCAACAACTGTCTACTACTTTAGATAAATTTTCCAAAAGTGAAAAATCGTTGAATATGCTATTAGGAAAGCAAACTGTTAATTCGGTTAGACAAGGACTTGGATATAATAGTTCAAAAATTGTTGAAAGCAATATTAATCAAGTTAATTCTATGTGCATAATTTGTAGAAAATATGGACACAATCACAATAATTGTTGGTATAGACCTAAACATGTGAAAACTATACCGATTTGGGTTCCAAAAGGCACAAATATAAAATATCTCAAAGTTAAACAAATTTGGGTGCCGAAGGGAACAATTATAAATAGTTTTGGGTCTTTACAAAATTGTTTTTCAAAATTTTCTGCCACTAACAACCATGGACCTATAAAAACAAATAGGTCACATAAATCTTTTCCCGTGTAGGTGTGGTGGCTGGCTAAGGAACAACAACAATGTTCTCTGGATTTTGGCTGTTCCAGAAATACAACGGGCGACAAAGCAAAGTTCCTTAGCCTAGTATAAAGGTGACAGAATCACAATGGACAACAACGAAAAATTATCATAAAGGTAAAACAGGTAAAGTTATATTTATTTGAACGATATATTAAATGTTATAATCTGCACCGTATTCTGAATTAAATCAGCCAATAATGAGATGATGATTTTGACTTTGACTTTTTAAAAATTGTTGGCCAATTATATTCTTATGTCAAAAACACTATAAAATTCTCAGATTCTTTGAATTACTTCATATATATCAGTTTGGATTAAAAATAGTGTTTTTGTTGGACGATATTACATTTGGTGTAAAACAGCTAATTCTATATTCATGGTTTCTTTTATTTGCATGGCTTCAAGAAACTTCAAGAAACTATTTGGAATGATAATGATTGCTCATAAATATATCAGTTTATTCTACGGCTTCTAAGATTGACACTATGATATGTTTTTGATTATTAACACGGCTTCATTTCAAATTCAAGAGAATGTCATTTAAATTGCTGTTAAAATTGAGTTTGAAATTTTCGGTGCACACTCATGGTTTGGTCTATAAAATTCAATTGATGATAATTTTGAGTGAAAGAGAAATTCAGATGCAGATTACACTGGTAATCTAGTTGATAGAAAAATTACTAGTGAAACGTGATTTTTGTTGAGACATTTAGTAACTGCATCGTTTTTCAAAGAAAATATCTGCATATTTTTCATTTCAAATAATTTTCAAATAGCAGAAACTTTTTCTTTTAAAACCCCCTAGAGAAAATCATTTTTGACCATATTTTCAGATTAGTCATTTTTGAAAAATTAATTTCATAATTATTTTTGAATTTGATTTTAAATGACTATTTTGACTAATCTGACTCCCTGATGTTCATCGAAAAGAAAAATAGTGATTGAAAAAGTGATGAGTGTTAATATTGATCATATATTATGACTCGAGACGATATAATTAGTAAATTTCTTTAGAAATTTAAACAAGAGTTATAAATGGTAAAAAATTCCATGACCATCTCTATATCTATTATATTTCTAACAACCATCACCCATCAAAATTCTATATAGTTTGTCAGTATGTGGTACTTTAAACAGGAATCGTTCGTTTTTCATTTTCACATTTTTTAAAAAATAAAATAAAAAAAATATACCAAAGTATTCACTCTCATTTAAAAGTCCTCACGGTTATGCATGGGTGAATTACTTGGAATTTGTTATGTGCTTCCATGCTCATTTAAAAGTCCTCACGGTTATGCATGTATGGAACGCATATCAAAAGTTGATTTTTAAAATAAACAAGTTGATTCTAATCCCATTTAAAAGTCCTCACGGTTATGCGTGGTTAGAAGATACTTGAATTCATTTTTTTTAAAATAAAATTGGAATACTACTAATCTCATTTAAAAGTCCTAACGGTTATGCATGGTTAGTAGATATTCAAATTCCTGATATAAATATACCACAAATAGACACAACTGTATGGTTTTATATGATGACATAATTCCCATCATTCTAAAAGTGGAATATGCGCCTAACAAAATATTTATGATTTTTGTTTGATTTTTTATTGAAATTTAATATTTATATTCAATTGAATTTTAATGTTGAACTAATATCGATAACTCTATCTCTATTTTCTCTAACACTATTATTCTTTTGCTGATAAAAAAAGGGGGAGAGAAAAGTTAAGATTTTGTCTAATAAAATCAAGCAAAGGTCAAATAATTTTATATTTGCATCTAAGCTCATTTATGTATTTCTATTTGTATGCATATATGTAGGGGGAGCATCGTGTAGAGAGGAAGCATTTAAATAGGGGGAGCAATTAGGATATATCTATGATCAAATACATTTAACATATTCAAAATCTTAAATATATGTTTGTTATCATCAAAAGGGGTGATTGTTGAATATGCGCTTATATGATTTTTGTTTGATGATAATAAACATATATACATTCGTTTAAATGTATTTGTTAATGTACTATTTTATTTTTCATAGATTAAATAAATATTTGCTGAATAAAATAAATAACACTGAATTTGAATTCAAACGAATATTTTATTCAAATAAATATTTATTACAATTTTTGATACTACAACTTCAAGCTCTCACTATAAATATACATTTTCTATTACAATGCATTTCTGATTACATCACAATTTATTTTTACATTTTCACCTCACTACATATCACTCACACTCGTATTAGTCTTCAACTTCATTCAAGTTTGAATCCAGCATCTGAGCAATCTGCAAAAATATTCACTAACGCGGTAAAATTGAAAGTAAAATATTTTTTCAATATAAAATAAAAGATGGATTTTGAAAATATTATTTTCCTCCGTTATTTGGGTTGTTCGTCATCATTTAAATTTGAATTCATCACACACGAACAATGTGACATGCACAGTGTCTCACTGTACATGCCACAAGGCCGTGCACACCGATATACACTTGATAATGCTACAGGGACAGGTGAGCACAAGGTCAAACCCAAATAAAAAGACGGATTCAACTCAGGTGCAACATAAATAAAATCTCGACTTCAGCACAAGGTCAAACCCGAGTTTTTTTGAAACTGGATTCAACTCAAGTGAAATTTCAAAAATCAACATGAATGCGTTCAAAGTCCAAACCAGTTGCAACATAAATGAGAAGACCACAAAGACAACAGACAGTGCCAACAAAGAATCAAGTCTCGACCAAAACCAGTCACTCAATACATGCAACATGGTGTACAAGCTCAATAAAGATTGCAACAAAAATTCAGACCAACCAGTGATACAAGCGACTGCAATACAACACCAAGTATACATGGATGCAGATTACAAGACAGTTTGCAAGCAAATTCAAAGGGGAAGCACCACCAAAGACCAACAGTACATGTCGACCAAGCAGCGAACAAAGTTAACAAAACATGCATCATATACGTGGGAACCAAACTGAAGTATAGAGCACAAGCAAATATACAGTAATAATATGGTTGCAGTGAATCAAGCAACTCGAGTAAATCCAGCTATTATATGAATGCATGCATATGGTATACTTATCCATCCAGTTGTTGCAAACCAGGTCGAAACACAAATGAACATGACCGAGCCCAAATCAATATACCAGTCTCAAGTGAAAATGCTCAAACTCAAGTCAGTGACACAGCCTCAACAATGAAGTGGCTATGATCAAAACAACCACACAGTGAACACTATATACAGCAAAGTGGACAATGCAACAACAATTCACTATGCATCAGTTTCAATTCAAGTACTGCAACAAGTCGATGCAAACATACATGAACAAGCAGTGCACATGTGAACCAAGGCAAGCACAACCGGAAGTATACATGAAGTATTGAAATGACCAGAAACAATATCAGTGCAACGGTGATGGCCGTGGACATTATCGTGTCATGCAATCGCATAAACAAAGTAAAGTGACCTCAATATAGTAATGACAGCAGACATGAATGCAATGAAGACAATACTTGAAACCGAGTAAGTACAAACCGATTCATGATGAATCAGACAAACAATGAAAAAAGGTATGTATCAGACTCTCCACCGAGAAAACAATAGATCACAAAATCCAAGTCGAAGTAAACCAGAGAAAATCATGAAATAAAATTTCAACAGCAGCAGTATTATCGGAATTCTAGCCGTGAATTTTAAAGCCGTGTCAATCAAGCAATCGAGTATTTACACAAATGAATTAGTCAAGGAAAAATCACGAGCATCCAAGTATAATCGAATGGCCGAAGCACAAAATTGACAAATTCAAACAAATTCAGACGAACGCAATTCAAGGAAATCGAACGCATATATAAACCCACAATCATCATCGGCTAAAGGCATCGAGTTCAAGTACGAATACACAAAAGCACAAAAGCATAAAATTACATACCGAAGCAAGGAGACGAACTCGATCCAAATTGAAGAACCATGAGCAAATCAAAGAGCATCGAAGTCTACTATTGAACAGTATCAAAGGTCGGCGCTTCAATTTGCGAGAACCCTAGTTTGGATCAAAAGGACGAAAAGCCCTAATTTAGTTTCAAAGAGGAATGGCCGCCATCTCCATTTTTCATAAACGAACGAAGCAAACAAAAGAAGACGGACTAAATTAATTAAAGGGGCCGGTTTTGTTTTAAGGGTTTTAAATTTTTAAATAGGGTTATTTTGTTTTAAATTGTTTTAAATTGTATTTTCTTTTTTAAACCGTTTATTTTTCTAGTCGTGTGACTAGGGAACAAGCTACGTGGCGTAGCTTGAGAATTCGCAACTCAGTGGCTGAGTTGTGGCAGAGTTTTGAGCGTAGAGTTAGATTTAGTCGATAGCGGGTGTCACGAGTTTACGTGTGTAAGCGAGGGACTATCTAATTTCTAGTAGAAACCTTGGGGGCAACACGTAGGCAGGTTTTTGCCGAAGCTGGGTAATTTCTGTGTCGTCCTATTTCTGCATTTATTATTCTGCTATTATCTGTGCTGCTATTGTTCTGTGATCTGTGTTGAAATTATTGTATAAGCTTTCGCGATTAATTTTTATAATTTATACCATCACCCTATTCACCCCCCTCTAGGGTGAAATCGATCCTACATATCTGCTGGCATATACAAAAGATGGACACTGGGAGTCTTGTGAACTATTAGTTTTTCCCCTTTGTTGATCATGCCATGGTTCGTAGGTTGAAATTAAAACTAAGCTTCTGCACCAGTCTACTTACTGATCAGAACGTACTCAAGCAAGTGCTAGGTTCCAAACCAACCAATGTATTTTGCTTGAAATCTTAAGATCTATATCAACACCTTGAACATTAGAATCAATATCCGCTCCAAATCGACGATTAAAACACGATTCACTCTTGATCTGATCTACTCCATCCCCAATCATTTCGTGCTGCAAAACAATATTTTGGTCCAAAGCACACTCCCTATTCTTGCCAATAGCAGTATCCATGTTTCGATAAACACAAACCTCATACTGCTCACATATAACAACCACCTTGCATTTTTTCCTAAGCCTAATCAACTATATTTCTTCGACCATCTCTGTGTAGAAAATGAACCGAGCACAACTTCCAGCATAATAATGAAATACATAACCCAGTTTTTACTTCCTTCTCATCACAACCAGCTTCAACACTTTTACAAACATACCCTTACACCAATATCATCAAAATCAGTATATACTTCGTTACTTAACACGCTAGCCCTATCAATCCCTTTTTCATGCTAGAGAATAGAATATGTTCCTTATCAATATCATCTGATCTTACACCCATATCAACCATCATGTTCGAATTCCTACAAACCTCATGAATGAGCTCCTATTTTCCCAACCTGATTTTAATTGACCCAAAAAATACCATTCATTTCCATCACCCCCTTCTTTATTGTCCATCCACTTTCCCGACCGAATAACCAACTGCAGACATCATCAGCACACTTATTTAAACAACAACCACAAACAGCATTAAAAGCAATATCAGACCCAACAACAGCACACATAACAGAATCTAAAGTATCACTCGTGCATTTATTCCTGCATATCAAGACCTAAATTCTTCATCCCATATTCTTTATTACCTTTCTTCTCGTCAAATAACACAATCCCCAAATCATTGGCTTCACTATCATACATAGAGCCATTTTTTGCATTGCTTGAAACCAAAGTGATTATCCCCAAGGGTTCATCTCTCGCAACCGAATCAAACATCTTTCTATGCACTATCATATTGTGATCCTCACTCCCCTCAATATTAAACACATTCAATACATCATATAAATTAAAATTTTCATCATCCTCTAGACCTAATAATTAAAACTTATTATGGCTAGCAAGACCAAATTTACAAGGATTCATACATTTTGTTACATGTTTTGCAGCTGTACAAAACTCATCCATCTCATTATTTTTCTTTGTACATTTAACCTTATTACTGACCATGCTTTTAGCCGAAGGTTCTTTGATTGATACAATAGAGCAGACACTATCAAGACCTTCTATCATATCATATCTCCCACTCTCAACTGTTTGCTTGCCTTTGTCCGTCCCTTTCTTTGTCTTATCTTGTAATTTTACCAACAAATTTTGACTATGATACATTTTCTAGACACACAATTTACCCATTGTAGACCCTTACCAAGTAAGACTTTTGTGCATTGGGTAGACGACGATGACAGTTGATAGGACAATGTTTTGTAAATTTCAATTGTGAATAAATAAAAATCACAACCTCCATCTAATTGGAAGTCAACATATGGCAACAGTAAAGAGATCAATTGTATAAAAGAAAAAACAATCAAATGAAACTAAAATCTACAAAATGTATGGAATAAGTTTCTTCAATCTTGGAGATTTCACTTAGTGAGAACGGAGATAGGAATAATAAGTGATTCTATAAGCTCAAACTTATTCTACATGTTTATTCAGAGGTTCTTGTTCAATAGTGTGTAACGTAACCTCCCACTGAATTGTGTTGTTTTTTTGTAATAAGCATTCGACGATCCTCTTAAACAGATAGATAAATAAAAATTCTGTGCGTAATTGGACATTATACAGTAAATACTGCGTTGAGTTGATCTCATTATTAATGTAATTCTATACATTTTTCTATAAAGGTAAAAAATGCTTCTCGATGAGGTAAATATCATTTACTTTCAAAAATTCTGCATCGAGTAACACATTTGTTGTTGCTCTATATCGAGTAACTGAAATCAAATTATAGAAAGCAAGCATAGAATCACCTACAATATATCACTAATGAAAGCAAGAAAGGAATCTAGATCTTTCATTCCTCTACTTTTTTTTTTCCGAGAAGTAGAAAGGAAGATAAATGAAAGAAGAAATTTAAAATGCTCCTTAACACAGTTGTTGTAATTACTCTATATCAAGTGTCTAAAACTTAAATAACCTTCAGTCTATTATCACCAAAAGCAAGCATTGAATCAAAATTCAAAACACAATATTAAGGGAGAAAGAATGTTTGGGGTTGGACAATGCTACATCATGGGTAGATATTGGTCCAAGAGGTAACATGAATAGCGACTCAATTGTCACCATAACCATTTTTATATGTATTAATCAACACAGTAAATGCAATAGCTTTACGAATAAGCAAACAAATACCAAGGTAAGTACCTTTGAGAAATGCTGCAGAGCTACTACAAAGCTATTCAATTTATAAGTGCAATACTGCCATGTTAATGAAATTTGATCATTAAATAATACGAGACAATCCAGTAAAATCATAAACACATGTTACAGTTCGTGATCCCAACAAACACTCCCTTTTACCTATCTTCCATTGTTCTGACCATGTTATGGATATTACAAAAGATCAGCAACATGTGATTCTACTAAGAGAAATAACTAAAATTATTTTTGGCATAATCGTATCAATTAACTTGAAGACAAACAATTAACCTTCCAATTAGATTCATTAGTAGTTATTATATGCTTCACTAAGATCTAGATGTTTAATTGTTTGTTGTTAGAGTTTATAATGATATCACTATTAGTTCTAAATGTTATTCTTGGCTTTTTAATTCAAATAGTATTATCTACAATCAGTAATATAGTCAAATATAAAGCAGTTATGGATGTACATACTATGTTGAATATACAAGTATAAGGGATAAGTTTCAGAAAGAACAAACTGAATACGAACTATGAAAAGAAAAAAACTGGGTAATTCCAGTCTTATATAAAGCTTTACCTTTGTGCACTTTGTATCTTTTCCTTCAACTAAAAGGAGCTTTTATACATGTTGAACTGGCCCATAACCGAAACGAAGTAAAAATTAGTTGAATTTTAAACGTTGTAATGAAATCAAAATCTATAGAGAAAAAAGGTTAAGTGTCATTAGTTAGTAGTTATAGTAGAATCAAACATCCATTCGTTCACAAAGTCGTCATAGAAAGTCAGGTGTTCCTATCATCACAAAGCATAGGACTGTCCCCGTGATACCACTATGCATATTAAATAGAAAATAAGAAAACAGGGGAAAGAACGGTATATTTAATAAATAATATGAAATGATTTGTACATCGGAACCAATCCATGAAAAAGGAATTTGCCTGGTTATCATAAATATGACATAAAAAGGAGATGTCAAACATGTTTAACAGCTAAAATAAAACTTACATTAAAACTAAATCAAACTAATATGGAAAATACTAATAGTAGACGTGAGGATGACATTGTCGTACCACAAATCAAAAGGTCTTCAACACGAAACATGATGGTCACAAACATATAATAGTTGAAAATAGTAGTTTTAACCAACCGATAACTTGCAAGAATAAAGGAGTATAATAAAAGTGCAGAAACACAAATAATATTGCAATGATTGAAAGTAAAACATAAGTCTAAAAATATACAGTACAAAAGTTACATTTGTAAGATGAGGTATATTTATCTATTAGTATCCACTGAATAGTGGAACAGTGCACTGTTGATTTTTGAGAAAAAGGAAATTCATAATTTCTGAATGTACATCATAATATTAAAACCTAAAAAATTTTACACGTAATTTTTCTTCACTCGATATGATATAATATAAATTGACTTATACAAAAAAAAAATTCATCAAAGTTCTACGTTACGACTTTCAAGTTTCATCCCCATAAGTAAAGTTTGACATGCATTTTGTATTCTTCCTAAATAATTAAATTTCTTTAAACTCCACTATGCATATCTTAAACTATGAAATGCATATGGTTTCTATGTGATTAGGAATTAAACTGGAATGAGACCAATCATTAAAACAAAAAGAAAACTTTAGTTCACAATATTTGCTTAACAACCCAACAATCAATATGCATAAGAACAGAATCAATTGTTCACTTACCAAAGGTTGTTGTGATGGAAAACCCTGCAGGATTTTCTGTTAAAATGCCAAGCAACTGGTTGAATAACTTCTTGCAAAATTACAGAAATCCAACTGATAGAGTACACTCCACCAATACAACAGTCTGCGTAAGCAAATGCACAGCTTGAATTACTTAACGTGCATATTAATTAACATCAAAATTCTGTTAAACAAACGTAATTGGATGACAAATCAAAGTCGTTGGCAAAGATACACAGTAAACTTCTGTATTGTTGAAATATGTTTTTCTTCATATGCTAAAATTTAAATGTTATTTTATTACTGTACGCAAAATATTCTACTTCGTAAACTACAATTTAATTATTATTTCACTACTATATGCAATACAAAGTTACTGCAATTTCAAGTGTTGGTTTTGCAATACAACTGGTAAATTGAGTAAGCGCTAAAAGTGCAAGTTGAATAAGCAACAATCAAGTCTTTAATTTGAACTCCAGCTTGAGTGACACTGTTACTAAGAACAGACTAAATGATTAAACTAAATCTCCACTAATATGTACTTAAGTTTAAACAGATAATGCAGTAAATTATAGAATACCAACCACTGTATCCACAAATTGTTTAAGGCAATCCAAAATATTAATAACCAGTATATAGAAATACGTTAAACACTATTTCATAATATCCATTTTATAACAGTATCATAGTCAATGTTATACCACTGTCAGTATTAAGTGGAACAAAGGAGAGTTGAGGGAAAATCAGCTAATTTAAAAAAAAAACAGGTAGGGATTTTTACGCATAAAGTACGATGTCTAAAAAATAAATGGATTGTTTAACATACATAAGGCAGAAAAAGCTGAGGTCAAATAGGGTTAAAAACCAAAATAAACCGGCATAAACCAATTAAATCAAAACATGTAATAGTCCACTAATAATTAGGAGAGATGTTAGTTTCACTGCATGTATGTAAACTCATTTACGAAAGTATCGTATTACAAATTTAATCCCATAAGTTAATTGTCAAACTAAATTTTATCATTCAAGAATAAAATATAT
This sequence comes from Allium cepa, assembly GCA_030765085.1. Lineage (NCBI taxonomy): Eukaryota > Viridiplantae > Streptophyta > Magnoliopsida > Asparagales > Amaryllidaceae > Allium > Allium cepa. The sequence continues at coordinate 284,056,313 of CM060934.1, read as the reverse complement.
AAATTTAGCACATTCGCACTTATTCATATCTTAAACTGTGGAAAATACATGCTTTCATTGGAGCTGTAATCAAACTGGCATGACAGATATTTGGAAACACAATCCACAAACTATTACACAATTGACATACTTTCGTAAAAATGGGAAATAAAAAAAGAAATAAGTCTAGTGTTTTCAGTCTCTAATCTGATGTTATCAACGTAAACTAAAGTACAACTTAATAATTTGGAAGAAATATTTTTTTTGTACAAACATTAAATTTGAGACATTAAGTCCCTAAAACCAAAAGATGCATACGAAACTAACACAAATTCTTAGTTGAGTTTGTATTACGTAGTCGAAAATTAAATAACGTCCTCTTTGTCATGCATAAAAATCAACAATTTATTGTGAAATCAGACTAAACATACCTTGTACGTAATTAGGGCTAGAGAATGAATTGCGAAAATCAATCTTGGACGTAAATCAATCTCGCAATTGTAATGAATCTTAACGGTTGACCAAATCTATGCGGGCGACAGTAAACAATATCGACATCGCCAGCAGAAGTCGATTATTGAAGCGCTCGAATTTGATAAGAAATTGATGACTTTTGCCGAGAAATTGAGGATATGGTTTGGAAATCATTATGCCGGATGTTAATGATTGAACGGGAGAAGGGCATGAATTATTCGACACAAATATATTTAACTAATTAGATATGAGCAGGGGGAAGAGTTAAAAATGGAATGGGAACGAAGAGAGAAAAGGGAGGAGTTAATTAAACCGTTTAAAGAGACGTGAAAAATATTCATTGTGAATGAAAATTGAGAAAATGCTTTTAACAGAGATACCGGAGCCAGTTGAATGCAACACGTAAGAAAATGAAGAGAGAGGACACGTGTCAGAATTAGAAGATGCTGGTTTCTACTTTCCTATTTAAGTAATAGATATTAGTTAGTGCTTTATTTTACTTACTTACTTACTTCCTTTCTTTCATGTTAATAGTGTAGATTTTATTTTCACGCAAAGTAGATTAGTTTTAATTCTTATTAATTAGCTTCTCTTTTCCATTAGCTTTCATTTTCCTTTCTTTTTGCTTTCATGTTTCTAGCTACATTTGTTAATCAAATGACAAATATGAGAGGCTAAACCCCTTGAATTTAGAGGTAATGAAGCTCTCTACTTATGTAGCTTCAATTATTTGTTAATTCAAGCTCTCCTTTTGTGCTTACTGATGATCAATGAAGTGTTTTATTTATTGTTCTTGCTTTGAATTTGATAGCCTATATTTTTGATACCAAATAGGCTATGCTTAAACCATCACTAACACAAATGCCACTTCATCAAAATATGATTATGGCAAAAGAAAATGATTTGAAATTAAAATTTGATGGTATATATTTCTGATCAATAGTTAATAGGCCATACTTAAAATAGATTTCATTTACATTTTATTTATCAAGTTTCATGAAAGTTAGCAAGTGGTTTAAGGGTGTGTTATAGTTTAATGGCTTATGTTGGCTAATCAATAGCACAAATATAACATACTTATGATAAGCACAACAATTAAAGCACTAATGACCATAAAAGGGAGATCATGATTTCATATATGTTGAACTATGTGATCTAGAGAGTGGATTTATTCTCTAAATTATCATTTAACTCTTAAATTTGCATCTCTTTTCTTTTAGTTGGTTGGCTAATTTTCTAATTCTCTCGCTTAACTTTCACTCGACTTTGGTATAATTTGATTGAGTAGAATTTTTAAAATCATCAGTTCCCTACGGATCGACCCATACCCGCCACGTACTATAAGTGCACGCCGTGCGCTTGCGGTTAAATTTATTTATAAATTTTTTGACGATTTTCTAATTTGATAGAATTTCCTTCGTTAAACAAGAAACATGAACTATAGGCTCCAAACGGATACCGATATGGCTAACCATTTCATGGTTTCCGTCGCGTACCGAACACCAAAATTAATAAACGAATATACTAAAGAGATCAGTACGACCAGATGATCAAAATGGTATATAGATATCAGTGGTAGATCATCTGACCAAAAGTCGATATTCGGTACCGAAAATGCTGCTAATTTACCGAAAATAAGATAAATGGAGCAATAGCAGTCAAAATTTGACGAAACAAAATATGACATCTCTCTCAGAAGATAATTTAACAATTTATTATATAAAAATATTCAGGTTTGGAAAACATTCTATTATCATCAAATATTAACTGATTTAAATGTAAATAAAATTACACAATAAAATATACTTTCATATTATCTGATGAAAATTTACCATTTACTATATTTAAGTAGGCGTGCTCCAAATATTAAATTTTTTTATTTCAAAATTCAATTATTTAAAATTTCGCAAAATTCAGTTATTTAAATTAATACAGCTACTAAAATTATAGGTCGTTAAAATGATGCATTCATCATCGAAATTAATTTCCAGCGACCAAAGTGAGTTCAGTGCTTTCTATTCTATTTTAAAAAAATTCATTCAAAAGCATTTTCCGAATAATACTATCATCATTTTCCAAAACATTGAAAAACCATTTCCGAAACCAACGGGATTTAAATTCTCAAATTTCTAGCTTTTAAACCCTTTTACTTACAAATCATATTTATAATATGCTTCTAAAATTTCATTTCCTTTTAATTTATAAATCACGTATATAAATTATAAATTTATATAATCCCACTTTGGTTATATAAAACCATTTTCTTAGTTGTTTATCTTGTTTGCACTATAATATCAAAAACTTTTATTAGAACATAACAATAACAAATGATAATAATCAAATATTATCATTCTCTAACAATCAAGCATGCCATATATACTATAATAGTTCCTAAAAATTATTCCTTTATATATATAATATAATAAAGGTAAAAAAAATTCATTTACCCATTTCCAAAACAATACCATGTCGAACTGCTCTGTTCAAGTGTTTAGAGATCCCTATCAATAACGTTAATTACTCATATTGACCAGCACTAACAAATATGCTCTCATATATGCACACACGCATACTCATTCTAGGATGTGACAGACCCTAACTCTAATGAGTACCCCATGCTTATCCTTCAACTCTGATACCAAATGTAACGACCGGGGATTTTCAACCCTCGAAATCAACAATAATACATAAACTGTATTTTGTGCCGAGCAATCAAATGCCTGAAAGCCCAATTGTTAGGGGAAAAAGAAAGAAGGAAGAAAATAAGAAGAAATTAAACAACACATAATCTCACAGCGGAAAGAATAATCTATAATATACAAAAAATCTATAGGCAAAAGCAAAAGTGTAATATATGTATATAGACACACAGACATCAATCAGAGTATACTCACCTATTTCAGCCTGGACGGTTATAACAGCCTGTCCTTACAATTGCTGATAGATCCAACCATGAATACAACGGAAAAATAAACATCCATGTGAATGCGTCTCTGGGCCTCCAGCTCGTCTCTTAAAGCTCCAAAGCATCTAGCTAAAATCTATAAATATGCTCGGTCTGAGCTGAGCATTATAATAAAATAACCCGAGCAAGTCTGAAAAACCAGCGTGAGAAAATACACCCAATTGGATTTTAAAGTTAAATAAAACTCTTTGAAATCAAAAGTATTTTGTAAGACCTCACCACACATAAATACGGACGGGTTTTTACCTTACGATAACCAAAACATTCCATATGAAATTCTATGATATTATAATAGTGTCTAGGATACAAATACTTATTAGCCTTAACAAAAATTGATATATTAATTAAATTCCAACATAGTAGGTATACGACTAGAACTGCAAAGACTCGTATTGGAGAATGGATTTCATACAATGACAGGGCTATTGGGTAGTGCCCATCGCGTTGCATCTCTAGATAAAATAACACCGACGACCTCTCTTGGATCCCCTGCCAACACAAAACCGGCCTATCCCTTATTGGATAGTACTGAATATGATCACCCATCCGTTAATGGGTCCCAAAGCATACAAATGAGAGATAATAGTGACTCTTGATAGGGAAGATTAAACCGTACTTGAAAGTGACCCACTTAGGCCTGCTACATCTTCCATGTTTTAGTAATTCCCAGTTGATGAGGCTCGAGGTTACGTTTTACCTTTTGTATAGTGCTTCCCACTTCGAATGCTAATACAACCTCCAAGCAATAATGCAATACCATCATTCATCCATACAAGTTCATTCTGGGACTGAGCGAAATACTTGAAAGCTCCATCTCCAATTCTGTCGTCTTCAAGATGTCTTCACTTCGAAATGCATTCGTTGGATCGATGTGGTTTATAGATAATATACCAGATCCTGGTCTATTTGAAACAATATTTGATAATTTCTAGTCAACTCAACTCAGGTTCTTTGGGAAAAAAACAATAAAGATAAGATCGGAGATCACCTCCTAACCGTTAATGGACTGATTTCCTTATCATGTCTTAGGAGAATAAATTAAGATTTATACGCATAATACATCATCATCAGAGATGATTGTGCCATATAACTCGCGTGTTTCTTCTAGATATTTTCAAAGTTACATTTGGGTCCAAATTCGATAGTTGGTTATCTAACTATCGAATAACAACATTCAATCAAGGATTTATTCCATAGGAAAAACCAACATTGGTTAAGCATATAAGCAATCATTGGCCTCCTTTTTTAATTTTTTATAAATAAAAAAAACTGATTTCTAAATTATTGTATAAGTATGCTTTTACAATGATATATCCACCAATCCCTATATTTTCAATACTTAGAGAATATCCATATACTTGCCTAATCGGTATAAGTATATTTACAAAACTGAGAAATATTCCTTTTTTATTTGATTTATAAATCATGCATAAAATCCTTATAATTCTCTAAAACCATTTATAAACCATTTTATATAAATTCTGGAACCATTTATAAAGTTCTTTTATGCATTTCAATCACTTATAAGTCCTTTTTGTACATTTCTAAATCGTTTATAACCCTTTATAAATCCATAACCCATTTATAAAACTCCTTCTACAAATATATGAAACTTTTTCTAAAATTTGTTTATAAATATCTAACCGTTTATAAAACTCTTTCGTCTTCTAAATGATCTTCCCTTAAGTCTTCAAACCATTTTATAAACTCCTTTATAAAATCCAAGTCTTTCAACTCTATTCATGCATCTCGGAAACATCTATAAATAATTAAAAGTCTTTTTACTTCAAAAAACCATTATATATAATAATAATTATTATTAAATGTAAACATTATAAATAAATAAAAATTATTAACTTTAAAACATCCTAAAAATAATAATTTCAAAATATTGCTAAATAAACAATAATAATTAATGTTTACCACTATATAAATATAATAATTATATTCAAAATCTTATTAATAATCATCATTATTAATTTCAAACCATAATTATTCTTAAAACAATTAACCTTTTAACATTTTGATAAATTCTTTAAAACAATATCAACTATAAACTAATTGTTTTAAAACAATTCTAATATAATTAAATAAACTTAATATGATCTTACTATAACTAAATAACATTAAAACAATGTAAATATAATAAATTAATTTTTAAAACAGTATTAATATAATTAAATAATTTTACTATAATTAAACAAATTTAAAACAATATTAGTTTAATTAAATAACTTTAAAACAATATTAATATAATAAATTTATTTTTAAAAAAATATTAATATAATTAAATAATCTTAAAAAAAATATTTCAGAAACCTAATTTCGGATTTAAAAAACATTTCTTATCTCAAAAACCAATTACAACTCAAATAGCAATTTATAGAATTTTAAAATACCAATTTAAGGCCAATAACTACCCAACGCTTAACTAATATCGATATTGATTTTCTATCACTACTGGTTTTAGTTTTCAAACATATAATAGTGTTATAACTACAGTATCCATAATCAGGTTCATTATCCAATAACTCGTATAAATTTGAACATTATTGAAACAATTCAACAATAGCGAGGAATCCCGTTGGATCCCTCCAACATGTTTCCCTGCGTTACAAACATTATATACGTATAGAATATAATCAACCATTTCGAGGCGGGGTTTGTATACAGAAAGGTCATCCGCTCTTACACGAGAACGTAACAGGGTCTCATCCGCTCTAAGGGCGGGAATATCCAAACCAACAATATAAAATAGTATATCATCCAAACTTCCAATGAATAATTTTTATCAACTATAAATATTACTTGTTAGCCAAAAATGTGAGTTTAACTCACCAAAATTTTCTATTAGCATTCCATTTTGGAATTAAAATCGAATGACGTCCGATTTTAGCCTAAATTCCAATAGTCTTCAAATTCATACAAACTAGCTCCATTCCAAAGCTTTCGTCCTTACGAGCGCAATGCAAAAATTCAGGCCTTAATTGGACCTCGTATGGATATGTTATTAAATTTAAAAGTTAATTGGAATAAAATAAAATTAAATCCTACTATTGTTTTAATTATAAAATAATAACATCAAAAGCCTTCTTCCCATTTCAAACACCCGCTTCCCTCTGGTTCAAACTTCACCATTGTCGGCCTTAAACCTCATCGTACCTCCCTCCACAACCACGATCAACCAAACCAACGTCGCCGCCATCCTCCTCATCGAATACTGCCTCTCTCCAACCCATCAAAAACCAACTCAAGCCACTTGACAAAATCACGACACCCTTGTTCCCACGCAGCCACAATCAAGTTGCGACATCCATCAAAGCATTGGGGTTCACCAAATTGTGGTTTCGATCCTCCTTCACCCCATGTTCGCGAGTCTAGTCTCCAATTCGACCAATTCTATCATCAAGGTCTTTAAAATCAAAGCCCTAATTGTCCATGTGTACACGGCCCTTCCCAAACAATTTGAACACCAAGAATTTATGCAAAGGATTAAAGCTCTTGATCGTCTGATTCTTATGAATTTAAATTCTCGAATTTTTGTTAAGAATTTGCTTTGATTTTTTTTCTTAAGAGGGAGAACTTTCAGTTTGTTCATTGGACATGGTTTTGTAAGGGAATTGAGGGATGGTACAGTAGTCATGAAGAAGTATGGGTCTGGTATGGCTTGTGGCATAGGTAGGGTATGTACTTTAAAGTGAAATTATTTAATTTAACAAAATCTAATATTTTACGTTCAAAATATTTCAAACTTTTATTGAGGCATGCTTCTTGGCGTTCTATATGTTATACTGCTATTATGAGCACAATGGAACTTTTTTGGAGATCTAATTCGATCGTATGCAGAAGATAGCTTTTTTAAACCAAGGTTATCATATTAAATTTTTGATATTAATTTCAATGTATTTCGATCTCGCACGACTAAACGATACGTACAATCGTTATGAAACTTGAAGATATATTATAATTCATTATTACGGATCCAATGAAACTGGTTGGAATCTGAGACAGTGCCTCAAAAGGCTATTTTTATATGTTAATTTAAATGAATTATTTTAAATGTCAAATTAAATTTTTTTAAATTAACATTAATAGATTTCTATCTTAATTATTATTTAAATAGAATTTGAATCAACTTTGAAATCATTTTTATCCAACTTAAAACCCAAGATTCAATTATTTTAATAATTACAATCATTAAATTCTATAATTAAATTATCAAAAAAATTGCTATATTTAAAACTCGAGCTATTCAACTTATAAAATTAACTTTTTAATATTTGAAATCAATTTAATATCCCAAATATCAATTTACTAAAATTATAGATCATTACATAGGGGCAGTTGCTAAAATCCGACTATTTCATAAGTAATAACTATATATGTTATAGAGTGTAGTAAGTTAGCAATAAACAATAGGTCGCTACTTATTGAATGCATTTTTATGATACCAATTTTAAAACAGAAACTGTTACATTAAAAAATAAAATAAATTTCCATAAAGTTATCAAACTATTATAGATAACTAGGAATTGTACCATAGTTGTTACTCATAAACCGATAGAGTGATGTTGTAACAACTCTGTATTTTGTGATTATTTTATTGTATATTTCATTATGTTAAATTGCATTTTATGATTTAAAATTTTATTATATTTATTTAAAATGAATAATTTGTTATTCTAAATATAAATTTTGGTTTTTATGTGAATTATAAATCCAAACATGAATAAATAGAATATTTTCCAGGAAAGTGTATTTTTGGCCAAATTGGTCAAACTTTGACTTTTAAATTTAAAATTTAAATATTTTAAATTTTTAGTCTTATCTTTTATTATGAAATTAGATTAAATTTCAAGAATATTGCCTTTCATTTCATTGAAATCTGATTTATATTGAGAAAGTTATGCTTTTTACAATATTGTGTGTAAATTGATTTATTTAACAATATTATTTATTTTAATTTATATAAATAATATTTTTATTTGTCATATCTTATTCTAATTTGTATATATATATGTGTTATATGTTATGTTATGTATATATTTTATCTTTTAAATATTTTAAAGTGATATAAAAAAGTTTTAAACGTACCTCTTCCATGTCCTCTTCCATACCTCTCAATGTCCTTCTCCCTACCAGTTCTGACAACCCAAACGTACCTCCCCTCTCCACTCAAGTCAACCCTCCCGTCAGTCCAAACACTGTCCAAAGTTCACCTGTCAACTCTGATCATCCCTTATCTTCAACTAACCCTCCGCCTCTTCCTCCTAACAAACCAGTAACCACCTTCAATGAAACTCTACTTCCCTCTGTAGATCCTCCTGCCCATTCAGAACCATCTGACCTACGTCCACTCTTTCATGTCCCCCCAGGCTTAATACCCCATCGTCCACCTGATGCTATCCCTCCTCCTCAAACTACAGTACCAACTTCCTCCTCTCTAGGTGAACGACCATGGACTTCGCTATTTAAGCGTAAACCTAAAAATGCTGGGAAGTACATTCCCGTTGACCTATGTCCAAAGTATGAAAATGAGGTACTAGTGCCGTCTCATGAAGTTCTTGAAGCTGGAGATAGAATCTGGAATGAAACTTTAGTTGGTTTCTTCCTTGACAAACCGTTATCATACACAGCTGTAATTCAAAAGCTTAAAGTCATCTGGAAGTTGAGAGGATCTGTCACGGTTAAATCTGATGGTACTATCTTCTTATTTAACTTCTCATGCTCTGAAGATAGGAATAAGATATTACAGTGTGACCCCATAATCTTGAATAATAAGTTATTCATTGTCAAGCCATATGATGCTACAATTAGTAATGTCTCTGGTACAGTCACCTCTGTTCCAGTGTGGGTTCATTTGTATAACCTTCCGTTATTTGCTTGGTCGCCTCTGGGAATTAACTGGTTAAGTAGTCATTTGGGTAAAATGTTATGCATGGATGAGATGACGGAAAAGCAGGAGAGGTTGACCTATGCTAAATGCTTAATTGAAGTAAAACCAGATAAGGAGCTAGTGGATGAGTTTCTGGTCAAGCTGGTGGAAGGAGGAACACAAAAAATTTATGTGCAGTATTTGTGGAGGCCAGATGTATGTGTGATGTGCAAAAACTTTGGTCATACAACTGATTGTTGTGACAGGATGCAAATAAGGCATAAAGTTAATGAGAAGGAACAAGGGACAATGATAGCAAAGGAAATGAAAGAGAAATCACAGAGAAAGTTCAAGTAAAAAGGAATGTAAAGCCACTTCAGAAGCGTGTAAATAGAAAATGGCAGCGTGTTAATGTCAGGAAAAAACAAAATTGGGAAGATGAAAGTAAAAGGGAACAAGGCATAGGTAGAACCGTTGAACATGAGAAAGATAAAGTCAGTGATACAATTGATACTGAAAGAGGAAAAGAAGTGTGTAATAATGAAGAATATAATAATGCAAATAAAGGAAATGAAATAGTTGAATGTGAAGAACTAACTGAAGGGGCAAATGCTAGTGCTACTGATAACAACCAAGTAACTCCTGATGAAGTGCATAATGAAAGTATTGTTAAGTGATGGAATACTGAAGATAATAGCATAATAGAGAATCTCACAACCACTAATCAATTTGAAGCTCTGTTTAATATAGATGAGGATGGTAACATGAATGATATGTGTGAAGAGAATCAAATAGAAGAAATACAAGATGAAATAGCATATGATGAAGTTGTAATGCAAGTGACAGCAGAAAGATAGCAAAGAAAGAAGGACAAGTGCAACACAGTGGAAACACAAGGGGAAGCAGTCCAATTTGTGCAAAAGCAAGATAAGGTAATTATTACACAGCAACCTGAACCAAGTGAGGAAGTAAACATTGAAGATGGAAATAGTAGGAAAAGTAAAAGCGAAGAGGACCCCAGTAGCAGTGGAAAGAAAAAAGGAAAGAATAGAAATATGAAAATGAAGCAAAGAAATATAGCAATAAAGCAAACTGGCATGCACAAGGATGATATGGCATGCACAGAATATCAACCTAATATACAAACAACAAACTTTCCCACCCAAGTCAATGACAAAACTCTCAGTCAACCAACAACTCATATATACTCCAAAATAAACCCTCCTCTGGCATCCAAACCACCCCCTCCCTTGCCAACTCATGATACCACACCTTCTACACCTAATCTCACAGACAAACCAAAGTCAGATGAAGCAACCAGTATGGAAAAAACCCCCCTATAAGCTACTATCCCTAACTACTTGTCCTCGTCGCAGGCAGTAACTAGGCGAATGAAATTAGAAATGCTCAATGCTCGTGTCACTCAATGATGACACACATTGGAGCATGGAATGTACGTGGTGGTCATCAAGCAATCAAACTTGATGAATGTAAGCAGCTAATTAGAACGCACCAATTAACTATCCTAGCCATGCTTGAAACAAAGTTAAATCTGCAATGACGATTAAAGCGGCACAATATATCAATCCCAACTGGAATTACATTCATAACCTGAATGAGGCTGTGTATGGCAGGATATTGATTCTGTATGACCCCCTCCATGTTAAACTTTCTCCTATCCTATCCACTACCCAATTAATACATAGTCACGTGCATGACCTTGCTGATAACTCATCTTTTTATCTCTCCTTTGTTTATGCGCATAATACTGCTGCTACCAGAGGTCCCTTTCTTAATGTCATTCCTTCTGAGGCAGTCATCCCATCCATGGCTAATTCTTGGTGACTTCAACTCCTGCTTTTCTCTCTCCGATAGAGTAGGAGGCAATCCACTCTCCATCAACGAAATACAATCTCTAGCTAATACCCTTTTTGATGCTGAGCTTGTCCCTGTTAAATCAGTGGGAATGCAATACTCGTGGAACAATAAAAGAAGACATGGATGTAGAACCTTTTCTAGAATTGATCATGCCTTCACCAATCAAAAAGCTTTAACCAAATGGCCTCTCATATTCAACCTTCTCCCTCCGCCACTCCTTTCTGACCACTCTCCCCAAATAATTCATCTTCGTGGAGCGGACATGCGAGGAAAATCAAATTTTAAATTTTTTAATAATTGGGTTCATGAATCAGACTTCCAATCTATTATTAAATCTGCATGGAGCAAAGAAATTAATGGTAATCATCTTTTTATCTTGCAGGAAAAAATTAAGGAAGTGAAGCAAGTCTTGAAAACGTGGGCCTTCAAAAAATTTGGTAATGGAGAAGCTATGAGTGCTATAATAAGAAACAAGCTATCTGAAGTCCAAGCTAACATGATGAATAATGTAAATGATCCGTATCTCTCTGAGACAGAATGTACACTGACACAGCAATACCTTGAAGCATTAACAAAGGAGAGCGAAATGGTAAGGCAAAAGTCGAGAATCAGATGGAAGGGAAAAGGGGACAGAAATAGTGCTTATTTTCATGCTAGTCTCAAGAGCAAGTAAAGAAGAGAAAATATAACGTCAATTTATGATATGAATGATGTTCTTTGTTCTACTACTGGTGAAGTTCAGGATGCTTTTGTTAGGCATATCTCTGGAATGTATAGTAACTGTGACAACTTCATTCCTTCTATTGACCAGATTCCTGATGATATACTGCCAAGAATAACAACAAATGATTTTAACTCTCTTTGTGTTGCTGTTACCATAGAAGAAATAAAGCAAGCAATGTTCTCTCTTAACACTGAATCGTGTGGTGGTCCAGACGGGTTGAATGCGCTTTTCTACACATCTTGTTGGGAGATAGTTTCAACTGATGTATGCAATTCTATATTTCTATTCTTCAAAAAGAGTAAAATCTTCAGGTCGTACAATTACACCAATATAGCACTTGTTCCCAAATATAAGAATGCACACAGTGTTAGTGACTTTCGTCCTATTTCGTGCTGTAATACCCTATACAAATGTATCTCGAAGGTAATGGCGACGAGGCTTAGTCAAGTCTTACCTAGTATTGTCTCAAAGAATCAAGCATCCTTCCTACCAGGTAGGAATATCCTTGACCATGTACTTCTCTCCCATGAGCTCCTTAAGGGATACAAACGCAAGAACTCTCCCCCAAAAGCTATGATGAAACTCGACATAATGAAAGCTTTTGATATGCTTCAGTGGAACAGTGTTGTACGAATAATGGGCTACACGAACTTCCCTCCACACTTTATTTCTTGGATATATGAATGCATCTCCACCCCAACCTATTCTGTCAACATCAATGGTTTATCTGCTGGATTCTTTACTAGCAAGAGAGGAATTAGACAGGGTGATTCGCTGTCGTCTTATATCTTCATATTGGTGATGGAACTACTTACGAGAATGATAGACAAATTAGTTACTAATAAAAAGTTCAAACTTCATCCAGCATGCAATGATCCCCTAATTACTACCTTAATGTTCGCTGACGATTTGGTTGTGTTTTGTTCCCCTGACAATAACACAATCACGAACATTATGAATACTCTTGAACAGTTTTATTCTATGACTGGTCTTAAGGTTAACATACGCAAGTCTGACATTATAACATCTGGTGTGAGTGATGTTCTGTCTGCTCAAATCTCTCGTACTACAGGTATAACTATAAATTCAAATACTATGTCTTATCTAGGACTGCCTCTCTCAACTACTAAGATAACAATTAACCAATGTCTTCCACTATATGAGAAGATCACAACTAGATTGAGTTGTTGGACTACTAGAACTCTAAGTCAAGCGGGAAGATTAACTTTGATAAAGTCGGTTATTTTTTCAATGCAAGTTTATTGGGCTAGAACCTATATTCTACCATATAAGTTGATCAATATGATCAGATCTGCTTTCATGAAATTCTTGTGGTCAGGCAAGACTACTGGAAAATACATAGCACCTATAAAATCTAGCAAACTTGAGAGGCCTTTGAGTAGGGGGGTCTTGGTATATTCAATATGAAGCAATGGAATAGGGCAGCTTTTGCGAAGCATATAGACACTCTCTATAATGGTACTGACAGCCTATGGGCCAGCTGGTCAAAAGAAACATAATTAAAGGAAAGAGTTTATGGAAAATGACTAAACTGCAGAAAATGAGCTGGACTTGGCAATGCTTGATTAAAACTAAGGAATTATTCCTTCCTCTTATTCAATTGAATTCCTGCTCATCATATAGTGTTAGTTTCTGGGATGATCCATGGCTTGATAGTGGGTGCATTCTCAGTCGTCAACTTACATACAATGAAATACACCAAACTGGAATTCACACAGCAGCTATTGTCAGGGATGTTCTCAACAATCATAGTAGAACTGGATACTCGTCTTCCAACCCTAGAATACAGAATATATGGAATATCATAAGAAGATTCACTCCCTTACCTACTACGGCTGCTGGTATTGTATGGGGAAATAATAAGGGAAAGTACAATATTGGTAATGGTTATGAATACTTAATGAAAAATGAAGAGCAGCCAAAGTGGAAATGGTGGAAGCGAACATGGTGTTTGGACAGTAGTTACCATGAAAACCTGCTGTTGTGGAAGGTCCTTAACCGTGCGGTTCACACAAGAGCCAAGCTTGTTTGCATGGGAATGGTGGTTGACATTGCATGTCTATTCTGCAGCGAGCAAGTGGAGACTGTAGAGCATCTGTTCTTTGAGTGTAAATTCATAAAGCAACTCTGGTATGTGGTTTTGACCAAACTTAAGAGTTATACGGCCTCAACTAATAATCGTGTTGAATGGGAAAATATATTTGCGAAGACTGGAAACAAGGGTAATAAGAAGAGACTCTTTATTGTGCTTATGAAAAGCTTCATCAATACGGTATGGAAAGAACGTAACTCAAGAGTGTTTGACGTTAGTAGGGTTAAATCTGATGTTGTATTCAAAAATTTGTTGACAAACGAGATGAAACAGTCCATGGGGATGCAAAGCTTCAGCATTGAACCTGGCATATACTGCTCATTCCATTCCTTTTAGTCCTTTTGTGTTTTTACTTTTGTGTTTTCATTCCTGTTGTTCTTGTGGCACTATGTCTCCCTTTGTTTTCTTGAGCTTTGCTCTTTATTGTACGTGTTCTGTATCTATTTGTGTTGTAATAAAATGGTCGGGGTCCATTCAACCCCGTCGGCCTTGCCAAAAAATATATATTTTAAAGTGATGTTTGAATTTTTTTCCAAAGCTTAGTGTATTTATTTTCAATTTTTATAACCTAGTGTCTATTTTTAAGCTATTTTCTTAATTTATTTATATTTATTTAAAATTTATTTATTTATTTTTATTCATTCATTATTTTTCTTGTTTTTATGTTATTTATATTTATTTTCATTTTTAATTAAAAATGCAAAAAGAATTAGGAAATTTTTGACCTTTTATATGCCTTGTCTTTTCACATTCACTTTGCCTATTCAATTCCAAATAACACTTCCATTCAACTGCCGTACATATCACATTTCCTTCAGCTGATTTCTTCTTCTTCCTCACGCAAAACATAAAGCATATCACCCTAAAAAATTCGGCCTACACTTCTGAGAACAAATTTGGTAAATATTTCATTTTTTTACTCTTTCTTCTTGTTTTATGTATTGATCTTACACTTGCTTCACCTTATATGCTCGGCCTCTAGCCTCCACCATCACCACCACCTCCATCACCACTTTGTCTAGCTGCAAACACCTACATCTCCTCTGACCCAACTGGCCGTGGCCATCTTTGATGAAGATCCACAAAAAAATTTAGCATACACTTCCTATATATGTTAGCCAAGCTTCCCTATGGCCATCACCACCTCATACAACCCCTTGGCCGACCTTTGCACCACCTTATCTAGCCCCTACTTGACTCAAAGACCTCTGCCACATTAGTACCTGGCCTCACCAGGCCTGGCCATGCCAATATATGCCTATGGCCGAACCATATTTGCATAGAAAACCCACTTTGTTGCCTTGTACTTGTGTTGTACATGCATATCCACTTCCATGTCTTCATATCCATGTTAGGACGACCATATTGAACCCAGACCTGATCCAAATTCACACCATGGCCGTGCATTTTTAACCTATGGCCGAGCATAGGGTAGTTAAAAGCAAGTGCAAGTGTTTGATTATTTGTTGTTCCTTAATTCTAGCTTGTTTAATGTTTAATTTTGGTTTGAAATTCATGTTATATATTTTGTTTTGTTTGAGATGTGAAGACAAATACCTTTGGCTCTCCCTCACTCGAATCGTAGTTGTGTTTTTGTGCCTTTGTGGATCTTAGTTTGTGTGTTTGGTTGTTATCTCCAGCTTGTAGAGGTGAGTAATTCTCACCAAACAATTTATACTTATATAACTAGTAAACTGATAGCATCTATTACTTAAATAGGAAAAGAGAAACCGAACCATTTTCGCAAAGACACCTGTGTTTCTTTATTACTAATCCTTTTCTATCGTACTATTAACTAACAACTTGTAGTTCTGAAAAAGTAGTTTTCAACTCTTTGTATTCAACTCCCCAAACTTCAATTCCCCAAAATACCGATTGGACGAACCGACTTCACCTCTCATCCTTCCCAAATTCCTTCTTACTCTCCTCCATTAACTCCACCCACTGCCTCGCATCCCCCCTTCGGTTTTCGGCCCATTCATTTCATCAAAGTTGTTGGTCACACTACTTTTGCCCCACCAGTATTTTCACAAGGCTGTTCGCCATTACGGTTTCCACGGTTAGTGTTACGCACTTCCTGATTTGAACTGTCAACACTCATCGTTCTTGATTATTGTCCCTTTCCCGAGCTTTCCGTCCGCTCTTCACCAAATGTACTTCACCAGATTTGCCGTTCTGAGTGAGGTCAACACTGTGAAATATGACATAACTGTGCTAATCTTAATTTTGTCACAGTATTCATGATTTTCGGCTATCTAATTCAGTCTGATTTAACAATCCCCCAATTACAACTGCGGTAAATTGCTAGCAGTTCTACTGATAAATCAAAAATTTTTTGGTCCTAATTATATGCAGTTTCATTTGGAAGCCTTATATGACATATAATTTCATGCCAGGTTCACACAAAGTGGCTGAAAATTTATGCTTTGCTTTGCATGTACCTGTAAACTACCACCGCTTCATTGTTCACCTACGTTGTCTGATTTGTTTTTGTACACATAACTCGCTGTTACTAATTTCATACATGGTTTAGTACCCAAGTTCACTGTGCAGTTTGTTGCCATTTGCAATCCAGTACGTCTGCGGATGTTTATATCTGCCGATGCATGCACTTTTCTGTTCCTATTCCTTATCTGTGATCAACTGGTCAACATAAGTATCACAATTTCCAACTATTTTAGAGTATTTTATACATTCAGCTGTATGATGGCTTTGGAACATATTTGACAATTGTTCCTATGTTGTCTTTACAAATTAGTTGGCATTGCTGTAACTTGCTCTCTACTGCATTTGGCAGGAAATCAAATAGGATGATGATGCAATCCAACTAACGCATACTGACCACTCGTAGCAAGGTATTTATTCGTTGCCACTCTCGCTAAAACCAAATCGTGCACAACAATGCACAACTGTATTTCTTCTTAACTACCGTGTTTATTTAGAATTTCCTATACTTGAGTTTCATTCCTCTACTATTACCTTCAACCTACTCTGCCCTATATAGATATGTTGTAATCGTTTTCAACGCTGAATACTTTGCCATCCCCTGTCACCCTCATACTATTTATATAGATAGATGTGTATATGCATACACACACACGCGCACGCACACACCCACATACACACAGATCTATATATATAGATCTATGTATATGTGGGTGTGTGCGCGCGCATGCATGTGTGTATGTACATGTATGCATAGATATCTCATTTTCTTTCTCTGCTAGGAATGTCTACTTTTTTTACAATTAGTAAAGGACATTTAAAAATTGCAAAAGGAGATGATTCCAGTAGTTAAGTTGTTTAAGTGTCGTGTTTTGTAACATCCAGCACTGTTTGGAACACAGATCTTACCATTTAACATGATATTGAAATGTGGTTGAATTGTATGCAACAGGTGCATTTGTGTTTGGGCGACTCTTCAAACTGGGTAGATTTGGTGTATTATTTGTCAACTATTCCGCACAAGGTAATTTCAGCATTCTACTTACAGTGCGTGTGTGACGCCCCACCTCTATACCCACACTAGCCAAGAACACTACGGTGTAATGCTGTCAACTAGCGCGGAGAATAAGGCTGTTGAGGAGCGGCCATCGGTAGTTAGGCCTTACACTAGTATTGGTTATCTCGATAGGAGTGGTATATATATATATATATTCTTTCATTTTTCATCTCTGATTTATTTACTCCCATCGACATACCCCAATTCCAGTATAAAATGAACTACGACAGTTCATAATAGTTTAGAACAAAATGTATAATAATAACACAGATAATATAAATGCGGAACACAGATAAAACAAAAAGTCTCATATATACAATAACTGATGTCAGTTACAATACATTTGATACGGTACATATGATACAACTACAACAATCGACTCAGGAAGTTACATATACAAGTACATTAACGTATATAATATACATGAATACATATCTTCCTATACAATTATACTGACTACTATAAATGATTGCGACTACTCCAAAAGATATGAAAGGACTCCATAGCTCTAGCAGCAACCCAAAGCAGAATATCTACAACCTGTAATAACTCGGTCTGACCCGAGTATTAAATTCAAAAGAAAATAATACACGGGTCAGTCTAATTCAAACCCAGTTATTAATGGACAGAAGCATTAATAGTTAAATAACGAATAGATGACAGTCACAATAAATTTACCTATCCGATTCTCAAATAAAGAAATCGGATAACGGTAAATATAACACATAATTGTGTTAAACAACAAAATGATAAAATTAAACCAAATCAAAATACGCTTCAAAATATGATGAATTGGCAACACGAAACAATTCAAACAATTGAAATATCAATCAAAATCGATACCGTGTGGCTGCAGTTCACGCTTGCGTGCACTGCCTTTCCACTACAGTGATGATGTACCCAATGAAAATTCACAAGCAAACACAAGATCAAACCCGAGTTACCGGATTCAACTCAAGTGCAATAAAATAATGTCACTACAGTGTGGCTGCAGTACACGCACGCATGTACTGCCTCGCCACCATAACATGAATTATATGAAATCATTGAAATGCAAAGTGGAAGGCCACTAAGTCAAGCAGTGGACAGGAAAGACAACTATATGAATGCGACAGTGAAACAAGACAATGCTAAATAAAACAAGTATGCAAACTGTCTCATGTAATAATAACAGAGACTACAAAGAAACCAAGTACATGAAGACTGCATCAAGAATACAATTCGGATGCAATCATACATATGTGCAGCAGACTCGAGTGTTACAAGCTCGAACAAATACTCAATGCAACTGAACACAGCAGGGACAGAGGATGCGAATATGATATGCAACAGACCTCAAGGAGGACGCAAAACAGAGAGTGGGCAATGCATATATACTAGTAAAACAGGGTAATACCAAAGAATACAAGAACAAACAACAATGTTTGTACTAAATAGTGTGGATTCCAAGCAAGAGAGTCTTGTAATCAAAGAATCAGCAAATTCAAAATTTCCAGTTCCATAAAAGTCGAACATTATCACAAGCCAAAGTCAGGTGATAACACATTAATGTAGAAAACAAAATTCAAGTTAAAGCAACTCAAAGGAAAGTCCGAACAATATCAAAAATCATGGAACGACAAGTTGAAATCGAACCAGTCAGGTATGCTACAGAGGTACTCAAAGCAGCAGTTTTCAAGTGTCTAAAGTCAACAACGTGCCAGTAAAAATCAAAGTGGTGATGACAAAGAAAAGAAATTCATGGATCAAATACCAAAAATCAAAACCGAAGTCATAGAATAACGTCTACAAGTTAGGGCAGAAAACAAGATTCAAAGTAATACCGAAGTCAAGGAGGAATCAACAATGAAACAACAATAATCGAACGGCCGGGCACAGAAGAAATTCACAAAACAACATCGAATTGCCGAAACACTATATTAAGAATGAATTAGATGTGAGTAAATTTGATTACTCACCTTGTCGATGAATTGAAGCATTCGAAACGAGGCCGAAGCAATCGAGGAAACGAACGAAGTTAGCAGCCATTATCCTTGATCCCAACGATGCCCTAATTTTGGACAAACTAGAGAGAGAGAGAGAGAGACCGCCATTAATTTTCTTTCGGTTTGTTTTAGGTCACGAACGAGAATGAATAAAAGGAAAGGGGGTCGGTTATTATGCTTTGATAACCATCGGTACACAATTAAAAGTATGGGCCACTATTTAATTTCAAAGCCCATCAATCTTTTTAACAATTTATAAAAGAATTTAAATTTAAATTTAAAAAAAACTTCAGTTGGCAATTAGCTAGGAAAAGTAATCGTCCAAAGACGATAATTAATCGGTACGAAATACGGGGTTGTTACAGACTCCCCTCCTTAAAGAAATTGGGTCCTCGCAATCATAAGGAATAAAGGGACAAAAGGTAACAACCATAAAAGCATATCATCACAAGATGAAGAAATTTGAAATAGGAAGTTCACCATATAGAGCATGAAAGAGAAAGCCTGAACGTGTTTGCTCGATGAATTCTCTGGATTCCTAAGAGAAATCCCTAGAATTTGAGAACCACTGAACTCTCACGAGAAAAACATCTTTATTTCGAAGGTGCTAAACCCCCGAAGCATTGATGTGAATAGAATGTTGCTCAAAGTCAAATCTGGTGAAACTTCACTCTCTTCAATAATACCGGGCTCAAGAGTAAAAATCGGAATCCTTAAGGCATTTCCATAATTGGAAGACGTGGGAAACGTCATGAATAGCAGAAAATAGAGCCGGTACAACGACGTAGTACAGTATAAACACCAAAGAAATCTTTTAATTTCATAAAGGAAATTCACAAATTCCCTACAAAATTTAATTATCAAAAAGATAATTAGAATACAGAAATCATAAAACAGCAATATCTAATTATCGATACGATAATTAGAAAACAGCAAAATCAGCAAATCTAATTATCAACAAAGATAATTAGAAAACACAAATCACAAATACCTAACTATCAAAACGATAATCAGGAATTACCACAACGGTAATCAAATTTCAAATCAACAAATATTCAATTATCAAAACGATAATCAAATCTTAAATCACAAATATTTAATTATCACAAACGATAATCAAATCTTAAATCACAAATATTTAATTATCACAAACATAATCAGAAACAACAAATATCCGATTATCAAAAACGATAATCAAATCATAAATATTCAATTAACGAGTCCGGAATTAACCGAAATAGCAAATGCACATGTCCCATAACCACTAGTTTTACTAAATCGTTTAATTCACTTCATCGTTTCCTTGAAAGTGCAAAATTGTGTATTTTAAAAATAACATTTCACATTCTCAAACGAACAAGTCCGGAATTAAGCGAATTAGTAAAAGAAAGGGGTCATAGTCCTCGATTTTGCTGAAACATTTAAATCGCTTCCTCATTCTTTTGAAAGCGTACACTGTAAAAATTTTGAAAACAATTTTAATTTATATTTTGAAACAATTTTAAAGATAGCAAAATTTTAAAACACGTGATTAAAACAGCAACATCAGTAGGAACTATGACAAGGAAATTGCATTTCTCAAAATACCGTAAAAACGGACAACAAAATCAGCATCGAGGGATAACCGCTTGAAAATCCATTTTAAAATTGACGGTTACTGAAGTCAAAGCGAAAGTAATTTTTATACGTCAAAATCTCATCAAAACAATTGACATTAAAACATAATATCACTGAATTTTCATTCATCAAAAATGTCACAAGAATCTTCCCAAAGATAGAAAGGGGTATCATACCCTAAACTTGTATTCATAACAAGTCAATGACACACGAATTCACCAATGCACAAAAATTGATAAAACTTATCAATAGAAATCACGAAAATTGGTGAAGCACAAGTTCCAAAAGACTACACAAGAAATCCAGAAAACAAAATGAGAGTATGAAAACTCAAATGAGAGTACGAAAACTCAAATGGGAGTACGTAAACTCAAACGTGAGCATGAAAAATCACCTACACATGAGCATGAAAAATCACCAACACGTGTAACACAAAGCGAGAACGGGAGCATGGAAACTCACCTACACGTGAGCATGAAAAATCACCAACACGTGTAACGCAAAGCGAGAACGGGAGCATGAAAACTCACATACACATGAGCATGAAAACTCACCAACACATGTAACGCAAAGCGAGACGCTATCTCAGGGTAGCTAACCAAAAAGAAAAAAGGCATGTGTGAGTGGAATCACACAAATGGTGTCTAGGCTAACCAAAAAGCAAAAAGGTACGTGTGAATGGAATCACACAAATGGTGTCTAGGCTAACCAAAAAGCAAAAAGGTATGTGTGAATGGAATCACACAAGTGGTGTCTAGCCTAACCAGAAAGCAAAAAGATATGTGTGAGTGGAATTACACAAATGGTGTCTAGGCTAACCAAAAAGCAAAAAGGTATGTGTGAATGGAATCACACACTAGCCTAACCAGAAAGCAAAAAAATATGTGTGAGTGGAATCACACAAATGGTGTCCAGGCTAACCAAAAAGCAAAAAGGTATGTGTGAATGGAATCACACAAATGGTGTCTAGCCTAACCAGAAAGCAAAAAGATATGTGTGAGTGGAGTCACACAAATGGTGTCTAGGTTAACCAAAAAGCAAAAAGGTATGTGTGAATGGAATCACACAAGTGGTGTCTAGCCTAAGCAGAAAGCAAAAAGATATGTGTGAGTGGAATCACACAAATGGTGTCTAGGTTAACCAAAAAGCAAAAAGGTATGTGTGAATGGAATCACACAAGTGGTGTCTAGCCTAACCAGAAAGCAAAAAGATATGTGTGAGTGGAATCACACAAATGGTATCTAGGCTAACCAAAAAGCAAAAAGGTATGTGTGAATGGAATCACACAAGTGGTGTTGTAACGACCCAGAATTTCTATTAATTAAATTTGAATATTTAATTGAATTTAAATATTAATAAGTGAAATTTATAAGTCGAATAAATTTTATTGCGAATAATTAGATTTAATTGGATAATTAAATCGATAATTTAATATGTTAAATTACAGAAAAAATTGACTTTGGGTAAAATATGATTGAAAATGATTTGTAAAATTTTATTTTATCATGTTGGAGTTAGAACGATATTTTAGAACTTTTAAAATCGAATTAGAAGTTTATTTGTGAAAATTGAATATTTTAATATTTAAATCGTATAGGGAAATTAGTCAATTTTCGAACAGTCTCAGAATTTGACGAAACTAGTTCCATTGCATCCGTAATAGTTTGTTATTACCGGATTTCAATTTTCGTAGCAATCGTAGTTTTCAATTGACCGTGGCAGCTCGAAATGCATCGAAATTGTTTTAATATTAATTTGGCGAGTTAAAATAGTCATTTTTCAAACAGTCTCGGATTTCGACGAAACAAGTTTCGTTATATCCGTAATGTGATATTATTGTATGGTTTCAAATATCGTGTCAATCGGATTTATCATTTGTCCGGGGCAAGCTAAAACGCATAGAAAATTGATTAATCGGTTTAATTTAAATTTGATCGTTTAATTCCGTATCTCGCATAGATGATCGAATTAGCTTTCGAAACCTATTCCATTGTGTCCGAAACGCGGGGTAAACCCTAGAAACGCCAGTAACCGCGTGAGAATTGGAGTCTAGAAAATCGGATGAATAGTAAATTGAAAATATTTTCTATAAAAAAGGCCATAACCGATTCATTTTTCACAAAATAAAAACCTAGCTAGCGTTTTATCAGGAGCCGCCACTATCTGATTCCACGGCCGAAGATCATCCTCCTTCTCCCTCCACTTTCTCCAAATCCATCCATCAACCTATTCGATAAATGTTCAACTGCAATGTTGAAGAGAACATCAAGCTCTACATTCTCAACGGTCAAGATCGTTTTTAGAGTTACAGATTGGCGGAAATCGACGCTCGAAACCCGGCCGTTCGCACGTGATTTCAGGAAGCATGGAGCAACCGAGCTCGCCTTTGTTCAAGGCGGTGGAGCATGAAGGACCGGGCTACGAGATGGCATCATATGATCGATGTGGAAGGGCTCGGGAAAGTCGCGTGTATTAGGGTTTTGATCGTGCTTGTGGGTTCTTTGCACGCGTTATGGCCTGGGAAGGAAGAAAAGGACGAAGGCCTGGATCTTGTCTTGCGTGATCAACGGCCAGAAGTGAGAGGGGTTGTAAAATAAAAATAAAGAAAATTGTAAATTGAATAATATTAAAATCTTGTAATGTTTGAAATGCTATAACTTTTTGCTACGAGGTCGGAAACGCACGAAACCAGTTGCGTTGGAATCGTATTGACGAGCACTACGCGATGTAGCTAGATTGGAACCGTTTGGAGCTAGTGAAAATTTTGGGTAAAATTAAACGCGCGTTTAATTTTATTCGAAAATAAAACTCTAAAACGGAATTAAAATCAAGTTGAGAACTTCTCACTCAATCGAATCGGTTTCGATTTTAATTTTAAATAGTTATATTTAAAATACTTGAATGTATGTTTGAATGATGATTGTTATCTATTGATTGTTAAAATAGACATTATGCGCCGTTAGTAAGCGGATGTTATTTATTAAAAACATATACCGCGAATATTTCACAGTACAGTGAAATTGGTATTATTTATGTACTTGGAGTTGATTTTCCCGCATTATATAGCGGATGAGACCCTATTGCGCCGTCTATTAAGTGGATAATAATTTATAAATCCCATATACCGCGATAATTCCGTACTGGAATGGAATTGGTATTGTGCTTATGTTTGTGGATGTAGGGAAACAGGTTGGAGGGATCCAACAGGATTCCTCAACGGTATTGATTTATTTATAGATATTGTGATATTGGTTGATTATCATATCGATATATGATATTTGGATGTCGTGATTGACTATTTGGTGCTGTTGTATCATCGGATCCATTTTTAAAGTTTAAAAAAATAACGATTTTGATTTTAAAGGGATATTTAAAATGATTTTTTGAAATTATACGTTTTATTCAAATTTTTAATTGATTCATCTTAAATAAAATAAACGTTAAAATTTTAATATTTTAAAATTATGATTTTTTGCGAAATATAACTGAAATGTGATTTTTGAAATAAGTAGTTGATAAATTATAAAATAGTTTGAATTGGGAGTTTTGAATTATTTTTATAAACGATTTATATAAAAGTTGTATAAAATTGATATTTATAAATTAAAATATAGAAAGTATAAAACGAGCTTTATAAGTGTTAAAATAAAGTTTGAACCTAGATTCATAAGTAAATAAGAATTTTTGATTTATAAATTATTGTTGATATAAAAGAATGGATTTGTGAATAAATGAATTATAAGTAATTTACTTATAAACCAGATTTCGACATGTAAATGGAATATAAATAGAATTGGTTAATAAAGGAGATTTATAAAACGAAGTTGTTATAAAATATAGATATGGAATTTATAGACATTGTTTATAAATCCGAAAACGAATTATTTTGATAAGTTAATTATTATATTCACGATTTTGGACAGTGAATATATTATTAAACAAAATGCATTTATTTTGGGAAGTGATGTTTTAAATAGAATTAAAACGATTTAAAGATGTTTTAAATGGATTAACTATCGAAACCATAGATTTCTACATTTATTGTTGAAATAGACGTTTTCGAGGAATAAGGAAATGGTGGACTATAACACTGTTGTTATAGTAAATGGTTTCTGAAAGGAAATGTTTTATATAGTATTGGGATTTATATATCTATCTAAATTTCGAATTACTATACCAGTGATTTTGGGTTGTCGTAACGATGTTTTGCGCAACATTCGTTTTGGCCCAAATAAATGTGTTTAAGCGAATGTTTTCCTTAAAGAATGAAATCTATAATTAATTGTGAAATAAGTATATTGAATATTTTTCAAGTGTTGAAAATATATGGATTTGTGAATTACTTATTATTAAATAAGTATGGAAATGTTTTCCAATATGAAGTGAATATTTTGAGATTTTATCTTTTTGAAGATAAATTGAAAATGTATAATTGAAATCGTATATTCATAAATATTTTGGAATGTAAATTCACTATGGAATTTATAAATGAAAAGGGGAATTTGTTTAAAAATAAACGTTGATTTATTTTTGAAATGTGGGAATTAATTTACGGATTTGGAACGTAAATATAAAGTAAATCGTTAAGGATTTATTTAATTGGTTTAAATGAACTATGTTGAAATGAAAGAAATTCCACGTAAGGAAAATGATTGAAATTTGTTCACAAAAGTGATAAAGGTGAAAAGTGATTTGAAAATTGTTTTCAAAAGGTTGAAGTGTGGAAATTATATATCTAGTAAATATATTTTGGAAAGTAAATAATTTGGAAATTATTTGGAATTTGGTGATGTTGAACACGCTTATTGATAGTTAAATAATCCGACTATCAATATTTACCTTTAAATAGGTATTTGTTGTGATTGCTTGAATTTGAATGCCACACTTATTTTTGAATAAGCGCTCACTATTCGGGTTAGCCGGGGAAGGACCTTTGGGTCGTATAACCCATTCCGAATATGTGATACGTCGTAATGGATTGCATTTGATGACCAGTGTTGAAGACCGGATATTTTTGAAAACGGAAGGATTACCGTTGAGTTACTCTGCATCGGCTGATCTCCGATATAGAGGTTTTATCACCCTTAGTGACGGGAAGTCCGGACGTGATTAGAAATTATCCAGAATGCAAGGACTTCTTTGTAAGTGCCTTCTGTTCTGTTCAAGCCCGGAACAGACTTGTATGGATTGTATGTCTGACATTACAAGTTGAGATATAAAGCTGATTTCT
Source organism: Allium cepa (assembly GCA_030765085.1). NCBI lineage: Eukaryota > Viridiplantae > Streptophyta > Magnoliopsida > Asparagales > Amaryllidaceae > Allium > Allium cepa. Next base: position 284,029,971 of record CM060934.1, on the reverse strand, counting down.
TTCAAATATATTTCTGTTGGTGGCGGAGAATTTATTCTCTTAGCTTAACACCCTTCTCTAAGACGTACGAGCTCAGAGGTTATGTAGTTGAAGGTTATTAGTGATATACTCCCAATTTGGTAGTGTGGCATGCTGAGTGTTGCTGTGGGATGATCATTGTTTGATCATTTGTGATATGATCATTTGTTTGATCATTTATCTTGGTGATCATTACCTTCATCATTTGTTGACCCAAAGCACAACTTTTGTATAAAGCGTGGCTTTGTGGACGAGACTTCATCGGCCCTCACACCTCGGAAATGGTCAAAACAGGAAGGATGCAGCAAGGATATTAGGGGGTAGCGCCCCTTTAGTGTATGTCATTCCTTTTGGATAGAGGTGGTATCATGGTATGGAGCCAAGATACTTAACCTATGTTGTTGCTGCAAATTTATTGCTTTGTGGTTGTTGGAAATCAAGGATCCACGGATAGATCGGTTACGATCGGGGGATGACATATTCGTGTCAGTAGTTACCCAGTTAGGGGTAACACGACCTTGTGTTGGCAGAGATCCGGTTTGGTTCTCGGGACGTCATTCCAGAGGCGTTTCCATGTGGCAATGGGAAGTTCCTTGGCCTGACCATTTGTTGGAAGTCCAAAGAAACAATACGATCTTGTACTGTTTTAGTTGTAGAACCTATCATTCACTTATGGTGGCGCCCCACTGTTTGGATGGTAGCTATAGTAGGCATAAGTGTGAAATGCCTATGTTGGCTAAGATTTATATCTTTATTTTCGAAATGATTTTTTCCTACACTATGCACTAGTTATAATATCAAATGTTTCTTTTTAATGCATATCAAGCATCTTTGACTATCATAAGGAGAAATCTCCTCCGATTCTGCGTTTGCATTGTGTGTGTATGCGAGAGTCCTTATGGTAATCTCATTTTTAAAAAGCATTGCGAATCTATTTTAAAATTATCCTATTCTTTGTTTTAAAGATAAACTGTTTTGAGTTCTCACACCAGTCACATGACTGACTCGGAGTTTATTGTTTTCCTTCCTAAACTCTAGGTGCCCACCAATTTCCACACGGGCAGTCAAGAGTTAAGGTTTATCAGGATATTCTGGAATTCAGGAGTTGCTGGAGGCAGGCTGGATGGCATGGCGTATTACTAGTATATAGTATTTCCTTTCCATTGTTTGTTGTTGTACACTCTGATGATATGATGTAATGTAATAACTGATATAGTTCTTTTGTTTAAAGATTATTCATTTATTTATTATATGTTGTTCCGCTGCGATTGTGAGATTCTGATATTGTTCTGTTGTTTTGGTTCTGTTCTATCTTTCTCTCTCTTTTCCTACCTCTTTCTTCTTCTTTAACCCTAACGGTACGGTTTTCCGGTCTTCGATTGCTTGGCAGTTGATACAGTGGACGTATTGATGTCGGTTTTCGAGTGACGAAAAATCGCAAACGTTACATTTGGTATCAGAGCATATGGTTAAGCGACAACCATGGCTCTGTTGGGTATTACTCATTAGAGATAGAGTCAGTAGTACTCTAGAATGTGTTTGAGTGTAATAATAGATACGAGCGCGTATTTGTTAGTGAATATAAATTGTTTTATATTGTGATGATTAGTTTGTTGAGTGGTATATGGATTTTGGTCAACACGAGTAATTAACGTTGTTGATAGGGATCTCTAAACACTTGAATAGAACAATTCGACACAGTATTGTTTTAAATTGGGTAAATGAAATAATTTTACCTTGATTATATTTTATATACAAAAGAATAATTTTTCAGGATTATTAAGTGTATATGAATTGATTGTTTGGTTGTTGAATAAGTTAAATAAAACACCAATTTTGAAAGAATAATTATATAAGCAAATGAATTATAAGCATGATGTTATAATTAAAATAATTTACAATTGTAAAATAACCTTATATATAAGAAGTGAAATTATATAAGTAAAAGGTTTGTAAATGTGATTTATAATCTGAAATGAAATTCCAAAGAAGTATTTTGAAATGACTTGATATTTTGGAAAATTGTTTTGAAGAGATGAAAGCTCTAAACTCTTTTCGGTCGCTGGAAAATAATTCCGATAATGATTGCAACATCATCGGTGTTCATTTTCGGGTTTCCAAAAGAGGGATTGCTGCCAAATTGTTTAAAAGAAAGTTGATTGGAAAATTTGGATTTGGTTTTGGAAATGCAGAAGGTAATTTAAATTGATTTCAAAAATGGTTTTGAAAGGTTGAAAAGACTCTGGAATCCTATTTAAAAAAATATTTATGGGAATGATAAACGAGTTGATAACTTATACAATTTGAGTTTTAATAGGATAAATTTAACTTAAAGGATGGAGTTAAATTAAAGGAAGTATAAGTAAATCAATAAAATCCAAGTTGAAATAAATTTGAGTTGTCATCAAAGACATGTGATTTGAAATTTAACAAAAGAAAAGTTAAATAAATTGATTTGGATTTGATAAGTTGTTTGAAATGGAATATAACTTAAGTGATGTTGAATGAAGTTGATTTTTGGTGTCAAAGTAAATTAATAAGTGAATTAATGAAATGAAGTCATTGAGAATTTGAATTTGAGTTATGTGAATGAAATTCAACTTTATATTGTTAAAGGAATTAACAATTGAATTGATGAAGGGATGAAATATTAATCAATTAAATGTAAATAATTGATATGAAATAATGAATGTAAGTGTTAATTCATTAAAATCTAATGTTATTGGAAAATTGAATAATTGAATGAAACTCAATTTAATTAAACCAATTGAAAGTAAAGGTGTTAAACCAAATTGAATGAATATAAGCAAAGGAATTTGGTTGTAAGTAATATACATTGGTTGATATATGATTGTTAATTGATTGTATATAATTCATTAAGTATTAATGAAATTGAAAGCTAAAGTAATTGAAATCAAATTGGAAGTTAAGTGAATCTCAAATAGAATTGAATTTGATTTGGAAGTGAACCAACTTGAATGAAAATTAGTGAATGCAAACTAATTAAAATTGAATATGAATGAATGTTAGTAAATTCCAATGTTAATGAATCAAATGTGATTTAAATTGGAAAATCAATTTGATGAATATTAATGAGAAGTAAAATTATATTGATTTGGTGGTTGCATTTGTTGCTTTAGTTGCATTTGCTATATTATGTAGTTGTTATGTTGCTATATGATGTATATTGATATTATTTCCATATATGCATGTTTCTCATGTTGTTGTTGAGTATTTAGTAGGTGCGAATTGTGCTTGCTTCGCATTTGGAGCTCGCTTTCGCGCTATATTAGCCGTATACGCTCGCTAATAATAAATAAGGTACATATCTCGGATTACATACCGTACTTTTAACTTTTTTCCCTGCGGGATGTCTCATCACTTGATGAGATGTATATTTGTGATATATATACTGCCATTTTTTTTCGGATCGAGTCGCGCAAAGGAGACTCTGACGAATTTTTCTGAAAATTTAAAGCGTTAGAAATTTTTTTGGAAATTTTGGAAAATTTTGTGAAAAACTATAATTTTGGTTTTGGAATTGGAAGTTAAACGATATAGTTTGTTTTGAAAAGATAACTAAGTATGATTTGAAAACTTAGTAAGTTATTGTAAGAAGTTTAACTATGGATTTTGGAAAGTTAATGAGTTCTGTAACTTTTTCTTACTTGGTAATTTCGAGGACGAAATTGTTTTAAGGGGGGAAGTTTGTAACGACCCAGAATTTCTATTAATTAAAATTTGAATATTTAATTGAATTTAAATATTAATAAGTGAAATTTATAAGTCGAATAAATTTTATTGCGAATAATTAGATTTAATTGGATAATTAAATCGATAATCTAATATGTTAAATTACAGAAAAAATTGAAAATTGGGTAAAATATGATTGAAAATGATTTGTAAAATTTTATTTTATCATGTTGGAGTTAGAACGATATTTTAGAACTTTTAAAATCAAATTAGAAGTTTATTTGTGAAAATTGAATATTTTAATATTTAAATCGACTAGTGAAATTAGTCAATTTTCGAACAGTCTCGGAATTGGGCAAAACTAGTTCCATTGGATCCGTAATAGTTTGTTAATACCGGATTTTAATTTTTGTAGCAATCGGAGTTTTCGTTTGACCGTGGCAGCTCGAAACGCATCGAAATTGTTTTAATATTAATTTGGCGAGTTAAAATAGTCATTTTTCAAACAGTCTCGGATTTCGACGAAACAAGTTTCATCGGATCCGTAATATGATATTATTGTATGGTTTCAAATTTCGTGTCAATCGGATTTATCATTTGTCCGGGGCAAGCTAAAACACACGGAAAATTGATTAATCGGTTTAATTTAAATTTGATCGTTTAATTTCGTATCTCGCACAGATGATCGAATTAGCCTTCGAAACCTATTGCATTGTGTCCGAAACGCGGGGTAAACCCTAGAAACGCCAGTAACCACGTGAGATTTGGAGTCTAGAAAATCGGATGAATAGTAAACTGAAAATATTTTCTATAAAAAAGGCCATAACCCATTCATTTTTCACAAAATAAAAACCTAGCTAGCGTTTTATCAGGAGCCGCCACTATCTGATTCCACGGCCGAAGATCATCCTCCTTCTCCCTCCACTTTCTCCAAATCCATCAACCTATTCGATAAATGTTCAACTGCAATGTTGAAGAGAACATCAAGCTCTACATTCTCAACGGTCAAGATCGTTTTTAGAGTTACAGATTGGTGGAAATCGACGCTCGAAACCCGGCCATTCACACGTGATTTCAGGAAGCATGGAGCAGCCGAGCTCGCCTTTGTTCAAGGCGGTGGAGCATGAAGGACCGGGCTACGAGATGGCATCATCTGATCGATGTGGAAGGGCTCGGGAAAGTCGCGTGTATTAGGGTTTTGATCGTGCTTGTGGGTTCTTTGCACGCGTGATGGCCTGGGAAGGAAGAAAAGGAACGAAGGCCTGGATCTTGTCTTGCGTGATCAACGGCCAGAAGTGAGAGGGGTTGTAAAATAAAAATAAAGAAAATTGTAAATTGAATAATATTAAAATTGTGTAATGTTTGAAATGCTATAACTTTTTGCTACGAGGTCGGAAACGCACGAAACCAGTTGCGTTGGAATCGTATTGACGAGGACTATGTGATGGAGCTAGATTGGAATCGTTTGGAGCTAGTGAAAATTTCGGGTAAAATTAAACGCGCGTTTAATTTTATTCGAAATAAAACGCTAAAACGGAATTAAAATCAAGATGAGAACTTCTCACTCAATCGATTTCGATTTTAATTTTAAATAGTTATATTTAAAATACTTGAATGCATGTTTGAATGATGATTGTTATCTATTGATTGTTAAAATAGACATTATGCGCCGTTAGTAAGCGGATGTTATTTATTAAAAACATATACCGCGAATATTTCACAGTACAGTGAAATTGGTATTATTTATGTACTTGGAGTTGATTTTCCCGCATTATATAGCGGATGAAACCCTATTGTGCCGTCTATTAAGCAGATAATAATTTATAAATCCCATATACCGCGATAATTCCGTACTGGAACGGAATTGGTATTGTGCTAATGTTTGTGGATGCAGAGAAACAGGTTGGAGGTATCCAACTGGATTCCTCAACTATATTGATTTATTTACAGATATTGTGATATTTGTTGATCATCATATCGATATATGATATTTGGATGTCGTGATTGACTATTTGGTGTTGTTGCATCATCGGATCCATTTTTAAAGTTTAAAAAAATAAGGATTTTGATTTTAAAGGGATTTTTAAAATGATTTTTTGAAATTATACGTTTTATTCAAATTTTGAATTGATTCATCTTAAATAAAATAAACGTTAAAATTTTAATATTTTAAAATTATGATTTTTTGCGAAATATAACTGAAATGTGATTTTTGAAATAAGTAGTTGATAAATTATAAAATAGTTTGAATTGGGATTTTTGAATTATTTTTATAAACGATTTATATAAAAGTTGTATAAAATTGATATTTATAAATTAAAATATAGAAATTATAAAACGAGCTTTTATAAGTGTTAAAATAAAGTTTGAACCTAGATTCATAAGTAAATAAGAATTTTTGATTTATAAATTATTATTGATATAAAAGAATGGATTTGTGAATAAATGAATTATAAGTAATTTACTTATAAACCGGATTTCGACATGTAAATGGAATATAAATAGAATTGGTTAATAAAGGAGATTTATAAAACGAAGTTGTTATAAAATATAGATATGGAATTTATAGACATTGTTTATAAATCCGAAAACGAATTATTTTGATAAGTTAATTATCATATTCACGATTTTGGACAGTGAATATATTATTAAACAAAATGGATTTATTTTGGGAAGTGATGTTTTAAATAGAATTAAAACGATTTGAAGATGTTTTAAATGGATTAACTATCGAAACCATAGATTTCAACATTTATTGTTGAAATAGACGTTTTCGAGGAATAAGGAAATGGTGGACTATAACACTGTTGTTATAGTAAATGGTTTCCGAAAGGAAATGTTTTATATAGTATTGGGATTTATATGTCTATCTAAATGTAACGACCCAGAATTTTTATTAATTAAAAATTGAATATTTAATTAATTTTAAATATTAATAAGTGAAATTTATAAGTTGAATAAATTTTATTTCGGATATTGGATTTAATTGAATAATTAAATCGATAATTTAATATGTTAAATTATGGAAATAATTGAAAATTGGGTTAAATATGATTGAAAATGATTTGTAAAATTTTATTTTATCATATTGGAGTTAGAATGATATTATAGAACTTTTAAAATCGAATTTAAAGTTTATTTGTGAAAATTGAATATTTTAATATTTTAATCGACTAGTGAAAATAGCCAATTTTCGAACAGTCTCAGAATTGGACGAAACCAGTTCCATTGAATCCGTAATAGTTAGTTATTACCGGATTTCAATTTTCGTAGCAATCGGAGTTATCGTTTGAGCGTGGCAGCTCGAAACGCATTGAAATTGTTTTAATATTAATTTGGCGAGTTAAAATAGCCATTTTTCAAAAAGTCTCGGATTTTGACGAAACTAGTTTTATAAGATCCGTAATGTGATATTATTGTATGCTTTCAAATTTTGTGTCAATCGGATTTATCGTTTGTCCGGTGCAAGCTAAAACGCCTAGAAAATCGTTTGATCGGTTTAATTTTCAATTGAACGTTTATTGACATAACTCGCACAGATGGCCGAATTAGCTCCCGAAACACGTTCCATTGTGTTCGGAACGTGGGGTAAACCTTAGAAACGCCAACCGGCACACTTCGTTTGGAGTTCGGAAAATCCGGGATGAATAGTGTCGCGCGAATTTTCTATATAAGGACCTAACTATCTTCATTTGCAAAGTAAAATAAAAACCCTAGGTTAAATGTTCAGGCCGCCTCCAACCTGATATGAATGGCCAGAAATTCATTTCTTTCTTCCTCAAATTCCTTTCAATCCATCAGTTATTTGCAAAAGTTGTTAACTACAACATTGTAGATCGTAGCAAGAGCTACGAGATCAACGGTTAAGATGTGAAATGGAGTTATATTTTGTGAGAAAATTGACCGCGTATGGGTGATGTTGCACGCGCGTTTTGAGGCGCTGTGGGTGGCCGAGTTCACCAAGGTGGTGGCCGAAGGCGGAGGGGAAGGTGCTCTTCAAGGTGGAAGCTCCTGATCGAATTATCGTCGAGTGTGGTGATTGCAAAAGGGAACCCTAGTTTGGAGCTAAGTGGTTGTGTGCGTATTTTCTTCCTGAAGGAGGAACGTGAGATAGAAGAAGGAATTTCATGGTCATGATGTGGGGTGAGTGGATCCAATGGCTTAGATTAGGTTAGGTTGAAAATTATAAAGTAAATGTTGTAAATTATGAATATAAATTTGTGCAAACTTCAAAAATTCATATCTTTTTCATACGAGGTCGAAAATGCGCGAAACCAGTTGCGTTGGAATCATATGGACGAGCACTACGCGATGGAATTTGGTTGGAGTCGCTTGGAGTTAGTGAGAATTTTGGGTAAAATTAAACGTCCGTTTAATTTTATTCGAAATAAATCGCTAAAACGAAATTGAAATCAAGGTGAGAACTTCTCACTCAAATCGAATCGGTTTCGATTTTATTTTAAATAGTTAGATTTAAAATTCTCGAATGTATGTTTGAATGATGATTGTTATCCATTGATTGTTAAAATAGACATTATACGCCGTTAGTAAGCGGATGTTATTTATTAAAAACATATACCGCGAATGTTTCATAAACAGTGAAATTGGTATTATATATAATAGCAATATATATATATATATATATTGGCATATGTATATATTGCAGTTATTGATTTGCCACATTGTATAGCGGATGAGACCCTATTGCGCCGTCTATTAAGCGGATAATATTTTAAATCCCATATACCGCGATAATTCCGTACTGGAGCGGAATTGGTATTGTGCTATTGTTTGTGGATGCAGGAAAACAGGTTGGAGGGATCCAACTGGATTCCTCAACAGTATTTATTTGATTATGGATATTTTAATATTCGTTGATTATCATATCGATATATGATGTCGTTGTAGTCGTGATTGACTATTTGGTGTGTAGCATCATTGGACCAAATTTTGGAATTTTAAAATGTTTTTAAAGTGATTTTTGAAAATATACTATATTTTTGGAATTGATTCATTTTAAATAAATAACGATATAATTTTTAATGTTATAAAAATTATGATTTTTTGAGAAATATAGTTAAAAGCTGATTTCTGAAAATATGGGATTAATGACTTTATAAAATAGCTTAAATTGGAATTTTTGAATTTATTATAAAAAGGTAAAAAAATAGGATTTATAAATTTTGATTATTTTATAAATCAAAATGGTGAAATTATAAAGGAGTTTAAAGACATTTTAAAAGAATAATATAAATTGATTTATATAAAAGGTTTATAAAACTGATATTTGTAAATTTAAATGTTGGAATTATAAAACGAGCTTTTATGAGGGTTAGAATGAATTGTGAATGAATTTCATAAAGGAACGAAATTTATGGAATTATAAACGGTGAAGTTATCAATGGAATTTTATAAACAGTAGGTTTATAAAATTTATAAAGTTATTGAAAGAATAGATTTGGATAAATGAATAAATCTCATAAGTTATAAGATTTATAATTATGAAGTTTAAAAGAATGATTTTCGTAAATGAATAAATTATAAGTGTTTAACTTATAATAGGAACTTTTGGTATATAATTGAGTTATGAATTGAATAGCCTAATAAAGGAATTTATAAAAGGAAGTTGTTATAAAATAAATAGAAATTGAATTTATAAACGTTGTTTTATAAATCCGCAAACGACTTATTTTGATAAGTAAGTTATTATAACCTATTGATGGAGTTATATTCATATTTTAGACAGTGAATAATCCTTTAAAATAAAAGGTATAGAAAGGATGAAATGTGTTAACAATGTATATTCACGTTTTTGAATAGTGAATAATATGTTAAAGAAAATGTTTTGGATGTTTGTTTTAAATTGAACTAAAACGATCTAACGATGTTTTTGAATATGTTGAGATTCGAAACCAGATTTCAACATTCATTGTTGAAATAGCCGTTTTCGAGAAATAGAAGGAAATGGTGGACTATAACACTGTTGTTATAGTAAATGATTTCCGAAAGGAAATGTTTTGTTTAGTATTGGGATTTATATATCTATTTTAATTTCGAATCCCTATACTAGTGATTTTGGGTTGTCGTAACGATGTTTTACGCAACATTTGTTTTGGCCCAAATAAATATGTTTAAGAGAATGATTTCCTTAAAGAATGAAATATATACTTAATTTTGATTTAAGTATATTGAATATTTTCCAAGTGTAGAAAATAAAAAGATTTGTGAATTACTTATTAAATAAGTATGGAAATGTTTTTCCAATGTGAAATGAAACGTTTTAAGAATTTATCTTTTTGAAGATAAATTGAAAATGAATAATTGAAATCGTATATTCATAAATATTTTGGGAATATAAATTCACTTTGGAATTTATGAAGGAAAGGGGAATTTGTTTAAAATTAAATGTTGATTTATTTTTGAAGTGTGAAAACCATATATCTAGTAAAGATATTTTTGGGAAATAAATAATTTGGAAAATTAATTGGAATCTAGTGATGTGTGCATATCCATTGATAGTTCAATAACTGACTATCAATATTTACCTTTGAATAGGTATTTGTTGTGATTGCTTGAATTTGAATGCCACACTTATTTTTAAATTATTGCGCTCGTTATTCGGATTACCCATTCCGAATAGTGATACGACGTAAAGGATGGCATTGATGACCGGTGTTGAAGACCGGATATTTTTGAAAACGGAAGGATTACCGTCGAATGTTTCTGCACCGAATGGCCCCGGTATAGAAATTCCATATGTGATGGGAAGTCCGGAAGTGATTAGTGAATATTCGGATTGCAAGGCTTCTTTGTAAGTGCATTCGGTTCTGTTCGATCCCGGAACAGACTTGTATGGATTGTATGTCTTACATTACAAATTGAGATATAAAGCTGATTTCTTTCAAATATATTTCTATTGGTGGCGGAGAATTTATTCTCTTAGCTTAACACCCTTCTCTGCGACGTACGAGCTCAGAGGTTATGTAGTTGAAGGTTATCATCGATATATTCCCAATTTGGTAATATGACATGCTGAGTGTTGCTGTGAAATGATCATTGTGTTGATCATTTGTGATAGGATCATTTGTTTGATCGTTTATCTTTGTGATCATTTCTATGATCATTTGTTGACCCAAAGCAAAACTTTTGTATAAAGCGTGTTTTTGTGGACGAGACTTCGTCAGACCTCACACTCCGGAATGGTCAAAACAGGAAAGATGCAGCAAGGTTATGAGGGGTAGCTCCCTTTAGGGTATGTGCATTTCCTTCTGGAAAAGGGTGATATCATGGTATGGAGCCCAGATACTTACTCATGTTGAAACACTTTAATTATGATTGTGTGATGTTGGTGACGAGCGCTCGGTTAAAAGGTCCCAAAGGACCGGGGGATGGCATACTCGTGTCAGTTGTTACCTAGTTTGAAAGGTAACCCGACCTTGTGTTGGCAGAGATCCGGTTAGGTTCTCGGGGACGTCCTTCCAGAGGCGTTCTCATGTGGCAATGGGAAGTTCCTTGGCCTGACCATTTGTTGAAAATCCAAAGAAACAATACGAGACTTGTACGGTTTTAGTTGTAGAACCTGCCATCTAATATGGTAGCTATAGTAAGCATAATATAATGGTACCTATGCTGGCTAAGATTTATATTCTACTTTCGAAATCGCTTTATACACTATGCACTAGTAATAATATCAAATGTTTCTTTTTAATGCGTATCAAGCATCTTTGACTATCATAAGGAGAAATCTCCTCCAAGTCTGCGTTGGCATTGTGTGTGTGGTGGGAGGTCTTATGGTAGTCTCATTTTCAAAAGCATTGCGAATTGACTTTAAAAATATTCCTCTATTTTGATTTTAATGATAAATAAACTGTTTTGAGTTCTCACACCAGTCACATGACTGACTCGGAGTTTATTGTTTTCCTTCCTAAACTCTGGGTGCCCACCAATTTCCACACGGGCAGTCAAGAGTTAGGTTTATTAGGATATTCTGGAGTTGCTGGAGGCAAGCTGGATGACATGGCGTATTACTAGTATATAGTATTTCTTTTCCGCTGTTTGATGTTTGTTTGTTGTTGTACACTCTGATGTAATGAAATGTAATGTGATGTAATGTAATAACTGATATAGTTCTTTGTTTAAAGATTATTCATTTATTTATTATATGTTGTTCCGCTGCGATTGTGAGATTCTGATGTTGTTCTGTTGTTTTCTATTCCGTTCTATTTTCTATTTTCTATTTTCTTTTCTCTCCATTTTCTATTTTTTGTCTCTCTCTCCTTCTGTCTTTTTCTTTTTCTTAAACATTGAGAATTCGTATTTCTGTTCATCTTGAGTTAATCTACGGAGATTAGTGTATATTCAAGGAGTACGGATTTGCGGGTCCTTACACTAAATTTTGAGTCCCTATACTAGTGATTTTGGGTTGTCATAACGATGTTTTGCGCAACATTCGTTTTGGCCCAAATAAATGTGTTTAACTTTCAATTAAGAAAGAAAGAGTTACAGAATTTATTAATTTTCCCAAAACAAATTTCGTCCTCGAAATTAACAAGAAAGAAAGAGTTACAGAATCTATTAATTTTCCCAAAACAAATTTAAACTTCTTGTAATACTTTACTAAGTTTCAAATCATACTTAGTTATCTTTTCAAAAACAACTACTAATGTTTAACTTTCAATTCCAAATCAAAGTTAAAGCTTTCAAAATTTTCCAATTTTTCTCGAATTTTTTCTAACGCCTTAAATTTCCGGAAAAAATTCGCCACAGTCTCCTTTGCGCGGCTCGATCCGAAAAAAAAATATGACAGTATATATATCACAAATATACATCTCATCAAGTAATGAGGCATCCCGAAGGGAAAAAGTATAAAAGTACGGTATGTAATCCGAGATATGTACCTTATATTTTATTAGCGAGCATATACGGCTAATATAGCGCGAAAGCGAGCTCCAAATGCGAAACAAACGCGATCCGCACCTACTAATCACTCAACAAACAACATGAGAACCATGTATATAGACAATAGTATCAATATACATCATATAGCAACATAATGACTATACATGCTAACATACCAAATGAAACAAAACAACAAATGCAAACATTAACCAACTATCATCCAACAAATTCATAGCCAATGTATATTCATTCATATTCTCATTAATATTAATGAATTGGTTTTCAATTTAATCACATTCGATTCATTACAGTGGATGTTCTTACTAACATTCATTTTCAATTAGTTTATATTCACTAATTCATATTCAAGTTGGTTCACTTCCAAATCAAATTCAATTCTATTTAAGATTCATTTAACTTCTAATTGGATTTCAATTACTTTAGCTTTCAATTTCATTAACACTTAATGAATTATATACAATCAATCAACTATCAAATAAAAACCAATGTTTATTCAACACAACCAAATTCCTTTGCTATATCAATTGGTTTAATTAATTGATTTTTATTCAACTATTCAACTTTCCAATAACATTAGATTTTAATGAATTAACACTTATATTCATTATTTCATATCAACTTAATTCACATTCAATTGATTAACATTCAATCCATTCATTTAATTTCTAAAGTTGAATTTCATTTATATAACTCAAGTTCACATTTATCACTTAACTTTAATAATTTACTTTGATCTCTTAAGTTACATTCCATTTGACTTTAAATTCACTTTTTATTTACAACTCATATTCATAAATATATCCATATAGTTTCACTTCTTATATATATAAGTTTATTTCACAATTGTAAATCACTTTAATTATAATTCAATTCTTATAATTCTTTTGCTTATACAATTATTCTTCAATTTAGATTATGCAAACAACTTATTCAATCAACTTATATACATTTAAATAATTCTGAAAAATTATTTCTTTATATATAAAAATATATAATCAAGGTAAAATCATTTCATTTACCCAATTTTAAACAATATCGTATCGGTTTATCTTGTTTAAGAGTTTAGAAACCCCTATCTACGATAGTTAGCTAGACTACATCGACTGGAATCTATAAACAATCAACCGATAAGTCAACACAATACAAAACAATTTATATTCACTAACAAATACGCTCTCATAGCTATTATTACACTCAAACTCATTCTAGAGCACTACTGACTCTATCTCTAATGAGTAACACCCAACAGAACCATGGTTGTCGCTTAACCATAAGCTCTGATACCAGATGTAAGGACCCGATTCTTCGTCTTTCGAAAATTCAACATCGATACTCACTTTATCGACTGCCGAGCAATCGAACGACGGAAAACCGAACACTTAGGGTTTTAAGAAAAAGAAAAAGAAGAAAAAGACAGAAGAAGAGAGAAGAAGATAGAAGATAGAGAGGAAAGAAAATAGAAAATAGAACGGAATAGAAAACAACAGAACAATAACAGAATCTCACAATTCGCAGCGGAACAACATATAATAATAAATGAATAATCTTTAAACAAAGAACTATATCAGTTATTACATTTTATGCATTTCATTACATCATATCATCATCAGAGTGTACAACATCAAACAACAACAAACAGTGCAGCGGAAAAAGAAATACTATATACTAGTAATTATGCCATGCCATCCATCCTGCCTCCAGCAACTCCAGAATATCCAGAATATCCTGATAAACCTAACTCTTGACTACCCGTGTAGAAATTGGTGGGCACCCAGAGTTTAGGAAGGAAAACAATAAACTCCGAGTCAGTCATGTGACTGGTGTGAGAACTCAAAACAGTTTATTTATCTTTGAAAACAAAATAGAGGAATATTTTTAAAGTCAATTCGCAATGCTTTTAAAAATGGGACTACCATAAGGCCTCCCGCACCCACACACATGCAAACGCAGAATCGGAGGAGATTTCTCCTTATGATAGTCAAAGATGCTTGATACGCATTTAAAAGAACATTCGATATTATTACTAGTGCATAGTGTAGGAAATATTTCGAAAGTAGAATATATATCTTAGCCAACATAGACATTTCGAACTATGCCTACTATAGCTACCATCTAAACAGTGGTGACCACCATAAGTAAATGGCAGGTTCTACAACTAATACCGTACAGGGTTTCGTATTGGGAATTGGATTTCCAACGAATGATCAGGCCAAGGAACTTCCCATTGCCACATGAGAATGCCTCTGGATGGACATCCCCGAGAACCAAACCGGATCTCTACCAACACAAGGCCGGGTTACCCCTAACTGAGTAACAACTGACCGAATATGCCATCCCCCGGTCCTTTGGGACCTTTCAAACGAGCGCTCGCAATCAATTCACACAATCATAAAGTGTTTTCAACATGAGTAAGTATCTGGGCTCCATACCATGATACCACCCTTTTCCAGAAGGAAATGCACATATCCTAAAGGGCGCTACCCCTCATAACCTTGCCGCATCTTTCCTGTTTTGACCATTCACGGGGTGTGAGGCTCGACGAAGTCACGTCCACAAAAACATACTTTATACAAAAGCCATGCTTTGGGTCAACAAATGATCATAGAAATGATCACCAAGATAGACGATCAAATAAACGATCCTATCACAAATAATCAACACAATGATCATTTACAGCAACACTCAGCATGTCACATTACCAAATTGGGAATATATCGCTGATAACATTCAACTACATAACCTCTGAGCTCATACGTCTCAGAGAAGGGTGTTAAGCTAAAAGAATAAATTCTCCGCCACCAACAGAAATATATTTGAAAGAAATCAGCTTTATATCTCAACTTGTAATGTCAGACATACAATCCATACAAGTCTGTTCCGGGCTCGAACAAAACCGAAGGCACTTACAAAGAAGTCCTTGCAATCCGGATATTCACAATCCTGATCGGATTCACCATCACATATGGAGAACTCTATACCGGAGCAACTCGGTGCAGAGTCAATCGACAGGTCATCCTATCGTTCTCGCAAATACCGGGTCTTCAACACCGATCTTCAAATGCAATTCATAACGACGTATCACATATTCGGAATGGGTTATACGACCCCATGGTCCTTTCCCGGTTAACCCGAATAGTGAGCGCTTATTCAAAAATAAGTGTGGCATTCAAATTCAAGCAAATCACAATAAATACCCATTCAAAGGGAAATATTGATAGTCGGTTATTGAACTATCAATAGATATGCACAACATCACCAGATTCCAAATAATTTTCCAAATTATTTATTTTCCAAAATATCTTTACTAGATATATAATTTTCACACTTCAAACATAAATCAATATTTATTTTTAAACAAATTCCCCTTTCCATTCATAAATTCCATAGTGAATTTATATTTCACAATATCCATGCATATACGATTTCAATTATTCATTTCAATTTATCTTCAAAAAGATAAATTCTCAAAATATTCACTTTATATTGGAAAACATTTCCATACTTATTTATTCATAAGAAATTCACAAATTTTATTTATTTTCAACCTTTGGAAAATATTCAATATACTTAAATTGAGATTTAGTATATATTTCATTCTTTAAGGAAATCATTCTTTTAAACATATTTATTTGGGCCAAAACGAATGTTACGTAAAACATCGTTACGACAACCCAAAATCACTAGTATAGGGATTCGAAATTAAGATAGATATATAAATCCCAATACTATACAAAACATTTCCTTTCGGAAATCATTTACTATAACAACAGTGTTATAATCCACCATTTCCTTCTATTTCTCGAAAACGTCTATTTCAACAATAAATGTTGAAATCTATGGTTTCGAATCTCAACACATTTTAAAACATTGTTAGATCGTTTTAATTCTATTTAAAACATCAAATTTAAACATTTTCCTTAACATATTATTCACTATTCAAAAACGTGAATATACTACGTTAACCAATTTCATCCTTTATTCATTTTATTTCAAAGGATTATTCACAGTCAAAAATGTGAATATAACTCCATTAATAGGTTTCAACAATTTTTCTTATCAAAATAAGTCGTTTGCGAATTTATAAAACAACGTTTATAAACTCCATTTCTATTTATTTTATAACAACTTCCTTTATAAATCTCCTTTATTAACCTATTCGATTTATATCTCAATTATGAACTAAAAGTCCATATTATAAGTTAAATGCTTATAAAACGATTATTTTACAAAATCGTTCTTTTAAACTTCATAATTATAAATCTTATAACTTATAAGATTCAATTATTTATCCAAAAAAATCCATTCTTCAATTAACTTTTCAAATTTTATAAACCTACTGCTTATAAAATTTCATTTATAACTTCACCGTTTATAATTCTATAAATTTCATTCATTTATAAAATTCATTCACAATTCATTCTAACACTTATAAAAACTCGTTTTATAATTCAAATGTTTTAATTTATAAATATCAATTTATAAATCCTTTATAAAAATCAATTTATACTATTATTTTAAAACGTCTTTCATCTCCTTTATAGTTTCATCATTCTGATTTATAAAATAATTAAATTTCATAAATCCTATATTTAAACTTTTCACAATAATTTCAAAAATCCCGATTTTACTATTTTATAAAATCATTAGCATCATATTCTCAAAAATCAGTTTTTTTTTAACTATATTTCTCAAAAATCGTAATTTTTATAACATTAAAATTATACGTTTATTTATTTAAAATAGATCAATTCCAAA
Source organism: Allium cepa (assembly GCA_030765085.1). Classification (NCBI taxonomy): domain Eukaryota; kingdom Viridiplantae; phylum Streptophyta; class Magnoliopsida; order Asparagales; family Amaryllidaceae; genus Allium; species Allium cepa. The sequence goes on along the minus strand of CM060934.1, from coordinate 284,012,586 downwards.
CATATAGTATATTTTCAAAAATCACTTTAAAAATCATTTTAAAGTTCCAAATTTGGCCCAATGATGCTACATACCAAATAGTCAATCACGACAACAACGATATCATATATCGATATGATAATCCATCAAATATCAAAATAGCTGAAATCAAATAAAAACTGTTGAGGAATCCAGTTGGATCCCTCCAACCTGTTTTCCTGCATCCACAAACATTAGCACAATACCAATTCCGCTCCAGTACGTAATTATCGCGGTATATGAGATTTAAAATATTATCCGCTTAATAGACGGCGCAATAGGGTCTCATCCGCTAAACAAATGCGAGAAATCAATAACTCCAATATATATATATATATATATATGCCAATATATATATATATATATATATTGCTATTATATATAATACCAATTTCACTGTTTATGAAATATTCGCGGTATATGTTTTTAATAAATAACATCCGCTTACTAACGGCGCATAATGTCTATTTTAACAATCAATAGATAACAACCATCATTCAAACATGCACTCAAATATTTTAAATCTAACTATTTAAAATAAAATCGAAACTGATTCGATTGAGTGAGAAGTTCTCACCTTGATTTTAATTTCCGTTTTAGCGATTTATTTCGAATAAAATTAAACGTGCGTTTAATTTTACCCCAAATTCTCACTAACCCCAAACGACTCCATTCCAATTTCATAGCGTAGTGCTCATCCATACGATTCCAACGCAACTGGTTTCGCGCGTTTTCGACCTCGTATGAAAAAGTTATGAATTTTCAAAGATACACGCTTTTATAATTATAATTTACAACAAAATCTAAATTTTTAACCTATGCTAAATCATAGCCGTAGGATTCATGATTTCCCCATCTGGACCGTGCAACTCCTTCTCTTCTTCACGCGTCTATCTATAGATCATAGCCGACAACATGAAACCCATAGCTTAATATTAGGGTTTAAATTTGCAACCATCTCGTCGCGTTTGAAGGTGATCAGGGAGCATCAACACGTGCGCTCCCCTAGCTCCACCCACGGCCCATGACCGGTCACGTGCGGCCCCCCCATCTACACGTAGTTCAAGGCCGAACGGCCTGCCTTCATGGCTCCTCAACGACCACCACGTTGCTCGAATACTCATCATCCCCATATGGATTCGAAGAGCTTGGCTAGCTCTACCAATCTCTAGTTGGAAGTTGTTGCTAATTATTTGCAGATTGGAAGATTATAAGGGATGAATATGAAACATTTTTGGCCATTGATTTATTGACTGGAGGCTAGGGTTTTAGATTTAGGGTTTTTATTATTTTTTTCTAAAATTGTGAATTTATGGTGTATTTATAGGAAAAAATCGAACACTATTCATTCCAATTTTCCAAACTCCGATTCACGCGTCGTAACCAGCGTTTCTAGGATTTACCCCGCGTTCCGGACACAATGGAACAGGTTTCGAAAGCTAATTCGGACGTCTGTGCGAGATATGGCAATAAACGTTCAATTTGAATTAAACCGATTTAAACGATTTTCTAGGCGTTTTAATTTGTACCGGACAAACGGTAAATCCAATTGACACGAAATTTGAAACCTTACAATAATATCACATTACGGATCCGATGAAACTGGTTTCGTCGAAATCCGAGACAGTTTGAAAAATGGCTATTTTAACTCGCCAAATTAAAATTAAAAATAATTTCGATGCGTTTCGAGCTGCCACGATCAAACGATAACTCCGATTGACACGAAAATTGAAATCCGGTAATAACTAACTATTACGGATCCAATGGAACTAGTCTCGTTCAATTCTGAGACTGTTCAAAAATTGACTATTTTCACTAGTCGATTTTAATATTAAAATATTCAATTTTCACAAATTAACTTTTAATTCGATTTTAAAAGTTCTAAAATATCATTCTAACTCCAATATGATAAAATAAAATTTTACAAATCATTTTCAATCATATTTAACCCAATTTTCAATTATTTCCATAATTTAACATATTAAATTATTAATTTAATTATTCAATTAAATCCAATTATTCGAAATAAAATTTATTTGACTTATAAATTCACTTATTAATATTTAAAATTAATTAAATATCCAAATTTTAATTATTAAAAATTCTGGGTCGTTACATAAAGGAATTTATAAAAGGAAGTTGTTATAAAATAAACAGAAATTGAATTTATAAACGTTGTTTTATAAATCCGCAAACGACTTATTTTGATAAGTAAATTATTATAACCTATTGATGGAGTTATATTCATATTTTAGATAGTGAATAATCCTTTAAAATAAAAGGTATAGAAAGGATGAAATGTGTTAACAAAGTATATTCACGTTTTTGAATAGTGAATAATATGTTAAAGAAAATGTTTTGGATGTTTGTTTTAAATTGAATTAAAACGATCTAATGATGTTTTTGAATATGTTGAGATTCGAAACCAGATTTCAACATTCATTGTTGAAATAGACGTTTTCGAGAAATAGAAGGAAATGGTGGACTATAACACTGTTGTTATAGTAAATGATTTCCGAAAGGAAATGTTTTGTTTAGTATTGGGATTTATATATCTATTTTAATTTCGAATCCCTATACTAGTGATTTTGGGTTAACGATGTTTTACGCAACATTTGTTTTGGCCCAAATAAATATGTTTAAGAGAATGATTTCCTTAAAGAATAAAATATATACTTAATTTTGATTTAAGTATATTGAATATTTTCCAAGTGTAGAAAATAAAAAGATTTGTGAATTACTTATTAAATAAGTATGGAAATGTTTTTCCAATGTGAAGTGAAACGTTTTAAGAATTTATCTTTTTGAAGATAAATTGAAAATGAATAATTGAAATCGTATATTCATAAATATTTTGGGAATATAAATTCACTATGGAATTTATGAAGGAAAGGGGAATTTGTTTAAAAATAAATGTTGATTTATTTTTGAAGTGTGAAAACTATATATCTAGTAAAGATATTTTTGGGAAATAAATAATTTGAAAAATTAATTGGAATCTGGTGATGTGTGCATATCCATTGATAGTTCAATAACCGACTATCAATATTTACCTTTGAATAGGTATTTATTGTGATTGCTTGAATTTGAATGCCACACTTATTTTTAAATTATTGCGCTCGTTATTCGGATTACCCATTCCGAATAGTGATATGACGTAATGGATAACATTGATGACCGGTGTTGAAGACCGGATATTTTTGAAAACTGAAGGATTACCGTCGAATGTTTCTGCACCGAATGGCCCCGGTATAGAAATTCCATATGTGATGGGAAGTCCGGAAGTGATTAGTGAATATTCGGATTGCAAGGACTTCTTTGTAAGTGCCTTCGGTTCTGTTCGATCCTGGAACAGACTTGTATGGATTGTATGTCTGACATTACAAATTGAGATATAAAGCTGATTTCTTTCAAATATATTTCTGTTGGTGGCGGAGAATTTATTCTCTTAGCTTAACACCCTTCTCTGAGACGTACGAGCTCAAAGGTTATGTAGTTGAAGGTTATCAGCGATATATTCCCAATTTGGTAATGTGACATGCTGAGTGTTGCTGTGAAATGATCATTGTGTTGATCATTTGTGATAGGATCATTTGTTTGATCGTTTATCTTTGTGATCATTTCTATGATCATTTGTTGACCCAAAGCACAGCTTTTGTATAAAGCGTGTTTTTGTGGATGAGACTTCGTCGGACCTCACACCCCGTAATGGTCAAACAGGAAAGATGCAGCAAGGTTATGAGGGGTAGCTCCCTTTAGGGTATGTGCATTTCCTTCTGGAAAAGGGAGGTATCATGGTATGGAGCCCAGATACTTACTCATGTTGAAACACTTTAATTATGATTGTGTGATGTTGCTGATGAGCGCTCGGTTAAAAGGTCCCAAAGGACCGGGGGATGGCATACTCGTGTCAGTTGTTACCTAGTTTGAAAGGTAACCCGGCCTTGTGTTGGCAGAGATCCGGTTAGGTTCTCGGGGACGTCCTTCCAGAGGCGTTCTCATGTGGCAATGGGAAGTTCCTTGCCCTGACCATTTGTTGGAAATCCAAAGAAACAATACGAGACTTGTACGGTTTTAGTTGTAGAACCTGCCATCTAATAAGGTAGCTATAGTAAGCATAATATAATGGTACCTATGCTGGCTAAGATTTATATTCTACTTTCGAAATCGCTTTATACACTATGCACTAGTAATAATATCAAATGTTTCTTTTTAATGCGTATCAAGCATCTTTGACTATCATAAGGAGAAATCTCCTCCAAGTCTGCGTTGGCATTGTGTGTGTGGTGGGAGGTCTAATGGTAGTCTCATTTTTAAAAGCATTGCGAATTGACTTTAAAAATATTCCTCTATTTTGATTTTAATGATAAATAAACTGTTTTGAGTTCTCACACCAGTCACATGACTGACTCGGAGTTTATTATTTTCCTTCCTAAACTCTGGGTGCCCACCAATTTCCACACGGGCGGTCAAGAGTTAGGTTTACCAGGATATTCTGGAGTTGCTGGAGGCAAGCTGGATGACATGGCGTATTACTAGTATATAGTATTTCTTTTCCGCTGTTTGATGTTTGTTTGTTGTTGTACACTCTGATGTAATGAAATGTAATGTGATGTAATGTAATAACTGATATAGTTCTTTGTTTAAAGATTATTCATTTATTTATTATATGTTGTTCCGCTGCGATTGTGAGATTCTGATGTTGTTCTGTTGTTTTCTGTTCCGTTCTATTTTCTATTTTCTTTTTTCTTTTCTCTCTATTTTCCATTTTTTTTTCTCTCTCTCCTTCTGTCTTTTTCTTTTTCTTAAACATTGAGAATTCGTATTTCTGTTCATCTTGAGTTAATCTACGGAGATTAATGTATATTCAAGGAGTACGGATTTGCGGGTCCTTACAGTGGTATCAGAGCATATGGTTAAGCGACAACCATGGTTCTGTTGGGTATTACTCATTAGAGATAGAGTCAGTAGTACTCTAGAATGAGTTGAGTGTAATAATAGCTATGAGACCGTATTTGTTAGTGAATATATAAAATTGTTTTATATTGTGATGATTGGTTTATTGAGTGGCATATGAACCTTCGTCAGCACGGTCTCGACAACTATGTCGAAGGGGTTTATAAACATTTGAATAGAATAATTCGACATAATATTGTTTTAAATTGGGTAAATGAAATAATTTTACCTTAAGTATATTTTATATATGAAGAAATAATTTTTCAGAATTATTAAAGTGTATATAAATTGATTGTTTAGTTGTTTGAATAATCTAAATAAAAGAATAATTGTATAAGTAAAATGAATTATAAGAATTGAATTATAATTAAAGTGATTTACAATTGTGAAATAAACTTATATATATAAGAAGTGAAACTATATGAATATATTTATGAATATGAGTTGTAAATAAAAAAATAAATTTAAAGTTAAATGGAAGTATAACTTAAGAGATGTTGAATGAAGTTGATATTGGTATCAAAGTAAATTAATGAAGTTAAGTGATAAATATGAACTTAAGTTATATAAATGAAATTCAACTTTAGAAATTGAATTGAATGAAAGAATTGAATATATAATCAATTGAATATAAATTAAGTTGATATGGAATAATGAATGAAAGTGTTAATTCATTAAAATCTAATGTTATTGGAAGTTGAATAATTGAATGAAAATCAATTTAATTAAACCAATTGAAAGTAAAGATGTTAAACCAAATTGAATGAATATAAAGAAAAGGAATTTGGTTGAATTAATATACATTGGTTGTTATATGATTGTTAGTTGATTGTATATAATTCATTAAGTATTAATGAAATTGAAAGTTAAAGTAATTGAATTTCAATTGGAAGTTAAGTGAATCTTAAATGGAATTGAATTTGATTTGGAAGTGAACCAACTTACATATGAATTAGTGAATATAAACTAATTGAAATTGAATGTTAATAAAAAAAACATCCACTGTTAATGAATCAAATGTGATTAAAATTGAAAACCCAATTCATTGAATATTAATGAGAATATGAATGAATATTTATTGGTTATGAATGCTAGTTGGTTGATGGTTGAATATATGTTGCTTTTACTACATTTGCTATGTTGGCATATATAGTTATTATGTTGCTATATGATGTATATCGATACTATTGTCTATATATATGTTTCTCATGTTGTTTGTTGAGTGTTTAGTAGGTGTGGATCGCGTTTGCTTCGCATTTGGAGCTCGCTTTTGCGCTATATTAGCCGTATATGCTCGCTAATAAAATATAAGGTACATATCTCGGATTAAATATCGTACTTTTACACTTTTTCCCTACGGGATGCCTCATTACTTAATGAGATGTATATTTGTGATATATATACTGTCATTTTTTTCGGATCGAGCCGCGCAAAGGAGACTATGGCGAATTTTTCCGAAAATTGTTAAAATTTTGAAAATTTTAACTATGATTTTGGAATTGAAAGCTAAACAATAGTAGTTGTTTTTGGAAAGATAACTAAGTATGATTTGAAAACTTAGTAAAGTTATTGTAAGAAGTTTAACTACGGATTTTGGGAAAGTTAATGGATTCTGTAACTTTTCTTACTTGGTAATTTCGAGGACGAAATTCTTTTAAGGGGGGAAGTATGTAACGACCCAGAATTTTTATTAATTAAAAATTGAATATTTAATTAATTTTAAATATTAATAAGTGAAATTTATAAGTTGAATAAATTTTATTTCGGATATTGGATTTAATTGAATAATTAAATCGATAATTTAATATGTTAAATTATGGAAATAATTGAAAATTGGGTTAAATATGATTGAAAATGATTTGTAAAATTTTATTTTATCATATTGGAGTTAGAATGATATTATAGAACTTTTAAAATCGAATTTAAAGTTTATTTGTGAAAATTGAATATTTTAATATTTTAATCGACTAGTGAAAATAGCCAATTTTCGAACAGTCTCAGAATTGGACGAAACCAGTTCCATTGAATCCGTAATAGTTCGTTATTAGCGGATTTCAATTTTCGTAGCAATCGGAGTTATCGTTTGAGCGTGGCAGCTCGAAACGTATTGAAATTGTTTTAATATTAATTTGGCGAGTTAAAATAGCCATTTTTCAAAAAGTCTCGGATTTCGACGAAACTAGTTTTATCGATCCGTAATGTGATATTATTGTACGGTTTCAAATTTCGTGTCAATCGGATTTATCGTTTGTCCGGTGCAAGCTAAAACGCCTAGAAAATCGTTTAATCGGTTTAATTTTAAATTGAACGTTTATTGCCATAACTCGCACAGATGACCAAATTAGCTCCCGAAACACGTTCCATTGTGTTCGGAATGCGGGGTAAACCTTAGAAACGCCAACCGGCACGCTTCGTTTGGAGTTCGGAAAATCCGGGATGAATAGTGTCGCGCGAATTTTCTATATGAGGACCTAACTATCTTCATTTGCAAAGTAAAATAAAAACCCTAGGTTAAATGTTCAGGCTGCCTCCAACCTGATATGAATGGACAGAAATTCATTTCTTTCTTCCTCAAATTCCTTTCAATCCATCAGTTATTTGCAAAAGTTGTTAACTACAACATTGTAGATCATAGCAAGAGCTACGAGATCAACGGTTAAGATGTGAAATGGAGCTATATTTTGTGAGAAAATTGACCGCGTATGGGTGATGTTGCGCACGCGTTTCGAGGCGCTGTGGGTGGCCGAGTTCACCAAGGTGGTGGCCGAAGGCGGAAGGGAAGGTGCTCTTCAAGGTGGAAGCTCCTGATTGAATTATCGTCGAGTGTGGTGATTGCAAAAGGGAACCCTAGTTTGGAGCTAAGTGGGTTGTGTGCGTATTTTCTTCCTGAAGGAGGAACATGAGATGGAAGAAGGAATTGCACGGTCATGATGTGGGGTGAGTGGATCCAATGGCTTAGATTAGGTTAGGTTGAAAATTATAAAGTAAATGTTGTAAATTATGAATATAAATTTGTGTAAACTTCAAAAATTCATATCTTTTTCATACGAGGTCGAAAACGCGCGAAACCAGTTGCGTTGGAATCGTATGGACGAGCACTACGCGATGGAATCGGGTTGGAGTCGTTTGGAGTTAGTGAGAATTTTGGGTAAAATTAAACGTCCGTTTAATTTTATTCGAAATAAATCGCTAAAACGAAATTGAAATCAAGGTGAGAACTTCTCACTCAAATCGAATCGGTTTCGATTTTATTTTAAATAGTTAGATTTAAAATTCTTGAATGTATGTTTGAATGATGATTGTTATCCATTGATTGTTAAAATAGACATTATACGCCGTTAGTAAGCGGATGTTATTTATTAAAAACATATACCGCGAATATTTCATAAACAGTGAAATTGGTATTATATATAATAGCAATATATATATTGGCATATGTATATATTGCAGTTATTGATTTCCCACATTGTATAGCGGATGAGACCCTATTGCGCCGTCTATTAAGCGGATAATATTTTAAATCCCATATACTGCGATAATTCCATACTGGAGCGGAATTGGTATTGTGCTAATGTTTCTGGATGCAGGAAAACAGGTTGGAGGGATCCAACTGGATTCCTCAATAGTATTTATTTGATTATGGATATTTTGATATTCGTCGATTATCATATCGATATATGATGTTGTTGTAGTCGTGATTGACCATTTGGTGTGTAGCATCATTGGACCAAATTTTGGAATTTTAAAATGTTTTTAAAGTGATTTTTGAAAATATACTATATTTTTGGAATTGATTCGTTTTAAATAAATAACGATATAATTTCTAATGTTATAAAAATTATGATTTTTTGAAAAATATAGTTAAAAGCTGATTTCTGAAAATATGGGATTAATGACTTTATAAAATAGCTTAAATTAGAATTTTTGAATTTATTATAAAAAGGTAAAAAAAATAGGATTTATAAAATTTGATTATTTTATAAATCAAAATGGTGAAATTATAAAGGAGTTTAAAGACGTTTTAAAAGAATAATATAAATTGATTTATATAAAAGGTTTATAAAACTGATATTTGTAAATTTAAATGTTGGAATTATAAAACGAGCTTTTATGAGGGTTAGAATGAATTGTGAATGAATTTCATAAAGGAATGAAATTTATAGAATTATAAACGGTGAAGTTATCAATGGAATTTTATAAACAGTAGGTTTATAAAATTTATAAAGTTATTGAAAGAATAGATTTGGATAAATGAATAAATCTCATAAGTTATAAGATTTATAATTATGAAGTTTAAAAGAATGATTTTCGTAAACGAATAAATTATAAGTGTTTAACTTATAATAGGAACTTTTAGTATATAATTGAGTTATGAATTGAATAGCCTAATAAAGGAATTTATAAAAGGAAGTTTTATAAAATAAATAGAAATTGAATTTATAAACGTTGTTTTATAAATCCGCAAACGGCTTATTTTGATAAGTAAGTTATTATAACCTATTGATGGAGTTATATTCATATTTTAGACAGTGAATAATCCTTTAAAATAAAAGGTATAGAAAGGATGAAATGTGTTAACAATGTATATTCACGTTTTTGAATAGTGAATAATATGTTAAAGAAAATGTTTTGGATGTTTGTTTTAAATTGAATTAAAACGATCTAACGATGTTTTTGAATATGTTGAGATTCGAAACCAGATTTCAACATTCATTGTTGAAATAGACGTTTTCGAGAAATAGAAGGAAATGGTGGACTATAACACTGTTGTTATAGTAAATGATTTCCGAAAGGAAATGTTTTGTTTAGTATTGGGATTTATATATCTATTTTAATTTCGAATCCCTATACTAGTGATTTTGGGTTGTCGTAACGATGTTTTACGCAACATTTGTTTTGGCCCAAATAAATATGTTTAAGAGAATGATTTCCTTAAAGAATGAAATATATACTTAATTTTTATTTAAGTATATTGAATATTTTCCAAGTGTAGAAAATAAAAAGATTTGTGAATTACTTATTAAATAAGTATGGAAATGTTTTTCCAATGTGAAATGAAACGTTTTAAGAATTTATCTTTTTGAAGATAAATTGAAAATGAATAATTGAAATCGTATATTCATAAATATTTTGGGAATATAAATTCACTATGGAATTTATGAAGGAAAGGGGAATTTGTTTAAAAATAAATGTTGATTTATTTTTGAAGTGTGAAAACTATATATCTAGTAAAGATATTTTTGGGAAATAAATAATTTGGAAAATTAATTGGAATCTGGTGATGTGTGCATATCCATTGATAGTTCAATAACCGACTATCAATATTTACCTTTGAATAGGTATTTGTTGTGATTGCTTGAATTTGAATGCCACACTTATTTTTAAATTATTGCGCTTGTTATTCGGATTACCCATTCCGAATAGTGATATGACGTAATGGATAGCATTGATGACCGGTGTTGAAGACCGGATATTTTTGAAAACGGAAGGATTACCGTCGAATGTTTCTGCACCGAATGGCCCCGGTATAGAAATTCCATATGTGATGGGAAGTCCGGAAGTGATTAGTGAATATTCGGATTGCAAGGACTTCTTTGTAAGTGCCTTCGGTTCTGTTCGATCCCGGAACAGACTTGTATGGATTGTATGTCTGACATTACAAATTGAGATATAAAGCTGATTTCTTTCAAATATATTTCTGTTGGTGGCGGAGAATTTATTCTCTTAGCTTAACACCCTCCTCTGCGACGTACGAGCTCAAAGGTTATGTAGTTGAAGGTTATCAGCGATATATTCCCAATTTGGTAATATGACATGCTGAGTGTTGCTGTGAAATGATCATTGTGTTGATCATTTGTGATAGGATCATTTGTTTGATTGTTTATCTTTGTGATCATTTCTATGATCATTTGTTGACCCAAAGCACAGCTTTTGTATAAAGCGTGTTTTTGTGGACGAGACTTCGTCAGACCTCACACTCCGGAATGGTCATAACAGGAAAGATGCAGCAAGGTTATGAGGGGTAGCTCCCTTTAGGGTATGTGCATTTCCTTCTGGAAAAGGGTGATATCATGGTATGGAGCCCAGATACTTACTCATGTTGAAACACTTTAATTATGATTGTGTGATGTTGGTGACGAGTGCTTGGTTAAAAGGTCCCAAAGGACCGGGGGATGGCATACTCGTGTCAGTTGTTACCTAGTTTGAAAGGTAACCCGACCTTGTGTTGGCAGAGATCCGGTTAGGTTCTCGAGGACGTCCTTCCAGAGGCGTTCTCATGTGGCAATGGGAAGTTCCTTGGCCTGACCATTTGTTGGAAATCCAAAGAAACAATACGAGACTTGTACGGTTTTAGTTGTAGAACCTGCCATCTAATATGGTAGCTATAGTAAGCATAATATAATGGTACCTATGCTGGCTAAGATTTATATTCTACTTTCGAAATCGCTTTATACACTATGCACTAGTAATAATATCAAATGTTTCTTTTTAATGCGTATCAAGCATCTTTGACTATCATAAGGAGAAATCTCCTCCAAGTCTGCGTTGGCATTGTGTGTGTGGTGGGAGGTCTTATGGTAGTCTCATTTTTAAAAGCATTGCGAATTGACTTTAAAAATATTCCTCTATTTTGATTTTAATGATAAATAAACTGTTTTGAGTTCTCACACCAGTCACATGACTGACTCGGAGTTTATTGTTTTCCTTCCTAAACTCTGGGTGCCCACCAATTTCCACACGGGCAGTCAAGAGTTAGGTTTATTAGGATATTCTGGAGTTCTGGAGGCAAGCTGGATGACATGGCGTATTACTAGTATATAGTATTTCTTTTCCGCTGTTTGATGTTTGTTTGTTGTTGTACACTCTGATGTAATGAAATGTAATGTGATGTAATGTAATAACTGATATAGTTCTTTGTTTAAAGATTATTTATTTATTTATTATATGTTGTTCCGCTGCGATTGTGAGATTCTGATGTTGTTCTGTTGTTTTCTGTTCCGTTCTATTTTCTATTTTCTTTTCTCTCCATTTTCTATTTTTTTTTCTCTCTCTCCTTCTGTCTTTTTCTTTTTCTTAAACATTGAGAATTCGTATTTCTGTTCATCTTGAGTTAATCTACGGAGATTAGTGTATATTCAAGGAGTACGGATTTACGGGTCCTTACACTAAATTTCGAATCCCTATACTAGTGATTTTCGGTTGTCGTAACGATGTTTTGCGCAACATTCGTTTTGGCCCAAATAAATGTGTTTAAGAAAATGTTTTCCTTAAAGAATGAAATCTATACTTAATTGCGAAATAAGTATATTGAATATTTTCCAAGTGTTGAAAATAAATGGATTTGTGAATTACTTATTATTAAATAAGTATGGAAATGTTTTCCATTATGAAGTGAATATTTTGAGATTTTATCTTTTTGAAGATAAATTGAAAATGTATAATTGAAATCGTATATTCATAAATATTTTGGAATGTAAATTCACTATGGAATTTATAAATGAAAAGGGAAATTTGTTTAAAAATAAACGTTGATTTATTTTTGAAGTGTGGGAATTAATTTACGGATTTGGAACATAAATATAAAGTAAATCGTTAAGGATTTATTTAATTAGTTTAAATGAACTATGTTGAAATGAAAGAAATTCCGCGTAAGGAAAATGATTGAAATTTATTTTCAAAAGTGATAAAGGTGAAAAGTGATTTGAAAATTGTTTTCAAAAGGTTGAAGTGTGGAAATTATATATCTAGTAAAGATATTTTGGAAAGTAGATAATTTGGGAAATTATTTGGAATTTGGTGATGTTGAACACGCCTATTGATAGTTAAATAATCCGACTATCAATATTTACCTTTAAATAGGCATTTGTTGCGATTGCTTGAATTTGAATGCCACACTTATTTTTGAATAAGCGCTCACTATTCGGATTAGCCAGGAAAGGACCTTGGGATCGTATAACCCATTCCGAATATGTGATACGTCGTAATGGATTGCATTTGATGATCGGTGTTGAAGACCGGATATTTTTGAAAACGGAAGGATTACCGTTGAGTTACTCTGCATCGGCTGATCTCCGATATAGAGGTTTTATCACCCTTAGTGACGGGAAGTCCGGACGTGATTAGAAATTATCCGGAATGCAAAAACTTCTTTGTAAGTGCCTTCAGTTCTGTTCAAGCCCGGAACAGACTTGTATGGATTGTATGTCTGACATTACAAGTTGAGATATAAAGCTGATTTTTTTAAATATATTTCTGTTGGTGGCGGAGAATTTATTCTCTTAGCTTAACACCCTTCTCTGAGACGTACGAGCTCAGAGGTTATGTAGTTGAAGGTTATTAGTGATATACTCCCAATTTGGTAGTGTGGCATGCTGAGTGTTGCTGTGAAATGATCATTGTGTTGATCATTTGTGATAGGATCATTTGTTTGATCATTTATCTTGGTGATCATTTCTATGATCATTTGTTGACCCAAAGCACAGCTTTTGTATAAAGCGTGTTTTTGTGGATGAGACTTCGTCGGGCCTCACACCTCGGAAATGGTCAAAACAGGAAGGATGCAGCAAGGATATTAGGGGGTAGCGCCCCTTTAGTGTATGTCATTCCTTTTGGATAGAGGTGGTATCATGATATGGAGCCAAGATACTTAACCTATGTTGTTGCTGCAAATTTATTGCTTTGTGGTTGTTGGAAATCGAGGATCCTCGGATAGATCGGTTACGATCGGAGGATGACATATTCGTGTCAGTAGTTACCCAGTTAGGGGTAACACGGCCTTGTGTTGGCAGAGATCCGGTTTTGGTTCTCGGGACGTCATTCCAGTGGCGTTTCCATGTGGCAATGGGAAGTTCCTTGGCCTGACCATTTGTTGGAAGTCCAAAGAAACAATACGATCTTGTACTGTTTTAGTTGTAGAACCTATCATTCACTTATGGTGGCGCCCCACTGTTTGGATGGTAGCTATAGTAGGCATAAGTGTGAAATGCCTATGTTGGCTAAGATTTATATCTTTATTTTCGAAATGATTTTTCCTACACTATGCACTAGTAATAATATCAAATGTTTCTTTTTAATGCGTATCAAGCATTTTTGACTATCATAAGGAGAAATCTCCTCCGATTCTGCGTTTGCATTGTGTGTGTATGCGAGAGGCCTTATGGTAATCTCATTTTTAAAAAGCATTGTGAATCTATTTTAAAATTATCCTATTCTTTGTTTTAAAGATAAACTGTTTTGAGTTCTCACACCAGTCACATGACTGACTCGGAGTTTATTGTTTTTCTTCCTAAACTTTGGGTGCCCACCAATTTCCACACGGGCAGTCAAGAGTTAAGGTATATCAGGATATTTTGGAATTCAGGAGTTGCTGGAGGCAGGCTGGATGGCATGGCGTATTACTAGTATATAGTATTTCCTTTCCGTTGTTTGTTGTTGTACACTCTGACTGATGATATGATGTAATGTAATGTGATGTAATGTAATAACTGATATAGTTCTTTTGTTTAAAGATTATTCATTTATTTATTATATGTTGTTCCGCTGCGATTGTGAGATTCTGATATTGTTCTGTTGTTTCTGTTCTGTTCTATCTTTCTCTCTCTTTTCCTACCTCTTTCTTCTTCTTTAACCCTAACGGTACGATTTTCCGGCCTTCGATTGCTTGGCAGTTGATACAGTGGACGTATTGATGTCGGTTTTCGAGCGATGAAAAATCACAAACGTTACAGGTGTCTAGCCTAACCAGAAAGCAAAAAGATATGTGTGAGTGGAATCACACAAATGGTGTCTAGGCTAACCAAAAAGCAAAAAGGTATGTGTGAATGGAATCACACAAATGGTGTCTAGCCTAACCAGAAAGCACAAAGAGACATCGCACAATTGCTAGTCTAAATCATAAAATGATCGTCATGATCAACGAGAAGTGTCAATTACACTAAGTTAGTAAATATAAAAGTTTAGCTTCATGTCCCATAACCACTTGCTTAACTTAAATATTTACAAACAAACTGTAAATCTTCACTAGAAAATTGTCACAAGAGATTCAATTGAATAAGTCCAAGAATTAACCGGCGAAGTAAACGGAAGCGTTTCACACCACTCGTTTTACTAAGTCGTTTAATTAGATTTCTCATACGAGTGAGGTAAAGGTTTGTATATACTAGTAGATTGGAAAATGGTTTAGGAAAAGAGCTTTGTAGTAAAATAGTTTTCAAATCGTTTGGAGAAAAGGGTTTTGATATTTACTACTATTATAGAAAACCTTTATATTTTTAAAGTGACAAATCACAAAAATGATTGTAGGAACAATCAATCTCAAGAATTCACATACAAAGATGTGAATAGAATCCAAAGAAATCGATTCCAAATCCATCAAAAAGTATGTTCACGAAAATCCCGAAGAAAATGTTATCAAAGTTGCTAATGAATGATAGCAACAAATCGGGGAATTAACAAGAATCAATTAAATTTGGAAACCAAATCAATTCACTAAAATTCACATTCGAAGACGTGAATAAAATCCAAAGAATTCGATTCTGAAAGTGCGGTGTGTACGAATGCACATGCTAATATAGTACACATGGATCGTGTAATTTGGAATATAATATAGATGCGGAAATAGATGATAGTAGCAAAGTAAAATAAAAATAGAAAAATCACACCAGAGATTTTTATACTGGTTGGGAGCACCGTCCTACGACCAGTCCCAGACTTTTAACTGGATTTTCACTATTAACTACCTCGCTTCACCCGGAGGAACAGGTTTACAACTCCCGAGCAAACGAACAGGATTTCACGCCTCTAATATACTGAGGACTTCAACACTTGCCTCTTACAACACCGAGGACTTCAACAAAGATGAATATAATTGTTTGTTGACGGTATGTGTTCTTGCTAACACAGTTTTGTCACTTGTAGTACAAATTTCCTATAATCTTATCCTCAAAAATATGTGAACGATGTTTTGCGAAGATTAAGGGAAATATATTACTTATTGAATCAAAAGATATTAAATAATTTCAATGATTCAATAAGCAATTAAAATAATCGAGAGCTTTTAGAATGTAGGAGTATTTAGAAAGTAAGATCAGAAATTATAGTAAAAAATGTATGTAATCAACGTTATTGAATCAATGATTTAGATGAGTTTATATAGAGAAGAATGGTTGTAACTCTTTGTGAACAGTAGCCATTAATAGATATGATCATTGATGGAAGGTAAGAGATGCAACCATTGGAGAAAGAAGTGTCTTTTGGAAAAGGTTTCTCACTGTTTAAAAATGGTCGACAGGTCAAAATTGGCCAGTAGACAGGATTTCAAATATATAGTCGTTATGTGCATGTGTGCACGTTCATGTGCATTTTACACAGAAACGGTCGACCGCCTAATTTATGACCGGTCGACCGGTCTCTTTTAATTTGCTCAACAAATGTGCAAATGCTTTTTTTTAAACATATATATATCGATTATATTGAGATGCATGATTATTTGAGGATAGATTTTAACAACTTTATCACTATGACAATATCAAATAATCAACCTATAATCTAGAGTACCATATGTAACTCTTTTGTGCCTCTTTAAAGCCATGATGTCTTTGTTTTGTCGATCGTCTTTATTTCTTTGTCAGAAATCAAAACCTTCATAGAACCTGTGACTCAACATTGTCCCCCTTTTTGACTCATGACAACATATATCTGAAGTTCTGAATCTCCCCCTGAATATGTGATCTTCCCCTGAGATTTTGTCTGTATTCTTTATATATATATATATATATATATATATATATATTCCTGCAAATAATTGTTAGCACTTTCTCCCCCTTTGTCATCGACAAAAAGGAATAATAGATAACGGAATAATATAGGAGTATATCAACCAGAATATTCATGCATACCAAACATACCAGAGTATCATACCAGAGTATGTAACAAATCCAAACATACCAGAGTATTATACATACCATAATATCATACGAATAAATGTAACGACACTATTTAGTACAAGTGTCGAATGATGTTTTAATATTACTAAACCAAAATATAGAAATAGAAAACAGAATCTAGGATGATTCAGAAGCTGTCTCCTCTTGAATATCTTCTTCCTCATCATCATCATCATCATCTTCCTCTTCATCGTCCTCTCTAGATGATTCTCCACGACCATGTCCACTAGTACCAGCAGACTCCTCAGTTGATGACCAGTTGAAAGCAGGAGGAGCAGGACGTTTTCCTAGGTCTTGAGCAGAGATGGATGTGCCACATGAAATAGCATCCGATAAAATACCAAAGAATGACTTGACTTTGTTGAAGCGTTTATCAATTTTCGTGTCCATGCACTTGAGTCTTGATTCAAGCAAGAATTGATTACGCGCAATAGTTTCGAGTGATTCTTTTGTGGTGGATTTTGATTTCAACATCTTAACTTCTTCGGAACTAGGTCGAGAGGAAGTAGCTTTTTGTTTTGTTGGACCTCTTTGTTGCCATTGTTCAAACGGCATAATCTCAAGGTAAGGAGGAGGAAGCTTCATGCGTTTGATGGTTACAGAATCAATACATTTTGGTTTCGAGGTGGCAGAGTCGGAGGTCTTACGCCACAAGCTAGCAAAATACGCATGATATATTCATTGAAGAAAAAGTGAGGTCGCGTAGAGTTATTTACCTTGAGAATCTCGTCAAAAAGCATATGAACCCAATTGATTTGGATATCCCCATAAATAGCATAAAGGGCCTTGAAGTTTTCTTTGTATACAGCGTCATAGTTTC
This sequence comes from Allium cepa, assembly GCA_030765085.1. Lineage (NCBI taxonomy): Eukaryota > Viridiplantae > Streptophyta > Magnoliopsida > Asparagales > Amaryllidaceae > Allium > Allium cepa. Next base: position 283,994,847 of record CM060934.1, on the reverse strand, counting down.
CTAGTCTAGGAAACAAGGAAAACATCAAAACGCGATGTAGTAGTCTGGCGGTGGGTCGTAGTCCAATTGATTTTGTGCCATCACTGTTGTCCTCCATGAATTGATGGCTGATGTTATCGCGAGTGAAGACTTCACAGAAATGCGATGAAAACTCATCGCCTTGATTTGGAATACCTAGTATAGAATTTATTCTATCAAGAGTGATAAAAATTTGTTTGCCACATACGACAGACCAAATGACTCCGTTCGGATTATCAGGTTTATGCTCGTCCAGGTTCATGTTGGCATAGAATAATTTTATCATTAAGTGATTTATTTCCACATTATTTTCTGAAAAATCGATCAATGGAGTAAGATTTGAGTTATTTGCTAACCTACGGATTCCATAAGATGTGAAATCATCAAACTTGATGAAAGAGCCCGGATGAAACTTGTAGTTAGTCATTTGATTCCATCTTGTGATAGCTACAGGACTTTCGAGCCATTTCTTAGCGGAGATATTAAGTGATGAAGTTCCGGAGGATGATCCTTTCTTGGGTTTCTTTTGCGGAGGAGCCATTGTTAGAAGATTTGGAGATTTGGAAATTGAAATTGAGAAAATAGGGTTTTTGGAGTTCGGGGAAAAATAACCGGTTGAGTCAAATGAGAAGAAGGATGGAAAAAATGACGCAAAGGATATATATAAAAACTGAACATACGTTAACCGGTCGGCCGCTTGAATATGGCCGGTCGACCGTTTTCAACCAGAGAGCAAACGGTCGACCGGTTCAATTATAGGTGGTCGACCGGTTATATTGCCTGGTGAAAAATAGTTTGTTTTTGCAAATTTTGAGAATATATCAAGCTATATAATTCATATTTCACTCTTATTATAAAATATAAACGTTATTACAAGAGTGATAGTGAGAAAACGATACAACAAGTATATATATAAAACTAATGAGGAGGGGAAGGTTCGTCATCAGAATTTTCTTTATTATCTTCAATACGTTGTGTCCATGGACTCCAATTTTTCTGAGCACCTTCATTCCTGTTATAATTCCGATCCCAAGAGTTAGGAATCCTAGATGTTGACGGCCTAGATGGCATTGGTTCATGCACATCATGCTTGTTTGAGCCACAAAAGAATGATGCCACTTTTTTCTAAAACACATAAACGTGCCGATGTCCATTGTTGCTCATGATAAAGCTGGCTTTGCCCATAATGGAGCTGTCTTTGAAGATCTATTTGATGTTTCTGATAGTGGTGAATCTCGTCGATCTGAGCTTTGGTACGAGGAGAACAAAACAGCCCCTTCTTAACTCGTTTTGAGGTTGGTGTACTTCCAGGAGTACGAAGGCATTGGTGATGATACTTTGGTTTTTGTTTTGGTGTTTCAGGAGAATAATACTCCTCTGGCTCAGAACTTGTAACGGAAATGTGTGATTTGTGAGCACACTTATCACAAATGTGAGCCATAGAGAATAATGTACAGGGCCTTATGCTTAGAAAAAGAAAGATGAAATAAAGAGAGAAATTTTGACAAGCTTATAAAGAAGTTCCATGTATATAAGCCTGTGGATGAGAGTGAATAAAGAATTTTGACCATGAAAGCAAGCAGTGGCTCTTATTGAAAGAAATAAATAGTCTCCTTTTGATAACAGGAATTACTAAAAAAATATAGTTCAAATATAAAAGAAAAATAATCATTAGAAATTACTAGTCAAGATCTTTTCTTGAAATTAAACCAAGCTCTCTTCGTAATCTAATAAAACTAGATTCGAGCAGAGGCTTAGTAAAAATGTCCGCTATTTGATTATCAGTTTGGATATATTCAAGACATATATATCCTTTTTCAATATTATCTCTAAGGAAATGATGACGGATATCAATATGTTTGGTTCTAGAATGATTCACTGGATTCTTAGAGAGATTTATAGCACTTGTGTTATCACAGTATATAATTGAATTTGATAAATGAATATCAAAATCTTGAAGTGTTTGTTGCATGTATAGTACTTGAGTACAAGCGAGAGCCGCTGATATATATTCAGCTTCACATGTTGATAGTGAAACACAATTCTATTTCTTACTAAACCAAGAGACAAGTGATTTTCCAATAAAATGGCACGTACCACTTGTACTTTTTCTATCCGTTCGTGATCCGCCAAAATCAGCTTCACTATATGATACTAATTCAAATGGACATTCTTTTAGATAAAAAAGACCGAAATCTTTGGTATTATTAAGATAACGAATTATGCGTTTTACTGCTCGTAGATGTGATTCCTTTGGATCTGCTTGAAAGCGTGCACATAGACAAACACTCATCAATATATCTGGACGACTTGCTGTAAGATAAAGAAGAGAACCAATCAAGCTTCGATATAATTTCTGGTCAACACTCTTACCATTTTCATCTTTTTCAAGATGTGTAGTTGTACTCATAGGAGTTGGTTTACCAGATGTATTTTCTAATCCGAAGCGTTTGATAAAATTTCCACAGTATTTTTCTTGATTGGTAAAAATACCGTTTGAAAGTTGCTTGATTTGAAGTCCAAGAAAATAAGATAGTTCTCCCATATGAGACATTTCGAATTCTTTGGTCATAATACTTGCAAATTCCTTGCAGAGTTTATCGTTTGTTGATCCAAAGATGATATCGTCTACATATATCTAGATAACTAGAATATCATTTTGAGAATGTTTGATAAACAAAGTTTGATCGACTTTGCCTATTTGAAATCCTGAGTTAATAAGATAGCTACGTAGTCGTTCATACCAAGCATGAGGTGCTTTTTTTAAACCATACAGAGCTTTCTTAAGTTTGAACACATGGTCAGGATATTTTTCATGTACGAACAAAGGAGGTTGTTCGACATAGACATTCTCTTTGATAAGCCCATTGAGAAAAGCACTTTTGACATCCATCTGATAAAGTTTGAAATTATGGTGACAAGAAAAAGATAATAAGATTCTAATAGCTTCTAGTCGAGCAACTGGTGCAAAAATTTCTTCATAATCGATACCTTCTTCCTGATTATACCCTTGTGCTACTAATCTTGCTTTATTTTTGGTGATATTTCCTTATTCGTCAGCCTTATTTTTATAGACCCATTTAGTACCAATAACTGACTGATCAGTTGGTCTTGGAACAAGTTCCCAAACGTCATTGCGCTCGAACTAATTTAGTTCTTCCTACATGGCAATGATCCAGTAATCGTCTGTAGCAGCTTCTTTTGGATTCTTAGGTTCGATATTTGAGAGAAAAGCGACATGACCCATTTGATTGAGTTGACTCCTTGTTCTGACATGTGATGTTACTTCATCGATTATATTTTGGGCCGGATGGTCTCTTAATATCCTTGGTGGTGATTGTAACTCACATATTTGAGGAATATTTTCAATAATTATTTCCGAGTCAGAATCAGTATTCGTGATAATTGGATTGTTAGTGACTATTGATTCGTCATCATCTGATATAGTGTGAGGATGCTGATAGAATTCATCAAAAGAGACATGAAGTGATTCTTCAATAGTTTTGGTTCATTTATTAAATATACGATAGGCCTTACTTCGTTCCGAATAACCGACAAATATTCCTTCATCGGCTTTTGGATCGAATTTGCCAAGCTGGTCTTTCGTATTTAAAATAAAACACTTGGAACCAAAAACTTTGAAGTATGAGATTTTAGGCTTTCTTTTGTTAAATAATTCATAAGGAGTATTCTTGGTAAGAGGTCTTATGGACACACGATTTAAAACATAACAGGCAGTTGCGACGGCTTCTGCCCAGAAATGTTTTGGTAAGGTGGTTCCATTCAATAATGTTCTTGCACATTCTTGTAAAGTTCGGTTCTTCCATTTTACAACTCCGTTCTGTTGTGGAGTTCTGGGAAACGAAAAATTATGACATATACCTTTCTTTGTACAAAAATGTTCAAATTCATTATTTTCAAACTCTCTGCCATGATCACTTCTTATATTTTTAACTTTAATCCCTTTTGATGTTTGAATTCTTTTGACGAAAGATTTGAAATGATCGAAAGTGTCACTTTTATTTTTTAAGAAAATTTTCCATGTGTAACGAGAGAAATCATCAACAATTACAAGCATATATCGACTGTGATTTATTGTCTGAACCCTAGTAGGTCCAAATAAATCCATGTGTAGTAACTCAAGTGGTTGTAATGTTGATATGACTTTCTTTGATTTAAAAGACGATTTGGTCAATTTTCCTAATTGACATGCATCACAAATGTTGTTAACCTTAAAACTCATTTTGGGTAGTCCTCTAACTAGATTGTTTTTGGCTAGCTTGTCAATAGTTCTGAAGTTTATATGACAGAAGCGTTTGTTCCATAGCCATGGATCATTATCATTAACCACAAGACACATATCTGAATTATGATTAATATTCATATTCAGAATATATATATATTTCTGTCTCTATAGCCTTCGAAAACTAAATTATGGTCTTTATCTAAAATACTACACTTATTATTTGAAAAGGAAATTGTAAAACCCTTGTCACATAACTGACTAATACTAAGTAAATTGTGTTTTAAATTTCTAACTAGCACGACATTAGTAATAAGAGGTAAGTTAGATGTACCGCAATTGCTCATATCGCCTTTGCCGATGATATAACCTTTTGAATTATCTCCATAAGTAACAGAGCCACCATCTGAGTATGTAATATTTGTTAATAAGCTCTTGTCTCCAGTCATGTGCTTCGAGCAACCGCTGTCCAATATCCACTTTCCTCTTTTCTTAAGTGGGACCTGCAAAAAATAAAATTAAGTCCATGGTACCCACTTTTATGGGGTCCTAAGAGTTAGGTCTTAGGAGTCCAAACCCATACGGGTCTGGTTTCCCCTTTATATACATAATTAATATTAAGATGTACAGTATTCATAAAATTCTGAATATATTTGTTCCTAATCAAATTGTTATTTGTTTTAGGAACCCATATTTTGATAGTTTTGACATTTTTCTTTTGAAATTTCACAACTGGTTTTGGTTTGGAAAATAATAACTAAGATTTTTCTTAGCTTCAGTTTTTTGTACTTTCTTCTTCCTTTTATTTCCAAGATGTTTCTTGGTTTCTTGTTTGTTATATCCTAAACCTTGTTTATCCGAAATAGATTGTGAACTTTCAATGATTTTTGTCAAATTTTCTCGACCTTTGTTAAAGTTAGAAACATTTTGAGTAATGTTATCTAATTTAGTTTGTAAGCTAGCCTTTTCTAGGTCCAGAATTTTGACTTTTGCCTCAAGCTCATGATTTTTAATAGTGAGAACATCATTTTTCTCTTTTTGAGTTTCAATTTCTTGACTCAAAAGAACTAGTTGAGAGTCAACATTAGATGATGATTCTTGAAAATTTTCAAGTTCTTCTTCTAATATTTTCTTCTCGTCTTTTAACATATCTCGTTCAAATTCTGCTCTACTTAAATCTGCTTTGGTTTCTTTTAGCTGTCGTTTTATGTCTTTATATTTGACTATCAATTCAGCATTAATATCAAGCATTTCATCGAATGTAGGAATTTGTACCTCATCTTCTGTTGCCATGAAACATACATTAGCTTGTTCATTCTCCGAATCACTTTCACTTTCTGATGAAGATGAGTCTGAATCATCCCATGTTACTGAGAAGGCTCGTTTCTTTGACTTGTCCTTCTTATATTTGAATTTGTCATTTTCTGACTTCTTCTTTCGTTCTGGACAATCCTTCTGCATGTGCCCCCTTTTGTGACAGTTGAAACATTCTATAGAGGATGATGTTGGTTTATTCGATCCAGATTTCTTTCTGTTATAACGACTGGCTTTTCGCTGTTTTAGGAATTTTTTGAAACCTTTTGCTATGAATGCCAGATCTTCGTCTTCAGACTCTGATTCATTTTCATCTTTTTCAGCATGAAATGCTACAATTTTCTTTTCTTCTTTCTGTTCTTCTCTAGCCTGCAAATTTGCTTCATAGGACATTAAATTTCCTATCAATTCATTTGGCTTCATGACGGAAAGATCATTAGCTTCTTCAATTGCTAATACTTTTCCTTCCCATTCACTAGTCAGAGAATGTAGGACTATTGAAACAACATTAAAATCAGAATACTTTTGTCCTAAGCCAATAAGTGCATGGTGGATAGTTTGAAACCGTGAATACATATCATTGATTGTCTCATTTGGTTTCATTTTGAAATTCTGAAATTTTGAAATTGACTTTTCAGCATGGCTATTTTGGCTTGTTTAACCTTGTTAGTACCTTCATGAGTGATTTTTAGCGTTTGCCAAATTTGATATGCAGTAGTGCAGATACTAACACGGTTATATTCATTTTGGTCTAATGCACAAAACAACATATTTATTGCTCTGGCATTTACTGCTACTGCCGTTTTCTCAGCCGCAGTCCATTCTGAATAATCAGTTGTTGGATTCACTATTTCTTTCATTCCAAGCATCATAACTATTCGATTTCATAAAGAATGACATACGTGTCTCCCAATAACTATAGTTAAGACCATTGAAAAATGGAGGTCTTTGTGTCGATTGACCTTCTGTGTAAGTGGTGTTTTGAGTGCTAGCACTTGCGTTATTTGCCATATTACAAGAATATATCAAATAACCGTGTTACGGTTATATGATGACCGTGCTCTGATACCAAATGAAAGTGCGGTGTGTACGAATGCACGTGCTAATATAGTACACACAGATCTTGTAATATGGAATATAATATAGATGCGGAAATAGATGATAGTAGCAAAGTAAAATAAAAATAGAAAAATCACACCAGAGATTTTTATACTGGTTCGGAGCACCGTCCTACATCCAGTCCCAGACTTCTGTCTGGATTTTCACTATTAACAACCTCGCTTCACCCGGAGGAACAGGTTTACAACACCCGAGCAAACGAACGGGATTTCACGCCTCTAATATACTGAGGACTTCAACACTTGCCTCTTACAACACCGAGGACTTCAACAAAGATGAATATAATTGTTTGTTGACGGTATGTGTTCTTGCTAACATGGTTTTGTCACCTGTAGTACAAATTTCCTATAATCTTATCCTCAAAAATATGTGAACGATGTTTTGTGAAGATTAAGGGAAATATATTACTTATTGAATCAAAAGATATTAAATAATTTCAATGATTCAATAAGCAATTAAAATAATTGAGAGCTTTTAGAATGCAGGAGTATTTAGAAAGTAAGATCAGAAATTATAGTAAAAAATGTATGTAATCATCGTTATTGAATCAATGATTTAGAGAGTTTATATAGAGAAGAATGGTTGTAACTCTTTGTGAACAGTAGCCATTAATAGATATGATCATTGATGGAAGGTAAGAGATGCAACCATTGGAGAAAGAAGTGTCTTTTGGAAAAGGTTTCTCTCTGTTTAAATACGGTCGACAGGTCAAAAATTGGCCAGTAGACAGGATTTCAAATATATAGTCGTTATGTGCATGTGTGCACGTTCATGTGCATTTTACACAGAAACGGTCGACCGGTCTCTGTTAATTTGCTCAACAAATGTGCAAATGCTTTTTTTTAAACATATATATATCGATTATATTGAGATTCATGATTATTTGAGGATAGATTTTAACAAGTTTATCACTATTACAATATCAAATAATCAACCTATAATCTAGAGTACCATATGTAACTCTTTTGTGCCTCTTTATAGCCATGATGTCTTTGTTTTGTCGATCGTCTTTATTTCTTTGTCAGAAATCAAAACCTTCATAGAACCAGTGACTCAACAGATTCTAAATCCATCAAATTAGAAATACCCAAAAATTCCAGAAATAGAAGTTATCAAAGTCGACAAAGGAGATAACAACTAATCGGAAAAGAAGAATCGATTAACAATTGGAATAACGAAGCAAAACGAGCATAAATGCATAAATGACTTCAACAAAAATAAAAATCAAGTCAATGCCGAAGTCAACAAGTAATGGCCACCTTCAAACAAAATCAACGTCGGCTAAATCAATTCAAAGCCAAAAACACAAGTACAAAATCCTCATCATCAAAAATCCAACTTGAGTTCGTAAAACAAACGGAGGCCGAAGCCAAAATACTTTCACGAAATCAAAATCAAAGGCACATGAATTAGCGTTAGGAATTCATACCTAACAATCAAAGATAATCATATGCAAAGATGAGAGATAAAATATCGACAAATAGTTGTAACACATGTTCCATCTAAGTTATGTTTTATATTTGTTCTAAACCCCAGGCTCTGATACCAAGCTGTGACGCCCTACCTCTATACCCACACTAGCCAAGAACACTACGGTGTAATGCTGTCAACTAGCGCGGAGAATAAGGCTGTTGTGGAGTGGCCATCAGTAGTTAGGCCTTACACTAGTATTGGTTATCTCGATAGGAGTGGTATATATATATTCTTTCATTTTTCATCTCTGATTTATTTACTCCCATCGACATACCCCAATTCCAATATAAAACGAACTACGACGGTTCATAATAGTTTAGAACAAAATATATAATAATAACACAGATAATATAAATGCGGAACACAGATAAAACAGAAAGTCTCATATATACAATAACTGATGTCAGTTACAATACTTTGACACGGTACATATGATAGAACTACAACAGTCGACTCAGGAAGTTACATATACAAGTACATTAACGTATATAATATACATGAATACATATCTTCCTATACAATTATACTGACTACTATAAATGATTGCGACTACTCCAAAAGATATGAAAGGACTTCATAGCTCTAGCAGCAACCCAAAGCAGAATATCTACAACCTGTAATAACTCGGTCTGACCCGAGTATTAAATTCAAAAGAAAATAATACACGGGTCAGCCTAATTCAAACTCAGTTATTAATGGACAGAAGCATTAATAGTTAAGTAACAAATAGATGACAGTCATAATAAATTTACCTATCTGATTCTTAGATAAAGAAATCGGATAACGGTAAATATAACACATAATAGTGTTAAACAAAAAAATGATAAAATTAAACCAAATCAAAATACGCTTCAAAATATGATGAATTGGCAACACGAAACAATTCAAACAATTGAAATATCAATCAAAATCGATACCGTGTGGCTGCAGTTCACGCTTGCATGCACTGCCTTTCCACTATAGTGATGATGTACCCAATGAAAATTCATAAGCAAACACAAGATCAAACCCGAGTTACCGGATTCAACTCAAGTGCAATAAAATAATGTCACTACAGTGTGGCTGCAGTACACGCACGCATGTACTGCCTCGCCACCATAACATGAGTTATATGAAAACATTGAAATGCGAAGTGGAAGGCCACTAAGTCAAGCAGTGGACAGGAAAGACAACTACATGAATGCGACAGTCAAACAAGACAATGCCAAATAAAACAAGTATGCAAACTGTCTCATGTAATAATAACAGAGACTACAAAGAAACCAAGTACATGAAGACTGCATCAAGAATACAATTCGGATGCAATCATACATATGTGCAGCAGACTCGAGTGTTACAAGCTCGAACAAATACTCAATGCAACTGAACACAACAGGGACAGAGGATGCAAATATGATATGCAACAGACCTCAAGGAGGACGCAAAACAGAGAGTGAGTAATGCATATGTACTAGTGAAACAGGGTAATACCAAAGAATACAAGAACAAACAACAATGTTTGTACTACATAGTGTGGATTCCAAGCAAGAGAGTCTTGTAATCAAAGAATCAGCAAATTCAAAATTTCCAGTTCCATAAAAGTCGAACATTATCACAAGCCGAAGTCAGGTGATAACACATTAATGTAGAAAACAAAATTCAAGTTAAAGCAACTCAAAGGCAAGTCCGAACAATATCAAAAATCATGGAACGACAAGTTGAAATCGAACCAGTCAGGTATGCTACAGAGGTACTCAAAGCAGCAGTTTTCAAGTGTCTAAAGTCAACAATGTGCCAGTAAAAATCAAAGTGGTGATGACAAAGAAAAGAAATTCATGGATCAAATAGCAAAAATCAAAACCGAAGTCATAGAATAACGTCTACAAATTAGGGCAGAAAACAAGATTCAAAGTAATACCGAAGTCAAGGACGAATCAACAATGAAACAACAATAATCGAACGGCCGAGCACAGAAGAAATTCACAAAACAACATCGAATCAACATCGAATTGCCGAAACACTATATTAAGAATGAATTAGATGTGAGTAAATTTGATTACTCACCTTGTCGACGAATTGAAGCATTCGAAACGAGGCCGAAGCAATCGAGGAAACGAACGAAGTTAGCAGCCACTATCCTTGATCCCAACGATGCCCTAATTTTGGACAAACGAGAGAGAGAGACCGCCAATAATTTTCTTTCGGTTTGTTTTAGGTCAAGAATGAGAATGAATAAAAGGAAAGGGGGTCAGTTATTATGCTTTGATAACCATCGGTACACAATTAAAAGTATGGGCCACTATTTAATTTCAAAGCCCATCAATCTTTTTAACAATTTATAAAAGAATTTAAATTTAAATTTTAAAAAAAATTCAGTTGGCAATTAGCTAGGAAAAGTAATCGTGCGAAGACGATAATTAATCGGTACGAAATACCGGGTTGTTACAGACTCCCCTCCTTAAAGAAATTGGGTCCTCGCAATCATAAGGAATAAAGGGACAAAAGGTAACAACCATAAAAGCATATCATCACAAGATGAAGAAATTTGAAATAGGAAGTTCACCATATAGAGCATGAAAGAGAAAGCCTGAACGTGTTTGCTCGATGAATTCTCTGGATTCCTAAGAGAAATCCCTAGAATTTGAGAACCACCGAACTCTCACGAGAAAAACATCTTTATTTCGAAGGTGCTGAACCCCCGAAGCATTGATGTGAATAGAATGTTGCTCAAAGTCAAATCTGGTGAAACTTCACTCTCTTCAATAATATCGGGCTCAAGAGTAAAAATCGGAATCCCTAAGGCATTTCCGTAATTGGAAGACGTGGGAAACGTCATGAATAGCAGAAAATAGAGCCGGTACAAAGGCGTAGTACAGTATAAACACCAAAGAAATATTTTAATTTCATAAAAGAAATTCACAAATTCCCTACAAAATTTAATTATCAAAAAGATAATCAGAATACAGAAATCACAAAACAGCAATATCTAATTATCGATACGATAATTAGAAAACAGCAAAATCAGCAAATCTAATTATCAACAAAGATAATTAGAAAACACAAATCACAAATACCTAACTATCAAAATGACAATCAGGAATTACCACAATGGTAATCAAATTTCAAATCAACAAATATTCAATTATCAAAACGATAATCAAATCTTAAATCACAAATATTTAATTATCACAAATGATAATCAAATCTTAAATCACAAATATTTAATTATCACAAACGATAATCAGAAACAACAAATATCCGATTATCAAAAACGATAATCAAATCATAAATCATAAATATTCAATTAACGAGTCCGGAATTAACCGAAATAGCAAACGCACATGTCCCATAACCACTAGTTTTACTAAATCGTTTAATTCACTTCATCGTTTCCTTGAAAGTGCAAAATTGTGTATTTTAAAAATAACATTTCACATTCTCAAACGGACAAGTCCGGAATTAAGCGAATTAGTAAAAGAAAGGGGTCATAGTCCTCGATTTTGCTGAAACATTTAAATCGCTTTCTCATTCTTTTGAAAGCGTACACTGTAAAAATTTTGAAAACAATTTTAATTTATATTTTGAAACAATTTCAAAGATAGCAAAATTTTAAAACACGTGATTAAAACGGCAACATCAGTAGGAACTATGACAAGGAAGTTGCATTTCTCAAAATACCGTAAAAACGGACAACAAAATCAGCATCGCGGGATAACCGCTTGAAAATCCATTTTAAAATTGAAGGTTACAGAAGTCAAAGCGACAGTAATTTTTATACGTCAAAATCTCATCAAAATAATTGACATTAAAACATAATACCAGTGAATTTTCATTCATCAAAAATGTCACAAGAATCTTCCCAAAGATAGAAAGGGGTATCATACCCTAAACTTGTATTCATAACAAGTCAATGACACACGAATTCACCAATGCACAAAAATTTATAAAACTTATCAATAGAAATCACGAAAATTGGTGAAGCACAAGTTCTAGAAGACTACACAAGAAATCCAGAAAACAAAATGAGAGTATGAAAACTCAAATGGGAGTACGAAAACTCAAATGGGAGTACGTAAACTCAAATGCACGTGAGCATGAAAAATCACCAACACGTGTAACACAAAGCGAGAACGGGAGCATGGAAACTCACCTACACGTGAGCATGAAAAATCACCAACACGTGTAATGCAAAGCGAGAACGGGAGCATGAAAACTCACATACACGTGAGCATGAAAACTCACCAACACGTGTAACGTAAAGCGAGACGCTATCTCAGGGTAGCTAACCAAAAAGAAAAAAGGTATGTGTGAGTGGAATCACACAAATGGTGTCTAGGCTAACCAAAAAGCAAAAAGGTATGTGTGAATGGAATCACACAAATGGTGTCTAGGCTAACCAAAAAGCAAAAAGGTATGTGTGAATGGAATCACACAAGTGGTGTCTAGCCTAACCAGAAAGCAAAAAGATATGTGTGAGTGGAATCACACAAATGGTGTCTAGGCTAACCAAAAAGCAAAAAGGTATGTGTGAATGAAATCACACACTAGCCTAACCAGAAAGCAAAAAAATATGTGTGAGTGGAATCACACAAATGGTGTCTAGGCTAACCAAAAAGCAAAAAGGTATGTGTGAATGGAATCACACAAATGGTGTCTAGCCTAACCAGAAAGCAAAAAGATATGTGTGAGTGGAATCACACAAATGGTGTCTAGGCTAACCAAAAAGCAAAAAGGTATGTGTAAATGGAATCACATAAGTGGTATCTAGCCTAAGCAGAAAGCAAAAGGATATGTGTGAGTGGAATCACACAAATGGTGTCTAGGCTAACCAAAAAGCAAACAGGTATGTGTGAATGGAATCACACAAGTGGTTACTAGCCTAACCAGAAAGCAAAATGATATGTGTGAGTGGAATCACACAAATGGTATCTAGGCTAACCAAAAAGCAAAAAGGTATGTGTGAATGGAATCACACAAGTGGTGTTGTAACGAACCAGAATTTCTATTAATTAAAATTTGAATATTTAATTGAATTTAAATATTAATAAGTGAAATTTATAAGTCGAATAAATTTTATTGCGAATAATTAGATTTAATTGGATAATTAAATCGATAATTTAATATGTTAAATTACAGAAAAAATTGAAAATTGGGTAAAATATGATTGAAAATGATTTGTAAAATTTTATTTTATCATGTTGGAGTTAGAACGATATTTTAGAACTTTTAAAATCGAATTAGAAGTTTATTTGTGAAAATTGAATATTTTAATATTTAAATCGAATAGTGAGATTAGTCAATTTTCGAACAGTCTCAGAATTGGGCGAAACTAGTTCCATTGGATCCGTAATGGTTTGTTATTACCGGATTTCAATTTTCGTAGCAATCGGAGTTTTCGTTTGACCTTGGCAGCTCGAAATGCATCGAAATTGTTTTAATATTAATTTGGCGAGTTAAAATAGTCATTTTTCAAACAGTCTCGGATTTCGAAGAAACAAGTTTCATCAGATCCGTAATGTGATATTATTGTATGGTTTCAAATATCGTGTCAATCGGATTTATCATTTGTCCGGGGCAAGCTAAAACGCACAGAAAATTGATTAATCCGTTTAATTTAAATTTGATCGTTTAATTCCGTATCTCGCACAGATGATCGAATTAGCCTTCGAAACATATTCCATTGTGTCCGGAACGCGGGGTAAACCCTAGAAACGCTAGTAACCGCGCGAGATTTAGAGTCCAGAAAATCGGATGAATAGTAAATTGAAAATATTTTCTATAAAAAAGGCCATAACCCATTCATTTTTCACAAAATAAAAACCTAGCTAGGGTTTTATCAGGAGCCGTCACTATCTGATTCCATGGCCGAAAATCATCCTCCTTCTCTCTCCACTTTCTCCAAATCCATCAACATATTCGATAAATGTTCAACTGCAGTGTTGAAGAGAACATCAAGCTCTACATTCTCAACGGTCAAGATCGTTTTTAGAGTTACAGATTGGCGGAAATCGACGCTCGAAACCTGGCCGTTCGCACGTGATTTCAGGAAGCATAGAGCAACCGAGCTCGCCTTTGTTCAAGGCGGTGGAGCATGAAGGACCGGGCTATGAGATGGCATCATATGATCGATGTGGAAGGGCTCGGGAAAGTCGCGTGTATTAGGGTTTTGATCGTGCTTGTGGGTTCTTTGCACGCGTGGTGGCCTGGGAAGGAAGAAAAGGAATGAAGGCCTGGATCTTGTCTTGCGTGATCAACGGCCAGAAGTGAGAGGGGTTGTAAAATAAAAATAAAGAAAATTTTAAATTGAATAATATTAGAATCGTGTAATGTTTGAAATGCTACAACTTTTTGCTACGAGGTCGGAAAAGCACGAAACCAGTTGCATTGGAATTGTATTGACGAGCACTACGTGATGTAGCTGGATTGGAATCGTTTGGAGCTAGTGAAAATTTCGGGTAAAATTAAACGTGCGTTTAATTTTATTCGAAAATAAAACGCTAAAACGAAATTAAAATCAAGGTGAGAACTTCTCACTCAATCGAATCGGTTTCGATTTTAATTTTAAATAGTTATATTTAAAATACTTGAATGTATGTTTGAATGATGATTGTTATCTATTGATTGTTAAAATAGACATTATGCGTCGTTAGTAAGCGGATGTTATTTATTAAAAACATATACCGCGAATATTTCACAGTACAGTGAAATTGGTATTATTTATGTACTTGGAGTTGATTTTCCCGCATTATATAGCGGATGAGACCCTATTGCGCCATCTATTAAGCGGATAATAATTTATAAATCCCATATACCGCGATAATTCCGTACTGGAACGGAATTGGTATTGTGCTAATGTTTGTGGATGCAGGGAAATAGGTTGGAGGGATCCAACTGGATTCCTCAACTGTATTGATTTATTTACAGATATTGTGATATTTGTTGATTATCATATCGATATATGATATTTGGATGTCGTGATTGACTATTTGGTGCTGTTGCATCATCGGATCCATTTTAAAGTTTAAAAAAAATAACGATTTTGATTTTAAAGGGATATTTAAAATGATTTTTTGAAATTATACGTTTTATTCAAATTTTGAATTGATTCATCTTAAATAAAATAAACGTTAAAATTTTAATATTTTAAAATTATGATTTTTTGCGAAATATAACTGAAATGTGATTTTTGAAATAAGTAGTTGATAAATTATAAAATAGTTTGAATTCAGATGCAATCATACATATGTGCAGCAGACTCGAGTGTTACAAGCTCGAACAAATACTCAATGCAACTGAACACATTAGGGACAGAGGATGCAAATATGATATGCCACAGACCTCAAGGAGGACGCAAAACAGAGAGTGAGAAATGCATATGTACTAGTGAAACAGGGTAATACCAAAGAATACAAGAACAAACAACAATGTTTGTACTAAATAGTGTGGATTCCAAGCAAGAGAGTCTTGTAATCAAAGAATCAGCAAATTCAAAATTTCCAGTTCCATAAAAGTCGAACATTATCACAAGCCGAAGTCAGGTGATAACACATTAATGTAGAAAACAAAATTCAAGTTAAAGCAACTCAAAGGCAAGTCCGAACAATATCAAAAATCATGGAACGGAAAGTTGAAATCGAACCAGTCAGGTATGCTACAGAGGTACTCAAAGCAGCAGTTTTCAAGTGTCTAAAGTCAACAACGTGCTAGTAAAAATCAAAGTGGTGATGAGAAAGAAAAGAAATTCATGGATCAAATAGCAAAAATCAAAACCGAAGTCATAGAATAACGTATACAAATTAGGGCAGAAAACAAGATTCAAAGTAATACCGAAGTGAAGGAGGAATCAACAATGAAACAACAATAATCGAACGGCCGAGCACAAAAAAAATTTACAAAACAACATCGAATCAACATCGAATTGCCGAAACACTATATTAAGAATGAATTAGATGTGAGTAAATTTGATTACTCACCTTGTCGACGAATTGAAGCATTCGAAACGAGGCCGAAGCAATCGAGGAAACGAACGAAGTTAGCAGCCATTATCCTTGATCCCAACGATGCCCTAATTTTGGACAAACGAGAGAGAGAGAGACCACCATTAATTTTCTTTCGGTTTGTTTTAGGTCACGAACGAGAATGAATAAAAGGAAAGGGGGCCGGTTATTATGCTTTGATAACCATCGGTACACAATTAAAAGTATGGGCCACTATTTAATTTCAAAGCCCATCAATCTTTTTAAAAATTTATAAAAGAATTTAAATTTAAAAAAAACTTCAGTTGGCAATTAGCTAGGAAAAGTAATCGTGCAAAGACGATAATTAATCGGTACGAAATACCGGGTTGTTACAGCATGGGTAACATTAGTAGACATAGGTAATATATACACACACACTGTCCATGTGCATGTACTGTATATGTATACAAAGAGTGAGCGTGCGTATGTCAACGTTCCTTTCTATATAATTTGATGTTCAAATGGTGTGTTGCTTAGCTCATTATCAGTATATGCGCTACTGAAGTTAGTGACCCATAGTTGAATTCCTCCCTTGTAATTCCTCTATTTGAAGAATTTTCACGAATGCACGACCATTCATTTTCAATGTCCTATACAAATTCTTTGCCAGAAACAAAACTCCTTAAATTATCAACAGTGGAAAATTTATTACGATATATCATTTGAGTTTGAAATTGGCCCTTAATAAGTTAGTACTCAAGTTAGTTCTTCTACTCTGTAAACATGTACATGTCTTTATAAATCTAACATGCTATCTATCTGTTCAACGATTATCATTCACATTGTTATCTATATCTATCTATTTAGATAGAACAAGCCAGTTCAGGACTCTAATAATATAGATCTTAAATAGGTTCGACTCAGTTTACAATTAATTAGACTGAGCAATATTTACAGCTTCCTAAAATGTCAGCTTTTTAAAGATGACAATATTATACTAATTCCGAATCGTGGGCAGAAACAAATACTCATCAGCAAAACATGCGATATAACATTTAATGCTGCACTATTTTGTTTTTACAGTTGGTGAAAGTTGTACAACATAATTTAATAGAGGTCGGCAGTGTATTCCAGAGTAAAAGTAATCTCATCATGTTAACATTGTTTGGTTTCTGACCTAAACAGCTACAGCAGTTATTATGTTTTCATTTCGCATATAAGATACTTCTTGGACTAGAATTTCCAACAATAGGATAGGCAAGTTCCATTTATAATACGATGATAGAGGACAGCAAGCTAGAACTTGCAGTGGCAATTTCAGCCTCATTTCTTTCCGCTGCATACAGGTCACTCTGGTTTTGTATGTACTAATCAGGAATACATTTTCACAAGTTCAGAATGCGTGTAGTATGCTGCATTTACTTCTCCATCATCAACTGTTTGGACTGCGAAATTTTACTTATTTACAGAACTTTGAAACTCATATAAACCTCTGTACATATTCTGCCATACAATGATGGTTATTTTTGCTACTTTAACGCGAACATGAGTTTATACTTCTACCATATTGGTATGCAAAAGCTGAGTATGCTTTCGTGCCTGGCTATTTTTCAGAACTTCATCAGTAAACATAATTCCACGTCCATATTGACAGGCTAAGTCTATCTTACAAATAGAGAATATACCGATTTAGGGTAAATAGATTGTTTTTTACTTGCTGTGTCTCAGAACTGCGAGGGGAGGCAGTATTATTATCATCTGCATGATATGACAACTGCATTCACATCTAAGTCTAAACCATATGTCAAACATTCAGTTTGTCTTCTGATATGCATGCTTTCATATTACTTATGCCATGGTTTGTTACGAAAGGGTGCTTTACAGTTCGGAAAATGAAAATAGTGCAGTTCAATCTGTTTGTCACAGTTTTGCTGCCAACAAGCTTGGGGCAAATACGATGTATAAGTAGTATGGTACAGTAGGATAACGTCCGCCGATATACATATTGACCTACAAATCAGTATGCATTTTCATACTGTTTTGTTCGTTGTTATATCGGATTAAAAACAGCTTACTGTACTGACTATAAATTTGTCGCTGTCGCTGTAAAACTTATATGCTTTACAAAAATGTAACTGACAGCCGTTACCAGTTGCAGGTCCTTTTATTCTCTAAAATAACGGGCAGCATTGAAGTACGTAGGAATGCTAGAGCGAAAAGAAGAGTTATAATCAGGAAGCGAAAAAGAGATAGATCTGGAGTGTACCTAGATGAGGGGAGATGGATGAAAGATACACGAAATTCAACTACAGCAGTGGTATACATGCAAAACATAAATTTTGGACGCCGTGCAAAACAGGGTTAGTTAAATCAGCACAAAAAGTTGTAACTGATTCACATTTTCGGTTTAAGTCAACTGATACATTTTACTGTAATAACAACAGGTAGGAAAAGAACTGTACGGCATGCAGCAAACATTTCATATAGAAATCTGTTAGATATAGTTCGCTCAAGTAATTGGTAAATAGTGTTCTCTTTTATTTACTTTTGGAACAACTAAAAAAACTGGGTTCACCCCAATGTAATGCTACATTTTACTGCATCTAATACTTAAATAGGAAAATAGAAAGCGCTCCTTTGCTTGGATGACATGTGTCCAATAAGATGCGACAATCGGAGATGGCATCCGAAATCCTTTCGTTTCTCGCATTTCCAATTCCCTAGCATTTCCCAAATCACATTCGCTAACCCTTTCTTTTTCCTAAAAAACACATCTGCTTCGATCTCATCCCTCGTCTAAACTTTCATACTCCATAATGGAGTCGGATCCTAATGGGTTACAGTATACATGTAGTTGGATTGTGGGTTACACTTACGCGATGCTAATAGCAAGGATTGTAATACTAGGGAAGGTGAGGGATCGGTAGCATAAAAACAAAAAGAACTAATGGTACGAATTTTTTACCTTCAACGATTCACTAATCATTCATAATTTATGAGTTTTGTTTCCATTTGTTTATCATATTTTTTATCAAGTTTTCTATAATTATTTATGTAGTTTAAAACTTATGCTACAAATTGGATCTCAGTTTTAATTTTATTTCAAAGTAATGGTAAATCCATTATGTCAATGCTACTTTTTTCTGTATAATAATATATTATAACATCCTAAGTTTCCCTATTCACACATGTTGGACTTGGACCTTTGAAAACATCATTAGCGCTGGTTCTTCAATTCAAATAGTCATCAGAGTTTATTATTTTTATATTCATTATTTTCATCCAATAAAATTGAAATCTTTTATGGATTACTTTAATGAAAAATATACATTTTTCTATGGTTAGTACTCCAAGTTAAATAAAAATTTAGTTATTGAAAACGGGTATTGTTAGGTTAATTTAAATAGTGGATTCCTGATTCCTTTCTCTTTTATATTGGTTCCAATAGTGGATGTAATCTCCCTAGAAGCCTCACATCTTATATTAGTTTACTAGATTGAATTTGTGATATTAATGTGGAGATGGAAGAGAAACGATTTTGGAGTTAAAAAAGAACAATATATTATAATTGACAACAAAACTTATCCTCATACCCAACTTTGAGAAATGATATATTTTTTGCATTGTGATGCCATTGTCACCCAAAAAGTTTCGTTTGGGTACCATGAAATTTGTACCAGGTATCAATATTTTCTTATGATCCTTAAGATCAAATTCAGTTTTTCCATTCGGCCATAAACAACTATGTATATTTGATTTTCGATGGCTGTTCATTATCGTACGGTGATAACTAATCATGTAACTTTGATTTTCAATGATCGTTCATTATTGTACGGTGAAAACAACTGAACAATATTTTTGTACTGGAAGCATAAACAATAATAATGTATGGTTTTATTCACTAATTCAATCTAACAACATCAATTACTATTTGCAATTTACTCCATGTTGTTGTACTTAATTAGTATTTGGTGAATTATTTACTAATCCTGAAAGGACCAAGACCGTCTTATATTTATAACTGTTTTAGTTATTGTTATTTCTAAATTAAAAAATCTAAGCTTGCAAATTATAGGTATTAATTCACATTGTTGTATCCACTGAGGGTGAGGCCTCTGAGCTCTTATATAAAAGAACTTCCATTATGTTCCATTTAGCATTTTAATCCTTGGCCGACACTCATGATTTTCTCAAGGGTAGAATAAGAAGCCTGCTTACATAATCTTTGGATATGGATTATTATTATCATATTAAATTTTTGTTCCTAAATAGTAATGCAATAGATTTGACTTTTGGTAAAATGCCATAAAACTATGTGTGCACTGTGGTTGAATCCTGTCCTTTAAATGCTCGGCACTTGGGAGGTTTTAATTGTACTATTTTTAGATACGTTTGTTTTCTGAAGTACATGCAAATTTAGTCAGGTTTTGTCTTGATAAAAATTATCAAATTCTTAGAAATATACGTGTTTTGTTTTTTGATGGTGGTTGAAGGTACAAATATTTATTTTTTGATATCTACGGATTTTAGGTGGATACAAATTCTAACTCTATTTCATCGTAAACCTCAAAGAACACCGATAACTGAATTTTAAGTCAACAAATAGTAATCAAGCTTCACTACTATAGTATGATGTATTTATATATTCTTTCTAGAGGGGCTTGGAACCCAATCTCATCAGTGTCAATTCATCATTTAAAAAATAACCGATATATTAGGACATTAATGTACAAAATTAAATGGTATAACCTTCACATAACATGAGCTCGGTGATATAATGCACCGTTACCCTTTATTTAATGTTCACTTATCAAACAAATATATAACATAGACCTAAAAAATAATACATTGAATAAAATAAACAATATGTAAAATTAAATAAATAAATAAGTAAAATTTAAGATTAAATTTTAACATAAACTGCATTAGCCAAGTTAGATATTTAGTGGGCAATACTACCAACATGTTTTGGGCTATGCATGACTTCCGACCACTACATGATGTTGCTCGAACTTTTTCTGCTCTACTGCAGTTGATGAATTCCCCTTTTCTATAATTCTCCTCATTTATCGTTAAAAAATTTTTATACATGTTTGTATCGCTGAAACACGCGCGTGCTTTGGTTGTAGAAATCATATAAAAGAATTTAAACCTTAAACTTCAGGTAATATGCTCCAATTTGATGGTTTTAATGATTGATATTAAGCTGATCCAACTGTTTATTACTGAAAACTTTTAAGAATGTTTGTTTACGAGTAGAACTTAAATGCACTAAATCCGTATAAAACCATAATTGTTAAGAAGTTCAATAAATCTGTATAAAACACTTAAATGTAGTATGTGCTTAAATGTTTTATGCGGTATTCCCCTTCCACCACCCCCTCCCCTATTTTTTTAATAAAAGGGAATAGGTTTTCATTTTGTTAAGCATTAAGCAAGTTTTGAACTTATAAGCATTTAACATCACACATTGCTCTTTTTGCCCAGGTGAACAATAGAGATGTTACCCTTGAAAAAGCACCTCCATGTAAAGAGCTAATGTGCTATACATCTAAAAATCCATTTAGAGTCAAACTTCCCCACCCAGACAGCAAAAAGAAACGAAATGAAAATGCCATCAGCAAGGAAAAGAGCCAGTCTCCATCGAAGAAGAACATAGTTGTTGTTAAGGGCTGACCAAGACATATTGAGCTAAGCATGACTTTCACAGATATTGTTAAGGGCCGACCAAAACATACTTTTGCTTTCACATATATACACCCTCATATATATATATATATATATATATATATATATATATATTCATCTCTATGTATTTTTATAAATATATCTCCAGATAATTCTCATAGGAGAAAAGCACTTGATCTTTTATAGTAGATGATTGTCACCTATAAGTATATATTTGCTAGACTTTCATATTTTACATACAAATCACCTTATCACTTTAAATTCATCACAGCTATAACCATATTATATTCAGATGCTGTGTACATACATATGTATGCATAATATTATTATTTTTTCTCTATAGGTACATATGTATGCATAATATTATTATTTTTTCTCTACAGGCACGCAAGCTCGCATGTCAAAGCTCCACCATCTCACTCACTCATCCAGTTCTCACAAGCTGATCCCATGGGTGTGACAATAAATATAAACCAACCCTCATCTGGTCACTCAACCTGCCTTTTCATCCTACTCTCTCTAGCACTTCACTTCACCCTACATCCGATCTCTTAGATGCGTATACAGCAAGTCACTCAAATATCATACAAGCTCATAATCCTACATCTCTGAGCAACTCGGGCATGCACATTATAGTTCTTCATCCCATCTCTTGCAGGCTTGCAACTCACAGTATCATCGACGTCTTTCAGTCCAAACTTCCCAGCATTTTTTAGCACCATCATATGCACACAACACATCTTTCAGAACGACCTATTACAACACCTTGCAGTATCATCTCTTCAGGTCTATCATTACAGCAACCTGGTAGAACATAATCATTCAGCATATATTTGCAACTATAGGTTTGTTACAATGCATGCAACATCAACACTTTTGACCCTTGCAAATCCTTGCCTGACCTCTCACATCAGCATCTTATCCATACCTGGCATGCATCAGTAGCTCCTCAGTCCCTGTCATGTAGCAATAGCAGGTCATAAGGCTGTCTCATCGCCTCGGCTTCACAAACTCATGCCTATCCTTTTCAGCCAGGCTGCACAACCCATGTTATATTCATTTACAAAGTTAGTGCAGTATTATCAATGTCAATATGTATATAGTGCAGTATTATCGATGTCAATACATATAATTATAAACTTATTTTTTTGTTTTACTTTTACCGATCATATTTCATTGATCATCATTGTGATGATCCCTAATATTTGTAATAGTTATTTCCCAATAAACTATTGTGCGGATTTTGATTTTTTTTTCTTAATAAATAATGAGTGCTCTATATAAGGGCCACTCTTTCATCAAAAAATAAGATAAACAATAAAGCTTTGCTATTTATGCTACACGAGTATAGCGATTATATTTCTAAAACTAATGTGTCTTAGTGATAACTGTCAATTGTAACACATATTTTTCTCTCAATAAAGGCAAAGAAGAAGCATTTTTAATATTAATTTATAATTGAAAATATTTCAAATATATATAGAACTATGCATGAATTTATAAACAATTTACATTCATATTATACCCTATCGTAACATTACTAACCATTCATATTCATGACGTATAAACCTCAACACAATCCTCTGAAACTGAAGTTGTAATATACAGAAATAATATATGTAGTTGTACTTCATGCAAATAGTCAATATAAGGAAGAAAGAAAAAGAATCACAACACTACACATGCCATTGCTCATAAACTCGTAACTTTCCGTGTGCGTAGCACGGGCCACTCACTAGTTTGAATCTGTAAACCATATCATCATGTTATAACTGCTATTGCTATGATCATATGATGTTCACCCCTGTTTATAAACATGTTATATCATATATTACTGTTATATAATGCTATTCTGTTTATTTATATCAGTTTATCACACTACAAGCTCCCTGTAGATTAGAATCACTATGGGTTGAAATGATACATACTCAAACGCGGACTTTAAAATAGGGAAAAATCGTTATGGGCTGAAATGATAGGCCTGAGCGATTTTTAATTATTTCATCTTACTTGGTACTGCGAGTTTAAAATGATAGAACCCGGATTTTCTTTGTAAATTACAGATTGAAATGATATATATCTGTATCATTTGACCTAGGTTAGGAAATTTTATACATAACCGTGGTTAATATATATTTTTCTGAAAAAAATATTTAGAGTATTTTAAAAATGTAAATTTATGATATTTTGATTTAAAATGAATTTAAAAATGATTTTTATAAAGTATTAATGGTTACCGTAATAAGTTAAAATGTTAAATAAATGAATATTTAAGTTGAATTTTTAAAATATAACTTAAATTGAAAATTGTGAATTTTGTTTAAAAGTGAATTTTAATTAAGTAAGTATAAATGAAAAATAAGTTATATTTTAAAATTTAAACTTAAGTGTTAAGTTGAAATTTTAATTATAAAGAATAGAAAATTTAATACTTGACTTTAATAAGTAAATTATTATCAAAATTTTGATTTATGTATGAAAATTTAACTTTATAAAATCATAAATATAAGGGTAGTTAAATGACTGTTTTAAAAGTGAAATATATGATTTTATAAGTTAAAAATGATTTAAAGTAAATTTAATTGTTTATGAAATTATATTGAAACTTCGAATTTTAATTGACAGCATTTTTGAAATGCTATTATTTCTAATGTAAAGGATATTACAGCATTTTGTAAATGTTGTAGTTGATATAAATGAACTTAATGGCTAGAATTGAACAAAGGCTATTACAGCACTTTGGAAGTGCTGTAGTTGATGGCCTTAACTAAAGTTTATTTGAAACTAAATTAAACCTATTACAGCATTTGTAAGTGTCGTCTTTGTTAAATAGAATTGTTTTAAAATATAACTTTCCGTAGCATTTTCTAAGTGCTGCGAAAGTTGAAATTTTCATTGTTTTGATAAATTTAAATGAATAAATGAACTTTGAAATGGCTAAATTTTTGAGAATTTTAAATGTAATTATTAAATATAATAACTTCACTTTTAAATGGTTTAAATGAAGAAATTTGATTTGAAATATAAACCTTTTAAATGTGAGTTGAAATGGTATTTTAAATTTAAATAAAATGAATAAGGTTTTGAAAAGATATGATATTTTGATACTTTGAAATGGATTTCAAATGATATTGAATTGTTGAAATGATATTTAATTTTTTTGAATATAAATACCATTTTTAAATTATAACCACGGGTTATAATAACGATTGGTTATTAAAGAGACTGGGACTGGATATGGACATACTCTCTGTCGATACCGAAAACCACTTTAACAACTGTGTACGCGGTGGAGATTCCAAAATGAAGTAGGATGGTGGCGACGATCCTATTGAGGTAGCTTCTCCGATCGGACACACATCTTCGATACCATTCTATTACTTTGTGATTGATTTGGTGTGCTCCTTTGATTTGCGAGTGTGGCTCGAGGTGGACGGTAGTGGCTGCTATGCTCGAAAGTGTAATTGGTATATCTACCTTGGCATTGCCTCGTGTGCCGTGTCACCTACCATAGCGAGCCTTACTACGAGTTTGGTTTTCTCCCTAGCCCATGGGGTATTTAGGGCAGTCTCCGGATCTGGAGATATGCTGATACTGGATGGACTACCGGGACTATTATGTGTTGGGGACTATATGGGCAACCCTTCGATGCTATTTTAAAGTAAGTTTATTTTACTTTAGATATTATTATAATAGCGCAATATTACTACATAGTAAATAGTTTAATGGATCCTTAGAGGATGGGCGGTCCCAAGCATCCTTTAAGTTACTTGTACTTTATTACGGTTCACTTGAGTTGGTTTACATTATATAAGTATATATATGTCCTGACTCGAGTGTTTTGTGTTTTTCTTTATGCTCGGGTCAGCCTGAGTATTCACAGCTTTGGATTCTCTTTCTGGAGCTGGTCTTTGCTGGAGATTCTGCCTATCGATTTATATCTCTATTTCCATTTCAGTTGTTCTAGTTTATCTCATGTATTAATGAACTTCTATGTATTTGGATTTCTATTATGTTGTTGTCAGACAGATATTATGTATTTGTTTTAAGACTTTGTTATAGTAGCTTCATGAACTACTATGGTATTTTATATTCCGCTGCGAGTTATTCTAATATTTCTATGTCTGTGATTCTGTGTGTTTGATTTCATTTGCTCCAAATTTATTTAAAATCTGTTATTTTGCATCATTCAAGTCCGACATGTGTGGATTATTGTCGATTTGAATGGTACAAAATAGGGATTGTTACATTTGGTATCAGAGCTTTGGTTTTTAGGCAAACCATTGCCTGCGTAGCAAAAACTCATTAGAGATAGGGTAGAAATACTCTAGAATGAGTGAAATCAATCTCAGATTCATATCTTTGTGAGAGAACGAATTTTCAAAGTATAAAATGATTTTCAAAATGATTTTAAAAGGATTTTTCAAAGATTGTTTTAATATAAAAAATTTCTTGTTTTAAAGGATTTTCAATATTTTCTAATGTCCTTCCTTTCGTATCTAACTTTTTAGTAATTTCTTTCATTAGGATATTCATCCAAGTGAATTTATCTTATCTTGTCTTGTCTTGTCTTAATATATATCTTGTCCTAAATTCGTTCTTGATTTTTCAGGATGAATCGAGGAAATGCCAGAGGTAGGGGTCATGGTATTGCCTCCAGCTCCTCAACCCGTTGCTCCTGTTAGATTCACTGTTCTCTGTAAGGAATTCACTCAACTTGGTGGAACCCCATTCACCGGTTCAGAGAGAATCATTGAGGCTCAGCAGTGGTTGAGGAGTTTAGAAAGGATATTTACTAGTCTCGAGATTACTGATGCCCAGAAGCGTCAGTTAGCAGCTTGGCGGTTGCATGAGGCTGCCCTAGACTGGTGGGAGTCTGTTAGGGCTAACACCGTCGAGGCTGATATAACTTGGGAGCAGTTTAGATATCTTCTCGTGTTTCTTTGAATTCTGTTTTTCTATCTTCTTCGTGTCTTTTCTAAGTTTGTTCTATATCTCTTTCCAGGGAGGCTTTTGTGGCAAAATGGATGCCTAAAGCCGGGAAATCTCAGCTTTATCATGAATCTATGGATCTCAAGAAGGGTACCATGTCTTTTTTCGAGTATGAGAGGAAGTTCAACGAACTTTCCAAGTTCGGTCCTAGCCTGATTGATACTGCTCTCAAGAAGAATGAGAAGTTTATTCCTGGTGCTCGCCCTAAGTACTATAGTCGTCTCATTGCTCATGTTCATGGCACTTTCACCCAGCTTATGGATATGACTATCCGTTATGAGAACCCAACTTCTAAGGGTCCTATTGCTTCTGGTTCTCCTTCATCTCAGTCTTCCTCTACCAATTCTAGGAAGAGAAAGCCTAATTTCCAGCAGCGGAAGCACAATTGGCTCAAGAATGCGGGTTCAGGATCTTCATCATCTTCTCCTTCTCAGAGGCAGCCTGTTGATCTCTCTGCTATCACCTGCTTTAGATGTGATCAGAAGGGACACCATGCCATTAGGCGCTGTCCTACCTTATCTAGTGCTGTTGTCCTTCCACCTACTCAGTTGGCGAGGCGTGATCTCTGCCATATCTGTCTCCCACCTGGTTATTTTAAGAAGGATTTCCCTACCCAGCATAAGGGTACGCCTTCCGGTATATTTGCTGTCTCATCTGCATCTTCTCCAGTTCCTACACCTGGTCCTGTTCCTAATGATGATCAAGGTACTCATTAGTGAAACCTTTCTTTATTTCTATATCATGTTCGTGTTTATTTGATATTGGAGTTTTCCATAGTTTTATTTCTGTTGGTTTGTGTGATAAGTTTGAGTATCTTTTTTTCTCCTGAGTTTGCTTCTGTACCTTTATGTGTTTCAAATCCAATTGGGGCTCCGTAAACCTTAATAGGATTTGTAAGCATGTGCAACTTTTCTATTCTGATTATTTCTTTAGTAGTGATCTTCATTGACTCTTGTAGTCAGATTCTATCCCGATGTAATTGGTGAAGTCACTACTTTACCTCCTAAGCGGGAAATTGATTTCCGTATTGATCTTATTCCTGGAACTCTAAGAATGGGTTCTATAAATGGTTAGTTATGCCTTTTGGTTTGACTAATGCTCCTGATTTCTTTGTTGATTTGATGAATCTTGTTTTTCGTGCTTTTCTTAATAAATTTTCTAAATGCCAAATCTGGAAAGATGAAGTCTGATTCCTTGGACATATAGCTTCTAGTAATGAAATTTCTGTTGATCTAGTCATGACCACTGCGATCAATGAATCTTTCTTTCTCTTTTTCCTTAGTCGTTCCATTATTCTATACTTTTATGTGTTTTCCGTACCTTGTTCCTTTTCGGGAATGAAAAGTTTTGAGTGGGGGAGAGTGTAACAACCCTGTATTTTATGATTATTTTATTATATATTTCATTATGTTAAATTGCATTTACTGATTTAAAACTTTATTTTATTTATTTAAAATGAATAATATGTTATTTAAAATATAAATTTTGATTTTTATGTGAATTATAAATCCAAACATGAATAAATAGAATATTTTCCAAAAAAGTGTATTTTTGGCCAAATTGGTCGAACTTTGACTTTTAAATTTAAAATTTAAATATTTGAATTTTTGAACTTTATCTCTTATTATGAAATTAGATTAAATTTCAAGAATACTGCTTTTCTTTTCGTTGAAATCTGATTTATATCGAGAAAGTTATACTTTTTACAATATTGTGTGTAAATTGATTTATTTAACAATATTGTTTACTTTAATTTATGTAAATAATATTTTTATTTGTCATATCTTATTCTAATTTATATACATATATATGTAATATGTAATGTTATGTATATATTTTATCTTTTAAATATTTTAAAGAGATGTTTGAATATTTTTTCCAAAGCTTAGTGTATTTATTTTCAATTTTTTTAACCTAGTTCTATTTTAAAGCTATTTCTTAATTTATTTATATTTATTTTTAATCATTCATTATTTTATTGTATTTAAATGTTATTCATTTTGATATGTATTTAAAAATGCAAACAGAATTAGGAAATTTGAAGAGTTTTTGACATTTTATATGCCTTGTCTTTTCACCTTCACTTTGCCTATTCAATTCCAAATAACACTTCCATTCAATTGTCGTACATATCACATTTCCTTCAGCAAATTCTTCTTATTTCTCACGCAAAACATAAAGCTTCTCACCCTAAAAAATTTTGATAAATATTTCATTTTTTTACTCTTTCTTCTTGTTTTATGTATTGATCTTACACTTGTTTCACCTTATATGCTCGGCCTCTAGCCTCCACCATCACCACCATCTCCATCACCACTTTGTCTAGCTAAAAACACCTACATCTCCTATTACCTAACTGGCCGTGGCCATCTTTGATGAAGATCCACAAAAATTTTTAGCAAAAACTTCCTATATATGCTAGCCGAGCTTCCCTATGGCCATCACCACCTCATACAACCCCTTGACCGACCTTTGCACCACCTTCTCCAGCCCCTACCTGACTCAAAGATGAAACGATCCGACTTTCTTACCACAGAAAATCGCATCATTTTTAAGAAAGAAAGGGATAGAAAAGAGAAAAGACAGAGAAGAAGAAAGGAACAACATCAGAATCTAAACAGCGGAACGAATAAATTATATTAATCACATAATACATTACATAGTATCATATACATCAGAGATACACAGCTAAAGCAACACATACTAGACAGTTATAAACACATGTCTAGTTATACAACTCAATACAAACGACTCAGAGAACACACAGTGGAAAACTATATAGTTATACGCAGAAGCCTCCTGCTCCATTGCTTCTCCAGGATTCGTCAAGCCAACCTGAATTCCGCTGGCTACTCGTAAAAATTTGAGTACCCAACAGTTTAAGAAAATCAGAATAAACTCTGGGTCAGACATGGGTCTGGTGTGAGTAAACGGTTAAAGTTACTTAACTTTAAAAACCTTTTGAAAGAAAGGTATCACGTAAGACTTCCCACACATAAACATGGAAAAGTTTTTACCTTACGCTAACCAAACATTTGATAGGAAATTCAGTGATATTATAAGAGGTCTAGGGTTTTCAAATAAATATGAAATAGCCGAAATTGTTACATTATTAAATTCCAGCTACTAGCCACAAAAGTGGGTAATACAATCAAATCCGATGGCACTTATTTGATTTTGGATTCCATACAATGGCAGGGCTACTGGGGTACCGTCCGTCACAGTACGTGGCCTAGATCAACGTACCGAGGAGTACGCCCTCTCCCCTGCAACGCAAAGCTGGAACCATTCCTTACTGAACAGTTCCGAATAAGACAACCCCGGCGGATGTAGCTATTCAACCGCCCACACAGCCGAAATAAAAGGGACTCTAGACAGGGGTAAATCTCACTCTCAAGTGGGGGCTACCCACGAAGCCTTGTTGCACCTCCCATGTTTTAGCCATTCCCGGTTGATGAGGCTTGAGGGTACGATTACCTTTAATGAACACATCACTTAGAATGCTCATCGTCCATGACGATGTTCTGAAAGCATTCAATCCATACAAGTTCGTTCCGGGTTCGAACGAAACCGAAGGCATTATCTCGTTACACTCATTTTGGAATCACCCTCAGAGTTAACAACAATAACCCTTGCACTCTGAATCTTCAACTTTACTTGAGATTCAGGACCTATCGTTAATTTGGATCGACGTGGTTTTCGGATATCCAAATATGGTAACCCGATCCCGGTTTCATCGAAATCCAAAACGTATCTTTTAGGTCCAAGTTGTTTTAAAGTTAAATAATTAAATTCAACTATCTATATACACACAAAATAGATAATTCACAAGTCACAATTGATAACCACATTATCAAATAAACAGATGATTCGTAACAAAATAGGTAATCCACGTCATTATCACAATAGATAATCTATATTACCATCACAATGCAACCAAGCATTCATACCACACAACATTACTTATCTCATTTCTGAGATTACATCCATTCAAGACAATCAATGTCATCCATTCATACATAAGCAATGATTTACTTAATCACAACATAATTAATTTAA
This sequence comes from Allium cepa, assembly GCA_030765085.1. NCBI lineage: Eukaryota > Viridiplantae > Streptophyta > Magnoliopsida > Asparagales > Amaryllidaceae > Allium > Allium cepa. The sequence continues at coordinate 283,964,004 of CM060934.1, read as the reverse complement.
AATGAATTAAATTAACTATGTCTATCTCTAATTAATTTAAAGTTAATTAAATTAATTACTTCATCTTTTAATTAATTTAAAATTAATTAAATTAATTACCTTTATCAAAATAAATCTTGCTTACATAAACATTAATTAAACCAATTAATTAATCATCTTCTTAATTAATCAACCTTGATTAATTAACTCTTAATCAAGTAATTAATCCCTAATTATTTTCATTAATCATATTAATTAATGAACCTTAATTAATTAACTATAATTAATTACATTATTGCTTAATTAATTACATTAATTAATCATGCTTAAATTAATTACTTCCAATTAATCAACTTTAATAAATATAAACAGTAATTAATTATTCTTAATTACTTCTTAATTACTTTTAATTACTTTATAAATTCTTTGATTTATTACACCAAGCAATAAACCCTTAATTACTTTACCAATCCATTTAAAATTATTTCCTAATATGTACTTTCACTTAACTTAATTACCTCTGTAATTTATTCATCAATTACTTCTCTTAAGTAATTACTCTTATCAAAACTTATTAAGTAACATACTTAATCATTTATCAAGTGACTATTCTTTAATTAATTAACAAATTAATTAACTTACTTGATCAACTCATCTCATAAATTAAAATCGAGTAATTCATTCCTTAATTACTCTTTAACCAAATTAATCTTCAATTAACAGAACAATTATCATCAACTATTAATTAATAAACCTTAATTATTAATCAATATAAAGTAATCAATCACTAATTACTTTTATAATTAAGTAATTAACCTTAATTAACTAATTAATTATCTCTTAATCATTAATTAAATAGAACTTAATTATTAATTAATAATCTTAATTAATTAATTCATAATTACAATTAATTAACCTTAACTACAATTAGTTAAACTTAATAAAAGTAGTTAATTAATTCTTAATTAACTTGTATTATAGATTAATAACCTTTTTAATTATTAATTAAGAAAACCCAATTAAACTTAATTACTAGTTTATTTATCCCTTAATTACTTAATTAATAAATAATTTCAATTTAATTAATCACTAGTCATTAATCTTATCATCATAATTATTAGTTAATTAATTTAATAATTATACTTAATTAACCCCTTTAAAATAATTAATTAAATTAATTTATTAAACTTAAAATTCTTAATCAACTTAATTAATTACAAATCATTAACACTTAATTATTCTTCAAGATAAAACATTATCTCTAAATAACCTTGAAATAACTTTACTTAACTTAATTCATTAATTAGTTTAAAATATAAAGTAATCATTAATTACTTTCTTTTAATTATTAATTAACTATTTTAAAAACATTTCCTTAAAATTCCCTTTTTATATCTTAAATAAGTTTGAAAAATAACATTAAGGTTTTAACTTAAAACATTTAATACCATTCATACAAATTCATTTGTATAAACACATTAATTCATAGAAATGAATTACAATCATTTAATTTAGCTTAAATCATTTAAAGTTTAAAAATTAATTTATTTTAAATTTGAAAATTTGGTTGAACATTTTAGTTTGGGTCCAATCCATGTATACTGGAATTCAAATACAAAGTACATCTCTTTTTTTTAAACAACCTGACTTTAAAAAATTTAAAAACTGTTTTAATTAAAACTTTAAAACTGTTAAACTTAACAGTTTAACCCTGCATGCAAAAACTCAGGAACCACTCGAGACACAACCCATAATACACAAGCTTCCCCCGAGTCATCTACCTTATATCCCGAGTCCCACTTCGAGAAAAACAAGCAACCTAAAACAAAACACAATATACTGACACCATCCACCTGAGCAAGTGCACCGGCGCTGGAATCGCCTCCGGCCAACGCCGACTCCACCGTCACGTCACTCTACCACCCTACAAACCCCTACGATCAACCAAACATCAACACATACCTCGATTCAAAACCGAGTACCCCTGGTTGAACAGAACCCCAAAGCATCATCAGGAAATTCCACTGAACCCTCGCCTCCGATCAATGTTAAGCCCTACAACTCCGGTAATGGATCGCCGACCCACCACGCATCCTTCACCCAAAATTTCTTCAAGCTCGATTCACCATAAGAAGAACAGTGGTTCAATTTACAGCAAGAACCAAAACTAGGTTTAAAAAAATCTCGAGCAAATTCAAATTCCACAATGGATTACAAACTCTTCAACAAATTTTGCCGCACTCTCCAATCCTACCACTAACTCCATCATGAATCCCGAGCAACCCAGATGCACAGATCAACAGAATTTTGCAAAAACCCAATTTCCAGTTGAACCCCAAATACTTACTTAATACAGTTTTAAAAAATTGTGAATTTCTTTCCAGAATTCATAATTCCCAGTGATACTTTAGTTTATATAATTATTTTAACCAAATTAAACACATGGTTTCAAACATTGATGTTAATTTGTTACTGCATTTTTTTATTTCCAGATAAATTTCAAAAATCATAGACTTTGTTCTATTTTTGTTCTTAGTTTATACTTAAACTAACTTGTTTGTTTTAAATCTATGACTTAACAATTGTTTGAATAGAATAGTTTGAAGATTTGATCCTTTTTCTCAGATTCTACAGTAAAATACAGAGAGGAAAAATGAAAACCAACATGCACAGTTTCTACTAAACAAAACCTATTGCAATCCTTATATCTACACAGAGACAAACTCATATAAACATCATCACTACTTACTTGCAATAGATAATTACTACTTTAATTTTTTGTCAAATGTTTACTCACCTTTTTTAAATGAAGAGCAGAGGTTTAAATCTTGATGATAAGGTGGAAATTTGCAAAATGCTTTGAACCTGAAGCTTTTAAAAACAGAAATGCCTCATCCCTTGATTTGATTTAAGTTGGAATGTTTCAGGTTTGTTTTTTTGAAAACTTGCTATGCTCAAACTTTTTGCTTCAGATTGCCTTGACCTAGATTATCCATTTGCAAATACTAGAAATTTTTGAATTGGCTGGAATTCTTGCATGCATTTGAAAATTTGCAAATATATTGCAGATTTTGTTTTGAAAACAAACTGCAGGCATGCAGTTTTGATTTGCACAAGATTTCAGGTTATAGTAAACAGAGATTGATGTTTAAATTTAAGGAATTGATGCAGGTTTGGGAAAAAGTTTTACAGGAAGATAAATTTGCAGATTATATTTTTTGAGGAGATTTTAGATTTTCATTTTGAGGATTGGTTTGAGTTGAGGTGTGTTCAGATCTGGAGCTGCCATTGATAATTTTAGTTTCTTTTTTTAGGAATGATCAAAAATTTTAAAGAAAAAGAAGGTGAAGGAAGATAGTGTTTAAATAGGCAAGTTTTTAGATTTATTAAATTAAAAAGAAAATTAAAAAAACATATGGACACTTGTCTTAAATTTACATTAATGTTCAACACTTGTTGTCAAAGTGTTTAAGAACTTAACACATGTCAATTTTTATATATATTTATTCTAAAAGAAATTTAAAAGCCTTTTTAAATTATTTTCCTAATTACTAATATGTTTTCTTAATTAAAAAAAACTTTTTTAATTAAATTCCTAATTAACAAATACATTTATAAATTAATAAATGTTTGCTAAATTTATATAAGTACAATCCTTAAAAAGAAATACAATAAAGGCAATTATAATAAATATATATATATAATATTGCAAACTCATTTTAAAAATGCTATTTCAAAAGCCTTGTATTTATTCTTATTAAATAATTACAAATCCAAATTTCCATAGATAAATTTCTATAAAAAGTATAATGTAAAACAAATCTTATTTTTAATTAAAAACATTATCTATATATTTAAAACCAAACTATGTATTATTTTATTTTAATATGTATATTCCTTGAATCAAATTTATATTCAATCCAAAGTCAAATTTAAAAATCCAAATCTAAAATAAATTTAAATAAATATAAAATAAAATTTTAAATAAGCACATTATTATTTACAAATAATATATCCTATTTTAAAAATCAAATTAAAATGCACAGATATAAATATATTTAAACACATTTATTAATTTTGAAAATAATAAATCTATTTAGAATTTATTTATATAAACAAAATAATTATTCTTATTTTAAAACCAATTTATAACGATAACTAAAACATTATATTATTATTACTTTGCTATTTATTTTTGAAAAACAACAACTTTATCAGTTCAAATAATTTAAATTAAGAGATTATCACATTTTAAATTCCTGGAAATTCCGGGACATTACAAAAGACCTCTGCCACATCAGTACGTGACCTCACCAGGCCTAGCCGTGCCAATACATACCTATGACCGAACCATATTTGCATAGAAAACCCACTTTGTTGCCTTGTACTTGTGTTGTACATGCATATCCACTTCCATGCCTTCATATCCATGTTATGGCCGACTCTATTGAACCCAGACCTAATCCAAATTCATATCACGGGCCGTGTATTTTTAACCTATGGCCGAGCGTAGGGTAGTTGAAAGCAAGTGCAAGCGTTTGATTATTTGTTGTTCCTTAATTCTAGCTTGTTTAATGTTTAATTTTGGTTTGAAATTCATGTAATATATTTTGTTTTGTTTGATATGTGACAAGACAAATACCTTTGGCTCTCTCTCACTCGAATCCTAGTTGTGTTTTCGTGCCTTTGTGGATCTTAGTTTGTGTGTTTGGTTGTTATCTCCAGCTTGTAGAGGTGAGTAATTCTCACCAGACAATTTATACTTATATAACTAGTAAACTGATAGCATTTGAATGTGTAAACTATATCATCATGTTATAACTGCTATTGCTATGATCATATGATGTTCACCCCTATGTATAAACCTGTTATATCACCTGTTACTGTTATATAATGCTATTTTGTTTATTTATATCAATTTATCACACTGCAAGTTCCCTGTAGATTAGAATCACTATGGGTTGAAATGATACATACCCGAACGGACTTTAGAATAGGAAAAAATCGTTATGGGCTGAAATGATAGGCCTGGGCGTTTTTTAATTATTTCATTTTACTTGGGACTGTGGGTTTGAAATGATAGAACCCTGGTTTTTTTGTAAATTACGGATTGAAATGATATATATCTGTATCATTTGACCTAGGTTAGAAAATTATATACAGACCTGTGGTTAATATATATTTTTCTGGAAAAAATTCAAACTATTTTAAAATGTAAATTTATGATATTTTGATTTAAAATGAAATTAAAAATGATTTTTAAAAAGTATTAGTGGTTTCTGTAATAAGTTAAAATGTTAAATAAACGAATATTTAAGTTGAATTTTTGAAATATAACTGAAATTGGAAATTGTGAATTTTATTTAAAAATGAATTTTAATTAAGTAAGTATAAATGAAAAATAAGTTATATTTGAAAATTTGAACTTAAGTGTTAAGTTGAAATTTTAATTATAAAGAATAGAAAATTTAATGCTTGAATTTAATAAGTAAATTATTATTTAAATTTTGATTTATGTATGAAAATTTAATTTTATAAAATCATAAATATAAGGGTAGTTAAATGATTGTTTTAAAAGTGAAATATATGATTTTATAAGTTCAAAATGATTTAAAGTAAATTTAATTATTTATGAATTTGTATTGAAACCTTGAATTTTAATTGACAGCATTTTTGAAATGCTATTATTTCTAATGTAAAGGATATTACAGCATTTTGTAAATGCTGTAGTTAATATAAATGAACTTAATGGCTAGAATTGAACAAAGGCTATTACAGCACTTTGTAAGTGTTGTAGTTGCTGGACTTAACTAAAGTTTGTTTGAAACTAAATTAAACCTATTACAGCATTTGTAAGTGCTATCTTTGTTAAATTGAATTGTTTTAAAACATAACTTTTCGTAGCATTTTCTAAGTGCTGCGAAAGTTGAAATTTTCATTGTTTTGATAAATTTAAATGAATAAATGAACTATGAAAGGGCTAAATTTTTTAGAATTTGATATTTAATTATTAAATATAATAACTTCATTTTTAAATGGTTTAAATGAAGAAATTTGATTTGAAATATAAACCATTTTAAATGTGAGTTGAAATGGTATTTTAAATTTAAATAAAATGAATGAGGTTTTGAAAAGATATGACATTTTGAAATGGATTTGAAATGATATTGAATTATTGAAATGATATTTAATTTTTTTGAATATAAATACCATTTTTAAATTATAACCATGGGTTATAATAACGATTGGTTGTTAAAGAGACGGAGACCGGATATGGACATACTCTTTGTCGATACCGAAAACCACTTTAACAACTCTGTACGCGGTGGAGATTCCAAAATGAAGTAGGATGGTGGCGACGATCCTATTAAGGTATGAACGAGGACCCGACTCCCGTGAGTTGGTTTAAGGTGGCTAAAACAGGAGCGATCGACGGGCCAAGTGAGGTAGCTTCTTCGATCGGACACACTTCTTCGATACCATTCTATTACTTTGTGATTGATTTGGTGCCCACCTTTGATTTGGGAGTGTGGCTCGAGGTGGGCGGTAGTGGCTGCTACGCGTTACCACCAGCCTGAAAGCGTAATTGGTATATCTACCCTGACATTGCCTCGTGTGCCGTGTCACCAACCATAGCGAGCCTTATTGCGAGTTTGGTTTTCTTCCGTAGCCCATGGAGTATTTAGAGTAGTCTCCCGATTTGGAGATATGCTGATACTGATGGACTACTGGGACTATTAGGTGTTGGGGGCTATATGGGCAATCCTTTGACGCTATATTAAAGTAAGTTTATTTTATTGTAGACATTATTATAATAGCGCAATATTACTATATAGTAAATAGTTTAACGAATCCTTTGAGGATGGGCAGTCCCAGGCATCCTTTAAGTTAGTTGTACTTCACTTGAGTTGGTTTACATTATATAAGTATATGTATATATGTCCTGACTCGAGTGTTTTGTGTTTTGCTTTACGCTCGGCTCAGCCTGTGTATTCACAGCTTTGGATTCCCTTTCTGGAGCTGGTCTTTGCTGGATGTTCTGTCTATCTATTTATATATCATTTCCATTTCAGTTGTTCTATTTTATCTCATGTATTAGTGAACTTCTATTTATTTGGATTTCTATTATGTTGTTTTCAGACTGATATTATGCATTTGTTTTGAGACTTGGTTATAGTAGCTTCATGAACTACTATGGTATTTTATATTCTGCCGCGAGTTATTCTGATATCTCTATGTTTGTGATTATGTGTATTTGATTTCATTGCTCCAAATATATTTACAATCTGTTATTTTGCATCATTCAAGTCCGACATGTGTGGATTATTGTCGATATGAATTGTACAAAATAGGGGTTATTACAAATGTGCTTTACTTCATCTACTTTACGACATGGTAAGATGATGCAGCAGTTTTAGCTAGACCTATACGGTAGAAGATAATAGTTATTTACGAATACTAATAACAATATAGTTTAAAATAGAGCCAATAAAAACAATCCTACCTTGTGAATTAATTTAGAATATTTTATTCAATTTTAAGTTAACGTGATGTATTACATGAATTACAAAACTTGAAAATAGTAAGGATACACTTATAATCTGTCCATTGTAATATTAATGACCTAGAATTTATGTCATTTAAATTTGAAATACTTAATTAATTTAAATATTGAAATATTGGTTGAATAAGTAAAATAGCTTAAATTTCAAAATAGAGATTTATTTTAATAGTGAATTTAAATAATTGGAATACTTGAATAATTTAATTTTTGGATTTAATATGGATAAAAATGAAAATCATGACCTGGATATCTTATTTAAATTCTAGTTAAATAAGAATGATAATAGTAAACTTTTAAATTCTATTTAAAAATGATCGAAACATTTTAGTAATAACTCGTTTTAATTAACAAATGAAAATAGCCTTTCGGAGCACGGTCTTGGATTTTGACAAAACCAGTTACATTGATCCGTAATAGAGAGTTATTGTATTCTGTCGAATTTCATGGTGATCAGACGTATTGTTGGTCATGCAAGTTCGAAAAGCTTATGAACTAATAACAGAAATTAATATAGTATAACTGCATTTAAAAGGCTATTTCTGTATATTTTCGAATTAAGTCCTGAGACTAGCTCCATTGTGTTTGTAATAGGAGTATTGCTTATAAAACGCCATGCGGCATGCCTTGTTTGGAGTCTGAGAGTTTCGGGTGTAAAATAGCTTGATTTTTGAACATAATATACATATATACGACTTATTTTAGGCCATACTGTAACGAACCGCTATTTTGGACCATTCAAATCGACAATAAAACCATACATGTCCGACTTGAATAATTCAAAATACCGAATTGTTAATTAAAATTTGGCAAAACCCAGCATATACAGTAAATAAATCAACCACAGAATCACAGACACAGAGTAATATAAAATAATGCAGCGGAATAGATAAATAGTAGTTCATGAAGCTACTATATAAATAACAGAGTTAGAAATAAAAATACAACAGAATATCTCAAATACAGTGAAGTCTCTAGTACGAACAGATGACCTCTCCGAATGAATCAACCGAAAGAGCTGAAAGCTGAATCAATAGTTGGATCCTCAAACGAAGCTCCAAACTCCAAAGGTGAGTCTCAAACGATGTATCGCTTAGTCTGACCCGAGCGTAAAGCAAAAACATAAAACACTTGAGTCAGGATTAACATTCTTATATCAATAAATCTGTAACAACCCGCATATTTATCGATTGAATATTTAAATATTTTATTTAAATATTTCATCGTTTGTCGGATTTTGGTCCGAAAAGCTACTTTTTGCAAACAGTCGAATTGGGACTCGAGACCACCCCCATTGAGTTCAAATTGACGTTTGCGACCTTTTTGAGTATAAACATTGATATGTTTGGAGTTAGTCGAATTTTGCTACTTTTCACTTAGGGCCTTTGTTTGGGTTTCAGCCCATTAACCCCATTTATCAACCTAGCTCCAACCCACTTCTCTTCATTCCTTCATAATTTCCTAATACATTCAAGCTTCATCAAAAATGGGGAAGGAGAAAAAGAATTAGAATTCCTAAGCCCTAGTTTCCATTTGCAAATCCAAGTTCTAGCTCCAAATCCTAAGAGAAGCTTTGGTAAGTATCATCTTCTTCTTCTCCAACTCATTCTCTCTTTGATTTCAGAAATTTCCTAAACCTAACTTAGGGAATGTTCTTCTTTTGAGCTTAGATTCAAGCTTCTAGTGTTGAGATTGAAGTGTGGTTGATCTTCCCTTGTCTTAAAGCTTCTCCTTCATTGATTTGGGTTCAAAGGTGAGATTTTTATCTCACATCTATGTCTATAACTATCTTTGATTGTTGGGTATGAATTCCTAACACTTATTTATGTTCATTTGCTTTTGATTTGGATTGAAGTGGTGAATATTCCAATTTTTGGTGTTTTGTAGTCAAATCTTTAAAAATACAATCTTTGATGTTTGAACATGTTTTGGTGATGCATCGAGGAGCCGTTAAGGCTGGGTTGTCGCTAGGCATAAATCCTTAGTCGTCGTTGCTCGTCCGATCGCTCCCGAAACGTTTTGGCCACTTTGGCCTAGGCAAATTGTTGCCCAGACCAGGTGACCAGACGTCGGTGACCAAGTCCAGACGTCTGGTTTGGACCTGGAGAGAAAAAAATATAGCCATGCAGGATATAAAAAAAGGCAGAGACTAATTCCAAACGTCTGAAATTTAGGATCAGACGTCTGGATAGGTCTCAGATGTCGGACTTGAAGTTTCAGACGTCTGGGTGTTCTCTGGATTATTCCCAGAGAACAAATCCAGACGTCTGGGTTCTAAACCATACGTCTGATTAGTTCTCAGACGCCTGGATTGGACCTTCACACGTCTGGAACTGTTTAACTTGCCTATTTTGGCTATTTTTGAGTATATTTCCAACTTTAATCGATTCGTGTTGATTCCCTTTTTGTTGTTATCATTTATTATGGACTTTGATGACATTTTCATCGTGATTTTTGGGAATATCCATTTTAATGGATTTGGTATCGATTTCTTTGGATTTGATTCACATCTTCAAATGTGAATTTTTATGATTGATTGTTTCTACAATCAATTCTATGATTTGTCACTTTAAAATATAAAGGTTTTCTATACTAGTAGTATATATCAAAACTCTTTCCTCAAAACGATTTCAACTCTATTTTCAATACCAAACTCGTTTATAAAACCGTTTTCCAATCTACTAGTATATATACAAACCTTTACCTCACTTGTATGAGAAATCTAATTAAACGGCTTAGTAAAACAAGTGGTATGAAACGCTTGCGTCTACTTCGTTGGTTAATTTTTGGACTTGTTCGATTGAATCTCTTGTGACAATTTTCTAGTGGAGAGCTACAGTTTGTTCGTAAATATTTAAGTTAAGCTAGTGGTTATGGGACATGAAGCTAAGCTCATATATTTACTAGCTTACTGTAATTGACACTTCTCTTTGATCATGACGATCATTTTATGTTTTAGACTAGCATTGTGCGATGTCTTTTTGATTTGGTTCATCGGATGTCACGCTGTACGACGTCGTTGTTCCCTTTGATTGTGATTTGGTTCATCGAATGTCACGCTGTACGACGTCGATGCTCCGAATTATTTGATTTCTGGATTTCTTGTGTTGATATCTGGAATTTATGTTTCACCAACTTTTACGATTGGTATTGATATATATGTCATTTATTGTGGCTTGGTGAAGGAAATTAGGAGTATGACATTCCTTTTTATCTTTGAGAAGATCTTTGCGATATTGATTAATCTCTTATTGATTTTTCAATTATTTATTTATCACACCTTGGCATTGTGATTATTATACGTTTAGTCATATCTCTTATTCTATATCATTTCATTTGATATTTATAGCTAGACTGATCCGTTTATTATTTTCTTCTTATAAATAATACTCGGGTCAGACTGAGATTTTACAGGTGCTTCTGCTTGCCACCTTATCGGTCCATCATATGATCTTTTGGCTAACTACTTTAGTTGGGTAGTTCTTGTTGTATACATCTAAGTTATTGACTCCTTGATGTACACATATTCGTTTGGCTTGCACTTGTATCTATTCTTTTGTGATATTGTGGATCTTTATAGACCGCTACTCTGATATACACTTCCTAGTGTAATATTCATATCTATTTCCGCCTTTGTGATATGAATTGTCTGTGACTGATTTATGTTATGTTTATTTCTATATTTGTTTCCGAAGATGTTATAGCCACTGTGTAGTAGCTTTGAGTTTGTGTCGGTATGTCGGATTTCCTCTTGAGATGAAAAGTTATATTTTTATCTGGCATATCGGTACTCGCACAAAGCAATTATACAGATGGTCGCTCCTCAACAGCCTTATTCTCCGTGCTAGTCGACAGCATTACTCCGTAGTGTTCTTGGCTAGCGTGGGTATAGAGGTGGCGCATCACAGCTTGGTATCAAAGCCAAACTTCGGAACAATGTAGAATAATTTAACAAGGATCATCGTCCTAAGCCCATCTTAGGAGTCGTGCTTTAGGATTTAATTCGAGTCTTCGTACCGATTCATCCTATTTTCTTTATGATTCCTTGTTTTATCAATCAAGTTTGACTGAAACTTATTTTGAGAATAACGTTTTCCTCTTCTTTCTTTCTTTCTTAAAGAAGATAAATGGTTAGACCTGGCCGTCCCAGCGCCGGTCAATCTAGTGCCACTCCACCGGATGGAGTATTTATGTCTGCCCAGCAGCTTCTTGATCTAGTAAAGAATGCTCAAGCTGCCGGTCCCATTCCAGAGCCTACTCATCCTAGATCCGGTTTCGCACGCTTGTGCAGAGACTACACTGATTTGGGTGGAAGGCCATTCAAGGGATCCGAAGGTGTTGTAGAAATTCAAGCTTGGCTCAAATCATGCGATCGTATCTTTTCTCGCATGAACCTTATTGATCTACATCGAGTCCAGGTGCCTTCTAGCATGCTCCAAGAAAGAGCATTGGATTGGTATGAGCTTTTAATTTCTGAAATCGTTGAAGCAGATCTCACTTGGGAGCAATTCCGGGAAAGGTTCGAATTGAAATTTGTACCGGAGGCCGAAAAGGTAACTTTGGCCCGGCGTTTTATTGACCTTGTTCAAGGTGAATCTTCTGTGACAGACTATGTCGCATCTTTCGAATCTCTTTCCAAATACGGGGTTGAATACATTAGTACCCCATTGAAGAAAAATCAGATATTTGTCTATGGCTTGAATAAGAATCTTAAGAAGCCATTGCTTTTGAAACTTGAGGTTTCATTTGATCAGCTTATTGAGATTTCTCTTCGTCTTGAAGAGGCCGATAGAGAAAGCGATATTGAAGTTGTGCGTGCCAAACAGAAATTCAACAACAACATGAAGAGGCCTATTAAATTCGAAGGCCCCAATCCCATCAAGAAAGGGAAGCAACAAACTCCGGTAGCAAAGTCTCCTATCTCTAGTCGTGGACGATGCTACAATTGTGGTTCCACGGACCACTATGCAAGGGAGTGCCCGAAATCTCTCTTTTTCCGTTATTGCAAAAGTTCGGGTCATCTTATATCTATATGTCCCATTCTTCAAAACAGGAGAGAGGGAGAGCTGAATATTGTGCAAGCTGCTGGTAACACTTCTCGTGGTCAAAGTATTTCTCATTTAATCCTTGATGACATTTGCTTTGTGATTATCTTGTTCGTGTTCTTTTTGATATGGGTTCCATCTCACTATTTTATATCAAAAGAACTTGTTGATTCTTTTTCTTTAAATATTTTGGGCTTGATGACTTCTTTGAGGATTGTGAATCCGGATGGTAGATCCGCAACACTCAATTTGTCTTTATTGATGTCGAAAATTATTTTATGTGATTTTTCTTTCCGAGCCGATATTTTTACTTAGGCTCCGGAATTGATTTGTGCGATAGGATTGGCTTAATCATTAATGAAGCCTATATCCTATTTTCTCGAGTGGACTATTCATCTTCGACATTTTCAATCTGTTAAGCAGATTTCTATTTTTCCTGTACGATTTTGATTCCAACTTGATGGCATCATTTATTCCTTAAGCCCACTTATAAGGAAAGTGTTATTTCTCTCATTCATGTAGTTTGAGAAATTTTCCGGTATTTTTGAGCTTGTCTTAGGATTATCACCTAAGTAATCTTTTGTGTGGTGCTAAGGTCTTTTCAGTTTGACCTTACCACCGGTTTTCATTTGCTACGAGTTGTGGAAGTTAGCATTCCACTTACCGCATTCCGCACTTGTTATGATTCCTATGAATGAATTATTATGTCATTCAGTTTGTCCAGCTTATTTCATCCATTTTATAAATCGAGTATTCTATGAATATTTCGATGAGATCATTTTTGTATATATTGATTTTGGATGAAAATAGTAATTTAAAATTTTGCAAATCTTTTTCATAAGATTTATTTATAAGTAAAATTGGATTTTTGTTCTTAAAACAAGCAAGTAATATTTGTAAAACTTTTAAGAAACTTGTTTATTTTAAAGAAGATGATTTTGTGATTGTATTGCCCATTGAGTGCTTTGAGAATTTTGGTCGATGCGCTTGATCAACGTTATCGATAGGAATTTCCTAAACGTTTTGATGAGACAATCAAACACGATGTATTGACTTGTAAAAATGTAAATTTTTGTAGAAAGATTATTACATAAAAATAAAAATGTAATTTTGAAAGTTTTAACTTTTCGGGAAAGAGGATTATTTAAAAGAACTCTTCCTTTTGATACTCTTATTCTTGTGATTCCTGAAGGGGAACCAAGACTTTGCTATTTGTACCGATACTAGTCGTATTGGTTTGGATGCCGTTCTCTTGCAAAGGAGAACGTGCTATCACTTGTGCTTCTAAATCATTATAGCTTATCGAGACTAGATATGCCACTCATGATCTAGTGCTCGCGGCTATTGTTTTTACTTTTGGAATTTGGCATCATCATATTTGGATGAGGAATTTGTTCTCCATCTCGATCATAAATCTTTGGAATATTTATTTTCTCATAGGGAACTTCATGTTGACTCGAGTTCCTAGCATCTTATGATCTTGATATTCTTTTTTGTTCCCGAAGGGAAGTCTTGTTGCCAATACGTCTTGTCGTAGGCAACAAGGTGTCGATTCTTTAATGATGTCGGAATGGAATTATCTTTTTATCAAGTTCATCGGGCGTTTTGATGTACTTCGTTTTATTGAGTTTCATCTCATTTCTTTTATGGACTTGCGTCTGATGTTCTTTTATGGTGTTCGGTTCATCGGATGTACTGTTATTATACTACATCGATGTTCCGTCTTATCTGGATCAATGGATGTACCATTATTATACTATATCGTTGTTCCGGTTTATCGGTACGTAGCGTTTTTGTACTACGTCAGTGTTCTGAAATTATTCGGGCTTTGGTTCATTGTGCATACCGCTTTTGTAGTACGCTGATGTCCCAAATTATTTGAGTTTCTAGTTTCTCGGGCGTACTGTTATTATACTACGTCGTTGCACCAGCTCAATTTTCTGCTATTCTTGACGTTCTCCACGTCTTTTATCTACGGAAATGCCTTAGGGATTCCGGTTTTTATTCTTGTGCCCGGTGATATTGTGGAAATTGAAGTTTCACCGGCTTTGATTTATGAGCAACATTTCATTCGCATCATTGCTTTGGAGGTTGAGCGCCTTTGGAATAAAGATATTCTTCTTGTGAGAGTTCAATGGTTCTCAAATCTTAGGGATTACTCTTGGGAATCTAGAGAAGTCATCGAGCGATCCCGTTCGTGCTAACTCTTTTATGCTCTTTATGGTGAAGTTCTTATTTCAACTTTCTTTTGTGTTGATATGCTTTTATGGTTGTTACTCTTTATTTTCTTCTTAAGTATTGCGAGGACGCAATTTCTTCATGGAGGGGAGCCTGTAACAACCCGCATATTTATCGATTGAATATTTAAATATTTTATTTAAATATTTCATCGTTCGTCGGATTTTGGTCCGAAAAGCTACTTTTTGCAAACAGTCGAATTTGGACTCGAGACCACCCCCATTGAGTTCAAAATGACGTTTGCGACCTTTTTGAGTATAAACATTGATATGTTTGGAGTTAGTCAAATTTTGCTACTTTTCACTTAGGGCCTTTGGTTGGGTTTCAGCCCATTAACCCCATTTATCAACCTAGCTCCAACCCTCTTCTCTTCATTCCTTCATAATTTCCTAATACATTCAAGCTTCATCAAAAACGGGGGAGGAGAAAAAGAATTAGAATTCCTAAGCCCTAGTTTCCATTTGCAAATCCAAGTTCTAGCTCCAAATCCTAAGAGAAGCTTTGGTAAGTATCATCTTCTTCTTCTCCAACTCATTCTCTCTTTGATTTCAGAAATTTTCTAAACCTAACTTAGGGAATGTTCTTCTTTTGAGCTTAGATTCAAGCTTCTAGTGTTGAGATTGAAGTGTGGTTGATCTTCCCTTGTCTTAAAGCTTCTCCTTCATTGATTTGGGTTCAAATGTGAGATTTTTATCTCACATCTATGTCTATAACTATCTTTGATTGTTGGGTATGAATTTCTAACACTTATTTATGTTCATTTGCTTTTGATTTGGATTGAAGTGGTGAATATTCCAATTTTTGGTGTTTTGTAGTCAAATCTTTAAAAATCCAATCTTTGATGTTTGAACATGTTTATGGTGATGCATCGAGGAGCCGTTAAGGCTGGGTTGTCGCTAGGCATAAATCCTTAGTCGTCGTTGCTCGTCCGATCGCTCCCGAAACGTTTTGGCCACTTTGGCCTAGGAAAATTGTTGCCCAGACCAGGTGACCAGACGTCTGGTGACCAAGTCCAGACATCTGGTTTGGACCTGGAGAGAAAAAAATATAGCCACGCAGGATATAAAAAAAAGGGCAGGGACTAATTCCAGACGTCTGAAATTTAGGATTAGACGTCTGGATAGGTCTCAGACGTCTGACTTGAAGTTTCAGACGTCTAGGTGTTTTCTCGATTATTCCCAGAGAACAAATCCAAACGTCTAGATTCTAAACCAAACGTCTGATTAGTTCTCAGACGCCTGGATTGGACCTTCAGACGTCTGGAACTGTTTAGTTTGCCTATTTTGGCTATTTTGAGTATATTTCCAACTTTAATCGATTCGTGTTGATTCCCTTTTTGTTGTTATCATTTATTATGGACTTTGATGACATTTTCATCGTGATTTTTGGGAATATCCATTTTGATGGATTTGGTATCGATTTCTTTGGATTTGATTCACGTCTTCAAATGTGAATTTTTATGATTGATTGTTTCTACAATCAATTCTATGATTTGTCACTTTAAAATATAAAGGTTTTCTATACTAGTAGTAAATATCAAAATTCTTTCCTCAAAACGATTTCAACTCTATTTTCAATACCAAACTCGTTTATAAAACCGTTTTCCAATCTACTAGTATATGTACAAACCTTTACCTCACTCGTATGAGAAATCTAATTAAACGGCTTAGTAAAACAAGTGTTATGAAACGCTTGCGTGTACTTCGTTGGTTAATTCTTGGACTTGTTCGATTGAATCTCTTGTGACAATTTTCTAGTGGAGATCTACAGTTTGTTCGTAAATATTTAAGTTAAGCTAGTGGTCATGGGACATGAAGCTAAGCTCATATATTTACTAGCTTACTGTAATTGACCCTTCTCTTTGATCGTGACGATCATTTTATGTTTTAGACTAGCATTGTGCGATGTCTTTTTGATTTGGTTCATCGGATGTCACGCTGTACGACGTCGTTGTTCCCTTTGATTGTGATTTGGTTCATCGAATGTCACGTTGTACGACTTCGTTGTTCCCTTTGATTGTGATTTGGTTCATCGGATGTCACGCTGTACGACGTCGTTGTTCCCTTTGATTGTGATTGGTTCATCGGATGTCACGCTGTACGACGTCGTTGTTCCCTTTGATTGTGATTTGGTTCATCGGATGTCACGCTGTACGACGTCGTTGTTCCCTTTGATTGTGATTTGGTTCATCGGATGTCACGATGTACAACGTCGTTGTTCCCTTTGATTGTGATTTGGTTCATCAGATGTCACACTGTACGATGTCGTTGTTCCCTTTGATTGCGATTTGGTTCATCGGATGTCACGCTGTACGACGTCGTTGTTCCCTTTGATTGTGATTTGGTTCATCGGATGTCACGCTGTACGACGTCGATGCTCCGAATTATTTGATTTCTGGATTTCTAGTGTTGATTTTTGGAATTTATGTTTCACCAACTTTTACGATTGGCATTGATATATATGTCATTTATTGTGGCTCGGTGAAGGAAATTAGGAGTATGACATTCCTTTTTATCTTTGAGAAGATCTTTGCGATATTGATTAATCTCTTATTGATTTTTCAATTATTTATTTATCACAGCTTGGCATTGTGATTATTATACGTTTAGTCATATCTCTTATTCTATATCATTTCATCTGATATTTATAGCTAGACTGATCCGTTTATTATTTTCTTCTTATAAATAATAGTCGGGTCAGACTGAGATTTAACAGATGCTTCTGCTTGCCACCTTATCGGTCCATCATATGATCTTTTGGCTTACTACTTTTGTTGGGTAGTTCTTGTTGTATACATCTAAGTTATTGACTCCTTGATGTACACATATTCATTTGGCTTGCACTTGTATCTGTTCTTTTGTGATATTGTGGATCGTTTTAGACCGCTACTCTGATATACCCTTCCTAGTGTAATATTCATATCTATTTCCGCCTTTGTGATATGAATTGTCTGTGACTGATTTATGTTACGTTTATTTCTATATTTGTTTTCGAAGATATTATAGCCACTATATAGTAGCTTTGAGTTTGTGTCGGTATGTCGGATTTCTTCTTGAGATGAAAAGTTATATTTTTATCTGGCATATCGGTACTCGCACAAAGCAATTATACAGATGGTCGCTCCTCAACAGCCTTATTCTCCGTGCTAGTCGACAGCATTACTCCGTAGTGTTCTTGGCTAGCGTGGGTATAAAGGTGGGGCGTCACAAAATCCAACTCAAGTTAAATATTAACTGAAATACAAATAACTTAAGGATGTTTGAGATAACCATCCTCTAAGGGTCCATGGAACTATCTACAAGGTAGAAATATACACTATAACACTGTGGTCATTCAATTTTATTTAGACTTCAAAATCAAAACATCATTTCCCTTTCAAATATATCTATTTTCCAAGATAGTGTATATATATATATATATTAAATAATTTACAAAGTAAAGTATTTGAAATTTCCTCAACTACACAAATTGATTCTAATCAACTCAAGTTCCAAATTCCCATTTATTCATAGCTCAATTCATTAATTCAATTCAGCTCCCAATAACCATTTAAACTTTCGTTATATTCAAAGCTTTAATATTCAATATTTTAAAATTAAATCTAACAGTTTCATATAGATCTTGATTTAGCTTCATCATTATTATTTGGTCAGGAAATATCTACTGAACAAGTTCAATATCATTTAAATAGCCTTAGATTTCATTTTACAGAATATTTCCTTAAATTTATTTAAACTTAAAATATCAATTTAATCCCTTTTACCAAAACCAAGTTATAAAATCATATCTTAAATCCCGAATTCAATAGTTTCAAATCGATTTAATTGAATATAATTCTTAATTAAATACCATTTCCAATTAATTCAACTTTATCTTCTCAACTCTAGCTTATTCAAAATTTTACCAAATCTAATTTGAAATATAAATTTAAACGAATCCTTAAACATATTATACGTATTAAATCAATCTCAATTAGATTAAATATTATTATTAGGTCTATACATAAAATTTTCATTTTTATACATATAATATTCTAAGAATCAGCCTTTATTAAAACTATATTTTTATTTCCCAAACCATAGAAATTATTTTCAAAACATTTATATATATGGACCAACGATGTCTGTATATAATTTCCTACGTTATGGTCATGGGATACGGATATTTATCATTTCAATTCGAAATTTAAATATACGGGTAGATATCACTTCGACCCGCAATCCCAAATTCAATTTAGTTGAAAATCGCTTGGGTTTATCATTTCAACCCATAACGAAATTCTCCCATCCAAAAGTCCGTTCGGGTATGTATCATTTCAACCCATAGTGAATTCTAAACTACAAGGAACTTGCAGAGTGATAACAGATAATACAATAAAATAACAGGCATATATCATCTATAAAATATAATATAAACAACAGGATATGGTGTCATATCCCACAGGTGAACAGTTACAGAAAATAGCATATATATAACCATTTAAATGACTACAGCATCATATTTCAATTGTCGTTTCAATTGAAATCAAATTAATAAAATACAAGAACGTTAATCGTGAGTGATTGCTCACCTTTCGAGGCTAGAGAAGAACGATAATGAGGTCAGTTATGAATCCCAATACGAACTTTGAAGCAGAGAAAAATTGGCATGAATTTGATGACAAAGCTGATAGATAGAAATCGATGGAAAAAAATCAATCGGTTTGATATAAACAGAGTATATATTATATGTGTTATTTAAATTTCCTTAAAATCTCAATAAATTTAATTTAAGACAGATATTCAAATAAAATATTCACAATGTTTGAAACTGATATTAAATTTAAAATACACATTAAAACAAAACGTCATCATATTATTGAAAAATTAATACTTAAATTTAAACACATAAACGTTTTTTCTCCTAATCAATATTACTTTTAAACACACACACAAAATAAAATATAGGCATAATATATATAAAAATCATCATTTATTTAAAACACGCATTTTAAAATAACAAATTTATATATAGTTTACTCAAAATTCAAAGCATATACTTAGAAAATCAATCTATATATATAGACCATACATTATGAAAGCACTACAGAAAAGGGGAAAAAACAAAACATACTTTACATATATACACACTAGAATCGAGATGAAAATTATACATTTAAATTTTTAGTTTTACAACATAAATCACTAATGCATTTACAACACTCAGCTGCCATACTAATATATGTTATATTTGAACAGGAATAAAAATCTAACTATATTTTCAAAATATGTATATTACTAATATTTTATAATAACAAATAAGATATAAAACTAACGTATATATACATCTCTGAAAAGCTTGGCTTAAAATTCACATAAGCATTAAACATTAAAAAATATGTAGCTGTAGTTTTATGCTAAAATATCAATTAAATGGAGACTGTTATAATGTGAAAATTTGTGAACGCGAGTTGAAATATAATGATGGATTTGTCAAATATATTGGAAGCAGAGGACAGGGAGGGAAGAAGCAAAGCATGGAAAACAAATATAAAATAAAAAGAAGAAAATGGAGGTCATACCTTCAGAGCTCACGCACGCAATAAGAAATGAAGAAAATGTTGAGATGCAACTGAAAACTATTTGTGTACGAGGCTTATATTTATACATGATTGCATTGATTGAGGTGAGAGAATATAGGTAAGAAATAAATTTAAATCAATTATACACGATTGCATTGATTGAGGTGAGAGAATATAGGCAAGAAAGATTTGAGCGAATATTTACAGTGGTATTGATTGCGTGAATTTAGCAAAAGGAAACTGCAAGAAATCTTTGGCAAACATTTTGTACACGTTTAAAATTTATTAGGAAGTAAATGGGTTGATTAAAACGCAAGAAATATTTATAAAATAGGAAGGTGGTGAAAATTATTTGCGTACAAGGTTGAGTATTTAAATGAAACTAGTATTGATTGCTTGGAGAAACGGCAGGAAATAATTCCTGTCAGGAGGAATTTGTGCGTGATATTTGATTTAGGAGATAATTGTGTTGGATAGATTAAAAAAAGAAACGTACTAATTAATGGTATGGGAATATTAAGGAAATAAAAGAATTTCGTTTGAATGGTAAGGAAAATTAAAGATTTTGTTCCTATTAATTGCAAAGGAGTAAATGGAAAAGAAGAGATACTTATACACGTGAATTTCAAACAATCTTGAAACAGATTTTGAACTTATAAAGAGAAATAAATTTGCTTGAAACTGCTACACGAATTTTTATTCCTATCATAAAAATGAGGAAAAAGGGAAGCGTAGAAATTTGCACGTAACTTATCAAAACTAGATTTAAAAGAAACTGAACGTCTAGGGAAATGATTTCTTTCCCACTTGGAATGCAAAGCTACGGATAAATTTATTATTTAACGTCAAAATAAATATTATTCCCAATTGAAACCATATTAACTTTTAAATCATTAAATTAACGTATAAAATAATAACAACTATCTACTGCTTTATAGTAAATAAAAAAAATTGTAAATTCACAGAATACAACCTGTTACTTTTATTTCAAAATATCTTTCGTATAATAATTATTATATTTGAAAAATATTTTTAAATAATTTTCTCTTTTAAAACTTATAAATAAAATATTATTATGTTAACCACCAAATTAAATGTTTATTTTAATACATTCTCTTTCCTTAATGGAAAGATTTCAACAAATACAAATATTAATTTCGTATTAAAATCAAATAAAAATCTAATTCAACTACTTCTTTTTGTTAACAATAAATCAAATATTATTTAATAATTTCACATAACACAACATATCCATTAGTTACCAATTTTAGTTCATTTGTTATAGGTTAACTTATTTGAATTACAACAATACAATTAAACTATTGTTTCCTCTTTAATTTTATTCAATAGATCAATATTTACAATTAACAATTATTGTCAAAATTCTTAACATTTGTTGTTTTTAATTCCAATTGTAAATCTCATATAAACTATTATTATTCCCATCATTTTTGTTTCTACCAAATTTAAATTAGAATTTTAAATTGGTATAAAATTTCGGATCGTTACCTATTACCATTTTTTTTCCAGATCTGAACTGCGTTGCAGAAAATGAAGATGGGAAGTGATTTTGAAATGGTCAGGAAATCCAAGATTTTTATTCCTATTAAATATGGAGACGCAAATGAAAGTGGAAAGTTTTACATGTGAATTGGAGGCAGGGTTTTAATTCTTTTTTTAAAATGCACGTGCTGATTTGATTTTTAACAGCTAAGATATGAAATCAAAGAGTGCGTACAATATATGCAATAATTAAAACGAACGTACGCCCAAATTAATTAACAAGTAACATAATCTAAATTTATATGTTTTCTTATTTATTCACTACTTATATTTAATTATATGTAATCCAAACATTAAATTTTTATTTCAAAATATTTTTATTTAAAATTTCTCAAAATTTCAATTAAATACGTTGTTAAAAACCATTTAAAAATTTTTGGGCTGTTACACTCTCCCGCACTCAAAACTTTTCATCCCCGAAAAGGAAGGAGGTAGGGGAATAGCAACAAACAGAAAGAAAAAATAGATTGAAGTACAAGATAAACAATTAATTTAAAACTATACAAATTTTACTTGAAATATTCATTTAAAAACTTCATTTGAAATTTAATTTTCTTTAATACTTTAATACTTTTCAAAACTCCTTTAAAAACAATTATTTACATTATTACTTATATTTACAAAGAAGCTATTGAAAATATTAAATCCAAAATTTATTAAAAAAAAATTATTTATCTCAAGATACTTCCAACATTACAGATAAATTAATAATAATTCTCTTTAAATATATTATAATTAATTAATAACTTCTGAAACACTAAAATTTTTCTATTATACCATGTAGTATATAAATGAACAATATTTAAAAAGGATATATTCAACAAGGAAAGAAGGTAGATTCGGGAAACAGAATCAAGGTGAATAACTAAAGCTGAGCAGATAAGGTAGATTCAAAAGAATAGTATCGGGCACGAATAGTTAATTTCAAACCAAAAGAATTTCAATTTCAAAGATTAATACATAATTTCTTGTTGGAAATACTTTTAAAATAAAATACCTTTTCAAAAAAATACTTTTATGTCGAAACCAATTTTCCTTTCGAAAATATTTCAATAACTCGATGTTTCAACAAGTTCATCCTCGTTCTTGCAGACTCTGGCCATGCGTTGATCTGGTGCAAAGCTAGAATTCTTCAAGTACTTAGTAGACCTGTTTCAACAACCAGTGAAAATACTTGAAAAACCTTTAAAAACAGATATGGAAAGTACAATCCAAACAAAATAACCAAACCAAAACCTTTGTCTAACCATGGTTCGCAGATACACAATGGTTACGCCTGGATCCCCCAGGAAACAATCCGTACCCGTAAGCTTTCTCAACCCTGCGAGTTACGCCATGATGACTAGTAGGGTGCAGGATACACAATGGTTACGCTTGGATCCCCCAGAAAACAATCCGTACCCCTAGGTTGTCTCAGCCAGGCAGTTTCGCTACAAATGCGACCTACATAGATTGCAGGATACACAATGGTTACGCCTGGATCCCCCAGGAAACAATCTGTACCCCTAGGCCGTCTCAGCCAAGCAGTTGCGCTATGCAGTCGCGAGAAAAAAACCATGGGTTACGCCACGGTGGGACACTCGAGTATCACATCCGGAAAACCAAAAATCAGAGAGAATAATATCGATAAAATGAATCCACAATGTGGCCACAAAACGGATATCAAGAAGAAGGCACTTTCCATATCTTTACTTCGAAAATACGTATCATATAGTACCTTTTCAAATCACTTTCAAATATCATACTTATATAAAGTCCATTATATATAGGATTCCATTTTCAATCGAATACTTTCCCAATCAATAGTGTATCAAATCACACTTATATAGACTTCGATTATATGAAATTTCTCTTTCCAAATTGAGTACCTTTCAATCAATAGGTTTAAAATAAATTTCGTACTATACAAATCAGTTTTATATAAGTTCGATAACTCCCAAATCAAGTATTTAGTAAATCAAGGTTCTCAAATTTTTTATCGTTTCAATAACATTTCAGTTTCAAGATCATATATGATTTCACCAAATTTTCTTCCAAATTAAATATATTCAGTTTCAAAGTTTCTTAAACAATAGGTTTAGAAAATAATCCAAATTTCCAAATCAACAAAATTTAGGTCAAACAAATTCATTTTCAAAATCACCATATAAGTACTGGTTTTAATTCCAATCTAATTTCAAAACAAAATATTCTTCTCAAAATCAATTATACTCAAAATGGTTTCTAAATTTATAATTATCCTTTTAAAACCTTTAAACTATTTATTTCTATATGAAAAATCTAATTTTCCTTTTTCAAATTATTTATTTAACAAAAGTTTCAAATTTACTTAAGTCATACTCTTCATACTTTAAACATACAAAACTAAACTTATATTCTTTATCAAATATTTTATACTATTCGAAATTTCTTAGTTCTAAAATTTTAAAACTTGATTTGGAAGTGCTCGAACCTTCAAAATAGTCGGTGAAATCAAATTTCAAATCCAAGAGTGGGAAATCAGCAACAAATCAGTAAATCAATTTTTTTTTTAAATAGAGTTATACTAAATCAAATCGAAAACTCGAGGATTGAACACCGGCTTACTTTAAACTATTTCAAATATATATACCTATATCTTTCGAATATCAAATCATACTTCAGAATTTGAAATCAAAATTGGTTTCACAAAGTCACTCGCATAGCAAAGCTATTAAAGTGGCCTCTCCCCACTCTGAAACTCGAAAATCGATGTCGATGATGCGCGCACTCATCACCGAAATTATTTTCCAGCGACATAAGTGAGTTCTGGACTTCTATTTTCTTTAAAACTTCTTTGAATTTTTTTTCGAAATCTTTGGAATTCATTTGAAGTCATTTGAAACATTTCTTATTTAGAAAATACTTTCAAATCTTATTATTATATATTTCAAAATCTTAAACCAATTTTCAAAAATACCGGAGTCCAATCTCTCGAATTTCAAATTCAAAACCTTTCAGTTATAAATCATTTTTATATAAATAAATTTTCTTATAATGTTTTCAAAATTTCAAATCTTTTCGAATCTTCAAATTCTTGTTTTTTTAAAGGTATATAATCCTTATCGAAAACATTTTCTCTTTTATATATAGAATAAAATCATAGTTACCCAAATAAAAATTTCGACATATAAAACAATTTTAAAATACAAACAAAACCCGATTTTCAAAGGATGATTCAAGAATGGATTTTAAAACAAAGATAGAGATTTAATTTAGAGGAACTCCAATCAATAGAATCCTGATTCGAAGATAGACTCAATCGAAGATGAGATAATTAAATTACAAAATAGAAGATGGATATACTTCTATAAATCGCGGGCAACCTTTACCGGTCAACCGTGATTCCAAAATTAGATCGGTACAGAATTCTGAGGCAATTCGACATTCGATCGCTAGAGATATAATTCGGAACAACAAGAGATAGTAGCATCTAAACCGTGGGATACATAAATCTCCGGTGAATCAATGCCAATTGTAAAGGAGTTTCACCCCCTTTACAAATCATTCAGTGGAGTCATTGGATACTCCAGAATCAAAAGAATATAAATAGAGAGAGACAAAAATGAATTTTTGAACCACATGGGACGTTCCAAAGTTCAAAGGAAATCGAGTCAAAAGGAAGAGATTCAAATCGAACGAAAGTGATTCTGTAAATAAATTTACCATATATACTAAGTTTTGCCTAGAGCAAAAGCTCTGATACCAACTGTAATGACCCGCTATTTTGGACCATTCAAATCAACAATAAAACCATACATGTCCGACTTGAATAATTCAAAATACCGAATTGTTAAATAAAATTTGGCAAAAATCAGCATATACAGTAAATAAATCAACCACAGAATCACAGACACAGAGTAATATAAAATAATGCAGCGGAATAGATAAATAGTAGTTCATGAAGCTACTATATAAATACCAGAGTTAGAAATAAAAATACAACAGAATATCTCAAATACAGTGAAGTCTCTAGTACGAACAGATGACCTCTCCGAACGAATCAACTAAAAGAACTGAAAGCTGAATCAATAGTTGGATCCTCAAACGAAGCTCCAAACTCCAAATGCGAGTCTCAAATGCTGTATCGCTTAGTCTGACCCGAGCGTGAAGCAAAAACACAAAACACTCGAGTCAGGATTAACATTCTTATATCAATAAATCCAACTCAAGTGAAATATCAACTGAAATACAAATAACTTAAGGATGTTTGAGATAACCATCCTCTAAGGGTCCATGGAACTATCTACAAGGTAGAAATATACACTATAACACCGTGGTCATTCAATTTTATTTAGACTTCAAAATCAAAACATCATTTCCCTTTCAAATATATCTATTTTCCAAGATAGTATATATATATTAAATAATTTATAAAGTAAAGTATTTGAAATTTCCTCAACTACACAAATTGATTCTAATCAACTCAAGTTCCAAATTCCCATTTATTCATAGCTCAATTCATTAATTCAATTCAGCTCCCAATAACCATTTAAACTTTCGTTATATTCAAAGCTTTAATACTCAATATTTTAAAGTTAAATCTAACAGTTTCATATAGATCTTTATTTAGCTTCATCATTATTATTTAGTCAGGAAATATCCACTTAACAAGTTCAATATCATTTAAATAGTCTTAGATTTTATTTTATAGAATATTTCCTTAAATTTATTTAAACTTGAAATATCCATTTAATCCCTTTTACCAAGACCAAGTTTTAAAATCATATCTTAAATCCCGAATTCAATAGTTTCAAATCGATTTAATTGAATATAATTCTTAATTAAATACCATTTCCAATTAATTCAACTTTATCTTCTCAACTCTAGCTTATTCAAAATTTTACCAAATCTAATTTGAAATATAAATATAAACGAATCCTTAAACGTATTATATGTATTAAATCAATCTCAATTAGATTAAATATTATTATTAGGTCTATACATAAAGTTTTCATTTTTATACATATAATATTCTATGAATCAGTCTTTATTAAAACTATATTTTTCTTTCCCAAACCATAGAAATTATTTTCAAAACATTTATATATATGTGGACCAACGATGTCTGTATATAATTTCCTACGCTATGGTCATGGGATACAGATATTTATCATTTCAATCCAAAATTTAAATATACGGGTAGATATCACTTCGACCCACAATCCTAAATTCAATTTAATTGAAAATCGCTTGGGTTTATCATTTCAACCCATAACGAAATTCTCGTATCCAAAAGTCTGTTCGGGTATGTATCATTTCAACCCATAGTGAATTCTAAACTACAGGGAACTTACAGAGTGATAACAGATAATACAATAAAATAACAGGCATATATCATCTATAAAAATATAATATAAACAACAGGATATGGTGTCATATTCCACAGGTGAACAATTACAGAAAATAGCATATATATAACAATTTAAATGACTACAACATCATATTTCAATTGTCGCTTCAATTGAAATCAATTTAATAAAATACAAGAACGTTAATCATGAGTGATTGCTCACCTTTCGAGGCTAGAGAAGAACGATAATGAGGTCAGTTATAGATCCCAATACGAACTTTGAAGCAGTGAAAAATTGGCACGAATTTGATGACAAAGCTGATAGATAGAAATCGATGGAAAAAAAATCAATCGGTTTGATATAAACAGAGTATATATTATATGTGTTATTTAAATTTCCTTAAAATCTCAATGAATTTAATTTAAGACAGATATTCAAATAAAATATTCACATTGTTTGAAACTGATATTAAATTTAAAATACACATTAAAACAAACATCATCATATTATTGAAAAATCAATACTTAAATTTAAACACATAAACGTTTTTCCTCTTAAATCAATATTACTTTTAAACACACACACAAAATAAAATATAGGCATAATATATATAAAAATCATCACTAATTTAAAACACGCATTTTAAAATAACATACTTATATATAGTTTACTTAAAATTCAAAGCATATACTGAGAAAATCAGTCTATACATATAGACCATACATTATGAATGCACTATAGAAAAGAGAAAAAAAACAAAACTTACTTTATATATATACACTAGAATCGAGATGAAAAATATACATTTAAATTTTTAGTTTCACAACATAAATCACTAATGCTTTTACAACACTCAGCTGCCATAATAATATATGTTATATTCGAATAGGAATAAGAATCTAATTATATTTTCAAAATATGTATATTACTAATATTTTATAATAACAAATAAGATATAAGACTAACATATATATACGTCTCTGAAAAGCTTGGCTTAAAATTCACATAAGCATTAAACATAAAAAATATATGTAGATATAGTTTTATGCTAAAATATCAATTAAATGGAGACTGTTATAATGTGCAAATTTGTGAACGCGAGTTGAAATATAAAGATGGATTTGTCAAATATATTGGAAGCAGAGGACAGGGAGGGGAGAAGCAAAGAATGGAAAAAATATAACATAAAAGGAAGAAAATGGAGGCCATACCTTCAGAGCTCACGCACGTAAGAAAAAATGAAGAAAATGTTAAGATGCAATTGAAAACTATTTGTGCACGAGGCTTATATTTATACACGATTGCATTGATTGAGGTGAGAGAATATAGGCAAGAAATAAATTTAAATCAATTATACATGATTGCATTGATTGAGGTCAGAGAATATAGGCAAGAAAGATTTGAGCGAATATTTACAGTGGTATTGATTGCGTGAATTTAGCAAAAGGAAACTGCAAGAAATCTTTGGCAAGCATTTTGTACACGTTTAAAATTTATTAGGAAGTAAATGGGTTGATTAAAACGCAAGAAATATTTATAAAATAGGAAGGTGGTGAAAATTATTTGCGTATAAGGTTGAGTATTTAAATGAAACTAGTATTGATTGCTTGGAGAAACGGCAGGAAATAATTCCTGTCAGGAGGAATTTACGCGTGATATTAGATTTAGGAGATAATTGCGTTGGATAGATCAAAAAAAGAAACATACTAATTAATAGTATAGGAACATTAAGGAAATAAAAGAATTTCGTTTGAATGGTAAGGAAAATCAAAGATTTTGTTCCTATTAATTGCAAAGGAGTAAATGGAAAAGAAGAGACACTTATACACGTGAATTTCAAACAATCTTGAAACAGATTTTGAACTTCTAAAGAGAAATAAATTTGCTTGAAACTGCTACGCGAATTTTTATTCCTATTATAAAAATGACGAAAAAGGAAGCGTAGAAATTTATACGTAACTTATCAAAACTAGATTTAAAAGAAATTGAACGTCTAGGGAAATGATTTCTTTCCCACTTGGAATGCAAGGCTACAGATAAATTTATTATTTAACATCAAAATAAATAGTATTCCCAATTGAAACCATATTAACTTTTAAATCATTAAATTAACATATAAAATAATAACAACTATCTACTGCTTTATAGTAAATAAAAAAAATTGTAAATTCACAGAATACAACTTGTTACTTTTATTTCAGAATATCTTTCTTATAATAATTATTATATTTGGAAAACATTTTGAAATAATTTTCTCTTTTAAAACTTATAAATAAAATATTATTATGTTAACTACCAAATTAAATGTTCATTTTAATACATTCTCTTTCCTTAATGGAAAGATTTCAACAAATACAAATATTAATTTCGTATTAAAATCAAATAAAAATCTAATTCGGCTACTTCTTTTTATTAACAATAAATCAAACATTATTTGATAATTTCACATAACTCAACATATCCATTAGTTACCAATTTTAGTTCATTTGTTAAAGGTTAACTTATTTGAATTAAAAAAATACAATTAAACTATTGTTTTCTCTTTAATTTTATTCAATATATCAATATTTACAATTAACAATTATTGTTAAATTCTTAACATTTGTTATTTTTAATTCAAATTGTAAATCTCATATAAACTATTATTATTCCCATCGTTTTTGTTTCTACCAAATTTTGTTCAATATTTTAAAAAAAAATTAGAATTTTAAATTGGTATAAAATTTCGGATCGTTACCCATTACCCTTGTTTTTCAGATCTGAACTGCATTGCAAAAAATGAAGATGGGAAGAGATTTTGAAACGGTCAGGAAATCAAAGATTTTTATTCCTATTAAATACGGAGACGCAAATGAAAGTGGCAAGTTTTACACGTGAATTGAAGGCAGGGTTTTAATTCTTTTTTTTTAAATGCACATGCTGATTTGATTTTTAACAGCTAAGATATGAAATCAAAGAGTGCGTACAATAGATGCAATAATTAAAACGAACGTACGCCTAAATTAATTAACAAGTAACTTAATCTAAATTTATATGTTTTCTTATTTATTCACTACTTATATTTAATTATACGTAATCCAAACATTAAATTTTTATTTCAAAATATTATTGTTTAAAATTTCTCAAAAATTCAATTAAATACGTTTTTAGAAAACGTTTAAAATTTTATGGGTTGTTACACATACCCTTCAAACCAGCCCATAATCCATGTCCATATGTTTTACCCCACATTTTGGCGATGTCGTGATATCGTCGATTCGACCAGGAACGAATAGTCGGTATCTTGAAGAGCCAGCTATATATAGTAATATAGACGATAGTCGAACAGATTCAAACCAAAACCAAGTCAAAGTATGACAAACACGAACTAGCTAGCCTGGCCTCATGAAATTATATCTTAAGTTTGAAATTGATTGAAGTTCGTGTACACAAGCAATAGGTGAGCAACAACTTGTTTGGATCGACCAGAGAACGATCAAGAAAGATAGCTCAAATCATTGGAGAATAGCTAATATCTTGATAACCATGAAGCCAATCCATGTAAGACTCCCAGGACATCAATAGAAAGGGTAAGTGAGCATCCCATGACGATAACACATCCTAAAATGAAGATAAGAGGAAGGTTGATCGATATTGACGGGTGCAACCTAACGATCGGCATATTTTGATGCATATTTTTCCTTTGAGTTAAAACAACCTATAGCTTGCAATCTGTGACCCAGTATGATCCCATATTTTAGAAGAAATATCAAAAAGCCTATAAGATCCTCCAAAAATGATCGTGAGTTGTTTAGAATAAGTAAGAACGATCGGTCATGTATGTGCTGATCATTATAGATCATTGAGTGGACACGACCGATCAATATGATGGGATCTACTGGACCTAAGGGATTTCCTTGTAAAGTTTCAGCTTAATCCGTGCACGTCTCCTGCTATAAATACTACATTCATGGCTTTACAAAAGGGGACTTGATCTTCTTCTTCCCACTCAGAAGGCTCTGCCATTTTTTATTTCTTAGAAACTTATATCAATGGATTCTAGCTGATTCAATTGTTCTTGTAATCGTGATCTAGTGAAAGATCAATAAAAGTATAAAGTGGATGTAGCCCAAGATTGCTGAACCACCATAAAATCTGCATGTTCATTTACTTTTATGCTTTGTTCTTAAGATTTCATTCAATGTTTGATATCCATAAGATTACACGGGTGTTGATGTCCATTTTTGACGTTAACATTTTGGTGTTTTCACTGAGAATGAATTCTCAGTTCAATTGGATCTCGTCTTCTACTAACGAATTTCCATGTTCACGAGATAGATCGAGCTTTTGTTTGATAGGTTTCCTACACTACTCAGACATGAAGAAAGTTTAGATGGAAATTACTTTACAAGGCCGTGAAATCATGTCTACTACCTTGGCCAAAGGAGGAAATGATTAGATCAATGGCCAAGTAGCCATGTGGTTCATAAGTATCTTAGCATTCTCAAGTTTTAACATAAGGAGACGATCGACAATTGACTATATCTTCCCACCGATAGATTCCATACATTCATTCCTCGTACGATCATCCTTGATTAGCCTTTCAACTGATTGTTCCATTTCCATCCTTATAATTTCTCCATAGATTCATACGCCCCATCACCATATCCGATCATTTTTTACGATGGGCAGCATCAATCGCTCCACCCATGTGAATGTGGCCATTCGCATTTCTACACGATCATTTATCTCCAGTCATTCCTATGCAATCATTTTTTGATTGATTGTCCCAGATTCGTCTTTGGGAAAAGATCATTTTGGCTCGAGTATAGCCGGATGTATCATATTAATACTTTTGCTTACTGAAGATGATCCAACGTCTTTTTGTTTTTACACGATCGTTCCAAGTAGACCGCCAGCAACTGATTATGTGTGAAGATTCCAATATGATCATTTTAGTACGAACATTCTATTCTCATCCTTGTGGCGAATAGTTTCCTATCATCCTCTCTACCAATCTACAATGGAACCATGGTTGCTCCTATATGATCGATTCTAGTATGATCATTTCAAGGTCAATGAGTTCGACTGATCGTTTTTATCTACATTGATGTGCACGTAAATATGCATGTTTTTACTTTTATGTTTAATCTAATTAAATTAAATAAATGACCATATTGGGTATTTTAACATGTTTAAACCAAAATTTCAGTTATTTTCAAATCGTCGTATATTCATCTTCATATAGGGGGAAAATGATCATTTTTATGCATACACTAATTTGATAAAACTTACCTGGAAATTTTTATATTATTTTGTAGGAATTTGAATTCAAATTCCAAGTGGCTTCATGGAAAATATGCATGCACAAGAGAATACAAATGAATGAAGATGAAAATAATTAAAACTCGTGTATCATGGAGGACCCCACCTACCCACTTACCATGATGTAGAATTAGGATATAATGAATATGCTAATGGCCAATAAAGCTTCATGCACATTTAAATGAAGGATTATCTCAAGCTAATGATAATTTGGTTGTCACACTTCTTAAGGAGTAGTTTGGGTAGTTCCTAAAAAATAAGATTAGAGTTTTAGGCTCATATAAATACCCCATATATTCATGTAATGAGTCTCCACTCTTCTCTCTTAGCCTTTGAGCCTCTATTTTAGTTTAGTTTTAGGCTTAAAAATAAATAAAATATCTTTCTTTCTTTTCATCGCTACTTAGCCATTTTCTTTCGTGCAACTTTTTTTTATGCAATTTTAATACATGCTCTTTTCTTTTCTTGTTTATTTCCTTTCATGTTGTAGTGTAGATTTTTTTGTTTATCCAAGTAGATTGGTTTTTATTTTATTTTTATTAGCTTTTTTTTTATTAGCTTGCATTTTTTCTTCTTATTTTTATTTCATGTTGCAATCTACATTTGTTGATATGATAACAAATATGATAGGTTAAGCCCCTTCAATTTAGGGATAATGAAGCTTTCTAATTATGTAGATTCAATATAATTTGATAACTTTTGATCTCTTTTTGCGCTTAATGACAATATTTGATTTGGTTAAAATTTATTGTTTTAGCTTTGAATTTGATAACCTATGTTGTTAATACCAAATAGGCTATGCTTAAACAAACACAAATATAAATTACCTCTTCATCTACATATGATTATGGTAATGAAGTGAATATTGAAAACAAAATTTAATGGTCTATATTTCTAATCAATAGTTAATAGGTCATGCTTAAAATAAATTTTATTTTCAACTTAATTGTTCGTTTTTCATGAGAGTTGGCAAGTGGTTTAATGGGTGTGTTCTAGTTTGATGGGTTATATTGGGCCAATTAATAGCACAAATATTTCACACTTATGATAAACACTTCAATTAAACTCACTAATGACAGAAAAAGATTATAATTTCATATTGTGCTGATTTATGTGATCAAGAGAGTGGTTTTATCTCTACATTGTCTTTTATTCTTATATTTTTATCTACTTTCTTTTTGTTAGTTTTCTACATTTTTAGCTAAACACAATCACAAATTATTGGTATAATTTGATTAAATAGAATTTTAAAATATAAACAATTCTCTACAGATTGATCCGTACTCTACTAAAATTGTACGCCGTACGCTTGCGGTTATTTTTTATTAAAATTTGATCGGCTATTTTGTAACTCGATAGAGATTTAGCCGTTAAAAAATCTTTTTGGTGTCGTTGCCGGATAATTGATTTGATTTTAATTTCTATTTTTCGAATTATTTTTGTTTGATTTTTGTATGTTTCATTTTGTCTGTGTATTGCGTTTAAAAAAAAATGTGTTTGTGTGATTGTTGCTTGCATTTGTTTATGTGTTTGTTTGCATTTGTTGCTTTTCTATTTTGCATTTATAATTTTCATTTTAAAAAAAAAAACGTTTGTGTGCGATTTTTGTGGCATTTTACCCGTGTCCTTGTTGTTCTACTTTCTTTTTCCATTTGCATTTTCATATTTAAAAAAAAAATCATTCACAATTTCAAAACAAAAAAATATATCTTATTTCCTTTTCAATTTGCATTTCAACTTTTTTACAAGTTTACAAGTTACATTTCAATTACGATTGCCTTTTATACAATTGCCTTTCATTATTTACATTGCCTACTTACAATACTACGTTCAACCTCGGTGCAACACCGAACTCCTCTATTCAACCATTACAGTTTACATTACAACACTGTAACACCTCCATCTTCCTTGCCAAACATTTGCTACTGCTCTCTCTGCACCACTCTGCACACCAAACAACTGCCCAACAATCATCATCAGTCAACTGCACAGTGTATCACAGCTCTGCCTTAACTTCTCCTGCCATTGCCTCCAAGCAGACCCCTCCACTGCCGAACTTCCTGCCTCCCATCCCAATCCACCAGAAACAACAGCTTATTTCTTCTTCACCTCCACTACTCTACTACAATAGTTCATCAAAACTGTCATTGCTCTCCACAACTTGTCAATCTTCCTACCACTACTTCCACAACCTGGCAGTCAATTGCCATAACACTTCACAACTGACCACATTTTCCATCATATAACTTCACGCCACCATCATCTACTGTCACAAAAACATCCTCTTCCATATCTGTTTCATCCACAATAACATATCATCAACACTCCACTGCTGCCTTATCAACTGCTGCTACTATTAACACTGCACTGCCACAATTTACCATAACAGTCCCCAATTTTACCATAAAATCACCACATATTTCTGCTCCTCCACCATATTCTCCATATGAACCACCACTTCAACAACAGCCTCCACATTTCTGAACTACATTCCAGTACCATCGCAAACCAAGCTACTAACATACATCACATTCAAATACTTCAAACCATAGCACCATATTACCAACATCATATCCCCTACCCCCACTGACCACCAGAAGGCACAGTGCCTTCACTTTCCTACATCACTTCAGTTCTCTGGTCAGACCTCTTCAACAACTACATCCCTCTACAATACCACTTCTTTCCACTACAAACTGCCATATACAGCCTACGTTACCACTGCATATCTCCATCATAACATTGCATATTGTTGCTAACCTCATTGCTCACTCTCAACCCTCTACTGACCATACAACATCAACTGCTTGCTAAAATTACTGCCTTCACCACAGTGCTTCCTCCATCCCACTTCAAGATCATCTGCAAGCATACTACCCACACTAGTGCACAATTCCTCCACCTCCATAGCAAATCCGAGACAAACCATCTTCCTGTGTCAAACTCAACCAACCACATCCTTCACAAACTCTACAACATAACCATATGCAAACTACCTACACACTTGCCACACACTGACATACATATACACATCATCATCCTCCTCCAATATCACCACAACCTTCACAGTCATCATACATTGCGACACAGCCTCTGGTCAAACACAAACCACATCATTTCGAAAAACCACCTCTGCACATCAAAACTTCTCTGTGCACTGTCTCAACCGTTACTTCCCTGCTTATTGCTGCAACACCTCTCACAAACTTTCATTCAAAAAAACGAACCTGTCATATTACTAAACTGCCACAACCATCTAACACTGCCACCATCTTCACTACTGCCATCCTCCTGGCCATCATGTCCAATTGACCACCAGACGGTCCCCCTCATCACAGCTACCACACATTGCCTGCTAATCCCCTGTACATTTCCATTCACTTCATTCCTACCCATCCTCCACATATAAACCACACTGCGCCAGTTTGAACATCACCAAGATACTACTGTTCCACAAACCACCTGTACCCACCACAAGCCTCTGGCCACGCCATACCACTGCCCAGCCTTCATCGGTCCATCCACAACCATATAGCCACAACAACCACGGTATCATCATCAACAACTGCAAATTCAACTGCCATACCTGTCACTGAACCACCCTCCTCTAGCCCCTAGATCCCCGAATCGAACGCAACTTCAATTGAGAATCAACCACAACCGTGAAAACACCTTCTTCTAGAAACTTGGAATTGAATTCATGACAGAGAAAATTGAATTCTGGTTTTGGGAATTGATTTCGAACGATGGATTGATGTTTAATTTTTTTCGTAATTACGAAAGCGAGGAAAAGTTTTTGGTTGCGTAAATTGAAGAGTGGGCTGTAGTTCAAATGGCCAGGTGTTTAAATTTTGTTGTGTTAAAATAATTTTTTTTGTTCATGTTGACTTCTTTTCTTTCCTTTAGCAACAAAAAAAAAAAATCAAAAAAGGAAAAACTTCGTTTGTGATTTAGTTTGTCTTTGTTTTCGTGTGTCTAGCGATTTTTTTTGGTTTGTCTCTTAGAAAAAACAAAAAAGAATAGAAAAAACTTCCATTTAAATTTTCTTTTGTTAAAACTTTTTGGTTAAGTATTCATTTTCTTTTAAGTTTCTTTTTACTTTTGTTTTTGCCTAGAAAAAGAGAGTTGTTTTCAATTGTTTTAGTTTTTTTTTTTTGTTTTTTCATTGGTTTTAGTTTCTTCTTTGATATAAAAAACTATATATATATATATATATATATATATATATATATATATATATATATATAGTTTTTTATTTTCAGGTTGCAGGAAATAAAAGGAATAATTGCTTGCTAAAACTCTTCCACTTGCTCGCTTATATTAAAAAAATAGCCGCTTTAAAAATAATTTGTTTATAATTCTGCATGCTCCGGTATCATGTTCTATCTCTTGTTTTTATTTCTTTTGCATTGTTGGGTGCTTGCATTTTAAAAAAATTAAAAAACAAAAACAAAATCCATTCTTAGTTGCATTGTTAATACACGTTTAATTTCATATTTGCATTTCATCTTAGAATTTGATTAATAATAACGATTAGACATCAAACTTAAGGGTGTCATGAGCTCACATAAGGCTTAATCGTATATTGACAAGTTGTCCTTTTGACAATTTATTTTCTTGGTGTCTAGACTATGGCAGAACAATAACTATTTATAAATATTACGGTGATTTGTAAATACTATAGTGATTGTTTCTTTGAAGGTACTTAAACCTTCAGCTGCATTACTACAACGATTCTTGGTGCACCGATAAATCATATCCGTTGCCTGGCTAAAAACTATCTTGTTGGTTTAAGAAAAAGTGTGAATATACAATTTTGGGTTAGGAGCTACTTAGGATAGAAAATTTGTACTTATGACCTTGCAATCATTTAGTTGCATTAGTTCATGCATATTTTAAAAAAATTCAAAATCCAAAACTAAATAAATTTGTAAATAATTCTTAACTTAGTTTTTAATCCTTTCTTTTGAAATTTTTCAATCAAAATCAAAAATCTAAAAAAAAATTGAGTTAGTTTTTTTAGAAAAGCAAAAGTTTAAAAATGATTTCAAAAACAAAAAAAAATTGAAAATCCAAAAAAAAAAAAAACAAAAATCAAATTTACGTTATGAAAAAATAAATTCTTTTTGGTAACTAGTTTTCTTTTATAAAAAAAAGAAAAAAAAATTCTTGAAAATGTCCGAGTTTCCCTATTCACATGAATTTTACGATAGTTATGAAAATAAATATAATCCATATAATTTCACATCAAATTCTACGGATATTTTATGTAACGATCCCGGTTTTGAGTCAAATTTAATTTGATAATTACTATAAATTTTTAGATTAAAATGTAAATTAATTCGAAATTTTCCAAAATAAATAAAATATGTGTTTGTTTTAT
The DNA here is from genome assembly GCA_030765085.1 of Allium cepa. Classification (NCBI taxonomy): domain Eukaryota; kingdom Viridiplantae; phylum Streptophyta; class Magnoliopsida; order Asparagales; family Amaryllidaceae; genus Allium; species Allium cepa. The sequence goes on along the minus strand of CM060934.1, from coordinate 283,926,059 downwards.
ATAGATTGTAAATAGAATTTTAATTTGAAATTCAAATATAAATGTATTGAAATATAAATTGGATATAAAACTATATTTTAAAAATATTTTCTTTTCTAATTATAATATATATGTGTGTGCGTGTGTATATATATTTGGAAGTATGATTTGAGATTAATATAATAATTTTCTAAAAACAAATTAAAGATTAATTGAACATTTTTAACACTAGTATTTCCTATAGTTATTAAAATAAGTGTGAAGACCCGCAAATCCGTACCCCTTGAATATACACTAATCTCCATAGATTAACTCAAGATGAACAGAAATACGAATTCTCAATGTTTAAGAAAAAGAAAGAAAAAGAAAAAGAGAGAAAAAGAGAGAAAATAGAGAGAAAATAAAATAAAAAATAGAACGGAATAGAAAGCAACAGAACAATAACAGAATCTCACAATCGCAGCGGAACAACATATAATACATAAATGAATAATCTTTAAACAAAGAACTATATCAGTTATTACATTTTATACATTACATTACATCATCATCAGAGTGTACAACAACATACGTCAACAAACAGCGGAAAAAGAAATACTATATAATAGTAATACGCCATGCCATCCAGCTTGCCTCCAGCAACTTCAGAAATATCCTGATAAACCTTAACTTTTGACTGCCCGTGTGGAAATTGGTGGGCACCCAGAGTTTAGGAAGGAAAACAATAAACTCCGAGTCAGTCATGTGACTGGTGTGAGAACTCAAAACAGTTTATTTATCTTTTAAATCAAAATAGAGGAATATTTTTAAAGTTAATTCGCAATGCTTTTAAAAATGAGACTACCATAAGACCTCCCGCACACACACACATGCAAACGCAGAATCGGAGGAGATTTCTCCTTATGATAGTCAAAGATGCTTGATACGCATTAAAAAGAACATTTGATATTATTACTAGTGCATAGTGTAGGAAAATATTTCGAAGATAAAATATAAATCTTAGCCAACATACGACCATTATCGTATGCCTACTATAGCTAACTATGTTCAATAGCAGGTTACCGCCACATTCCATAGCAGGTTATACAACTAAAACCGTACAAGATCGTATTGTTTCTTTGGATTTCCAACGAATGGTCAGGCCAAGGAACTTCCCATTGCAACATGAGAATGCCTCTGTAAGGACGTCCCCGAGAACCAAACCGGATCTCTGCCAACACAAGGCCGGCTTACCCCTAACTGGGTAACAACTGACACGAATATGCCATCCCTCGGTCCTTTGGAACCTTTAACCGAGCGCTCGTCACCATCATCACACAATCATAAATAAAGTGTTTCAACATGAGTAAATATTTGGGCTCCATACCATGATACCACCCTTTTCCAGAAGGAAATGCACATACCCTAAAGAGAGCTACCCCTCATAACCTTGCCGCATCTTTCCTGTTTTGACCATTCCGGGGTGTGAGGCTCGACGAAGTCACGTCCACAAAAACACGCTTTATACAAAAGCCATGCTTTGGGTCAACAAATGATCATAGAAATGATCACGAAGATAGACGATCAAACAAATGATCCTATGACAAATGATCAACACAATGATCATTTCACAGCAACACTCAGCATGTCACATTACCAAATTGGGAATATATCGCTGATAACCTTCAACTACATAACCTCTGAGCTCGTACGTCTCAGAGAAGGGTGTTAAGCTAAGAGAATAAATTCTCCGCCACCAACAGAAATATATTTGAAAGAAATCAGCTTTATATCTCAATTTGTAATGTCGGACATACAATCCATACAAGTCTGTTCCGGACTCGAACAGAACCGAAGGCACTTACAAAGAAGTCCTTGCAATCCGGATATCCACAATCCTGATCGGATTCCCCATCACATATGGAGAACTCTATACCGGAGCAACTCGGTGCAGAGTCAATCGACAGGTCATCCTATCGCTCTCGCAAATACCCGGTCTTCAACACCGGTCATCAATGCTATCCATTACGTCGTATCACTATTCGGAATGGGTAATCCGAATAACGAGCGCAATAATTTAAAAATAAGTGTAGCATTCAAATTCAGCAAATCACAACAAATACCTTTCAAAGGTAAATATTGATAGTCGGTTATTGAACTATCAATGGATATGCACACATCACCAGATTCCAAATAATTTTCCAAATTTTTTATTTCCCAAAAATATCTTTACAGGATATATAATTTCAATACTTCAAAAATAAATCAATATTTATTTTTAAACAAATTCCCCTTTCCTTTTATAAATTCCATAATGAATTTATATTTCAAAATATTTATGAATAAATGATTTCAATTATTCATTTTCAATTTATCTTCAAAAAGATAAATTCTCTAGACTTTTCATTTTGCATTGGAAAAACATTTCCATACTTATTTAGTAATAAGTAATTCACAAATCCATTTATTTTCAACACTTGGAAAATATTCAATATACTTAAATCGAGATTAAGTATATATTTCATTCTTTAAGGAAATCATTCTCTTAAACATATTTATTTGGGCCAAAACGAATGTTGCGTAAAACATCGTTACGACGTCCCAAAATCACTAGTATAGGGATTCGAAATTAAAATAGATATATAAATCCCAATACTATACAAAACATTTCCTTTCGGAAATTATTTACTATAACAACAGTGTTATAGTCCACCATTTCCTTCTATTTATCGAAAACGTCTATTTCAACAATAAATGTTGAAATCTATGGTTTCGAATCTCAACACATTTAAAACATCGTTAGATCGTTTTAATTCTGTTTAAAATATCACATCCTAAACATTTTCTTTAACATATTATTCACTATTCAAAAACGTGAATATACTTTGTTAACAAATTTCATCCTTTTATTCATTTTATTTCAAAGGATTATTCACAGTCAAAAACGTGAATATAACTCCATTAATAGGTTTCAACAATTTACTTATCAAAATAATTCGTTTGCGAAATTATAAAACAACGTTTATAAATTCCATTTCTATTTATTTTATAACTACTTCCTTTTTATAAATCTCCTTTATTAACTTATTCACTTTATAACTCAATTATAAACCAAAAGTTCATATTATAAGTTAAATGCTTAAAAACGATTATTTTACAAAATCGTTCTTTTAAACTTCCTAAATTATAAATCTTATAACTTATAAGATTCATTAATTTACCCAAATCTATTCTTCAAATAACTTTACAAATTTTATGAACCTACTGCTTATAAAATTTCATTTATAACTTCACCGTTTATAATTCTATAAATTTCATTCAATTTTGAAGTTCATTCACAATTCATTCTAACACTTATAAAAACTCGTTTTATAATTCAAATATTTTAATTTTTAAATTTCTTATATAAATCAATTTATACTATTATTCTTTTAAAACATCTTTAATCCCCTTTATAATTTCACCATTTTGATTTATAAAATAATCAAATTTTATAAATCCTATATTTAAACTTTTCACAATAAATTCAGAAATCCCGATTTAACTATTTTATAAAATCATTAACCCCATATTTTCAAAAATCAACTTTTAACTATATTTCTCAAAAATCATAATTTTTATAACATTAAAATTATAACGTTTATTTATTTAAAAGGAACTGATTCCAAAAATATTTTATAAACGTATACTTTCAAAAATCACTTTGAAATCCTTTTAAAATTCCAAAATTGGTCCAATGATGCTACACACCAAATAGTCAATCACGACAATAACGATATCATATATCGATATGATAATCAACGAATATCAAAATATCCATAATCAAATAAATAATGTTGAGGAATCCAGTTGGATCCCTCCAACCTGTTTTCCTGCATCCACAAACATTAGCACAATACCAATTCCGCTCCAGTACGGAATTATCGCGGTATATGGGATTTAAAATATTATCCGCTTAATAGACGGCGCAATAGGGTCTCTTCCGTTATACAAATGCGGGAAATCAATAACTGCAATATATACATATGCCCATATATATATTGCTATTATATATAATATCAATTTCACTGTTTATGAAATATTCGCGGTATATATTTTTAATAAATAACATCCGCTTACTAACGGCGCATAATGTCTATTTTAACAATCAATAGATAACAATCATCATTCAAACATGCATTCAAGAATTTTAAATCTAACTATTTAAAATAAAATCGAAATCGATTCGATTGAGTGAGAAGTTCTCACCTTGATTTCAATTTCGTTTTAGCGATTTATTTCGAATAAAATTAAACGGACGTTTAATTTTGCCCAAAATTCTCACTAACTCCAAACGACTCCAATCCAATCCCATAGCGTAGTGCTCGTTCATACGATTCCAACGCTTCCTGTTTCACGCGTTTTCGACCTCGTATGAAAAAGTTATGATTTTATGAAGTTACACGATTTTTATATAAACTAATTTACAACAAAACTTTATAATTTAAACCTAAAACAACTACAGGCCGCTAGATCCATGCTCCATGCAATCCTGGCCGTGGGCGTTCACTCCCTCCTTCTTCCTCTTCTCATTCACGCGTGCCTCCAGTAACATGCCGAACCCATTTGCATACTTAGGGTTTCATTTTGCTCCACCCTCACTCGATTATAATTCGATCAGAGACCCTCATACGAACCCCCTTTCCACGCTCTATGCTCGGCCTAAACCTTGGTGAACTCGGCCCTTCATCTAGCATGAATTTCGAGGCCGAACTCATGGCCTTTGATCAAGATTTGTCGACAATCTGCTCCACTATTCTCGATCATAGCCGTTGATTTGATAGAACTCTATGCCCTCTACATTTTTCATGTTGGAAGATTGTTGAAATAGGGCGTGGATCGAAAGATAATCGAAGAAGAAAAAGGGAAATTTTCGTCCACTCATGAAGGGGGTGGAGGCTGAAGCAAATAGGCTAGGGTTTTATTTTTATTTTTTTCCTCTTGTGAAGGTGGGCTATTTATAGGAAATAAAACAAACACTATTCATCCGGGTTTTCAAAACTCCGATTTACGCGCCGTGACCGACGTTTCTAGGGTTTACCCCGCGTTCCGGACACAATGGAATAGGTTTCGGAAGCTAATTCGGTCATCTGTGCGAGTTATGGCAATAAACGTTCAATTTGAATTAAACCGATTTAAATGATTTTCTAGGCGTTTTAGCTTGCACCGGACAAACGAAAAATCCGATTGACACGAAATTTGAAACCTTACAATAATATCACATTACGGATCCGATGAAACTGGTTTCGTCGAAATCCGACACTGTTTGAAAAATGGCTATTTTAACTCGCCAAATTAATATTAAAACAATTTCGATGCGTTTCGAGCCGCCACGATCAAACGGTAACTCCGATTGCTACGAAAATCGAAATCCGGTAATAACTAACTATTACAGATCCAATGGAACTGGTCTCGTCCAATTCTGAGACTGTTCAAAAATTGGCTAATTTCACTAGTCGATTAAATATTAAAATATTCAATTTTCACAAATTAACTTTTAATTCGATTTTAAAAGTTCTAAAATATCGTTCTAACTTCAGTATAATATAATAAAATTTTACAAATCATTTTCAATCATATTTAATCCAATTTTCAATTATTTCCATAATTTAACATATTAAATTATCGATTTAATTATCCCATTAAATCCAATTACTCGAAATAAAATTTATTCGACTTATAATTTCACTTATTAATATTTAAAATTAATTAAATATTCAATTTTTAATTAATTAAAATTCCTAGGTCGTTACATACTTCCCCCCTTAAAAGAATTTCGTCCTCGAAATCAAGTAAGAAAAGTTACAGAATCTATTAATTTTCCCAAAATCCATAGTTAAACTTCTTATAATAACTTTACTAAGTTTTCAAATCATACTTAGTTATCTTTTCAAAAACAACTACTATTGTTTAACTTTCAATTCCAAATCAAAGTTTAAGTTTTCAAAATTTTCCAATTTTCTCAAATTTTTTCTAACGCCTTAAATTTTCGGAAAAATTCGCCATAGCCTCCTTTGCGCGGCTCGATCCGAAAAAAAATGACAGTATATATATCACAAATATACATCTCATCAAGTAATGAGGCATCCCACAGGGAAAAAGTGTAAAAGTACGGTATGTAATCCGAGATACGTACCTTATATTTTATTAGCGAGCATATACGGCTAATATAGCGCGAAAGCGAGCTCCAAATGCGAAGCAAACGTGATCCGCACCTACTAATCACTCAGAAAACAACATGAGAATCATGCATATATGAAAATAATCTCAATATACATCATATAGCAACATAATAACTATATATGCCAACATAGCAAATGTAGTAAAAGCAATATACTCAACCATCAACCAACTAACATTCAATTCATATTCAAGTTGGTTCACTTCCAAATCAAATTCAAATCTACTTAAGATTCACTTAAGTTCCAATTGAATTTCAATTACTTTAGCTTCCAATTTCATTAACACTTAATGAATTATATACAATCAACTAACAATCATATAACAACCAATGTATATTAATTACAACCAAATTCCTTTTCTTATATTCATTCAATTTGGTTTAACACTTTCACTTTCAATTGGTTCAATTAAATTGATTCTCATTCAATCTTTCAACTTTCAATAACATTAGATTTTAATGAATTAACACTTATATTCATTATTTCATATCAACTTTATTCACATTCAATTGATTACTTTCAATTCATTAATTCAATTCAATTACAAAAGTTGAATTTCATTTACATAACTTAAGTTCACATTTATCATTTAACTTTATTAATTTACTTTGATACCAATATAAACTTCATTCTACATCTCTTAAGTTATATTTCCATTTTACAAACATCACTTGGTTTTACATAACTTAAATTCCCACTTATAAATAAATTCAGATTCTAATTCTAAGTAAATTTCCATTTAACTTTAAATTCATTTTTATTTACAACTCATATTCATAAATATATCCATATAGTTTCACTTCTTATATATATAAGTCTATTCTCAATTGTAAATCACTTTAATTATAATTCAATTCTTATAATTCTTTTGCTTATATAATTATTCTTTTATTTAGATTATTCAAACAACCAAACAATCAACTTATATACACTTTAATAATTCTGAAAAATTATTTCTTTATATATAAAATATACTCAAGGTAAAATTATTTCATTTACCCAATTTAAAACAATAATGTGTCGAATTGTTCTGTTCAAGTGTTTATAAAACCCCTTCGGCATAGTTTTGCAGACCGCGCTGACGAAAGTTCATATGCCACACAATAAACCAATCATCACAATATAAAACAATTTTATATTCACTAACAAATACGCTCTCATAGCTATTATTACACTCAAACTCATTCTAGAGTACTACTGACTCTATCTCTAATGAGTAATACCCAACAGAACCATGGTTGTCGCTTAACCATAAGCTCTGATACCACCTGTGAAGACCCGCAAATCCGTACCCCTTGAATATACACTAATCTCCATAGATTAACTCAAGATGAACAGAAATACGAATTCTCAATGTTTAAGAAAAAGAAAGAAAAAGAAAAAAGGAGAGAAAAGATAAAAAATAGAGAGAAAAGAAAATAAAAAAAAGAATGGAATAGAAAACAACAGAACAATAACAGAATCTCACAATCGCAGCGGAACAACATATAATACATAAATGAATAATCTTTAAACAAAGAACTATATCAGTTATTACATTTTATACATTACATTACATTATCATCAGAGTGTACAACAACATACATCAACAAACAACAGAAAAAGAAATACTATATACTAGTAATACGCCATGCCATCCAGCTTGCCTCCAGCAACTCCAGAAATATCTTGATAAACCTTAACTCTTGACTGCCCGTGTGGAAATTGGTGGGCACCCAGAGTTTAGGAAGGAAAACAATAAACTCCGAGTCAGTCATGTGACTGGTGTGAGAACTCAAAACAGTTTATTTATCTTTTAAATCAAAATAGAGGAATATTTTTAAAGTTAATTCGCAATGCTTTTAAAAATGAGACTACCATAAGACCTCCCGCACACACACACATGCAAACGCAGAATCGGAGGAGATTTCTCCTTATGATAGTCAAAGATGCTTGATACGCATTAAAAAGAACATTTGATATTATTACTAGTGCATAGTGTAGGAAAATATTTCGAAGATAGAATATAAATCTTAGCGAACATACGACCATTATCGTATGCCTACTATAGCTAACTATGTTCAATAGCAGGTTACCGCCACATTCCATAGCAGGTTATACAAGTAAAACCGTACAAGATCGTATTGTTTCTTTGGATTTCCAACGAATGGTCAGGCCAAGGAACTTCCCATTTCCACATGAGAACGCCTCTGGAAGGACGTCCCCGAGAACCAATCCGGATCTCTGCCAACACAAGGCCGGGTTACCCCTAACTGGGTAACAACTGACACGAGTATGCCATCCCCCGGTCCTTTGGTCCCTTTAACCGAGCGCTCGTCACCATCATCACACAATCATAAATAAAGTGTTTCAACATGAGTAAGTATCTGGGCTCCATACCATGATACCACCCTTTTCCAAAAGGAAATGCACATACCCTAAAGGGAGCTACCCGTCATAACCTTGCCGCAACTTTCCTGTTTTGACCATTCCGGGGTGTGAGGCTCGACGAAGTCACGTCCACAAAAACACGCTTTATACAAAAGCCATGCTTTGGGTCAACAAATGATCATAGAAATGATCACAAAGATAGACGATCAAACAAATGATCCTATCACAAATGATCAACACAATGATCATTTCACAGCAACACTCAGCATGTCACATTACCAAATTGGGAATATATCGCTGATAACCTTCAACTACATAACCTCTGAGCTCGTACGTCTCAGAGAAGGGTGTTAAGCTAAGAGAATAAATTCTCCGCCACCAACAGAAATATATTTGAAAGAAATCAGCTTTATATCTCAATTTGTAATGTCAGACATACAATCCATACAAGTCTGTTCCGGGCTCGAACAGAACCGAAGGCACTTACAAAGAAGTCCTTGCAATCTGGATATCCACAATCCTGATCGGATTCCCCATCACATATGGAGAACTCTATACCGGAGCAACTCGGTGCAGAGTCAATCGACAGGTCATCCTATCGCTCTCACAAATACCCGGTCTTCAACACCGGTCATCAATGTTATCCATTACGTCGTATCACTATTCGGGATGGGTAATCCGAATAACGAGCGCAATAATTTAAAAATAAGTGTAGCATTCAAATTCAGCAAATCACAACAAATACCTTTCAAAGGTAAATATTGATAGTCGGTTATTGAACTATCAATGGATATGCACACATCACCAGATTCCAAATAATTTTCCAAATTTTTTATTTCCCAAAAATATCTTTACAAGATATATAATTTCAATACTTCAAAAATAAATCAATATTTATTTTTAAACAAATTCCCCTTTCCTTTTATAAATTCCATAATGAATTTATATTTCAAAATATTTATGAATAAATGATTTCAATTATTCATTTTCAATTTATCTTCAAAAAGATAAATTCCCTAGACTTTTCATTTTGCATTGGAAAAACATTTCCATACTTATTTATTAATAAGTAATTCAAAAATCCATTTATTTTCAACACTTGGAAAATATTCAATATACTTAAATCGAGATTAAGTATATATTTCATTCTTTAAGGAAATCATTCTCTTAAACATATTTATTTGGGCCAAAACGAATGTTGCGTAAAACATCGTTACGACGTCCCAAAATCACTAGTATAGGGATTCGAAATTAAAATAGATATATAAATCCCAATACTATACAAAACATTTCCTTTCGGAAATTATTTACTATAACAACAGTGTTACAGTCCACCATTTCCTTCTATTTCTCGAAAACGTCTATTTCAACAATAAATGTTGAAATCTATGGTTTCGAATCTCAACACATTTAAAACATCGTTAGATCGTTTTAATTCTGTTTAAAATATCACATCCTAAACATTTTCTTTAACATATTATTCACTATTCAAAAACGTGAATATACTTTGTTAACAAATTTCATCCTTTTATTCATTTTATTTCAAAGGATTATTCACAGTCAAAAACGTGAATATAACTCCATTAATAGGTTTCAACAATTTACTTATCAAAATAAGTCGTTTGCGAATTTATAAAACAACGTTAATAAATTCCATTTCTATTTATTTTATTACTACTTCCTTTTTATAAATCTCCTTTATTAACCTATTCACTTTATAACTCAATTATAAACCAAAAGTTCATATTATAAGTTAAATGCTTAAAAACGATTATTTTACAAAATCGTTCTTTTAACTTCCCAAATTATAAATCTTATAACTTATAAGATTCATTAATTTACCCAAATCTGTTCTTCAAATAACTTTACAAATTTTATAAACCTACTGCTTATAAAATTTCATTTATAACTTCACCGTTTATAATTCTATAAATTTCATTCAATTTTGAAGTTCATTCACAATTCATTCTAACACTTATAAAAAATCTTTTTATAATTCAAATATTTTAATTTATAAATATCAATTTTTAAATTTCTTATATAAATCAATTTATACTATTATTCTTTTAAAACATCTTTAATCCCCTTTATAATTTCACCATTTTGATTTATAAAATAATCAAATTTTATAAATCCTATATTTAAACTTTTCACAATAAATTCAGAAATCCCGATTTAACTATTTTATAAAATCATTAACCCCATATTTTCAAAAATCAACTTTTAACTATATTTCTCAAAAATCATAATTTTTATAACATTAAAATTATAACGTTTATTTATTTAAAAGGAATTGATTCCAAAAATATTTTATAAACGTATACTTTCAAAAATCACTTTGAAATCCTTTTAAAATTCCAAAATTGGTCCAATGATGCTACACACCAAATAGTCAATCACGACAACAATGATATCATATATCGATATGATAATCAACGAATATCAAAATATACATAATCAAATAAATACTGTTGAGGAATCCAGTTGGATCCCTCCAACCTGTTTTCCTGCATCCACAAACATTAGCATAATATCAATTCCGCTCCAGTACGGAATTATCGCGGTATATGGGATTTAAAATATTATCCGCTTAATAGACGGCGCAATAGGGTCACATCCGCTATACAAATGCGGGAAATCAATAACTGCAATATATACATATGCCAATATATATATTGCTATTATATATAATACCAATTTCACTGTTTATGAAATATTCGCGGTATATGTTTTTAATAAATAACATCCGCTTACTAACGGCGCATAATGTCTATTTTAACAATCAATAGATAACAATCATCATTCAAACATGCATTCAAGAATTTTAAATCTAACTATCTAAAGTAAAATCAAAATCGATTCGATTGAGTGAGAAGTTCTCACCTTGATTTCAATTTCGTTTTAGCGATTTATTTCGAATAAAATTAAACGGACGTTTAATTTTACCCAAAATTCTCACTAACTCCAAACGACTCCAATCCAATTTCATAGCGTAGTGATCGTTCATACGATTCCAACGCTTCCTGTTTCGCGCGTTTTCGACCTCGTATGAAAAAGTTATGATTTTATGAAGTTTCACGATTTTTATATAAACTAATTTACAACAAAACTTTATAATTTAAACCTAAAACAACTACAGGCCGCTAGATCCATGCTCCATGCAATCCTGGCCGTGGGCGTTCACTCCCTCCTTCTTCCTCTTCTCATTCACGCGTGCCTCCAGTAACATGCCGAACCCATTTGCATACTTAGGGTTTCATTTTGCTCCACCCTCACTCGATTATAATTCGATCAGCGACCCTCATACGAACCCCCTTCCACGCTCTATGCTCGGCCTAAACCTTGGTGAACTCGGCCCTTCATCTAGCATGAATTTCGAGGCCGAACTCATGGCCTTTGATCAAGATTTGTCGACAATCTACTCCACTATTCTCGATCATAACCGTTGATTTGATAGAACTCTATGCCCTCTACATTTTTCATGTTGGAAGATTGTTGAAATAGGGCGTGGATCGAAAGATAATCGAAGAAGAAAAAGGGAAATTTTCGTCCATTCATGAAGGGGGTGGCGGCTGAAGCAAATAGGCTAGGGTTTTATTTTTATTTTTTTTCCTCTTGTGAAGGTGGGCTATTTATAGGAAATAAAACGAACACTATTCATCCGGGTTTTTAAAACTCCGATTTACGCGCCGTGACTGACATTTCTAGGGTTTACCCCACGTTCCGGACACAATGGAATAGGTTTCGAAAGCTAATTCGGTCATTTGTGTGAGTTATGGCAATAAACGTTCAATTTGAATTAAACCAATTTAAACGATTTTCTAGGCGTTTTAGCTTGCACCGGACAAACAATAAATCCGATGGACACGAAATATGAAACCTTACAATAATATCACATTACGGATCCGATGAAACTAGTTTCGTCGAAATCCGACACCGTTTGAAAAATGGCTATTTTAACTCGCCAAATTAATATTAAAACAATTTCGATGCGTTTCGAGCCGCCACGATCAAACGATAACTCCGATTGCTACGAAAATCGAAATCCGGTAATAACTAACTATTACGGATCCAACGGAACTAGTCTTGTCCAATTTTGAGACTGTCCAAAAATTGGCTAATTTCACTAGTCGATTAAATATTAAAATATTCAATTTTCACAAATTAACTTTTAATTCGATTTTAAAAGTTCTAAAATATCGTTATAACTTCAATATGATATAATAAAATTTTACAAATCATTTTCAATCATATTTAACCCAATTTTCAATTATTTCCATAATTTAACATATTAAATTATCGATTTAATTATCCAATTAAATCCAATTATTCGAAATAAAATTTATTCGACTTATAATTTCACTTATTAATATTTAAAATTAATTAAATATACAATTTTTAATTAATTAAAATTCCTGGGTCGTTACAATAAGCATAACAACTTGAGTTTAATTTTAAATAAGATTTATTAAAGGTTAACTAAAATGGTTTGTATATGTATAATAAAGATATAAACATAGATTTTTTTTTAAAAAAATATTCATTCCATTTTGCTTTCTTCTAAAATGAACATAGTTTGTATACATATGAAGATTTAAAACATATGTAAAAATAAAACCAAAATAAGAAACCATGTTACATAAATTTAATTAGTTAATAAAAACATAGATAAGGGATTTAAACATAAATTTGAAATTTTTAACATTTGTAAAACAATAAGAAAGGGTATTAACAAGTGTATAAAAATTAAAAACATGCATATTACATGAGTTAGCTTAATGAACAAGTGGCCAATATCTTTTAGAATTGTAATATCAAGGTTTTTAAAATCAGGCTTCACTCTTTTCTTCACCTCACAATCTTCTTCTTATCTTTCAAAAGAAAAAGGAAATCTGAAACAAAACAAAAACTACAGATCAAAGAAAATCAAAATAAAATCAAAACAGAAAATAACATCTTCAACCTGATTCATTAACAACTCAAAGATATAAACAAAGTCATTTCAGCAATCAAACAAGATCAGAACTTCAACCAGTAAGCTTAAATCAGAGAAGAACAAATCAAACTCAATGCAAAGATCCAAGTTTCATCAACCTGGAACAATCAAGCATGGATTCAACAAAGGTCATTTTCAGTTTTCAAAACCTGGTAGCAGAAAACAATTTTTCAAAATCTGAAGCATGCAAGTTAATTTTTTTCAAAACAACTTCAACTTGTTTCTACAATGATCAAGCAACCAAAGCAATCTTCAAAATCAAAGCATTTTGGTTTCAAATACATCAGGTTCCAAATTCAAAAAAATCAAGCATGTTCCTCTGTTCAATTTATTCCAGGTGAGCAAACATTTTTTTAAATCCTAAACCTGTAATCTTGCTGATCTTTGAAATGTGTTTGAATGATTGAGTGAAATTTGGTTTGCGTGTTTATAAGTACGCAGACATGAAGGTGTGCATGTCTGTATGTGTGTATATATATATATATCCCTGTTCTTTACAGGTTAGAAAATGAATCAAAAATCAAAATCTACTCCATCATCCTCTTATAAGCTTTGATGACTAAATGAAATAGGTTTTATCAGACCAGATCTTAATTGTATTTTTTTTTAATAATTAGTTTAAGTTTCCTGGACAAATTTAAAATATACAATGAAAATCCTATATATGTCAAAAATTTAATGATCATAAAATCGTGTTTGGATTACATAACTAGATTTGAGTTAACAAATGATGAATTTAGCTGAAGGGTTTATGATTTTTAAGTAGATAAATCGTGTGAATTCTCGAGTTGATCAAAACTGGTTTATTCATCAATTTTTGACGAAAGGCGATGAATTGTTCGTCGGGCTTAAGGGATGAGGTGGCTGGAGGTTCAATTGTAACGATCCCGAAATCTTTCTAAGTTTAAATTGATAATAAATTTAATTTTTGAATAAAAATCGTGAATTAATTGAAAATTTATATATAATGTTAGTTGAATTAAGGATTAATTGAAATTAATCTGGATATTTGAACACTTGTATATAAAATAGATTGGAAATTTAATTCGGGATTTAAATGAAAATATCTTAGAAAATAATTTTGTATTTGGATTTTTGATATAAGGTTAAACAAAATATTTCAAATAGATTATAATTATATAAAATAGGAAATGAACATAGTAAATAATTCTAGAACTATAAAAGCTATAAAAAATAAATATTGTAAAGTAAAATAAAATATGTTTGTACAAAACAAAGTAAACATATTAACTTAAATCTAACATCATAGAACTCATACATATTTCAAAGTATAAAACAAAAGAAAGAAACAAAATACATTCTGATATGTTCAAACAAAACATAAATATCTTGAGCCTATAAAAGAAGCAGATAACATAACTTATATAGTTTGTAAAATGAAAGGTAAACATATTGGATAAGATTTAAACAACAATGGCTCAAAACAAAGTTTCTTAGCCACCATATTAAGAAAATATCTATGTCCTATATTATACAAACAAAATGATATCCCTGTATATTCACTTTGCATATATCATCTCAGCCGAGTTTAAAGAATGCAAAATAATAATAATAATAATAATAATATGAAACATAAAGTACACATGCAATTAATGCCCCATCTTCTCTTTGCACAAACAAATCTTCTCAGCATATACAAAATGATATGCATAAGCTTTTGAAAAACAAGACTAAAGAAATATATATATATATATATATATATATATATATATATATATATTCAGGTATAGATTGTACAAGGCAATTAATGCTAGCTCAAAAGCAAGATACAGTAGCCTCTATTTGAAAAGAAAATCTCTAAGCATAATATAAAAAAAGAATCTGGTACCTTGTTGTACAAATATTAGTATCAACCTGTAACTTTCTTTTATATATACCAACTTCCCCATCCCATTTCGTCCATCAAAACTGAAGCAAGCATTCCAGAATATAAACATCATTATATTTACAAACTTAAAACAAACTCAACTGAGACAATAATTCAATCAACTCAACCAAGGAAATATAAGAATAAGAAGCTTCAGCCTGCAAATTCAAACTGCTGTTTCAACATAAATGCAACTCTGTTCTTTCTCCTGGAAGTACTGTGAGTAACATCACTAATAACAATTTAAACATATAATTCTGATGCATACATATATGAATGAGTGTGTTTATATCCTTTTACAAGAATGTGCTGTGAAATTCATCATCTTCCCTGTTGTAGCTTCAGGGTAGTATCATACAAGAAAATTCAATTTCTTATTTTCTAATTAGTATTAGGCTTTGGTTTCAAAACAAAATAGTTGTGTTTAAGTATGAATTGTAATATAAAAATAGTTTCATGAAGTATAAATATATATAGGATGAACAACTCAAGTTCTACAGAGCAAATTCCAAAATTAAATAAATTTCGAACCTAACGATTTTCAAATTTGAATACATATCTTGAATCCTTATTGGAAAATGAGATTTTTAAGCTTTGTTTGATGATTTTTACGAGAGTGGGTTAAGAGTAGTTCGACAATGAACGAAAAATGATATTTTGCCGATTTCCGGCGATGAACGACGTTCTGGAAGTAGGGATTCAGCGTGGGGGTGGACGAGCCTATGGTGGATAGGGGAACAATAATCGAAGGTGGTATCGATCAGCAAGGCAATGGCGATGTGGATTTTCTGTTTGTAAACCTAATCTTTTGGGTGGTCGGAAATTTGTGTGTCGCGACTCCTACCGTGCATCGAGCTGCACGTCTTCTGAAGGGAGGGACGTTGGGTGGGTGACGGAGTTATAGCCGGAGGCGCTGAGCCTCTAGTGGCCGGAGTTGTGGTTGCGAAGGCTTTTTGGGTCGAAGGTCTGTTCGAGGTTGATCGAGATATACTCGATTACAAATATGGATTTTTGAGGGGTATTTGGCCGATCGGGGTTCGATGTCGACGTCGATCGTGACTTGCTGGAGGTCTCGCCGAAGACCGGAGCGTCGCCGCGTCACTGTGCACATGCACGAGGGTCGCTCGTATCAGTGGTTGTGTGAAGACTTGGGGAAGCACTCGAGCAAAAGAAGAGTTCGCTTCGGGTTTGCATTCGAGTTCGTGTGAGTTGTTGATGCTATTTTTAATTTGGTAAAGAAAAAAAAAGAAGGAGAAGAAGAGAGTAGCGTACAAGGAAGAGACTCAAAGTTGTCTCGGGTAAGTCGAGTGATTGACTCGAGTTTGTTAGGCATTGGACTCGAAGAAAAAGGGGGAAGGCTCGAGTATAACTTGTTTCCAAGTTTGGACAGAAATCTGTTCCTGTCTTGGAAATAAATAGAGAAAAAAAAACTAAAATTTGAATCTACAAATCCAGGTTTAAACTGAGTTTTAATTCAAGTTTAAATATAACTCCAAGTATAGTTTGAAACTTAGTTTATGAATAAATAAATTTTTAAATTCAAATGGTTCAAATAACTAAGAGTATTTAAGTGTAAGTGTATTTAAAAAAGAGTCTGAAATTTAAAAATGGGACTTGAAATTTTAAAGGAAGTATTTAACCAAAGTTTAAATCAACATTTTCAAACCTGGACCTGAATCGAAATATGGAAATCAAGATGTCGAAATAAAACAAGTTCTATAAATTTAAATGTTTAAATGAGTTTAAATTGTTAAAGCACACTTTAACATATGAATTTAAAACAAGTTAAAAATCAATGTTTCAAATACATTTGTGAGTGTTAATTAAATCATTAATAAATACGAGTTCTACTTTTAAGTAAATAAAGATTCAATAAATTGTAATTCATAAATTTTGAAGTTAATTCGAATGTAATAATTAATGTTGGATATTAATTGAATTAGCAATTAGAAGTTTAAAATTTATGAATTAAGGTTTAAGTTAATTAATTAAGAGATAGTTAATGTGTAATTAAGAATCCTAGATTCGGGTAGATAATTCATGATTAGAAATTTATTTAATTGTAATTAAGAACTAATTAAGTTGGAATAACACCTAATTAATTAAATAATGGATTATTAATGGTCAATCAATTTTTATAAATAATAATTTAAGTTAGTTAATCAAGTGATTAAGGTGTAATTACATTTAATGTAATTAAATGTTGATTTATTTATAAAGGTAATTAATCACTTAAAGATAATTATTTAATGAAATTAATTAAGGTTAAATGATTATGTAATTAACTTAAGGTTAATTTAATTAATGTGATAAATTAAGAATCATTTAATAAATTAAGGTAATTGGTCAATTAGTTTATATCAGATGATTTGTAACTGATAAATCAGGATTGGATAATTAATTCATAAGTAATCAATTTAATTGGAAATAAATTGAATTAATTAAGATTAAATAATTAATTAATCCTGCTTATAAATGATTATTGAATGCTTGACCTTACTTATGAATGATTGTATGATATGAGTTGCTTTGAATTGATTGTTCTATCTGATCTACGATATTTTGTTCTATGGATTGAGCTGTGTATAATTTATCCATTTATTTACATTGATATATATATATATGTGTGTGTGTGTGTGTGTGTGTGTGTGATCTGTAAGATAAGCGTTATAGTTTATATCGCTTATCAACTATATTTCTGTGTTTTAATCTGTGATGATTGAATGATGTTGCACCATTGTGTTAAATCCCTGGACCACACTTGTACACACACGGATATGGATTTCACGAGGAAATCGGTTAAGTCACAGATTTTGAAATAGTTTAAAAGTTGAATATTTTAATTCAAATGGGTTGGAAATGGATTGGGCTTAAAGTGAAAAGATTTTGAAAAGCTGTTTTAAAAATGTAAGTTATTTTAAATAACTTGATAAAAACTTGGGATTTGAACCGTTTGATTTAAATTTGAATTCAATGTTGAAATTGAATTCAATGACTTGGAATTTTGGTCTAAAACATTATACAAGTAATAAAAGATGCTTATATGGGATCCTAACCATTTAAATAGTTTGGTTTTGGAAATGTAAACTTGAATTCAAGTTCTATACTTGAATGGCTTTAATTTGTAATCAGTTTTTCCAAAAACGAAAACTATTCGTTTCCAAATAATAAAGCTTTCATATAAGGAATGAATTCCTAATTTGTGTTAAAACGATTTCAAGTTTGAAATGGAAATGTAAATAGTTGGAAGACTATAAATTAACCTTTGTGAAGATGAATGAACTTATTTTGAAAACGAAGGGAATTTTGAAGGGTGAATCTTTTATATTATAAATGATTTAAATTGTAAATCATTTTGAAAGCTATCAATTAAATCTTCGATTTAAAGATTGGATGAGTCAATCCAATTTTGAAATGGAATCGTTTTGAAAGCTGTGTAAATGAATCTTCATGGAACTGGGTGAAACTTTGTGAAATAAATCTTTTTGTTCAAAGATTTGAAATGGTAAATCTGTTTAACCATTTGAAAGAAAGTTTTGGTTTTCTATTAAGTTGTGACTTAACTGAAATCCCATATCCATATATTTCAAATATTGCGCTCATTATTTGGTTTAGCCGGGAGAGGACCTTGTGTCATATAACCCATTCCGAATAATGACAAGTCGATATGGATAGCATTTGAAGACCGGTGGTGAAGACCGGGTATTTATGAAAATGATAGGATAACCTATCGATTGTCTCTGCACCGAGTCGCGCCGGTATAGATATTCCCTAAGTGATGGGAAGTTCGATCAGGATTGTGAATATCCGGATTGTAAGGGCTTCTTCGGAAGTGCCTTCGGTTCTGTTCGAACCCAGAACAGACTTGTATGGTTGTATGTCTGACACTACACTTTGAGATATAAAGCATATTTCTTTCAAATACATTTCTGATGGTGACGGAGGATTTATTCTCTTAGTTAACACCCTTCTCTGAGACGTACGAGCTCAGAGGTTATGTAGTTGAAGGTTATCAGTGATATACTCCCAATTTGGTAGTGTGGCATGCTGAGTACTGTTGTGTATGGATGATCATTTGTTGATCATTTTTGATCAAAGCATGACTTTTGTATAAAGCATAGCTTTGCGGACGAGACTGCATCAGGACCTCACTCCCCGGAAATGGTCAAAACAGGAAA
Source organism: Allium cepa (assembly GCA_030765085.1). Lineage (NCBI taxonomy): Eukaryota > Viridiplantae > Streptophyta > Magnoliopsida > Asparagales > Amaryllidaceae > Allium > Allium cepa. The sequence continues at coordinate 283,906,448 of CM060934.1, read as the reverse complement.
GATGCGGCAAGGTTATGAGGGTCGCTCCCCTTAGGGTGTGTCATTTCCTTCTGGAAAAGGGTGGTATCATGGTATGGAGCCCAGATACTTACGCATGTGGACACCATACATTTATTACTGTGTGATGTTGTTGGATTAGAGGTACCTCAGATAAAGGTCCCAAAGGACCGGGGGATGACATATTCGTGTAGTAGTTACCTAGTTACAGAGGTAACCCGGCCTTGTGTTGGCAGAGAGCTGGTTAAGTTCTCGGGACGTCCCGCCAGAGGCGATCCCATGTGGCAGTAGGAAGTTCTTTACCCCGACCATTTGTTGGAAATCCATTCATCCTATATGTGCCTTCTACGGTTTTAGTTGTAGAACCTGCCACTTACTTATGGTGGTCACCACTGTTTAGATGGTAGCTATAGTAGGCATAGTTCGAAATGTCTATGCTGGATAAGATTTATATTCTACTTCCGAAATGTTTTCTACACTGTGCACTTATAATAATAATATCAGAAATTTTCTCATATCAAGCATGTTTGACTATCATAAGGAGAAATCTCCTCCAATTCTGCGTTTGCATGATGTGTGCGGTGGAAGGCCTTATGGTAGTTTCATTTTCTAAAAAGCATTGCGAATTTATTTTAAATTCTTTTGTTGTCTGTTTTAAAAGATAAATTGTTTTTGTTACTCACACCAGTCCCATGACTGACTCGGAGTTTATTGTTCCTATCCTAAACTCTGGGTGCCCCCCAATTTTCCACACGGGCAGTCTAGAGTTGGGTTTTCTTATAGTCAGTTTTAGTAGATTGTCTAGAGTTTGTCCAATCTTTGGATGTGGACGAGACCTGCCTATATAGGAGTCATGTGACATTTGTTCGAGCTAGCTTTGGATTGAAGCATTGGATTTGGAAATGCATTCTATTGAATATATTGTCCCGCTGTTGATATTATCATTATATCTCCGCCGCTGTTATTTCTTGTATCTCTGATAGTATTTATATTCAGTTGTATCATTCTATTGTGTCATCATTGTATCTGGATATTGTATCAGGTATGTATGACATTATTTATTTTCTTCCGCTGTGTTTGTACTTAGTGGTGTTATAAGCTCCGGTGAACCAGATTCGACGTATGGATCCGTGACATTGGAATATGAGTATCGTATTCAGTGCTGATTTTCGAAGGCCGAGTCAGGATTGTTATAAGTGGTATCAAAGCTAAGGTTGAACTTTAGCTCAGGAGTATAACACGTTAAGTAGCTCATTAGAGATAGGGTGAAGTATACCCTAGAATGAGTAATCTTTAAGATATCCCTTCGAATGTCTCAGTAAATTCTCTTACTATCTACTGATGGTGAGTATGAGTGCAAGAAGAGAACGAGATAGGGGATAGGGGAATACGACTGTAAATGGTCAATGCCTTGCAACAGTGGAAACAATTTCACTATCAATCTTCTTTGATTTGTTTCCAAATTCTTTTGATTTCTTCGTGGCAGTTGCAGAAAGAAGTTCCGGTGTGATGATGGCTCTACGAATCGTTGTAGAAATTTTTTACTTCATATTTCATCAATTTCTTATTAGTTTTCGATTTAAACTTCAATAAATATGAATAAAAAGATTGGAATTGAAATTTTAAACAAATTGGAAATTTTAAATTGAGTTAAATTGGTTAATAGAATATGAAGATAAATTTGAGTTGTATCGATAAAATGATTTTGTCTAAAACCAAATTTGAAATTCTATTGTAATTTCTTGGGTATATCGAAATCCGAAGAGGGACAAATTATATATATATATATATATATATACACACTTTGGGATGTCCCGACTTGAATTCGGAATCCATATTTTGTGTTTGAAAAATTGTAGAAGATTGAATCCATCTATCAATCTCTTTTGTTCAACATCTCTTTTCAATTCTTCGATGGTTCTTGGTAGATCTAGAAAGATGATTTGATATATTTGCATGGGACGTAAACTCCAAATAGGTCAGAATTGTTTGTTTGGATGAATTGGTTGTTCAGGTTGCTATAATTAATAGGTATACTTCAGTTCTAAACTAAAATTTTGGAAATTGTATCCATATATCTGCCTATTTTTGGGTCCAGATATGTTCTACGAATGGTTAGTTATCCTTTCGGACTAACCAGTGCCTTGCATATTTCGTAGATTTGATGACCCAAGTATCCTGTACAGTATTGAGTGAGTTTGTTCTCATATTGTTGATATTCTGATTTAGTGAGCCAAATACAGAATAGATATCCAGTTTGACTTGGAAACCGTGTCTCTATCTTTGTGTATCTATCTTTGTTGTTTTCGTGCCTGTAAAATTTCGGGGACAAAATTTCTTTAAGGGGGGAATTTTTAACGATCCCAAAATCTTTCTATGTTTAAATTGATAATAAATTTAATTTTTGAATAAAAATCATGAATTAATTGAAAATTTATATATAATGTTCGTTAAATTAAGGATTAATTGAAATTAATCTGGATATTTGAACACTTGTATATAAAATAGATTGGAAATTTAATTTAGGATTAAAATGCAAATATCTTAGAAAATAATTTTGTATTTGGATTTTTGATATAAGGTTAAACAAAATATTTCAAATAGATTATAATTATATAAAATAGGAAATGAACATAGTAAATAATTCTAGAATTATATAAGCTATAAAAATAAATATTGTAAAGTAAAATAAAATATGTTTGTACAAAACAAAGTAAACATATTAACTTAAATCTAACATCATAGAACTCATACATATTTCAAAGTATAAAACAAAAGAAAGAAACAAAATACATACTGATATGTTCAAACAAAACATAAATATCTTGAGCCTATAAAAGAAGCAGATAACATAACTTATATAGTTTGTAAAATGAAAGGTAAACATATTGGATAAGATTTAAACAACAATGGCTCAAAATAAAATTGCTCAGCCACCATATTAAAAAAATATCTATGTCCTATATTATACAAACAAAATGATATCCCTATAAACTCACTTTGCATATATCATCTCAGCCGAGTTTAAAGAATGCAAAAAAAAGAAAAAGAAAGAAAAATAATATGAAACATATACAGTTAATACCCCATCCTCTCTTTGCACAAACAAATCTTCTCAGCATATACAAAATGATATGCATAAGCTTTTGAAAAACAAGACTAAAGAAAGAAATATATATATATTCAAGTATAGATTGTACAAGGCAATTAACACTAGCACAAAAGCAAGATTCAGCAGCCTCTATTTGAAAAGAAAATCTCTGAGCATAATAAAAAAAAATTCTGGTACCTTGTTGTACAAATACTAATATCAACCTGTAACTTTCTTTTATATATACACCAACTTCCCCATCCCATTTCGTCCATCAAAACTGAAGCAAGCATTCCAGAATATAAACATCATTATATTTACAAACTTAAACAAACTCAACTGAGACAATAATTCAATCAACTCAACCAAGGAAATATAAGAAGAAGAAGCTTCAGCCTGCAAATTCAAACTGCTGTTTCAACATAAATGCAACTCTGTTCTTTTTCCCGGAAGTACTGTGAGTAACATCACTAATAACAATTTAAACATATAATTCTGATGCATACATATATGAATAAGTGTGTTTATATCCTTTTACAAGAATGTGCTGTGAAATTCATCATCTTCCCTGTTGTAGCTTCAGGGTAGTATCATACAAGAAAATTCAATTTCTTATTTTCTAATTAGTATTAGGCTTTGGTTTCAAAACAAAATAGTTGTGTTTAAGTATGAATTGTAATATAAAAGTAGTTTCATGAAGTATAAATATATATAGGATGAACAACTCAAGTTCTACAGAGCAAATTCCAAAATTAAATAAATTTCGAACCTAACGATTTTCAAATTCGAATACATATCTTGAATCCTTATTGGAAAATGAGATTTTTAAGCTTTGTTTGATGATTTTTACGAGAGTGGGTTAAGAGTAGTTCGACAATGAACGAAATATGATATTTTGCCGATTTCCGGCGATGAACGACGTTCTGGAAGTTGGGATTCAGCGTGGGGGTGGACGAGCCTATGGTGGATCGGGGAATAATAATCGGAGGTGGTAGCGATCAGCAAGGCAACGACGGTGTGGATTTTCTGTTTGTAAACACAATCTTTTGGGTGGTAGGAAATTTGTGTGTCGCGACTCCTACCGTGCATCAAGCTGCATGTCATCTGAAGGGAGGGACGTTGGGTGGGTGACGGAGTTGTGGCTGGAGGCGCTGAACCTCCGGCGGCTGGAGTCATGGTTGCTAAGGCTTTTGGGTCGAAGGTCTGTTCGAGGTTGATCGAGATATACTCGATTACAAATATGGATTTGTGAGGGGTATTTGGCCGATCGAGGTTCGATGTCGACGTCGATCGTGACTTGCTGGAGGTCTCGCCGATGACCGGAGCGCCGCCTCGTCACTGTGCACGTGCACGAGGATCGCTCGTATCAGTGGTTGTGTGAAGACTCGGGGAAGCACTCGAGCAAAAGAAGAGTTCGCTTTGGGTTTGCATTCGAGTTCGTGTGAGTTGCTGACGCTATTTTTAATTTGGTAAAGAAAACAAAATGAAGGAGAAGAAGAGAGTAGCGTACAAGGAAGAGACTCAAAGTTGTCTCGGGTCAGTCAAGTGATTGACTCTAGTTTGTTAGGCATTGGACTCGAAGAAAAAGGGGGAAGGCTCGAGTATAACCTGTTTTCCAGGTTTGGACAGAAATCTGTTTCTGTCTTGGAAATAAATAAAGAAAAAAAACTAAAATTTGAATCTATAAATCCAGGTTTAAACTGAGTTTTAATTCAAGTTTAAATATAACTTCAAGTATAGTTTGAAACTTAGTTTATGAATAAATAAATTTTTAAATTCAAATGGTTCAAATAACTAAGAGTATTTAAGTGTAAGTGTATTTAAAAAAGAGTTTGAAATTTAAAAATGGGACTTGAAATTTTAAAGGAAGTATCTAACCAAAGTTTAAATCAACATTTTCAAACCTGGACCTGAATCGAAATATGGAAATCAAGATGTCGAAATAAAATAAGTTTTATAAATTTAAATGTTTAAATGAGTTTAAATTGTTAAAGAAAACTTTAACGTAGGAATTTAAAACAAGTTGAAAATCAATGTTTCAAATACATTTGTGAGTGTTAATTAAATCATTAATGAATACGAGTTTTACTTTTAAGTAAATAAAGATTCAATAAATTGTAATTCATAAATTTTGAAGTTAATTCGAATGGAATAATTAATGTTGGATATTAATTGAATTAGCAATTAGAAGTTTAAAATTTATGAATTAAGGTTTAAGTTAATTAGTTAAGAGATAGTTAATGTGTAATTAAGAATCCTAGATTCGAGTAGATAATTCATGATTAGAAATTTATTTAATTGTAATTAAGAACTAATTAAGCTGCAATTAACACCTAATTAATTAAATAATGGATTATTAATGGTTAATCAATTTTTATAAATAATTATTTAAGTTAATTAATCAAGTGATTAAGGTGTAATTACATTTAATGTAATTAAATGTTGATTTATTTATAAAGGTAATTAATCACTTAAAGATGATTATTTAATGAAATTAATTAAGGTTAAATGATTATGTAATTAACTTAAGGTTAATCTAATTAATGTGATAAATTAGGAATCATTTAATAAATTAAGGTAATTGGTCAATTAGTTTATATCAGATGAATTGTAATTGATAAATCAGGATTGGATAATTAATTCATAAGTAATCAATTTAATTGGAAATAAATTGAATTAATTAGGATTAAATAATTAATTAATCCTGCTTATAAATGATTATTGAATGCTTGACCTTACTTATGAATGATTGTATGATATGAGTTGCTTTGAATTGATTGTTCTATCTGATCTACGATATTTTGTTATGTGGATTGAGCTGTGTATAATTTATCCATTTTATATCATTGACATATATATATATATCCGTGATCTGTAAGATAAGCGTTGTAGTTTATATTGCTTATCAACTATATTTCTGTGTTTTAATCTGTGATGATTGAATGATGTTGCACCATTGTGTTAAACCCCTGGACCACACTTATACGCACATGAATATGGATTTCACGAGGAAATCAGTTAAGTCACAGATTTTGAAATAGTTTAAAAGTTGAATATTTTAATTCAAATGGGTTGGAAATGGATTGGGTTTAAAGTGAAAAGCTTTTGAAAAGCTTTTTAAAAAATGTAAGTTACTTTAAATAACTTGATAGAAACTTGGGATTTGAATCGTTTGATTTAAATTTGAATTCAATGTTGAAATTGAATTCAATGACTTGGAATTTTGGTCTAAAACATTGCACAAGTAATAAAAGATGCTTATATGGGATCTTAACCATTTAAATAGTGTGGTTTTGGAAATGTAAACTTGAATTCAAGTTCTATACTTGAATGGCTTTAATTTGTAATCAGTTTTTCCAAAAACGAAAACTATTTGTTTCCAAATAATAAAGCTTTCATATAAGGAATGAATTCCTAATTTGTGTTAAAAAGATTTCAAGTTTGAAATGGAAATGTAAATAGTTGGAAGACTATAAATTAACCTTTGTGAAGTTGAATGAACTTGTTTTGAAAACGAAGAGAATTTTGAAGGGTAAATCTTTTATATTATAAAAGATTTAAATTGTAAATCGTTTTGAAAGCTATCAATTAAAGCTTCGATTTGAAGATTGGACAAGTCAATCCAATTTTGAAATGGAATCGTTTGAAAGCTGTCTAAATGAATCTTCATGGAAGTTGGGTGAAACTTTGTGAAATAAATCTTTTTGTTTAAAGATTTGAAATGGTAAATCTGTTTAACCATTTGAAAGAAAGGTTTGGTTTTCTATTAAGTTGTAACTTAACTGAAATCCCATATCCATATATTTCAAATATTGCGCTCATTATTTGGTTTAGCCGGGAGAGGACCTTGTGTCATATAACCCATTTCGAATAATGACAAGTCGATATGGATAGCATTTGAAGACCGGTGGTGAAGACCGGGTATTTGTGAAAACGATAGGATAACCTATCGATTGTCTCTACATCGAGTCGCGCCGGTATAGAGATTCCCTACGTGATGGGAAGTCCGATCGGGATTGTGAATACCCGGATTGCAAGGGCTTCTTCGGAAGTGCCTTCGGTTCTGTTCGAACCCAGAACAAACTTGTATGGTTGTATGTCTGACACTACACTTTGAGATATAAAGAAGATTTCTTTCAAATACATTTGTGATGGTGACGGAGGATTTATTCTCTTAGTTAACACCCTTCTCTGAGACGTATGAGCTCAAAGGTTATGTAGTTGAAGGTTATCAGTGATATACTCCCAATTTGGTAGTGCGGCATGCTGAGTACTTCTGTGTATGGATGATCATTTGTGATCAAAGCATGACTTTTGTATAAAGCGTAGCTTTACGGACGAGACTGCGTCAGGACCTCACTCCCCGGAAATGGTCAAAACAGGAAAGATGCGGCAAGGTTATGAGGGTCGCTCCCTTTAGGGTGTGTCATTTCCTTTTGGAAAAGGGTGGTATCATGGTATGGAGCTCAGATACTTACTCATGTGAACACCATACATTTATTACTGTGTGATGTTGTTAGATTAGAGGTACCTCGGATAAAGGTCCCAAAGGACCGGGGGATGGCATATTCGTGTAGTAGTTACCTAGTTACAGAGGTAAACCAGCCTTGTGTTGGCAGAGAGCTGGTTAAGTTCTCGGGACGTCCCGCCAGAGGCGATCCCATGTGGCAGTAGGAAGTTCCTTAACCCGACCATTTGTTGGAAATCCGTTCATCCAATACGTTCCTTCTACGATTTTAGTTATAGAACCTGCCATTTACTTATGATGGTCACCACTGTTTAGATGGTAGCTATAGTAGGCATAGTTCGAAATGTCTATGCTGGCTAAGATTTATATTCTACTTTCAGAAATGTTTTCTACACTGTGCACTTATAATAATAATATCATAAATTTTCTCGTATCAAGCATGTTTGGCTATCATAAGGAGAAATTTCCTCCAATTATGCGTTTGCATGGTGTGTGCGGTGGGAGGCCTTATGGTAGTTTCATTTTCTAAAAAGCATTGCGAATTTTTTTTAAATTCTTTTGTTGTCTGTTTTAAAAGATAAACTGTTTTTGTTACTCACACCAGTCCCATGACTGACTCGGAGTTTATTGTTCCTATCCTAAACTCTGGGTGCCCACAATTTTCCACACGGGCAGTCTAGAGTTGGGTTTTCTTATAGTCGGGTTTGGTAGATTGTCTAGAGTTTGTCCAATCTTTGGATGTGGACGAGACCTGCTTATCTAGGAGTCACGTGACATTTGTTCGAGCTAGCTTTGGATTGAAGCGTTGGATTTGGAAATGCATTCTATTGAAGATATTGTTCCGCTGTTGATATTATCATTATATCTCCGCCGCTGTTATTTCTTGTATCTCTGATAGTATTTATATTCAGTTGTATCATTCTATTGTTTCATCATTGTATCTGGATATTGTATCAGGTATGTATGACATTATTTATTTTCTTCCGCTGTGTTTGTACTTAGTGGTGTTATAAGCTTCAGCGAACCAGATTCGACGTTTGGATCTACGGCATTGGAATATGAGTATCGTATTCGGTGCTGATTTTTAAAGGCCGAGTCAGGATCGTTATATCAATGATCATCAGAAAAATAATCGTAAAATTTATTAATCGCCGTAGTTGTCAGACAATGATGATCTAGGGTTTAAGGTCTTGTTTGGAGGGCTGTTGAATTCGAGGCCGTATCGTCGTCGACGTTGCACCGGGTTGCACCGGTTGTGGGGGAATCGAATAGTGAGGTGGCGGCGAAGCTCTGGTGTGGTTCGCATGTTCTCTGGCGATCAAGGGAGGCGAGGCGAGCTGGTTTTATCGATCTGGTTGGGTTTCAGTTATGATTGATCAACTTGATTTTGTATTCCGGCACAGTTGAGGTACTGGGTGGTTGTAACGATTGGGAGAGACATCGAAGACATGGTGGTGGTCGAAGACTTGGTCGGAGGCGATCTGGTGGCTTGTACATGTGCACGCGTGTGCATTTGTGTCTGGCGATGTTTAAGTTTGGGGAAGATGGGTTATTCTCGGGTTCAAACTCGAAGAAGCTTGTGAAATTGCTCGAAGTTAAGTAGAGTGTGAGTGTCTCGGGGCTTGCCTCGGGAAGGGGTCGGGTTGTACCCGAAGTAAACATTTTAAAAAGTTTTTTATAGTTTAAACAAAGGTAAGTTTCAAATTTTTAAATAAATCTAGTTTAAATCTTTTCTTAAATAAATTTCTTTTATCATAACAAATGTTTTGTTTAACATTTGATTTATACTTAAATTTGTAAGTTATTTTAAAACTTAATTTGGGAATATAATTAAGTGCTAAATAAAAAGTTAAAAATGTTTTAAAATTTATGTGTTAATCATAATTAAGTAATTAGTAAGGATAAAGATAAATGGCTTATCTTAAATAATGATTTGATTATTAATAAACTTAAAGGTTTTAAAATTAAACTATTTGTTAATGATAATTTATTTTATTTAATAAGATTTAAAGATGTAATTAAAGGACTAAGCAAGTATATTTACTTTGTGTAATTAATTTAAGGATTAATTAATTATTGTGATTAAATTAATGAGTAGTTAATGTAATTAATTAAAGGATTTATTAATTAAGTTAATTAATAACTTAAAGATGATTACTTAATGAAAGTAATTAAAGGTTAATTAATTAATGATTAAAGGTTGATAAAGCAAGGGATTAGACAATAACTAATTAAAAGATAATTAATTAATGTGATTAATTAATTAAGGTAATTAATTTGAGGATAATTAATTAATTAAAGGTTAATTAATTAATGAAATTGATTAGGGATAATCACTTATTGTAATTAATTAAAGATAATTAATTAAAGGATAATCAAATAATTAAAGGTTAATTATTTAATGATTAAAGGTTGATTAATAAATAGTTAAAGGTTAATTAATTTATTATTAAAGGTTAATTAATTAAAATAATTTATAATTAATTAATGTTAATTAACCTAGATTAGTGATTAATCTGGTTTCAATTAATCAGATGATTAATTATCCTTACTTATGGATGTTTGAATTGCATGGAATGCTTTGAATTGTTTGATATCCCTGATGTGTGATACTTTGTGATATGAATTATTTTGATTTGAGCTGTGATGAATGTAATTTATTTATCTATGATGAATCTGTATTATTTACTTGTGATTCTGTGAATGAAGCTAAGCGTTATAGGATTGTACCGCTTATCGATATTGCTGCGTTTGGATTGTGATGATTGATGATGTTGCACTATTGTGTAAAACCCCTGGACTACACCATACACACACAAATATGGATTGCATTAGAAAATCGGTTAAGTCACATGTATTTTGAATTTAAATTTTATTTTGTTTAAAAGTTGAATTTTGAATTCAAATGGTTTTGGAAATGGAATTGGGTTGAATGTGGAAAGCTTTTGAAAGGGAAGTTTTGAAATTCAAATTTAGTTTGAAAATATTATTTAAAATTATTCTGGAAATCATGGTTTGAAAGGTTTATACTATATATATATATATATATATATATATATATATGGGTTTAAAACTTTTGTTTTGGGAATTTAAATTTAATTCCAATTAGAACTTGCTAATGATACGACAGTTCGTTGATTTCTAGTTTATACATTTAAAAGCTATAACTTGTGTATATTTGATCAGATTTTTCCGATATGAAAAGTATTTGTTTTCAAATGATAATAGCTTTCATATAAAGAAAAGATTTCCAATTTATGTTGAAAGGATTTCAAGTTTGAAATGAAAATAAGTTTTTGAAAGCTATGAATGAAACTTTGTGAAAGATTGGTGAACTTTGTTTTTTCTATGAATGAATCCTTGTGAAAGATTGGTGAACTTTGTTTTTCTATGGATGAATCTTTGTGAAAAATTGGTGAACTTTGTTTTTAAATTGAAGAGTATCTTAAAGGTGTATCTTTTGTATAAAAGATTTGAAATGGAATTGTTTTTGTAAGCTATGAATGAATCTTTGTGAAATATTGGTGAACTTTGCGTTCAAAGCAAAGTGAATCTTTTGTTTAAAAGATTAAAGGTGGAAATTTGTTTAAACCACTCGAAAAGAAAGGTTTTGGGCTAAAGGTTGTGACTTAACTAAGATCCCAATATCCATATGTTTTTAAAAATTTTGCGCTCATTATTCGGTTTAGCCGGGAGAGGACTTTGTGTCCTATAACCCATTCAGAATAATGATATGATAAAATGGATAACATTTGAAGACCGGTGGTGAAGATTGGGTATTTTCAAGAACGAAAGGATTACCCATGGAATGTCTCTGCATTGAGTCGCGCCGGTATAGAGATCTCCATATGTGATGGGGAGTCCGATCGGGATTGTGAATACCCGGATTGCAAGGGCTTTTGAAGTGCCTTCGGTTTTGTTCAATCCCAGAACAAACTTCTATGGATGTGTGTCTGACATTACACTTTGAGATGTAAAGCTGGTCTCTATCAAATACATTTCTGTTTGGTGGTAGAGAATTTATTCTCTTAGCTTAGCACCCTTCTCTGAGACGTACGAGCCCATAGATTATGTAGTTGACGGTTACTAGTGATACATCCCAATTTGGTAATGTGACATGTGAAGTGTTGCTGATCATTTGTTTATCAAAGCATGGCTTTTGTGTAAAGCATAGCTTTGTGGATGTGACCTCGTCGGACCTCACAACCCGAAAATGGTCAAAATAGGAAGATTGCAGCAAGGTTATGAGGGTCACGCCCTTCAGGGTATGTCCATTCCCTTCTAGAAAAGGGTGGTATCATGGTATGGAGCTCAGATATTTAACCTATGTAGTTGCTGCAGATTTATTACTTTGTGGTTGTTGGTGTTGAGAGCTCACGGACAAAGGTCGGTAACGACCGGGAGATGACATACTCGTGTAGTAGTTATCTAGTTACAGAGGTAACCCGACCTTGTGTTGGCAGAGATCCGGTTAGGTTCTCGGGGCGTCCCTCCAGAGGCGTACCAATGTGGCTCAGGAAGTTCCTTATCCTGACCATTTGTTGGAAATCCAATCACCAATACGCGCCCTATATGGTTTTAGTTGTATAACCTGCCTTTTACTTATAGTGGTGACCCGCCATTTAATTGGTAGCTATAGTAGGTATACAATAATGGTTATATGCTGGCTAAGATTAATATTATACTTTTGAAATGTTTTCTTCACCGTGCACTAATAATAATATCAAAATGATTTTTGTGTATCAAGCATGTTCGACTGTCATAAAGAGAAATCTCCTCTAATTGTGCGCTTGCATTGTGTGTGTGTGGCGGGAGGCCTCATGGCGGTTTTGTATTCCAAAAAGCATGCAGATTTCTTTTAATTTCTATTGTTTTCTTTTGTTAAAGGTAAACTATTTTCGTTCGCTCACAACAGTCCCATGCCTGACCCGGAGTTTATTGTTCCCTTTCTAAACTCTGGGTGCCTACAATTTTCCATACGGGCTGCCTAGAGTTAGATTTTTAGATAATCAACTAGTAGATATAGATTCGGTAGCCTTCAGCCTTCTGTTTTGGAATCTTTGGAGTCTTTGGATTTGGGCGATCGCATCCATGACTGACCTTGCTTAATACAACTTGATGGTGGTTCGAGATTTCAATATGGAACTTGGAGTCTATTGAGCTTTGGCATTAGAGTTGCAGCTTATGGATTCACTCTCTCTCTTGGAGATCATGTTGGAGTTATTTCTTTTGTTGTATCAATTGTTATGTATCAATGTGTTGTATCAATTGTTATGTATCAATAAATTATTCATTTTCTTCTGCTATGTTGTTATACTTAATGTCTTATAAGCTCCGACGAACCAGATTTGACGTTTGAATATACGGCATTCGAATACGGGTGACGTATTTGAGTGTCGATTTTCAATGGTCGAGTCAGGGTCGTTACAAGTGATATCAGAGCTGAAGGTTGAGTAAGAACTTTTGCTCAGGAGTATAACACATTAGGTAACTCATTAGAGATAGGGTTATAAATGCCCTAGAATGAGTATATCCCTAAGATATCCATATGTATGCCTCAATAAATTCTCTTACTATCCACTGATAGTGAGTATGAGTGCAAGAAGAGGATGAGATAAGGGACACGGGAGTACCACTACAAATGGTCAATAGCCTGCAACAAAGAAGGAACAACTTTCTGTATCAATCTCTTTTGATCATTATCCGATATCGATTCTTTGATTGCTTCGTGGCAGCTACAAGAAGAAGCTTCGGTGTGATGGTGGCCCTGCGAATCGGGTAGATAAGTTTCTATCTCGTATTCTAGTCATCAGTTTTTATCAGTTTTTCGTTTTTAACTTTAGTGAATTTGAAATTTTATTTGAGATAAATTGATTAATAAAATAAGAAGCTGAATTAAATTATATCTATTATTTGGGGTCCAGATATATTCTACAAATAGTAAGTTATCCCTTTAGACTAACCAGTGCCCTTGCATATCTCGTAGAATGGATGACCAGAATATTTCGTGAAATATCGAATGAGTTCGTTCTCATATTTATTGATATTCTGATTTGATGAGCCAATTGCAGAATGGATATTCAGTTTGATCTGGTAAAACATTGTCCATTGGTTCTTTGTTGTCTCCCTGTCTGGCAAATTTCGAGGATGAAATTTTCTTAAGAGAGGGAATCTGTAACGATCCCGGTTTTGAGCTAAATTTAATTTGAAAATTAATATAAATTTTGGATTAAAATTTGAATTAATTTGAAATTTTCCAAAATAAATAATATGTGTTTATTTTATATAGATTGTAAATAAAATTTTAATTTGAAATTAAAATATAAATGTGTTGAAATATAAATTGGATATAAAACTATATTTTAAAAATATTTTATTTTCTAATTATAATATATATGTGTGTGTGTATATATATATTTGGAAGTATGATTTGAGACTACTATAATAATTTTCTGAAAACAAATTAAAGATTAATTGAACATTTTTAACACTAGTATTTCCTATACTTATTAAAATAAGTAAAACAACTTGGGTTTAATTTTAATTAAGATTTATTAAAGGTTTAATGATTCTTTCTTTTAAAATATATTTGAACTAAAATGGTTTGTATATGTATAAAAAAGATATAGACATAGATTTTTTTTTAAAAAAGATTCATTCCTTTTTGCTTTCTTCTAAGATGAACATGGTTTGTATACATATGAAAATTTAAAACATATGTAAAAATAAAACCAAAATAAGAAACCATGTTACATAAATTTAATTAGTTAATAAAAACATAGAAATTTTTTAACATTTGTAAAACAATAAGAAAGGGTATTAACAAGTGTATAAAAATTAAAAACATGCATATTACATGTGTTAGCGTAATGAACAAGTGGCAAATATGTTTTAGAATTGTAATATCAAGGTTTTCAAACTCAGGCTTCACTCTTTTCTTCGCTGCACAATCTTCTTCTTGTCTTTCAAAAGAAAAAGGAAATCTGAAACAAAACAAAAACTACAGATCAAAGAAAATCAAAATGGAAAACAACATCTTCAACCTGATTCATTAACAACTCAAAGATACAAACAAAGTCATCTCAGCAATCAAACAAGATCGGAACTTCAACCTGTAAGCTTAAATCAGAGAACAAATCAAACTCAATGCAAAGATCCAAGTTTCATCAACCTGGAACAATCAAGCATGGATTCAACAAAGGTCATTTTCAGTTTTCAGAACCTGGTATCAGAAAACAATTTTTCAAAATCTGAAGCATGAAAGTTAATTTTTTTCAAAACAACTTCAACTTGTTTCTATAATGATCAAGCAACCAAAACAATCTTCAAAATCAAAGCATTTCAGCTTCAAATACATCGGGTTCCAGATTTAAAAAAAAATCAAGCCTGTTCCTTTGGCTAATTTCTTCCAGGCGAGCAAACATTTTTTTTAAAATCCTAAACCTATAATCTTGATGATCTTTGAAATGTGTTTGAATGATTGAGTGAAATTTGGTTTGCATGTTTATAAATATGCAGACATGAAGGCGCGCATGTCTGTATGTGTATATATATATATATATATCCCTGTTCTTTACAGGTTAGAAAATGAATCAAAAATCAAAATCTCCTCCATCATCCTCTTATAGGCTTTGATGACCAAAATGAAATAGGTTTTATCCGACCAGATCTTAATTGTAAAAATATTTTTTGAATAATTAGTTTAAGTTTCCTAGACAAATTTAAAATATACAGTGAAAATCCTATATATGAAAAAAAATTGATAATCATAAAATCATGTTTAGATTGCATAACTAGATTTGAGTTAACAAAAGATGAATTTAGGTGAAGGGTTCATGATTTTTAAGTAGATAAATCATTTGAATTCTCGAGTTGATCAGAACTGGTTTATTCGTCAATTTCTGACGAACGGCGATGAATTGTTCATCGGGCTTAAGGGAGGAGGTGGATGGAGGTTCATTAATCATCAAAAAAATAATAGGAAAATTTATTAATCGTCCGTAGTTGTCAGATAATGATAATCTAGGGTTTAAGATCCGGTTTGGAGAGCTGTTGAATTCGAGGCCGTATCGTCGTCGACTTTGCACCGGGTTGCACCAGTGGTAAGAGAATCAAATTGTGAGGTGGCGGCGAAGCTCTGGAGTGATTCGCATGTTCTCTGGCGATTTAGGGAGGCGAGGCGAGCTGGTTTTGTCGGTCTGGTTGGGTTTCAGTTATGATTGATCAACTCGATTTGTATTCCGGCGTAGTTGAGGGTACTGGTAGTTGTAACGACCGGGAGAGACTTCGGCGACTTGGTGGTGGTCGAAGACTTGGTCAGAGGCGATATGGTGGCTTGTACATGTGCATGCATGTGCATTTGTGTCTAGCGATGTTTAAGTTTGGGGAAGATGGGTTATTCTCGGGTTTGAAATCGAAGGAGCTTGTGAAATTGCTCGAAGTCAAGTAGATTGTGAGTGTCTTGGGGCATGTCTTGGGAAGGGGTCGGGTTGTACCGAAGCAAACATTTTAAATAGTTTTTTTAGTTTAAACAAAGGTAAGTTTCAAATTTTTAAAAAAATCTAGTTTAAATCTTTTCTAAATTGAATTTCTTTTATACATAATAAATGTTTTGTTTAACATTTGATCTTAACTCAAATTTGTAAGTAATTTTAAAACATAATTTAGGAATATAATTAAGTGTTAAATAAAAAGTTAAAATGTTTTAAAATTTATATGTTAATCATAATTAAGTAATTAGTAAGGATAAAGATAAATGGCTTATCTTAAATAATGATTTGATTATTAGTTAACTTAAAGGTTTTAAAATTAAACTATTTTTTAATGATAATTTATTTTATTTAATAAGATTTAAAACATGTAAATAAGGGATTAAGTAAGTATATTTACTTTGTGTAATTAATTTAGGGATTAATTAATAATTATGATTAAATTAATGAGTAATTAATGTAATTAGTTAAAGGATTTATTAATTAAGTTAATTAATTACTTAAAGATGATTACTTAATGGAAGTAATTAAAGGTTAATTAATTAATGATTAAAGGTTGATAAAGCAAGGGATTTGACAATAATTAATTGAAGGATAATTAATTAATGTGATTGATTAATTAAGGTAATTAATTTAAGGATAATTAATTAATTAAAGGCTAATTAATTAATGAAATTGATTAGGGATAATCACTTAGTGTAATTAATTAAAGATAATTAATTAAAGGATAATTAAATAATTAAAGGTTAATTATTTTATGATTAAAGGTTGATTAATAATAGTAAAAGGTTAATTAATTTATTATTAAAGGTTAATTAATTAAATAATTTGTAATTAATTAATGATAATTAACCTGGATTAGTGATTGATCCGGTTTCAATTAATCGGATGATTAATTAACCTTACTTATGGATGTTTGAATTGCATGGAATGCTTTGAATTGTTTGATATCCCTGATGTGTGATACTTTGTGATATGAATTATTTTGATTTGAGCTGTGATGAATGTAATTTAATTGTCTTTGATGGATCTGTATTATTTACTTATGAATCTATGAATGAAGATACGCGTTATAGGATTGTACCGCTTATCGTTATTGCTGTGTTTGGATTGTGATGATTGATGATGTTGCACTATTGTGTAGAACCATTGGACTACACCATACACACACAAATATGGATTGCACGAGGAAATCGGTTAAGTCACATATATTTTGAATTTAAATATTATTTTGTTTAAAAGTTGAATTTTGAATTCAAATGGTTTTGGAAATGGAATTGGGTTAAATGTGGAAAGCTTTTGAAAGGGAAGTTTTGAAATTCAAATTTAGTTTGAAAATGTTGTTTGAAATTAATCTAGAAATCATGGTTTGAAAGGTTTATACAATATATATATGGGTTTAAAACTATTGTTTTGGGAATTTGAATTTAATTCCAATTAGAACTTGCCAATGATACGGCAGTTCGTTGATTTTCTGGTTTGTACTTTTAAAAGCTATAACTTGTGTATATTTGATCAGATTTTTCCAAAATGAAAATTATTTATTTTCAAATGATAATAGCTTTCATATAAAGAAAAGATTTCCCATTTGTGTTGAAAGGATTTCAAGTTTGAAATGAAAATAAGTTTTTGAAAGCTATGAATGAATCTTTGTGAAAGATTGGTGAACTTTTTTTTCTATGAATGAATTCTTGTGAAATGTAACGACCTGGTATTTTCAACCATTCGCATCCGCACATGTCGGACTTGAATTGTTCAAAATACCACGTTGTAAATAAAATTTGGCAAATCTCAGAATATACAGTAAATAAATAATCACAGACATAGAAATCAGAATACTAGCAGCGGAATAGAATAACTTAGCGGTTCATCAAGCCACTATCAATAGTCTCAAAATAAGTATAAAGTACATAGTCTTAAACCAAATATAGTTTGAAATCTCCACAGAAAATCTCAATATTAAATTTTCTTGATTACAAGGGCTAAAATAAGAATTGAACAGAAACTTGACAGCAGCTTGAAAAGAGATAATCTTCAGAAGTCCTAGCTCCGGAGAAAGAGGTCAGAACTGAAACTCAGGCTGACCCGAGCGTAAAATAAAACATAAACATTCGAGTCAGGACATACATACTTATACAGTGTAAGCTAATTCAAGTGAACTGTAATAGAGTACAAGTAACATAAAGGATGCTTGGGACTGCCAATCCTCTAAGGATCCGTTAAACTATTTACCATGTAGTAATATTTCGCTATTATAATAGTGTCTATTAGTAAAATAAACTTACTTTTAAATAGCGTTAAGGGGTTACCCATATAGCCCTTAACACATAATATATTCCCATAGTCTATACAGTACTGTAATCTCCCCCGTACTGGGCGTCGTCAGAGGGCACTCCATAGGTATGGTACAAAACCAAAATCGTATAAGGCTCGCTAGGGTAGGTGACACGACACAACTAGGCAATGCCAGGGTAGATATACCAATTATGCATCCGGACCCGTGGTAGCGCGTAGCTGCTACTACCTCCCACCTCGAATAACACTCCCAAATCAAAGATGCGCACCAAAAAATCACAAAAGTAATAGAATAGCATATGAAGAAGTGCGTCCGATAAGAGGTGCTACCTCCTTAGCCCGTCAATCGCTCCTGTTTTAGCCACCTTATGCCAATTCACGGGAGTCGAGTCCACATATTTACTTCAAAGGAAACGTCACCACCATCATACTTCATTCTGGAATCTCCACCGCGTACCCGGTTGTCCAAAAGGTTTTCGGTATCGACAGTGAGTATGCCCATATCTGATCCCGGTCTCTTTAACAACCAACGTTATTATTACACATGGTTATAAAAATCCAAATAGTTTTATATTTCAAATCAAAATACTACATTTAAAACTATTTAAAGGTGAAGTTATAATTCCTACAACATCCAAAATAAATCCCAAAGGTTTAGCCTTATTTCATTTGTATCAACTACAGCGCTTGCGCAGTGCGGTAGTATCCTTTACAACAGAATTGAGTAAAATAAAATTTAGACTTAAATTTAATTTCAATAATAATTAAACCTTAAATTAAACCAATTTAGCTTATATAATCATATTTCTCACCTTTGAATAGTCATTAAATTACTCAATAATTTATGATAATTATAAAGTAAAATTTTCAAATATACATCTAACTTCTCTATACCTTACTTATTAAATCCAGTGGAAAATTCTCTATAAATTTTACTTAATAATTAAGTTCAATTACCACTTCAAAAATGAACTAAATTTCTAATTAACTTCTTAACTTACCCTTATTCTAACCACTTTACATTTCTAAATTTAGTTATATTTCAACTTCCATTTTAAGTATTCACTTTATTTAACTATTTAATTCATAGACAACTTAACCCTTTATTTATTTTCTTATATTCAAATTTATACCAAAACATCATATTTTATTCTTAACTTAAATTACATTTTATTTTCCAAATCAAAATTTGAAAAATAAATTTATACTTTAAATTCTTAACCTTTATTTATTTACATCTTTAACTTGTATAATATCACTATACTTATAAGAATCATTTTTAAATCCAATTTTAAACAAAATATTATAACATTCTAAATTAAAAATATTTAATATTTCCAAAATATATATATATATATAACCACGGGTCTGTATAATATTTTCTAACCTAGGTCAAGGGATACGGATAATATATCATTTCAATCCGTAATTTACAAATAAAATCCGGGCTCTATCATTTCAAACCCGCAATCCCAAGAAATAATAAATAAATAAATAATAACAATATCATTCAAGCCTATCATTTCAGCTCGTAACGATTCTATTCTACAGGGGACTTGTAGTGACAAACATTAAATAAATAAATGGTATAACAACATAATATAACAGTATAAAATATAACTGATGATGGGTAAATTTAATAACGGGGTTTTTTCTAAACATCATGAATTTATCACAGGAAATTAAAATATAAAATAAAATCATTCTACAGTTTCACTTGTTAATAATTTACAGATCTGTAAGTATGTTTGTCGGGTGAGAAATACTCACCTCTATGCTGCTGAAGATTAGACTCAAAAACAAGGATAACCACACCGTAAACAGCGTATAGAAAGCATGATCAAATATTAGAAGATGAGACAAATCGATTTCGATCTTGAAACAAGATAAATAAATAAACTGAGTACGCGAATTCAATTACGGATAAAGAATTTTTTTAAATAAATCAAAATTAGAACGAGATTTAAGATAAAAGGATGATTTGACAAAATTGCTCGACCATTTCACCACACAACTCCAACTACACCTCACATGCTCGGCATCGACCAGATTCTGGACACGCAAGTATTCAAGCAGTGGAATATTTTGGACATAAAGGTTGTGCTATCATTTTGTACAGGTGCGCATGCACTTATTTTATTTATTTATTATATATTTTTTTCTTTTCTTTTCTAACATTTGTCAGAGCAATATGTGGCAAAAGTGGTGTACGAACAAAAATACTTTCTTCTTTTTTTCTATTTTTATTTATTTATTTATATATATCTATATATTAAGTGACATGTCCACTTGCATGGCTTGGCCATCACTGCATAGAGGCGAGGCAAGGTTAGGAGGGGGTGGTAGAGAGGTTGAGCATGGTGTGGAATAAATAGATGGAAGTAAAGAAAACTAAAGAAAAAGAAAAATAAGAGGAAGAAGAAACATTGGCAGCCATTTACCTGATGTAGCTCGCGCAAGAAGGAAGAAGACCACAATGAGATGCAAATGTTTGATACGTGGATTTGAAATTTATAGAATGATTTGCGTTGATTGATAAAAGGAACGACAAGAAATAATTGAAATTTGAACGTGCTTTATAATTAAAAACTTGCGTTGATTAAAACGCAAGAAAAATATGAAGTGGGAATGCGCAAATCAGGTCATGTGAAATTTTAAGGCAAGAAAGAAACGAAATTTGAACGTGTTTGCATTTCAAGGAAGATGCGTTTTATAATTAAAGGAGTAATTGATTTTTTTTTTCTTTTGAAACATCTGAAGCAATTGAAAGATTTTATTCCATATATACACAAGAGGTAAATGGGAAGTTATACGCGAATGAAAAATTCAATAAGTGAATTTTGAAAGGCAGCGAACATGAAATTTTAACGTTATTGAAAGTCAATGGGTTTTCAAGAAAATGAAACAAATTTTTTTATTTTTGGACGTGTTTTAGTATTCAATCAGGGAAAGAAGGTTTTAAAATTTACACAGAAATAATTGCGTTAAAACGCAAGAAATAATGATAAAGTGGGACCATGCGTTGATTGAGGAAACAAAATGGCAAGAAAGATTTGAGTGAATATTTACAGTGGTATTGATTGCGTGAATTTAGCAAAAGAAAACCGCAAGAAATCTTTGGCAAACATTTTGTACACATTTAAAATTTATGAGGAAGTAAATGCGTTGATTAAAACGCAAGAAATATTTAAATGAAAACTAGTATTGATTGCTTGGAGAAACGGCATGAAATAATTCACTTTGAAACTGCCAGGAGAAATTTGCGTGTGATGTTTGATTTAGGAGATAATTGCGTTTGTTAAAAATGCAAGAAATAAATATGCTTGAGCGGCAAGAAACACGCACGCGAGTAGCTTATTTATCAGTGGTTGCGTGAATCAAGGAGGAGAAGTGGCAAGAAAAAAATAAAATCAAATATTACTTCAATGGTATACATACGTGTCTGAGAAGGAACAAAACAAAAAAAAGAAGAAAAAAAAAGAAACTTGCATTGATTTCGATCTGTACATTTGAAGGGATATTATTCCTATTATAAAATAGGAAGCCAAGAAGAAGTATATACAATTTTGTTGCGCGATGATTGAGTTAATAAAGAAGTAATTGCGTTAATAAATAAATTAAAGAACGCATGAAATAATGATGTTTGAACGGAAAGGAAATATGAAATTTGTGAACGTATTTTTTTCTTTGAAATTTAAACGAAGTAATAGCATTGATTTTAGTGGAGGAAACGGCAAGAATTAATTTATGCTTAAACGATTATGAAATTTGTGGGTAACGTTTTTATTAAATCGGGAGAGCAAAAGGAAGGTGCAGAAATTTCCACAAATTTGCTTCGAATGAAAATGAAAAATGAACATTAGTTTGTATAAAACTTGTGTTGATTTGAGTCGGAGAAAACGACAATAATTAATGGTTTGAACGTTATTAAAATCAATGGGTTTTATTCCTACTAAATATAAGGAGGCAACGAAAAGATTTTTTTTTCTTTCCCTCTTAGAAATGCACGGAAATTTATTTTTCAAATAGCAAAGTTAAGGAAAGAATGAGCGCGTACTTATTTCAATTTTAGTCGTTACTTATTCATTAAGTAAATATGCAAAAGAAAATAACGCACTTTTATAGCGTCAAATAAGTCAGCCAAACGGATATGAACGTACACTTTAAACGTACAAATTAAAGGTGTAATTAAATAGATTATTTATACACTATAACTTTTAAAATTATAATAAAATATGATTTGCTTACATCCTTTTTATTCATTTATCATTTACTAAGAACTGATGTATCTATGTATAAAGAAACGTGCAATTTTATTCCCCTTTTACACAATATTTATTCCCTAATTTAAAAAGTATATAACCATAATAAATGAAACAATCGCGAAATAAATATTGTACATATATATACTTTATATGAAAGATTTGAACTTAGAACTTAGAATTTAAAATTTCAGTTAGGGTTAAACTTAAACCAAAATCAAAATTACAGAAATTGCCTATATTTATTAAAATTTGGGGCAATGATTTCAAAAAAAAAGGAAAAGAACTAATGAAATAGTTTATTAAATTGAAACAGGGCTTAAAAATCTACACATAATACCACTAGCTTGGAAAAATTTCTACCACACCTTAAAAAAAATAAAAATCAGTGAATAAAATAAAACAAACTGAAATAAAGTGAAAAAGAAAATAAATAATTATATTTTAGGAAAATAGAAAGATAAATAAAGAAAATGGCTTAATTTATTGAAACTAGCTCAAGAAAATTGCAAACACAATTCACTTAACTTTGGAAAATTACAACTCTTCTTAAAAATGGTTTAAAATAAATCTTTGAGAAACAAAATAAAGTGAGAATGAGAATAAAATAAGTTCTTAATAAAAATATAAAAATAAATAAAGAATTTCTTAAATTAATTGAAGTTGGAAATTAGAAATTGTAAACAAAATACAACTAACACTAGAAGATGTCAATTACACTTTTAAAAACGTTTTAAAACCAAAATATATACAAAACAAGTTATTTTACCCCTGAAAATATAAATTAGACATTACATGACCACATGAAATATTATTTATATAATTTAAAGTAAACAATTTTGTTAAATACAGCAAATTACACACAATAGTTAAAAATGCATAATTTTCACATTATAAATCAGATTTCAACGAAACGAAAAGCAGTATTCTTATAATTTTATTTACTTTAAAAATAAAAGATAAAATTCAAATTTTGAAACTTTTAAATTTTTAAATTTAAAAGTCAAAGTTTGACCATATTGACAAAATTCGCATTTCCGGAAAATATTCTATTAATTCATGTGTGGAATTCTAATCCACACCAAAATTTATATTTTTAAATAACAATTATCTAAATTAAATAAATAAAAAATTTATTAAAATTTATGGGTCATTACACGAAAGATTGGTGAACTTTGTTTTTTCTATGGATGAATCTTTATGAAAAATTGGTGCACTTTGTTTTTAAATTGAAGAGGATCTTAAAGGTGTATCGTTTGTATAAAAGATTTGAAATGGAATTGTTTTTGAAAGCTATGAATGAATCTTTGTGAAAGATTGTTGAACTTTGTTTTCAAAGCAAAGTGAATCTTTTGTTTAAAAGATTAAAGGTGGAAATTTGTTTAAACCACTCGAAAAGAAAGGTTTTGGGCTTAAGGTTGTGACTTAACTAAGATGCCAATATCCATATATTTTTAAAATTTTGCGCTCATTATTTGGTTTTGCCGGGAGAGGACTTTGTGTCATATAACCCGTTCTGAATAATGATACGACAAAATGGATAGCATTTGAAGACCGGTGGTGAAGATCGGGTATTTTTGAGAATGAAAGGATTACTCGTCGAATGTCTCTACACTGAGTCGCGCAGGTATAGAGATCTCCATATGTGATGGGGAGTCCAATCAGGATTGTGAATACCCAGATTGCAAGGGCTTCTTTGAAGTGCCTTCGGTTTTATTCGAACCTAGAATAGACTTCTATGGATGTGTGCCTGACATTTCACTTTGAGATGCAAAGCTGGTCTCTATCAAATACATTTCTATTTCATGGTAGAGAATTTATTCTCTTAGCTTAACACCCTTATCTGAGACGTACGAGCTCAGAGGTTATGTAGTTGATGGTTGCTAGTGATACATTCCCAATTTGGTAATGTGGCATGCGAAGTGCTGTTGATCATTTGTTGATCAAAGCATGGCTTTTGTGTAAAGCATAGCTTTGTGGACGTGACCTCGTCGGACCTCACGACCCGAAAATGGTCGAAACAGGAAGAATGCAGCAAGGTTATGAGGGTCGTGACTTTAGGTTATGTCCATTCCCTTTTGGACAAGGGTGGTATCATGGTATGGAGCCCAGATATTTAACCTATGTGGTTGCTGCAAATTTAATACTTTGTGGTTGTTGGTGTTGATAGCTCACGGATAAAGGTCGGTAACGACCGGGGGATGGCATACTCGTGTAGTAGTTACCTAGTTACAAAGGTAACCCGGCCTTGTGTTGGCAGAGATCCGGTTAGGTTCTCGGGACGTCCCACCAAAGGCGCATCCACGTGGCTCAGGAAGTTCCTTAGCCTGACCATTTGTTGGAAATCCAATCACCAATACGCGCCCTATACGGTTTTAGTTGTATAGCCTGCCTTTTACTTATGGTGGTGACCCGCCATTTAATTGGTTGCTATAGTAGGTATACAATAATGGTTATATGTTGGCTAAGATTAATATTATACTTTCGAAATGTTTTCTGCATCGTGCACTCATAATAATATCAAAAGGATTTTTTCCTATCAAGCATGTTTGACCGTCATAAGGAGAAATCTCCTCCAATTGTGCGCTTGCATTGTGTGTGTGGCGGGAGGCCTCATGGCAGTTTCATTTTCCAAAAAGCATTCCGGATTTCTTTTAATTTCTTTTGTTTTCTTTTGTTTAAAATAAACTATTTTCATTCGCTCACAGCAATCCCATGACTGACCCGGGGTTTATTGTTCTCTTTCTAAACTTTGGGTGCCCACAATTGTGACGCCCCACCTCTATACCCACGCTAGCCAAGGACACTACGGGGTAACGCCGTCAACTAGCGCAGAGAATAAGGCTGTTGAGGAGCGACCATCCGTGTAATGGCTTTGTGCGAGCATCGATATGCCAGATAAAATATAACATGCAATTCTTTTCAAGAGGAAATCCGACATGCCGACACAAACTCAAAGCTACAACACAGTGGCTATAATATCTTTGAAAAACAAATATAGAAATAAACATAACACAGATTAGTCACAGATAATTCATATCACAAAGGCGAAAATAGATATGAATACTACACAGGAAAGTGTACATCAGAGTAATGGTCAAACGAGATCCACAATATCACAAAAGAATAGCTACAAGTGCTAGACGAAAGAATATGGATACATCAATGAGTCTATATCTCAAATGTATAGAGAAAAAACTACTAATCTAAGTAGTTAGCCAAAAGTCAGGGTGATAATCCCAGATGTGAAGTCAAGCAGAAGAACCTTTAACATCTCGGTCTGATCCGAGTAATATTTAATAAGAAAATAATAAACGGATCAGTTTAGCTATATGACGCAGCGGATTAATCACAAATCGATGTAAATCGATGAAAGTAGTACTTGGTGGATTGAAGATACCGAAATGCCCAAATCCGTTGATCCAAAGATGCCGGATTCTAGCTATCTTCGTCTCGTTGATCGCGCACGATACCGAGAAACAAAGATCTACGATTCTTCGTACGTTGATCTAGCGCACTAGATTCCGTGAATCGGCTTCAACAAACGTGGATTCGAGTGCACTCGAATGACGTAAGTGGAGATAGGAGATTACACTCAACTACCAATTGGAGAAAACACAAAGCAATCAAAAGGAAATTTTATTCAATATTCAACCACAAATGTTACAACACACTCGCTATTTATAGCGTTTTTCACAACTGTCCCTAAGCCGTACACGGCTTACGACTCACTATAAGTCGGTGACGACTCAATGCACACGGTTTAACACTTACAACACCATGCCGACTCAATGACTCACGCCTCTACAGATTCACGACTCATGACTTAGGACTCAAGACTTAGCAGCAGTGTAACACATACATGCATCAGAACATAGCACACGACATACGACTCAAAGTAAGTACGACTTAACAGTTTACAAACAGCATAACAAAAAAACGACTCAACATCAACGACTTAAGAACATAATGTCCCTGGACGACTTACGACTCAACAAAACAATCACAATGTGTACGACATACGACTCAACAAATGTCACGACTCAACATACTTCCAACGACTCAAGCTCCCAAGCTTACAGCTTCCGCGACTCAAGCTTCCAAGTTCCTTGCGGCATACCCCTTCAACCGAGTCAACTCCAAACGACTCATCTAGGTCGTAACCCATCACCGCCTTATGGTCTTCAATTACTGGAATCCCTCTTTGTTTCTTGATGAGTCGTGGACGACTCATGGCCATGCAGTTAGGTCGTGTACGACTCACCAATCCAGAACTATTTAAACTCCCATTGAGTCGTAACTCTTCTCCTTCTAATCTGTTAGGTTGAAGACGACTCAAAGTCTCTTCATTAACTCGTAGCTCCTTCTCTCGAGACTCCATAGGTCGTGTACGACTCATGCCAATAGCTTGCAAATTTGCAACCCTGGTCTGAGCTGCATCATCCTCCCCTGGTTGAGAAAAATTCGCCCTCGAATTTGTAAATTCTTTCCCATCAGATTGTCCATCTCCATAATACGGCACAAGATGCTTAACATTGAATACGTCAGAAGTGTATACATTCTCCGGCAGTTTCAACTTATAAGCATTCTCATTGATCCGTTTCACAACTTCTACTGGACCAATTTTTCTGGCTTTCAACTTGTTATAAACGCCTACTGGAAAACGATCCTTCGTTAACACAGCATACACCAAATCTCCTTCGTTAAATTCAACATTTCGTCGCCTCAAATCTGCAGACTTCTTATACTTCTCATTCGATTTCTCCAATCGTTCCTGAACGATCTTATGACATTCAGTTAATTCATCAACAAAATCAACAGCTCGTTTAACTGTCCCCTTTGGTTGTGGTACCACTGTCAAATCCAACGGTCCCTTGGGTAAATTGGAGTATACAATCTGAAATGGACTGAATCCCGTACTACGATTCACTACATGATTATGAGCAAACTCTGCTTGGCATAACTTCATGTCCCAACTCTTCAGATTATCCTGTACAAGACATCACAACAAATTCCCCAACGACCTGTTAACAACTTCCGTCTGCCCGTCAGTTTGTGGATGATAAGCACTACTAAATTTCAACTTTGTTCCCACCATCTTCCACAAACTTAACCAAAAATGGCTTAAAAATCGAGTATCCCGATCAGAAACAATAGATTCTGGTAAACCATGCAATCGATACACCTCCTTAAAGAATAATTGTGCCACTCGAACTGCATCTGCTGTCTTCTTGCAGGCAATAAAATGTGCCATCTTCGAAAATCTGTCCACTACAACAAATATCGAATCATTTCCCCTTTGAGTTTTAGGCAAACCCAAAACTAAATCCATGCTGATATCAACCCATGGCTTAGACGGTATAGGTAGCGGCATATACAACCCTGCATTCGTCGCTGTTCCCTTTGAAACCTGACAAATATGGCATCTCTCCACAAATCTTTCAACCTCTTTTCTCATCGACGGCCAAAAGTAAGATTGAGAAATCAACTGCAATGTACGATCTCTACCCACATGGCCTTCTTCATGCAACTCCTTGATAATTTTCATTCTCAAGCTGCCCTCTGGGATACATAACTGATTTCCTTTAAACAAGAATCCATCAATCAACATAAATTCATCGGTACTCCCTTCCTTCACTTTCTCAACATATTTCACAAAGTAAGGATCTTCTTCAATCATCTCTGGCAGTAATTCAAACCCCGTCACTTCAACCTTCAATGTTGTCAACAAATGACTCCGCCTACTCAAAGCATCAGCCACACGGTTCGTCACCCCCAATTTGTGCTTAACAACAAAGGTAAACTGCTGTAAATATGCAATCCACGATGCATGTCTTGCTGAAATCTTATCCTGCCCCTGTAAATGCTTCAAAGCTTCATGATCAGTATAAAGAACAAATTCCTTCTGAAACAGGTAGTGTCTCCAATGCTTAACAGCTTGCACAACCGCGTAAAACTCAACATCGTATGTACTATATCTCATCTTGGCCCCTAACAACTTCTCACTAAAATATGCAATAGGCCTTCCATACTGACTCAACACTCCTCCAATCCCAACCTTTGATGCATCAGTATGTAGCTCAAACAACAACTGAAAATCAGGTAAAACAAGAATCGGTGCTGTCGTCAATAGTTCCTTGATCTTCTCAAAAGCAACTCCCGCTTCCTCTGACCATACAAACTGTTTCCCCTTCATGCAATCAGTCACTGGAGCCATCACGCTACTGAAGTGTGGAATGAATCTTCGGTAGAATGACGCTAGCCCATGAAAACTCCTCACCTCTGTAATTGTCTTTGGTGGCGGCCAATTTCTGACTGCTTCAACTTTATTCTGGTCAACTTGAATACCCTTTCCTGAAACAACATAACCCAGAAATAAAACACTATGCGTCATAAACACACATTTCTTCGTAGCAGCATAAAATTGTTCCTTACGAAGAATGATCAATACTTCCCTCAAATGTTGAACATGCTCCTCCGTACTCCTGTTGTAAATCAGAATATCATCGAAATAAACCACCACGAACTTCCCAATGAATGGTCTAAAGATTTGATTCATCACCCGCATGAATGTACTAGGTGCATTTGATAAACCAAATGGCATAACCAACCATTCGTATAACCCCTCTCTTGTCTTGAAAGCTGTCTTCCATTTTTTTCCTGGTCTAATTCGAATTTGATGATAACCACTCTTCAAATCAATCTTCGAAAATATAGTTGCCCCACTCAACTGATCCAGCAAATCATCCAACCTCGGCATAGGAAATCTGTAACGAACAGTAATCTTGTTCAAAGCTCGACTATCTGTACACATTCTCCATGTTCCATCCTTCTTCGGTACCAACAAAGCTGGCACAGCACAAGTACTCAAGCTTTCCTGAACACGTCCCTGCTCAAGTAACTCTTCCACCTGCCTTCGTAACTCTTCATGTTCCTTCGGACTCATTCGGTAATGTGGTCTATGTGGTAACACTGCTCCCGGAACAAGATCAATTTGATGTTGAATGTCTCTCAATGGCGGTAACTCCTTAGGCAACTCTTCTGGAAAGACATCTTCAAATTCTTTCAAAATTGGCTTTGCTTCTTCTGGAATCTCAACTTCTTCACTACTCTCTCTCCCAATCAACAAAAACACTTCAGGTTCCTCTTCAACTTCTTTAACAAACTCCTTCAAAGATAATAAAGTTTTCAATTCCTCAATCTCCTCCAGCTTGCTCTCCTTCTGTTGTTGCTTCTTGGGAACCAAAGTGATTTTAGTACCCTCGAACATGAAACTATAGCTATTAGCATGACCATCGTGTTGTACTGCTCTATCAAACTGCCATGGTCTGCCCAACAACAGATGACACACATCCATGTCTACAACATCACACCAAATTTCATCTTTGTACTTCTTCCCAATAGAAAAATTAACACAAGCCCTTCGACACACCTTCACTTCACCACCCTTCCTCAACCATGCTAACTTGTACGGTTTAGGATGTTTCTCAGTTTTCAAGTTCAATTTCTTCACAGCCTCTGTAGAAATAATATTATCACAACTTCCAGCATCAATAACGAACTTGCAAACTTTCCCCAGAATAGTGCATGTCGACTGAAAAATATTGCTTCTCAACCAACTACAATCCTCCTCTTGCTTTGGTGTAAGACATGACCTCCTCATCATAAGATTACAACCTTCATCTCCAGACAATTCTTCTTCCTCCTCAACATAAGGTGCATTTGAACATTCTGCCTCCTCACCATCATCCTCCTCAACTTCTGCAACCATTGCTCTCTTCTTTGGCTTCGGACATTCATTGCTTTTATGACCCAACTCCTGACAATTATAACATTTGAAACCACTACTAGCCTTCGCCTTCTCAGCCTCCTTCACCACTGGCTTTGTAACAGGTTTAGGAACATTAGAACTTCCACCAACACCCCTCGCTTGATTATTGGAATTAGTAAACACACCACCTCCACGCCTTCCTTGTTTCTCCCAAGCCAACGCTTTCTGATGTGCCTCTGCAACTGATCTAGGATCGAACATATTAACCATATCCTGGATCTGCATTCTCAATCCCCCAATGAATCTAGCAGTTAGCTGTTCTTCTGTTTCCATAATATCATTCCTGGCAATGAGTTGGTAAAATTCATCAGCATAATCACTAAAAGACTTCGTCCCTTGCCTCAGATTCTGCAACCTCTGGTATATAAGTGATTGGTAGTTGTAAGGTAAGAAGGTAGATCTCATCAACTTCTTCATCTTATCCCACGATTCTATCTTTGACTTCCCCATTCTCTCCCTGGTAAGTTTAGTTTGCTGCCACCACGCCAAAGCTCTCCCCCTCAACCTAGTAGCAACCAACTTCACTCTCCTATGCTCAGGAACCTCCTTAAAATCAAAGATCTCTTCAACATTAGATAACCAATCAAGAAATTCTTCTGCTACCATCCCTCCTTTAAATTCTGGAATTTCCATCTTCATCCCCAATTCCCAACGACGATCATCTTCAACATCCCGGTAAGAATTTCAAATTTGATCTCGATCTCGATAATGAATACTTGCTCTATCACCCTCTTCATCAAAATCAAAAGTACGCCTACATCGATCTCGACCATTATCATCCCTCCGTTCATGCATGCTTCTTTGACTATGTCTCTCTTCCTCTCTATATGCTTCATTGTCAAATTCACGTCGACTTCTTCTCTCTTCATGTGCATAGTCATGATGATCTCTTCGTGATGAAATTGATGTTTCTCTTCTATCTCTACAAGAATGTGGTGATACCCTCCTCGCTTCCGTAACCGATGGCGAAACTCGGTTTCCTCCATGGTTCGAGTTTGGTGATCTCCTCCTTTGATTCAAATCATTCATCAATTTCTCCAATTTTCCAATGCCTTCATCAAACTTCTCATTAATATGTTGTTCCATAAGCTCGGCTTCTTCTCTTCGATACAAAGCTTCAACGTTTTGATGACGATTAGCTCTCCTTGGTGGCATGATTCAATTTCACAAAATTTCAAAAAATCGATACCAAAGTGATACTTCACAAGCAAATCACAGCTTCACAAGCTTCTACACAACTTCACAAGGCTCGGCCTTAACTCCTTAGCTCGAAACAAGCTTCCAATGATCCTCCCTAGGCTCGGCTACTCCACTAGTATACACGGCCTACTTCAAATTCAAACACTTTCAACACTTTGATCCAAAATGGAATGGATCGAAAGTTCTCCCTCTTGTTGCAACTTCAAAATGAACACAAAGAACTCCAATTTCAAACTTCAACTTCAAATACTTGGCACCAAGAATCAACTTAGCTATGATTGGCTAAGTATGGCTCTGATACCAAACTGACGCAGCGGATTAATCACAAATCGATGTAAATCAATGAAAGTAGTACTTGGTGGATTGAAGATACCGAAATGCCCAAATCCGTTGATCCAAAGATGCCGGATTCTAGCTATCTTCGTCTCGTTGATCGCGCACGATACCGAGAAACAAAGATCTATGATTCTTCGTACGTTGATCTAGCGCACTAGATTCCGTGAATCGGCTTCAACAAACGTGGATTCGAGCGCACTCGAATGACGTAAGTGGAGATAGGAGATTACACTCAACTACCAATTGGAGAAAGCACAAAGCAATCAAAAGGAAATTTTATTCAATATTCAACCACAAATGTTACAAAACACTCGCTATTTATAGCGTTTTTCACAACTGTCCCTAAGCCGTACACGGCTTACGACTCACTATAAGTCAGTGACGACTCAATGCACACGGTTTAACACTTACAACACCATGCCGACTCAATGACTCACGCCTCTACAGATTCACGACTCATGACTTAGGACTCAAGACTTAGCAACAGTGTAACACATACATGCATCAGAACATAGCACACGACATACGACTCAAAGTAAGTACGACTTAACAGTTTACAAACAGCATAACAAAAAAACGACTCAACATCAACGACTTAAGAACATAATGTCCCTGGACGACTTACGACTCAACAAAACAATCACAATGTGTACGACATACGACTCAACAAATGTCACGACTCAACATACTTCCAACGACTCAAGCTCCCAAGCTTACAGCTTCCGCGACTCAAGCTTCCAAGTTCCTTGCGGCATACCCCTTCAACCGAGTCAACTCCGAACGACTCATCCAGGTCGTAACCCGTCCCCGCCTTATGGTCTTCAATTACTGGAATCCCTCTTTGTTTCTTGATGAGTCGTGGACGACTCATGGCCATGCATTTAGGTCGTGTACGACTCACCAATCCAGAACTATTTAAACTCCCATTGAGTCGTAACTCTTCTCCTTCTAATCTGTTAGGTTGAAGACGACTCAAAGTCTCTTCATTAACTCGTAGCTCCTTCTCTCGAGACTCCATAGGTCGTGTACGACTCATGCCAATAGCTTGCAAATTTGCAACCCTGGTCTGAGCTGCATCACTATAAGTATCAGATAAAATGATGTAGAATAAGAGACATGACATAACATATGATAACTATAAAGCCATACTGTGATGAGTATGCAATTGAAAATCAATAAGAGATTAGTCAATGTCACAAGAATCTTCTCAAAGATCAAAAGGAATGTCATACTCCTTATTTCATTCACCAAGCCGCAAATATTGACAACATATAAATGCCAATCATAAAATTGGTGAAACACAAATTCTATAAATCATCAATAGAAATCCAGAAATCACAAAAAGGGGGGAGGCCTATCATAGAATGGGAGCATGAAAACGCACCAACACATGTATCACAAACGGGACGCTATCCCATGGTCGCTAACCATAGAGCCGGTCCAACGACGTAGTACAATATCGGTACGCCCGAGGAACCTAATACTCGAATAGATCGGAACATCGACGTAGTACAATGGTACGTCCAATGAACCGAACTCCATAAAAGAATATAGGTCGCTAGCCCACAAGAATTGAGTCGAAACTCCAAAATAAATAGGTCGTTAGCCTATAATAAAAATGAGACGAAACTCAATAAAACGAGGTACTGTCCCCTACGTGGACAAAGAAACATAGCATATTGCTAGTCATAATCACAAAAATGATCATCATCGATTATCAAGAAGTGTCAATTACACTAAGCTAGTAAATATATGAGCTTAGCATCATGTCCCATAACCACTAGCTTAACTTAAATATTTACCAATAAATTGTAGATCTCCACTAGAAAATTGTCACAAGAGATTCAATCGAACAAGTCCAAAAATTAACCAAAGAAGTAAACGCAAGCGTTTCATACCACTCGTTTTACTAAGCCGTTTAATTAGATTTCTCATACGAGTGAGGAAAAGGTTTGTATATACTAATAGATTTGGAAAACGGTTTAAGAAAGGAGCTTTGTAATAAAATGGTGTTGAAATCGTTTTAATGAAAAAGTTTTGATATTTACTACTAGTATAGAAAACCTTTCTATTTTAAAGTGACAAATCATAGAAGTGATTGTAGAAACAATCAATCATAAAAATTCACATACGAAGACATGAATAAAATACAAAGAAATCGATATCAGATCCATCGAAATGGATATTTTCGAAAATTCCCGAGGAAAATGTCATCAAAGTCGATAATAAATGATAGCAACAAAAGGGAAACAACACGAATCGATTAAAGTTGGAAATTCAACAAAATAGACAATATAGGCATAATTGGCAAATAGGAGCAGGTCGGTCAACCGACTCCCTGAGTCGGTTGACCGAACCAAAGAAAGAAGTGCTCAGGTAGCAGGTCGGTCGACCGGACCCTGAGCTCGGTCGGTCGGACCCTGTAACCTGCACTACCAAAACAGAGGCAGGAAGTGCTCGGGTAGCAGGTCGGTCGACCGGACCCTGAGCTCGGTCGACTGGAGCCTGTTGCCAGCACTTCCATGCCTATCTAATGAATGCCAATCCCTTCCGAATTGCAATCGGTCGAGCAACGACACTAAGGATTTATACCATCGACTACCCGGCCATATAAGCTCTTCGATTCATCAGCAAAAACATGATCAAAACATCAAAGTTATGATTTTTAAAGAATTGAACTCAAAACACTAAAAATTGGAATATTCACCAAAATCAATCCAAACCAAAAGCAATTGCACAAGAATAAGTGTTAGGAATTCATACCTAACAATCGAAGATAAATATAGGCATAGATGTGAGATAAAAATCTCACCTTTTCACAAAAACAAATGAATAAGAAGCTTGAAAGCAAAGGGAGAATCAACCACTCTTCAACACAACCCAAATGAGCTTGAATCTATGCTAAAAAAGAAGAACATTCCCAAAGTTAGGTTTAGGAATTTCTGAAATTGATAAAAGAACGAGTTGGAGAAGAAGAAGAGAGGCTTACCAAAGTTTCTTCTATTAGTTTGGAGCTAGAGCTTGATTTGCAAAAGAAAACTAGGGCTTGAGTTTCAATTTCCCATTCTTTCCACCATTTATCTCTTTAGAACTAAAAAGTAGAGAAGAGGGAGTGAATGAAGAGGGGGTTTCAGTTTGGGGTATTAAGTTAGAACATTGGGCTGAACCCAAACCCAAACCCAAAGTGAAAATGGTCAAATTTTTAGCTAGCTCCAAACATACCAATGTTTACACTCAAAAAGGTTGCAAACGACATTTTGAACTCAATGGAAGTGGTCTCGAGTCACAATTCGACTGTTTGTAAGAAGTAGCTTTTCGGACTATAATCCGACTAACGATGAAATGCTGAAATAAAATATTTAAATATTCGAATCGTAAAATATGCGGGTTGTTACAGACTCCCCTCCTTAAAGAAATTACGTCCTCGCAATATATAAGACGTAAATAAAAAGTAACAACCATAAAAGCATATTAAAACAAAAGAATTTTGAAGTAAGAAGTTCACCTCAAAGAGCATGAGAAAGTAAGTCTGGACGCATTCGCTCGATGAATTCTCTAGATTCCCAAGAGCAATCCTTAGGATTTGAGGACCATTGAACTTTCACAAGTGAAACATCTTTATTTCGAAGGCGTTTGGCCTCCGAAGCAATAATACGAATAAGATGTTGCTCAAAAGTTAAATTAGGTGAGACTTTAATTTCTTCCACAACACCGGGCTCAAGAATAGAATCGGAATCTCGAAGACATTTCCGTAATTGAGAAACGTGAAACACGTCATGAATAGCAGAAAATTGAGCCGGTAATGAGAGGCGATAAGCCACGGAACCAATGCATTCAGTGATGGGAAATGGACCAATATATCGAGGTGCTAACTTTCTTGATCGACTGAAACGAACAACACCTTTCATAGGTGAAACACGAACAAATACAAAATCCCCCACAGAAAATTCTAATTTCCTTCTTCGGTTATCGGCATAGGATTTTTGTCTACTCTGGGCTTCTTTCATCCTATGACGAATAAGATCAATCTTATCTGTGGAATCACGAATAAAATCTGGACCAAAAACCAGCTTCTCACCGGCCTCAACCCAACAAGAAGGAGATCGACATGACCTTCCATAGAGTGCCTCGAAAGGTGACATACCAATACTAGATTGGAAGCTATTATTATAGGAAAACTCAACAAGAGAAATACGATCTTCCCAACTTCCACCAAAATCAAGAACACATGCACGAGGAAGATCTTCAAGAGTTTGATTCACACGCTCAGTTTATCTATCGGACTGAGGATGATAAGCTGTGCTAAAATTAAGCTTCGTTCCCAAAGGCTTTTGAAGACTCTTCCAAAATCCATTAGTAAACAATGGATCACGATCACTAACAATAGAAGTAGGAACTCCATGTAATTTAACTATTTTCTTGATAAAAAGTTTGGCCAAGAGAGGAACGGTTTGATTGGACCGAACGGGAATAAAATGGGAGGATTTATTGAGTCTATCAACTATCACCCATTAGCTATCATGACCCGAACGAGAAAGGGGAAGGCCGTCTATAAAATCCATGGAAATTTGATCCCACTTCCAAATTGGAATTTCTAAAGGTTGCAATAACCCACCGGTCCTTAGATGTTCGACCTTGACAAGTTGGCAAGTCATGCAACACTTAACCAAGATAGCAATATCAGATTTCATTCCCTCCCAATAATAAAGTCGCTTCATATCCACGTACATTTTACTACTACCGGGATGAATGGTAAATTTAGAACGATGTGAATCTTCTAAAATGTCTTTACGAAGATTACTAATATTTGGCACGACAAGTCTACCAAATTTTCGAATGCCGCCACGAGAATCAATATCAAAGTCTTTCATACTTTCAATATCAATTTTATCCCTAAAATTTTGGCCAAGAAGAGCCAATTCGGGATCTAGCTTTTGAGCTTCAAGAATGCGGTCTAAAAGAGAAGGATGAGCCTCAAGACTACATAAAACAAGAGATGAAAACAAGTCGGAAACACGACCTCGAATTTCACAAGTTGACAAAACCTCGAGATCATTCCATTCGGATATCATCATAGAAACAACCGCTTGTTGCTTGCGACTAAGTGCATCGGCAACA
Organism: Allium cepa; assembly: GCA_030765085.1. Lineage (NCBI taxonomy): Eukaryota > Viridiplantae > Streptophyta > Magnoliopsida > Asparagales > Amaryllidaceae > Allium > Allium cepa. Next base: position 283,869,361 of record CM060934.1, on the reverse strand, counting down.
CGATTTCCCTTTCCGGGAGTATAAAGAATATCAAGATCATAAGATGCAAGGAATTCGAGCCAACATTATTGACGCAAATTAAGTTCCTTTTGAGAGAATAAATACTTCAAGGACTTATGATCGGTATAAAGAACAAATTTCTCTCCTAAAAGATAATGACGCCAAATACGAAGAGCGAAAACAATAGCCGCGAGTTCTAAATCATGAGTGGCATATCTAGTCTCAGCAGGCTTCAATTGCCTAGAAGCATAAGCAATAACACGTTCTCTTGCATAAGAACGACACCCAAACCAATGCGACTAGCATCGGTATAAACAACGAAATCTTGATTTCCCTCGGGAATAACAAGAATAAGAGCATCAGAAAGTAGTTCTTTTTGTTTCTGAAAAGAAGTTTCACATTTGTCCGACCAAATGTATTTAACACCTTTCTTCGTTAAGCTAGTGAGAGGCACGACAATCTTAGAAAAGTCCTTGATAAATCGACGGTAATAACTCCACACGAGATTTGGCCTATCCAAGAAAACTATGTATCTCTGTCACACTCTCCGGTCTCTTCCAATCTTGAATCGCTTCAATCTTTGAAGGATCCACGGAAATTCCAGATTCGGAAATAATATGACCGAGAAACTTCACACGAGATTTCCCAAAGTGGCATTTAGAAAACTTTGCCTTTAATTGATTGCTCCTAAGAGTTCCCAACACAATCCTAAGATGCTTTTCATGCTCCTCCTCGGTTTTAGAATACACAAGAATATCATCAATAAAGATGAGAACAAACCGATCGAGGAAGTCTTTGAAAACTCTATTCATAAGGTCAATGAAATAAGCCGGAGCATTCGTTAGACCAAATGGCATAACAAGCCATTCATAAGATCCATAACGAGTATGGAACGATGTCAAAGGAATGCTATCCTCTGCAATACGAAGCTGATGGAAACTAGTAGCTAGGTCTAATTGTGAAAAGACTCTAGGACCACTAAGTTGATCAAATAGGTCATCAATCCGAGGTAAAGGATTTTTATTTTTGATAGTAAGATCATTGAGCTTGCGGTAATCAACGCAAAGCCTAAGTGTATCATCGGATTTCTTCACGAAAATAGCCGAAGCTCCTCGAGGCAAGGAATTAGAGCGAATAAATTTCTTCGTTTCCAAATCGGATAATTGTGTGCACATCTCCTCATTTTCTTTATTGGACAAACGATAAGGAGGACGAGTAATAGGTTGAGCTCCAGGGGTAAGATTAATTCTAAACTCAATTTCTCGCTTAGGTGGTAACCCTAAAACGGGTTCAAATATGTCGAAAAATTCACGAACAACGTGAATAAGAGAAATAATATCTTCCTCATCATCATTATCGTCATCACGAGGATTTAAAGAATATAAAGATGCAGATAAAGTGGAATCCGAATCTTTGAGAATAATAGAAATCTGCTTAATAGATTAAGGATGTCGAAGATGAATAGTCCGCTCAGGACATAGGATTTGAGCTTCATAGCGATTAAGCCAATCCATTCCCAAAATCATTCCAAAGCCTAAGTAGCGCATAACATGCAAATCGGCTCGGAAAGAAAAATCACACAAAATAATCTCGACATATTTACAAAGCAAACTAACTGCTGCGGATCCACCAACCGGATTCGCAATTCTCAAAGAAGTCATTAAACACAAAACATCCAAAGAAAAAGTATCAACAAGTTCTTTTGATATAAAAGAATGGGATGCTCCCGTATCAAAAAGAACTCGAATAGGTTGATCACGAAATATAATGATGCCATCAAGGATAGAATGAGACATACCTTGACCACGAGATGTGTTGCCAGGGGCTTGAGCAACATTTAACTTTCCCTCCTTCTCGCCTTGAAGTTTGGAGCATGAAGATAAAAGATGACCCGAACTTTTGCAATAGCGACAAAAGAGAGGTTTCGGACATCTATAGGCATAATGGTCCTTAGAACCACAGTTGTAGCATTGCCCACCACTTGGGGTAGAAGTCTTAGTTGCCGGAGAGACTTGCTTCCCTTTCTTCTTGTTAGGATAAGGACCCTTGAATTTATTAGGCCTCTTCTTGTTATTGAAGTTTGGTTTGGCACTCATAACTTCAACATCACTTTCTTTATCTACATCTTCAAGTCGAAGAGCGATATCAACGAGTCGATCAAAAGAAACTTCTAACTTTCGAAGTAATGGCTTCCTGAGATTTTTATTCAAGCCATAAACAAATCTCTGGTTCTTCTTCAACGGGGTGTTTATGTACTCGACCCCATATTTAGAAAGAGACTCGAAGGATGCGACATAATCTGTCATAGAAGATTCACCTTGAACAAGGTCTATAAAACGGCGAGCCAAAGTCACCTTCTCAGCTTCTGGCACAAATTTTAATTCGAAGCGTCCCCGGAATTGCTCCCAGGTGAGATCCGCTTCATTAATTTTAGAAATAAGAAGTTCGTACTAGTCCAATGCTCTTTCTTGGAGCATACTAGAAGCCACCTGAACACGGTGAAGATCAATAAGATTCATGCGAGAAAAGATTCGATCGCATGAACTCAGCCAAGCCTGGACTTCAATAATAGTTTCAGAACCCTTGAATGGTTTCCCACCCAAGTTGGTATAATCGTTGCACAAGCGTGCAAATCCAGACTTAGGATGAGTTGGTTCCGGATTAGTACCGGCTGCTTGAGCATTCTTTACTAGATCAAGAAGCTGCTGGGCAGACATAAAAACTCCATCTTGGGGAGTAGCACTAGATTGACCGGCGCTGGGACGGCCAGGTCTAAACATTTCTCTTCCTTTAGATAGGAAGAAAGAAGAAGAAAAAGGTTATTCACGAAATGAATATCAAGCAATCTTGATAGATAAAACAAGGAATCATAAAGAAAATAGGATGAATCGGTACGAAGACTCGAATTAAATCCTAAGGCACGACTCCTAAGAAGGACTTAGGACGATGATCCTTGTTAAATTATTCTACATTGTTTCAAAGTTTGGCTTTGATACCAAGCTATGACGCCCCACCTCTATACCCATGCCAGCCAAGGACACTACGGGGTAATGCCGTCAACTAGCGTGGAGAATAAGGCTATTGAGGAGCGATCATCTGTGTAATGGCTTTGTGCGAATATGCCAGATAAAATATAACTTGCAATTCTTTTCAAGAAGAAATCCGACATGCCGACACAAACTCAAAGCTACTACACAGTGGCTATAATATCTTTGAAAAAAAATATAGAAATAAACATAACACAAATCAGTCACAGATAATTCATATCACAAAGGCGGAAATAGATATGAATACTACACAGGAAAGTGTACATCAGAGTAATGGTCAAACGAGATCCAAAATATCACAAAAGAATAGCTACAAGTGCTAGAGAAAAGAATATGGATACATCAATGAGTCTATATCTCAAATGTATACAGCAAAAACTACTAATCTAAGTAGTTAGCCAAAAGTCAGGGTGATAATCCTAGATGTGAAGTCAAGCAGAAGCACCTGTAACATCTCGGTCTGATCCGAGTACTATTTAATAAGAAAATAATAAACGGATCAGTCTTGCTATAAATATCAGATAAAATGATATAGAATAAGAGATATGACATAACATATGATAACTATAAAGCCATACTGTGATGAGTATGCAATTGAAAATCAACAAGAGATTAATCAATCTCACAAGAATCTTCTCAAAGATCAAAAGGAATGTCATACTCCTTATTTCATTTACCAAGCCGCAAATATTGACAACATATGCCAATCATAAAATTGGTGAAACACAAATTCTATAAATCATCAATAGAAATCCATAAATCACAAAAAAGGGGAGGCCTATCATAGAACAGGAGATTGAAAACTCATCAACACGTGTATCACAAACGGGACGCTATCCCATGGTCGCTAACCATAGAGCTGGTCCAACGACGTAGTACAATATCAGCACGCCCGAGGAACCTGAAACTCGAATAGATCGGAACATCGACGTAGTACAATGGTACGTCGAATGAACCGAACTCCATAAAAGAATATGGGTCGCTAGCCCACAAGAATTGAGTCGAAACTCCAAAATAAATAGGTCGTTAGCCTATAATAAAAATGGGGCGAAACTCAATAAAACGATGTACTGTCCCCTACGAGGACAAAGAAACATAGCATATTGCTAGTCATAATCACAAAAATGATCATCGTCGATCATCAAGAAGTGTCAATTACACTAAGCTAGTAAATATATGAGCTTAGCATCATGTCCCATAACCACTAGCTTAACTTAAATATTTATGAACAAATTGTAGATCTCCACTAGAAAATTGTCACAAGAGATTCAATCGAACAAGTCCAAGAATTAACCAACGAAGTAAACGCAAGCGTTTCATACCACTCGTTTTACTAAGCCGTTTAATTAGATTTCTCATACGAGTGAGGAAAAGGTTTGTATATACTAATAGATTTGAAAAACGGTTTAAGAAAGGAGCTTTGTAATAAAATGGTGTTGAAATCGTTTTAATGAAAAGGTTTTGATATTTACTACTACTATAGAAAACCTTTATATTTTAAAGTGACAAACCATAGAAGTGATTGTAGAAACAATCAATCATAAAAATTCACATACGAAGACGTGAATAGAATACAAAGAAATCGATATCAGATCCATAAAAATAGATATTTCCTAAAATTGCAGAAGAAAATGTCATCAAAGTCGATAATAAATGATAACAACAAAAGGGAAACAACACGAATCGATTAAAGTTGGAAATTCAACAAAATAAACAATATAGGCATAATTGGCAAATAGGAGCAGGTCGGTCAACCGGACTCCCTGAGTCGGTTGACCGAACCAAAGATGGAAGTGCTTGGGTAGCAGGTCGGTCGAGCGGACCCTGAGCTCGGTCGGCCGGAGCCTGTAACCCGCACTACCAAAACAGAGGCAGGAAGTGCTAGGGTAGCAGGTCGGTCGACCAGACCCTGAGCTCGGTCGACCGGAGCCTGTTTCCAGCACTCCCATGCCTATCTAATGAATGCCAATCCCTTCCGAATTGCAATCGGTCGAGCAACGACACTAAGGATTTACGCCATCGACTACCCGGCCATATAAGCTCTTCGATTCATCACCAAAAACATGATCAAAACATCAAAATTATGATTTTTAAAGAATTGAACTCAAAACACTAAAAATTGGAATATTCACCAAATCAATCCAAACCAAAAGCAATTGCACAAGAATAAGTGTTAGGAATTCATACCTAACAATCGAAGATAAATATAGGCATAGATGTGAGATAAAAATCTCACCTTTTCACAAAAACAAATGAAGAAAAGCTTGAAAGCAAAGGGAGAATCGACCACTCTTCAACACAACCCAAATGAGCTTGAATCTATGCTAAAAAGGAACATTCCCAAAGTTAGGTTTAGGAATTTCTGAAATTGATAAAAGAATGAGTTGGAGAAGAGGAAGAGAGGCTTACCAAACTTTCTTCTATTAGTTTGGAGCTAGAGCTTGATTTGCAAAAGAAAACTAGGGCTTGAGTTTCAATTTCCCATTCTTTCCACCATTTATCTCTTTAGAACTGAAAAGTAGAGGAAGAGGGAGTGAATGAAGAGGGGGTTTCAGTTTCGAGTATTAAGTTAGAACATTGGGCTGAACCCAAACCCAAACCCAAAGTGAAAATGGTCAAATTTTTGGCTAGCTCCAAACATACCAATGTTTACACTCAAAAAGGTTGCAAACGACATTTTGAACTCAATGGGAGGGGTCTCGAGTCACAATTCGACTGTTTGCAAAATGTATCTTTTCGGACTATAATCCGACTAACGATGAAATATTTAAATATTCGAATCGTAAAATATGCGGGTTGTTGCAACAATTTTCCACACGGGCATCCTAGAGTTAGATTTTCAGATAATCAGCTAGTAGACATAGATTCGGCAGCTTTCAGCCTTCTGTTTGGGGATCTTTGGAGTCTTTGGATTTTGGCGATCGCATCCATGACTGACCTTGCTTAATACAACTTGATGGTGGTTCGAGCTTTCGATATGGAGCTTGGAGTTTATTGAGCTTTGGCATTAGAGTTGCAGCTTATGGATTCACTCTCTCTCTTAGAGATTATGTTGGAGTTATTTCTTTTGTCGTTATCTTGTATCTCTGATATTGATATCATTTGTATCAATGTGTTGTATCAATTGTTGTGTATCAATAAGTTATACATTCTCTTCCGCTCTGTTGTTATACTTAATGTGTTATATGCTCCGATAAACCAGATTTAACGTTTAAATTTACGACATTCGAATACGGGTGATGTATTTGAGGGTTGATTTTCAAAGGTCGAGTCAGGGTCGTTACAAGTGATATCAGAGCTGAAGGTTGAGAAAGAACTTTTGCTCAGGAGTATAACACATTAGGTAACTCATTAGAGATAGGGTTATAAATGCCCTAGAATGAGTATATCCCTAAGATATCCATCTGTATGCCTCAATAAATTCTCTTACTATCCACTGATAGTGAGTATGAGTGCAAGAAAAGGATGAGATAGGAGACTGGGGAGTACTACTACAAATGGTCGTTAGCCTGCAACAACAAAGGAACAATTTTCTCTATCAATCTCCTTTGATCATCATCCGATGTCGATTCTTTGATTGCTTCATGGAAGCTACAAGAAGAAGCTTCGGTGTGATGGTGGCCCTGCGAATCGGGTAGATAAGTTCCTATCTCGTATTCTAGTCATCAGTTTTTTATCTGTTTTTCGTTTTTAAGTTTAGTGAATTTGAATTTTTATTTGAGCTAAATTGATTAATAAGAAGCCGAATTAAATTGTATCTATTCATTGGGGTCTAGATATATTCTACAGATAGTTATCCCTTTAGACTAACCAGTGCCTCTGCATATCTCGTAGAACGGATGAACAGAATATTTCATGAAATATTGAATGAGTTCCTTCTCGTATTTATTGATATTCTGATTTGGTGAGCCAAATGCAGAATGGATATTCAGTTTGATCTGGTAAAACATTCTCCATTGGTTCTTTGTTGTCTCCCTGTCTAGCAAATTTCGAGGACGAAATTTTCTTAAGCGAGGGAATCTGTAACGGTCACGGTTTTGAGCCAAATTTAATTTGAAAATTAATATAAATTTTTGGATTAAAATGTGAATTAATTTGAAATTTTCCAAAATAAATAAAAATATGTGTTTGTTTTATATAGATTGTAAATAGAATTTTAATTTGAAATTAAAATATAAATGTATTGAAATATAAATTGGATATAAAACTATATTATAAAAACATTTTGTTTTCTAATTATAATATATATGTGTGTGTGTGTGTGTGTATTTGGAAGTATGATTTGAGATTAATATAATAATTTTCTAAAAACAAATTAAAGATTAATTGAACATTTTTAACACTAGTATTTCCTATAATTATTAAAATAATTAAAACAACTTGGGTTTAATTTTAAATAAGATTTATTAAAGGTTTAACGATTCTTTCTTTTAAAATATATTTGAACTAAAATGGTTTGTATATGTATAATAAAGATATAGACATAGATTTTTTTTTAAAAAGATTCATTCCGTTTTGCTTTCTTCTAAAATGAACATAGTTTGTATACATATGAAATTTAAAACATATGTAAAAATAAAAACCAAAATAAGAAACCATGTTACATAAATTTAATTAGTTAATAAAAACAAATATAAGGGACTTAAATATAAATTTGAAATTTTTCAACATATGTAAAACAATAAGAAAGGGTATTAACAAGTGTATAAAAATTAAAAACATGCATATTACAAGTGTTAGCGTAATGAACAAGTGGCAAATATGTTTTAGAATTGTAATATCAGGGTTTTTAAACTCAGGCTTCACTCTTTTCTTCAATTCACAATCTTCTTCTTATCTTTCAAAAGAAAAAGGAAATCTGAAACAAAACAAAAACAACAGATCAAAGAAAATCAAAATAAAATCAAAAAAGAAAACAACATGTGACGACCCAAAATTTTCGAGCATTTGAAATTGGAATATTTAATTGATTTTAAATATTCAATAGAGTAATTTTAACTTGAATTACGAATATCACTATTTATTTATTGAATTTAATAATTGGAAATTGGGTAAAATATGAAATCTGAGATTTTAAGCCTGTTAAAAATAATTTGAAGGCTTGTAAAATTTATATTGATAGTGATGAGGATAATAGAAGTTTTAAAATTGAATTTAATAGTGATCTGTTCCGTTTTAAAATTTTATAGTTTAAATTGAATTTAAAATTAGCCTTCCGAGGCGCAGTCTCGGAATTTGACGAAACCAGTTCCATTGGATCCGTAATATTGAATTATTATCGGATTTCAATTTTCGTAGTATTTGGAGTTGTTGTGTGAGCGTACGATATATAAACGCACTGAAATTTATATCGAAAATTTAATATTTTAATTCGATTCAAAAAGCTATCCTCTCCATACGATCGAACTAGGACTCGAAATCTTTTCCATTGCGTTCGAAATAGGGGTATGACATTATGATGCCAAGCAACATGCGTCGATAGGGGTTCGGCATTTCCGTATATACAAAGCAAGATATTTTAAATATAAAAAGAAGAAAAAAAAGAAAAAAGAAAAAAATCACATCTGCAACCCTAACTTCAACTAGGCCGAACTATTATCTGAGACAAGCCACCCTATACTCTAAAAACATCACGTCTTGCCGCCTCCTCTTCTTCTATTTCACGCGTGTCTTCTTTTAGGAAGCTAATGGCCTAACGAATAAAAATAAAAATATCCTTCTTCCTAGTCCTACCTTCAGATTGCTCTTTTCGAAATAAAATTCTCTTTTCCCCTAAATTCAAAAATCAAAACCACTTACATTCGACCGATCGTTCGAAACAAATCAAAGCTCAGAGCAACTTGATGCCTCGATTCCAAATATTTTCCAAACACCAAACCTACTAGAATAGGAAGAAACTTGAGATTGATTACTGCTAAAGTTTCTTTTGTCGCTTGAAGAAGCTGGTCACCGCCAACATTGAGAGTAAATCAGCGTTGAGGGTAAGTCGGGACTCGAAGTCGGGCTAGGGTTGATCGATCTGGAAGCGGCAGGCATTGTGTAGAGTGGTGTCGCGAGGTTAGTAGAGAGGAGGCTGAGGCTTAGCAATTTTTGGCGTTGCGGTCTGGGTAATCGTGGGATGTGACGAGGAGTTGTGGGTAGGAGGGCTGCTTTGCTGGTGGTAAGGTCAAGGGTACAGTAGTGATTTGGGGAGTTTCGTGCTCATTTTGTTCGACGGGGTCGTGGTTGATGTAGTTCGATTGTTCGATCTTATGAATGCAGTGACGTCTCAAGCTCAGGTTGGAAGCTTCGATCAACTCGAAGGTATTTACGATTTATTAAATTCAACTTAAATTTGAAAATAAATTTGAATATACACACACACATAAACACTCTTGTATATTTTAATGTGGACGTTTACAGCAAAACAGGAAAAAAATGATTTTTATTTTTAGGGACAAGATTTTATTTACAGTAAGATATATATTCAGAAGCAGAGAATTTTATACAGTTTAGGAATGGAAATCTACCAGTTTATTTTAATAATGAATATTAGAGATTAATGTGGTTAATAAACTTACTTACTTTTCAAAAATTCGTTGTAAATTAAATAATTTGTTAATTAAAATTTATGGTAATGAATTGTCCAATTAATTCGTATATTAGTTAAAATTTTAAAATGGTAACAAATTGTTCAATTCATTCAAGATATTAATAAAACATCCACTGAATGTACAAGGTCTGAAAATTGTGGAAAACATGTCGAGATGGGATGGATTGCAAAACGAAAAGCAAAAGGTGAGTTAATTTCACTCAGCTGAATTTAAATTTAAATGATTAATTTTAAATAATTGGTTGAATGGTTGAATTGATTGATGTGCTATATTATAATATATACTACATCTTGGAATGTTTGATTTATATTGTGCTAACGTCTGTGGATGCAGGAAAACAGGTTGGAGGGATCCAACTAGATCCCTCAACATATATTTAAATTATTTAACATTCTATGTTGTGATTATTTGATATTCTATGATGAGTTATATTGGAATATTGAATGTTATGGTTTGATTGGATATATTTGGGTATAATGAATTACCAAAAATATATAAACTAGATTTTGGGAAGAAAATAAAGGAAGTAAATTTGTAAGCGAAATAATTATAGCAAATTTGAATAAATTAAGAATGAATTGAAAGGAATGGAAGTGATGTTAAATACTAATAAATAACTTTGAGTATGAAAGAAAAGAATTTGATTAAACAGTAATTAATGAATTGTAAAATCAAATGATATTATTTTAATGGAATAAAGAATTATTTTAAAATTAAAAGTTTAAACTTATTAAAAAAATTAAGAAGTAAATTGAGAAATCTAAAATTGGTATTTTTAATTAAAAGTATTTCGAATCAAAATTAAGAAATAAAATCTAAAATTAATGGAATTTGGAAATTAAAAAGGAAGTAAATTGGAAATCAATTTGGAAATTGATTCAAGTGTTTGAATTGGAGATTTAAAGAAGAATGTGAAGAGAAGTACATTTCTCTGGATAGCCAAGTAAGATTTCAAAGTAAATATTTAAATATATGATAAAGAGTTTAATGTTGTTTTAAAAAGCATGTTTTAGGAATTTATTATTTCTAAATATTTAATTCTAACATAAATATTTTTTTAAAAATCTATTATCGTATAATAATTTAAAAGATGATTTGGTATTTTGTTTAAAGAAGAAACATTTAGTTTATATTTATAAAGTAACCTTATTTTAATTATTTCTAAAGTATTATTTTAAATTAAGTATTAAAGTAATTTTTTTCTAAATTTAACTATTAAACATATTTTACAATAAGGTGTTTTAAAATTATTTTAAAAATCGAAGTTTTGTGCTTGGTGATCCCAGAGGAAATATAAAATATTTGGGAACTTATTTCTGTAAAAGGAAGGTAGTTTGAAGCCGTTTTCAAAGGGTTGGAATTGGAAATATATCTTGCAAAGATATTTTGAGATAAATAATAATTTGGGAAATTATTTATTATGTAATGGATGTTGTGAATATTGATTGATAGTTTAATAACCGACTATCAATATTGGACAAATGCGGTGATCGTTTCAAAGAGACCGGGATCGAGATTTATTTCTTGAAAACCACTTCGATACGGTTTGTGTGTTCGTGGAAACGAGTTTGGATTCGAAGATGGAGCAGTGATGTAAAAGGGCTAGTCGCTACTAATAGTGAGGATATTTCCAAAATGGATGTAGTAGGAATAGTGCCTTCGGTTCCGTTCGAACCCGAGACGGACTTGTATGGATGAATGCTTTCGTAAACATCGTCAGGTGGGCGATGGGCATTCTAAGGGATATATTCTAAAAAGGTAACGCTTAGCCTCAAGCCTCATCAACCGGGAATGACTGAAAATCAGGGGTTATGCAGCAAGGCTAGGTGGGTAGCACCCATTCAGGGTGAGGTCATCCCTGTCTAGATGTCCCTTTTTATTTGGGCTTAGTGGTGCGGTTGCTGATCCCAACCGCTGGGTGATCTCACACGGGATTATCCAGTAAGGGGTAGTCCCGGTCTTGTGCTGCAGAGGAGCGGGCGTACTCCTCGGTACTGTGATCTAGGCAACGTACTGTGAAAGGTGGTACCCCAGTGCCTAGTCATTAGTTGGAAATCCATTCTCCCTACGAGCCTTGTACGAGTTTTGTTTGTATTGCCCACTCTGTGGCTAGTAGCTGGAATTTAATGAATGTAACAATTTCGGCTATTTTAATAAGTATTTGTATATAGACCCTATTATAATATCAGAGGATTTTAATAAAAAGTGGTTTAGCTATCGTAAGGTAAAAACCCGACATGTTTATTTGTGGCGTGGTCTTACGAGATGCTTTTGGTTTTCAAAGGATTTTTGAAACTTTAATAATCAATTGAGTGTGTTTTTCTCACGCTGGTATTCCAGACTGACTCAGATGTTATTTAACTATAATGCTCGGGTCAGACCGAGTATTATAGGACACAGGATTTGATGTTGTGGAGTTCAGGAGACGTGCTAGATGACGATACGTACTTTCGTACTTGTTTTATATATATTCCGCTGTGTTGAGTAGCTGTGTATCCAATTGTATGTTATTGATGTTGTTGAACTCTGATGATGTACTCTGATGATGATGTATGTATAAAATAGATATATATATTTGTTTTGTGTAAAGATCGGTTATTATCTATTGTATTTTAATTCCGCTTCGATGGTTGGATTCTGATGTTGTTTTTCTGTTATCTCTTCTTCTGCCTCTTCTTCTTTAACCCAATGGTTCGTATTTCTATGCAACTTGAGTTGATTGTTGTAAAATAGTGTTGACTCAAGGGGTATGGATTTGCGGGTCGTTGCACTTGGTATCAGAGCTTTGGTTGGTGATAACCTTGGCTCTGGTGGGAATTACTCATTAAATAGAGTCCGAAGTAATCTAGAATGAGCTTGAGAGTATTAATAGATATGAGTGCGCATTTGTTAGTGAATATAAAATTGTTTTTATATTGTGTTGATTTATCGGTTGAGTGTTTATGGATTCTGGTCGATATATGGGACGCCATGTCATCGATAGGGATTTCTAAACTCTTGAACAAGATAAACCGACACAGTATTGTTTTAAATAGGGTAAATGGAATAATTTTACCCAAAATTATTTTCGTATATAAAGGAAATGATTGTTCGTAAATTATTATAGTTATATATGGATGCTTGGTTGTTAGGAATAATAACATTAAATTATTATTATTAATGTGTAAAATTGAATAAGAAATTGGAATAATAACTAAAGATTAAGGAATAAATTAATAAAATGAATGAAATTTGCAAATGTGATTTATAATTGAATAAGGAATTGAAATCGTACTTAAAAACTAAGAAACAAATTCATATGTAAATGAAATTTGTAAATGTAAATGATAAATGAAAATTATGGTATGATTAATAATTAAAACAAAATAAAATTCCAAAGTAATGTTTGAATATAAATTTAAAGAGTTTGGAATTTGAAAATGATTCCCAAAGGTTGGGGAAAAAAAATATAGGTGAGAAATATTTTTGAATTGGATTTGAAATCTAGAGAGATTTGGAATTTAAAAATATTGGAAGGGTTTTAAAGGAGATAAAAGAATTGAACTCTTATCATCCCTGGAAAATAACTTCGGTGATGACTCCAGCATCATCGATGTTCATTTTCGAGTTTCAAAAAGGGGGATTGCTACCTGGATGTTTTGGATTAATGTTAGTTTGCGAAATTGGGTTTGATTTTGAAAATGCAAGGAATTTTGGATATAGGTGATTTCAAAGGGAATTTTGAAATGTTGAAAGATTGTTTAAACTTTGGAATTTTAACTAAGAATGTTTATGGCATATAAAAAGTTTGATAACTTGTAAATTTGGAATTTGTTGAAATAAAATTCAACTTTGTAAGTAAGTAAAGTGAAAATTGAATACTAGAATCTAAAATTTGAATTGTGTTAAATTATGTGGAAATTTTTTTTAGACAAGTTGGATTAAATAAACAAAGTTTTAAGATTAAAATTTATAAGTAACTGATTAATTACTATGGTACGCAAATGAAATGAAATTCAATATTGGATGATGCTTGATTTAAATGTGTAAAATAAGGTGCAGAATAAGTTCAAATGGACTAGAAATAATTTATGTTTGAAAACACAATTTATTGGTTGGAAATGAATTTGTGAATGAATAAATGAATCAACTATTGAATTTATAAAGTAAACTTGATATTAATAAGAAGACACTGAAAATTTTAATCTGGGAATTAAAATTTAACTTAAGTGAATAAAGTAAATAAAATATATTTGAATTAAACTTGAGATAAGTTAAATAAAATTGAAATTGAAATTGAATTAAATTGGATATAAAGTTGAAAGGTAAAATGATTATAATTGTGAAATGAAAATTTATACCTAAAGCTAGTAAGTGTTATATATATAATCTGAAATTGCGGTTATAAGATGAAATGACTCAATTGAGCAATATAAGCTTTTAAGTAAATAAATAAGTTTTGAACTCACATATATTGAGAAATAAAATTTAGTTAAATTTGGATTGAATTGAGTCAAAATTCAGTTGTGTCATGAATGATATTAAATGGAATTAAATTCTTGCTTAACAAAATTCAAAAAGAATGGTGTGTAGCTAGATTTAACTGGAGTTCAGCTAAATAAAATTTGGGTTGAAATAAATTCAGTCGAGTTATAGATATTGTTGATTGGAATAAAATTCTTACTTAAATAAATAATGTAAACTAAGTAAAATAAACTTCGGAAGCTTATAAAAGAATTGAAAAGCATTGAAAAAAATATATATAATCCCTAGTTAAAGGTAAGATGTGGATGTGGTTGACTGTAAATAGATGATGAAGTATGAATATTAAAAGTGAGTAGCTTATAAAATTTAAAAAGGGAATAAATAAGCCGGAATAAAAAAAATATTGTATTCTGAGATAAAAATCCAAACTTGGGATATAAAATAAGATTGAACTCAAGGAAATCAAATAAAATGATTTTCAAGATAAATGAAAAAGAAAATCAAGTATGGGATTATAATTGGAAGTGTTGTTGAATGAAATTTGAATTGGATTAAAATGGATATGGTGTGAAATATAAACAAATCCAATTCAAGCATAAATTGAATGGCCTTATTATTAATAAATTCAACAATGAATTGTTAATGTAAATTAAAATTTAAAGTGGATAAAAGAATAAACTAATTGAATAAATTAGTGAAATGGTTGGGATTTGATCAAAGGAGAATCAAATCAAAGATTATGAATAGGTAATAGAGTTTGGAAATAAAGCTTGAGCCGTATGGAATTGGATTAAAATAAAAATGATTTGAGATGAAAATAAATCCAATTCGAGTATGAATAATTTAAAACGAGAATGAACTTAAGTTATGAAATGGTAGTGAATTGAAGTAAATTAACTTAAGTTTAAATTTAATCGAAGCATGGGATGATGTCGTGTATAATAAAATGGTTTGGAATCAAACTTTTTGGATATGAAAAAAAATGCAATGAAAGTTTGTGAATAGATTAAAATGGGATGGGATTAAGTGTAAATTGAGTTGGAATCAATTTAAATGGTTATAAGCTTAAGTAATTATTTATTCACATTAATATTGTCGAATTGCATTAGTAAATTGGTCGTTCGACGTAAACGGAAGTAAACAAAATTATATGAATCAATAGCAGTTTAATAAATTGATTTTTGCATCAATTGGAATGAATATGAGTTTGTTTCGTTTAAAAATGAATTAAATGGAATGGTATGTAATTTGGATGTAAACAATTTAAAACCAGTGTCAACACCTTGCATATGTACTTATGAATGGATGTCACATGCATTACTTATGAAATCTATGTGTTAGCTATTTGAATATAAGTGAAATGTTAGTAAATTGCATATATTGAGTACATACATATTTAAATTGAGTAAGTACAAGTACTGGGAAGCAGTTTGGCTGGATTTGGACGCGCTAAATGCTACAATAATAAGCCGCTTAAAAATGCTAAATAAGGAACGCCTACGCAATAAAAATAGGAAATATGAATTGTTTTTGTTTTTTCCGACCGTGTGGGTCGATGTATATATATTTATATCTTTTGTCAAATTGCAAAAGCTCTTCCGTACAAAGGAGGCTCTGCCGAAATTTTTCGAAAATTTTGGGAGATAGAAAAAAATTTGAAACTTTTTAGTTAGCGACAAAACGATTTCAAAATTGGAAGTTGAAATAAATTAGTGAATGAAACTATTTTAAAATAATAATATGAATCAGTATAAATGGAAGATAAAATTTAAATGTTCAGAGTTGAAAATAAATTAAATTCATATGGAATGGGAGAACCAATTTGAATAGAAATAGATATAAACTAAGTGGTGAAGTGAAAATAAATAAAGAAGCATATTAAATGCTTATACTAAACTTAAGAAAGGAATGGAAAATTCTTAATTGGAAATTGATATAACAAAAATATTCTAAGTTAATATTCGAATGAATAAATATTGGCATTTTGTAAGGATGTCGATAAAATATTTTTGAAATGTTGTGATTGGATATTAGTGCTAAGCAGAATATGCAGGTATTATAAAAGGAAAAGGGAAATGGGTTTGATTTCAGAAGATAAATTTGAATTGCTCGACAAAAAGGTATGTATTTAAATTTTTGTATGAAATTTGATTAGGTTTTTGATCGAGCCACTTGGCTTTTTGTTTTCTTTTGGAATTTGGGAGCCCGTAGAGGCCTTTTGTAGTTGTACCGAGCTAGCCGCGCAAAGGAGACACTGGCGGAATTTTTCGGAAATTTAGAGAGTTAGAAAATTTTTGAGAAAATTTAGATAATTCAAAATTTGTTTTTAAATTGAAACTTGAATGGTTAAACAAATAGTATAGTTTGAAACTATGGGAAGGTTTGGAAAGTGAGTAAGAGTGATAATGGGTCTTTTATAAAAAGTAGTTGGCTAGATGTTGAATTGTTTGGTTTTGGGGATAAGTAAACGGATATTGGACCATTCTTCCTAACTAGTAATTTCGGGGACGAAATTCTTTTAAGGGGGGAAGAATGTGACGACCCGAAATTTTCGAGCATTTGAAATTGGAATATTTAATTGATTTTAAATATTCAATAGAGTAATTTTAACTTGAATTACGAATATCGCTATTTATTTATTGAATTTAATAATTGGAAATTGGGTAAAATATAAAATATGAGATTTTAAGCTTGTTAAAAATAATTTGAAGGCCTGTAAAATTTATATTGATACTGCTGAGGAAAATAGAAGTTTTAAAATTGAATTTAACAATGATCTGTTCCGTTTTAAAATTTTATAGTTTAAATTGAATTTAAAAATAGCCTTCCGAGGCGCAGTCTCGGAATTCAACGAAACCAGTTCCATTGGATCCGTAATATTGAATTATTATCGGATTTCAATTTTCGTAGCATTTGGAGTTGTTGTGTGAGCGTACGATATATAAAAGCACTGAAAGTTATATCGAAAATTTAATATTTTAATTTGATTCAAAAAGCTATCTTCTCCATACGATCGAATTAGGACTCGAAACCTTTTCCATTGCGTTCGAAATAGGGATATAACATTTTGAATGCCAAGCGACATGCGTCGATAGGGGTTCGACATTTCCATATATACAAAGCAAGATATTTTAAATATAAAAAAAAGAAAAAAAGAAGAAAAAAAATCACATATGCAACCCTAACTTCAACCAGGCCGAACTATTATCTGAGACAAGCCACCTTATACTCTGAAAACATCACGTCTTGCCTCCTCCTCTTCTTCTATATCACGCGTGTCTTCTTTAGGAAACTAATGGCCTAATGAATAAAAATAAAAATACCCTTCTTCCTAGTCCTACATTCAGACTGCTCTTTTCGAAATAAAATTCTCTTTTTCCCCTAAATTCAAAAATCGAAACCACTCACATTCGACCGATCGTTCGAAACAAATCAAAGCTCAGAGCAACTCGATGCCTCTATTCCAAATAGTTGCCAAAAACCAAACCCACTGACTAGAATAGGAAGCAACCTGAGATTGATTACTGCTAGAGTTTCTTTTGTCGCTTGAAGAAGTTGGTCACCGCCAACATTGAGATTAAATCAACGTTGAGGGTAAGTCGCGACTCGAAGTCTGGCTAGGGTTGATCGTTTTGGAAGCGGTAGGCGTTGTGTAGAGTGGTGTCGCGAGGTTAGTAGAGAGGAGACTGGGGCTTGGCAATTTTTGGCGTTGCGGTCTGGGTAATCGTGGGATGTGGCGAGCAGTTTTGAGTTGGAGGGCGGCTTTGCTGGTGGTAAGGTCAAGGGTACAGTAGTGGTTTGCGGAGTTTCATGCTCAATTTGTTCGATAGGGTCGTGGTTGATGTAGTTCGATTGTTCGATCTTATGAATGCAGTGACGTCTCAAGCTCTGGTTGGAAGCTTCGATCAACTCGAAGGTATTTATGATTTATTAAATTCAAATTAAATTTGAAAATAAATTTGAATATGTATACACACATAAACACTCTTGTATATTTTAATGTGGACGTTTACAGGAAAACAGGAAAAAAATGATTTTCATTTTTAGGGACAAGATGTTATTTACAGTAAGATATATATTCAAAAGCAGAGAATTTTATACAGTTTAGGAATGGAAATCTACCAGTTACTTTTAATAACGAATATTAGAGATTAATGTGGTTAATAAACTTATTTACTTTTCGAGAATTCGTTGTAAATTAAATAATTTGTTAATTAAAATTTATGGGAATGAATTGTCCAATTAATTCGTATATTAGTTATATTATTAAAATGGTAACAAATTGTTTAATTCATTCAAGATATTAATAAAACATATACTGATTATACAAGGTCTGAAAATTGTGGAAAACATGTCGAGATGGGATGGATTGCAAAACAAAAAACAAAAGGTGAGTTAATCTCACTCAGCTGAATTTAAATTTAAATTTAAATGATTAAATTTAAATAATTGGTTGAACGGTTGAATTGATTGATGTGCTATATTATAGTATATACTACATCTTGGAATGTTTAATTTATATCGTGTTACGTCTGTGGATGCAGGAAAACAGGTTGGAGGGATCCAATTGGATCCCTCAACATATATGTAAATTATTTAACATTCTCTATTCTGATTATTTGATATTCTATGATGAGTTATATTGGAATATTGAATGTTATGGTTTGATTGGATATATTTGGGTATAATGAATTGCCGAAAATATATAAATTGGATTTTGGGAAGAAAATAAAGGAATTAAATTTGTAAGCGAAATAATTATAGCAAATTTGAATAAATTAAGAATGAATTGAAAAGGAATGGAAGTGATGTTAAATACTAATAAATAACTTCGAGTATGAAAGAAAAGAATTTGAATAAACAGTAATTAATGAATTGTAAAATCAAATGATATTATTTTAATGGAATAAAGAATTATTTTAAAGTTAAAATTTTGAACTTATTAAAAAAATTAAGAAGTAAATTGAGAAATCTAAAATTGGTATTTTCAACTAAAAGTATTTTGAATCAAAATTAAGAAATAAAATCTGAAATTAATGGAATTTGGAAATTAAAAAGGAAGTAAATTGGAAACCAATTTGGAAATTGATTCAAGTGTTTGAATTGGAGATTTAAAGAACAATGTGAAGAGAAGTATGTTTCTCTGGATAGCCAAGTACGATTTCAAAGTAAGTATTTAAATATAAGATAAAAAGTGTAATGTTGTTTTAAAAAGTATGTTTAGGAATTTATTATTTCTAAATATTTAAATTCTAAAGTAAGTAATTTTTTTAAAATCTATTATCATAATAATTATTTAAAAGATGATTTGGTATTTTGTTTAAAGAAGAAACATCTAGTTTATATTTATAAAGTAACCTTATTTTAATTATTTCTAAAGCATTATTTTAAATTAAGTATTAAAGTAATTTTTTTTCTAAATTTAACTATTAATATTTTACAATAAGGTGTTTTAAAATTATTTTAAATATCGAAGTTTTGTGCTTGGTGATCCCAAAGGAAATATAAAATATTTGGGAACTTATTTCTGTAAAAGGATGGTAGTTTGAAGCTGTTTTCAAAGGGTTGGAATTGGAAATATATCTTGCAAAGATATTTTAAGATAAATAAATAATTTGGGAAATTATTTATTATGTGATGGATGTTGTGAATATTGATTGATAGTTAAATAACCGACTATCAATATTGGACAAATGCGGTGATCGTTTCGAAGAGACCGGGATCGAGATTTATTTCTTGAAAACCACTTCGATCCGGTTTGTACGTTTCGTGAAAACGAGTTTGGATTCAAAGATGGAGCAGTGAAGTACAAGGGCTAGTCGCTACTAATCCTGAGGATATTTCCAAAATGGATGTAGTAGGAATAGTGCCTTCGGTTCCGTTCGTACCCGGGATGGACTTGTATGAATGAATGCTTTCGTAAACATCGTCAGGTGGGCGATGGGCATTCTAAGGGATATATTCTAAAAAGGTAACGCTTAACCTCAAGCCTCATCAACCGGGAATGACTGAAAATAAGGGGTTATGCAGCAAGGCTAGGTGGGTAGCACCCATTCAGGGTGAGGTCATCCCTGTCTAGATGTCCCTATTTATTTCAGCTTAGTGGTGCGGTTGTTGATCCCAACCGCGGGATGATCTCACTCGGGATTATCCAGTAAGGGGTAGTCCCGGTCTTATGTTGCAGGGGAGCGGGCGTACTCCTCGGTACTATGATGTAGGCCACGTATTGTGACAGGTGGTACCCCAGTGCCTAGTCATTAGTTGGAAATCCATTCTCCCTACGAGCGTTGTACGAGTTTTGTTTGTATTACCCACTCTGTGGCTAGTAGCTAGAATTTAATGAATGCAACAATTTAAATTATTTTAATAAGTATTTGTATATAGACCCTATTATAATATCAGAGGATTTTAATAAAAAGTGGTTTAGCTATCGTAAGGTAAAAACCCGACATGTTTATTTGTGGCGTGGTCTTACGAGATGCTTTTGGTTTTCAAAGGATTTTTGAAACTTTAATAATCAGTTGAGTGTGTTTTTCTCACGTTGGTTTTCCAGACTTACTCGGATGTTATTTAACTGTAATGCTCGGGTCAGACCGAGTATTATAGGACACAAGATTTGATGTTGTGGAGTTGAGGAGACGAGCTGGATGACGATATGTACTTTCGTACTTGTTCTATATATATTCCGCTGTGTTGAGTAGCTGTGTATCCAGTTGTATGTTATTGATGTTGTTGAACTCTGATGATGTACTCTGATGATGATGTATGTATAAAAAAGATATATATTTGTTTTGTGTAAAGATCATTTATTATCTATTATATTTTAATTCCGCTGCGATGATTAGATTCTGATGTTGTTTTTCTGTTTTCTCTTCTTCTGCCTCTTCTTCTTTAGCCCAATGGTTCGTATTTCTGTGCAATTTGAGTTGATTGTTGTAGAATAGTGTTGACTAAAGAGGTACGGATTTGTGGGTCGTTGCACAACATCTTCAACCTGATTCATTAACAACTCAAAGATACAAACAAAGTCATCTCAGCAATCAAACAAGATCAGAACTTCAACCTGTAAGCTTAAATCAGAGAAGAACAAATCAAACTCAATGCAAAGATACAAGTTTCATCAACCTGTAACAATCAAGCATGGATTCAACAAAGGCCATTTTCAGTTTTCAAAACCTGGTAGCAGAAAACAAATTTTCAAAATCCGAAGCATGCAAGTTAATTTTTTTTCAAAACAAATTCAACTTGTTTCTACAATGATCAAGCAACCAAAACAATCTTCAAAATCAAAGCATTTCAGCTTCAAATACATCAGGTTCCAGATTCAAAAAAATCAAGACTGTTCCTCTGTTCAATTTCTTCTAGGTGAGCAAACATTTTTTAAAAATCCAAAATTAATAATCATGATGATCTTTGAAATGTGTTTGAATGATTGAGTGAAATTTGGTTTGCATGTTTATAAATATGCAGACATGAAGGCGCGCATGTCTGTATGTGTATATACATATATATCCATGTTCTTTACAGGTTAGAAAATGAATCAAAAATCAAAATCTCCTCCATCATCCTCTTATAGGCTTTAGTGACTAAATGAAATAGGTTTTATCAGACCAGATCTTAATTGTAAAAATATTTTTTGAATAATTAGTTTAAGTTTCCTGGACAAATTTAAAATATACAGTGAAAATCCTATATATTTCAAAAATTTGATGATCATAAAATCATGTTTGGACTGCATAACTAGATTTGAGTTAACAAATGATGAATTTAGGTAAAGGGTTCATGATTTTTAAGTAGATAAATCATGTGAATTCTTGAGTTGATTAGAACTGGTTTATTCGTCAATTTCTGACGAACGACGATGAATTATTCGTCGGGCTTAAGGGAGGAGGTGGCTGGAGGTTCAATGATCATTAGAAAAATAATCAAAAAATTTATTAATCGTCTGTAGTTATCAGACAATGATGATCTAGGGTTTAAGAACCGGTTTGGACGGCTGTTGAATTCGAGGCCGTATCGTCGTCGACTTTGCACCGGGTTGCACCGGTGGTGGGGGGATCGAATCGTGAGGTGGCGACGAAACTCTAGTGTGGTTCGCATGTTCTCCGGCGATCTAGGGAGGCAAGGCGAGCTGGTTTTATCGATCTGGTTGGGTTTCAGTTATGATTGATCAACTCGATTTGTATTCCGACGTAGTTGAGGGTATTGGGTGGTCATAACGAATGTGAGAGACTTCGGCGACTTGGTGGTGGTCGAAGACTTGGTCGGAGGCGATCTGGTGGCTTGTACATGTGCACGCGTGTGCATTTGTGTCTGGCAATGTTTAAGTTTGGGGAAGATGGGTTATTCTTGGGTTCGAACTCGAAGGAGCTTGTGAAATTGCTCGAAGTCAAGTAGATTGTGAGTGTCTCGGGGCATGTCTCGGGAAGGGGCCGGGTTGTACCCGAAGTAAACATTTTAAATAGTTTTTTTAGTTTAAACAAAGGTAAGTTTCAAATTTTTAAAAAAATCTAGTTTAAATATTTTCTAAATTAAATTTCTTTTATACATAACAAATGTTTTGTTTAACATTTGATTTTAGCTTAAATTTGTAAGTTATTTTAAAACTTAATTTGGCAATATAATTAAGTGCTAAATAAAAAGTTAAAATGTTTTAAAATTTATGTGTTAATCAAAATTTAGTTATTAGTAAGGATAAAGATAAATTGCTTATCTTAAATAATGATTTGATTATTTGTTAACTTAAAGGTTTTAAAATTAAACTATTTGTTATTGATAATTTATTTTATTTAATAAGATTTAAAAGATGTAATTAAGGGATTAAGTAAGTATATTTACTTTGTGTAATTAAATTAAGGATTAATTAATTATTGTGATTAAATTAATGAGTAATTAATGTAATTTATTAAAGGATTTATTAATTAAGTTAATTAATTACTTAAAGATGATTACTTAATGAAAGTAATTAAAGGTTAATTAATTAATGATTAAAGGTTTATAAAGCAAGGGATTAGACAATAACTAATTAAAGGATAATTAATTAATGTGATTAATTAATTAAGGTAATTAATTTGAGGATAATTAATTAATTAAAGGTTAATTAATTAATGAAATTGATTAGGGATAATCACTTATTGTAATTAACTAAAGATAATTATTAAAGGTTAATTATTTAATGATTAAAGGTTGATTAATAAATATTTAAAGGTTAATTAATTTAGTATTAAAGGTTAATTAATTAAAATAATGTTAATTAACCTGGATTAGTGATTAATCTGGTTTCAATTAATCGGATGATTAATTAACCTTACTTATGGATGTTTGAATTGCATGGAATGCTTTGAATTGTTTGATATCACTGATGTGTGATGCTTTGTGATATGAATTATTTTGATTTAAGCTATGATGAATGTAATTTATTTATCTATGACGAATCTGTATTATTTACTTGTGAATATGTGAATGAAGATAAGCATTATAGGATTATACCGCTTATCGATATTGCTATGTTTGTATTGTGATGATTGATGATGTTACACTATTGTGTAAAACCCCTGGACTACACCATACACACACAAATATGGATTTCATGAGGAAATCGGTTAAGTCACAGAAATTTTGAATTTTTTTTTTAGAAGTTGAATTTTGAATCCAAATGGTTTTGGAAATGGAATTGGGTTGAATGTGGAAAGCTTTTGAAAGGGAAGTTTTGAAATTCAAATTTATTTGAAAATATTATTTTAAATTATTCTAGAAATCATGGTTTGAAAGGTTTATACAATATATATATATATATATATATATATATATATGGGTTTAAAACTATTTTTTTGGGAATTTGGATTTAATTCAAACTAGAACTTGCCAATGATACGGTAGTTCATTGATTTTCTGGTTTATACTTTTAAAAGCTATAACTTGTGTGTATTTGATCAGATTTTTCAGAAATGAAAAGTATTTGTTTTCAAATGATAATAGCTTTCATATAAAGAAAAGATTTCCAATTTGTGTTTAAATGATTTCAAGTTTGAAATGAAAATGAGTTTTTGAAAGCTATGAATGAATCTTTGTGAAAGACTGGTGAACTTTGTTTTTTCTATGAATGAATCCTTGTGACAGATTGGCGAACTTTGTTTTTTCTATGGATGAATCTTTGTGAAAGATTGGTGAACTTTGTTTTTTAATTGAAGAGGATCTTGAAGGTGTATCTTTTGTATAAGAGATTTGAAATGGAATTGTTTTTGAAAGCTATGAATGAATCTTTGTGAAAGATTAGTGAACTTTGTTTTCAAAGTAAAGCGAATCTTTTGTTTAAAAGATTAAAGGTGGAAATTTGTTTAAACCACTCGAAAAGAAAGGTATTGGGCTAATGGTTGTGACTTAACTAAGAACCCAATATCCATATGTTTTTAAAATTTTACGCTCATTATTCGGTTTAGCCGGGAGAGGACTTTGTGTCATATAACCCATTCCAAATAATGATACGACGAAATGGATAGCATTTGAAGACCGGTGGTGAAGACCGGGTATTTTTGAGAATGAAAGGATTACCCTCGAATGTCTCTGCACTGAGTCGCGCCGGTATATAGATCCCCATATGCGATAAGGAGTCTGATCGGGATTGTGAATATCCAGATTGCAAGGGCTTCTTTGAAGTGCCTTTGATTCTGTTCGAACCCAGAACAGACTTCTATGGATGTGTGTTTGACATTACACTTTGGGATGTAAAGCTGGTCTCTATCAAATACATTTCTGTTTGATGGTGGAGAATTTATTCTCTTAGCTTAGCACCCTTCTCCGAGACATACGAGCTCAGAGATTATGTAGTTTATGGTTACTAGTGATACATTCCAAATTTGGTAATGTGGCATGCGCAGTGCTGCTGATCATTTTTTGATCAAAGCATGGCTTTTGTGTAAAGCATAGCTTTGTGGACATGACCTCGTCGGACCTCACAACCCAGAAATGGTCGAAACATGAAGAATGTAGCAACGTTATAAGGGTCGCGCCCTTTAGGCTATGTCCATTCCCTTCTGGAAAAGGGTGTCATGGTATGGAGCCTAGATATTTAATCTATATGGTTGCTACAAATTTATTACTTTGTGGTTGTTGGTGTTGATAACTCTCGGATAAAGGTCGGTAACGACCGAGGGATGGCATACTCGTGTAGTAGTTACCTAGTTACAGAGGTAACCCGGCCTTGTGTTGGTAGAGATCCGGTTAGGTTCTCGGGGTTTCCCTCCAGAGGCATACCCATATGGCCCAGGAAGTTCCTTAGCCTGACCATTTGTTGGAAATCCAATCACAAATGCGCGCCTTGTACGATTTTGGTTGTATAACCTGCCTTTTACTTATGGTGGTGACCCGCCGTTTAATTGGTGGCTATAGTAGGTATACAATAATGGTTGTATGCTGGCTAAGATTAATATTATACTTTCGAAATGTTTTCTGCATTATGCACTAATAATAATATCAAAAGGATTTTTGCGTCTCAAACATGTTTGACTGTCATAAGGAGAAATCTCCTCCTATTGCGCGCTTTCATTGTGTGTGTGGTGGGAGGCCTTATGGCAGTTTCATTTTCCAAAAAGCATTGTGTATTTCTTTTAATTTCTTTTGTTTTCTTTTGTTAGAGATATATTGTTTTTGTTTGCTCACGCCAGTCCCATGACTGACCTGGAGTTTATTGTTTCCTTTCTAAACTCTGGGTGCCTATGATTTTCCGCACGGGCAACCTAGAGTTAGATTTTCATATAATCAGCTAGTAGATATAGATTCGGTAGCCTTCAGCCTTCTGTTTAGGAATCTTTGGAGTCTTTGGATTTTGGCGATCGCATCCATGACCGACCTTGCTTAATACAACTTGATGGTGGTTCGAGCTTTTGATATGGAGCTTGAAGTCTTTTGAGCTTTGGCATTAAAGTTGCAGCTTATGGATTCACTCTCTCTCTCTCTCTTGGAGATCATGTTGGAGTTATTTCTTCCGCTGTTATCTTGTGTCTTTGATATTGATATCATTTGTATCAATGTGTTGTATCAACTATTATTTATCAATAAGTTATTCATTTTCTTCCGCTGTGTAGTAATACTTAATGTGTTATAAGCTCCGGCAACTAGATTCGACGTTTGAATCTGCGGCATTCGAATACGGGTGATGTATTTGAGTGTCGGTTTTCGAAGGTCGAGTCTGGGTCGTTACATTTTAGTAACAACTATTGTATAAATAATTCAAATTTTGAACAACAAAATTTTGAAAATGATGACCAAACCTCAACTGTTGAAAATAGCATTGCTCTACACAACAAAATCAAAGGATAAATGATTTGTATAATTCATATTTGTGCACAGATTCAAGTCAAAGTTTCCAAACTAAAAAAAATTTGAATTCACTTCAAAATTCAAATGATTTCTATTACAACTTATGCCAATTCAATTTCGAACTCCAAAATGAATTTCAAATTCAAAATGAAAATGGAAACCACTTTTCAAATAATTTTGGCAATGGGAATATTCTCGACTACGATACGATTGATAATTTTTGTTCTCAACAAGCTCAAATCGAGAATCCTCAATTTAATAATTATAAATTTTGATTTTGTTGAGCAAATAGACGAAATTTACAAAAATCACATAGATTTGTTATTTGAAATATATATGAAACAACGTGAGCAACAAAATCTAATTCCAACATATGAGGAGTCAAATAGTAATCCACCTTTTGTGCAATTTGACAATTTTCAAATAACAACTTTTGAAACTAAAAATGACAATCTTAAAGAAGTTGTTGAAAATGCGGTAATTGAGTTTGATTTTGGTTCTTTTGAGCGTGTGAAGCCAAATTTAAAATTCGATCTTTCTTTTTTCTGTTTTGAAAATTTGAATATGACAACTTTGGATTTCGAACACGATACATGCAACGATGTTGTGAATAATTCAACAAAGGAAGACGAATTTTGTGAACACGTATTTTATGGACTTTTTAAAGATGAGTTGTTTAATTATAAAGGGGAAGATTTAAATTACCATGCTGATTTTAAAATCAATAATTCTGAAGAAGTTTTTAATGACAGGTTTGGATTTCAAATTGGTGAAAATAAACTTGAACTCCAATCGATTGTTTCTTCAACCCCAAAATCATCGAAAATAAAACAATTCATACGATTTTTAATTAAACGGCTTTCGTTTTTCTAAATCATCATTCAACTTTAAAATCTTTTATGGTTTATTTTTTATGTTTAAGCTATGTCTCTCATACTTGATGAGATAAATGATTGGTCTTTGAAAGAACATTTCAGTTACTCTTTGACGGTATATTTTTGATGTCTTGTAAATAATAATCCTTTTTCACGTAAATGTAGGCCATATTTTTATTTTCATTTCATTTTTCTCCTTTTCACTTGGGTTGACTGTGGAGACACAGTCAAAATCAAGTGTGGGGGGAGTCTCATCTTTATTGTTTTATTTTTCATGGTTTTTTCGCATTTTCTTTCCAAAACTTTAAAAAGACCAAAAAACAAAAAACAAAAAAATTTCCAAAAATAAATTTTCTTTTTTTAGCATTTCGATTTGTTTTTAAAGAAACACTATAGGATAAATATAGGACTTAGGTTATTAAACTGAAATTTTTGAAAATTTATTTGCCTCAAAAAAAATAAAAATAAAGTTTTATTACAAGTGACGATGGTTTAACTAGTATATAAGAAGATTCATGGGCGATAGTTATGAACTATATCATAATTGAAAATGTTTGTTTAATAGGTGGTTGATTTAAAAATAAAAGATATAACATTTTTTATCTTCTAAGTTAAATGACGCTAAGACAATTTTGCAAAACACTCTCTCTTCAAAGTTTTTTTTGTATATATGTATATATTTTATAAATACCTAGAGTCATGTGTTCACATGCAAGTATGTACACTCGCCATGTTCTGTACCCTCTTCACGTAAGCCCGAAAGCACTGCACGATCGGTATATCTGGCCTCAGTTTATCTGAGTTGGGTGTATGTATATAAAAAATCTTTTTATTAATAATGCCTATAGTCGATAGGTGTGCACACTTGTGTGTTCACTCTCCACGCTCTGTATTCCCCTCGCATAAGCCCGAAAGGCACTGCATGGGTAATATATCTGGCTTTAGTTTTCTAAATAGGCATATGTAATAAACAAAATTTTCAAATAAAGAGAGAGTAAGCAATTTAAATCTAAGCACTATTTTTACTTATTTGATTTGACTTGTTATTCAAAAGAAATGAAAATACCACTTTGATAAACTTTTATAATCAACTAATGATCGATTTCATAGTTGCACTATGTTATCAACCGAAATAACTAGCCAAACAAGAGTCTATTTGTTATGATAACTTAATTTTTGTTAGAAATTTTGACAAGTAAAAGAACTTAAATTTCTTGCTATTGGCCAAAACTTATAGTTAACTTATTCGTGTTAATTTAAAAGTAAATCCTTCATTTGTAAATATTTTCAAAAAAAATTCGTTCAAAACTTTGAAAATAAATCTTGCATTTAAGAATTTTTGCTTTGCATTTGGATTTTGTAGGTAGTATCCGCTGAAAACCCTCACGAGACAACACTCAGCCTACTAGTGACACCTAGAGGTTTAACGGCTTGTGCATACGCTCAATGCAATCATGCTCCCTACGAAAACAGATTTATCCTAGTTTTAGTTTATTCGAGGACGAATAAAAAGATAAATGTGGGGGTATTTGATATGCATGTAAATATGCATATTTTTACTCCATATTTAATCTAATTAAATTAAATAAATGATCATATTGGGTATTTTAATATGTTGGAACCAAAATTTTAGTTATTTTCAATTCATCATATATTCATCTTAATATCAGGGAAAAATGATCATTTTTATGCATATACTAATTTGAGAAAATTTACTTGGAAATTTTTATATTATTTTATAGGAATTTGAATTCAAATTACAAGTGGATTCATGGAAAATATGCATGCATAAGAGAATACAAAGGAATGAAGATGGAAAAAATTCAAACTCATGGATCATGGAGGACCCCATCTACCTACTTACCATGATGTACAATTAGGAGCTAATGCACATGTTAATGGCCATTAAAGCTTCATGCACATTTAAATGGAAGATTATCTCATGCTAATGATAACTTGGTGGTAACACTTCATAAGGGGTAGTTTGGGTAGTTTTCAAAAAATATGATTAGGGTTTTAGACTTGTATAAATACCCCATATGTTCATGTTATGAGTCTCCTCTCTTCTCTCTTAGCCTTTAAGCCTTCATTTTAGTTAGTTTAGTTTTAGGCCCAAAAAAAAACAAAACATCTTCCGTTCTTTCATGGCTACTTAGGCATTTTATTTCATGTAACTTTCTTTTTTATGCAATTTTAATACATGCTCTTTTCTTTTCTTGTTTGTTTCCTTTCATGCTAGTAGTGTAGATCTTTTTATTTATGCAGGTAGATTAGTTTTTACTTTATTTTTATTAACTCTTTTTTTCTTTAGCTTGCATTTTTCTTCTTATTTTTGTTTCATGTTACAATGTACATTTGTTGATATGATAACAAACATGAAAGGCCAAACCTCTTCAATTTAGGGGTAATGAAGCTCTCTAATTATGTTGATTCAACATAATTTGATAACTTATGATCTCTTTGTGCTTAATGATAATATTTAATTTGGTTAAAATTTGTAGTTTTAGCTTTGAACTTGATAGCCTATGTTGTTGGCACTATATAGGCTATGCTTAAACAAACATAAACACAGATTACCTCTTCATCTACATATGATTATGATAATGAAGTGAATGTTGAAATCAAAATTTGATGGTCTATATTTCTAATCAAGAGTTAATAGGCCACGCTTAAAATAGATTTCATTTTCAACTTCATTGTCATTTTTCATGAGAGTTAGCAAGTGGTTTAATGGATGTGTTATAGTTTGATGGGTTATATTGGGCTGATTAATAGCACAAATATTCCATACTTATGGTAAACACTTCAATTGAACTCACTAATGACCAAAAAAAGAGATCATGATTTCATGTTGTATTGATTTATGTGATCAAGAGAGTGGATTTATCTCTAAATTGCCTTCTACTCTCATATTTTTATCTACTTTCTTTTTATTAGTTTTCTACGTTTTTAGGTAAACACAATCTCAAATTCTCGATTTAATCTAATTGAATAGAATTTTAAAATCTAAATAATCCCCTATGGATTGACCCGTACTCGTCATGTACAAAAATCATATGCCATGCGCTTGCTGTTATTTTTGATTAAAATTTGATCGGCTATTTTCTAACTTGATAGAGATTTAGCCATTCAAACATACATGGCCCTCAACAAAACTTCTGTCTATGGCCTTATGCTCCAAGGCCGATCTAGCAATATTGGGTACTTCCTTCACCTCTCCAAGCTGCCAGATTTTGCACCACCTTAGACTGAATGCTCCGAGTTATTGAATGCTAGAGATGATATGTTTGAGGCAGGCATCGATGAGTGGCTTGTAAATTTCGACAAGTACAAGAGTGGTTTTATAACATTGGCTGTGACTCGAAGCAAGACTGGGGTTAAACGGGGTATTTCTCAAAGTAAATCCCCAAGGAGGCCCTAGGTGCCTATCGCTAAGCCTTCCAATTTTTTGGCTACAAGTGATTCAGTGTACGATCCCAAGTGACCCAAAGTGAGATTCAAAGCAACTACCAAATTTCCCCAAGTAATTAAGCTCTACCCATCAATTCTGGACCATTTAGCTTTGAGCGCATCTTAAACATGCAGATGTTCCTCATGAGCATAACGAGTAGCTGTAGCCCAAGAACATCTGGGCTTGATGATAATAGAAACATTATAGCCCTATCAATAAAGAACCCTGATTATCAACTGGACCGACGATGGTCTATACTCCGCTAAAAGGAGCCAGGTGCAAAGCGGAATAGTGAGCGCACAATATTGCTTCTCTTATTGATGATATTTAATTTGAATTTCTTTTAATTAGTTTGCTACAATTTCAATCTCAATAATGTTATATGCTGTGATCGACTTGAATTAAACTATGTGCACACAATGCAGGTAACCGACTGTCCAGCGTTGGGCGCCGACTAATCTACACAGATTGTGACAGAACCTACGGAGCTTTTATCTAGACGAGCGTGATTTGATCGTTCGTCGGCTACTGTATGCCGATGATTTGGGATGCCGAAGCGTAGAATAAAGAACCCGACAAGTTAAAAATCCAACAGAACATAGATATAGTTGACTGTCCATTCAGCTACCTTCATGTTAGACTTGAAGTAGCCATGATTTAATGCCTACTTATTAGTTACGGATTTCAACAAGTGAACATGATTGATGTCCGAAATGGATGCGACTTAATTTGTCTGCTAAATAATCCATTATCCTTATTTGCTAGAAAGAAATAAGAAGCAAATTGTGCAAGACTCGATCAACCGACCCCAGCACGGATGTGATCCAATCATTCATCACCTGCTTTTTCCCTAGACTTAATAGGAAGAGACACAACCACCAAGTGGACGAGAATCGACCATCTGATTGCCTAGTTTCATCCTGATGCTTGGTACAGAATCCCATTCTATGAACCAATGTGTTACGACCGTTCATTCGACAACTGTAACGATCCGGAATTTTGACCGTTAGATTTTGAACATTCAATTCATTTTAAATGTTGAATGCAAAATATTTTTGGATTTTGAATAAAAAGATTTTAGTTAAATTAATAAAATAATTTATAATTTCAAATATGGTAATTAAATTGAATTTGAATAATAATAATAATTAACTATTTGAAATTGAAATAATTTGTGAATCTAGAGGCAAATGGAACGGAAATGGTTTCCAAAATTTATTTTAAGTCTATTTGGATTTGAATTATAATATTGGACTGTTGGATGGAATTAAAAGCCGATAGGTTAAATTTGGAATTTTATATTAATTTAATAATGGAATTTAATAATATAATAATGCAAATAATCAGATTTTGGTTCAAAATGAATCAGAATGATTTCTGATGTGAATATAAATCCTGTATGATTTACAATAAAGTTAGTAAAGTTTAAAAAGTAAAATTTTAGATAACTTTGAAAATCGCTCGAATTTATCGACGAGTTAAAATAGCCTTCCAGGGCACAGTCTCAGAATTCGACGAAACCGGTTTCATTGGATCTGTAATAGTTAGTTATTATCAGATTTCAATTTTCATAGCAATCAGGGTTGTCGTTTGACCGTGGCAGCTCAAAACGCATAGAAACTATTTTAAATCGATTTAATTTAAAATTGATCGTTTATTTCCGTAACTCGCGCATATGATCTAATTAGCCTCCAAAACACGTTCCATTGTATTTGGAATGCGGGTAAAACATTATAATTGCTTGTCGGCACGCGTGGTTGGGAGATCGGTTGAAAAAGTTGTTTAAAAGTGGAAATAATATTAAAATAATTGGTAAAATGTATATATATGCGCACAGGGCCGAAACCCTAGCTCTCTTTGTTCGGCCGACATAACACATTTCAATGGATGGAAAGTTTTCATCTTCTCCTTGATTTATCCCCTCATCCATCGATTATTATGCAAGATCTCCAACTGCAAAGTTAAAGAGCTCAATGACATCTACCCATCCATACGGCGGAGTGGCATGGAATTCGTCATGGTGGCTAGAATTTGGGCCGATAGGAGTTGCGTCCGTGCTCGATTTTGGGGTAAGGGGGTGCCGAGTTGGGCGTATCTTTGGCCATGAGTGCACATCGGCTGGAGTTTCGACATAGTAATGATGGATCGTCGTATAGTGGAGTGAAGAGGGAGCGACGATCAGCCCTAAGGGACGACAATGGGTTCGGCAACGACCTGTTGCGTGTGAGGAAGAAGAAAGGAAGGGCTTTGATGGGAATGAACGGCTGGATTTGGTTTGTGTAAATTATAAAAAGAAATTTGTTTTAAAATATGTTTCAAACTTTAAAATTCTATATCTTTTGCATACGTTATCAGATTTCGACGAAATTGGAGGCGCTGGAACCGCAGCGAGGAGCTCTACGCTGAAATTCGGATCTGAGATCGATTGGAATTCATGAAGAATTTAGGTTAAATCGAAGGCAGTCGATTTAATTTAAAATTTAAATGGTCGGCGTTTCGAAATTCAAGGTGAGTTAATCTCACTCATATTTGGATACCACTTAATTTAAATAGCTAATATTCAAATGGTTGATTGGTTGATTTATTGAATGTGATAATTATTATCAGATTTGAACGATATTTATTTGTGGCTAACATCCGTGGATGCAGGAAAACAGGTTGGAGGGATCCAACTGGATTCCTCACAATGTAGAAATTATCATCATTATCTGTGATGTACTTTATTTATTATTCCATGATAGTTTAATTTGAAAATTTAGTTATGTTGTGATATGGTTGGATGAATGTAATCTGGGATTTTAAATATAAATAAAATAAATTGGGATCAAAAAGGGAATTGAAAATGGATTTTGAGTAATGAATTTGAGGGATATAAATTCAGAAAATTGGTTTAGAATTTGAAGTGTTTTTGAAATTGTGATTTAAAAGGAAATGAGGAATGGAAATTTATAAGCTGGATTTATAAATGAAATGGAATATTTATCGAGGGATAAATTTGAAAGCACAGATTTCCGATGGGAAAATTCTATAAGAAGGTATAAATTATTTTAAAAATAAAGATGAGATTATTTTTAAAAGACGGAAGGTGTATTTTCCTTGGGAAGTTAAGTTTGTTTCCGAAGAAAAGCTTTCGAAATATAAACTAGAAGTTTGAAATGTGTTTTAGGATATTTTGGAAAAAATATTATTTTTAATTATTTTAAGTATAAAGTAAATATTTATTTAAGTAATTATGGTATTCAATTAATTTAAAAGTGAAGTAGTATAAAGTTTCAAAAGGAAATTTTGATATAAATATTTGATTTATAACTTTATTTTAAAAATTAAATTTGGCTTAAATTACTTAGAAAACCTCTATATATTTCCTTAAGTATTATTTCCAACTAAGTAATTTCTAGTAGCTTTATTTTAAATATATTAAGCATATATTGTGAAAGTGATATTCCAGGAAATAGAAATGTGTTTAAAAATAAAAAGAGGGTTTATTTTAAAAGTGTTGGAGGAATTTACAGGATTTAAACGTAAATTTGAATTGAGATAAATCGTGTAGGATTTATAAAAGGTTCTTTGGTTCTGAAATGGGAGTGTAATTCCCTAAAAAGCCAAGAACGTTTTAAAGCAGATTTCTAAGTAAACGTTAAAAGTTTTAAATTCCATTTTTATAGAATGTTTTTAAGAAAACTTTTATTTAAGTTGTAAAGATTTCTGAAGTAAGTATTTACTAAATTAGTTATAGTAGTAATTATTTTAAAAGGGTTAATTGGTATATGCTTTAAAAGAAGGTCATTAATATTTATATTTTACAAACTAGTTTTATTGCAAAGATAGTTTGGTTAAAGTTTTATTTAAAACTTGTACAGGGTTTCATAACTTTATTTTAAAATTTAGTATGACTTAACTTTTATTTTGGAGAAAAATGATTTGTATTTTATAAAGCAGTTTTATTTGAAACATCTAAAAAGTATGTATATATTTCAAATAAAGTATGTAAATAGCTTAAATTTAAATTATTATAAATCCAAAGTATTTGGCTTGGATGTTTTCAGTGGAAATCAATGTTTGGGAAATTATTCCGCAAAAAGGAAGATGGTTTGAAACTATTTTCAAAGGGATGAAAATGGAAATATAT
Organism: Allium cepa; assembly: GCA_030765085.1. Classification (NCBI taxonomy): domain Eukaryota; kingdom Viridiplantae; phylum Streptophyta; class Magnoliopsida; order Asparagales; family Amaryllidaceae; genus Allium; species Allium cepa. The sequence continues at coordinate 283,834,484 of CM060934.1, read as the reverse complement.
ATTGCGAAGATATTTTGAGGTTAATAAATAGTTTAGGAAAAATTATTTATTGTTTGATGGATGTTTGTGAATGTTAATTGATAGTTAGATCACCGACTATCAATATTGGCCAATGCGTTGATCATTTCGAAGAGACCGGGATCGGGATTTATTTCTCGAAAACCACTTCGATCTAGTTTATACGTTTTCGTGGGGAAAACGAGTTCGGAGTCGAAGATGGAGTAGTGAAGTGCAAGGGCTAGTCGCTACTATTCCTGAGGATATTTCCAAAATGGATGTAGTAGGAGTAATTCCTTCGGTTCCGTTCGAACCCGAGACGGACTTGTATGGATGAATGCTTTCGGAACATCATCAGGTGGACGATGGGCATTCAAAGTGAAACGTTCTAAAAGGTAACGCTTAGCCTCAAGCCTCATCAACCGGGAATGACTAAAAATCAAGGGATATGCAGCAAGGATAAGTGGGTAGCACCCATTAGGGTAAGGTCATCCCTGTCTAGATGTCCCTTTTATTTCGGCTTAGTGGTGCGGTTGCTGATCCCAACCGTGGGGTGATCTTACTCGGGATTATCCAGTAAGGGGTAGTCCCGGTCTTGTGTTGCAGGGGATTGGGAGTAATCCTCGGTACGGTGATCTAGGCCACATACTGTGACAGGTGGTACCCCAGTGCCTAGTCATTAGTTGGAAATCCATTCTCCCTACGCACCACGAGTTTTGTTTGTATTGCCCACTTTGTGGCTAGTAGCTGGAATTTAATAAATGTAACAATTTCGGCTATTTAATAAGTATTTGTATATAGATCCTATTATAATATCAGTGGTTTTTATAAAAAGTGTTTTAGCTATCGTAAGGTAAAAACCCGACATGTTTATTTGTGGCGTGGTCTTACGAGATGCTTTTGTTTTCAAAAGGATTTTTGGAACTTTAACAATCAATTTGGGTGTATTTTTATCAGCTGGTATTCCAAACTGACTCGGGTGTTATTTCATTATAATGCTCGGGTCAGACCGAGTATTATATGTTCAGGATAGGATGCTGTAGAGCTCAGGAGAGGAGCTGGAGTCCGAGACGTATTACCGTATTTGTTTATATCCGCTGCTGTGATTTGTTTGAAATTGTCAGGTGGGTAATTGTTGTTTGGCTCTTATACTCTGATGATATATTGTATAAAACATATATAGTTTTTCATTTTGTGTAAAGATCTGTTATTGACTATTATATTTTGTTCCATTGCGATTGTGAAATTCTGTTATTGTTTAGTTCCTTCTTTCTTCTATCTTCTTTCTTTTTCCTCAACAATCTGCCTTTTCCAGCACTTGATCGTCGGCATATTATACCATGGAGTATTTTGTGTCGATTTTCGAGGGTCGAGAAGGGGGGTCGTCACATGTGGTATCGGAGCTTAGGCTGGCGACAACCTTGGCTCTGGTGGGGAAATTACTCATTAAACAGAGTCAATAGTATTCTAGAATGAGTTGAGTTTATTAATAGCTATGAGCACGTACTTGTTAGTGAATATAAAGCTGTTTTTATACTGTGTTTGTAACAATCCTGTTTTGGAGATTACCTTTCAATATTGAATTATAATGATAATTATAATTTAATATTGTGAATTGAATTAAATTAGAGAAATTAAATTGTTTATTTGGAATAAACAACAAATTTGGGGAAAAATTGTTGACAATAAAGGATAAAGCTTTATTTTAATGGTTTGGGTGATAATAAATGTGGGAATAATTTTATTTGAGTAAAAATGCAATAAATTTGTTAATTATTGCGTTGTGGCTTCTTTTAATAATTTTTTTTAAAAAGAAGTAAGCTCTTTTAGTAAGTGTTTATTGAAATAAAAAGTGAAAATTGGGTTAAAAAATAAGTTTTGGCTATAAATAATATTTTGAAATGGTTTGAAATGCTTTTCTAAGTGATAAATTAAATTTTGTGGAATTTTAAGAGTTCAAAATATGGTTTTATTCATTTATTTGAGTAAATAATGCATTTTTGTTAAATAAAGAAATTTAATAATAAAAATGTTTTAAAAATAAAAATTAATCTTTTTATATGATAGAAAATGGTTTATTTTGTATGTATACAAGTTTTCATATTTTTCTTATGTGTAAATATGGAGAAAATGCATTTTTGTATGGTGTACATGTACATAAGTTCATATGTTAGTTAAGTGTGAATTAATTAGCCTTAGCCTTTTTATTTTATTTTATTTTTGGGTCCATTAGCCCATTAGTGTTCCTTGGCCTGATTAAGGAAGTGAGAAAAGAAAATTAAACTATACGTACATTGCTACTCTCCTCTCCTTCTTCTTCCAGAAACAAAACATAGAACCCACTCCATCAAATTCAAAATCCATTGAATTTCTTCAATTAAATACAATAAAAAGCAATCTTTGTCAACCTAGAGTGATAATACAAAGGTAATCAAACTCCAAACTTGCAATTTCATCAAAAATCTCAGATTTGTGAATTAGGTTTCAAAATTATTGAAGTTTTGCTCTTGCATGTTTGTATAAACTCTTATTTTAGGTTGTTGAAGCTTTCTCAAGGCCAAAGTTTGCATCTTCTCTCCAATTAGCTCTTGTTGCTCTACTATTTTTGAGGTGAGTTGCTGCTCACAATTGCTAGCTGAAGCAAAAGCTTCAAAATGCCAAAATCTAACCCAAAATAGCTTCAATACAATGATTTCATGTTCAAGTTTTGATTTTGTGAAATCTGAGTTGGTATGTCTCTTTGCACATCATTTGCTCCCAATTTCGGCAACGAAATGCTGCCGTATTTTTTTCAGTTGATAGCTTGTATGTGGTAGTATATGTATGTCAAATTTCATTGCAAAACATATTCGTTTGATGCCTGAAAACTGCAGTGCAAAATCAATGCACAGCCTGGAAATTTTCTGTGCATATTTTGTTTGCTGAGTTGCTGCAAACATGGCCTGAGTCCATGTTTGCGATGGCAGAACATTTTCGTTTCTAACTCAAATTGCGTGACTCTTTTTTTATTTGAAAGATGAAGTTCTCTACTTTATGCATTCTAAATTTCAGGTCATTTTGACATAGATAGCATATTTAAATCTTCTGTCAAACTTGGACACGAATCATGTTTTTGCCCAGAATTCAACAGTGAAACACTGTCTGGGTTCAACTTTGAGAGATCATATCTTTCTCATATTTTATCCAAATTACATAATTCTTTTTTTTTTTGGGAGATGATGTTTTCTACTACATGTGTATCAATTTTTAGCTCAAAATGATGTAATTTTCTCCTCTGTTTTATGCCTGAAAGTTGAGTCTAGTGGGGTTTTAGGCCTGCACATTTATTTGGTTTTGAACTGTCGCAAACATGGTCTGAGTACATGTTTGAGGCAGCATAACTCATTCGTTTCAAATCGGATTTGTGTGATCCTTTTTTCAGATCGAAGTAGGAGTGTTGAGTTACATTCCTGTAAAATTTCATGAATATCTGGGTTGCTTTGCTATTTCTAAACTACTGTCGAACTTGTACGCGCAGCTTGCTAATTCAGTGTCTTAAACCTTGTTTTGATCCGACTTTGAAACGACGCAGATCCTTCGTTTCAAATCGGATTTGAATGATTCTTTTTGCAGATTGAAGTAGGAATGTTGAACTACATTCCTACCAAATTCCATGTCATTTGGACTCTGCTTGTAGGTCCGAACCTGCTGTCGAACTTGGATTCGCAGCGTGTTTTCACCGGTTTTTATACTTAGAATAATTTTCGGCTTTTTCTGATATTTTCCGATTTCTTTGAGATTTTTCTCTAGATTTCGTACACGGGTTTTATAAAGCATTTTAAAGTGTTTTTCAAACAAATTGGCTTATGAAATTATTATTTAATATTATTTTTAAGTATTAAATTAGTTACTCCATAATAGGAGAATTTCGAATGCAATTTCTAAAGCGATTTTGAAGCGTTCCTAAAACTCATTTTCTTCAATTTAATATCTATATAAAACACACAATTTTGCACTTCGAGCGAAGAGAGAGGAGAATTAAATGATTAGATAAAACGCGTGCTATGAACACGTGCGTTTATCTTTTCAGTTAATTCCTAATCTATTCGTTTGATCGTTTTGACCTTTGGGTCTGGTTTACCGATGAGATGAGGTAAACTTTGTACTGCTTTAAGTGTGGAATTGACTAACGGTTAGTAAATCGTTTAGTGCGAACGTGTGGTATGGGACACACGTTAACACTTTTCGGGTTCCTTTCCGAGAGTTTATGACACATATTGCCAGTTAGTGGTGTCCAGTACTGGGCCTCCGGACCTTCGCCACTACGATTTGTTGCCTTCGGGCTTGTGCCTTCGGGCTTGTGCCTTCGGGCTTGTGCCTTCGGGCTTGTGCCTTCGGGTTTGTTGCCTTCGGGTTTGTTGCCCTATAGTATCGCTTTTGGAGTTGGTCCTTCGTCACCGCTCGAGAGATACTTGGGTTTGTCGCCTTCGGGCTTGTGGATCCTTGTTTATACAGTACTGAGCACGTGCATCTTTTGTTTTATTGATATTTATATTTCCCTAGAGTATCGCCTTTCGGAGTAGGTCTTTTGAACCACTCGATACATAGCGATTACCTTGTGGAAACTTGTGTTACCTTCATTGGTATTTGTTATTTGCCTTTTGGCTTGATTTGGGATATTCATATCCTTTGTTTATTAAGTTGCCGATGATACGAGGCTTGTTATTATTCATCTTTTATTAGATGATCATGTTATTTCCTTTAGAGATTATTATGGTACTTTATGACCTTGCATGTTCATTATCATTTAGCTTTTCTAACTGATTTGTTTAGCTAGACTGACCCGTGTATTTTATACTCGGGTCAGACCGAGGTGTTTCAGGTTAGGTACATTTGGACTTAGCCTATTCTGCTTCCGCATGGACTATTCTGCTAGCTACTTTTGTTATAGCTTTTTGTGTAGTCCTTTTTGGTTGTAACTCTGATATGTATATTCTTTCGACTCATCTGTATATTGTGGTTGCTACGCCACTTGACATGTATCATTTTGTATACTTTATGGTGTATCTGTATATGTATGTGATGATCTACTGTTCTACGATGTGTTTTACATTTGAGTTGTTATATTTTGTTCTGTTAGATCTTCTAGCCATTATAGTTTTGTATTAAGTATCTATTGGATATGTCGATCCACTAAAAAAAAATATGCTGCATTTATCGACGTATACAATAGATAGTTAAGACAAGGCTATAGATGGTCGCTCCTATCCAGCTCTATTCTCCGTATTAGCAGATAGTATTACCTTGTAATACTCTTTGCTAATATGGGTCTCGGAGTGGGGCGTTACAGTGTTGACTTATCGGGTGAGTGTTTATGAATTCTGGTCGGTGCGGGAAGTACAACCATATCGATAGGTGTTTCTAAACTCTTAAACAAGATAAACCGACATAGTATTGTTTTAAAGTGGGCAAATGAAATAATTTTACCCAAAATTATATTTTGATATGAAAGGAATGATTCCTAAATTATTATATATATATATATATATTTGGATGTTTGGTTATTAATATTATAATCAAATATAAGAATCTAAAATTGAAATGGTTATAATCAAGGATAATTCCATAAGTATAGCTTATCCAAAAGAAGAATAACTAAAATTTGATTTAGACCAGAATTTAAATCCCGCAAATTTTGAAAAGTGTTTAAAATGAATTTAAACAAAAAGTTTGGAAATATAAAATCTTGGGAATGTTTGAAAAATATTTTCCAAAAATTTGAAGGAAATAATGGAGTATTATTTTGGGAAATATTTTTGAATGGAAATTTTTTTGAAAGGAATTTATGGAAGTAAGGAAGCACTGAACTCACTTCAGTCACTGGGAAATAATCCTGATGATTATGGCCACATCATCAGAATTCACTTTCGAGTTTCTAAAGTGATGAATTGCTACCGTGGTTGTAAAGATCCAGAATTTCTATTAATTAAAATTTGTATATTTAATTAATTTTAAATATTAATCAGTGAAATTTATAAGTCGAATAATTTATTTTTCGAATATCTGGATTTAATTGGATAATTAAATCGATAATTTAATATTGGAAATTACAGAAATAATTGAAAATTGGGTTTAATATGATTGAAAATGATTTGTAAAATTTTATTTAATCATATTGGAGTTATAGTGATGTTATAGAACTTTTAAAATAATTTAAAGTTGATTTGTGAAAATTGAATATTTTAATATTTAAATCGACGAGTTAAAATAGCCATTTTTCAAACAGTCTCGGATTTCGACGAAACCAGTTTCATCGGATCCGTAATGTGATATTATTATATGGTTTCAAATTTCGTGTCAATCGGATTTACCGTTTATCCGGGGCAAGCCAAAACGCCTAGAAATCGTTTAAATCGGTTTAATTTAAAATCGATCGTTTATTGCCCTATCTCGCACAGATGATCGAATTTGCCTCCGAAACCTATTCCATTATGTCCGGAACGCGGGTTAAACCCTAGAAACGCCGGTCACCGTGCTAGATTTGGAGTTTGGAAAATCAGATGAATAGTAAATTGGAAATATTTTCTATAAAAGCACCATTCTCTTCACAAATTACAAAACCCTAACCCTAAATGTCTCAGCCACCATTCTTTATACCAATGGCCGAAATCTATTCCCCATCCTCCTCTAATCTCTTTTAATCCACTCAATATTATCGAAAACTTTCTGAAGCAAAGCTGAAGAGCATCGGAAGAGCTTCAGATCCATACGGGGTTGATCGTCATTGAAGCATCGTGGTCGCCAAATTTTGGCCGTGAACACGCATGGATCGGCATGAATTTCGAGGCAAACCATGAGGCCGAGCTCTATGGGGTTCATGCCGAAGGTAGCTCTTGGCGAGAGCTTCGAAGTGGCATTGGTTGATCGTAGGCCGGTCGTCGATTGGGGTGTGCGTTTCAAACCCTAGTTGGTAATTTATGGGTTCGGCTGAACTGGTATTCACGTGGAGATGGAAGAAACGCATGTGCGGCCCAGATTGTTGAGAAGAAAATCAACGGCAGAGATGGTTTTAGGTTAAAATTTAAAAGAAATTGTAAATTTATTATATTAAAATTCGTATAAACTTTAAACTATTGTATCTTTTTCATACGAGATCGAAAAATTACGAAACGACTTGCGTCGGGTTCGTATCGTCGAGCACTATGCGATGGAACTGGATTGGAGTCATTTGGATCTAATAAAAATTTCGGGTAAAATTAAACGCGTGTTTAATTTTATTCGAAATAAAACGCGGAAATGGAATTTAAATCAAGGTGAGAACTTCTCACTCAATCGAATTGTTTCGATTAATATTAAATAGTTAGATTTAAAATTGCTTGATTGTATGTTTGAATGTTGATTGTTATCTATTGATTGTTAAAATAGACATTATGCACCTTTAGTAAGCGGATGTTATTTATTAAAAACATATACCGCGATAATTTCACTGCAAAGTGAAATTGGTATTATTTATGTACTTGGAGTTGATTTTCCTGCATTATATAGCGGTTGAGACCCTATTGCGCCGCATAATAGCGGATAATATTTTATAAATCCTATATACCGCGATATTCCGTATGGAACGGAATTGGTATTGTGCTAACATCTGTGGATGCAGGGAAACATGTTGGAGGGATCCAACTGGATTCCTCAACTATATTGATTTATTTACAGATATTGTGATATTTGTTGATTATCATATTGATATATGATGTTTGGTTTGTCGTGACTGACTATTTGGTGCTGCTGCATCATCGGATCCATTTTTGAAGTGTTAGAATAATGATTTTTGATTTTTAAAAGAATTTTAAAGTGATTTTTGAAAATATACGTTTTATTAAATTTTGAATTGTTAAAATAAATAAACATTAAAATTTTATTGTTATAAAATTTATATTTTTGGAAAATAGTACTTAATTATGATTTGGAGTTATGTAAGTTTTAAATAACGTTTTGTAAATTATTAAAAGGATTGGTTTATTTAAATTGAGATTTTTGAATAAAGATAAATGGTTTATAGATGAGATTTATAAAATATATATTTTATAAATCGAAATAAATGGAATTCTAAAAGGAGTTCTGTTAATGTTGGAAATAAGGTTATAAATAAAATCTTATAAGTAATAAGATTTATAATTTGTGAAGTTTTAAAGAACGATTTTGTAAATAAATGGATTATAAGTTCTCAACTTAATATGGACTTCTGGTATATAATTGAGTTATATAAATTGAATTGGATAATAAAGGAGATTTATAAATCGAAGTTTTAAAAATAGATATGGGATTTTTAAACATTGTTTGTAAATTCGAAATAAATTGAATTTGATAAATCAAACATAAAAGTTATTAAAGGAGACATATTCATGATATTGGGCAGCGAATTATCCTTAAAGTTAAATGTTGTAATAATAAGAGTTTGGTTGGGAATTTTATCCACGATTTTGGACAGTGGATAATCTTTTAATAAATGTGTAGAAACATTAAATTGGGAAAATAAAGTATATTCACGACTTTGGACAGTGAATATATTATTGAATAAAACGGGTATGATTTGGAGAAGTGATATAAATAAAATGAAGTTAATTGTTTTAAAAGATGTTTTAAAATGTATTAACTATCGAAACCATAGATTTCAACATTCATTGTTGAAATAGACGTTTTCGAGAAATAGATGGAAATGATGGACTATAACACTGTTGTTATAGTAAATGATTTTCGAAAGGAAATGTTTTATATAGTATTGGGATTTATATATCTATCTTAATTTCGAATCTCTATGCTAGTGATTTTGGGTCGTCGTAACGATATTTTACGCAGCATTCGTTTTGACTCAAATAAATGTGTTTAAGCGTACGTTTTCTTCAAAGAATGAAATATATACTTAATTTCGATTTAAGTATATTGAATATTTTCCAAGTGTAGAAAATAAAAAAATTTGTGAATTACTTATTAAATAAGTATGGAAATGTTTTCCAATATGAAGTGAATATTTTAAGATTTTATCTTTTAAAGATAAGTTGAAAATGAATATTAGAAATCGATTTGAAAATCGTATATTCATAGATATTTTGGAATTGTAAATTCACTATGGAATTTATAAAAGAAAGGGAAATTTGTTTAAAAATAAACATTGATTTATTTTTGAAGCGTGGAAATGAATTTTACGGATTTGGAACGTAAATATAAAGTAAATCGGTAAGGATTTATTTAATTTGTTTAAATGAACCATGTTGAAATGAAAGTATTTCCGCGTAAGGAAAATGACTGAAATTTGTTTTCAAAAGTGGTAAAGGTGAAAAGCGATTTGAAAATTTGTTTTCAAATGGTTGAAGTGTAGAAATTATATATCTAGTAAAGATATTTTGGAAAATAAATAATTTGGGAAATTATTTGGAATCTGGTGATGTTGAGCATGCCTATTGATAGTTAAATAACCGACTATCAATATTTACCTTTAAATGGGTATTTTTTGTGATTTGCTTGAATTTAAATGCCACTCTTATTTTTAAAATAATCGCTCACTATTCGGGTTAGCCGGGAAAGGACCTTGTGGTCGTATAACCCATTCCGAATATGTGATACGTCATTATGGATTGCATTTGATGATCGGTGTTGAAGACCGGATATTTGTGAAAACGGAAGGATTACCATCGAATATTTCTGCATCGGCTGATCCCCGATATAGAAATTTATTACTCTTTGTGATGGAAAGTCCGATCGTGACTAGTGAATATCCGGATTGCAAGGACTTCTTTGTAAGTGCCTTCGGTTCCGTTCGATCCCGGAACGGACTTGTATGGATGTGTGTCTGACATTACAGTTTGAGATGTAAAGCTGGTTTCTATCAAATATATTTCCGTTGGTGGCGGAGAATTTATTCTCTTAGCTTAACACCCTTAGAGGTTATGTAGTTAATGGTTACTAGTGATACATTCCCAAATTGGTAATGTGGCATACGAAGTGCTGTTGAGCATTTGATGATCAAAGCACGGCTTTTGTATAAAGCATGGCTTTGTGGACGAGACTTCGTCGAGCCTCACACCCCGGAAATGGTCAAAACAAGAAGGATGCGGCAAGGTTATTAGGGGGTAGCGCCCCTTTAGTGTATGTCATTCCTTCTGGATAGAGGTGGTATCATGGTATGGAGCCCAGATACTTAACATATGTTGTTGCTGCAAATTTATTGCTTTGTGGTTGTTGGAAATCGAGGATCCTCGGATATAGATCGGTTACGATCGGGAATGACATATTCGTGTCAGTAGTTACCCAGTTAGGGGTAACCCGGCCTTGTGTTGGTAGAGATCCGGTTAGGTTCTCGGGTCGTCTTTCCAGAGGCATACCCATGTGGCAATGGGAAGTTCCTTGGCCTGACCATTTGTTGGAAATCCAAAGAAACAATATGATCTTGTACGGTCTTAGTTGTAGAACCTATCATTCACTTATGGTGGCGCCCCACTGTTTGGATGGTAGCTATAGTAGGCATAAGTACGGAATGCCTATGCTGGCTAAGATTTATATCTTTACTTTCGAAATTTTTCCTACACTATGCACTAGTAATAATATCAAATGTTTCTTTTTAATGCGTATCAAGCATCTTTGACTATCATAAGGAGAAATCTCCTCTGATTCTGCGTTTGCATTGTGTGTGTGTGCGGGAGGCCTTATGGTAGTCTCATTTTCTAAAAAGCATTGCGAATCTATTTTAAAATTATCCAGTTCTATGTTTTAATTATAAACTGTTTTAAGTTGTCACACCAGTCACATGACTGACTTGGAGTTTATTGTTTTCCTTCCTAAACTCTGGGTGCCCACCAATTTCCACACGGGCAGCCAAGAGTCAGGTTTATCAGGATATTCTGGAATTCAAGAGTTGCAGGAGGCAAGCTGGATGGCATGGCGTATTCACTAGTATATAGTATTTCTTTCCGCTGTTTGTTGTTGTTTGTTGTTGTATACTCTGATGATGTAATGTAATATAATAGGATGTAATGTAATAACTGATATAGTTCTTTGTTTAAAGATTATTCATTTATCTATTATATGTTGTTCCGCTGCGATTGTGAGATTCTGTTATTGTTTTGTTGTTTCTTTCTGTTTTATCTTTTTCTCTCTTCTTCTACCTCTTTCTTTTCTTAAACCCTAAGGGTTCGGTTTTCCGGCCTTCGATTGCTCGGCAGTTGATACAGTGGACGTATTGATGTCGGTTTTCGTAAGTCGAAGAATCGGTTCCTCACATTTGGTATCAGAGCTTATGGTTAAGCGACAACCTTAGCTCTGTTGGGTATTACTCATTAGAGATAGAGTCAGTAGTACTCTAGAATGAGTGTGAGTGTAATAATAGATACGAGCGCGTATTTGTTAGTGAATATAAATTGTTTTATATTATGATGATTGGTTTGTTGAGTGGTATATGGATTCTGGTCAACACGAGTAATTAACGTTGTTGATAGGGATCTCTAAACACTTATATAGAACAAATCGACATGATATTGTTTTAAATAGGGTAAGTGAAATAATTTTACCTCGATTATATTTTGTATATAAAGGAAATAATTTTTTAGAATTATTAAAGTGTATATGAATTGATTGTTTGGTTGTTGAATAAGTTAAACAAAAACAAAAGCTGTAAAAGAATGAATTATATAAGAAAATGAATTATGTGTATGAAATTATAATTAAAATGATTTACAATTGTGAAATAATCTTATATATAAGAAATGAAATTATATAAGTAAAAGATTTATAAATGTGATTTATAATCTGAAAAATAAAATTCCAGAGAAGTGTTTTGAAAGGATTTGATATTTTGGAAAATTGTTTTGGAGAAATTAAAGCTCTAAACTCTTTTTGGTCGCTGGAAAATAATTCCGATGATGATCATGACATCATCGGTGTTCATTTTCGGGTTTCCAAAAGAGGGATTGCTGCCAAATTGTTTTAAATGAAAGTTTTTTGGAAAATTTTGAGTTCAGGTTTTGAAATTCAAAGGATAATTTGAATTGATTTCAAAATGGTTTTGAAAGATTGAAAAGACTCTGGAATCCTATTTAAAATATTTATGGGAATGATAAATGAGTTGATAACTTGTACATTTTGAATTTTTGATAGAATAAAGTTAACTTAAAGGATGGAGTTAAATTAAAGTAAGTATAAGTGAATCAATAAACTAAAAAATCCAAGTGGTAATTTTTGAATATAAGTTATATAACTTATAAAATGTGAAAATGAAAATGAAACCAAATGATAATTGGTTAAACAATTTTGTTAAGTAAAATAATAAAATGGATTGAAAGAATGTGAACTTGAGTTATATAAATAAAATTCAACTTGAAATGTTAAATGAATTAGCAGTTGAATTAATAAATGGATGGAATGTAAATCAATTGAATGTAAAAGAATTGATATGGAATAATGAATGTAAGTGTAAATTCATTAAAAGCTAATGAAGTTGAGAAGTTGAATAATTGAATGAAAATCAATTTAATATAAACCAATTGAAAGTAAAAAAAAGTGTTGGACCAAATTGAATGTAAATTAAATAATTTGGTTATGTTATATGGTTATTAATTGATTGTGTATATTTCATTAAGTGTTAAATGAAAATGAATTGATGAAATGGAAAACTATGTAATTGAATTCAAATTGGAAGAAAATGAATTTGAATAGAATTGAATTTGATTTGGAAGTAAACTAACTTGAATGTAAATTAGTGGATGCAAACTAATTGAAATTGAATATGAATGAATGTTAGTAAATCCAATGATTAATGAATCGAATGTGATTTAAATTGGAAAACCAATTCCTTGAATATTAATGAGAATATATATGAATATTGATTTGGTTATGGATTTGTTGGATGTTTATTGGTTGGATAGTTGTTTGATGGTTGCAATTGTTGATTGAATGAATTGCTATGTTGGCACATGTAGTTGTTATGTTGCTATATGATGTATATTGGTATTATTTTCATATATTCATGCTTCTCTTCGTTTGTTGAGTGTTTAGTAGGTGCGGATTGCGCTTGCTTCGTATTTGGAGCTCGCTTTCGCGCTATATTAGCCGTATACGCTCGCTAATAATATATAAGGTACATATCTCGGATTAAATATCGTACTTTTACACTTTTTTCCCTGCGGGATGCCTCATCACTTGATGAGATGTATATTTGTTATATATATACTGTCATTTTTTTTCGGATCGAGCCGCGCAAAGGAGACTATGGCAAATTTTTCCGAAAATTTAAGGCGTTAGAAATTTTTTGAGAAAATTGGGAAATTTTTGAAACTAAGTTTGGATTTGGAAACTTAGTAAAGATTTTGCAATAAGTTTAACTATGAATTTTGGGAAAGTTAAACACTTAAGATATTTGAAAAATCTAATTTGAATAGTTTGTTTTGGAAAGTTAATGGATTCTGTAACTTTTTCTTACTTGGTAATTTCGAGGACGAAATTCTTTTAAGAGGGAAATTTGTAACGATCCAGAATTTCTATTAATTAAAATTTTTATATTTAATTAATTTTAAATATTAATAAGTGAAATTTATAAGTCGAATAATTTATTTTTCGAATATCTAGATTTAATTGGATAATTAAATCGATAATTTAATATTGGAAATTACAGAAATAATTGAAAATTGGGTTTAATATGATTGAAAATGATTTGTAAAATTTTATTTAATCATATTAGAGTTATAGTGATGTTATAGAACTTTTAAAATTGAATTTAAAGTTGATTTGTGAAAATTGAATATTTTAATATTTAAATCGACGAGTTAAAATAGCCATTTTTCAAATAGTCTCGGATTTCAACGAAACTAGTTTCATCGGATCCGTAATGTGATATTATTGTGTGGTTTCAAATTTCGTGTCAATCGGATTTACCGTTTGTCCGGGGCAAGCCAAAACGCCTAGAAATCGTTTAAATCGGTTTAATTTAAAATCGATCGTTTATTGCCATATCTCGCACATATGATCGAATTTTCCTCCGAAACCTATTTCATTGTTTCTGGAACGCGGGTTAAACCCTAGAAACGCCGGTCACCGCGTTAGATTTGGAGTTTGGAAAATCGGATGAACGGTAAATTGGAAATATTTTCTATAAAAGCGCCATTCTCTTCACAAATTACAAAACCCTAACCCTAAATGTCTTAGCCGCCATTCTTTATACCAATGGCCGAAATCTATTTCCCTTCCTCCTCTAATCTCTTTTAATCCACTCAATATTATCGAAAACTTTCTGAAGCAAAGCTGAAGAGCATCGGAAGAGCTTTAGATCCATACGGGGTTGATCGTCATTGAAGCATCGTGGTCGCCAAATTTTGGCCGTGAACACGCACGGGTCAGCACTAATTTCGAGGCAAACCATGAGTCCGAGCTCTATGGGGTTCATGCCGAAGGTTGCTCTTGGCGAGAGCTTCGAAGTGGCGTTGGTTGATCGGAGGCCGGTCGTCGATTGGGGTGTGCGTTTCAAACCCTAGTTGGTAATTTATGGGTTCGGCCGAACTGGTATTCACATGGAGATGGAAGAAACGCATGTGCGGCCCAGATTGTTGAGAAGAAAATCAACGGCAGAGATGGTTTTAGGTTAAAATTTAAAAGAAATTGTAAATTTATTATATTAAAATTCGTATAAACTTTAAAGTATTGTATCTTTTTCATACGAGATCGAAAAATTACGAAACGACATGTGTCGGGTTCGTTTCGTCGAGCACTACGCGATGGAACTGGATTGGAGTCATTTGGAGCTAGTAAATATTTCGGGTAAAATTAAACGCGTGTTCAATTTTATACGAAATAAAACGCGAAAACGGAATTTAAATCAAGGTGAGAACTTCTCACTCAATCGAATTGTTTCGATTTATATTTTAAATAGTTAGATTTAAAATTGCTTGATTGTATGTTTGAATGTTGATTGTTATCTATTGATTGTTAAAATAGACATTATGCGCCGTTAGTAAGCGGATGTTATTTATTAAAAACATATAGCGCGATAATTTCACTGCAAAGTGAAATTGGTATTATTTATGTACTTGGAGTTGATTTTCCCGCATTATATAGCGGATGAGACCCTATTGCGCCGCATAATAGCGGATAATATTTTATAAATCCTATATACTGCGATATTCCGTATTGGAACGGAATTGGTATTGTGCTAACATCTGTGGATGCAGGGAAACATGTTGGAGGGATCCAACTGGATTCCTGAACTATATTGATTTATTTACAGATATTGTGATATTTGTTGATTATCATATTGATATACGATGTTTGGTTTGTCGTGATTGACTATTTGGTGCTGCTGCATCATCGGATCCATTTTTGAAGTTTTAGAATAATGATTTTTGATTTTTAAAAGAATTTTAAAGTGATTTTTGAAAATATACGTTTTATTAAATTTTGAATTGTTAAAATAAATAAACATTAAAATTTTATTGTTATAAAAGTTATATTTTTGGAAAATAGTACTTAAGTATGATTTTGGAGTTATATAAGCTTTAAATAACGTTTTGTAAATTATTAAAAGGATTGGTTTATTTAAATTGAGATTTTTGAATAAAGATAAATGGTTTATAGATGAGATTTATAAAATATATATTTTATAAATCGAAATAAATGGAATTCTAAAAGGAGTTCTGTTAATGTTGGAAATAAGGTTATAAATAAAATCTTATAAGTAATAAGATTTATAATTTGTGAAGTTTTAAAGAACGATTTTGTAAATAAATGGATTATAAGTTCTTAACTTATAATATGGACTTCTGGTATATAATTGAGTTATATAAATTGAATTGGATAATAAAGGAGATTTATAAATCGAAGTTTTAAAAATAGAAATGGGATTTTTAAACATTGTTTGTAAATTCGAAATCAATTGAATTTGATAAATCAAACATAAAAGTTATTAAAGGAGACATATTCATGATTTTGGGCAGCGAATCATCCTTAAAGTTAAATGTTGTAATAATAAGAGTTTGGTTTGGAATTTTATGCACGATTTTGGACGGTGGATAATCATTTAATAAATGTGTAGAAACATTGAATTGGGAAAATAAGTATATTCACGACTTTGTACAGTGAATATATTATTGAATAAAACGGGTATGATTTGGAGAAGTGATATTAATAAAATGAAGTTAATTGTTTTAAAATGTATTAACTATCGAAACCATCGATGTCAACATTTATTGTTGAAATAGACATTTTCGAGAAATAGAAGGAAATAATGGACTATAACACTGTTGTTATAGTAAATGATTTTCGAATGGAAATGTTTTATATAGTATTGGGATTTATATATCTATCTTAATTTTGAATCCCTATGCTAGTGATTTTGGGTCGTCGTAACGATGTTTTACGCAGCATTCGTTTTGACTCAAATAAATGTGTTTAAGCGTACGTTTTCTTCAAAGAATGAAATATATACTTAATTTCGATTTAAGTATATTGAATATTTTCCAAGTGTAGAAAATAAAAAGATTTGTGAATTACTTGTTAAATAAGTATGGAAATGTTTTCCAATATGAAGTGAATATTTTAAGATTTTATCTTTTAAAGATAAGTTGAAAATGAATATTAGAAATCAATTTGAAAATCGTATATTCATAGATATTTTGGAATTGTAAATTCACTATGGAATTTATAAAAGAAAGGGAAATTTGTTTAAAAATAAACATTGATTTATTTTTGAAGCGTGGAAATGAATTTTACGGATTTGGAACGTAAATATAAAGTAAATCGGTAAGGATTTATTTAATTTGTTTAAATGAACCATGTTGAAATGAAAGTATTTCCGCGTAAGGAAAATGACTGAAATTTGTTTTCAAAAGTGGTAAAGGTGAAAAGCGATTTGAAAATTTGTTTTCAAATGGTTGAAGTGTAGAAATTATATATCTAGTAAAGATATTTTGGAAAATAAATAATTTGGGAAATTATTTGGAATCTGGTGATGTTGAGCATGCCTATTGATAGTTAAATAACCGACTATCAATATTTACCTTTAAATGGGTATTTGTTGTGATTTGCTTGAATTTGAATGCCACACTTATTTTTAAAATAATCGCTCACTATTCGGGTTAGCCGGGAAAGGACCTTGTGGTCGTATAACCCATTCCGAATATGTGATATGTCGTTATGGATTGCATTTGATGACCGGTGTTGAAGATTAGATATTTGTGAAAACAGAAGGATTACCGTTGAATATTTCTGCATCGGTTGATCCCCGATATAGAAATTTATTACTCTTTGTGATGGGAAGTCCGGTCGTGATTAGTGAATATCCGGATTGCAAGGACTTCTTTCTAAGTGCCTTCGGTTCCACTCGATCCCGGAATGGACTTGTTTGGATGTGTGTATGACATTACAATTTGAGATGTAAAGCTGGTTTCTATCAAATATATTTCCGTCGGCGGAGAATTTATTCTCTTAGCTTAACACCCTTAGAGGTTATGTAGTTAATGGTTACTAGTGATACATTCCCAAATTGGTAATGTGGCATACGAAGTGCTATTGAGCATTTGATGATCAAAGCACATCTTTTGCATAAAGCATGGCTTTGTGGACGAGACTTCGTCGAGCCTCACACCCCGTAAATGGTCAAAACAGGAAGGATGCGACAAGGTTATTAAGGGGTAGCGCCCCTTTAGTGTATTTCATTCCTTCTGAATAGAGGTGGTATCATGGTATGGAGCCCAGATACTTAACCTATGTTGTTGCTGCAAATTTATTGCTTTGTGGTTGTTGGAAATCAAGGATCCTCGGATATAGATCAGTTGCGATCGGGGAATGACATATTCGTGTCAGTAGTTACCCAGTTAGCGGTAACCCTGCCTTGTGTTGGCAGAGATCCGGTTAGGTTCTTAGGTCGTCTTTCCATAGGCGTACCCATGTGGCAATGGGAAGTTCCTTGGCCTGCCCATTTGTTGGAAATCCAAAGAAACAATACGATCTTGTACGGTTTTAGTTGTAGAACCTATCATTCACATATGGTGGCGCCCCACTGTTTGGATGGTAGCTATAGTAGGCATAAGTGCTGAATGCCTATGCTGGCAAAGATTTATATCTTTACTTTCGAAATTTTTCCTACATTATGCACTAGTAATAATATCAAATGTTTCTTTTTAATGCGTATCAAGCATCTTTGACCATCATAAGGTGAAATCTCCTCCGATTCTGCGTTTGCATTATGTGTGTGTGCAGGAGGCCTTATGGTAGTCTCATTTTCTCAAAAGCATTGCGAATCTATTTTAAAATTATCCGGTTCTATGTTTTAGTTATAAACTGTTTTAAGTTCTCACACCAGTCACATGACTGACTCAGAGTTTATTGTTTTCCTTCCTAAACTCTGGGTGCCCACCAATTTCCACCCGGGCAGCCAAGAGTCAGGTTTATCAGGATATTCTGGAATTCAGGAGTTGCAGGAGGCAAGCTGGATAGCATGGCATATTCACTAGTATATAGTATTTCTTTTTCGCTGTTTGTTGTTGTTTGTTGTTTGTTGTTTGTTGTTGTATACTCTGATGATGTAATGTAATGTAATAGGATGTAATGTAATAACTGATATAGTTCTTTGTTTAAAGATTATTCATTTATCGATTATATGTTGTTCCGCTGTGATTGTGAGATTCTGTTATTGTTCTGTTGTTTCTTTCTGTTATGTTCTATCTTTTTCTCTCTTCTTCTACCTCTTTCTTTTCTTAAACCATAAGGGTTCGGTTTTCCGGCCTTTGATTGCTCGGCAGTTGATACAGTGGACGTATTGATGTCGGTTTTCGTAAGTCGAAGAATCGGTTCCTCATAGTGGTGATTGGTTATGATATTTGTTTGAATTTGTTGGGTATACAAGTGGTTTTAGAAATTTCAAAAGGGAAATTTATCTTGGTGAAAACAAGTTGTTTGGAAATCCGAAAGTTTGATTTGATATACCAGGTGTGTATGAGTTATTTATGATTTCAAAATGGTTTTGAAATAAAACCGGGTAATTGAATTCTAGGAATTCTATTTAAAAATGTAAAAGTTAAAAATGGATCAACTATTGAACTTAAAGTGAAGTTGATCTAATTAAGAAAGAAAATGAAAATTTTAACTTTGGAATTAAAATTTAATTTGAGTGAATGGTAGTGAATACAATATATTTGAATTTAACTGGAGATAAGTTAAATAAAATTGAAATTGAATTAAATTGAATATAGAATTGAAATGTAAAATGATTATAATTGTGTAATGAAATTTTATATCCTTAAGCTGTTAAGTGATATATATATATATATATGTATGTATGTATGTATGTATGTATGTATGTATGTATGTGTAGTCCAGAATTGTGATTATAAGATAAAAATGGACTTAAATGAGCAACATAAGGTCTTAAGTAAATAAGTAAGTTGAACTTATGAATAGAGGATGGAATTATAACCATAAATGGGAAATAGTTGAATGGTATGGTAAATTCAAAACTTAATCCGAAATAAAATGTGAATTGAAGGTGAAGGAAAATATAGAATGTGAATGAACTTAAGTCGGCAAATAAGGCTTGAAGTTATATATTGGAAATAAAAATTGGATCGAATTGGATTTAACTTAAATTAAAGGGAATTGAGTTAAATTTGGATTGAATTGAAATCAAAATTCAGTTGTGTTATAAATATTATTGAATGGAATTAATTCTTATTTAAATTAGTAAAGAAAATGATATGAATTTAGATGGCTAACTCAAATTTGGTTGAACTTGAATTAAATTTGGAAAAGAATTGAATTGAAAGAAAATTTAATTTAGTTGAAATGATATTGAATGGATAAAATTATCACTCAACTAAATTCAAAGGGAATTGTTTGAAGATGAATTTAGCATAAGCTAAATTAAATGAAATTTGACATATACGGTAAATGAATTAATTATGATGTGGATATTGTCGAATGGAAGGAAGTTGGGTTAAAATGGATATGGTCCAAATTGCAAATAAATTCAATTTGGGTATAAGATAATTGAAAATGGTCATATTAATAAAATAAATTCAAAAATAAATTGAGAAGGTGAATTAAAATTTAAAATGGATTGAGTAAGTAAACAAACTGAATTAAAATTTGTTATAGATTGGAATTAGATTGGATAAGAATCAAATTAAATTGAAATGAGATTGATGTAAGAAAGAAAATGGGATAAAATAGTGATGTGATAACTTAAGAAAATTGTGAAATGGTTGTTGTCAAGCTTAAGAAATGGTTTTGAATGAACCCATATGGATAATGAATTTGAAATGTAAATAGGAATTTAATTTGATCATTGTGATGAAGTAAAAATGTATGGGTTGTAAATAATTCAGAATGGAATGAAATTAATATAAATTTAATTTGAAACTAATTTAAAATGGCTTTAAGCTTAAGTTTTGGTTATTTTCATGAATAATATCAAAATGAGCGTAGAAATTTGTCATTGGACATAAAAGAAAGCAAGTAAATTGTTTAAAGAAGCAAATTAAGCTGGTTTTTGAATCAATTGGATTAAGGGAAATCTAATTAAGTGAATTTGCATATGAATGAAAGTGGATCATTAAAGAATTGCAAATATATCAAATTGAAAATGAAATTTGATTGTAAATCAATTTGTAATTGAATTGAAATAAATTGATGTAAGCAAAACATATGTAGCCATATTGATGTGAAAATAAATTGATTATGGTGAATATGAATTGAGTATAGCAAACTTGGATGTAAATTCTTTTGAGTAGAATAAATGAAATATGGATTTGCAAAGGAGATTAGAATATTATTAAAACGTGTGGTTTACTTATATAGATGGATAACTTGTAGGATTTCGAAAATTATTGTGTGGGCTTTGAAATTGACATGTTTAATTTAGATAAATGAATGGAATGTCGCTAAATTCTCATATTATTGAAAACTCATGTGTTTATTTAAGTAAGTACAGGTACGGGAGGCAATCGTTAGAGTTGAAGCACGTATATGCAATATAATTAGCCGCTTTCTTTTAAAATGCTAATCTAAGGTACGCCTATGTAATAAAAATGGGAAAATGATATATATATATATATATATATATATATATATATATATATATATATATATATATATATAATGTGGTATATTTTTTTCCGACCGTGTGGGTCGATGTATATATATTTATATCTATTATGATATTGCGAAACTCTCTCCGTACAAAGGAGACGCTGTCAAAAATTTTCTAAAATTTTGGGAGTTAGAAAATTTTTGAGGATTTTGAAAATTTTGGGTTAACTAGAAAGTTGCATTTTGAAACGGTATTGAAACAAAAGCTTTTGAGTTAGAATATATAAGCAAATGGTTTTGGAATTGGGCTAAAAGGTTTGAGAAGTGTATATAAGTTTTTAATTAAGTGAATTTGTGTATGTTAATGGATGTGGAAGCATTTTTCATACCTTAGCAAATTTCGGGGACAAAATTTTTATAAGTGGGAGGAATGTAACGACTCAGAATTTTGATCGTTAGATTTTGAACATTCAATTCATTTTAAATGTTGAATGTAAAATATATTTGGATTTTGAATATAAGATTTTAGTTAAATTAATAAAATAAGTTATAATTTCAAATATGGTAATTAAATTGAATTTGAATAATAATAATTAACTATTTGAAATTGAAATAATTTATGAATCTGGAGGCAAATGGAACGGAAATGGTTTCTAAAATTTATTTTAAGTCTATTTGGATTTGAATTATAATATTGGACTATTGGATGGAACTAAAAGTCGATAGGTTAAATTTAGAATTTTATATTAATTTAATAATGGAATTTAATAATATAATAATGCAAATAATCAGATTTTGGTTCGAAATGAATCAGAATGATTTATGATGTGAATATAAATCCTGTATGATTTATAATAAAGTTAGTAAAGTTTAAAAAGTGAAATTTTATATGATTTGGATGACTTTGAAAATCGCTTGAATTTATAAACGAGTTAAAATAGCCTTTCAGGGCACAGTCTCGGAATTCGACGAAACCGGTTCCATTGGATCCGTAATAGTTAGTTATTATCGGAATTCAATTTTCGTAGCAATCGGGGTTGTCGTTTGACCGTGGCAGCTCAAAACGCATAGAAACTATTTTAAATCGATTTAATTTAAAATTGATCGTTTATTTTCGTAACTCGCACATATGATCGAATTAGCCTTCGAAACACGTTCCATTGTGCTCGGAATGCGGGTAAAACATTATAATCGCTTGTCGGCACGCGTGTTTGGGAGATCGGTTGAAAAAGTTGTTTAAAAGTGGAAATAATACTAAAATAATTGGTAAAATGTATATATATATGCGCACAGGGCCGAAACCCTAGCTCTCTTTGTTCGGCCGACACAACACATTTCAATAGCTGGAAAGTTTTCATCTTCTCCTTGATTTATCCCCTCATCCATCGATTATTATGCAAGATCTCCAACTGCAAAGTTAAAGAGCTCAATGAGATCTACCCATCCATACGGTGGAGTGGCATGGAATTCGTCGTGGTGGCCAGAATTTGGGCCGATAGGAGTTGCGTCCGTGCTCGATTTTGGGGTAAGGGGGGTGCCGAGTTGGGCGTATCTTTGGCCATGAGTGCACATCGGCTGGAGTTTCGACATAGTAATGATGGATCGTCATTTAGTGGAGTGAAGAGGGAGTGACGATCAACCCTAAGGGACGACAATGGGTTCGGCAACGACCTGTTGCATGTGAGGAAGAAGAAAGGAACGACTTTGAGGGGAATGAACGGCTAGATTTGGTTTGTGTAAATTATAAAAAGAAATTTGTTTTAAAATATGTTTCAAACTTTAAAATTCTATATCTTTTGCATACGTTATCAGATTTCGACGAAATTGGAGGCGTTGGAACCGCAGCGAGGAGCTCTACGTTGCAGTTCGGATCTGAGAACGACTGGAATTTGTGAAGATTTTAAGTTAAATCGAAGGCAGTTGATTTAATTTAAAATTCAAACGCTTGGCGTTTCTAAATTCAAGGTGAGTTAATCTCACTCACAGCTGGATACCACTTAATTTAAATAGCTAATATTTAAATGGTTGATTGGTTAATTTATTGAATGTGATAATTATTATCAGATTTGATCGATATTTATTTGTGGCTAACATTTGTGGATGCAGGGAAACAGTTTGGTGGGATCCAACTAGATTCCTCACAATGTAGAAATTATCATCATTATCTGTGATGTACTTTATTTATTATTCCGTGATAGTTTAATTTGGAAATTTAGTTATGTTGTGATATGGTTGGATGAATATAATCTGGGATTTTAAATTTAAATAAAATAAATTGGGATCAAAAAGGGAATTGAAAAGGGATTTTGAGTAATGAATTTGAGGAAATTAAATTCAGAAAATTGGTTTGGAATTTGATGTGTTTTTGAAATTGTGATTTAAAAGGAAATGAGGAATGGAAATTTATAAGCTGGGTTTATAAATGAAATGGAATATTTATCGAGGGATAAATTTGAAAGCATAGATTTCCGGTGGGAAATTCTATAAGAAGGTATAAATTATTTTAAAAATAAAGATGAGATTATTTTTAAAAGACGGAAGGTGTATTTTCCCTGGGAAGTTAAGTTTGTTTCCAAAGAAAAGCTTTCGAAATATAAACTCGAAGTTTGAAATGTGTTTTAGGATATTTTGGAAAAAATATTATTTTTAATTATTTTAAATATAAAGTAAATATTTATTCAAGTAATTATGTTATTCAATTAATTTAAAGGTGAAGTAGTATAAAGTTTCAAAAGGAAATTTTGATATAAATATTTGATTTAGTAACTTTATTTTAAAAGTTAAATTTGGCTTAAATTTCTAGTAGCTTTATTTTAAATATATTAAGCATATATTTTGAAAGTAATATTCCAGGAAATAGAAATGTGTTTAAAAATAAAAAGAGGTTTTATTTTTAAAAGTGTTGGAGGAATTTACGGGATTTAAACGTAAATTTGAATTGAGATAAATCGTGTAGGATTTATAAAAGGTTCTTTGGTTTATTTTGAAATGGGAGTGTAGTTCCCTTAAACGCCAAGTACGGTTTAAAGCAGATTTCTAAGTAAGAGTAAAAAGTTTTAAATTCGTTTTTTATAGAATGTTTTTTAGAAAATTCTTATTTAAGTTGTAAAGATTTCAGAAGTAAATATTTACTAAATCAGTTATAGTAGTAATTATTTTAAAAGGGTTGATTGGTATATGCTTTAAAAGAAGGTCATTAATATTTATATTTTACAAACTAGTTTTATTGTAAAGATAGTTTTGTTAAAGTTTTATTTAAAAACTTGTATAGGGTCTCATAACTTTATTTTAAAATTTAGTATGACTTAACTTTTATTTTAGAGAAAATGGTTTATATTTTATAAAGCAGTTTTATTTGAAACATTTAAAAAGTATGTATATATTTCAAATAAAATATGTAAATAGCTTAAATTTAAATTATTATAAATCCAAAGTATTTGGCTTGGATGTTTTCAGTGGAAATCAATGTTTGGGAAATTATTCCATAAAAGGAAGATGGTTTGAATCTGTTTTCAAAGGGTTGAAAATGGAAATATATCTTGCGAAGATTTTTTGAGGTTAATAAATAATTTAGGAAAAATTATTTATTATTTGATGGATGTTTGTGAATGTTAATTGATAGTCAAATCACCGACTATCAATATTGGCCAATGCGTTGATCGTTTCGAAGAGACCGGGATCGGGATTTATTTCTCGAAAACCACTTCGATCCGGTTTGTACGTTTTCATGGGAAAAACGAGTTCGGAGTCGAAGATAGAGCAGTGAAGTGCAATGGCTAGTCGCTACTAATCCTGAGGATATTTGCAAAATGGATGTAGTAGGAGTAGTGCCTTCGGTTCCGTTCGAACCCGGGACGAACTTGTATGGATGAATGCTTTTGGAACATCGTAAGGTGGACGATGGGCATTCTAAGTGAAACGTTCTAAAAGGTAACGCTTAGCCTCAATCCTCATCAACCGGGAATGACTGAAAATTAGGGGATATGCAGCAAGGCTATGTGGGTAGCAAACATTAGGGTAAGGTCATCCCTGTCTAGATGTCCCTTTTATTTCGGCTTAGTGGTGCGGTTGTTGATCCCAACCGTGGGGTGATCTTACTCGGGATTATCCAGTAAGGGGTAGTCCCGGTCTTGTGTTGCAAGGGATTGGGTGTAATCCTCGGTACAGTGATCTAAGCCACGTACTGTGACAAGTGGTACCCCAGTGCCTAGTCATTAGTTGGAAATCCATTCTCCCTACGCGCCATGAGTTTTGTTTGTATTACCTACTTTGTGGCCAGTATCTGGAATTTAATAAATGTAATAATTTCGGCTATTTAATAAGTATTTTTATATAGACCCTATTATAATATCAGAGGATTTTTATAAAAAGTGTTTTAGCTATCGTAAGGTAGAAACCCGACATGTTTATTTGTGGCGTGGTCTTACGAGATGCTTTTGTTTCCAAAAGGACTTTTGAAGCTTTAATAATAAATTTGGGTGTATTTTTATCAGCTGGTATTCCAGACTGACTCGGGTGTAATTTCATTATAATGCTCGGGTCAGACCGAGTATTATATGTTCAGGATGCGATGCTGTGGAGCTCAAGAGAAGAGCTGTAGTCTGAGACGTATTACCGTATTTTTTTATATCCGCTGCTGTGATTTGTTTGAAATTGTCAGGTTGGTAATTATTGTTTGTCTCTGATACTCTGATGATATATTGTATAAGATAGATATTGTTTTTCATTTTGTGTAAAGGTCTGTTATTGACTATTATATTTTGTACCACTGCGATTGTGAAATTCTGTTATTGTTTAGTTCCTTCTTTCTTCTATCTTCTTTCTTTTTCCTCAACAATCTGCCTTTTCCAGCACTTGATCGTCGGCATATTATACCGTGGAGTATTTTGTGTCGATTTTTGAGGGTCGAAAAGGGCTGGTCGTCACATCAACTTTTTACCTTGACATGGTTAATGAAGTACAAATCAAACGGGTGGAAATACTACTGCTCTCAATAAAAATATCTAAGTCCTCGAAGCGCGGACTAGAGTACTCTAAGTCCTTGGAGCGCGGACTTGTGTATAAACGATTCGGCATAAATCTCTAAGTCCCCGAGCGTGGACTAGATTAATCTAAGTCCCTGGAGCACAGACTAGAGTATGAACGATTCATAAAAAAGTTGAAGTCCCCCAAGCACAGACTAGAGTACTCTAAGTCCCCAGAGCGCGGACTAGTGTATAAACGATTCACAAAATCTCTATGTTCCCGAAGCGCAAACTAGAGTACTCTAAGTCCACGGAGTGTAGACTAGAGTATAAACGATTCACAAAAAACTCTATGTCCGTTGAGCGCGGACTAGAGTACTCTAAGTCCCCGAAGTGCGAACTAGAGTATAAACGATTCACAAAAATCTCTAAGTCTCTAGAGCATGGACTAGAGTACTCGAAGTCCTCGGAGCGCGGACTAGAGTATAAATGATTAACAAAAATCTCTAAGTGCTCGGAGCATGGACTAAAGTACAAAAAGATTCACAAAAATCTCTAAGTCCCCATAGCACAGACTAGAGTACTCTAAGTTCCTAAAGCATAGATTAGAGTATAAATGATTCACAAAAATCTCAAAGTCCTCGAAGCGTGGACTAGAGTGCACTAAGTCCATGGAGCATGGACTAGAGTATAAACGATTCAACAAAAATCTCTAAATCCACAGAGTGCAGACTAGAGTACTCTAAATCCCTGACAATGAATTAGAGTATAAATGATTTGGCTAAAGTCTCTAAATCCTTGACTTCGGACTAGAGCACTCTAAGTCCCAGACTGCACACTAGGCTATGAACCATTTGACAAAAATTCTAAGTCCCCGGAGCATGGACCGAAGTATGAACACAAATTGAGCATGAATGGACAACTCATAGAATGACTCTAGTTCCCAGAATGCGGACTAGAATGCAAACTCCATGAACCGATGAGTGGGTTTCAATTGTTCCCTATTCCAATAATTGCAACCTAAAATCGACAAAAGAAGTGCAAACCGTTAAAGATCAGAATACACACGACTTAGTTTACTCTTCATTAACTCGATCCCACTATTCGAAGGGATAGAGTGTAAAGCTAAAGTAAGTGTGACCTGTCCTCTTATTTATTGAAGTATACCTCAGAGTCAGAGGCACGATAAAAATATGATGAATGTGAATTGACCATTTATCGACAAGTTTTAAGTCTTTTAGAGGTTATGTCAGAATATTAACACCACTGGCATGACTCAACCGTTTACATAGTGCATTTACCGACCCGAATACCGAAGACAAAAATGTGATTGTCCAAAGATTGATTGTGAAAGACTAACAATGCATCTCGTACCTCATGTTCACAACGTAACGAGGCCATGACCGTAGAAAGGCATTAAGATAGATTAATCAAATTAGTATTCGATTCGACAACCAACAAATTGCAAGTACATGAAGTGAAAAATGTTTCAGTTCATACACATAAACAAGTAAATACAGAGATCATACACAAGTGCAGAAGAATTTTTATTCACATGAAATTTGATTGTACGAAATACAAAACAAAATTGAAGAGGCATGCCTAAACAAATACAACCAGCAAAAAGAGAAGCAGCTATCTAAATTATTTTCATGTCCGAAGATCACTTTTTTTGGTTTCTTTTCCCTTTTTCGCTTCTTCGGATTAGCTCGCTCTGAACTGCTGCTAGCCCCCCTCTTCGATCCCTTTCCAGCTCAACCTTTCTTGGAAGGTGTTTCCCCAGCTATATGGATTAAGCCGGTGTCATCTTTGGAAGTTAGAGGAATGGAGGCATCTTTAGCACCAAAAGTGTGAGGAACATCTTTAGGAGGAGTCGTGCCTTCGAGAGAGATCATCTGAAGAGGGGAAGGCATCGGCTCATCCGAGACATGTTCGACTGGCTCTCCCTTTACCTTCCTTTTCTCGAGCTCCTTTTGCTCGATCCTTTCTTTCATACTGGACCCACCAGTGGGATTAGAGGAGCCTGTGATTACCACTTTCGTGCCAAACTGGATTTTGTGTTGTGGGTCTCTTCTCTTCTTGAATAATGCCTCCATGAGTTGATTGTCAAAAATAAGGCCTATTCGCGAGCACTCTGAGTGGCGGTCAAAGTTGTAACTATAACAGATTCATCTACAGCCGTTTGAGACTCCAGCTTAGGTCCTCTAGGAGGGAGAGAAGCAATATTCGATGAGTCTAAGGCTGAGAAAGAGAAAGGCGAAAAGGTTAGAAAGATTGATTAATAACATCCCAACGTTAAAGATAAAGGAAAAATCGATGGAATACATATTGTTTTGTGGATTTCAGGCTCGATCGAAGCATCCTCAGAACCACACTCAAGGTTCGGAGATAGTCGCGGTTTATCCGGATCGTACCCGGGGATGATCGAGGAGTTAGTCGCAGAACCGTTCATGATTTAAGACACCAGGGGTAGCTCAGTGCAATATCAGAATGCACCGATCCGGATCCTTTGCCTTGCTCATGTCAAGGAGCATTCATAAACTCTTTCTAAAGAGAAAACTGAATGTCATAGAATATTTTGGGTTCATCGCCCAACAACACTTTGCTTTCAAGTTTGGTTGCGCCAACATTTTCTGAGCCCTGAAGTCTTTTCTCCTCCGAGAAAAGAAATTCCCAGGGACGATGAAGCTGATAGGGGTAGTCTTCACCGAGCCATGCTAAATTCCTATGTCTATGTACATTAATGTTGTAGAGTATGAGAAGCAGGTCAAGCTCATTCATCATTCTTCTCTCACCTTGTTCGTGAGCATTTTTGTCTCACATTTAATGAGCATGTCGATGTTTTTAGCTTTTTCATGGTCACATCTCTCTCAAGCGTAACATGAACCAACTCTTTGTAGGAGTCTTGAGCGATCTTTTGAGCATCATCCCTATCTTTTATCGCATCTTCAAGCTTGGCCTTAAGTTCAGCTATTTCCTTTAAGGTCGCGGACTCGTTGTTTCGTGCTGCGTCTCGCTCGAGCATTATCTCTTAGTTTCGATGATGCAGCACTTAAACCATATCAAGACGGCTAGCTTCCAACTCCTCCAAAGATTTTAAGGCAACGTTGGTTCTTCCCTTGGCTTCGGTTAAGGAGGTTCTAGAGGCCTCTTGTTCATTTGTCAAAGCTTCAATGATTCTTTTATCCTAGCCCCCTTGTTGCTTTAGTTTCTCGATTTCTGTTGTGCCTTCGAAGGAAACTTTTGATACTTTTTTCATGAATTTCATACATTCCCGATATTGCATGTGGATGTCGGTAATGCAATTAATAGTCATTCTTTGAAGATCATCCAGAACCTTCTTTGAATTAGGAGGAAAATAGAACCCATCAAAGCATAAGTTTGGAAATTCCTGTCGAAGTTCGGTCATACGAACATTTAGACCTAGTACTCTCCTTGTCAGGGATGTGAACTATAGTGTGTTTGCCATAGCGACAGCGATCGCTCGGCCACTAAGACTGAGATGTGACTAAGGATCTTGAAGGCATCGGAGCCGTAGGAGGGTCACGAGGGGGAACGGTGGGTAAGTCCCTGTGTTCGGCTGGTTTTTCAAGACCTCTTGGAGGAGGGGATCTGGATCTCGATTTATGAATGTCTCGAGAAGGCATGTCCCTACCATCCCTCTCTTGGCAACCACGACCACGACTAGGGCGGTGGCTAATGTCATAGTATTCACGAACGAAACAATAACAGCCAGATCACGACCCAGACGATTAATGTTGTACATCCCATAAGGAATCAAACATGCTCCTTTTCCTCAAAATCATTTCTGCAAAAAAAGTGGATAATAATCAACTTTGGGTAATAGGAAGTACAAGTTAAGTACAGTGCAGTGTTAGACATGCGAGTGTGTGTGAGTATCCGAGTGCAACACCCGAACGGACCAGGTGCAGGAGCTTTGCTCATCAGTGTAACTTCCCCTTCGGAAGTAGGGCTCTCCATACAGGTTCTGACGGGAGACTCTGATCCTCCGATGCTCATGTCAATGAAATGATAAGCATCGAGATCAGATGGAATCGGTAGATCATACAAAGGATCTAGAGGCAGTTTCATCGATGGCTTAGTTTGGTCAGAACGATGACTTCTTGGAGGCTTGTGTGAAATCGCTTTTCCCTTTCTTTTAATTGTGGTCAAGGGTTAAGGAACTTGTGAGGGTTCGACGCTAACCCAATGATCAGGTCTATCATCATGATGACCATGTGCATCTTCATTACGTCCTCCAAAGTTTATATCAGTAGACTCTTGGGTGCTCGTGACTAGGGGCACCATTGGGCCGGATTGAACATCTCTTTGACCGATTATGGCCTGTAATCTGGTCCCAACAGGCCAGGCCATTTTGGTTAGTCCCACGCTGAGGCCCTCTTCTATCAAACGAAAAATAATAAGACATTCATCCCTAAGCAATAATTCAATATTTCTATCTTCGGCTGGAGCATTCTTTAAAATAGAGGTTGCCTCTTCATAAACATCGCCACTGGGTTAGGTAACAACAACTGAAAATGAATAACATTGTTAGAATGTAGCCTAGATAGGTTTTCCTTATATATTTATCAAGATAGTGAGGAACATTTACGTCTCTCTAGTGATAATCGAGCGAAGCCGGACGGACAACGAACGAAGAACCATTAGCTCTTAAACTCACTTAATTTGTTCCAAGTACCGGTCAAAATCTGGCATTTCTTC
Source organism: Allium cepa (assembly GCA_030765085.1). Lineage (NCBI taxonomy): Eukaryota > Viridiplantae > Streptophyta > Magnoliopsida > Asparagales > Amaryllidaceae > Allium > Allium cepa. The sequence goes on along the minus strand of CM060934.1, from coordinate 283,803,762 downwards.
GCCGATTCAAGAAAAGTAAACGATAGACTCCATGTCCTCCGTTTAAAAGTAAAAAGAAATCGGATGTCTTCCATAGTCGGTGAACAGTGCAGAAACTCCATGAAAATCAAATATGTGCAGTTTAGGAGCGCATAGCAGTTTAGGTGGGGTTGTGCGGGAGCAATTCTTAGATAATGAAGGATCCCCTAGATATGCAAATTGAACGGTGGGATGCATCCCGCCCAATACATGAATTTGTTGCATGATGTGTACCCTTCGGGAGGTCTGTGAGCCCTGTCATCTTATGAGGAGCTAATACGATGCCAAAAGGAATCCCGTGCCTTTTGCAGATCCTTTAGAGAGTGTCTTCTTTAATCTTTGAAGCATATTAATCTAGAGGATTTTCAGGGAAGATTGCATCTTCTAAAGTATCGGGCGCCAATTCAATCACTTTCGGTGGAAAGATGTAAAAAATCTCATAAAGATCAGGTTGGGAACCTAAGCCTTCGGGCTGTCCTGAATTATGATTATATGGAAGGCTGTCAGATTCGGTTGCTGAATTGGATTCTACGTTCGAACTAGTCCTACGAGAGGAAGATCCATTTGGCATGATTGCGGAGTATCCGGAACACCTAGATTCCCTTGCTATCAAATTTAGTAAAAACCATAATTATAAAATACTTGTGCCCCCCACTGCATTTTGAGTGTAAGTGCTGTGTGATAAAGCACTAATCAATCTAATAACGGGTTATGCAAAATTGAAGACAAGAAGAGATGATAAGTCATAGAAATGTGTTCAAAAGACAGTTATTAGCCAATGGGAATCAAACTATTGTCTGAGCTATGGAAGTTTTAACATGGTTGTTAAAGTTCTTCATTTATGGCCCTTGTTCTAAGGTGACCTGTTAGTAGTCTTGGAGGTTATTATGGTCATGTTTATGTTTAAATGTGTACAAGAAACCGAAACCCTTCGCCTTCTCATCATCATCTCCCTCCAAGAACGATCGGCCTGATAACAATAGGTCGCTAACTTCTTCCAGGCGAGTCACCTCGCCACCACTGAGCATAATTACAATAACAAAATGGAAAACGAGAACTTAACCCATGCAAGTTGTCCTAGATTCGAAATCATTTCGAGTGTTATGCAACAAATTTGGGTAATGCTTTACCTACGTTCGAGATCTAAAAAATGAAGGATTCAAGGTCGATTTGAGGTCTGGATAAAAAGGAAGATGGATACTGTTGTGGAGATCGGTAATGAGAAGGAAAAAACCACTCGTCTCGTTTCAGAGCTTAAAGACAATTGTAAAAAGTAGAGTGAAGGAAGCATTTTAGTGTCGAGCTTTATATAGGGGGCAGGTTCAATCGATCATTTTCATCTTGAAGGGTTAGGCCGACCGTAGGACACCTAGGGATTATGCCGATCCATCCCTAAATAATATGTCTACTGATCCATTCTTAATCTAATCTGCCAAGCGTGCTGACCCTATCCCAATACCGATCGGTCTTTTCTCTCAGTTATCTAAGCCTTCGAATGACTGTTTCATTTCCTAACCTACAACACTCAGTTCCATGATCAAAGACAATTTAAAAAAAATGTGGCGATGAATGGAAATATGATGAAGTAAGTGAAAAATGTGGTGAATGACAAGAAGGATGGCAAATGATCATAGAAATTTGGTTACTTACATGAATAGTTATAATATCGTATACATTAGCAACGACTTATGGACTTGAGCACGACCTGAAGCCAACAACACGAACAAGAAACCATTCAGAAATCCAACCTCTTGAAATCAATAAAAGATTTTGATCGAACATGGAACAGTCAAGCTTTAGTTTGAATCAGGTAAAGAGGGTTTATAGGTCCCACATGACCAAATTTGTATATGAAAACCCGCTAATATTATCGACAGACGATAGAGGAATAAAAATCAATCTGGGAGTAGAACGGATTTCATCATGGTAATTCAGACTTGATACGATTCAAAGCACGTCATGTTATTCACAAGTCCTACTTTAGGGGTCAAATGTTATCCCATCTTTTGGCCAAGTCGTGATATGATCGATTCGACCAGGAATGAATAGTCGGTAGCTTGAAGATCCAGCTATATATAGTACTATAGACGATAGTCGAACAGATTCAAAACAAAACCAAGTCGAAGTATGGCAAACATGAAGTCACTAGCCTGGCCCTATGAAGTTATATCTCAAGTTTGGAACTAACTTAAGTCCATATGCACAAGCTACGAGTGAGACAATGACTTGTTTGAATCGACTAGAGAATGATCAAGGAAGATAGCTCAAATCATTGGAGAATAGCTAATATCTTGAGAAACATGAAGCCAATCCATTTAAAACTCACTAGACATCAACATAGGGGTAAGTGAAGCATGCCGTAACAATCGTACATCCTAAAATGAAGATAAGAGGAAGGCCGATTGATATAGGCCCATCGTTATTGATGGGTACAACATAACGATCGGCATATTTTTATGTATATCTGCCTTCAAGTTAAAACAACCTATAGCTTGCAATCTACAACCCAGTATGATCCTATATTCTAGAAGCAATGTCAGAAAGCCTATAAGATCTTCAAAAACGTTCATGAGCTGTTTAGAGAAAGTAAGAACAATCAGTCATGTATATGCCGTCATTATAGATCATGGAGTGGACATGGCCGATCGATATATTGGGCTCTACTGGACCTTAGGGATTTCCTTGTAAAGTTTTAACCCAATCCGTGCGTGTCTTCTGCTATAAATACTACATTCATGGCTTCAGAAAAGGGGACTTGATCTTCTTCTTCCCACTCAGGAGGCTCCACCATTTATTATTTATTAGAAACTTATGTAAATGGATTCTAACTGATCCAACTATTCTTGTAACTGTAATATAGTGAAAGATCAATAAAAGTATGAAGTGGATGTAGGATAAGATTGCCGAACCACTATAAAATCTTTGTCTTCATTTATTTTTATGCTTTGTTCTTATGATTTCATTCATTGTCTGTTATCCATAAGATTCTATGGGTGTTGATGCCCATTTTTGGCATCAATAATATGCCCATACTCATCCACATCTTAGCTCATCCCCTTTACATTCTAAATACAATACTTAACAGTAAGAGTTTCTTTTGAATTTCAAATTTCTAAAATCAAAATCTTATGTTATATTAAGCCGAAAATGCAAAAGAAGTTTCTTTGGTCTTGTTAAATCTAGACCTTCATGCTGATATATTTTTCGGGGTTGCGTCTTCGATTTATGAAGCTCGATAGTGAGAGGATGGAGAGAACAACATCTAAGGTTTGATAATTCTCAAATTTTAGTCATCGTTTTGTGGAAGTGAGGTCGGAATCAGGATTAAGGGGTGGATTTGCATCTCTGGGAAATTTTTTGTGAGGCGCGGTCAAGTGGTGGTGGACGCGCGTTCAAGTCACATGCAGGCTAGGGGAGATTACGATTGGCAGGGGAGATCGTGCGAGGTATGTTGGTGATAGTCGAGATGCTCTCGTGTAGAGCAACGCATTGGCAAAGATAGATAGAAGAATCATGGAGGATCGAGGGAGTTATGGGTGATATATGCACAGCTATGGTGCACAAGTAGCATGCATAGGGAGGGTAATTATGGATTAGGAAAGAAGTGTTAAGGGTGGATGATTAAATTAATTAAAGTAATTAATTATATTATTTAATTCCAATAACTTATAAAATCGATAACTCTCTCATATAAAGTCAAAACTGAATGCAACAAGTTGCATTCGATAATACTTGCGAGCACTACAATATGGAATTTATTTGGTGACAATTGTAGCTTGTTGACTTTAACCTTGAATTTGAACGTCGTTCTAATTCGAACGGAATTAGAACGCCTAGGCGACAACTAGAATAATTATGAGTTAAACTCACCTTTTTTGGTTAACTAGCAATATTATATGGTTGATAAAAATTGTCTATTGGATGTTTGGATAATTTGCCGTTTTAACAGTTGGTTTGGATTTATTCCCACACCTGAAGCGGATGACCTTTTATATATGCTCGCCTAGTAGAAGCTACTCATATTATATAATTACATGATGTTCGCGATGTAGGGGGACGGGTTGGAGGGATCAGGATTCCTCACCCTTGTTGATTTTATTTACATATATACGTGCTGAAATATATAAGTTGTGATGCAAAGGGACAGGTTGGAGGATCGAACATGATTCCTCACCATTGTTGAAATGCTTTCGATAATATTATTTTTGAATGATTATGGAATATCAAACCTGATTGTTAACCCTATAGGTTATGACATTGTTATATGATCAACCTAAACCCTGAAGTGATAGGAAATCGGTATTGACATGGGTTAAGCTTTTGGTAGCTATTGGCCTCAAATTAGTATTTTAAAAATACTATTGCCATTTGGGTTAGAATTGGCTTTTAGATAGGAATGATTTTAAATCTGAAATTGGGTTTCGAAAATATTTTGTCTTTACAGTATTTAATTTCTATTTTACTCCAACCGTACCATCTGTTTTTCGTAGTCGTTTAAAAATGGTTTAAAAGACTACCTATTTATATTAATATTTTAAAACTTATTTATTTATATTTAATATTTTTTAAAGTTATTTATTTATGTTTAATGTTATTTTAAATTTATCTATTTATATTTAATATTGTTTAAATTTATTTATTCATATTTAATATTGTTTAAAGCTATTTATTAATAATTAATATTATTTTAAGGTTATTTATCAATATGTTAATATTTTGAAAAGTTAATTATTTAAATAATTAATATGGCTTGAAATGAATAACAACGAACTATTAATAATGTTTTGGAAATAAAATATTATTATTTATAACAATGGTAAAGATTTATTGTTATTATTTATTTAATAATGTTTTGAAATTATTAATTATTATTTTATGATGTTTTGAAGGTAATATAATTATTTATTTATAATGTTCATTGTTAATAATTATTACTATATAATAGAGTTTTGAAGTAAATCATTTTACTTAATTATAAATGTTTTCGGGACTTATAAATGGAGTTTTATAAATGGACTTGGGTTTTATAAGAGGAATTCATAAAATGGTCTGAAGACTTCAAGGAATATTATTTACAACGTAAAGGAATTTTATAAATGGTTAGATATTTATAAATGAGTTTTAGAAATGATTTTATAGACTTATAAGTGAGGTTTTGTAATTAGTTTTATGGATTCATGAAGAGTTTATAAATGATTTAAGAAATGATTTAAAGACGATCAATAATGGTTTTCAGAGATTAATAAATAGTGTATAAATGGGTTTTTGAGATTTAATAGGGATTCATAAATGATTTTAGAATTGAATAAAAAGAAATCTTTCTCAGTTTTGTGAATATACTTATATCATTAAGATATGTATATAGATATTTTCCAAGTATTGAAAATATAAGGGTTTGTGAATATATCTTTGTAAAAGTTTTTGGTACAAGTATTTATAAAGTGGTTTGATTAATGAAATAATAATTAATGAGGTTAGTGATTGCTTATCTACTTAACTAATGTTGGTTTTCCCTATGAAATTAAACCCCAGATTTGAATGTTTATTTATTCAATAGTTAAATAACCGACTGTCGAGCTTGGACCTAAAACATAATTGTGGAAATATCCAGAAGAAATACGCGAGTTATATGTCACGGTCATCTTTGAAGATGGTGTACCATGCATATAAAGCTCATTTCATTCTACTTGGATAAATGATAAGGAAATTTGTCCACTAATGATTAGGAGGTGATATCCGCTCCTATCTTTAACTATTTATTTCCTAAAAAATCGAGGTTGAGTTTACCAAAAACCATCGAGGGTTGTTTCAAAGAGATGGGGTTTGGATTTGTTATCTGAAAACCACTTCAATCTAACTCAAGCGCAGCAAAATGAAGACATCTTGAAGATGATGAAATTCGAAGATGGAGATCTTGAAGTGCAAAGGCTACTTGCTACTAATCTTTAGGGTGATTCCGAAAATGGATGTAGTAGAAGTGATCCCTTTGGTTTCATTTAGTCCCAGAATGTACTTATATGGACGAATGCAGGCATTGCATTGTTGTTTAGAGGGCAGTGTTAGCACTACAAGTGGAAAGGGCTACATAAAAGGTAAAACGTAGCCTCAAGCCTCATCAACCGGGAATGACTAAAATAGAGGAGATGCAGCAAGGCTAAGTGGGTCGCTCTCAAATCGGGTATGATCATCCATATCTAGAGTCGATATTATTTCTAATTTGTATGCTTCAGGGCCTATTAACGAAGGGTAGGCCGGTTCTATGTTGGCAGGGGATCCTTGCGAAGTCCTTGGTGTTATTTTATCTAGATATGCACCACGACGGGCAGTACCCCAGTAGCCCTATGACGCTTCACCCCAAGACCCACACTAACAAAGAGTATTACCAGGTTACATTGTCTGCTGGTGTAGAAAATAGGGCTGTTTAGGAGCGACCATCATAGTTTTGTATTAAATAAGTATTATGTATGTCGATAATGTGCTCATATTTTTTCATTTTTCATTTCATCTTAAGTGGTTCAACATACTTAATTCTCATCTAATACAATACCTTGGTGGCTACAAGATCGATTCAAAACAAAACACAATATAGATAATGAACACAGATCATAAAACAGCAAACACAGTCATATAAATATAAACATACATCAAATACAATACATGGTGTCGTACATGAGTGGTAATACACCACTATATATACATACATTATGTTCCCCAAAAAAGAATAAGTACATATCCAAGTCACACACAACAAAAATAAACTACACAAAAACTAGGCATATAGTCCAAAAGAGTCGATAGAGAAAAGCTGAGAAAAAGCCAGGAATCCTAACCTGTAACTCGGTCCAACACAAGTAATAAATACACTGGTCAGTTTAACTTGAACAAGATAATTAGCAATGATAAATAGGATATAATTCTCATAAGGGAAACATACCTTTAATCGAAAAAGAATTATATAAACTCGAATTTACCCAAATTCAAAGTGATGAAAACACAGAAATATCTCAAGGGTTAACTCATGAATAACATCAATTCAATATGAATATTTCCTTCTTAGAAGCAACTCGAAATATAAAATTCTGATAAAATCTCAAAAGGAAACCACAGAAATCTTCAAAAACCTCATTAGTCGTGGAACTCAATTTAGAGTTCAAAACTCAAAAAATCTCATAACTCGTGGAACTCAATTAAGAGTTCAAAACTTCATAAATGAAATCACCATATATAAATAAAATCTCATATAGCTCTAGGCTATAAAATATATAAACAGTCACCTTGAAATGGTGAAATCATAAAACATCAAAACTCAAAAAATCCCAGATTGGATACAAATCCTAATTGCATGTCGAAGCAATGCTGCACGTACTACATCGTGTCCAGTACTAGTATACGTATAGGTAACCATCTCATGATGATCCAAAGGTCATAATTGCCTCGTGGTGACCGAATTCACAAATACATCGTGGTCATCGAAGTTACAAATACATCGTGATGACCATAGTCATAAATATATCGTGATGATCGAAATCATAAATACATCGTGATGACCCGAAGATCTAGTACTGGTAATAACATCGTGAATGTGTCATAAACTCTCAGACAGGAAACCGAAAAGAGGTAACAGTGCATCCCATACCGCACGTTCCACTTAACAGTTTACCAGCTGCTAGTAAATGCCACACTATAAAAATTATCATCAAACCATAAATCTTAGAAAGCTTATAACTTGCCTCATATCATCGGCAGGTACAAAAGGCATCATGATGGTTTTCGCAAACCATAACTCCTAAAATAGGAGATCTCAAGCTTATAACTTGCCTTATATCATCAGCAAGTGTAAAAGGTATCATGATGGTTTTCACAAACCATAACTCCTAAAATAGGAGATCACAAACTCATAACTTACCTCATATCATCGGCATGTACAAAAGACAACGTGATGGTTTTTATAGACCATAACTCCCAAAATAGGAGATCCCAAACCTCAAAACTCGCCAAAGAATGGAAATCTCAAATAAATCCAAAAATTAGGAATTCATAAATTTTAAAACACGCCATGAAATGGCAATCACAAACATCAATCCCAAAGGTCCATAACTTCAAACGAACGAGTTCGGAATTAACCTAAAAAGTGAACATATGTGTCCCATACTACATATTTTACTAAATCATTTAATTCTCTTTCTCATACGTTCGAAGAGTGTAAAATAGTGTATTTTATATAGAAAATATCTTATTTTGGAAAACTAGTTCTAAAATAATTGTTTAAATTGTTTGGAATTTATTTCTTTGGAAATTCCCTTTATTATAGAGGATAAATATGTTTTTAATGGATTTTAAAATAATTTTAAATTTATAAAATATTTATTTCAAAAGATATTCTAATTTAAAAATCATTTCAAAAATCGTTTAGAAAAACCACGCTTGAAAACAATAGAAATCGTCTGAAAACATTGGAAATTCAGCATATGAAAACATCTCGAAAACTTGTCAATCCAGAGAGCGGATCAACCAAAATATTGGCCTACCTATTGATAGGTTAGAGCCCTTCAACGGGATTTATCTCATCAAGCAAAGGCAAATAGATGGCTCGAGTTTAAATTTTCTTACCCTTAACTCAAGTTAATAAAAAAACATGATAAGATTGCTCGAGAAATTCTATGGTTTCCCAAGTGTAGATATTGGGATTATTTGATCATTGAATTTTTATGAGCAGAATATCATGATTTCAAAGGCGTGTCACCTTCAACAAAAGAACACAGACAAGATGCTATACCAAAGATTAATTGGGTAAGATCGATTTCTCAAAAGCTTCTCGAATAGAGTCAGGATTTAGTACAACTTTATCCTGGATTCCAACCAACTAGATAAATATCAACATGAACTTTCGTATAACGCTACGGAAGGAGTCATGCCGATATAAGATTGACAATTACTATGGAGAGAAATCTTAATAAGAGGTTGGTGGTCTCTCCCGATACATCCAAACTCATACGACTTCCAAAAAGCAAGTCATAAAATAATCACACAAAGCTAAGTTTAACACAAGAATGGATTTTATATTTTCCCTCACAAACAACCATTCTCAGGCTTTTCAAATCCATTTTCTTTATAGACAAATTCTCAATTTTTCAACACTTGAAAATTTTCACAACTTATTTAAATTCTAAATTAAATTACTTCTTTATTTAGAGTAAATAAAATTTGGGTTGTTTCATCTTCTAAACCTACCACAATATTTATTGGGTTGATACATATTTTCCCTATGCTAATAATCAATTTTGTTACATTCACAAAACAGGAAGCATATCATTTGACTCTTAGAGAAAACAAATCATCATCATTTTCAATTATTTTTCAATTTCAAGCCTGCTATAAAGAGGTAAAGGTTTTGACCAAGGAAATCTAAAAATCAGAGAGTACTTATAAATTGAAAGTTGTTCAAATAATTCTAAGCTTTCCAACAATATAAAGATCATCAAAGTAGGATTTACGGCTTGAAAGCTATGCTAAATTTACTTTCAGCTTAAATCTTGAAATTTCATAATAGGACAGAAATGTCTATCCACATTCAAACCCATTTTAGACTAAAATAAGCACAAAATCTTCCAAAATGGTTAAAAGGAAATTTATAGCTTACTGAAATCTCTTTTATAAAAAAAATAATTGAGTACATTTGGAATTATAAATCTCAAGTTATTGCCATTTTAATATAGCACTTTTCCAAATAAATTTTCAGCTTTCAAATCAATTTGAATTTTAAATTTCCCCAAGACATTCTAATTTCAAACTTTATTTTCAAAACAAGCTTTCTATACTAAATCATTTATTCCAAAATCCTCTTTTTCGTAAAATTAAGACATTCCAAAATTTTGATTTACTTTATGCAATTCCTTTAAAAGAAAGCATCCATAATTAGAAATACATTCATTACTTTTCATAAACAAATTCTCCAAAAATTTATTTTTAAAAACTAAATTTGAAAGAGATAATTAATCTTTCTATTTATATGAGACAAATATGCATCCAAAATAAATTTTGGATTTACATTTTAAATTTTAAAATTGTTCTCCCAATTTTAAAACGATTAAACCTCATAAGTTATTCATTTATTATATCTTACATTTCATAATAAAGCATTTTTTAATAAATGCACCCTTTAAATTTTTATTCTCTCTTGCCACAAAATTAATCTATCTTATTATCAACGTGAAATTAACTTAAGTTGATAATTATCTCAATCTTATTTTCAAAAGAATTTTACAAATTCATACCAACCAATCCTAATACCATCAAAGTTCAAAACAAAAACTTGTTCATGAATTCATGCTACAAATCTAAAATTAGCATTTCATTATTATTTTTTAAGATAGAATTTTAATCCTTACTATCTATTAGTATTCAACACCCACTTGTCAAAACAAAATTTTTACAATCATCTTTATAACCATGAACTTAAACATTCAATTGATATTTTAATTTTACTACTCAATACATTTTCTTATTTTGAATACATCATTTTGTTAATCAAACCATCACATAATATTTTCTTCTAATAAAGATATCTCTTTGATTAAAATTATTTATTTTACTTACTCAAATTATCATGTGATATTATTATTTGGGTTCTTATAGGTTATACTTACATAACCAATTACAAGCTTAATCATATTCAATTTCACCAGTTTAAAATAATTGAATGGCAATTCCTTGCCATTAGTTTATAGTAAAAACCTCATCGATTGGCTGCACAGTTGACCAAACGATCAAAGACTGCCTCGCCACTCATCTGACGATCTCTATGGTTTAATGGCTGATATCTTAAATTTTTTCTCAGAACCATTTCAATTTATTTTCAAACCTCAATTTATTTTGACTCCATTTTTTATCATGTCTGACTGTCTCATCATTGTGTTTAGGAAATACCTATCGATAACGTTGATCAGACGCATCGACCAGAATCTCAAAGCACTTGATGGACAATCCAACACAAAAATCATTTTCTTTATGATAAATATGCCTCTTATATAATTTTACAAAACAATCATTTCTTGTCTCGATAAAATAATCCAACTATTCTTATCAGTATTTCTTCTATTGGAAAGAATTGCAGTTTAATTTATTTCTTTCACTCATCATCAATGAATTCAAGAGCATCTCATCAAGATATTCCTAGAATACTCATAAGATTGACGAATTAAGCTGGAATGTTCGTTAAACCGAGTGGTATAATGAGCCACTCATAAGAATGATAATGAGTATGGAATACGGTAAGAGGAAGGCTATCCTCCGCAATCCATGGTTGATGAAAATTGGTGCAAGGTCAAGCTTAGGAAGGACCCTAGCACCCCTCAATTAATTACATATGACATCGATCTTAGGCAATGGATACTCATTATAATGGATAAATCATTAAGATTTGCAAAGATGGATACAAAGCCTAAGAATATCCTTAGATTTCATAACAAAGATGACCGTGGCACCCCACGGTAAAGACTGGACTGAAAGAATTGTTTGGCTTCAAGCTTCAGCAATTTCTTTTAGAGTTCCTTATTTCTTGGCGGACATCCCCGTGGGAGGTTGACTAAGAGGTTGAGAACTAGAAATGAGGTCAAAACAAATTTAATTGCCCGCTTGGGTGGTAAACGCGAAACGGACTCAAATACATCGGTAGAATCGCAAACAGCAAGAGTTTGTGATACTTCATCATCATTTCGAGACTCAAAAGTAATTAAAGATACTTTGGAATCTCCATTAACATTCCGAAGAACTAGAGACAAGAGACTTGCTGAATTAGGATACCTAAATATAAGATCCTTTCAAAAACATAGGTTTCGGGCTTGATAACATGCAAGTCAATCCATCCCACAACAAACCCAAGATAGTAAATAACGTGCAATTTCGGGCAAAAAGAAAAACTACAAAGAAAAATCTAGATATTCTTACTCAATAAGCCAAATATTGTGGATCCCCTCAATAGGATTTGAAATCCTTTGAGAAGTAATAAGACAAGAACATCCAATGATATCAACAAATTTCTTTAATACGGTGAGTGTCAAGCACCCGTACCAAAAAAGTACTCGAATAGAACAATCACGATAAGGATTACTCATAGGGTAAAATGTTATTAATTCTCTTATGGAATACTACAGAATATAAATATATTCCTAGATGTATTCCTACTTATATCTGCCCTTAAGGACTCAAAAAGGTTAAGGGTATGATTAGAAACTACTTCGATTAGGGACGATGATTTTATTCATATCATATGTGATGTATAATAGTATGTATACTATTCTGTGTTTATTAAATTTTATTCTGAATTCAGCTTTGATACCAAGCTGTAACACTCCACCCCGAGACCCACACTAACAAAGAGTATTACTAGGTAATACTGTCTGCTAGTGAAGAGAACAGGGCTATTTAGGAGCGACCATCATAGTCTTGTATTAAATAAGTATTAAGTATGTCGATAATGTGCTCATATTTTTTCATTTTTCATTTCATTTTAAGTGGTTCAACATACTTGATTCTCGTCTAATACAATACAATGGTGGCTACAGGATTGATTCAAAACAAAACACTTAATAGATAATGAACACAGATCATAGAACAACAAACACCATCATAGATATACATATACATCAAATACAATACAAAGTTCATACAAGAGTGGTGATACACCACTATATTTACATACATTATGTTCCCCATGAAATAATAAGTATATATCTGAGCCACACATAACAAAAATAAACTACACAAAAACTAGGCATATAGTCCAAAAGAGTCGATAGACGGGTCCATAAAGAAAAGTCGAGCAAAAGCTAGGAATCCTAACCTGCAACTCGGTTTGACCCGAGTAATAAATACATGGGTCAGTCTAACTTGAACAAAATAATTAGCAATGATAAATAGGATATAAGTCTCATAAGGGAAACATTCCATTAATAAAAAAGGAATGATATAAACTCGGATTTACCCAAATTCAAAGTGATGGAAACACAGAAATATCTCAAGGTTAACTCATGAATAACATCAATTCAATATGAATATTTCCTTCTTAAAAGCATTTCGAAATATAAAATTCTGATAAAATCTCATAAAATCTCAGAAGAAACCACGTAAATCTTCAAAAACCTCATAAGTCATGGAACTCAATTTAGAGTTCAAAACTCAGAAAATCTCATAACTCGTGGAACTCAATTAAGAGTTCAAAACTTCATAAATGAAATCATTATATATAAATAAAATCTCATATAGCACTAGGCAATAAAATATATAAACAGTCATCTTGAAATGGTGAAATCATAAAACATCAAAAATCAGAAAAATCCTAGATTGGATCCAAAACCCCAATTGCATGCCGTAGCAATGTTGCTTGTGCAAAACATCGTGTCTAGCACTAATATATGTATAAGTACCCATCTCATGATAATCCAAAGGTCATAATTGCCTTGTGGTGACCGAAGTCACAAATAGATCGTAATGACCGAGGTCATAAATACGTGTGATGACCGAGGTCATAAATACATCATGATGGCCTGATGGTCTAGTGTTGGCAATAACATCATGAATGTGTCACAAAATCTCAAATAGGAACCCGAAATGAGGTAACAGTGTGTCCTATGTCACACGTTCTCACTTAACGGTTTACTAGCTGCTAGTCAATGCCACACTAGAAAACATCATCATCAAAACGATAAATCTCAAAAAGCTCATAACTTGCCTCATATCATCGGCAAGTACAGAATACATCGTGATTGTTTTCGCAAACCATAACTCCTAAAATAGGAGATCTCAAGCTCATAAATTGTCTCATATCATCGGCAAGTACAAAAGATATCGTGATGGTTTTCGCAAACCATAACCCCTAAAATAGGAGATCTCAAACTCATAACTTGCATCATATCATCAGCAAGTACAAAAGACATCGTGATGATTTTCATAGACCATAACTCCCAAAATAGGAGATCTCAAACCTCAAAGCTCGCCAAAGAATGACAATCTCAAATAATTCCTAAAACTAGGAATTCATAAATCTTAAAACACGCCATGAAATGGCAATCACAAATATCAATCCCAAAAGTTCATAACTTCAAACTAACGAGTCTGGAATTAACCGAAAAAGTATATATATGTGTCACATACCACATATTTTACTAAATCGTTTAATTCTCTTTCTCATACGTTCGAAGAGTGCAAAATAGTGTATTTTATTTAGAAAATATCTTCTAGTTTTATAAAAAAAATTGAAATTGTCTAGAAAATATTTCTTTGAAAATTCCCTTTATTATAGAGGATAAATATGATTTTAATGGCTTTTAAAATAATTTTAAATTTATAAAATATTTATTTCAAAAGCTATTCTAATTAAAAAATCATTTCAAAAATCGTTTAGAAAAACCATGCTCATAAAGAACAGAAATCGTCTAAAAACACTGGAAATTCATTCATATGAAAACTTCCCGAAAACTCGTCAATCCGAAGTACATATCAACCAAAATATTGACCTACCTATTGATAGGTTAGAGCCCTTCGAAAAAATCACAAAATAACACAAAAACAAGGAGCAAAAGTCATAGGACCAATAAGCAAAACAAGGCAGAACAAACGAAACAACACGGGCAAAATGAAGGTGCTCAGCGACCTATAAGTCAACCTCGATGGGGCATAGGTCGACTCCACGGTCGACCTATGTTGATGTTGGATCGACCTAAGCCATGCAAATGTACAGGCAGTTTTCTGCCTTTCTCGTCTTAATTTTGCACAGCAGTTTCAGGCTTCTACGAGTTGAGTTTTGCAATGAATTTTTGCATACATAAACTACAACATTCAAACATCAATCCGGAGAAGATCCGACACGATTTCATGGAAAATACAGAAAATTATGAACACCCAAAGTAGCAACCAGAAACAGATTTCATAGAAAAATTAACAGCTACTGGAAATTGCTTACAGAAGCACAGATTCAATAAATTTTCAACATATAACTCATTCAAGTTAGAAATTGTGAGATTATACTCACCTTGGCATGAATTTAAGCAAATTTGAATAGCAAGATACTGACTTTCTGGATAAAAGAGGATCTATAGACCTATAAAAGCTTAGAAAAAAAACATGCAAGCAAAGAAAAACAAGTTATAGACATCATTTTCAAACAAAAGATTGAGGAGATGATTTTAGGGTTTTGGTTTTTGGTTACCTGTTTATAATCTCTAGTTTTCAAGCTTTCTCTTTTAATTTCACTAAGTTTGAAGCTAGATTTCAAGTTGTAAGGAGGAGGCCATTTTTCTTTCTTTCTGTTTTTGTTTTTGGAGAAGATGAAGTAACTGAAATGGGAAAGAGTATGTACAATATCTCTTCACCCTTCCAGAAATGAATTTGGGCTTATACGCAACATCTAATTGCCTATTACCAAACACTTAGTTGGCTATGTAATTCGATATTGCACTATTATTCTCATTATTTACACACATTTATTTATATATAACCAAACAAAATTTATACAAAAATGTGTGTGATTACAAAATTGTTTCACAGCATAATAAATAAAATATTTGGCTATTAAAAATTATGTTCATCATTAAAAAAATTTTTTACATAAATGCTACAATTTACACTTTTAATTACATAAAACACTATTCTTAACTCCAAAATTCACACAAAAATTATTTTCTTGTATAATTAAAGACAACAACCCATTAATTACATCGTTTTCGCTCCAAATATTATTTTAAAATAAAATTCAATCTTTTTATTTATAAAATACCATAATAATTCAAATGCTTCATTTTAAAATTAACAAAAATCAACATTTGGCAATAATTTGCAAAATTATTACGTTATCTCAAATTAAAATCATAAAATGATCATTTTTCTCCCATACTAACATAATAAAGCTTTTAAAACTTTATTTTCAACAATTTACATCTATTTCAAAAAATTAATGTTGATTTAAATTATTTTATCTCACTTAATTAATTCAATAATTCCGTAAATCATCATATTTCCATTGTTCACCATTTATAACCAACATTATCATCTTAACTCCATTTTATTCTTTTTAATTTTATTATTTATTCAAAATAAACAATTTCAAATCTCCAATTTATTCATTTTATTTTCCAATATTAAATTATAACCTTCGTTATAATCTAATATTACGGTAATCACCAAAAACCAGGGTTGTCACTGTAGCGACCCGCAGTTCCGTACTCTTGTTCAACCCAAATTGTACGAAAGAGAAAATAACTAGGGTAAAGAAGAAGAAAGAGATAAAAGAAAATAAACAACAATACAGAATCTCAAAATTGCAGCGGAACAAAATATAATATATAATAACAAATTTTTGTAAAAAAGAATCTGTAACAGTTTATATACTTACAATCATCAGAGTACAACAATACATACATCAATCTAGATAGAGTAACTTGTCCTCATACAGCGGAAATATAAACCAGGTATGGAAATACGTTTGAACTCCTCTAGCTCGTCTCCTGAGCTCCATAGAATTCTTATCCTGAAACTGTAATACTCGGTCTGACCCTAACATTATAATAAAATAACACCCGAGTCATTCTAGAAAACCAGCGTGGGAAAACACACTCAATTTGACTTATTAACTTTTTCAAAATCCTTTGAAAAATACAGGCATCTGGTAAGACCACGTCACACATAAACACGATGGGTTTTCCCTTACGATAACCAAAACATTATTTTCAAAATCGTCTGTTATTATAAAAATGTCTAATCAAAGTAAATAGAAAATAGAAGAGATGCTTGCATCTCACGTTCCAGCATAATTGGACACAATCAAAACCATACGGCGGTTATTGGAGAATGAATCACATACAATGACTGGGACACTGAGGTACCGCTCATCACAGTATACCTCTAGAAAAATGTACCAAGGATCTCGTCGGGATCCCCTACTATACAAGACAAGCCTACCCCTAACCTGGATAGACCAAATATGTTATCACACCGGGTATTCCCACCATTAAAAATCGAACGCCTCCTTTTTCATGCACAACCATATCCATAGTTTATATATTTCCGAGGATATGTAGAAAAGTGATAACAAACCATAATTGGGTGCGACTCACTTAGCCTTGCTGCATCTCCCATGTTTTATTCATTCCCAGTTGATGAGGCTTGAGGCTAAATGTTACCTTTCTAGAATAATTCTACTTTGAATGCTCATCGTCCTCTATTGACGATGTTCTCATAGCATTCATCCATACAAGTTGTCCTAGGTCTAGACAAACCGGATCACCGTCTTCACTATCATTACGATATCCGTTCGTAATGTTCAAACTGGATCGAAGTAGTTTTTGGATAATTAGATTTGATTCTGGTCTCTTCGAAACGATTAACGAAATTGGCCAATGTTGATTATCGGATATTAACTATCAAATAACATCCATAAATAGTCACTAGGCCTTATTTGATAAATTTCAAGACATTAATCTCAAAATATCTTTGTGAAGATATGTGTATTCAAAACTCTTTCAATATATTCAATATTTTGAAAACGATTTCAAATACTCAAACCCATAGCAGGATATTTTTAATAACATTTCAACACTTAGAAATATTTTCGAATTCAAATTACAACACCTAGAAAAAAATCTCTATATAAATCATTTCATACTTAAAACATTTTTCTAAAACCCTCTTTCCAATACTTAAGAGGATATTTCATAACTTAGCTCATCATCTCGGGCATTATTAATAAAACCCTTCTTACAATTTCCAAAACCGATTTATACTCTTTTATAAATCCAACCAACAATTTATAACTTCTTTTATGAATTCAGATTTCATTTTCAAAGTTACCCTATTCAAAAAAAAATTCTGAAATTCCATTTCCTCTAATTCTTTATAAAATTCCTCTAATCCGAATCATATCCATTTTATAAAACCCCTTTATAGATCTCGAGAGAATTTATAAATAAATTTCAATCACTTGGAAACTCTATATATATATATTATATGTATTTTTAAAGAATAATAATTTATTTTTTAAACAAGTTTAGGGTAATTACTTAAAATATCAAAACTCTTTTTATAAACATCAATAACTTTTTTTATAAACAAATCAATTTTCAAAGCTAATTTTAAAAATTAGAATTTATTAAAATAAATATTAAATATTTGAAAAATCCACTTACCGAAGTATTTCTATCCTACTAATTTAAATTTCACAGCATAATAAATAAAATTTCCTATTTTTTAAAAAAAACAAACTTAGCTTCTTAATAAATAAAAATATACATATATGTTTTTAAAAAATATCAATAACCAATTCAATTCATAAATCCCCTCGATTCACAACCCATCGATTCTATTCCAGCATCCAATTCATTCCATTTTTTCAAAAGTAGTATCCACTATTTTTTCCCCGACCCTATTTCCATATCTTAATATAAATTCACCCTATGAACTTATGTTCCCAAATTATCATCTGATCGATTTCCTCTATTTATAAACATCGTTTACAAATTTATAACACCTTTGAGTTTCACTTTTTATGAAGATAATCTCATTTATAAAATTCCATTTTATAAATCTATTTCCTTATAAATTTCATCTATTCCACAAATCTATTTTTAATATCGATTTCAACTCCTCTTCATATTTTTTCCTGAAAATATCATTTAAAAATCCATAGTTTAAGAATCTTCTATATAAACTATTATATAAATCTCTATTTAAAATATATTTTTTGAATAGTTAAACACCGACCAAAGTCAATTATTGTTTTATCAAAATCAATTTCTTAAAAATAATCAAATTTGCGATATAAATATTTTTATATTCAAAATCTCCTTTTTAAATCCTTTAAAATTCCAAAAATAAATTATGGTATTTAAAATACCAAAATTAGGCCAGTGCTACTATAGCATATAATAATTCACATTACAATAATAATCTATAACAGATTATCATAACACATCATATATTATTTTATATATGAAACACAATCGATATAATTTGAGGATTCCGGTTGGATCCCTCCAACCTGTTTCCCTGCATCCACAGATGTTAATACAACACAAAAATACCAGTCCCACATCGAGGGGATATCGTAGTATATAGGGTCATCCGCTATTATGCGGGGCGCACAGGGTCTCAACCGCTAAAATATGCGGGAACATCAATCCAACTACTAATATATAGACTACTATATATATTTAACATTCAACGGATAATAATTTATAAATTCAACCAGCATTCAACAATTTATTTTAACTACTCAAAATAAATTCTAGTAATTCGAACGAGTGATAATTTTCTCACCTAGATTTTTGATTCGTGAATCTCTTCAAATTTCAAATTTATTCCATTGCGTAGATTTACAGCTACGATCCACACTCGACTTGTTCATAATTTTTGGACCTCATATGAAGAAACAATTGTAAAATTTTATTAGCTATTCCAAATTTAATTCTAACGTAAATAACTAACTATTTGCTTAAATTTTATTTACAGATTTAATTACCTCACTGATAAAATCCCATCTTCCATGCAATAAAGCTTCCAAGCATAATGGCCACATTCGTACCCAACTTAACGGCAACGCCTAACCTTCACAACCTCGTCACCACCCTCAACAGTTGCGACATCCCCTCCAATCCACGTAGGCAATCATCTCTCCACCGCTGCTTCGACATCCACCATCCTTGTCGCCTCATGTGCATCACCGGACCATCGCCATCACGTGGCCACCGATCCTCTCCATGCGCGAAACCAAATCTTGTGAACCCCATGTGAACTGCCGCTCGCCCCCATTTCCACGTTCGCGGCCACTCGAATACCCACCTCCGCCGTTGCCTGAGACCATCACCTCCCATCGTTCGCGTCTTCCCTATGCACGCGTGCGAGCGCCCTGACCTTTCCCGGACGACATCGCGGTGATGCGACTCTCGCTGCCCTTCGATCGTCGTGCTTGATTTCAAGCAGAACAATGCGGCAACGTCGTGATTTTCCACTTTTTTCAAACGAAGTCGATTTCCATTTCCCTTATCTTTTTTTCCTTTTCAAACAATCTAAATCGCATATTAGCTGAAGGAGAGTGATAAATACGATACACCTGCCATTTTTTTGAATTCGTTTCTTTTTTTATTAAGGAACGAGATTTTCATGAGAAATAAGCCGAAAGGAAAATAAGGGAAGGGTTCGTGACTTAAAGGAGATTGAGAGAATGCGTGTTTGAAAAGAAACCATGATTGAGGTGAAAGAAAAGACAGCCCAGTCCAATCAAATAAAAATAAACTGTTTTTTAATTTTCAAATATCCCGATCTATGCAACTCAAAATCTCGAATCCCTATCGAGGCGTATCGCTAGGCGTTCATAATGTTATACCCCTATCCTAGACCCAATGGAACAAGTTCTACATTCTAATTCAATCGTATGGAGAAGATAGCTTTTTGAACCCAATTTATTAAATTGTCAACATTAAATTCAACACGTTTTTATCCCGTACAACCAAACAGTAATCCCAAACCCAACGTATTTTGAAATCCAATAATAATACATTATTACGGATCCAATATAACTGGTTTCATCAAATTCCAAGATTATGCTCTGGATCGCTATTTTAACGCGCCCATTAAATCGAGGATTACCAAAACTAACGAAATCGCTTGAAATTTCGGTTTTCAAAATCTTACTAATTAAATTATAATACCAAATCCAATATTTAAAACCATTTAAATATTCAAAATCGAACGACGAAAAATCCAAGTCGTTACATTCCTCCCCCTACAAGAATTTTGTCCCCAAAATTGCTAAGGTAGGAAAAATGTTCCAAAACCAATACTTATTCCAAACCCACTTAGTGGAAATTCGATATTTCACTTTCCCAATCTTTTAGTTCCAACCAAAACTATTAGGTTTCAATTCTAGTTCCAAATTCCTTTATTCCAATTGTAACGACCCATAAATTTTCGATAATTAAATTTGTTAATTTAATAAGATTTTGTAATTTAATATTGAAAGAAATAAAAATTTGCGATTTATTAATGAAATAATAACTAAGATGAAATGTAACAATGTGAATTAAAGTTAATTTTTGATAAATTGAATGAAATTCCAATAAATTGAAATAATGTAAAGACTTCTCTTAGTTATAAAATGAATACATGAAAAAAAAATGTAAATATGGATTCACTTATGAGATAATATATAATTAATGGAAACTGGATAAAATTTGTGTTAGGAAAGTAATTATAACATTTGGTTCAAATAATAAACTTATTAATGTGAATAAAAGTTAATTGGTGACAAATTATTATATGGTACCTATTTATTTAACCTGTTAAATTAAATTTGAATTTATAATATTATAAATGGATTTGTTGCAATTAAGTGCAATTAAATGTTACATTTATATGAGTTAATACAATAATTGAAAAATGTGAATGTAATAAATTGGATAGAAATGTTAATTATATTCATAATGTAATAATTGATTTAATTAAATAGAGAAATCAAGATAAACAAATCAATTTGGGATTTTAAAATTCTATACGTGTGTATGAAATTGACAAAATCCAACATAATTGAAATATAGTAATTGATACAAATAAAAGATGGAAATTAGAGTATATTAATGTGTTAGTCCTTGAGATGATGGTTTTGATGACAACAACCTTAGAATAGGATTATAAAATATAAATACTAACATTATAGTTTATATATATGTGTGTGTGTGTGTGTGTGTGTGTGCAGGATTTAACCATGCAGGTACCAAGAATGACGACTGTACATTATAGAGATTCAGGATATCAAGATTGAAGACTCATGAGTATCAAGAATATAAAGATTATCAAGAGTTCAAGATTTCAAGAATAAGTAATTTTAATTAGGAATTTTGTTTAAACTCCTAGAAAAGCACTGGCATCTTAAAATCCAATTTATTCGTGGAATGGAATCGACCTCTAGCCTTTTAAAGGGATGGAACCCTAAGTAGGATGGAACTTACGAAAAATCTAGTGGAACATTGTTTTATATCCACTAACTTTTATTCAAAATGTTTTTACAAAATTATATCTTGTTTTCAAAATGATTATAAAACCTTTCTTTTAAAAGAATCAAAATCATCTATCATGGTTTTAAATACTTTTAGCCTCAAAACAATCTTTAATTTCAAAACCAAATTATCCTTAGTTTTAAACTATATTTTAATAATAAATATGTTTAACTTTTAAATATTTATAATTAGATTCAAATATAAAATTATAAGTAAAATTTCATTTATACCAAAATATTATTCTCTATATTTATTTATGTATTTTAACTATCGTTAGGTATATTTATATAAGTTTAAAATTGTTTTACAAAATTTCCTTTGGGATGTCGACATACCCAAGTTACCCATGTCGACATAGTGTCAGTTGATTTCAAAATTTTGAGTTTCAAAAGAAGTGTCTATTCGTCATATCCCTTCACGAATGGACATGGCTGTTGTTCTTTTATAAATAGGGGCTGTTTTCAATGAATTTCAAATCATATTTTCTGGTTTACACTCCTCTTCTTCTTCAACATTTATTTATACAAATCCTTACCATTACTCTATCGAAATTAAAATTGAATCTAACTAGATCATTTCTGGTTTGATTTTCTATCACTATCTCAACAAGATCCTCAGTGCTATTCAGAGTTATAGACTTCTTTGTAATCAATTTAGTGAGAAAAGGTGCGATTGTAGCCTTGGAAATCAATCAATTATAAAGGTGTGATTGTAGCCTGGGAAATCAATTGGCTGAACTTGTTGCCCGTGAAATCAAGTATCTCTACCCAGAAGATTGTGAAGTTGGAGGGTGTATCTCGTAGCCTTGAAATCGAGGGTGTAATTGTAAAGATTGCTTTTTAAAGGAAATCCATACTTGTGTGTGGGACTAGATGTAGAGTAACTCCGACCAGTATAAAATCTGGTGTGTTCTTTCCTTTACTGCTTTTACTTTATTTCTGCATTTGTATTTGTTTCTGTGATCGTATCTGTGTCTGAATATTGCATACATTTGTGTTTAAATTAACATAAACTCTAAAAGATTTAGTAATTCCTTAAAACACTATTCACCCCCCCTCTAGTGTTTATCTTAGCCTTAAGATCCATAATCCGCATTTCTAACATTTGGTATCAGAACAAGGTTTTCAAAGTTTTTATAATCTAAATTTTGAAAAGTTTTTAAAATGGCTATGTTTGTTAATACTAGTTTAGAAGTATTCAGATCATCATTGAAACTTGAGTCTGCATATAATCAATGTTCATTGTTAGTCCTTGAGATGATGGTTTTGATGACAACAACCTTAGAATAGGATTATAAAATATAAATACTAACATTATAGTTTAGATATATATGTATATGCAGGATTTAACCATGCAGGTACCAAGAATGAAGACTGTACAGTATAGAGATTCAAGATATCAAGATTGAAGACTCATGAGTATCAAGAATATCAAGATTATCAAGACTTCCAGATTTCAAGAATAAGTAATTTTAATTAGGAATTTTGTTAAAACTCCTAAAAAAGAACTGGCAGCTTAAAATCCAATTTATTCGTGGAATGGAATCCACTTCAAGCCCGTTAAAGCGATGGAACCCTAAGTAGGATGGAACCTATGAAAAATCTAGTGGAACATTGTTTTGTATCCACTAACTTTTATTCAAAATGTTTTTACAAAATTATACCTTGTTTTCAAAATGATTTTAAAACCTTCCTTTTAAAAGAATCAAAATCATATATCCTGGTTTTAAATACTTTTAGCCTCAAAATAATCTCTAATTTCAAAATCAAATTATTCTTAGTTTTAAACTATCTTCTAATAATAAATATATATAACTTTTAAATATTTATACTTAGATTTAAATATAAAATTATAAGTAAAATTTTACTTATACCAAAATATTTTTCTCTATATTTATTTATGTATTTTAACTATAGTTAAGTATATTTATAAAAGTTTAAAATAGTTTTAATATAAGATAAAACTTATTTTCAAAGAAAAAAAACGCCAAAATTTCCTTTGGGATGTCAACATACCCAAGTTATCCATGTCGATATAGTGTCAGTTGATTTCAAAATTTTGAATTTCAAAAGAAGTGTCTATTTGTCATATCCCTTCACGAATGGACATGTATGTTGTTCTTCTATAAATAGGGGGTATTTTCAACGAATTTCTAATCATATTTTCTGGTTTTCACTCCTCTTCTTCTTCCATATTTCTTTATACATATTCTTATCAGTACTCTGCCGAAATCAACATTGAATCTAACTAGATCATTTCTGGTTTGATTCTCTATCACTATCTCAACAAGATCCTCAGTGCTATTCAGAGTTATAGACTTCTTTATAATCAATTTAGTGAGAAAAGGTGTGATTGTAGCCTTGAAAATCAATCAAGTGTAAAGGTGTGATTGTAGCCTTGAAAATCAATCAAGTGTAAAGGTGTGATTGTAGCCTAGGAAATCAATTGGGTGAGCTTGTTGCCCATGAAATCAAGTATCTCTACCCAGAGGATTGTGAATCTGAAGGGTATATCTCGTAGCCTTGAAATCGAGGGTGATTGTGAAGATTGCTTTTGAAAGGAAATCCGTACTTGTATGCGGGACTGGATGTAGGGTAATTCCGAAGCAGTATAAAATCCGGTGTGTTCTTTCCTTTACTACTTTTACTTTATTTCTACATTTGTGTTTGTTTTTGTGATCGTATCTGTGTCTGAATATTGCATACATTTGTGTTTAAATTAACATAAACTCAAAAAGATTTAGTAATTCCTTAACACACTATTCACCCCCCTATAGTGTTTATCCTAGCCTTAACATCCATAATCCGCATTTCTAACATTTGGTATCAGAGCAAGGTTTTCAAAGTTTTCATAATCTGAATTTTGAAAAATTTTCAAAATGGCTACCAACACTTGTACTGGTAACACTACCAACACTTGTTCTATCATCCCTATCACTAGTTCATTTGTAGAAGGTCAGTCTACTGTCAGACCATCACTTTCTAATGGTGGTAATTATGCATATTGGGCATGTAGGATGAAAATATATTTACAATCTACAGGATTAGACACTTGGAATATCACACAGACTGAATATTCTGAACCCACAACCGATTTTGCACGGTGGACCGCTGAGCAAAAGACTGTTGCACAAAATAATTCTAAAACAATTAATATTCTGTTATTTTCACTTGATAGGAATGAATTTAATAGAGTGTCAGTTTGTAAGTCTGCATATGAAATCTAGAAAACTTTGCAAGTTACTCACGAAGGAACAAGAAAAGTTAAACGACCAAAATTTCCATGCTCACAAATCAGTTTCAATTATTTAAAATGAATTCTAATGAGTCTATTTCAGATATGTATAGTAGATTTCAGGATATTGTGCATTCTCTAATATCCTTGGGAAAGGAATTTTCGGAAGAAGATCAAGTCAGAAAAATCTTAAATTCTCTTACTCCAGAATGGGATCAAAAGACACTTGCGATCGAAGAGGCAAATGACATCAGTACCTTGAAGATAGAAGAATTAGTTGGAAATCTAATGTCGTTCGAAGTTCAAATGATTGAGAGAAGAGAAAGCAAAGCATCTGAAAAGATATCAATTGCTTTCAATGCATTGACCGATGGATCAGACTCAAACAGCGATAATGATGAAGAGATGGCCTTTATGACCAGGAATTTTCGAAAATTTCTGGAATACAGAAAGATGAACAATCTCAAGAAAAACAACTATAATAATTCTGGAAATCAGAATGTGGTGCCAAACAATATCAAATGTTTCAACTGTGACGAATCAGGCCATATCAAAAGAGACTGTCCATATCCAGATAGGCAAAATTTTCCTATAAATAATGATTCCGTAAAGAAACGAAAACGTGCATTTACTGCTACTCTAGATGACTCAGACTCGTCCTCAAGCGACGATGATCAAAAGAAAGATAATTCAAATATGTGTTTCACAGCAGTTCTCGACTTCGACGGATTCAAAGAAACAGACTCAGAAAAAGGTACGCATTTGCAATACAATTGGTTGAAATTGCATGCTTAGAATGGTTGCTTGATTGATTGATTTTGAATTAGTGTGTTGTTTGAATTTTAAATTTTTTATTTTTACTATTATTTTATTATTATTATTATTATTATTAATTCTAATAGTATTATAATATTTTATAGAATATACTATAATTTCAGAATTATTCCAGATATATATACATTAAAAATAATAAGTATATGTATATATATTAGAATACTTAGGAAAAATAAATCATAGAAATTCAAAGACACATGTCGACATGGTCCCCATCATGATGTCGACATGGGTACAGAATTTGAAATTCAAAATTTGAATTCAAATGGTTGAATTTCCCTCCACCTTTTCACCTCATTCAATTTTCTGAAAAGGCATCTTTTGACCAGAGAACATGTCCTTTGAGAATCTATTTATTCATTATCTTTTATCACATCTTTTCACTCTCATTTTCAAATTCAAACTCTCTCTTCAAACCTTCAAGCTCTCTACTCTAATGGCTTCTTCAAGCAACCCCTCCACCATGAGAATTTCCAAAAAGTTAAAAGTGCAACTCTTTAATGATCCGAAGGCTATAAAATCATACATCAATTATGCTAACTATGCAAAAGTCCATCCCGAAAAGTTTGCTATATTTCAAGATTTCTCTTCTTATGAAATTGATTCTCTTTTTGCAAACAATCAAATTCTTAGTCTTGTTGATGCTTGTCAAAATGATTTTGTTTGTTATCCAAATCTTGTTAAAATTTTCTATGCAAATTTAAACCGTGGATTTTATGTTGGAAATGATGATGAAATTTGGAGTAGTGTCAAAGGCACTAAAATTATTTTGAATTGTGATCTTTTGGGGGCCATTCTCAATTGCATGTGTACGGGAATGGATCTTTCGAGTTTTAAAATCAATGAAAATGATCATGAGGCATTTCATCACATTTTTGAAGGAAATGATAATTTTGAATTCAAAAATCAAAACTTTCGACCAAAAGCTAGAATTGTTAATCTTCTTTTACAACATACTTTGACCCCAAGATCGGAGAATTTTAACAATCCTACTTCAAAAGTTTGCAAAGCAGTTTTTGTTATTTTTGGAAATTATGATATTATTTGGGCGCAAGTTATTTTGGATGAACTTTCTCCCAAAAATCTTGAAATGGCTGAGAATACTTTGTATCATGGAATCTATCTCACTCGAATTTTTAACTATTTTGGAGTGTATTTCAAAGGAGAAGAATTTGTTTCAAGAAAGATTTTTAATCACTCAAACATTTCTCTTATGAAAATTCCATTTTTTTTTCAACCTTATGAGATTCTTGCTGAATAGGAAGAGCATTTGGCTTATGAGGAGATGGAAGAGGAGGAAGAGGAAGAAGAAGAAGGGGATGAAATGAAAATTGAAGAAGAAGAAGAAGGTGAAACATCTTTGGAAAGCATTGATTTTCCTCCTAATCCATCCAACAAAACCCTTCTCAAAAACCAAAAGACCATTGTTGAGAATCAACGGATTCTTAAACGGTCTGTCGGTAAGAAGTTGGACAAAATTTCATCCAAGATGAACAAGTTTATTTCCAAAGTCAGCAAGAAGCTTGGATTATCTTCATCTTCATCATCCTCTAACTAGTTCTACCTTTTCGTTTCTCGTTGTTTTTGTTTTAGTTTATTTTGATTTGAACGTTCGTGTAGTTTTAATGTTAAATCATTGTATCTATCTATTATGCAATGAAATTGAATTTCCTTTCTGTTATCTAGCCTATCTTATCTCCAGAATAAATGTTAGTATATTATATAAATATATACACACACACACACACAAAATTATTCACAAAATCAAAATAAGCCATCAAAATTCACTGCACCATGTCGACATCCCCCCTATGACCATGTCGACATGCACTGGTCAGAAATGACACTTCATTTTAAATTTGACGTTATATCTATTCATTTCAAATGAATTTCCACACCTATAAATACCTATTTCTTCCAGAATTCATCACTCAATATTATTTCTTATTCACTATGTTTCTCATTCTTCTCACAAACTCGAATATGGCCAATCCAATTCATAATTTATGTGAAAATCTTGAAGAGACTCTTAATTCTTTCAAAAATATTCTTTCGTTCATTCTTCGAAACCAGCGACACTTAGAGTTGAGTCAAATGCAGATGATCGAGGAGCAAAAAAGGCATTTCGATGCAATACGATGGATGATTTTCTCCCTACACAAGGATAATGATGAAGGACAACCTCCAGTCTCTCTCGCTAATGATAATGAAATTTGGGATGCCATTAAAGCAGACCCTATATTTGGAGAAGAAGGATGGGTGGAAGTTCCTCGTAATGTTTGATTTGAATTGTTTGATTTGATTTTAATTGTTTGATTTGATTTGAATTGTTTGATTTGATTTGATTTGATTTTGATTGATATTTGGTGTGAAAAACATGTATAAATATGCATTGATATTTATATGATCCTCAATTAATTATCATGTCTATTAGTATAATTATCTCTTAATGTATCTATTATATATACTCCATTATATAGTTTATAAATGCAGGTACTTTAATCCAAGAATGATGGGGAGTTATATAGTTTGGAGATTATATAGTTTGGTGTTAGATGACAAAGGGGGAGAAATATAAAATAGGATAGTTAGGCATAGATTAAGGGGGAGTTATTAGATTAAGGGGAAGTTATTAGGATAGAAATAATATTTAATAAACAAAGGTTGTCGTCATAAAAAAGGGGGAGATTGTTAGTCCTTGAGATGATGGTTTTGATGACAAAAACCTTAGAATAGGATTACAAAATATAAATACTAACATTGTAGTTTAGATATATATGTATATGCGGGATTTAACCATGCAGGTACCAAGAATGAAGACTGTACGGTATAGATATTCAAGATATCAAGATTGAAGACTCATGAGTATTAAGAATATCAAGATTATCAAGAGTTCAAGATTTCAAGAATAAGTAATTTTAATTAGGAATCTTGTTAAAACTCCTAGAAAAGCACTGGCATCTTAAAATCCAATTTATTCATGGAATGGAATCCACTTTGAGCCCGTTAAAGTGATGGAACCCTAAGTAGGGTGGAACCTACGAAAAATCTAGTGGAACATTGTTTTGTATCCACTAACTTTTATTCAAAATGTTTTTAAAAAATTATATCTTATTTTCAAAATGATTTAAAACATTCCTTTTAAAAGAATCAAAATCATCTATCATGGTTTTAAATACTTTTAGCCTCAAAATAATCTTTAATTTCAAAATCAAATTATCCTTAGTTTTAAACTATCTTTTAATAATAAACATATTTAACTTTTAAACATTTATACTTAGATTTAAATATAAAATTATAAGTAAAATTTTATTTATACCAAAATATTATTCTCTATATTTATTTATGTATTTTAACTATAGTTAAGTATATTTATAAAAGTTTAAAATAGTTTTAATATAAGATAAAAGTTATTTTCAAAGAAAAGAAAACCACAAAAATTTCCTTTGGGATGTCGACATACCCAAGTTACCCATGTCGATATAGTGTCAGTTGATAACAAAATTTTGAATTTCAAAAGAAGTGTCTATTCGTCATATCCTTTCACGAATGGACATGGTTGTTGTTCTTCTATAAATATGGGCTATTTTCAACGAATTTCTAATCATATTTTATGGTTTTCACTCCTCTTCTTCTTTCAAATTTCTTTATACATATTGTAACGACCCGCCATTTTGTACCATTCAAATCGACAATAATTCACACATGTCGGACTTGAATGATGCAAAATAATAGATTGTAAATAAATTTGGAGCAAATGAAATACAATCACAGAATCACAGACATAGAAATATCAGAATAACTCGCAGCGGAAATTAAAATACCATAGTAGCTCATGAAGCTACTATAACAAACTCTCAAAACATAATACATAATATCAGTCTGAAAAACATATACAATAGAAATCTCAAATACATAGTAGTTTATAAATACCAGAGCTGAAATAGAACAACTGAAAGGGAACAAATAACTAGACAAGCAGAATCTCCAGCGATTCCTTAGCTCCAGAAAAGAAATCCAAAGCTAAGCTGTAAATACTCAGGCTGACCCGAGCGTAAAGTAAAACACAAAACACTCGAGTCAGGACATATATACTTATATAATGTAAACCAACTCAAGTGAACTATAGTAGAAATGCACAATAACTTAAAGGATGCTTGCAATCGCCCATCCATTAAGAATCAGTTAAACTATAAATTAAATACATCCCGTGGTTAAAATTTCAAAATGGTATTTTATACTTCGGAGTCAAATATCATTTCAAAATTCAATATCATTCAAAAATCCATTTCAAAATATCAAATATCATATCTTCCAACCACATTCATTTATTTAAAATACCATTTCAACACACATTTCAAATGGTTTATATTTCAAAACAAATTACTTTATTTTTAAATCATAAAATTGAAGTTATTATATTTAATAATTAAATTATTAAATTTCCAAAATTTTAAACTTCCAAAGTTCAGTCATTCACTTAAGTTTATCAAAACAGTGAAAATTTACCTTTCATAGCATTTAGAAAATGCTACGGAAAGTCACATTCAAAACAGTTCAATTTAACAAAAGACAGCATTTAAGGATGCTATAATAGGTTACATTAGTTTTAAAGAAACATAGTTAAATTCAACAATTATAGCACTTACAAAAAGTCTATAATAGCCTTTAATTAAATTTAGCCATTTAGTTCATTATTATCAACTACAGCATTTACAAATGCTGTAAAATCATTTACATTATAAATAATAGCATTTCAAAAGATGCAGTTAATTAACTTCAGATATTCAATATAATTTCACAAACAATTATAATTTTATTTAAATCATTTCAAACTTATAAAATCATATATTTTCACTTTTAAAACAATCATTCAAATACCCTTATATACATGATTTTATAATGTTAAATTTCCATTCAAAAATCAATATTTAATAATAATACACTTATTAAATTCTAACATTCAATTAAAATTCATTACATTAAATTTTAACTTAAACTTAAGCTTTAAATTTCAAATATAACTTAATTTCATTTTTATTTACTGAACTAAAAATTCACATTTAAGCCAAATTCACAAATTTCCAATTTTAGTTATATTTCCAAATTTCAACTTAAATATTCATTCATTTCACATTTTAACTTTATTCAAAAAAAATCATTAATATATTATAAAATCATTTTAAATTCATTTTAATCCAAATTATCATGAATTTATGATATTTCATATTTAATTTAAATTCCAATTACCACCAAATTAAAATTTCCCAAAATAACTTACATTTCAAATTCTCTAACCCCTATAATTAATTTAACTTATAAATTTTCGAAAAATCAATAATACTTTACAAAAATGTATTTTTAGTAAAATTTAAATCAAAATATTATAATATTTACATTTCTAAAATATTTTAAAATTTTTAGAAAAACATATTTTAACTACGGGTCTGTATTTCATTTTCTAGCCTAGGTAAAGTGATATGGGTAATATATCATTTCAACCCGTAATTTATAAAGAAAATCCAGGTTTTATCATTTCAAACCCGCAATCCCAAGTAAATGAAAAAAATTTGAAAATCGTTCAGGCCTATCATTTCAGCCCATAATGATTTTCCCTTATTCTAAAGTCCGTTCGGGTATGTATCATTTCAACCCATAGTGATTCTAATCTAAAGGGAACTTGCAATGTGATAAACTGATATAAATAACAGAACAGCATAATATAACAATAATATATGATATAACATGTGTTTAAGCATGGGTGAACATCATATAATCATAGCATAGCAGATATAATATGGTTACGCATTTTACAGATTCAAAAGTGGTCAATTTACTAGTTATATAAGTATACGATGTCTGGTGAGAATAACTCACTGGTTTAGCTGGAGATGACAACTACGAATACACAAAAGAGATCCACACAAGCATGATAGCACGACAAGATATGAGTGAGAGAGCCAAAGTATCAATTCCCTTGGAAACAAATCAAACAAAAACAATACAATACACACAAGCTTTCAACTCAAAACGATTAAACTATGCTAGAAATAACTGCATAAAACAAAGCTGAAATGCTTTGCACTTACTTCCAACTTTCATTAGGTTTAGCCACAAGTGAAATAAAAGGCTACAGCAAGGGTTTGGATCAGGTTTTGGTTTCCTAAGGGTCGGCCAAACATGGATGGAGATGGTGCAAAGGTGAGCATGCATGAAACAACACTAAACAACAACATACATGGTTTTCAATGCAAAGCAAGGCTCAAATAGGTCACGGTCAAGGCCATATGGGCACGGCCTTCTCTGGTGGGGTCAAGGGGATGATGTGGTAGAGGGTTCAGGTGAGGTTGGAGGTGGTGGAGGTGGCGGCTAAGGGGTGATGAAGTGGTGGATTGCATTGTAGTGCTCGACTAGGGGGTATTGTTAGAGTTTGGAGCATTTGGTGATGGATCTACCACCAAGTGTGGTGCATGGCCTGGCTGGGGTTGTAGAGGAGGTGCTGGAGATGGGCTCTAGGTGGTGGTGGAGGCGGAAGGGCAGGAGGAGGAGCAAGGCCGATCCTATAATGAAGAAGAACAAGTGCAAAGATCAAAGAATTCAAGCATAAAACAATGGAAAAAAGAATTTAAAGTTTACCAATTTCTCTCCAAAGCAATGGTCGAATTTTTCTTTCAGAAATGAGATGATAAATAGTTTACGTGAATGAGAAATGAGGTAGGTGGTTGAAGGAATGAGGAGTTATGGCCAATTGAATGAAAAGATATGGTTGAAATGTGAAAAGGTGTGAATACCAAAGGCCTTAAGAAACAAAAAGTCACAAACCTTTTCAAATTTCTCATATTTCTTTTAATAAATTTAAATAACTGAAAATGATTATAAATTCAGTTTAAATTCGAAATGTAAAAAAAAAAAAAAAGATACATAAATAAATAATAATTATATATGATTAAAATAACAAAATAGCACAGAAAATGCAAACTAGTCTAGAAAATTTGAAAATAAACAGAATCAACTTTGGAAAATTTATATGGATAAAAACAAAGATACTAACATAAAATAAAAATGCATTCACAAAAATAAATAAATAAATTTTAATTAAATAAAATTTAAATAAAGAAAATAGCTTAAAAATACAAACTAGTCTTTAAAAATTGAAAACAATTCAATGAACTTTGGAAAAAATTTATTATCACTTTAAAAATGTCTAAAAGACAAAAATATATGTAACATAACATATAATAAAAATTATAATAAGATATGAAAAATAAAATATTATTTATGTAGATTAAAATAAACAATATTGTTAAATAAAATAATTTACTACCAATATTGTAAAAAGCATAACTTTCACAATATAAATCGAATTTCAACGAAACGAATAGTAGTATGCTTGAAATTTAATATATTTTCATAATAAAAGATAAAATTCAAAAATTCAAATATTTAAATTTTAAATTTAAAAGTCAAAGTTTAACCAGATTGGCCAAAATTCCACTTTTTCTGGAAATATCCTATTTATTCAAGTTTGAAATTATAATTCAAACAAGGATCAAAATATACTTTAAAATAAAAAAGTTTTCATTTTAATAAATATAATAAAGTTTTCATATAAAATAATCAAAATAAACAATTAAAATAAATCACAAAATTCAGGGTTGTTACACTCTCCCCCACTCAAATCTTTTCGTCCTCGAAAAGAACGGGTAAGGAAAATAAAGAGAAACAAGATAGAAAACAAAATACTACCTGAAACGAACAATTCCGGATTCGAAGCACGAATGCTCTCCTCCATGTCCCAGGTACAACCTCGATTGAGATTAATAGATTTCCTTTTGAGCTGCTTCGTACCTCTGTTGACAATACGAAGTGGCTTCCTCTCGACAGTCAGATTAGGCTCAATATCCAAACTATCAAGAGCAAAAGGCCGGGCAATAAGAGAAGGATCATGAAGATGACGACGAAGGTGTGAGACATGGAATACATCATGCACTCCAGAAAGTTTTTGGGTAGATCTAAATGATAAGCCAAAGAACCAACTCTTTCCATAATGTAGAAAGAACCCTTAAAGAAGAAGACGGTAGGAAAATTAGGAGGAAAATAGGATGGAACACAAGGATGGACCAGTATACATTTCAATTTAAAATTATATTTACAACATTTTAAACATTTTATAACATGATGAATAGTCATTTGATTCAAATTTGTTAGTTCGAAGTAAACAATATTTATAACATTTTAAATTATTTAGAAAAGAAGAAGAAAAATAATAATAATAAATGATCAAAATATCCTTTATATAGTTCTTTATCAAAATACTTTTATAACTCGATGTCTTAACAGATTTATCCTCGTTCTTGCAGACTCTGGCCATGCGTTGATCAGGCGCAAGGCTAGAATTCTCCAAGTACTTAGTAGACATGTTTCAACACCTAGTAAAAATACTTAAAAATAGGTATGAGAAGTTCCGCTCAAAATCCAATGTCAAATGATGATAATACGATAGCAGTGGCCCGCTGTTGATCCAGTATTTACGTAATGGACACAAAACTTTCCAGAAGATCCTTCTACCTTCTAGATTCCATAAATATCGTAGCCAGTTCGTAAACAATGGATCATCGACCCCTGCTGCAGTGGTACGCTGCTGATTCAATGATTTACGCAATGGATGCACTTCCTTCCCGGAAGGTCCATAAACAACAGATCCTAGGATCGAAAGCGCCTCCATTGGGTAAACTAAAGAACCATCTACCCTGAAAAGAAATCGATGAACTCATGAGTTTAAGTCCGGACAACCATATCAGTTCGAATCCATTTCTGAATTCACCCAAGTCCATTAGGGTTTATCGGTCGAATCCATTCCTGGATTCCCCAAGTCCATCTGGGTCGAAGCATATCACTATACTTCTCCGGGGGGTACTTCCCATACCTCTTACATCAAAATATAATATACCATATATAGTATCCCTTCAAAATCATAGCTTCAAATATCGCACTTATATAAATTCCATTATATATAAGATTTCATTTTCAAATCGAATACTTTCCAAAATCAATAGTATATCAAATCACACTTATATAGACTTTGGTTATATAAGATTTCACTTTACAAATTTAGTACCTTTCCAAAAAGATAGTTTCAAATCAACTTCATACTTATACAAATCCATTTTATATAAGTTCGATAACTTCCAAATCAAGTATTTAGTAAATCAAGGTTCTCAATTTTAATTCATTTCAATAACATTTCAAAATCATATATGATTTCGCCTAATCATTTCTTCCAAATTACATATATTCAGTTTCAAAGTTTCTTAAAACAGTAGATTTAGAAAATAATCCAAATTTCCAAATCAACAAAATTTAGGTCAAACAAATTCATTTCCATTTCAAACATATATTCACTTCAAAACCATAATACTTCCAAAGTTATAAATCTTTCGAAGCTAAAATACTTGAAATCATTACACTTTGAAAATCATAACATTTCGAAACCATTCATTTGAAATCATAAAACATTCCTTTAATTCTTTACATTTCACAAATATTCAATTAAACCCAAATCTAAAATTTCCAATTTTAATTCAATTCAAACCATCAGTTTCAATTCAATTTAGTTTTCCAACAAAACCATATCAAATATTATCAAATTTCAAGTAAAGATTTGATCCACAAAATAAACTATTCAATCTTTAATATATTTCAAAGCTTAAATATACCATATTCCAAAACTAAATTTTATAATTTCATATATCTCAAATCTAATTTCATAATTACTTTGTTTTGAAATATTCATTTCATAAATCCATCATTTTTAAATAACTCAAATTACAAGTAAACCCAATATCCTTTTATACAAATATAAACTTCAAATATTCATTTGTCAAAATCAATTATCATTTCAAATTCACATTCTTTATCAAAATAAAGATTATATCATGTCCAAACCATTTCAATCATCAAAAAATATCTAAGATTGAAATCATCTCTTTTTTAAAACCCTCAAGCTATTTATTTCCATATGGAAAAAAACCAATTTACCATTGGAAAGATTTTTTCAAAATATATACTTTATTCAAAACATTTCAAATCTATATTTCATACCAGTATATTTCAAAATAGTCTTATTTATTTCACTCAACAAACAGTTTCAAACTTATATAAATCATATTACTTTATACTTTAACCATACCCAAGTAAACTTAAATTCTTTATCAAATACCTTATACTTTTCAAAATTTAATAGCTTTGAAAATTTAACCTTGATTTGGAAGTGCTCGAACCTTCAAAATAGTCGAAGAAATCATATTTTCAGTCCAAGAGTTGGAAATCAGTAACAAATCAATAAATCCATTCCTATAGATAAGGTTATACCAAAACAAATCTGAATCTCGAGGACTGAACATCGGCTTACTTTAAATCATTTCAAATATATATACATACCTATATCTTTTGAATATCAGACCATACTTTAAAATTTGAAATCAAAATTTGGTTTCATAAAATCACTCACATAGCAAAGCTATTAGAGTGGCCTCTCCCCCACTCAGAAACTCGAAAATCTATGTCGATAATGCATGTATTCATCACCAAAATTATTTTCCAGCAACACAAGTGGGTTCTGGACTTTTATTTTCTTGAAACTTCTTTGAAATCTCTTCGAAATCATTGGAATTCATTCGAATACATTTGGAACATTTCTCATTCGGAAAAATATCTTTAAATCATATTATCATTATATATTTTCCAAAATCCTAAAACCGATTTCAAAACACTGGAGTTCGATTCCTCGAAATTTCAAATTCAAAATCCTTTAGTTATAAATCCTTTTTATGTAATCAAATTCTTATAAATTTTCAAAATTTTAAATCCTTTCAAAGCTTCAAATTTTCATTTTCAAAATATAAAGAAAATCCTTATCGAAAACATTTCACTTTTATATCTAAAATGTGGCCATCCTTATCAAAATAATAATGTCGATATTTGCACAATTTCAAAATACAACCAAACACAAATTCCTAAGGATGGATTTCAAAACAAACAGAGATTCAAATTTAGGGGAACTCTAATCAACTAGTATTCTGGTTCGAAGATAAGCTCGAATGAAGATAAGATAATTTAATTACCAAATAAGAGATGGATAAGCCTTTATAAATCGCGGGTGACCTTAACCGGTCAACCATGACTTCATGAATATAATCAATTCGGAAATCTAAGGCAAATCAACATTCGATCACCAGAGATAGAATCCAGATATTGCACAAGGTAGATTGCATCGTAAACCGAGGATAAAAAAAATCTCCAGTTAATCAATGCCAATTGTAAAGGAGTTTCACCCCTTTACCAATCATTCAAAGATTTACGGAATCACTGATCATTATAGAGGTCATTCCAAAGTGGAGTTATGGAATGCTCCAAAATCAAAGGAATACCAATAGGGAGACAAGACTGGATTTCAGAACAAATGGAAGCGTTCTAAAGTTCAAGGAATCCTAATCAATAAGAATCCTAACCAAGAGATTTCTAACAAGGTGGATACCGAAGGAATGTAGTTTAGAAAATCTTGGTTTCAAAATAAGAAAATTTTATACCAAAATAATCTAGGGTATTTTACTCACAAAATAATTCGAAAAATTTTAAATACGCTCTCTCACAAAGAAAGGATTCTGAGATTGATTTCACTCATTCTAGGGTATTTCTACCCTATCTCTAATGAGTTTTTGCTCCACAGGCTATGGTTTGCCTAAAACCAAAGCTCTGATACCAAATGTAACGACTCGCCATTTCGTACCATT
The DNA here is from genome assembly GCA_030765085.1 of Allium cepa. Classification (NCBI taxonomy): domain Eukaryota; kingdom Viridiplantae; phylum Streptophyta; class Magnoliopsida; order Asparagales; family Amaryllidaceae; genus Allium; species Allium cepa. The sequence continues at coordinate 283,765,844 of CM060934.1, read as the reverse complement.
CAAATCGACAATAATTCACACATGTCGGACTTGAATGATGCAAAATAACAGATTGTAAATAAATTTGGAGCAAATGAAATACAATCACAGAATCACAGACACAGAAATATCAGAATAACTCGCAGCAGAAATTAAAATACCATAGTAGGTCATGTAGCTACTATAACAAACTCTCAAAACATAATACATAATATCAGTCTGAAAAACATATGCAATAGAAATCTCAAATACATAATAGTTTATAAATACCAGAGCTGAAATAGAACAACTGAAAGGGAACAGATAACTAGACAAGCAAATCTCCAGCGATTCCTTGGCTCCAGAAAAGAAATCCAAAGCTAAGCTGTAAATACTCAGGCTGACCCGAGCGTAAAGTAAAATACAAAACACTCGAGTCAGGACATATATACTTATATAATGTAAACCAACTCAAGTGAACTATAGTAGAAATGCACAATAACTTAAAGGATGCTTGCAATCGCCCATCCTTTAAGAATCAGTTAAACTATAAATTAAATACATCTCGTGGTTAAAATTTCAAAATGGTGTTTTATACTTCGAAGTCAAATATCATTTCAAAATTCAATATCATTCAAAAATCCATTTCAAAATATCAAATATCATATCTTCCAACCACATTCATTTATTTAAAATACCATTTCAACACAGATTTCAAATGGTTTATATTTCAAAACAAATTACTTCATTTTTAAATCATAAAATTGAAGTTATTATATTTAATAATTAAATTATTAAATTTCTAAAATTTTAATCTTCCAAAGTTCATTCATTCACTTAAGTTTATCAAAACAGTGAAAATTTACCTTTCGTAGCATTTAGAAAATGCTACGGAAAGTCACATTCAAAACAGTTCAATTTAACAAAAGACAGCATTTAAGGATGCTGTAATAGGTTACATTAGTTTTAAAGAAACATAGTTAAATTCAACAATTATAGCACTTACAAAAATTCTATAATAGCCTTTAATTAAATTTAGCCATTTAGTTCATTATTATCAACTACAGCATTTACAAATGCTGTAAAATCATTTACATTATAAATAATAGCATTTCAAAAGATGCAGTTAATTAACTTCAGATATTCAATATAATTTCACAAACAATTATAATTTTATTTAAGTCATTTCAAACTTATAAAATCATATATTTTCACTTTTAAAACAATCATTCAAATACCCTTATATACATGATTTTATAAAGTTAAATTTCCATTCAAAAATCAATATTTAATAATAATACACTTATTAAATTCTAACATTCAATTATAATTCATTACATTAAATTTTAACTTAAACTTAAGCTTTAAATTTCAAATATAACTTAATTTTATTTATATTTACTGAACTAAAAATTCACATTTAAGCCAAATTCACAAATTTCCAATTTTAGTTATATTTTCAAATTTCAACTTAAATATTCATTCATTTCACATTTTAACTTTATTCAAAAAAAAATCATTAACATATTATAAAATCATTTTAAATTCATTTTAATCCAAATTATCATGAATTTATCATATTTCATATTTAATTTAAATTCCAATTACCACCAAATTAAAATTTCCCAAAATAACTTGCATTTCAAATTCTCTAACCTCCATAATTTATTTAACTTATAAATTTTCAGAAAATCAATAATACTTTACAAAAATGTATTTTTAGTAAAATTTAAATCAAAATATTATAATATTTACATTTCTAAAATATTTTAAAATTTTTAGAAAAATATATTTTAACTACGGGTCTGTATTTCATTTTCTAGCCTAGGTAAAGTGATATAGGTAATATATCATTTCAACCCCTAATTTAAAAAGAAAATCCGGGTTTTATCATTTCAAACCCGCAATCCCAAGTAAATGAAAAAAAATTGAAAATCGTTCAGGCCTATCATTTCAGCCCATAATGATTTTTCCTTATTCTAAAGTCCGTTCGGGTATGTATCATTTCAACCCATAGTGATTCTAATCTAAAGGGAACTTGCAGTGTGATAAACTGATATAAATAATAGAACAGCATAATATAACAATAATATATGATATAACATGTGCTTAAGCATGGGTAAACATCATATAATCATAGCATAGCAGATATAATATGGTTACGCATTTTACAGATTCAAAAGTGGTCAATTTACTAGTTATATAAGTATACGATGTCTGGTGAGAATAACTCACTGGTTTAGCTGGAGATGACAACTACGAATACACAAAAGAGTTCCACACAAGCACAATAGCACGACAAGATATGAGTGAGAGAGCCAAAGTATCAATTCCCTTGGAAACAAATCAAACAAAAACAATACAATACACATAAGCTTTCAACTCAAAACGATTAAACTATGCTAGAAATAACTGCATAAAACAAAGCTGAAATGCTTTGCACTTGCTTCCAACTGTCATTAGGTTCATCCACAAGTGAAATAAAAGGCTAAAGCAAGGGTTTGGATCAGGTTTTGGTTTCCTAAGGGTCGGCCAAACATGGATGGAGATGGTGCAAAGATGAGCATGCATGAAACAACACTAAACAACAACATACATGGTTTTCAATGCAAAGCAAGGCTCAAATAGGTCACGGTCAAGGCCATATGGGCACGGCCTTCTCTGGTGGGGTCAAGGGTATGATGTGGTAGAGGGTTTTGGTGAGGTTGGAGGTGGTGGAGGTGGAGTAGGTGGCGGCTAAGGGGTGATGAAGTGGTGGATTGCATTGTAGTGCTCGACTAGGGGGTATTGTTGGAGTTTGGAGCATTTGGTGATGGATCTACCACCAAGTGTGGTGCATGGCCTGGCTGGGGTTGTAGAGGAGGTGGTGGAGATGGGTTCTAGGTGGTGGTGGAGGCGGAAGGGCAGGAGGAGGAGCAAGGCCGATCCTATAATGAAGAAGAACAAGTGCAAAGATCAAAGAATTCAAGCATAAAACAATGGAAAAAAGAATTTAAAGTTTACCAATTTCTCTCCAAAGAAATGGCCGAATTTTTCTTTCAGAAATGAGATGAGAAATAGTTTACGTGAATGAGAAATGAGGTAGGTGGCTGAAGGAATGAGGAGTTATGGCCAATTGAATGAAAAGATATGGTTGAAATGTGAAAAGGTGTGAATACCAAAGGCCTTAAGAAACAAAAAGTCACAAACCTTTTCAAATTTCTCATATTTCTTTTAATAAATTTAAATAACTGAAAATGATTATAAATTCAGTTTAAATTCTAAATGTAACAAAAAAAATAAAATATACATAAATAAATAATAATTATATATGATTAAAATAACAAAATAGCACAGAAAATGCAAACTAGTCTAGAAAATTTAAAAATAAACAGAATCAACTTTGGAAAATTTATATGGACTTGGAAAATATTTAAAAACAAAGATAATAACATAAAATAAAAATGCATTCACAAAAATAAATAATAAAATTTAATTAAATAAAATTTAAATAAAGAAAATAGCTTAAAAATACAAACTAGTCTTTAAAAATTGAAAACAATTCAATGAACTTTGGAAAAAATTTATTATCACTTTAAAAATGTTTAAAAGACAGAAATATATGTAACATAACATATAATAAAAATTATAATAAGATATGAAAAATAAAATATTATTTATATAGATTAAAATAAACAATATTGTTAAATAAAACAATTTACTACCAATATTGTAAAAAGCATAACTTTCACAATATAAATCGAATTTCAACGAAACGAAAAGAAGTATGCTTGAAATTTAATATATTTTCATAATAAAAGACAAAATTCAAAAATTCAAATATTTGACTTTTAAATTTAAAAGTCAAAGTTTAACCAGATTGGCCAAAAATCCACTTTTTCTGGAAATATCCTGTTTATTCAGCTTTGAAATTATAATGCACACAAAGATCAAAATATACTTTAAAATAAAAAAAGTTTTTCATTTTAATAAATATAATAAAGTTTTCAAATAAAATAATCAAAATAAACAATTAAAATAAATCACAAAATTCAGGGTTGTTATACATATTCTTACCATTACTCTGCCGAAATCAACATTGAATCTAACTAGATCATTTCTGGTTTGATTCTCTATAACTATCTCAACAAGATCCTCGGTGCTATTTAGAGTTATAGACTTCTTTGTAATCAACTTAGTGAGAAAGGTGTGATTGTAGCCTTGGAAATCAATCAAGTGTAAAGGTGTGATTTTAGCCTAGGAAATCTATTGGGTGAACTTGTTGCCCGTGAAATCAAGTATCTCTACCCAGATGATTGTGAATCTGGAGGGTGTACCTCGTAGCCTTGAAATCGAGAGTGTAATTGTAAAGATTGTTTTTGAAAGGAAATCCGTACTTGTGTGCGGGACTGGATGTAGAGTAACTCCGAACCAGTATAAAATCTGGTGTTCTTTCCATTACTGCTTTTACTTTATTTCTGCATCTGTGTTTGTTTCTGTGATCTTATCTGTGTCTGAATATTGCATACATTTGTGTTTAAATTAACATAAGCTCAAAAAGATTTAGTAATTCCTTAAAACACTATTCACCCCCTTTTAGCGTTTATCCTAGCCTTAAGATCCATAATCCGCATTCCTAACATAATGTAATGAAATGTAAAACAAATATTAACTATGTTATCAGATTTTAATTAGTTAAATATAAAGGTTGGAATCGAATTTAAAACAATTTATTTGAATCAAATTATAATTAATTGGATATAATTACAGTTGAAATTGAACACTATAATTATTGAAATAATTAACACTGAATTGATATGTAAACTTATTTTCATTAATTATAAATGTCTTTGCAACAAAAAATGATGAAAATTTGCTAGTTTATAAATATTGAATTAAAGGTGGTTACTTAATTTAATATTAATTTATTTAATTGACATGAAATTAGCCATTTTGGCAACTGTCTCAGATTTCAAAGAAACTAGTTTCATCAGATCCAAAACGGTGAATTATTATAGGATTTCACGTTTCGTAGCGATCGGACTTGTCATTTGATCGTACGGACTAGAAACGCCTAGAAATTGAAATCAACTGAAATCAATTTGAAATAAGCTGAATTTAACATAACTTCTTCATACGATGGAATTAGGACTTGAAACCTATTCCACTGAGTTTAAAAATACCGAAAACATCTATTTTGATATATGGGATGATCCATTTTCGTTTCGGAGACAGAATGAGCTTTTCGGTTATTTATCGTTCCAATCCAAACCAATCTAATCCATCCTTCTTTATTTCAGCTATTCCTATAAATAGCCAGTTATAAACCCTAACTCCTTCTTATGTTTATTTGCTTGTACGTGCAATTCAGCTGTCTACCTCTCCTCAATGGTAGAAACAGATTCAAACCTCAAAACCCTCAATCCAAATTAAAAATCAATTTCAAAATTTAAACTCCACAAACCAGATTGAATTATATATCATTTCGAAGCTCTCGACGAGCGTAATCCACAGCAATAGTTCATTTTTCAAACGGATTCATCATTTGACCAGAAAATCAGGATGAGTCTCGACTGTCAAAATCTAGGGTTTACGATCCAACGGTGGATCGTCGACCGTTGGTTGATCTGGTGTTGTCGTTGTGGAGGTGTTGTCGAGCAAGTCTCCCGGTGTTGTTCGCTAGTGCTCAAGGGTCATGGTTTTCCTAGAAACGCCGTGGAAGGTAGTGGTGGTGCAATGGTCGGGGAAGCGACCGGAGGTGGCAATTCTTTCGTGGAAGTGGCGGCTCAGCGTGGCCTTTGCATTGGCCAAGTCTGATCGTTGCGAAAGTGCCTGTGCGGCCGTGGAATTTGCGAAGGTAGCGGCAGCTATCATCAGTTCGAGCAAGGTTTCGTGTGTAGGGTAGTGTCGGGTGAGTTTTGTGGTGATGCGTTGATTTTGGATGAGGAGGTGACTTCTTTTTTTTTATTTAACTTCTATTTCAACTCGTTCAAATATGCATAGCTTTTGCATACGAGGTCTGTTTTACACGAGGTTTGTTCCTTGAGTATCGAATTAAAATTTCAGACATTTTGACGCTGGTTTGGACGAATTTGGAGACTGTTCAAATTTGGGACCTATTTTTGATTTTGATTTGATTTATAATCGAATGTGAGTGTTTTGACCCACTCACAACTTCTAAAATTTCTTATGTTTGTTAGATAAAATTTATAATGTGATTGGAAATTTATTTGTGACTGTTTGGTATATTTTGAATCGTCATCTCAGTTAATTTGAATTTGTTTGAATTACATTGTTATTTAATTTATTATTGAATTTAAATTGCCACTTAAATACCTGTTACTGTAAATTAGTTAGTTGCTGATATTTATTTGGTTGATTTGGATAATGATCGCTATGGATGCTTGATTGTTGAAATTTGATGAATGGATGTTGTATTTTATATCGTTATAAACTGCAAGTTCACTATGGGTTGTAATGACACATACCGAATAATCTATAGATTAGGAAAAAATCATTTTTGGTTGAAATGATAGACTCGAGCGATTTTATGGATTTTATTGTTAAATTCGAGATTGCGGTTTGAAATGATATATAATCATAAAATTCTAAATTGCGGGTTGAAATGATAAATATCTATGTCACTTGACCCTAGGGTGGAGAATTATATACGGACACTAGATTGGTTAAATTAAATGATCTTTGAATCCTTAATTTTTGAAATTAATTGAATGATATTTTGAAATAAGAATTTGATTTATATAAATTGAATTATTATTGGAATTAGTTTAGAGGAATTGCCTAAAGGAATTTAATTGAAATTTCAAAGTTGATTTTTGAAGTATCAATTGAAATTGACTGGAATTGAGTTATTAAAGTTGTTTGAAATATAACTTTGAAATGTATTGAAATTGGGTTTTGTGGTTTGAAAATGTGAAAATTTTCAGATATGTTGAAATAAAATAAATAGTTAAATTTATTTGAATTCCAAATTTCATATTGAATATAAACTGTTTAAAAATATATTATTTTAAAATTCCTGATTATTAAGATTTCAAAAATTTTAAACTATCTTAGCCTATATCAACTATATAAATTATTTTAACCTATTTTAAACCAACTTAATTTATTTTAAACCAATTTCACCATATAATTTAATTTAAATATAATTAATCAATTTTAAAGCTATTTAATCTATTTTAATTATATTTAAATCTATTTTATATCTACTCAATTATCTTAAATCAAGTTAAAATAATTTTAATCTATTAGTAAATTATTTTAGAGTGCTTTTACTATTTATAACTGTTTATAACTAATTACAACTATATAAAACTATCTTTCTAAATTTCAAACTAAATAAGGTAGAGGTGTTTGTAGTTGAAACCCTCGATTGTAAGTGAATATTGTTAAATGATATTATAACCTCAGTTGTGATTTAAATGTTGTATTTAATTGAATATGATGATTTTGAAGTAAGGATTTAATCTATTTTGGAAAATTATGATTAGGAAACAATATGATCTTCAAAAGTGAATATAATTTCAAAGTGAATATGATTTCGAAAGTATTATGGTTTTGAAAATATGATATTTTGGTATAAATTGTGAATTGACTTTTGAAATGTAAAAGAACCATCCGGTGTGTAATAAGCGATTGATTGTTAAAGAGACCAGGATCGGATATTATCATACTATTTGCCAATACCGAAAACCACTTTAACAACCGTATACGCGGTGGAGTATACGCGTGGAGATTTCATAATGAAGTAGGATGGTTGCGATGATTTCTGTATGAGGTATGACGTGACCCTGACTCCCATGAGTCAGCTTAGATGTGACTAAAAACCAATTGACGGGCCAAGTAAGGTCACTCCCCCTATCGGGCACATTCCTTCGACACTATATTATGACTTTGTGATTTATTTGGTGGCCACCCTTGATTTTTCATTAAGGAGTGTGTTTCGAGGTGGGCGGTAGTTGCGGCTGTACGTTACCACCAGTCCGGATGTGTAATTGGTTTATCTACCCTGGTATTGCCTAGTTGTGCCATGTTCACATGCCCTAGCGCGCCTTCTACGAGTTTGTTTTGTACCATACCTATGGAGTGCCCTTTGACGACGCCCAGTACGGAGAGATTATGGTACTGTATAGACTATGGTATATAAAATATTTGACGACCCTCCTTTCATTCCACAGAAAGACGTATCATAATTAGAAAGAAATAGATAGAAAATAAAATAGATAGAAAGAAAGAACTAAACAATCATCAGAATCTCACAACGGAATGGAAAAATATTTATATCTAACATCACATGGACATTACATAATAGTCACCATACATCAGAGTCGTTTAGTTTTACAAACATCAGATTAGACAGTCGTGATGACATGTCTATCCATTACAACCCAAAATGCAAACAGAGGTACTAATACAGCGAAATAGATATATATACATATAGATACGCCAAAGTCACCTTCTCAAGGCTTTCCTTTAAAATTCGTCAAGCCAACCTGAATCACTTGGCTACTCGTAAGAATTTGAGTACCTAAGAGTTTAAGAAAGGAGCAAATAAACTCCGGGTCATACATGGGTCTGGTGTGAATAAATGGTTTAAGTTGTTTAACTTGTAAATCATTTGAAATCAAAGGTATCTCGTAAGACTCTCGGCAAATAAACACGGACAAGTTTTTCCCTTACGATAACCAAAACATTTGATAGGAAATACAATTATATTATAATAATGTCTAGCGTTTTCAAATAAATTATTCACATAGGCGAAATTGTTACATTCATTAAATTCCAGCATACTAGGTATACAATCAAGTCCGAGGTCACTTATTGGAGATTGGATTCCACACAATGGCAGGGTTACTAGGGTACCACCCGTCACGGTACCTGTTTTAGATTAAAGTACCGAGGATCCACTCCGATCCCTTGCAACACAAGAGCTACCCCTTACTGGATAGTCCAAACAAGACAACCCCGCAGTTATGGCCAACAACCTCCCAAACAGTCGAATAAAGGGACATCTAGACATGGGAAAATCTTATCCTACTTGGATGCTACCCACTTAGCCTTGCTGCACCTCCCATGTTTTACCCATTCTCGGTTGATGAGGTTTGAGAATCTGATTATCTTTATAGCACACATATCTTGGAATGTTCATCTTGACGATGGTTTGATAGCATTCGTCCATACAAGTCCGTTCCAGGTCCGAATGGAACAGAAGGCACTATCTCCGTTACACTCGTTTTGGAATCACCCTCGGAATTAACGACAAATAGCCCTTGCATTCTGAATCTTCATTCCCAATCTTCACTTGAGATTTCATGACCTATCGCTTATTTTGGATCGATGTGGTTTTCGGATGACAATTTGATATCTGATCCCGGACTCATCGAAATCCAAATGTCGTCTTTCGGATATGTCTTAAGTAAAACAATTTAATTTAACTTTCAGAATACCATATGCACATAGAAATTCATCATAGATAACGATTCACATTTATCAACAGTTCAATCCAAAGCATTTCATATCACAGAATATTACAAATTAACATAATAGAGATATTAACAATCCAAAGCATTCAATACAATTTAACCATCCATAATATAGATAAACTGGCCACACCATTTCTAGTTAATTTAATTTAATCATAAAATAAATTAAATTAACTATAAATCCTTCTTAATTGTCCTTAATTAATTCCATGCCATTTACTATTATTTTAATTAATTATTGGAATTAATTAATTATCATTTGCAATTACTTAAGACCCTAATTAATTAAAGTTTAAAACATTTATTTTATCCATTTACTTAACTACATTATTTAACTTTTATTTGGAAAACACTTAGAAATTAAATTAAATAACTAACCTAATACGTAATTATCCTAAACCAAATTAATTTAAGTTCAAAACATTTTATTTACATGGCCACTTATTATCCTAAGGTTTTTGATTAATTAAAGTCTACAAATTACCTTGTTTAAATTTAGAAAAATTTAAGTTTAAAAACAATTAACTTCAAAATTCTTTGGCTTGAAATACTTGAATATCTTGTTTAAAAATCTTTCTTATGAAAACTTTGTTTGCTTCCCTCATTTTTATTTTCACTTCTTTATAAAACTTTGTTAATATATTTTTTCTTTACTTTAAAACTTTGCTAACTTACTAGTGAAACTGACCCGAGCCAAACCCTATGCTAACTTGAGCCCAAACTCAATCAAATTCCCTTCTCCTTATCTTCTTCTTCCCTCTTAAAACTTGCATACAAACCCAATACTTCCCCATACTCTCTCTCGTAAAGTAGATCCTACCTCAACTACAGAACCACGACCCAGATGCATGTACACACGTGCACGTGCACGAACGAAGAACACCGCTCCGACCATCATCACCATCGCTAGCAAGTCGTCGATGACATGCTCGATCGTCTCCACTACCCAGAACTTGGAACCAACCTCCAAATTGAAATCGAGCAACATGAACACCCATTGGGACGAAACCGATCACCAAAATGCTCCACGACCTGCCACCTTCGATCATCTAAAACCACGTCACCACGCCTGGAGCTACGCCAGACCCTCCCCTTCCTTTTCCTCTACCTTTGAGCAAGCCCAATGCCGCCATGACGCTGTATTTACCTTGAGAACAACGTCGACCCAAATAGGGTCTTAAACCCTACAACGTCGCCGTTCAACCACCATAGTGATCTGAAAAATCAACGACCATTTTTCCCAAGCGCCTCGACCAACAAGCTACCTCCAGAAATGACCCCGACCCACAATCTTCCACCAATCTCCTGAAATTGACGAAAATCCATTTTCCATTCAACCCGCAACTTCTACCCAATTTCAAACTTAAAAATCATGAAATTATAATTAAAAATCATGGTTTTTAAAAACGAATCAGATTATATATGAAAAAGTTGGAATTATGGAGGTCGAAATTTTGACATGTTTGGATTTTCACTGTACTTCCCTCTTTCCAGTAAAACTTCTAGATAATTACACTTAAAAATATTTTTTAAAATAAGATTTGGTTAATATAAACATATTTCTTTTAAAGATCATAACCTAAAAGAGATCGGGGAAAGAGAATTGAATTGAATTTTGAACTTATTTTTTGTCTATTAAACAAGAACAGAGGCATGCTTATCTATACACAGACATACAGATGCATATATACCAGATAAATACATTTATATATCCATGTAAAACATTTTCACAACACTACTACTATGATTTAGTAGATTTGGTTTTAAAGGGTGAGTGTTTACTCACTGTAAAAATTGTTTGAACAGATAGAGCTTTGCAAATTCGAAAACAGCTCTGAAATTTGAAACAGCAACTTGATTTTTGATCTGATAGTTGATTTTTGAAACTGCAGCTTGAATATGAATTTGAATCTAGCTTGCTTCAGTTTGAAACTTGAAGGAGTTGTTTGGTTTTTTTTGGTTTTAGTTTTAAAGATTTGAAAGATGATAGAATGAAAAGAATTGAGATATATATATATATAAGTATATACATTGTACAGCCTTGTTTCTTTAATTAATCATTTTATTTATTATTATTATTATTTTAAATGAAGAAACAAATAAACTTGACACTTGTATTTGCATGACATCCCTAAGCTTACAAATGTCTTTATGCATGTATTTAATATCTACTTATGTTTTTATATTATGTTTATATTTTTATTTATACATTTTCTTTTTTATTTATATTTATGTAACTTCAAAAGAAATAATATAAAACCTATTTATAAATTAATTAATAACTATATATATACTTAGTGTTTTTAAAAATGTAGAGTTTAAATCTAATTTACTTTTAAGATATACATATTGAATTTCAAATCATAGTTTTATTCAAAATTTACATATGAATAATAGGAAACAGATAGCACATTTATTTGTTTGAAAAGATAAGTTTCTAATTTAAATGATTATATATGAAGATTATCAAATTAATATCACCAAAAATCCCGGGTTGTCACAGTTAAGGGGGTATGGGTAACGTCTTAACGCTATTTTAATAGTTTACTTTACTGTAGACATATTATAATAGCGTATTGTACTACATAGTAGATAGTTTAACGGATCCTTAGGAGATGTGAATCCTGAGCATATCTTAAGTTACTACACTCACGTTAGACACTGGATAGGAGATGTCAAACACCGTAAACATCTCTGACGTCGTCAAACACATATTTACCATTGATTTAACTTACATAAGATCTTTTAGTTCTGACTTGAGTGTTTTTTCTTTTCAATTCGCTCGGGTCAGCATGAGCATTTCAGTTTTTGAAGACCTTATTTCTGAAGGACGAAGACAAAGATTTGTACTACTATAATTTACTATATCTATTCTACTGCATTCATACTGTTCCGCTGCATTATTTATTTATCTCTGATATGTGTAACTTTGATTCTGTGTTGTATAAATATAATCAGATGCTTTGTAAATAGCTTTATGAACTGTTATTTGATTATTATATTTTGTCATTCTGCTGCGAGATTCTGTTTTGTTTTGTTTTTTTCTCTTTCTTTCATTTTCTCTTATTTACCCCAAAATAATCTGCCCTTTTTAACGATTTGAGTTCGACGTGCGTTTCTGCTTAAAGCAAGGTAGGTCGTTACACTAATTACAATTCGAAATCAAATTGTCATTAACAAAAATTTTCCAACACCCTAAATTTATGAAAAATTTTGACAGTCTCCATTATACAAAGAGCCTTTTGCAATATGACAAGAGAGATAAATATATATACATCGACCCACATGGTTGGAAAACAAAATATAAATATCAATTTTTATATTTTGTGGTATTTAATCCAAAAAAGTACCTTATTTAGCGTTTCTTAAGCATTATTAAGCAAGCATTTACTTTAAAAGCAATTACGCAACCCAAATCCAGCCCGACAGCCTTCGGGTACCTATACTTACTCAATTTAAACACATAAGCACCAAAACATGAAAATTTACTAACATTTCATTCGTTTAACTAGTTAAACACATAAAACATAAACAATGCATTCCAACATATAATCATAAGCGTCTATATGGTTCTGATACTAATTTAATTACTTTCCATCGATCCACATATCATTTTATTCAATTCGAAATGGTTTACAACCAAATTTACTTGCATCCAATCCATTTTATATCAAACAAACCCATATCCATCGAAATTGATTAAAAATCAATTTATTCACATTCTATTTATCCATAGAATTTTATCTACCCCAGTTTACGTCAAATGACAATTTTTTATGCAAATTCGACGATATTCATAGCCATTTCAGCTCATAGCTGTTTTAAATTGATTCCAAATCAATTTATATTCAATTTTATTCCATTTCAAACTCAATCAATTCATTTGCATTCCATTCGTATGTACTCTCATTGCATTCATATCCATTTTATTTAAATTGCTTCCATGCTAATTTACTTATGAACCATTTCATAAATTTATTAAAGCCAAGCTTCTATCCAAGATTATTAAATTAAGTTAATTCATTTACTATAATCATTTTAACCATACAACTTAAGTTCTTTTCCATTTGCAATCAAATTCCATTTCCATTTTATAAATCCATTTCTTTATTCAATTCGACTCATTCCAATTTGATTTAATTCGCTCAAGTTCCATATTTAATTTCAATTCCAATCCACAAACCAATTTATTCACCCGAGTTAAACTCTATTTTTGTATCCACTGTCAGATTTTTATTCAAAAAATCACTCCATTAAATTTACTAGAGTTCAAATTTATTTCATAATTCAAATTTGGATTTTATTTCTTCACTTTAAAATATCATATCATTTTTATTTTGGGTTTTCTATTTCACTTTTGAATTTTATAAATCACACAACTTATTTTTCCCATTTCCATTAATTTTTATACTCGAATATATTCACATTTTATTATTAACTCAAGATTATACATCTACTTATAGCCTAAGTATATTTTTATTCCATCAAGTTCAAATTTTTATAAGATATATAAACTCATTTGTTCACACTTCAATAATTTCTACTTAAATTTTATTCCATTCAAAATTTATAACTTATGGTTATATAATTATTTCACAATTCAAAATTTATGTTTACTTCAATTTGATAATAATACTAATCCAATTCAAATTTTATAATTTATAGATATATAGTCACTTTATAATTCACATTTACATATTTAATTAAATTCCATATGATTCAAATCCAATTCACCTTTTTATTTAAATTTCAATTCCTTTTAACCAACATTTCAAAACCTTATTCGAGTTATTCATACTTAAACTAATTTCACTCCGTACAATTTTATTTTTAATCCATTCAATTTAAATCAAGTAATAATTCAATTCCAATTTCAAATTTTTCCACTTCATTACTTATATTTATATAGCATTTCACCATTCGAACTTATTATTGTCCCAATTCCCAATAAATTTATTTAACTTTCCTTAAGTGAAATTCAATTCGCACAATCTATTTCAACTTGCTTAAGTAAAATTTATTTCCTAAAACTCAAATTCCATACTTTCCTTTCTTACTGAAATCATCCTCACTTTATAAGCTCATAACATTGTTCCGAGGTTTGTCCCCAACATTATATATAAATTCCGGAATTCAAACACCCGGTATATATTTCAAATCACTTTGAAATCAACATATATATATATATACACACACTCCTTTTGATTAAACAAACCACTTCCTTTGAATTTCAAAATCAACCTGATTTTATCCAAAACAATTCCCCCAGAATTTTCGAAACAATGCTTGTTTTCACCGAAAAATCTCCATATTAATTTACTAAGGTAGCACTCTGTCACTTAGAAACTCGAAAATGAATACTGATGATCCTACAGTCATCACCAGGATTATTTTCCAGCGATTGAAGTGAGTTTATTGCTATGTCACTTCCAAAATCCATTTAAAACCATTTTTTCTATTCAAAAATATCTCCAAAATAATAAAACTATTATTTATCTTCAAACACGTTGGAAAATACTTCCAAAACACTTCGGGATTTAATTTTCTAAATTTTGATTTGAATCCATTTTTTAGTTTTTAATTCACTTGTATAATTCATACTTATACAATCCAATTTGGTTTTTATAACTATTCCAAATTTTAAAACCTTATTTGCTTATATATTAGTAAACAAACACATCAACCTACTATGATAATTTCTAGAAAATTATTCCTATCATGTAGCGCCCCACCTCTATACTCACGCTAGCCAGGGACACTACAGGGTAACGCCATCGACTAACACAAAGGATAAGGCTGTTGAGGAGCGACCATCCATGTAATTACTTTGTGCGAGTACCGACATGTCAGATAGTATGACATGCATTTCATTTCAAGAGGAAATCCGCCATATCAAATACAAACTCAATGCAACTACATAGTGGCTATGTGGTCTTCGAAAACAAATATAGAAATAAGCATAACATAAATCAGTCACAGATATCCATATCACAAAGGCGGAAACAGATATGAATATAACACAAAGAAGTGTACATCAGAGTAGTGGTCATATAAGATCCACAATATCACATAAGAATAGATACAAGTGCTAGACAAAAAAATATGAATACATCAAGGAGTCCCTATCTCGAATGTATAATGACAAAAACTACTAAACTAAGTAGTTAGACAAAAGTCAGATGATGGTCCCAGATAAGGGGTCCAGCAGAAGCACCTGTAACATCTCGGTCTAACCCGAGTATTATTTAATAAGAAAATAATAAACGGATCAGTCTTGCTATAAATATCAGATAAAACGAGATAGGAAAAGAGAACTAACAAAACCGTATGATAAAAATAATGCCAAACTATGAAAA
Organism: Allium cepa; assembly: GCA_030765085.1. Classification (NCBI taxonomy): domain Eukaryota; kingdom Viridiplantae; phylum Streptophyta; class Magnoliopsida; order Asparagales; family Amaryllidaceae; genus Allium; species Allium cepa. The sequence goes on along the minus strand of CM060934.1, from coordinate 283,750,048 downwards.
GTATACATTTATCAACAACAAAAATCATACAATATCTCAAGAATCTCATAACACCAAAAACAATGTCACATTCTTTATTTATTCACCAAACTAGAAATATTGACACATATATCAATGCCAATCTGAAATTGGTGAAACCCAAATTCTAGAAATCATCAACTAGAAATCCAGAAATCACAAAAGGGGAAGCCTATCACAAACGGGAGCATGAAAACTCACCAACATGTGCAAAATAAACGGGTCGCTAACCCATGGTCGCTAACCATAGAGCCGGTGCAACGACGTAGTACAATAACAGTATGCCCGAGGAACCTGAAACTCGAATAATTCGGAACAACAACGTAATACAATGGTATGTCCGATGAACCTGATAAGTCGGTACAACGACGTAGTACAACGGTACGTTCGATGAACCGAACTCCATAAAAGAACATGGGTCACTACCCCACAAAAATGAGTCGAAACTCCAAAGAACCAATAGGTCGTTAGCCTAAAAAAATGAGATGAAACTCAATGAAACGAGGTACAGTCCCTCATGTGTACAAAGAGACATAGCATATCACTAGTCTAAATCACAAAATGATCATCATTGATCAATATTGAATTACACTAAGCTAGTAAATAAATGAGTTTAGCTTCATGTCCCATAACCACTGGCTTAACTTAAATATTTATGAACGAATTGTAGATCTCCACTCGAAAATTGTCACAAGAGTTTCAATCGAACAAGTCCAAAAATTAACCGATAAAGTAAACGCAAGCGTTTCATACCACTTGTTTTGCTAAGCCGTTTAATTAGATTTTCTCACACGAACGAGGTAAAGGTTTGTGTATACTAATAGGTTGGAAAACAGTTTTATAAAGAGCTTTGTATTAAAAATAGAGTTGAAATCATCTTTTTAAAAGAGTTTGAATATTTACTACTAGTATAGAAACCTTTGTATTTCAAAGTGACAAGTCACAGAAATGATTGTAGAAACAATCAATCACCAAAAATTCACATACGAAGACATGAATCAAATCCATAGAAATCGATTCAAAATCCATCAAAATGGATATTCTCGAAATTTATCAAGGTCAACAAAGGTGATAACAACAAATCGGATCCACTAGAATCGATTAAAAATTGAAAATACACACAAAAGGCAATTGGCTGAGACAGCAGATTCAGTCTATTGGACCATAGTGGTCAGTCGACCGAACTATGCCTGGAAACTTTTGGTTTCCAAGTTCAGTCGACTGGACCATAAGGGTCAGTCGACTGATACTGGCTTAGGAAAATTCCTGGGCTCTGTTCACTCGACTGACTTCCTAGTTCAGTCGACTAAACTGGAATTTCCAATATTCTCAGCCTAGCCCCAAATGAAGGGCGAAAACCAAACGGAGGCGATCGAACGAGAAATGACCACCAGGGATTTATGCCATGCGACAACCCAACCTTATAGGCTCTTCGACACGCCCCAAAAACATGTCCAGATAACCATAGTAGGATTTTCATAAATTGGACAACAAGAATCAAAAATTGGAAAATTCACGAAATCCATTCAAATCAAAAGCAAATGAACATGAATAGATGTTAGGAATTCATACCTAACCACAAAGAAGGTTATAAACATATATGTGAGTTCAAAAACTAACTTTTTACTCAAAAACGACAAAGGAGAAGCTTGAAAACAAAGGAAAGATCAACTACTCTTCAACTTCAACTCTAAAAGCTCCAATCTAAGATCATAAGAAAATATTTCCTAAGTTAGGTTATAGGAAAGTTCTGAAATTGGAGAGAGATTGAGATGGAGAAGAAGAAGAGAATGCTTACCTAAGCTTCTCTTTGATTTTGGAGCTAGAACTTGAATTTGCAAAGGGAACTAGGGCTTAGGATTTTAGTTTTCAATCTCCTCCCCTATTTTTACTAAAGCTTGAAGTGTTAGGAAATGATGAATGAATGAAGAGGAGAGGGGGTGAAGTTAGGATATAAGATGAGTTGGTTAGTGGGCTGAAACCCAAACCCAAACCCAAACCCAAAGCCCTAAATGAAAACATCAAAATTTTACTCAACTCCAAACATATCGATGTTTATACTCAAAAAGGTTGCAAACACCATTTTGAACTCAATGGAAGTGGTCTCGAGTTCTAATTCGACTGTTTGCAAAAAGTAGCCTTTTCGGACTTAAATCCGACTAACGATGCTATATTTAAATAAAATATTTAAATATAAAATCGTAAAATATGCGGGTTGTTAGAGACTCCCCTCTTTAAAGAAATTGCATCCTCGCAATATTTATGAAGAAAATAAAGAGTAACAACCATAAAAGCATATCAACACAAAAGAAAAATTGAAATAAGAAGTTTACCTCAAATAGCATGGGAGAGTAAGTCTGGATGTGTTCGCTCGATGAATTCTCTAGATTCCCAAGAGCAATCCTTAGGATTTGAGGACCATTGAATTTCACAAGCGGAACATCTTTATTTCAAAGGCATTTAACCTCCGTAGCAATGATACGAATAGGATGTTGCTCATAAGTCAAACTAGGCGAAACTTCAAGCTCAAGAATAGAATCGAAATCTCTGAGGCATTTTCGTAGTTGAGAGATGTGGAATACGTCATGAATAGAAAAAAATTGAGTCGGTAATAAAAGGCGATAAGCCACGGAACCAATACGTTCGGTGATGAGAAATGGACCAATATATCGATGCGCTAATTTTCTCAGTCGACTGAAACGTACAACGCCCTTCATAGGTGAAACACGAATAAGCACAAAATCTCCCATAGAAAATTCTAATTTCCTTCTTTGGTTATCGGCATAGGATTTTTGTCTACTTTAAGCTTCTTTCATCCTATGGCGAATAAGGTCAATCTTTTCTATGGAATCATGAATAAAATCTGGGCCTAAATCCAGTTTCTCACCAGCCTCAAGCCAACAAGAAGGAGATCGGCATGGCCTTCCATAGAGTGCCTTAAAAGGTGCCATACCAATACTAAATTGAAAGCTATTATTATAGGAAAACTCAACAAGAGTAATATGATCTTTCCAACTTTCACCAAAATCAAGAATACAAGCACGAAGAAGATCTTCAAGAGTTTCATTCACACACTCGGTTTGTCCATTGGACTGAGGATGATAAGCGGTGCTAAAATTAAGCTTCGTTCCCAAAGCTTTATTGAAGACTCTTCCAAAATCTACTAGTAAAAAATGGATCACGATCACTAATAATAGAAGTTAGAACTTTATGCAATTTAAAAAATTCTCTAATATAGAGTTTGGCCAAAAGAGGTACTGTCCGATTAGACCAAATGGGAATAAAATGGGCAGATTTTGCAAGTCTATCCACAATCACCCATAAACTGTAATGGCCCGAACGTGAATGGGAAAGTCCATCAATAAATTCCATGGAGACTTGATCCAACTTCCAAATTGGAATGTCCAAAGGTTGCAATAACCCACCGGGCTTTTGATTCTCGGCCTTAACAAGTTGGCAAGTCATGCAATGCTTAATAAAGTTAGCAATATCATATTTCATTCCATCCCAATAATAAAGCCGCTTCATATCCGCGTATATTTTACTGCTACCGAGATGAATGGTAAATTTAGAATGATGAGAATCTTCTAAAATGTCTCTACGAAGATTACCAATATTTAGCACGATAAGTCTACCAAATTTTCAAATGCCGCCGCGAGCATCGATACCAAAGGCTTTCAACCCTTCAATATCAATTTTATCCCCACAATTTTGGCTAAAAAGAGCCAATTAGGGATGTAGCTTTTGAGCTTCGAGAATGCGATTTAAAAGAGATGGATGAGCCTCATGGCTACATAAAACAAGAGATGAACATAAATCGGATTCACGATCTTGAATGTCATAAATGGATAAAATATCGAGATCATTCCATTCGGATATCATCATGGAAACAACTACTTGTTGTTTACGACTAAGTGCATCGACAACACGATTTCCCTTACCAGGAGTATAAAGAATATCAAGATCATAAGATGAAAGGAACTCAAACCAACGTTGTTGACGCAAATTAAGTTTCTTTTGAGAAAATAAGTACTTCAAAGATTTATGATTGGTATAGAGAACAAATTTCTCCTCCAAAAGATAATGGTGCCAAATTCTAAGGGCGAAAACAATAGCCGCGAGCTCTAAATCATGAGTGGCATATCTAGTCTCGGCAGGCTTTAATTTTCTAGAAGCATAAGCAATAGCACGTTCCCTTTGCATGAGAATGGCTCCCAAACCAACACGACTAGCATGGTATAAACGATAAAGTCTCGGTTCCCGAAGGGAATCACAAGAATAGGAGCATCGGAAAGAAGTTCTTTTAATCTTTGAAAAGAAGCTTCACATTTGTCTAACTAAATGTATTTAACTCTCTTCGTTGTCAAACTAGTAAGAGGCATAGAAATTTTAGAAAAGTCTTTTATGAAACGATGGTAATAACCCGCTAATCCAAGAAAACTATCGACTTCCGCCACACTCTCCGATCTCTTCCAATTTCGAATTGCTTCGATCTTTAAAGGATCCATGGAAATTCCGGATTCGGAAATAATATGATCGTGAAATTTCACACGAGATTGCCAAAAGTGGCACTTGGAAAATTACGCTGTCAATTGATTGCTCCTAAGAGTTTCCAACACAATCTGAAGATGCTTTTCATGCTCTTCCTCGGTTTTAGAATAAACAAGAATATCATCTATAAAGATGATAACAAATCGATCAAGGAAGTCTTTGAAAACTTGATTCATAAAATCAATGAAATAAGATGGAGAGTTTGTTAAACCAAATGGCATAACAAGTCGTTCATAAGATCCATAACGAGTATGAAACGATGTCAAAGGAATGCTATCTTCTAGAATACGAAGCTGATGAAAACAGGTTGCTAAGTCTAACTGTGAAAAGACTCTAGCACCACTAAGTTGATCGAATAAATCATCAATCCGAGGTAAGGGATATTTATTCTTAATGGCAAGATCATTAAGCTTGCGGTAGTCAACGCAAATCCTAAGTGTACCATCGGATTTCTTCACAAAAACAGCTGATGCTCCCCAAGGAGAGGAACTAGAACGAGTCAATTGCTTCTCCTCCAATTCGAATAATTGTTTACGCATCTCCTCGTTTTCTTTATTAGACATAAGATAACGAGGATGAGTTATAGGCAGAGCTCCAGGGATTAGATTAATTCTGAACTCAATTGCTCGCTTAGGGGGTAATCCTAAGACGGGCTCAAATATGTCGGAAAATTCACAAACAACATGAATGAGGCAAATAATATCTTCCTCCTCCTCATCATCATCATGAGGGTTTAGAGAGTACAAGGATACTACCAATTTAGAATCCGAAACTTTGAGAACAATAGAAATCTGCTTAACATATTGGGGATGTCGAAGATATATAGTCCGCTTAGGACATAGGATATGGGCTTCATAACGGTTAAGCCAATCCATTCCCAAAATCATTCTGAAGCCTAAGTAACGCATGACATGCAAATCGGCACGGAAGGAAAAATCACATAAAATAATCTCAACATCTTTACAAAGCAAACTGAGTGTTGCGGATCCACCAACCGGATTCGCAATTCTCAAAGAAGTCATCGAAGCCATAACACTTAAAGAAAAAGTATTAATAAGTTCTTTTGATACAAAAGAATGGGATGCACCCGTATCAAAAGGAACTCGAATAGGATGATCATGAAACATAATAATGCCATCAAGGATAGAATGAGAGATACCTTGACCACGAGAAGTGTTACTAGGGGCTTGCACAATATTTAGCTTTCCCTCGTTCTTGCTTTGAAGTTTTGGACAAGAAGATAAAAGATGACCCAAACTTTTGAAATAACGACAAAAGATAGGTTTCAGACATCTATTATCGAAATGGTCCTTAGAACCATAATTGTAGCATTGCCCATGACTAGAGGTAGAAGTCTTTGCTACCGGAGTTGCTTACTTCCCTTTCTTGTTTGGATAAGGACCTTTGAACTTAATAGGCCTCTTCTTGTTGTTGTTGAAGTTCAGTTTGGCACCCACAACTTCAACATCATCTTCTTTATCGGCCTCTTCGAGTCGAAGAGCGATATCAACAAGTTGGTCGAAAGAAACTTCCAATTTCAGAAGTAAAGGCTTTTTGAGATTCTTATTCAAGCCCTAGACAAACCTTCGATTTTTCTTCAATGGAGTATTAATGTACTCGACCCCATAGTCAGAGAGGGATTCAAAAGATGCGACATAGTCAGTCACAGAATATTCACCTTGAACAAGGTCAATAAAACGCCGAGCTAAAGCTACTTTTTCAGCTTTCGGCACAAACTTCAATTCAAATCTTTCCCGTAATTGCTCCCAAGTAAGATTCTCTTCAATAATTTCAGAAATTAGAAGCTCATACCAATCTAATGCTCTTTCTTGGAGCATACTAGAAGCCACTTGGACACGATGCAAATCAATAAGAGTCGTGCGAGTAAAGATGCGATCGCATGTTCTAAGCCAATCTTGGATTTCTATAATGCTTTCGGAACCCTTGAATGGCTTTCCTCCCAAATTGGTAAAATCACTGCCCAAGCATGCAAACCCAGAATTAGGGTGAATAGGCTCTGAAATAGGTCTGACAGCTTGAGCATTCTATACAAAATCTAGAAGCTGTTGGGCAGACATAAATACTCCACCCTAAGTAGTAGCACTGGATTGACCGGCACCGGGACGCCTGGTCTAACCATTTCTCTTCTTTAAGAAAGAAAGAAAGAAGAAGAAAAAGGTTATTCGTAAAATGAATATCAAACAATCATGATTGATAAAACAAGGCATCATAAAAGAAAACAGGATAGAACGGGTCCTATGACTCGAACAAATCCTAAAGCACGATTCCTATGGAGGACTTAGGACGATGATCCTTGCTAGATTATTCTATATTGTTCCGAAGTTTGGCTCCGATACCATGTTGTAGCACCCCACCTCTATACTCACACTAGCCAAGGACACTATTGGAAAATGCCCTCGACTAACACTAAGGATAGGTTGTTGAGGAGCGACCATCCATGTAATTACTTTGTGCGAGTACCGATATGTCAGATAGTATCACATGCATTTCATTTCAAGAGGAAATCCGCCATATTAAATACAAACTCAAAGCAACTACATAGTGGCTATATGGTCTTCGGAAACAAATATACAAATAAGCATAACACAAATCAGTCACAGATATCCATATCACAATGGCGGAAACAGATATGACTATAACACATAGAAGTGTACATCAGAGTAGTGGTCATACAAGATCCACAGTATCACAAAAGAATTGATACAAGTGCTAGACTAAAAAATATGAATACATAAAGGAGCCTCTATCTCGAATGTATAATGACAAAAACTACTAAATTAAGTAGTTAGACAAAAGTCAGATGATGGTCCCAGATAAGGAATCAAGCAGAAGCACCTGCAACATCTCGGTCTAACCCGAGTATTATTTAATAAGAAAATAATAAACGGATCAGTCTAGCTATGAATATCAGATAAAAATGAGATTAGATAAGAGATGTAACGAAAATGTATGATAACAATAATGCCATACTATGAAAAGTATACACTTATCAGCAACAAAAATCATACAATATCTCAAGAATCTCAGAACACCAAAAAGAATGTCATATTCTTTATTTTATTCACCAAACCAGAAATATTGACGCATATATCAATGAAAATTGCGAAATTGGTGAAACCCAAATTCTAGAAATCATCAATTAGAAAATCAGAAAATCACAAAGGGGGAGGCCTTTCACAAACGGAGGCATGAAAACTCACCAACAAGTGCATCACAAACGGGTCGCTAACCATAGAGCCGGTGCAACGACGTAGTACAACAACGGTATGCCCGAGGAACCTGAAACTCGAATAATTCGGGACAACGACGTAGTACAACGGTACGCCCGATGAACCTGATAAGCCGGTATAATGACGTTGTACAACGATACGTCCAATGAACCGAACAACATAAAAGAACATGGGTCGCTAGCCCACAAAAATGAGTCGAAACTCCAAAGAACCAATAGGTCAATAGCCTATAAAAGAAATGAGACGAAACTCAATGAAACGAGGTAAGTTGTCCACGTAGACAAAGAGACATAGCATATCGCTAGTCTAAATCATAAAATGATCATCATTGATCAATAAAAGGTGTGAATTACACTAAGCTAGTAAATAAATGAGTTTAGCTTCATGTCCCATAACCACTGGCTTAACTTATATATTTACGAATGAGTTTTAGATCTCCACTCGAAAATTGTCACAAGAGTTTCAATCGAACAAGTCCAAAAATTAACTGACGAAGTAAACGCAAGCATATCATACCACTTATTTTGCTAAGTCGTTTAATTAGATTTTCTCATATGAATGAGGTAAAGGTTTGTGTATACTAATAGGTTGGAAAACGGTTTTATAAAGAGCTTTGTAATAAAAATAGAGTTGAAATCATCCTTGTAAAAGAGTTTGAATATTTACTACTAGTATAGAAACCTTTGTATTTCAAAGTGACATGTCACAGAAATGATTGTAGAAACAATCAATCACCAAAAATTCACATATGAAGACGTGAATCAAATCCATAGAAATCGATTCAAAATCCATCAAAATGGATATTCCTGAAATCCCAAAAAGAAGTTATCAAGGTCAACAAAGGTGATAACAACAAATCAGATCCACTAGAATCGATTAAAAATTGGAAATCCACACAAAAGGCAGCATTGGCTGAGACAGCAGATTCAATCGACTGGACCATAGTGGTCAGTCGATTGAACTATGCCTAGAAACTTTCGGTTTCCAGGTTCAGTCGATTGGACCATATGGGTCAGTTGACTGATAGTGGCTCAAGAAAATTCCTGGGCTCTATTCATTCGACTGACTTCCTAGTTCAGTCGACTGAACAGGAATTTCCAGTATTCTCAGCCTAGCCCCAAATGAAGGGCGAAAACAAAACGGAGGCGATCGAACGACCAATGACTACTAGGGACATATGTCACACGACAACCCAGCTTTATAGACTTTTTGACACACCCCAAAAACATGTCCAAACATTCATAGTAGGATTTTCATAATTTAAACAACAAGAATCAAAAATTGGAAAATTCACCAAATCCATTCAAATCAAAAGCAAATGAACATGAACAGATGCTAGGAATTCATACCTAACCACAAAGAAGGTTATAGACAGAGGTGTGAGTTAAAAAACTCACTTTTTACTCAAAAACAACAAAAAAAGAAGCTTGAAAACAAAGGAAAGATCAACTACTCTTCAACTTCAATTCTAAAAACTCCAATCTAAGATCATAAAAAAATATTTCCTAAGTTAGGCTATAGGAAATTTCTAAAATTGGAGAGAGATTGAGATGGAGAAGAAGAAGAAGAGGATGCTTACCTAAGCTTCTCTTTTATTTTGGAGCTAGAACTTGAATTTGCAAAGGAAACTAGGGCTAAGGATTTTAGTTTCCAATCTCCTCCCCCGTTTTTACTAAAGCTTGAAGTGTTAGGAAATGAGCAATGAATGAAGAGGAGAGGGGGTGAAGTTAGGATATAAGATGAGTTGGGTTAGTGGGCTGAAACTCAAACCTAAACGCAAAGCCCTAAGTGAAAACATCAAAATTTTACTCAACTCCAAACATATCGATGTTTATACTAAAATAGATTGCAAATGCCATTTTGAACTCAATGGAAGTGGTCTCGAGTTCTAATTCAACTATTTGCAAAACGTAGCCTTTTCGGACATAAAGCCGACTAACGATGCTATATTTAAATAAAATATTTAAATATAAAATCGTAAAATATGCGGGTTGTTACATTTTATATCAAAATACAATACGGGTAAAATTATTTCATTTACCCACCTAGAAACAATACTGTGTCGGTTTACCATGTTTAAGTGTTTAGAAACTCCTATCGATTTAGTGGTGTTCCACTATTCGATTAGAATTTATATATCACTCGACAGATAAATCAACACAGTATAAAACCATTTATATTTACTAACAAATACGTGCTCATATCTATTAATACACTCAAACTCATTCTAGGGTACGACTGACCCTATCTCTAATGAGTAATCCCCACCAAAGCCAAGGTTCTCGCTTAACCGTCAGCTCTAATACCAAATGTAGTGACCCGCAATTCCATACCCTTGTTTAACCCAAATTGTACGAAAGAGTTAATAACTGGGGTAAAGAAGAAAACGAGATAAAAGAAAATAAACAACACAGAATCTCACAATCACAGCGGAACAAATATAATATATGATAACAGATTTTTATATAAAAGAATCTGTAACAGTTTATATACTTACAATCATCAGAGTATAACAATCCATACATCAATTTAAACAGTTATAGTAACTTGTCCTCGTACAGCGGAAATGTAAACCAAGTACGGAAATATATCCATACTCCTCCAGCTTGTTTCCTGAGCTCCATAGCATTCTAATCATGAAACTGTAATACTCGGCCTGACCTGAGCATTATAATAAAATAACATCCGAATCAGCCTGGAAAACCAGCATGAGAAAACACACTCAATTTGACTTACTAACTTTTTTAAAATCCTTTGAAAAATATAAGCATCTCGTAAGACCACGTCACACATAAACACGACGGGTTTTCACCTTACGATAACCAAAACATTTTTATCAAAATCGTCTGATATTATAATAATGTCTAATCAAAGTAAATAGAAAATAGCTGAAATGCTTGCATCTCACGTTCTAGCATAATTGGGCACAATCAAAACCGCATGGCGCTTATTGGAGAATGGATCCCATACAATGACTGGGCCATTGGGTTACTGCACATTATAGTACACCTATAGAAAAATGTACCGAGGACCTACCTGGATGCCCTACTACACAAGATTGGCCTAACCTTAACCTGGATAGACCGAATATGTTATCACCCCGGGTGTTCCCGCCCTTAAAAATCGAGCGCTCGCTTTTTCATGCACAACCATATCCATAGTTTATATATTTCCAAGGATATCTAGAAAAGTGATAATACACCCTAATTGAGTGCGACCCACTTAGCCTTGCTGCATCTCCTCGGTTTTAGTCATTCCCGGTTGATGAGGCTTGAGGCTAAACGTTACCTTTCAAGAATAATTCTACTTTGAATGCTCATCGCCCTCCAATGATGATGTTTTGAAAGCATTCGTCCATACAAGTTGTCCTGGATCTGGACAACCCAGATCACCATCTTCGCTACCTTCACGATATCCATTCATAACGTTCAAACAAGATCGAAGTGGTTTTCGGATAATTAAATCTGATTCCGGCCTCATTGAAACGATTAACGAAATTGACCAATATTGATAGTCGGTTATTTAACTATCAAATAACATCCTTAAATAGTCACTGGCCTTATTTGATAAATTTCAAGACAATCATCTCAAAATATCTTTGTGAAGATATATATATATATTCAAAACACTTACAACATATTCAATATCTGAAAATAATTTCAAATACTTAAACCCATAGCAGGATATTTTTAAACCATTTCAACACTTAGAATATTTTCGAATTCAAATTACAACACATAGAAAAAAAATATCTCTACATAAATCATTTCATACTTAAAATAGTTTTCCAAAACCCTCTTTCCAGTACTTAGGAGGATATTTCATAACTTATTTCATCATCTTTGGCATTATTAATAAAACCCTTCTTACAATTTCCAAAACCGATTTATACTCTTTTATAAATCCAACCAACAGTTTATAACTTCTTTTATGAATTCAGATTTCATTTTCGAAGTTACCCTATTCAACATTTTTTTTTCTTCTGAAATTCCATTTCCTCCAATCCCTTACATAATTCCTCTTATCTGAATCATATCCATTTTATAAACCCCCTTACGAATCTCAAGTGAATTTATAAATAAATTTCAAATCACTTCAAAACTATATATATATATATATATATATATATATATATATATATATATGACAAGTATTTTTAAAGATTAATAATTTATTTTTAAAACAAGATTTAAGTAATTATTTAAAATATTGGAACTCTTTTTATAAACATGGATAACTCATTTTTCTATAAACAAATAAATTTTCACAGCCTGATTTTAAAAATTAGAATTTATTAAAACAAATATTAAATATTTGAAAAATCCACTTACCGAAGCACTTCAATCCTACTAATTTAAATTTCACAGTTTAATAAATAAAATTTCCTATTTTCTAAAAAAACGAACTTAACTTCTTACTAAATAAATACACACACACACACACACACACACACACACACACACATATATATATATATATATATTAAATCTCAATAACCAATTCAATTTATAAATCTCCTCGATTCATAACCCATCGATTACATTTCAGCATCTTGTTCATTTCCATTTTTGAAAAATAGTATCCACTATTTTTTTCCTAACCCTATTTCCATATCATAGTATAAATTCGCCCTACGAACTTATATTCCCAAATTATCATCTGATCGATTTCCTCTATTTATCAACATCGTTCATAAATTTATAACTCCTTTGAGTTTCACTGTAACAACCCTAGATTTTTTTGCATATAATTTAAATTTGACTTTATATTATTCTGAAATTATTTTAAACTTGTTTTAATTTAAACTTTTCATTTATAAATTTGAATTTTGATTATTATATGAATTATAATTTCAAACTGGTAAAATTGAATATTTTCTTGAAAAATGGATATGTGGTCAAAACTGGTGAAACTTTGAATTTTAAATTTAAATATTTGAATTCTTTAATTTTATATTTATTATGAAAATGGATTTAATAACATGAATATTGCTTTTCGTTTCGTTGAAAACGGATTTAAAATGTGAAAGTTATACGGTTTTCAATATTGTGTGTACCATATCGAGCCTTTACTACGAGTTTGGTTTTCTCCCGTAGCCCATGCGTATCTTCTCGTAGTCTCTTGATCAGGAGATATGCCGATATTGGATGGACTACTGGGACTATTATGTGTGAAGGGTGATATGGGTAGCCCGGAACGCTATTTAAAAGTATGTTTATTTTATTGTAGACATTATTATAATAGCGCAATATTACTACATAGTAAATAGTTTAACGGATCCTTAGAGGATGGGCGGTCCCAGACATCCTTTAAGTTACTTGTACCTTATTACAGTTCACTTGAGTTGGTTTACATTATATAAGTATATATTGTCCTGACTCGAGTGTTTGTATTTTTATTGACGCTCGGCTCAGCCTAAGTTATTCACAGATTTGGATTCAACTTTCTGGAGATTGGAATCACTGGTGATTATCTGCTTATCTAGTTTTATCTATTTCGGTTCTATTGTTCTATTCAGCTTGTACTCGGTTATCATCTTGAGACTTCTGTTGTACTTTATTTCTTATGTTGTATTTTATTTAACTCTGATATATTTATATAGTAGCTTCATGAACTACTATTTCTTTTACTTCCGTTGCATTATTAAATACTCTGTGTTTGTGATCTGTGATTATTATTTTGTGTATATTCTGAGATTTGCCAAATTTTATTTACAACGCGGTATTTTAAGCAATTCAATTCCGTCGTGAGTGTCTACTTGTACACTTATAATGGATGCGAATGGTTGAAAATACCGGGTGTTATAGTTGGTATCAAAGCTTTGGCTTTGAGGCAAAAACTTATAATGTATGGTAAATTTAGTCACAGAATCACTTTCATCCAAACTTGAATCTCTTCCTCTTTGATTCAAATTTCATTTGAATTTTGAAACATTACCTGCGGTTCCAAAATTCATTCGTGTCCCTCACTATTCATCTCCTTTTGATCCTGGAGTATCCCATAACTCCACTTCAAATAAGCTTTATAGTGAATTGGCGGTCCCTCCAATCTCAAGAATTCATTTGTAAAGGGGAAAACTCCTTTACAATTAGCATCGATTCACCAGAGATTTATATCTGTCCTTGGTTTAGATGCTAATATCTTTTTTTATTCCAAACTCTATCTATTGAGATCAAATGTTGATTTATCCTAGAAAATCCACATCGATCTTATTCTTTAAGTCATGGTTGACCCGGTTAAGGTTGCCCGCGATTTATTTAAGCTTATCCACCTCCCTATTTTGTTATTAAATCATGTCTTTTGTTTCCAATCTATTCTTCCAAACATTTTGAATTGTACTTGTAAATCGACATTAATGTTTTGTTTATATTGTGTTGTTTGAGTTGTTGATGTTGATTTGGGTTTCCGATTGATTTGTCTGATCAACGCTATCGATATGATTTCTAAAACACTTTGACAGAACAAACTAACACGATATTATTTTAAAGTTTGGTTAATGAAATAAATTTTGATATAAGTAAATTTATGGAACTTAATAAATTGATTTAAATTAATCATTTGAAATGATAATACTTGATTTATCATTTATTAGTCTATAAATGAATTTATGAATAGCTGTGTATAAATTGATTTGGGAACTGAAATGAGTTTAAAACAAGAAACTTGAGAATTTAATTTCCGATGGTTTCAAACGTTGTGTTGAAAGTTTTAAAAGGGTTATATTATTTAAAGTATTTTCTAATAGAAATTTGTTTCCAAGAAATTTTAAAGTTTAAAATTAGTGCTCTTCTCTTTGTCGCTGGAAAATAACTTCGGTGATAACTGCGCCATCATCGACGTTTGTTTTCGAGTTTCGAAGTGAAGAGACTGTTCTGTAGTCTTGCTACAGCTTTATTTTGGAAAATTTAATTGATTTGAATTTCTAAAATACGACTGGATTTATAATATATATAGATATATGATTTAAATTTGAATTGACAGATTATGTATATATATTTATTTATCTCTAAATAGTTTGAAGGAATCGAAAATTTTATTCTTAAACTTTATCTTAAAGAATCATTTCAATTATAAAAGAAAATCAAATTTTTAGATAAATGATTCAAACTTGAGATGAGGGAATTGGAAAGTTTTATTTGTATAATACTCAATTGCATTTAAATATAACTTACCCAAATTATACGGAAGTTAACAATGTAATTGGATAATATACAATATAAAAGGATTTTATAAATAAAATTTGAATGGTTAAAATAAATGTTATACACTTAAAGTTTAGTTATAAAATGATTAACAAGAGTAAATAGAATAAAAGGTTAATTGAATAATTTACAATATAAAATGATGTTAATGGAACTAACAATAAATTAAAGAAGTTATAATAAGAGTAAGTATAATGGGCATAGACGACAAAATATTGAGAGGAATAAATTTAACTTTAAGTAGGAATAAAGAAGAATTAAATTTATTAAGTACATTATGAGTATAATGAATTATTATTTTTCAAATCCATGATCTTAGAAATTGTTAATTTAAGATGATTAAAAGATAAGATAATAAAATTTGAGATAGTTAAGATTTATTCAACTTGTGTAAAAAATTATTATTTATTTAAGTTGAAATTTCCATGGTTTCTAACTTATTATCTTATTTTGTTTTTCAAACTATCTTTTGGTTGTCCTTATTTTTCCTTATCTTGCTTCGGGCTGGTGTAGGCATTTTTCTATAATTTTCTGTTTGGAAATCTTTCTATAATCTTTGATAATATCCACCTTGTTAAACTTACTTATAACAATGGTTATCAGGTATAATTTCAATCTCCTGGTCATCTTGTCTTAATCTTATTTCACTTTATCTTTTTCTATGCTTTCCCGTACCTCAATCCTTTTCGGGGACGAAAAGTTTTGAGTGGAGGAGAGTGTAACAACCCTAGATTTTTTTGCATATAATTTAAATTTGACTTTATATTATTTTGAAATTATTTTAAACTTATTTTTGTGTCAAACTTTTCATTTTTAAATTTAAATTTTGATTATTATATGAATTATAATTTCAAACTAGTAAAATTGAATATTTTCCTGAAAAATGGATTTGTGATCAAAACTGCTCAAACTTTGACTTTTAAATTTAAATATTTGAATTATTGAATTTTATCTTTTATTATTTAAATATATTTAATAACATGAATACTGCCTTTCGTTTCGTTGAAAACGGATTTAAATTGTGAAAGTTATACAGTTTTCAATATTGTGTGTATATTGAGTTATTTAACAATATTCTTTGTTTTAATTTATAAAAATGACATCTTTATTTGATATATCTTATTCTAATTTGTGTATTTATTTTATATTATATATATTTTGACTTTTAACTATTTTTAAAGTGATGTTTGAATTTTTCCAAAGCTTGTTGAATTTATTTTCTATTTTAAAGCCTAGTTTCTATTTTCTTTGCTATTTTCTTCATTTAAATTATATTCCATTAAACTTTATATATTTATTTGTGAATTCATTTTATTTTTATGTTATTATCTTTGTTATAAATATTTTTACAAGTCCATATAGATTTTCCAAAGTTCATTCTGTTTATTTTCCATTTTTCTAGACTAGTTTGCAATTTTGTGCTATTTTCTTATTTTTAAATTATATAATTAATAAATATTTATAAATATTTTATATTTTGTTATATTTTCGAATTTTTGACTGAAATTATTATTATTTTAAGTAATATAAACTTATACAAATAAATTAAAGGTAATTTCAAAAGGTTTTGACTTTTGGTTTCCAATGGCTCTTTATTTTCCAACCTTTCATATTTGTAACTTACTTTTCATCAATTAGCTTTTACTATACACATCTTTCAGCTGCATACTTTCATTACCATTCACGTATACTCATTTCTCACTTCTGAAACGAAAAAAAATTCGGCCTTGCTTGAGGAGAAGGTTTGGGTAAAAATTCTTTTTCTCTTCTTCTTTTGTTTATTTCCTATTGTTTGACATTGATTTGCACTTGGTCGGCCACCTCCTCTCCAGCCCCTGCCGCCTCCACCACCACCTGAGAACGCCTCCATCACCACCTCCTCTTTGGTCAAAAACCCCAAGTTGTGCCCCTAGTGATGATCCACCACCAAAGTTTCCACAAAACTCCACTTTTGTTTGCATATCCGACCTCTACCATGCATCCACCACCTTCCACCACCCATGGCCGCCACTAACATCACCTTCCCCACCTCCAGCACCACCTGGACACGTTGCCACACCATCCCGTTGGACCCCACAATATAGGCCATGACCCTAGTGCCTTGACCGAGCCTTGTTTTGGCCTTGAATCATGTGATATTGCCTTGTTGTGTTCCTTTCGCCACTACCCACCTTTGCACCATCAACAACCAAGTGTAGGCCGACCATACCCAACCAAAACCTGATCCAAATCTTTCCTTAGACCTGTAGTACACCTTATGGCTGAACCTGAAGGTTGTTGGAAGCAAGTGCAAAGCAATTCTACTTTGATTCGTGCAGTTGATTCTATCTTATTCTATCGTATTTTTGAATTTGAAACTTATGTTTTATATATTTGTTTGTCTCATGTATCCACGGAGATTTATCTTTTGCTCTCCCACTCAAATCATATTCGTGTTGTCGTGCCTTCAAAGATTATGTGTTGTGTGTTTTGGTTGTCATCTCCAGCTTAAACAGGTGAGTTATTCTCACCAGATAATATGTACATATATAACTAGTGAATTGACCACTTTTGAATCTGTAAAATGCATTATCATGTTACAGCTGCTATATTATGATTATATGATGTTCACCCATGTTTAAACACCCATTATAACATCTGTTACTATTATATTACGTTGTTCTGTAATTTTTATCAGTTTATCACACTGCAAGTTACCTTTTGATTAGAATCACTATGGATTGAAATGATACATACCCGAACGGACTTTAGAATAGGGGAAAATCATTATGGGCTGAAATGATAGGCCTGAGTGATTTTCAATTTATTTCATTTACTTGGGACTGCGGGTTTGAAATGGTAAAACCTGGATTTTTCTTTGTAAATTACGGGTTGAAATGATATATTACCCGTATCTCTTTACCTAGCGTAGAAAATTATATACAGGTCCGTAGTTAAAATATGTTTTTCTAAAAAATTTAAAATATTTTAGAAATGTAATTATCATAATATTTTGAATTTAAAATTAGTTAAAAATAATTTTTGTAAAGTATTATTGATTTTTTGAAAATTTATAAGTTAAATAAATTATGGAAAAGTTAGAAAATTTGAATGTAAGTTATTTTGGAAATATTGATTTAATTATAACTGAAAATTAAATTAAATATGAAATTATGATAAATTTATGATAATTTGAATTTAAAAATGAATTTAAAGTGATTTTATAATATATTAATGATCTTTGAATAAGGTTAAAATGTTAAATGAATGATTATTTAAGTTGAAATTTTGAAATATAACCAAAATGGGAATTTGTCAGTTTGGCTTAAAAGTGAATTTTAAGTTAAATAAATAAAACTGAAATTAAGTTATATTTTGAAATTTTAAACTTAAGTGTTAAATTGAAATTTAATTCAATGAATTTAAAATTGAATGTTGAAATTTAATAAGTGAATTATTATTAAATCTTGATTTTTGAATGGAAACTTTACTTTATAAAATCATGAACTTAAGGAAAATTAAATGATGTTTATAAATGTGAAAATGTATGGTTTTATAAGTTAAAAATGTTTTAAATAAAATATGATTGGTTGTGAAATTATATTGAATATTTGAAGTTAATTAACTGCATTTTTGAAATGTTATTAATTGTAAGGTAAATGATATTACAACATTTGTAAATGTTGTAGTTGATGATAATGAACTAAAAAGCTAAATTGAATTAAAGGCTATTATAGCATTTTTTGTAAGTGCTATAATTGTTGAATTTAACTAAGTTTATTTGAAATTTATGTAAACCCTATTACAGCATTTTTAAAATGCTGTCTTTTGTTAAATTGAACTGTTTTGTATGTAACTTTCCGTAGCGTTTTCTAAATGTTGCAAAAAGTAAATTTTCACTGTTTTGATAAACTTAAGTGAATAAATGAACTTTGAAGGTTGAAAAATTTGGAAATTTTATAATTTAATTATTAAATGTAATAACATCATTTTTGATTTAAATGAAGTAATTTTATTTGCAATATAAACTGTTTTGAAATGTTAATTGAAATGGTATTTTAAATTGAATAAGATGAATAATGATTTGAAATGAATGTGGCTTTGAAAAGATATGATATTTTGATATGCTAAAACGATTTGAAATGAAGTTTTGAAAAGATATGCTATTTTTGATATATTAAAATGATTTGAAATGAAGTTTTGAAAAGATATGATATTTTTGATATATTAAAATGATTTGAAATGAAGTTTTGGAAAGATATGATATTTTTGATATATTAAAATGATTTGAAACGAAGTTTTGGAAAGATATGATATTTTCATATTAAAATGATTTGAAATGTGGTTTTGACAAGATATGATATTTTGATATATTAAAATGATTTGAAATGTGGTTTTGAAAAGATATGATATTTTGATATATTGAAATGATTTGACAGGAAGTTCTGGAAAGATATGATGTTTTTGAAATGGTTTGGAATTAATTTAATCTTTATTTTGATAAAGATTTGGATTTGAAATGATATTCTATTTTGAAGTATAAATATTATTTTAAAAGTTATAATCGCAGGTTATAATAACAATTGGCTGGCAAAGAGACCAAGATCGGATATCTGGCATACTCTCTGTCGATACCGAAAACCACTTTGACTAACCATGTACGCGGTGGAGATTCCAGAATGAAGTAGGATGATGGCGACGTTCTTGAGGTATATTACGTGGACCCGACTCCCATGAGTTGGCTTAAGGTGGCTAAAACAGGAGCGATCTCGGGCCAAAGGGGTAGCTCCTCTGGTCGGACACATTCCTTCAATACTATACTCTTACTTGTGGTTGATTTGATGTCCATCCTCCGATTTTGATATGGGAGTGTGTTCCGAGGTGGGCGTATGTGGCTGCCGCATTACCACCAGCCCGTGTGCGTAATTGGTATATCTACCTTGGCATTGCCTTGTGTGCCGTGACACCTACCATATGAGCCTTTACTGCGAGTTTGGTTTTCTCCCATAGCCCATGCGTATCTTCTTGTAGTCTCTCGATCAGGAGATAGCAGATATTGGATGGACTACTAGGACTATTATGTGTGAAGGGTGATATGGGTAGCCCGGAACGCTATTTAAAAGTAAGTTTGTTTTACTGTAGACATTATTAAAATAGCGCAATATTACTACATAGTAAATAGTTTAACGGATTCTTAGAGGATGGACGGTCCCAGGCATCCTTTAAGTTACTTGTACCTTATTATAGTTCACTTGAGTTGGTTTACATTATAAGTATATATTGTCCTGACTCGAGTGTTTGTATTTTTATTTATGCTCGGGTCAGCCTGAGTTATTCACAAATTTGGATTCCACTTTCTGGAGATTGGAATCGTTTGAGATTATCTGCTTATCTAGTTTTATCTATTCCGGTTCTGTTGTTCTATTCAGCTTGTACTCGGTTATCATCTTGAGACTTCTGTTGTACTTTATTTCTTTTGTTGTATTTTATTTAACTCTGATATATTTATATAGTAGCTTCATGAACTACTATTTCTTTTACTTCCGCTGCATTATTAAATACTCGGTGTCTGTGATCTGTGATTATTATTTACTGTATATTTTGAGATTTGCCAAATTTTATTTACAACGCGGTATTTTGAGCAATTCAATTCCGGCATGAGTGTCTACCTATACACTTATAATGGATGGAAATGGTTGAAAATACCGGGTGTTACATTCACTTTTTATAAAGATAATCTCGTTTATAAAATTCCATTTTATAAATCTATTTCCTTATAAATTTCATTTATTCCACAAATCTATTTTTAATATCGATTTCAACTCCTCTTCTTATATATATCATTTAAAAATCCATCGTTTAAGAATCTTATATATAAACTATTTTAAAAATCTCTATGAAAAATATATTTTTCGAATGGTTAAATACCGACCAAAATCAATTATTGTTTTATCCCAACAAATTTCTTAAAAATAATCAAATTTTCGATATAAATACTTTTATATTCAAAATCTCCTTTTTAAATCCTTTAAAATTCCAAAAATAATACTTATGGTATTTTAAATACCAAAGTTAGGCCAGTGCTACTGTAGCATCCAATAATTCACATCACAACAATAATCTATAACACATTATCCTAACACATCATATATTATTATATATATGAAAACCAATCGATATAAATTTAAGGAATCCAACTGGATCCCTCCAACCCGTTTTCCTACATCCACATATGTTAATGCAACATAAAAATACCAGTCCCACTTCGAGGGGGATATCACGATATATAGCGTCATCTGCTATTATGGGGGGCGCAAGGATCTCATCCGCTAAAATATGCAAGAATATCAATCCAACTACTAATATATATACTACTATATATATTTAACATTCAACGGATAATAATTTATAAATTCAACCAGCATTCAACAATTTATTTTAACTATTTAAAATAAATTCTAGTATTCAGAATGAGTGAGAATTTTCTCACCTTGATTTTTGATTCGCGAATCACTTCAAATTTCAAATTTATTCCATTGCATAGATTCACAGCTACGATCCAAACTCGATTTGATCATAATCTTTGGACTTTGTACGATAATTTTTTTTATAAATTTTTATTATTTATTCCAAATTTAATCCTAACATAAATAACTAACCATATGCTTAAATTTTATTTACAGATTTAATTACCTCATTGACAAAACCCCATCTTCCCAGTGTTAGAGCTTCCAGGCATCACGGCCACATTCAAACCTAACTACATCGACTCCTCAATGACAACGCCCAACCTTAACAATCTCATCACCCCCCTCAATGGTCACGACATCCCCTCTAGTTCACGCATGCAATCATCTCTCCATTACTGCTTTGACATTCACAATCTCCGTCGCCTCACGTGCATCATCGGACCATCGCCATCACGTGGCCACCGATCCTCTCCATGCGCGAAACCAACTCTCGTGATCCCCTAGGAAAACTGCCGCTCGCCCCCATTTCCATGTGTGTGACCACTCGACTACCCACCTCTGCCGTTTCCTGCGGCCATCACCTCCCATCATTCTCGACTTCCCTATCCACACACGCAAGCACCGTGACCTTCCCTTGATGACATCGCGATGACGCGACCCCCTCTGCCTTTCATTCGTTGTGCTCGAGTTCGAGCGAAAAATGCGACAACGTCGTGATTTTCCCTTTTTTCAAATGAAGTCGATTTCCATTTTCTTTTTTTTCTTTTCGAGCAATCTAATTCGAATACTAGAGGAAAGAGAGGGATAATCGCGATTAGCCTGCCATTTTTTTAATTAGTTTCTTCTTTTTCATTGAGGAACAAGATTTTCATGAGAAATAAGCTGAAAGGAAAAGAAGGGATGAGTTCCTGACTTAAAAGAGATTGAGAGAAGGCGTGTTTGAAAAGGTACCGTGACTGAGGTGAAAGAAGAGATAGCCCAGTCCAATCAAATAAAAATAAATTGTTTTTTTAATTTTCAAATATCTCGATCTACGCAACTCAAAGTCTCGAATAACTACTGAGGCATGCAACTAGGCATTCATAATGTTATACCCCTACTCTGAACCCAATGGAACATGTTCCGTATCCTTATTCGATCATATGGAGAAGATAGCTTTTTGAACCCAATTTATTAAATTTCAATATAAAATTCAACACGTTTCTATCCCGCACAACCAAATGGTAATCCCAAATGCTATGAAATTTGAAATCAGATAATAATACACTATTATGGATCCAATGGAGCTAGTTTCGTTGAATTCCGAGACTGTGTCCCAGATCGCTATATTAACGTGTCGATTAAATCTACGATTTCCCAAAGGTTACGAAATCGCTTGAAATTTTAGTTATAAAATCTTACTAACTAAATTTTAATCCCAAATCCAATATTTAAAACCATTTATATAATTAAAATAGAACGACGAAAAATCCAGGTCGTTACAGTTACAAGCCCAGTCATTGTATGGAATCCATTTTCCGATATGTGCCTTTACGGTTTTAGTTGTGTACCTATAATGCTGGGATTTAATTAATGTAACAATTTCGATTATGATTAATAAGTATTTGTATCTTAGACACTATTATAATATCAAATAATTTCATATGAAATGGTTTGGTTATCGTAAGGTAAAAACTCATCCATGTTTATATGCACTGTGGTCTTACGAGGTACTTTTGATTTCAAAGGTTTTTATAACTTTGAAATCTAGTTGGGTGTGTTTTCTCACATTAACTTTCCAGACAGATTCGGGTGTTAACTTCTTATAATGCTTAGATCAGATCAAGCATATTTGAAGATTGCTCTGGATGCATTGGAGCTCAGGAGACGAGTTGGAGGTCCAAGACGTATCTACGTATTTCTTTGTATTCCGCTGTGTTGTCCATTGGTTATTTATTGGCAATTGTAAGGACAGTTATAACTGTCCGGGTTGAAATAGGTTAGTATACTCTAATTAGTGCATGTATATTACATTTTCTTTAGTTTGAAGATTTGTTGTATATTACAGATTATTCATTCCATTGTGAGATTCTCTGTTGTTTAGTTTCGTCTTGTCTTCTTTCTTCTCCTTTTCCCCTAACAATCCGGTTTCTCGACATTCGATTGTTCAACACGGAATACAGAGTGGAGGTATTAATTTTGATTTTTAAGGGTCGAAAATCCCGGCTATTACATAACATGAACTGTCAACATGCTAACTAAATAATTATTCATTTGAGCAAGTTATAAAAAATAGACAACAATATTTTTAGGAAAAAACTATTTAACAACTAACATAGGAAATTAATGTCAGATTGTAACATGTATAAATTGACATCAACTAATTTGTAGGACAAAAACTTATGAACTGATAAATTAAAGAGGAAAAAGAAATTGATCATTAAAGCACACCATGTTTGATTGTGTCATTTATTTGTGTGTGAACATGTCTAATTAAAACTCGAAAAAATTTACCAATTACTGTGAAAAAATTACTAAAGCATCTAGTTTAAAAAATAATAAGCTGATGTGGTAGTTTTTGGTTAGACCTGTATAGAAGAAGAAAATAATTATTTACGGATAGTGGGATGAGGATTGTAACAACCCGATATTTTCAACCATTCGCATCCGCACATGTCGGACTTGAATTGTTCGAAATACCGCGTTGTAAATAAAATTTGGCAAATCTCAGAATATACAGTAAATAAATAATCACAGAATCACAGACACAGAACCAGAATACTCGCAGCGTAATTTAAGAATAACTTAGTGGTTCATGAAGCCACTATTAATAGTCTCAAACAAGTATAAAGTACATAGTCTTAAACCAAATATAGTTTGAAATCTCCACAGAAAATCTCAATATTAGATTGTCTTGATTACAAAGCCTAATAAGAACTGAACAGAAACTTGATGGCAGCTTGAAAAGAGATGATCGGCAAAAGTCCAAGCTCCGAAGGTGAAGTCTGAACTGAAACTCAGGCTGACCCAAGCGTAAAATAAAACATAAACACTCGAGTCAGGACATACATACTTATACAGTGTAAGCTAATTCAAGTGAACTGTAATAAAGTACAAGTAACTTAAAGGATGCTTGGGACCGCCCATCCTCTAAGGATCCGTTAAACTATTTGCAATGTAGTAATACTTCGCTACTATAATAGTGTCTATTAGTAAAACAAACTTACTTTAAAATAGCATTAAGGAGTGACCCAATATTCCCCTTAACACGTAATAGTGCCAATAGTCTATACAGTACCGTAATACCTCCTGATCGGGAGGCTACCATACGATACTCCATAGGTACGACACAAATCAAACTCATATGGGGCTCGCTAGGGTAGGTGACACGGCACAACTAGGCAATGCTAGAGTAGATATACCAATTTCGCTTCCGGGCCGGTGGAAACGCGTAGCTGCTACTACCGCCCACCTCGAACAACACTCCCAAATCAAAGGTACACACCAAACAATCACAAAGTAGTAGAATGGCATACGAAGAAGTGCGTCCGATCAAAGGTGCTACCTCATTAGTCCGTCGATCGCTCCTGTTTTAGCCACCTTATGCCAACTCGTGGGAGTCGGGTCCATGTATTTACCTCAAAGGAAACGTCACCACCATCCTACTTCATTCTGGAATCTCCACCACGTACACGGTTGTCAAAGTGGTTTTTGGTATCGACAGAGAGTATGCCCATATCCGATCCCGGTCTCTTTACCAACCAACGTTATTATTTCCCATGGTTATAAAAATCCAAATAGTTTTTATATTTCAATAAAATACTATATTTGAAAATATTGAAAGGTGAAGTATAATTCAAAATCCCATATAAATCCCAAAGGTTTAGTCTTAGTTCATTTGTATCAATTTCAGCACTTGCAAGGTGCAGAATATCCTTTACAACCGATTTGAGTAAATTAAATATAATTTTAGCAAAATATAAGCCCTTATTTAAACAAATTTGACTTATGAAATCATAATTTTAGATAATCATTTAAATTACTCAATAATTCATGATTTTTATAAAGTAAATTTTTGCAAATATATATATCTAACTCCTTTATATTTACTTATTAAAATTTAGTGTAAAATTTCTATGAGTTTTTTTACAATTAAGTAAAATTCCCATATCCGAAATAACTAATTTCCGACTAATTTCTTATCTTACCTTTATTTCAAAATCAGCCTCCCATTTCTAAATCACGTAAAATTTCAACTTCCCTATTTTACTAATTTAACTATTTAATTCATAGAAACTTAACCTTTATTAATTTGCTTTATATTCAAGTTATCCAAAT
Source organism: Allium cepa (assembly GCA_030765085.1). Classification (NCBI taxonomy): domain Eukaryota; kingdom Viridiplantae; phylum Streptophyta; class Magnoliopsida; order Asparagales; family Amaryllidaceae; genus Allium; species Allium cepa. The sequence continues at coordinate 283,724,260 of CM060934.1, read as the reverse complement.
TTCATATTTTATTTCTCAACTTAAATTCCATATGTTTTACAAAACCAAATTTTCAAGATAAATTTATACTTTAAATTTCTAACATTCATTTACATATTTAACTAGTATAATATCTTTATACGTATAAATCATTTTTAATATGATTTTTAAACAAAGAATTATTTAAACATTTAATATTTCCAAACATACATATATATATAACCACGGGTCTGTATAATATTTTCTAACCTAGGTCAAATGATACGGATAATATATCATTTCAATCCGTATTTTACAAAGATAACCTGGGTTTTATCATTTCAAACCCGCAATCCCAAGTTAAATAAATAACTAAATAAATGAATAAATAAAAATCGTTCAGGCCTATCATTTCAGCCTGTAATGATTTCTATTCTACAGGGAACTTGCAGTGTGATTAAATAGTAAATTAATAATTAGTATAACAGCATAAACATAACAGTATAAAAATATAACTGATGATATGTCAAATTTAATAACAAGATTTTTAACATCATAAATTCATATCACGGGCAATTTAAAATATAAAATATAAAAAACTTACAATTACACTTGTTATTAATTTACCAATCTATAAGTATGTTTGTCGGGTGAGGAAAACTTACCTTTTCGAAGCTGAAGATTTTGGTTCAAAACTAAGATAACCACCCCGGAGACAGCGTACAGCAGGCACGATCAAAATTTAGTGGAGACGATGATCAGATTCAATTTCTTGAAACAAAATGAATAAATTAATTACGCGGATTTTAAATACAATCATCAAATTCATATTGGACATATCAAAATTTGATAATGCACTGGAATTAAATCGAATAAGAGGATATGACAAAAAATGGCTCAACCACTCCACCATACAACTCAACCCCAATCCCCTGGCTCGACATGATTTAATTAAAAAAATTGGAACACGCAACCTCACAAAAGGACTGAACAAAGTGGTGCAAACATAAATATTCAGACTTTTAACAAACAGTTGGTATTTATTTTCTCAAGAAATGCAGAAGAAATTCCAAACTTAGGTTCTAGTTTTGGACACTCATTACTGGGCTCGGCAACTCATTCACTGGCTTGTCCATATATGCACGTTACTTTTTTCAAAAATTTAAACAAAATATTATAACGTGCTAAATAAGGCTCATGCCTATGCATGCATACACTTAACTAAGGATGAGAAAATTTAGAAATATGCTATGATATCATGGATGCCCTGGAGCTATCTATTTGCATGCATGCTATTTGCGTGCCTGCATGCCCTCAAATTTTTTTCTTTTTTTTCTTTATTATATTATTATCCTTATAAAAAAACAGAATGCAACAGAGGAGATTGAAAAGAAAAAAAATGGTCTGGGCTAACCCAAAGATCGCACGCAATATTTCTTCCCAGATCACAATTCATGGTGTGGTCAAGGTGGTGCGGAGGGTCGAGTTTCGTGGTCGAGTAGTAAATGAAACAGGGAAATAAAAGAAGAAGAAAGCAAAAAGGAGGAAGGAGAAAAGATATTCAGCCATACCTGATATGTGAAGCTCACGCAAAGAAGAAGAAGCTGAAGCTAATATGAGATGGATCCAATTGAGGTGATGAGAAAATTTGGACGTGCTAGTGTATTAATATAAAGGGTTGCGTAAAAGGGAACGTGAATCATGGCATGCAGATTTTTTTTCTTTAGGCAAGGATAAAGGAATTTGGTATTAAATCGGTGATGTAACGTAAATCAAGGGAAAAAAGAATTGCGTGATTGATATTCTGACCAGAAGAAATGCGATGACGTAGGAAATAAATGAAAAATGGGTAGGTGAAAATAAAGGAGGCAAGCAGGAATTGATTGCGTTGGTTGATAAAAAGAAACGGCAAGAATAAAATTGATTTTGGTAGACTTTTGAAAAAAAATTGGGATGTGGATTTTGTAATTAAAGCAGCAAAATTGCGCAATTAGAGGGGTGAAAGATTTGGAAGCAATTAATTTGTACACGTTTATATTAGTAAGGAAGTAAATGGATTTTTTTTATAAATGCAAGAAATAAGGATATACTAACGGCTATAGAGAGAGGTACGTGAGGATTTTTTTTAATTCTACTTAAAAGTATGCGTTGATTAAGATGAGGGATTATAGGCAAGAATTTATTTAAAACAATTACCCTGTTGCTTTGATTTTGAATCAGTCTATTGAATATTTTCTTATCAATTTCACATGAGAGGTAAGGAAAGTTTGGAACAATTAATTACAGTTAGTAATAAAATTTTATTAGAAGTGTAGACTTCGTGAATTAAGGAGAACATAAAACGGCAAGCAATCAATTTGCTTCAAAACGGAAATGGAAACATGAAATTTTGAACGTATATAATTTAAAAGATGAAAACTTGCGGTGATTGAGGTAAAACAATAGGAAAGAAAGGATTTTGCGTTGATTGAAAATAAGAAACGGCAAGAATTTATTTGGCAAGCATTTGTACTCGTTTGAAATTATTAAGAAGAGAATGCATTGATTAATAAAAAGAAACGGCAAGAATTTATTGGAGCAAATAATTACAGTGGGTATGAATTAATCAGCGAAAGAATACGGTAAGTAATTATATTTTCTTTGAAATGGATAAGGAAAAATGATTTCTTTCATTATCAAAGGGGTGTGTGGTTTTATTCAAAGAAGAAATTTTTCATTGCAAGAAATATTTGATAAAGTGTAATGCGAAAATAAAGGAGGAAGTAAATTTGCGTTTACATGAAAATTTGCCTTGATTGAATGAGGCACGGCCAGCAGTAATTAATTTTGAATGATTGAATTTGGAAGGCTATTGCTAAAACAAAGATTCCATACCACATTTAAATGATTTATGAAAAAGAAACGTGTTATATATAAAAAATTCTTATTAAAGAAACTTGCGCTGATTTATACAAAGAAATGGCTAGGACTACTTGGCAAACATTTGTACTTGTTTAAAAATTTGGAAGTAAATGCGTTGATAAAATTTTCTTTCCTTTTTGAAAACGCAAAAATAAGATAAAGAGGGAAGGCGTTCATAAAGGAGGCAATAATTTATTTGAAACAAAATGGGATGCAATATAATTTTGAACGTGAGTTTTGAATTCTAGAGAAGTTGCGTGATTTAAGCCAAAGAAAATATGGCTAGAAATAATATTCATTTACCACTTAGAATTTTGAATGTCAAGGAAATTAGTATTTTATTCTAATTTAAAATGTATTTAAGCAAAATAAAAGTATGCAAAGATTTTATTTCTTAATTAAACATGATTTTGCTTAAAATTAAGTTATTTACCATTTCAACAAAATAAACCAAATTTCCAATTAAAGTTAATCCTTAATCAAAGTCAAAAATTCAGAAAACTTATATTTTATTTAAAAATTTAGGCAATGTTTTAATCAATTCAAAATTTAGATTTTTATATAATAAAGCCACAAAGTTTTATGATTAAAAGTGAAAAATACTTGTTAAAACTTCGGGCTGTTACAAGGATATAGTTTAAAATAGAGCCAATAACACAACATTTCTATCTTGTGAATCAATCCAGAACACTTTACTTAATTTAAAGATTACATTGACCTTACTCAATGATGTATTACATGAATTGCAAAAACTTGATAATAGTCAGATACACCTACAATCTGTCCACTTATGTTTTCATATGTAACATGAACTTGTCGACATACTAGTTGTTAAGTAGGTATTCATTTGAGCAAGTTATAAAAAATGGATAATAATATTTTTAGGAAAAAAAAGTATTGAACTAACATAAGCAAAGTATTGTTAGCCTATAAACATTTAAAAATTGACATCAACTGATTTCTAGGACAAAAACTTATGCACTGATAAATCATAAGAAAAAGAGAAATTGATCATAAAGCTCATCACGTCTAATTGTATCATTTATTTGTGTGTGAAAATTTCTACTTTTACTAAAAACCTAAAAAATTATTAAGTTATTGTGAAAAAATTGCTGAAATTTATATGTGCTTTATACTGCCCACTAATGTGAATGAACCAAAAGTATTGTATTACTAAAAATAATAGATGCATAGCAGACACAATAAAACTTTAAATCAGTCAGGATACAGCTATAGTCTATACACTTTTGTTTCCATATGTAATATGAATGTTAACTATTGATTAATTATTAATTTGAGTAGGTTACATTAAAAGGAATAATAATTTTTTAGAAAAAAATAATGATCAACTAATATAGCCAATTTAATGTCAGTTTGTAAATAGATATAAACATTTGATTCTAAGGGAGAGTTTTACATATACCATTTGATATATATATATATATATATAGTATGCATGTCTAGTAATTTTATTTTGAACATGTTTTTCTAAATTAAAAATATTATAATCTCATTATTACCAATTGTATATCATTGCAAATGGCTTATATGGTTTCTTCGTCAACCTGAGAGTCATTTCAACTAATCCTTTAATGGATCTAAACTTTCAGATTTGAACTCAAGGGCACTGAAGATTAAAAAAAGAACTTAATATTTTCAAGTTACGACTGAAGACCATAGTAGAAATTGAAAGTTTATTACTTTTTTTCTTTTACAGACAAAATAATATATTATCTAGTATACAATTACTTACCAATGTTGTTAAAATGCTACCACAATTTAAATGCACTACATTTTCTCTCAAGTGATAAATTAAACCGTGTTCCTTGTGTTTTACATTTTTCCCTAATCAACCAAAGAAAACTATCAATGCAACTAATATGGGATATTTAAACGACTTATAAAAGGAAAGTACCAACTTGTTATTTTACCGAAGGACTTATAGCATATAGCAAGATACTAACTAAATTGAGTAACATGATATGGTTTACCATTGATTGACCACCCTAACTTTATACTATGTGATCTTGCGAAGGTTAATTTCATTGAAGATAAATTCAGGGAAGATGAGTAAAATAATTGTACCTTGAACCAATCGAGAACCGATTTTTATGAAATAAGTTTTAGAACTTTCTAGATAATAACTAATATCCCGACAATGGAAGATTGGGATGTCTTGTTGTTCATCAAAACTACTGCAGCATAAATGATGCTAAAACCCTAATCCAAAAATTGATAATGATTGAATACGGTGAAATTACAAATAAAGGTCAAAAATAGTGAATCACGGTAAATTAGAGACAGATATAAATAAAAGAATGTTAAAAGAAATAAATTACCACAAATTGACAATATTTCTTCTGAATTTCAGATCGATGTCGTATATGTTGTAGATCTGGTTCGAAGTTGATGATGGATACTTTATTTTTAGGATGACGGTGATATCGGTTTATAGTCGATTGTCAAAATGGAAAATAGAACGATTTTATATGATATCTGATTTGGTTTAGGTTTTGCAATGAGATGATTAGAAATAATTGGTTTACGGTAACTGTATGAAATTTAGGAAAGTAGATGCTTCGTACTAGGGTTGATTTATATTTGTTTTTTTCTAAAACAAATTCCGAAATAAATGTGAAACAATGGGAGAATATAAGTTTAAAAAGGCTACACTTCGTTAGTCCACATATACAATTTTGAAGTTGTGTTTTTAAGCTTAAGTAATAGATTTCAACACGTAATAAAACTAACTTGTGTGTGTATATGTAGACTATGAGATGAAGATATGGTTTGCCTACAGGAGACTAGTGAGTTCTCGATGAAGGAAGGACTACACGAAGGACTGGTTCTATGTCCTTATTTATTTGCATTGGTATTAGATGAATAAAAAACGAAATTTAGAAGAATGTACATTGGTCCATAGTGTTTGTAAATGTCCTTGTGATAATTGGTCCATTAAAAGAAAAAGTGGAACAAAGGTTAGAACAACGGAAAATGCATTAAATTCAAAAGGGTTGAAAGATAGTCAAACTAAAATGGAGTATATGGCATGTAACAATAATGAAAAAAATTATGCAGTTAATTTGACAAATATGCAAAATTAAATTATTAATAAAATAGATATATTAAAAAATTTAGTTGAGTTCAATAATAACAGAAGATTGAGGAATAGAGCATAACATAACATAAAATTAACATGGGTTGAATGAAATGGAGACAAGCAAGTGTTATCCTATATGATAGAAAAATAGCAAACAAACTGAAAGAAAAAATTATCAAATGCTAATTATATATACTCTATTGTCTAGAACAAAATGCTACATCCAAAAGAAGCAAAAAACGAGGATAAAAGCAAAAAAAAATGTTGTGAATGCAAGGGGAATATATAGAATTATGAGAACAATGTAAAAAAAGTAACAAGAAGCCACGAGTTCAAACATCGGTTACGTTGGTGGGCATAACAACCCTGTGAATAACCTGGGGTATCTGTTTTGGATTCGGTGTATACTACCTCAAAGCTTACAAGCCCAAGATTTGGATCTTCATTTTTTGTCATTAAAAAAATTAGAAAGTGTGAGAAAATATAAGGGGCATTAATGAATGAGAAATTTAGATAAACCCGACTTAGATGGCAAGAGTACATGCAAAGTAGATCTAATATGCACTGGTAAGGAGACAATATAATATTTATGTTGAAGGAAAAAAAAAGAACACTAAAATTAAAGTGGGAAGATAATATTAAAAAGGATGTAAAAGAATTATGTTAAATAAAGGTATGACTTAGATAAATTTATTTGAAATATGAAAATTTATATGACCGCCCCTAATCATTTGAAAAAAATAAAAAGACCAAGATGAAGAAAACCGAACCAGGGATAGATTCTACTTTGCACCACCAATTATATTCAAAACCATGCACCATATCAATTTATATAACCTCATAAAAAGCGGACTACTACTGACCAAAGTAAACGGTAAACCGATACGTTGCTTTGTGATTGATAATAGTGGATAGTGATTGGCAATGAGCTTCTACAGTTTAAAGGTGTGTAGCCAAACATATAAAAAAAAGTATTATGTGAGAAGTTAAAGTAATATAATTTAGAATTTTCAACTACAATTTAAGAAATATATTCACTAAAACAACATAATAATTTCCAAAAAAAATTCATCAAATCGATACATTTCTCCCTTAGACACACACATATAACACACGCACGCATGCGTACCTACATGTGTGTGTGTTTGTGTTGTGTGTGTGAGGAATGTTCGATGGCACCCTCATTTGAAGCACCACTTTCATATTTTGAGTCACACAACTTTAAGTCTATGAAATTTTGGAATATATTCATATCATACTCAAGATTATCTCCACAAAATTTGAGTTCATTTAACTATATTTAACATGATAATCTTAATGTTTTAAACCAACAAATAAAAATAGATGTTTTAACTAATATCGACTTGTTATTTTGACGATTTTAGAAACTTCAAAACGATATCATATTTTGTGGAGATGATAGTCATAATATAGATTAAACATTCATAAAATTTCATAGTATTTAAAATCATGTAACTCAAAATATGATAGAGTACTAAAGGAAAGCTCAAAAGAGAGATGACATAAATGCATACATGCATATACATATGTAACGATCCGTGTTTTTAGCTATTTTAAATTTTTAAATTTTATGTAATTATTGGATAAATATGGGTAGAAATAAAATTTGATGATTTATTACTGTAGTTTATTGATAGTTAAGTTGTTTAAATTTAATTTTGGAAATTTTTGATTAATTAAAATTTTGAATTAATGTGAATGAAATGATATCAGAAATTGATTTAAATTTTATTTATATATAAATAAAGATGGTTAACATTCAAAATTGGATTTATATGTGAATAATTGAAAATTGAAAATTGAAAATTGAAAATTTTCATTTTAATTAACGAGTTAAAATAGTCATTTTACCCACTGTCTCGGATTTTGACAAAACCAGTTTCATTAGATCCATAATAGTAAATTATCGTAGGATTTCAAGCTTCGTAGCATTCGGACTTTTCGTTTGGTCGTGCGAGCTTGAAACGCATACAAATTAAATTAAAAATTTAAATAAATAACTTGATTCGAAGAGCTATCTTTTGCATATGATCGAACTAGACCTCGGTACTAGTTCCATTATGTTCGGAATCGTGGTAAAACACTATAAACGCCAGCCAGCACGCTTAGTTTGGAGTTCTTGACTTCGCAGGCCGATCTAGTCAGATATTTTAGAATTATTATAATATACGTATATAAGAAATTGGGATTCATTCAAATCTACTTTTTCCCCTTTCCAGTTGAATATCCCTTTTCTTTTATTATCCTTCTTCTACTCAAGCATCAAATAAAAAAATCAGAACGAACGACAGAAAAAAAAATGAAGATCGATCAATATATAAAAAAAGGAATCGATCGAATCGATTTAGGACAGGAAGCGATAGATTCATGGGGGAGGGAACATGCACGCGCTAGGGGGAGAAAGCACGCGAGCCTAAGGCTCGAACTCGATTCTCACATCATGGCGCTGGGTGGTGTTCGCGATAGGGTGGAGTAGATGGCGACGAGGCAGAATTGGAAGGTCGACAGATTCATGGGGTGGCGCATATGGACTGGTGGTGATAAGATGTGGACGTTCGATCCAAAAAAAAACGCACAGAGCAAGTCGTGGCAGGATAGGAGAAGCTAGGTGTAACAGCCCAAATTTTAACAAGTGTTTTACTCTTTTATTTTTAAAAGTTTGGGGTTTATTATATAAAAATTTAAAATATAAATTGATTAAATCATTGCCCAAATTTTTCTGAAATTTTGACTTTGGTTAAAGATTAACTCTAATTGGAATCTTAAAATTCTAAATTCAAGAAATATATACGTACAAGATTTATTTTGCGGTTGTTTTACGTATATTGATTTTGTACTTCTTAAAGTAAGTAATAAATTTTTTCAAATTAATAGGGTGTAAATAGGCTATTAAATTTCACGTTTAAATTGGTACGGGCTGTTTAGTTTAGATGGCAAATAAATGGTGCGAAATTAATGAAGTATTCTTTGAAGGTATATTTTACTAAAAATAAGTAACGTAAATAAGAAAACGTATAAATTTAAAAACGTTATTTTTGTTTTAAATTTGGGCATAAAATTTTGCGTCTGTAGTACGCATTCTTAATTTTTACCTTAGCTATAAATGGATAAATTAAACAGTAGACGTAAAATTCTAAGTGGTAAATAACTATATTTCCTAGCCATTTAATTTCGTTTAAAAGTTTGCTTGTAACTTTACGTGTAAACTTCTACACGTTTCTTTTCATGAAATTGTTTATTATAGTATATAATACTTGATTCCGCTTGGCCATTGCAAAAGAAATTATTACTTGCCATATTTTCTTTGGCTTAAATCACGCAACTTCTTTAGAATTCAAAACTCACGTTCAAAATTATATTGCATCCCATTTTGTTTCAATCAATCTTGCCTCCTTTATAACGCCTTTCCTCTTTATCTTATATTTTGCGTTTCCAAAAAGGAAAGAAAATTTTATCAACGCATTTACTTCCAAATTTTTTTAAACGAGTACAAATGTTTGCCAAGTAGTCCTGGCCGTTTCTTGGTATCAATCAACGCATCTTACCTGAAATTATTGAAAAGTTCGAAAATTTCCATTACAGTTCAAAACTAAAATATTGCTTGTTGTCCTTTTCCCTGTAATCGCGCAAGCTCCCCTATATTTATTTTGCAACACGCGTTCACAAAATCCTCCACTGCATATTTTTTTTCATTTGCGCAAAGCTTCATCAGGTAATGGCTACCAACTTCATTTCCTTCTTCTTTATTTATTTTTTTTTTATTTTTTTTTTCTTTCTTTTCTTCTTTAATTTGGCTACCTTGTGCTCGACTATTTCACCCTACTCCTCCGCAACCACCGCCAGCACGGCCCTCTAGGTGCAGTTCACCACCACCCCGAGAAAATATACACTGTCGAGCCTATTTTCCTCCCCATCCTTCGCATAAAACAGAACCACCCTCTCCACCACTTTGTCACCACGTGACTTCCGACCTATGAAGTGCAACCGCCTTCAGCCCCTCTCCACCACATTCACCTTCCACCTCCAAGTGCCGTTGCATTGTAGAAATTTGGTTTCAACTCCTCCCCAGCCTTTGCACACCAACGCACATATCAACCGTGCGTGTTCATATTGTTTGTCACCTGGGCTTAATAAGGAAGAAGTAAATAAATGTGCACGCGCCTGTATAAAATGCGCACGCACTTATATAAAATGATACCAGCCTGTATGACTAAATACCTATACTTTGATTTAAGTTCAAGCACGCACTTCAGTTGGATAAAAAAGGAATTTAGGCATGCACCATCCTTTGTATTTGAAAAACGGCTTATATTTGGGTAAACACCCCACTGACTTGAATGCTAACGAGTTTTCTAGCCTGGAGATTGGTCTATAGACGAGACTTAGGATGTGGGTCAGGTTGGGTGGTGATATGGTCGAGCATGTTGTGCCAATTTTCCTCTTATTTAGTTTCGTTCCAGTTTTGATTTGTTTCCAAATTGCTACGTCCGTAAATGAAATTCGAATACTTAGTTTTATTTATTTATCTTGTTTCAAGATTGGAATTAGTTTGTCTCATCTTCAAATATTTGATCGTGCTTTCTGTACTCTTCTTTCGGGGTAGACATCGTTGTTTGAATAAAATCTACAGCATCGAAAAGGTGAGTATTCTCACCTGACAACCGTACTTATATATCTGTAAATTAATAACAAGTGTAATTATAGAATGATTTTATTTCAATTTATTTGAATGTGAACCTACACATCATCAGTTATATTATATATTGTTTTATTTATGTTGTTACACTATTTATTTATTTACTATTTATCACTGCCAGTTCCCTGTAGAATAGAATCATTACGGGCTGAAATGATAGGTCTGAACGATATTTATTTATTTATTCAGTTATTTATTTAACTTGGGATTGCGGGTTTGAAATTATCAAACCCGGATTTTCTTTGTAAATTACGGATTGAAATGATATATTATCCGTATCACTTGACCTAGGTTAGAAAATATTATACAGACTCGTGGTTATATATATATATAAATTTTCTGGAAATATTGAATATTTTTAAATCAGAATGTTATAAGAATTTGTTTAAAATTTGATTAAAAATGATTCTTAAGCATAGTGATATTTTACAAGTTAATGATGTAAATAAATAAATGTTAAGAATATAAAGTATAAATTTATTTTGTAAAATTTGATTTGTAAGATAAAAATGGGTTTCAAGTTAAGAAATAGAATATGATGTTTTGGGTATAAATTTCAATAAGTAAATAAATAAAGGGTTAAGTTATCTATGAATTAAATAGCTAATTAAGTGAATACTTGAAATGGAAGTTGAAATAAATAAATTTAGAAATGTAAAGTGGTTTTAGAATAAAGGTAAGTTATGAAATTGATTTGAGATTAAGTCTATTTTGAAGTGGTAGTTAAACTTAATTTTTCGTAAAAATTTATAATTTTGCACTTGATTTTAATGAGTAAAGTATAAAGAAGTTAGACATATATTTGCAAATTTACTTTATAAAAATCATAATTTATTGAGTAATTTAAAGTACTGTTTAAAGGTGAAATTTTTGATTTTATAAGTTAAATTTGTTTAAATAAAGGTTTAAATTTTGTTGAAATTATATTGAAGTCTAAAATTTAATTTACTCAAATCTGTTGTAAAGGATATTACCGCACTTTGCAAGTGCTGTAGTTGATAGAAAGGGACTAAGGCTAAACCTTTGGGATTTTATATTGGAATAATAACTTCATTTTTAAATAGTTTTAAAAAGTAGTATTTTGATTTAAATATAAAACTATTTTGGATTCTTTATAACCACAGGTAATAATAACGTTAGTTGTTAAAGAGACCGGGATCAGATATGGGCATACTCTCTGTCGACTCGGAAACCACTTTAACAACCGCGTACGCTATGGAGATTCTAGAATGAAGTAGGATGGTAGCGGCGTTTCCTTTGAGGTAAATCCGTGGACCCAACTCCCGTGAGTTGGCATACGGTGGTTAAAACAGGAGCGATTCTCAGGCCAATTGAGGTAGCACCTTCGATCGAACACATCCCTTCGATTTTATACTTTGACTGTTGGATTGATTCGATGGCCACTTTTGATTTTCATTTTGGGGTGTGGCTCGAGGTGGGCGGTAGCTGCGCGCTACGCATTACCAACAGCCCGGATGCATAATTGGTATATCTACCCTGGCATTGCCTAGTTGTGCCGTGTCACCTACCATAGCGAGCCTTGTGCGAGTTTGGTTTTCTCCCGTAACCCGTGGAGTATTTAGGGTAGTCTCCCGATCTGGAGATGCGCTGATACTAGATGAACTACTGGGACTATTTACGTGTTAAGGAGAATATTGGGTCACTCCATAACGCTATTTAAAAGCAAGTTTATTTTAATATAGACACTATTATAATAGCAAAATTATTACTACATAGTAAATAGTTTAACGGATCCTTAGAGGATGGGCGGTCCCAAGCATCCTTTAAGTTACTTGCTTTATATACAATACACTTGAATTAGCTTACACTGTATAAGTATGTATGTCCTGACTCGAGACTTTATGTTTTATTTTACGCTCGGGTCAGCCTGAATTTTAGTTCAGACTTCATCATCGTTGTTAGGACTTCTGCAATCACCTTTCAAGCTGCTGTCAAATTTTCCTTTCGGTTCTTTACCTTAGTTTATGTAATGGAAACAGATAAATTTGGATTGTTCTATTGTTGATTCAAACTATATTTAGTTTTAAAGACTATGTAAATTTTACCTATTTGAGACTTTGTGAAGGTGGCTTCATGAACCACTGAGTTATTTTTAATTCCGCTGCGAGTATTCTGATTTCTGTGTCTGTGATTCTGTGATTTGATTTCATTTGCTCCAAATTTATTTACAATCTATTTCTTTGAACTATTCAAGTTTGGCATGTTTTAAATTTATTGTCGAATTTGAATGGTGCAAAATAGTGGGTCGTTACAATTGGTATCAGAGCCAGGTTAACTATAGCCTGATGAGCAAAAACTCATTAGAGATAGGGTAGAAATACCCTAGAATGAGTAAAGTCAAATCCTAGAATCCTTTCCTTGTGAGAAAACGTATTTTAAATTATAAAATGATTTTAATAAGGATTTTCAAAGAAGTATTTTAATATAAAAACTTTCTTGTTTTAAAATAATTTTTCCCACTACTTCTTTCCTTTTCTCCATCTTATATAATCAGGTCCTTTGTTAAATGCCTGTCCGGTTGAACTTTATCTTATCAAATCTATCTTGACCTCTATATTTTCCCTCTATTCTTAAATTCATTCTTGATTTATCAGGATGAATCGAGGAAATGCCATAGGTAGGGGACGAGGTGCTGACCCAGCTCCTACACCCGCTGCCCCAGTTAGGTTCTCTAAGCTTTGCAAAGAATATACAGAGCTTGGTGGCACCAAGTTCACAGGGGCTGAAAGTATCATAGAAGCTCAACAGTGGTTGAGAGACTTGGAGAGAATCTTCTCCGGTCTTGAAATCACTAATGCCCAGCAGCGACAATTAGCAGCTTGGCAATTAAAAGGAGCAGCTTTGGATTGGTGGTTGTCCATTACAGCTCACACTGCTGAGACTGACATCACTTGGGAACAATTTAGGTATCTTTTTCGGTTGACCAAGTATGGTTCAATTTCCTCCCTTTTGAAATCTATCTTATATCTCTTATCGTGCTTTAGGGATGCTTTCCTCGTGAAATGGATGCCCGAAGTGGGTAAGTCTCAGCTGTATCGAGACTTTATGGATTTGAAGCAGGGGGATATGTCCCTTACTGAGTATGAGAGGAAATATAATGAGCTATCGTAGTATGGTCTTAATCTGATAGACACCCCGCTGAAGAGAAACGAGAAGTTTTTTGTTGGTGCACGCCTCGTGTACTACGATCGCCTTATTACCCACGTGCATGGGACGTTCACCGCTCTGATGGACATGGCTATCAAGTATGAGAACCCTACCTCCAAGGCCCCTCCAGCTGCCCAGTCTGCACCATCTCAGTCTTCTGGAAATTCTAAGAAAAGGAAGTCCAACTTCTACCGTCATAAGAAGAATAGGACTCAGGGGCAAGGATCATCGTCTTCTGCACCCCAGAGGCAGCCGGTAGACCTTTCTACCATCACTTGCCATAGATGCCACCAGAAGGGACACCACGCAAATAGATGTCCTACTTTGGGTGCTGCTATTCTACCTCCTTCTCAGTTGGCTAGACGAGACCTCTGCCACATCTGCCTTCAGCTAGGACACTTCAAGAAGGACTTCCCTACTCAAAAGAAGGGCAACGCATCAGGGATTTTTGCTGTGACGTCTGCATCCTCCCCAGCTCCGCAGCCTGCACCCGCTCCAACTCCTAGCGATTCTCAAGGTACACTTCAGGGTTCTTTTACTTTGTTTAAATCTCATGTTCGTGTTTTATTCGATACCGGGGCCTCCCATAGCTTCATTTCTTTGGACCTTTATAATAAATTCGAGCATCGCCTTTTTCCCGAATTTGCTTCTGTGCCATTATGTGTTTCGAATCCCATCGGTGGCCCTACAAATCTTGATAGGATTTGTAAGCAAGTGAGGCTTATATATCTCGATCACCGTTTCACTGGTGATTTCTATGTTTTAGGGTTTGACGCTTTCGATCTTCTACATGGGGATGATTGGTTGGATAGGCATGATGCCCGTATCTCTTGTAGTTCTCAAATTGTTTCCCTTAAAGATGATTTTGGAAATCCGTTAGATATCCAGTGTAGTTTGCCTCAAGATTTCACTGGTAGTTTCATTTATTTTTTGGATTCATCCCCTAGTGACCTTGACTAGACTCATGTGGTCAGACTTTATCCCGATGTATTTCGTGAAGTCACTTCTTTACTCCCAAAAGGGGGAACCGACTTCCGTATCGACCTTATTTCGGGACCTCGACCTGTAGTTCTTCCACCCAGAAGAATGACACCCTGCGAGAAGGTTGAGTTAAGGAAGCAAATTCAGGATTTGTTCGCCAGGGGTCTGATCAGACCTAGTTTTTCCGAATGGGGAGCAGCTGTAGTTTTCGTCACCAAGTCTGATGGTTCTCTCAGGATGTGTGTTGATTACAGAGAGCTAAATAAACTCACTATGAAGAACAGATATCCCATGCCTCGCATAAATGATATGTTCGATCAGCTTTATGGAGCGACTGTTTTCTCTCAGCTGGATCTTGCCACAGGTTTCCACCAACTCAGAGTTGCTGAGGAGAGCATTCCCAAAACTGCTTTCCATACCGAGAATGGTTTCTTTGAATGGCCAGTTATGCCTTTTGGATTGACAAACGGTCTTGCCTTCTTTGTCGACTTAATGAATCGTGTCTTTCGAGATGTGCTCAATAAATTTGTTCTTGTCTTTATTGACGATATCCTTATCTTCTCAAAGACAAAGGAAGAGCACGAGTCACATTTGAAGTATGTTCTAGAGACTCTTCGAAAACATCAATTAAAGGCTAAATTTTTGAAATGCCATTTCTGGGAAGAGGAAGTCTGATTTATCGGACATATTGTCTCTAGTGAAGGAGTCTCCATTGATCCGGTCAAGATCGTTGCGATCAAAGTAAGTCTTTCCTCTTTTCTCTTCCTAAATTTAATATCTCTATCTTGTAACGACCCGTTGAAATTAATAATATTTAATAAATTAAATTAATATAATTTCTAATTTGTTTAAGAATAAATGTAGAAATTTGGTATAGTAGTTGTAACCTAGTGTAACAATAAAATTTTATGACAATAGATTTGGATAATGTAATTTGTCACTTTTTGTTAAAAGTAAATTTTAAGAAATCAATAAATGTTGAATTGAGAATATTAATAAAAAAATATTAACTAAAATGAGATTCATTAATATAAAATCAGTAGTGAAGATGTCACCTTTGGTTGTAATAAAGGTGAATGCTATTAGTGGATGTCAACACTTAATAAAATTTATTTAGAATAAAAAGAATTTAAATGCATGTTTGAATAGAGTATTAAATTGATAGATTAAGCGTAAGTAATTAGAATTTAACCCTATAAGATATGGAACTGAATGTATGAATATAATTTTGTAGAAATGGTTAATTAACAACTTATTTGTGCATACCCAATTTAATATAAATAACAAAAGGGCTAGCACTTGATGTGCCTAAGTATTAATATATTGGAACTATAATAAAATAGAGAGTTTGGTAGTAAATAGAAATAAAAAGACCGTTATTAACTAGTAAATTAATAAATGGATTCTAACAATAGGTGGTAATTAATGCGTGTATATTGGGCATTTGCGGATTACCAATTTTTCTACCTATTCATATAATTTATTTATGTAAATCTAAACCTATGGCAACATTTTGTTAGTAAATGTTGGAAGTGAATTTGAATATATCAAAGGATAACAAGTGTTTAGGTTAACCATTTATTCTATTTAGTTAAGAAGGGAAATAGATTGAAATAAAGCTAATTTAATTTTTTTTGGTTGTTAATGGGTATAGTTAAATAAGGAGAAGTTATAGGAAATAAAACGCGCACTAATGAGATGTAATATACTTCCAAAGTTATTTATACCCACAAATAGGTTAATTACTGTATAGAAAGAGTCTAAATCAATAAATGAATTTATTAAGATTACATTTATAATTTTATAACCTTTATGCTGATTTAAGTTCAATTAATTTATTTGATTAAATAGTGCAGTAGCGTAGTTTTGTGCGGTAGTTGAAATAGCTAATTCTTTTAGGTGAAGTTAAGGCTAATTCTATGTATATATTTGACCTATTGTTGATATAGATTCTAGGAAGCAGGATCTATTAATTAAATGGAGTATTAGATTCAATAATTGCATTTATCGCATAAATAAAGAGAATATAACGGTTAAAATTGGCGTTATTGAAATTAAAAAGGAATGGGGAAAAAATAATTTGAAATCATTGCAATAGATATTAATTTAAGGTTACCTTAAATAAATTAAGGTAATAAATGGAGGATAGTGTAAATATCTTTATAATACGATGATTTGTGCAGTTAGGGTAGTTTTGATTTGTCACTTAAGATGGAGGATTTTTATAAAATGTAATAAATGCAGTTTAAATTAAGGCATTGACGTTTGGGTATTTAAGAAGTGATAAACTAAAATTTATTTATTTATTTGAAAATTTGAAATCCAATTTGTGGATTTATTACAAATAAGTGAAATTTGTGTTTAACCATTACATCGATAGGAATAAATTAAATTTAAGGTTATATTAATAAAATTTGGACTAGAGAAATGATATGAATCGGTTTTAGAAGCCTTAAATATAAAATGGGAAGTAGACGAGATTTCACGTTACAACCATTTTTAAAAAATCCTGATGTATGTAGAAATATTTATGAAATATAACGTAAACCAATGTTGAATCAAAAGAATAGAGTCAACACTTATTTATTCATTTAATGTGATATAACTACGAGTATGATTTATTGCAAATTACATGGAAATCTAATATATAGGACATTACCTAAAAAGGAAGAGTAGATAAAATTTATGATAAACATATTTGTATATGAAGGTTATTGATTTAAGGAGAAATTGGGCAAGTTTTATGTATTTGGGTTAAGTGCAACCTTTAATAGATAAATTTAGTGCAATTAAAGAAATTGAAAATTAATATTTCGATAACCTAAAATTTGATGGGATAAGAACATTTGAGTAATGAAGGGATGACAAATATTAGCTATGATTCTAGAAGGAATTAAATAGATAATGGGAAGATTAAAATCAGGTTCTAAGCAATAATTATTAAATAACAGAAGTTTAGGAGTAAAGTGAGATAATTGAAAATTTTAATCATTCATATAAGTCATTTGTTTATTAATATGAGTTAGCTGATAAATTTAATTTGGGCAATACCTATATATTGGAAACTTGTAAAGTGTAATTAATTGAATTTGGTGAATTGGGAATGAATCCAAGGTTATAGGAATTGATGTAATACTACGCAAATAAAAGGTAACTGCATAAAATCAATGTTTCGTAATAAATTGTAATTGATAATTAAGTAGGAATGGGTTTGAATTTGACAAAAAGGAAAATTTATTATTTGCTTACCCATCTATTCAATCTATTAAATTTGATCAGATCCATTTGCAATTAAATGAATTTATTTACAAGTAAGTATGTATTTAGCTGATAACTATAAACCAATTAGGGAAATTGAGTATATATATATTACCAGTTAAGTTATATAAGATAATGGTTGACTTAATTAAGGGAGTTTATGTAATAATTTCATTTATTTTGTAAGTGGAAATAAAACGTTAATGATAACAAGTATTCAAAATTTACCATCTATTTAGTATATTAAGTATAATTGATAATCAACTGCAGCAAGTAATAAATAATAAATACGTAACGTTAAATGAAGTAATATTTGAAATTTAATATTTAGAAACTATGTAAATATAAGTGCAGATGAAATTGGGGATATTTACATATTGAAATATGAATCCAATGATAAATCAATCTAATTGACAATAAATAATGGAAAGTAAATTTAATTAAATTTTGGAAATTTAATATATATATACAGTTATAAACCCTAGCTCCATCATATTGTCATTTGCTGTATATTCATTTCTTCATCTCCTTCTCCTCCTCAAATGGTTGCAAAACCTAGATCTACTTCAATCCAAATTTCAATGAAAATGCAAACACTTCAGAAAAATTCCACAAAAAAATATATGTAATGTTCTCGAGGCACGTAATCTACTGGTGCAATTCGTTTTCTGTTTTGAACATTCGTCTGACCAGAATTAATTCAAACAGTCGGTGACCATTCATCATCGTCGTCGCAAACTTCGTCGGATCATCAAACCTTTTCTGGGTTTTGTAGAGTGGACGATGGGGATCGCATCTATATGGTTTGTGTGTCGTTTTATTTATTTTCAATTTTGAATTCAATCATCATTTTCCGCCATAACTTTCTCATACGAAGTCGGATTCACACGAAATTTCTTTTGTTAGGATCGTAATTTAATTCTGGATTTGATGACGCTGGTTTGGACGAATTCTGAGAAGGGCGAATTTTTGGGTTTAAATCGAATTTAAATTCGATTTAAATTCCAAAGGTGAGTGTTTTAACCCACTCACAACTACTAGAAGCTTTTATGTTTGTTAAATTAATTTTAGAAATGAATATAAATTATTTATGAGTATTTGGCATGTTTATTTCACTCATATTTGTTGAATTGCATTTATTAAATTTAACTATTAATTTAATTTATTTATTGCGTATTAATTGATAGTTAGAATTTATTTGTTTGCCTATAAACTGCTAGTTAGCAGTTATATAGATTATTACTGAATATAAACTGTTAGATTAATAGTTGTTAAATTTAATCTGAATAAAATTGCTAGTTATTACCTGTTATATATTATCAAATATAATTTGTTATTGATTGATATTGCTTGATGATTGTGATTGGATGATGGGTGATGTTGATGGATGTTTTATTGTATATCATTAAATTGCAAATTATCATGCATATTTCCTTTCATTCGGGATTGTGGTTTGAAATGATATACAACCGCAAAATTTTATATCTTTTAAATTGCGGATTGAAATGATAAATATCCGTATCACTTGACCATAGGATAGAAAATTATATACAGGCACCGCGGTCTATATATAACTATTTTAATGTGATTTCTATGGTTTGGATGGAATACGGTTTATAATAATCTTAAATTTTATATTGTATAAATATTTTTCTTCCATGTATATATACATATGAAGTTGAAATTTTTGAAATTAAAGGGTGTATAAAAATCTTTATTAAAAATGGAAGAAAATTAAGAAAATGGAGTTTAATAATTTATATCATATGTTTAAATGTTAAGTTTGGAAATTTTAAGATATGATATTTATAATTGGATTTTTCCCAAGATAAATTGAAATGAATATTCTAGTATAATTTGAATTGAAAAAAAAATATTTTATTACTAGAAATTGGAGTTTTATTTATTTATGGATTTTATGTGAATATTCAAGACTAATTAATAGAACATTCGTTTTGTTGAAAGAAAAAAATCCAACTTTAGTTTGAAATATTAATACTCCAAATGGATATACGTACATATATATAAATTGAAGTGGTTTTGGAACTTGAGAGAGATAATACAAATTTTGGTTTAGACTTTAATAAAGAAATGTATTTGTAAAGCCATGAGAACTATTTTCTTTACAAAGTAACATTTAAGTTAAACCTTTTAATTCATATACCGTTGAATGTCCAAACCATTCATGTTTTAAAAGTATGGTTTCAAAGCATGAATTCCGAAATATTATGTTTTGGAAGTATAATTCAAATGTTTGGTTTCAAGATATTTTAAATTTTAAACCCGTATGATTTTGGAAAGAATAACATTTGAGATAAAATGATATCATATGGTTTTGAGTTTTAAATTGATATCGTATTCATAGTTTTGAAATGGAAATGTTTATTCTGGTTTAAAGTATAAACTATTTTTTTTAAATTGACCGCGGTGTTATAATAACGATGGGTTGGCAAAGAGACCGGGATCGGATATCTGACATACTCTCTGTCGATACCGAAAACCACTTTGACTAACCGTGTACGCGGTGGAGATTCCAGAATGAAGTAGGTGGTGGTGACGTATCCTGTAAGGTAAATACGTGGACCCGACTCCCGTGAGTTGGCATAAGGTGGCTAAAACAGGAGTGATTCTCAGGCCAATGAGGTCATTCCTCTGATCGGACCCTCCTCTTCGATATTATACTTTGATTTTGGATTGATTCAGTGGCCACTTCTATATTTTGATTTTGGGGAGTTAGTCCGAGGTGGGCGGTAACTGCGGCTACGCGTTTCCACCAGCCTGGATAGCAATTGGTATATCTACCCTGGCATTGCCTAGTTGTGCCGTGTCATCTACCATACCGAGCCTTTATTACGAGTTTCTATTTGTGTCGTACCTATGGAGTATCCTCTGGTAGCTTCCCGATCAGGAGGTATTACGGTACTGTATAGACTATTGGCATTATTTGTGTTAAGGGCTATATGGGTAACCCCTTAACGCTATTAAAAAGTAAGTTTATTTTATAAATAGACACTATTATAATAGCGCAATATACTACATAGTAAATAGTTTAACGGATCCTTAGGAGATGTAAATCCCGAGCATCTCTTGAGTTACTGTACTCATATTTATTTCTGTTAATTTAACTCACATAAGATCTTTTAGTTCTGACTCGAGTGTTTTTGTCTTTTCAAATTCGCTCGGGTCAGTCCGAGCGTTTCAGGATCGAAGACTTTAGCTTTGAAGGACGAAGACGAAGGAGTCGTATTATTATTATCTATAGTATTGCACCACACTCATACTGTTCCGCTGCATTGATTGTATTGGTAGGTGTAACTCTGATATTTATTGTATAAAGCAAATCAAGTGTTTGTAAACTGTTTTGAACTGTATATTTATTATTATATTTTATCCTTCCGCTGTGAGATTCTGTTTTGTTTTATTTCTTCTCTGTTTTCTTATTTACCCCATAACAATCCGCCCTTGCGTATGCTTTGAATTGGCACGTGTGTCGGTTTAAAGTGTGCGAAAAGGCGGGATGTTACATATCTTTTCTGGAGTCCTTATTTCTCCCTATTTGGTTACAAGATTGGGAAGAACCTAAGACTCCGACCGATATTCGCAGTTTTCTGGGCCTTGTCGGTTACTATCGGAGGTTCATTGAGAACTTCACTCGGATCTCTGCACCTCTCACTGCTCTAACTCGAAAGAATGCTAAGTTTATTTGGAGCGATAAGTGTAAAGCGGCATTCCAAGAGTTAAAGAATAAGCTTACTTCTGCACTAGTGCTTACCGTCCCAAATGGAAATGAGAGATTAACGGTATTCACCGATGCTTATCACAAGGGTTTGGGAGCGGTATTGATGCAAGATGGGAAGGTGATTGCCTATGCTAGTTGTCAGTTGAAGACCCATGAAGCTAATTATGCTGCTCACGATTTAGAATTGCTGGCGGTTGTCTTTGATTTGAATCAGAGACAAGTTCGGTGGCTCTAGTTTCTTGCTTCTTATGATCTTGACATATATTATACCCCTGGGAAAGCAAATGTTGTGGCAGATGCGTTGAGTAGGAAGAAGTCTTTGTTGTACCAGCTTGTTGTTTCTTCTCCTCTTTTAGATCGTATCATGGCTAAGCATGATGAGGATGTGATGCTTAGAGGCATGAAGGAGAATGTTCGGAGCAGAGTTACTTGTAGTTCTGATGGTAGCGGAGCTCAGATTGATGGTAAAGGGATTTTGAGGATTAATAATAGGATTTGTGTCCCGAACGTTGATGGTTTGAGACAGGAGTTACTTCGGGAACACCATCAATCCAGACTTTCCATACATCCTGGTGTAGCGAAGATGTACTAGGATTTGAAGAAGCTTTATTGGTGGAGGGGTATCAAGCGCGATGTCTCTATTTTTGTTAGTAGGTGTGCGACTTGTCAGCAAGTCAAGGCGGATCATTAGAAGACACCGGGTTGTTGCAGCCTCTGGAGATTCCCAATTGGAAGTGGGAGCAAGTTTCTATGGATTTCATCGATGGTTTACGGAGATCTAGGAGGGGAAATGAGAGCATCTGGGTTATCGTGGATAGACTGACCAAGTCCGCTCATTTTATTCCAGTCAAGTCTACCCGTTCGGCTTCGAGTTTATCTGAGATTTATATGAGGGAGATTGTTCGCCTCCATGACGGTCCCCTTAGCATCATCTGTGATCGAGACCCTATCTTCACTAGTCAGTTTTGGAAAGCTTTCCAAGAATCCTTGGGTACCCGTCTGAATCTGAGCACTGCTTACCACCCACATACCGACGGTCAAATGGAAAGGGTGAATCAGATTCTGAGGATCTTCTCTGTGCTTGCATTTTGGATTATGGAGGATCTTGGGAAGATCATCTCCATCTCATGGAATTCACTATAACAATAGTTATCAGGTATAAATTCCTATCCTCTATTCTTATCTTATCTTAATCCCATATCTGTCTCATTCTATCTTTTTCAGGCTAGTCTTAAGATGTCCCCTTTTGCTGCTCTTTACGGGCGACCCCATAGATCTCCATCCTGCTGGATTGAATCTGGTAATCGCTTGGTCCTTGGTCCCGATATGATTTTGGAAGCTTCGGAGAAAGTCGAGGAGAATAAGAGAAGGTTAAGGATTGCTCAGAATAGGCAGAAGAAGTACACTGATCGTCGAAGAAGAAGTTTGGAGTTTGCGGTTGGTGATTTGGTTTTCCTTAAGGTCTCTCCCTTAAGGAACGTGGTTCGGTTTGGGTGTAAAGGGAAGCTTGCTCCTCGGTTCATCGGTCCATTCCGCATCTTGGAAAAGGTTTGGTCTATTGCATATCGACTAGATTTGCCCGAGAAATTCGCTGGAATACACAATGTATTCCATGTATCACACCTTCGTCGCTGTCTACATGATACATCTCTTATTATCCAGCCTTCTGCACTTGAAAGTTTGGACATCGAGCCTAACCTGACTATTAAGAGGAAGCCACTTCGTATCGTCGATCGAGGAACGAAACAGCTAAGAAGAAAATCTGTCCGCCTGGTCAAAGTGCAATGGAGCACTGATGAACGGGATTGCACCTAGGATACGGAGGAGAGCATTCGTGCTTCGAATCCGGAATTATTTATTTCAGGTACTTTGCTCTTTTATCATATCTCCCTCTGTTTTCCTTCTTTAGTTCCTTTTCGAGGACGAAAAGTTCTGAGAGGGGGAGAGTGTAACAGCCCAAATTTTAACAACTGTTTTACTCTTTTATTTTTAAAACTTTGGGGTTTATTATATAAAAATTTAAAATTTGAATTGATTAAATCATTGCCCAAATTTTTCTGAAATTTTGACTTTGGTTAAAGATTGACTCTAATTGGAATCTTAAAATTCTAAATTCAAGAAATATATATGTACAAGATTTATTTTGCGGTTGTTTTACCTATATTAACTTTGTGCTTCTTAAAAGTAAGTAATAAATTTTTTCAAATAAATAGGGTGTAAATAGGCTATTGAATTTCACGTTTAAATTGGTACGGGCTGTTTAATTTAGATGGAAAATAAATGGTGCGAAACTAATGAAGTATTCTTTGAAGGTATATTTTACTAAAAATAAGTAACGTAAATAAGAAAACTTATAAATTTAAAAACGTTATTTTCGTTTTAAATTTGGGCATAAAATTTTGCGTCTGTAGTACGCATTCTTAATTTTTACCTTAGCTATAAATGGATAAATTAAACAGTAGACATAAAATTATAAGTGGTAAATGAATATATTTCCTAGCCATTTAATTTCGTTTAAATTTTTTTTATAATTTTACGTGTAAACTTCTACACGTTTCTTTTGATGAAATTGTTTATTATAGTATATAATACTTGATTCCGCTTAGCCGCTGCAAAAGAAATTATTTCTAGCCATATTTTCTTTGGCTTAAATCATGCAACTTATCTAGAATTCAAAACTCGCGTTCAAAATTATATTGCATCCCATTTTGTTTCAATCAATCATGCCTCCTTTATAACGCCATCCCTCTTTATCTTATTTTTTTGCGTTTTCAAAAAGGAAAGAAAATTTTATCAACGCGTTTACTTCCAAATTTTTTTAAACGAGAACAAATGTTTGCCAAGTAGTCCTGGCCGTTTCTTGGTATCAATCAACGCATCTTACCTGAAATTATTGAAACGTTCAAAAATTTCCATTACAGTTCAAAGCTAAAATAATTGCTTGCTGTCCCTTTCCCTGTAATCGTGCAAGCTCCTCTATATTTATTTTGCAACTCGCATTCACAAAATCCTCCACTGCATTTTTTTTCACTTGCGCAAAGCTTCATTAGGTAATGGCTACCAACTTCATTTCCTTCTTATTTATTTATTTATTTATTTACATATTTTTTTTCTTTCTTTTCTTTTTTAATTTGGCTACCTTGTGCTCGACTGTTTCACCCTACTCCTCCGCAACCACGCCAGCACGGCCCCTTAGGTGTAGTTCACCACCTCCCCGAGAAAATATACACTACCGAGCCTATTTTCCTCTTCACCCTTCGCATACAACAGAACCACCCTCTCCACCTCTTTGTCACCACGTGACTTCCGACCCATGCAGTGCAACCGCCTTCAGCCCCTCTCCACCACATTCACCTTCCATCTCCAAGTGCCGTTGCATTATAGAAATTTGGTTTCAACTCCTCCCCAGCCTTTGCACACCAACGCATATATCAACCGTGCATGTTAATATTGTTTGTCACCTGGGCTTTATAAGGAAGAAGTAAATAAATGTGCACGCACCTGTATAAAATGCGCACGCACTTGTATAAAATGATACCAGCCTGTATGACTAAATACCTATACTTTGATTTAAGTTCAAGCACGCACTTCAGTTGGAAAAAAAAAGAATTTAGGCATGCACCATCCTTTGTATTTGAAAAATGGCTTATATTTGGGTAAACACCCCACTGACTTGAATGCTAACGAGTTTTCTAGCCTGGAGATTGGTCTATAGACGAGACTTAGGATGTGGGTCAGGTTAGGTGGTGATATGGTCGAGCGTGTTGTGCCAATTTTCCACTTATTTAGTTTCGTTCCAGTTTTGATTTGTTTCCAAATTGCTACGTTCGTAAAGAAATTTGAATACTTAGTTTTATTTATTTATCTTGTTTCAAGGTTGGAATCAGTTTGTCTCATCTTCAAATATTTGATCGTGCTTTCTGTACTCTTCTTTTGGGGTAGACATCGTTGTTTGAATAAAATCTTCAGCTAGGAAAAGGTGAGTAATCTCACCTGACAACCGTATTTATATACCTGTAAATTAATAACAAGTGTAATTGTAGAATGATTTTATTTCATTTTATTTGAATGTGATATAAATTAAAGATGCTAAAAATCCTGTTATTAAACCTACACATCATCGGAAAATATATAAAATGTTTTATTTATGCTGTTACACTATTTATTTATTTACTATTTATCACTTCTAGTTCCCTGTAGAATAGAATCGTTACTGGCAGAAATTATAGGCCTGAACGATATTTATTTATTTATTTATTCAGTTATTTATTTAACTTGGGATTGCGGGTTTGAAATTATAAAACCCGGATTTTCTTTGTAAATTACGGATTGAAATGATATATTATCCGTATCACTTGACCTAGGTTAGAAAATATTATACAGACCCGTGGTTATATATATATATATATATAATGGAAATATTGAATATTTTTAAAACAGAATGTTATAATAATTTGTTTAAAATTTGATTAAAAATGATTCTTAAGCATAGTGATATTTCACAAGTTAATGATGTAAATAAATAAATGTTAAGAATATAAAGTATAAAATTATTTTGTAAAATTTGATTTGTAAGATAAAAATGGGTTTCAAGTTAAGAAATAGAATATGATGTTTTGGGTATAAATTTGAATAAGTACATAAATAATGGATTAAGTTGTCTATGAATTAAATAGCTAAGTAAGTGAATACTTGAAATGGAAGTTGAAATAAATAAATTTAGAAATGTAAAGTGGTTTTAGAGTAAAGGTAAGTTAAGAAATAGATTTGAGATTAAGTCTATTTTGAAGTGGTAATTGAACTTAATTTTTAGTAAAAATTTATAATTTTGCACTTGATTTTAATAAGTAAAGTATAAAGAAGTTAGATATATATTTACAAATTTACTTATAAAAATTATAATTTATTGAGTAATTTAAAGGACTATTTAAAGGTGAAATTTTTGATTTTATAAGTTAAATTTGTTTAAATAAAGGTTTAAATTTTGCTGAAATTATATTGAAGTCTAAAATTTAATTTACTCAAATCTGTTGTAAAGGATATTACCGCACTTTGCAAGTGCTGTAGTTGATACAAAGGGACTAAGGCTAAACCTTTGGGATTTTATATTGGAATAATAACTTCATTTTTAAATAGTTTTAAAAAGTAGTATTTTGATTTAAATATAAAACTATTTTGGATTCTTTATAACCACGGGTAATAATAACGTTAGTTGTTAAAGAGACCGGGATCAGATATTGGCATACTCTCTGTCGACTCGGAAACCACTTTAACAACCGTGTACGCTGTGGAGATTCCAGAATGAAGTAGGATGGTGACGGCGTTTCCTTTGAGGTAAATCCGTGGACCCAACTCCCGTGAGTTGTCATACGGTGGCTAAAACAGGAGCGATTCTCGGGCCAATTGAGGTAGCACCTTTGATCGGACACATCCCTTCAATTTTCTACTTTGACTGTTGGATTGATTCGATGGCCACTTTTGATTTTCATTTTGGGGGTGTGGCTCGAGGTGGGCGGCAGCTGCGCGCTACGCATTACCAACAGCCCGGATGCGTAATTGGTATATCTACCCCGGCATTGCCTAGCTGTGCCGTGTCACCTACGATAGCGAGCCTTGTGCGAGTTTGGTTTTCTCCCGTAGCCCGTGGAGTATTTAGGGTAGTCTCCCGATCTGGAGATGCGCTGATACTGGATGAACTACTGGGACTATTTACGTGTTAAGGAGAATATTGGGTCACTCCATAACGTTATTTAAAAGCAAGTTTATTTTAATATAGACACTATTATAATAGCGAAATTATTACTACATAGTAAATAGTTTAACGGATCCTTAGAGGATGGGCGGTCCCAAGCATCCTTTAAGTTTCTTGCTTTATATACAATACACTTGAATTAGCTTACACTGTATAAGTATGTATGTCCTGACTCGAGTCTTTATGTTTTATTTTACGCTTGGATCAGCCTGAGTTTCAGTTCGGACTTCATCATCGGAGCTAGGACTTCTGCAATCACCTTTCAAGCTGCTGTCAAATTTTCCTTTCAGTTCTTTACCTTAGTTTATGTAATGGAAACAGATAAATTTGTATTGTTCTATTGTTGATTCTAACTATATTTGGTTTTAAAGACTATGTAAATTTTACTTATTTGAGACTTTGTGAAGGTGGCTTCATGAACCACTGAGTTATTTTTAATTCCGCTACGAGTATTCTGATTTTTGTGCCTGTGATTCTGTGATTTGATTTCATTTGCTCCAAAATTTATTTATAATCTATTGTTTTGAACTATTCAAGTTTGACATGTTTTAAATTTATTGTCGAATTTGAATGGTGCAAAATAGTGGGTCGTTACACTAGGGTTTGGTCGTGGGTTCTGGATATGAACGTGAAGGTCAAACGAGATAAAGAGGTAGCTGTTGTTTTTTTCATTTTCAAATTTGTTATGTAGATTTAAATTTAAATTTAAATTATACCGTTAAAAAAAATCGAATTGTTTCCATATGAGGTTCGATTCGGGCAAGAAAAATTGGGTTGCGACCGTATCGACGTTTGGCTACAGCTTGGAGTCAAATTGGGATTTTATTTGAAGCTGGAATATTTTCAGTTTCAGATAATAAGGTGAGTGTTTATATGCTCACATTTGACTAAAACAATTTTATGTTAGTTATATTTATATTCCAAAGCGATATGAAATTTATTGGCTATTGTTTGGTAGGTTTAATTTTCATTTAAATTGGTATTTGAATTAATTGATAGAATTTAAATTGACCGTTAAATAAGTTTAAATTTAATTGGCAACATATTACCCGATATGGTAAAAAATTGAAATTTGTGAATGTTATTGGCTTTATGGTTGATTAGTTGTGATGGATGCAGTTGGTCGATATTGGTTGTTTATTTATTTTGATATATCATGCTATCAACTTGTATATTGTTTATTGCATATGAAACTGTAAACTGAATTATTTCGAATAAATTGAGAAATAGATTGAAATGATATATATCTATGACATCTATTTGGATTGAAATGATATATCTACATTCTTGAAATTAAATTGAAATAATTATTCACTTGGCCATAGGTTAGAAAATTATATACGGACACCAAGTTGATTAAATTAAAGGATTTTAAAAATTGTTTTGAAATTATTTAAATAAATTGATTTTAAGAATAAAATCAAATTTATGAAATTCATTTATTTTGAATTGGAGCATGAAAGGTTGGAATTTAAACTTGATAAACTAAATTGTTCAGTTAATCGAAGTTTAAATTTTTAAGTTACAAACAAAATACGTCGTAAATTTCAGAAATTGATTTGTTTTAAAGGATTGGACTTTTATTCGAACTTTGAATATTTCTTTAAAAAACTGATATGAAATGATATTTCAAATTCGAGTTTGAAATTGAAATTTGAATCTAAAATTTGGCATTGGAAGTAAAATTCGATTTAAGTGTTTAAATTGATATTTTCAAATCGAATTTGGAATTGGAATTGAAATTGGAAGTCAATTTGAAATTGGAAGTTATATTAATTTGGAATTGAAATTGGAAATTAATTTGAAATTGGGATTTAAATTAATTTGAAAATTGAAATTGAAAGTGAAAGGAATTTGTGAATTGAAATCGAAATTTATGTGGAATCAAAATTTATTCGAGTTGGAATTGGAATTGAATCGAAACAGAATTTGGAATTGATTTGGGTTGGAAATTGGGAAGTTGATCGGTTTGACTTTGGAATTATTTTTAAAAATGAATTTTTTGGTATAAATGATTTAAAATATATATTCTTTAAATATTTAAAATATTTTGATTTTCCAAACTATTTTACTATATAAACCATTTTTATATTCAAATTATTTTCGATTAAACTATTTAAATATTTTCTATTAAACTATTTTTAACTATTTAACTATTTTAAACTATTTTCTAAAACTAAAACTGGTTAAAGGGTATATTATTATATTTAAACCTTGGATTTAAATACGAACTAGGTTAAAGTGAAGAATATAACCTAAATTGAATTCGAATCAAATTTTAGAAGTGGAATTGAATTATCGGACAAAATTGATAATTTTGAATATATGGTAATTTCGAAATGGAATTGATGTTGATGCGAATATGTGATGATTTCGAAATGGATTTGATTTTTAAACGAATATGATATTTTGATATCAAGTGCAAATTGTTTTCGAAATGTAAAAGAACCAACCGGTGTGAAAAACGATGTTTGGTTGTTAAAGAGACCGGAGCCTCTTATTGGCATACTCTCTGACAACATTGGAACCACTTTAACAACCGTGTACACGGTGGATGATATCCAAAATGTAGTGGTTGAGTTGGCGACGTTTATTGGAATGAATTAAGAGAACGATGATGGATGCCTTGACATTCGTATCATAATTAAAATGAGTAAAACAGGAGCCTATGTCTGGCCAATAAGATTAGCTACCTCTACCGACATTGATCCCTCGTATTACTATTATGATTTCGTATTCGATGGTGCACCTTTTAGTCGTTTGGATTGATTGTCACGGTCGGCCATGAATGGGTTACGACCGGCCAGAAAAGATAAACCAATAGAATCCTACCTTGGGCATTGCCTCACGTGCCTTGTCATAGTTATCCCTATACGAGCCCATTACGACTTTGGTTTAAAACTGTAAAAATGTGTTAAGATGGATCAATGTAAAGCCTTAACGCTATTTTGATATTTATTTTACCGATAGGCACTATCTATTATAGCGTATACTATTATATATAAATAGTTTAACGGACCCTTAGGAGATGGAAAATCCTGTAACATCTCTTAAGTTACTGCTCTCATATTTGTGATATTGATGTGACTTACATAAGAGTATTTTAGTCCTAACTCGAGTATTTTGTCTTTTCAATACGGTCAGGTCAGTCGTGAATTTTTCAGCATATTGAAAACTATTCTCTGAAGGATGAAGACGGAGTTTTGGTATATTACTATTATTATTATACCATGTATCATGTTATTCTACTGCATTGATTATTTCTCCTCGTTGTATATTTATAACTCTGATAAATGTGTATAGATTTTAATCAAATGTATAACAGACGGTTTTATGAATTGTTTATTTCGTTATTATATTTTATCGTTTCCGCTGTAAGATTCTATATTTTGTTTTCTTCTTCTCTCCTTATTTTTCTTATTTAACTCCATTGATTATCTATTTTCTGGATTGTTTAAGTCGGATATATGTGGATTATTGTCGATTTAAACCTTCCGAAACGTGGGTCGTCACAACATATATATGTATGTATGTATAATTAGGATCAATAACAGTCTTTATTTAGCATTATTTATTGTCCTTTGATATCAACTGCAAGTTTATATTTTAACATTTAATGCACGTGACAAGAGATAGAAGAGTAAATTTTTAATAGAAACTTATGTGTGATATCAAAGGCAACGAAATGGTTCTGAATAGAAAATGCTATTGATTCTTTATGTATGGAGGTGGGGTGGGGGGAGGATTGACTATGCCTCAATTTTGACTACATTTCTAATCTCTTTGATTTTCACCACATTTCAAATTAAATAATACTAATTTCTTACTATTTCTGCTAATTATATTATTTAATTCGAAATGTATTGTGGAAAACAAGGAGATTACAGGTGTAGCCTAATTGAGGTATGGTTGATCCATGCCTATATAAAACATAGGTTGATTGTGTTATTTGAAGCATCAATTACCATTTTTAACATTCGATTATCAATATTGCACCGTGTATTTTCTTGTGATTCAATAATCCGAATCAAACTAATTAAAAATTCTCCCATACCATCCTAATTCATAGCAATTAGTGATGACTAGTAAGCAGTTGTATAGTAAAAATGACCGATCTTGAAGAAAACAAAAGGATGAAAGAAGTTAAAACATATTATATAATTCGTAGTTAGAAGAAAAATGTAAAATATCATATTCAACCAAACTTCGTGATCTCTAAGATGATTAAACTCCTCAGTTTTCTTATTTTTCATTTAATGCAATTTTAAAAGTACATTATTGTAACAACCCATATATTTTACGATATATGTTTAAATGACTTATTTAAATATAGCATCGTTAGTCGGATTAAAGTCTGAAATGATACTTTTTGTAAACAGTCAAACTAGGACTCGAGACCACTTCCATGAGTTCAAAACGGCGTTTGCGACCTTTTTGAGTATAAACATCGATATGTTTGGAGTTGACTAGAATTTTGGTATTTTTATTTGGGACTTTGTGTTTGGGTTTCAGCCCACTAACCCAATAAGAGAACCCAACTCCTCTACCTAATAACACTCACTCCACTCCTCTACATTCATTCATAACATTTCCTACCACTCAAGCAAAAGGAAAAATGGGGGAAAAGAGAGAAGATTAGAAATTCCTAAGCCCTAGTTCTCTTAGGAAATTCAAGTTCTTGCTCTAAAATCAAAGAGAAGCTTAGGTAAGCATCCTCTTCATCTTCTCTATCTAAATCTCTCTTTAATTTTCAGAAATTCTTAAACCCTAACTTAGGAAAAACTTTACCTTTGATAATAGATTGAAGATTCTAGAAGTGTATTGAAGAGGAATTGGTCTTGCTTTATTTTAAAGCTTCTCATTCATTGTCTTTGAGTTTTAAGTGTGAGTTTCTAAACTCACCTCTACGTCTATAACTTTCATTGTTATTAGGTATGAATTCCTAACATCTATTAATGTTCATTTGCTTTTGATTTGAATTGATTTGGTGAATTTTCCAATTTTGCTATTTTGAAGTCAAAATCTTTCAAGATCCTATCTTGGATATTTGAACATGTTATTTGTGGCGTATCGAAGAGCCTATAGGGTTGGGTTGTCGCTTGACACAAATCCTAGTCTCCGTCGCTCATTCGATCGCTTCCGGTTTGGATTTTTTCCCTTTTTGGGCTAGGATGATTTTTTTCCTAGCAGGAAATTTCAGACGTCTGGATGAAAATTCAGACGTCTGGTTGAAAATCCAAACATCTGGTTGAAAAATCCAGACGTCTGGAATTGGTCCCGGAAAAAGAAAGGCAGAGGCAAAATCCAGACATTTGAAAATCCAACCAGACGTCTAGATTTTGGTTCAAACGTCTGGTTCGTAATTTCAGACGTCTCGAACTGTGCAGTTTTGTCTATTTTGGCTGTTTTGAGTGGATTTTCAAATTATATCGATTTTTGTTGATCCGGTTAGTTGTTGTCACTTATTATCGACTTTTATGACTTTGTTTATGGATTTTTGAGAATATCCATTTGATTGGATTTGATATCGATTTTTATGGTTTGAATTCACGTTGTCGAATGTGAATTTTTGGTGATAGATTGTTTTTACAATCATTTCTGTGATTTGTCACTTTTATATACAAAGGTTTCTATACTAACAGTAAATACTCAAACTCTTTCACAAAAATGATTTCAACATTATTTTTAATACAAAGCTTGTTTTTAAAACCGTTTTCAATCTATTAGTATATACAAACCTTAACCTCATTTGTATGAGAAATCTAATTAAACGGCTTAGCAAAACAAGTGGTATGAAACGCTTGCATTTACTTAGCTGGCTAGTTCTTGGACTTGTTCGATTGAAATCTCGTGATATTTTTCGGGTGGAAATTACAATTTGTTCGTAAATATTTAAGTTAAGCCAATGGTTATGGGACATAAAGCTAAATTCATTTATTTGCTAGCTTAGTGTAATTTACACTTATCGATCAATGATGATCATTTTACGATTTAGATTAGCGATGTGTGATGTCTCTTTGTTTGTGTGGGGGACTAAACCCCGTCTGTGGCGCTTCGGTTCAAATTGGTGGGGTAGCGACCCATAGTCTTCGAGCCGTTGTGGAGCCTCGGCTCAAACTTGATGGTTAGTGAGCATGGAATAGCGTTCCGTTTGTGATAAACGCGTTGGTGAGTTTTCATACTCCCGTTTGTGATAGGCCTCCCCCTTTGTGATTTCTGGATTTCTAATTGATAATTTATAGAATTTACGTTTCACCAATTTTTATGATTTACATTGAAAAGTTTTATCAATATTCATGGTTTGGTGAATATGTTAAAGAATATGACATTCTTTTTGGTGTTTGAGAATATTATAGATATTTTGTCATTTTTGTTGTTATCTAATGTATACTTGTCACTGTATGGCATTATTGTTATCATACGTTTTTGTCATATCTCTTATCCTATCTCATTTTATATGATATTTATAGCTAGACTGATCCGTTTATTATTTTCTTCTTAAATATTGCTCGGGTCAGACTGCGGTATTTCAGGTGCTTCCAATTGACTTCTTAGCGGGGACTAGCTTTTGACTTTTAGCTAACTACTTAGCTTGGTAGTTTTTGCTTTTATACATTCGAGATATAGACTCCTTGATGTATATATATTCTTTTGTCTTGTCCTTGTATCTATTCTTTTGGGGTGCAGTGGATCTTATATGACCATTACTTTGATGTACACTTTTATGTGACTTATTCTATCTGTTTCCGCCTTCGTGATATGAATATCTGTGACTAATTTGTGTTATATTGATTTCATATTTGTTTTCGAAGACCTCATAGCCACAATGTAGTAGCTTTGAGTTTGTATTTGATATGTCAGATTTCCTCTTGAAATGAAATGCATGTAATACAAACTGACATATCGGTACTCACACAAAGCAATTGCATGGATGTTCGCTCCTCAACAGCCTTATTATTCGTGCTCGTCGACGGCATTACTCCGTAGTGCCCTTGGCTAGTGTGAGTATAGAGGTGGGGCATCACAGCTTGGAATCAAAGCCAAACTTCAGAACAATATAGAATTTTATAGCAAGGATCATTGTCTTAAGTCATTCTAAGGAATCGTGCCTTAGGATTTATTCGAGTCTTAGGACTCGTTCCATCCTAATTTCTTTTATGATGCCTTATTTTATCAATCATGATTGTTTGATATTTATTTTGAGAATAACCTTTTTCCTCTTCTTTCTTTCTTTCTTAAAGAAGAGAAATGGTTAGACCTGACCGTCCCAGCGCCGGTCAATCCAATGCTACTCCTCAGGATGGAGTATTCATGTCTGCCCAACAGCTTTACGATCTTGTAAAGAATGCTCAAGCTGCTGGACCTATTCTTGAGCCTACTCACCCTAAATCCTGGTTTTCAAGCTTGTGCGGTGATTATACCGATTTGGGCAGAAGGCCATTCAAGGGTTCTGAAAGCTTTATAGAAGTCAAAGCTTGGCTTAGAACATGCGACCGCATCTTTTCTCGCATGAATCTTGTAGATATACATCGAGTCCAAGTGGGTTCTAGTATGCTCTAAGAGAGAGCATTAGATTAGTATGAGCTTTTGGTTTCTGAGATTATCGAAGCGAATCTTACTTGGGAGCAATTTCGAGAAATATTCGAGTTAAAGTTTGTGCCGGAGGCTGAAAACTTAACTTTAGCTCGGCGCTTTATTGACCTTGTTCGAGGTGAATCTTCTATGACGGATTACGTCGCATCTTTTGAATCTCTCTCTAAATATGGAGTCGAGTATATTAATACCCCATTGAAGAAAAATCAAAGGTTTATTTATGGGTTGAAAAAGAACCTCAAAAGCCATTACTTCTGAAATTAGAAGTTTCTTTTGATCAGCTTGTTGGTATCGCTCTTCGACCTGAAGAGGTCGATAAAGAAAGTGATGTTGAAGTTGTGAGTGCCAAACAGAACTTCAACAACAACAACAAAAGTCCTATTAAGTTCAACCCTAATCCTAACAAAAAAGGGAAGCAAGCAACTTTGGTAGCAAAGACTCCTACTTCTAGTCGTGGAGAGTGCTACAATTGTGGTTCTAAGGACCATTATGCAAATAAGTGTCCGAAGCCCCTTACTTGTCGCTATTGCAAAATTTCGGGTCATTATATATCTTCATGTCCGAAACTTCAAAATAATAAAGAGGGAAAGCTAAATGTTGTGCAAGCGCCTAGTAACACTTCTCTTGGTCAACATATTTATCATTTTATCCTTGATGGCACTATTATGTTTGGTGATCATCCTATTCAAGTTCTTTTTGATACGGGTGCATCTCACTCTTTTATATCAAAAGTACTTGTTGATACTTTGTCTTTAAGTGTTATGTGCTTGATGACTTCACTAAGAATTGTGAATCCGGTTGGTGGATCCGCAACAATCGGTTTGCTTTGTAAAGATGTCGAGATTATTTTATGTGATTATGCTTTCTGAGCCGATTTGCGTGTTATGCATCACTTAGGTTTCGGAATGATTTTTGGAATGGATTGGCTTAATCGTTACAAAGCTCACATCCTATGTCCTGAGAGGACTATTCATCTTCTACATACGCAATTTATTAAGCAGATTTCTATTGTTCTTAAAGATTTAGATTCCAATTCGGTGGCATCCTTATATTCTCTAAATCCACATGATGACGATAATGATGATGAGGAAGATGTTATTTCCCTCATTCACGTTGTTCGTGAATTTCTTGATATATTTGAGCCAATTTTAGGATTACCACCTAAGCGGACAATCGAGTTCAAAATTAATCTAATCCCTGGAGCTCTACCTATCACTCGTCCTCCTTACCGTATGTCTAATAAGGAAAATGAGGTGATGCGTAAACAATTATCCGAATTGGAAGCGAAGCAATTTATTCGTTCTAGTTTATCTTCTTGGGGAGCTTCTGCTATCTTTGTGAAGAAATCAGACGGTACACTTAGGCTTTGCATTGACCACCGCAAGCTTAATGATCTCACCATCAAGAATAAATACCTCTTATCTCGGATTGATGATCTATTCGACCAACTTAGCGGTGCTAGAGTCTTTTCACGGTTAGACTTAGCAACCGGTTTTCATCAGCTTCGTATTGCAGAGGATAGCATTCCTTTGACATCGTTCCGTACTCGTTATGGATCTTATGAATGGCATGTTATGCCGTTTGGTTTAACGAATGCTCCAGCTTATTTCGTTGACCTTATGAGTCGAGTTTACAAAGACTTCCTCGATCGATTCATTCTCATCTTTATAGATGATATTCTTATTTATTCTAAAACCGAGGAAGAGCATGAAAAACATCTTCGGATTGTGTTGAAAACTCTTAGGAGCAATCAATTGAAAGCAAAATTTTCTAAGTGCTACTTTTGGCAATCCCATGTGAAATTTTTAGTACATGTCATTTCTGAATCCGAAATTTCCGAGGATTCTTCAAAGATTGAAGCGATTCAAAATTGAAAGAGACCGGAGTGTGTGATGGAAATTCGTAGTTTTCTTGGATTGGCAGGCTATTACCGTCAGTTCATAAAAGACTTTTCTAAAATTTCCGTGCCTCTTACTAGTTTGACAAAGAAGGGAGTTAAGTACATTTGGTTGGACAAATGTGAAGCTTCTTTTCAGAAATTAAAAGAACTCTTTTTCGATGCTCCTGTTCTTGTGATTCCTAAAGGGAATCGAGACATTATTGTTTATACCGATGCTAATCGTATTGGTTTGAGTGTCGGTGTAACGACCCGAAATTATCGAACCCGAAAATTCCAGATAGTTATGAAAAAGAAGAAAGAGATAGAAGAATAAGAAGAACAGAAACATCAACATCTCACATTCGCAGCGGATAAAATATAACAATAAATAATAACAGTCTACAAAAGAATATTATACCTGTCGATTACATTTTAATACATCAGAGTACACAGTCATTGAATATACACAATTATCATATCTCAGATTTACAATAATATAACACAGCGGAAATACTCTATACGTTCCTGCCATCCGGCTCGCCTCCTGAGCTCCAGAACGTCCTTACCTAAAAATCTGTAATACTTGGTCTGACCTGAGCATTACACCAAAGTAACACCCGGGTCAGGCTGGAAACCAGCGTGAGTAAATCCAACTAACATGGAATACCAAAGCAAACAACTCATATAAACCCCGGTAACTTATATCAATTCACAAAGCCACAATTTATCATAGACAATCACTTATTCCACATATAAGTTTCTAAATTCCAAAGATTTAGATTTTAAAGTAGTCCAATTCCTCCAAATCACTTCACTCCAGCATATAGATTTTTCATAACAATCTATAAAAATTCGAAGTGGTTTCGAGTATTTCCTAATACCCGACCCCGGTCTCTTCGAAACTCATGTTATCCTAATCCA
The DNA here is from genome assembly GCA_030765085.1 of Allium cepa. Lineage (NCBI taxonomy): Eukaryota > Viridiplantae > Streptophyta > Magnoliopsida > Asparagales > Amaryllidaceae > Allium > Allium cepa. The sequence goes on along the minus strand of CM060934.1, from coordinate 283,686,293 downwards.
AGTTATACGATGAAATACAAGACATATCATATCAGAGATATCAACTTATTCAAAGCATCCAATATCATTCGATCATCCATAAGCAAAGCTTAATCACATACAAATCAATTCAATTAATTCTAATTGAATATCAAACCTCAATCACTTAGATTCCTTTATTAACTTTAATTAATTAATTACAAATCAATTAATTAGTCAACCCTTCATTATTCACCTTAATTAATTACCCTGGATCAATTTTTTTTCCATTAAATTCAAGTAATTATCTTTAATTAATTTCACGTTATTAATTATCCTTAATCCTAATCAATAAGTAATCTTGATTACTTCATAAATTAATTAACAATATTAATTACATTAATCCTTAATTACTTATATTAATTAACTTCTCATAAGTCACTTATATTGATTTATTTTCTTAACTAATCAATCTCTATTTACATCATCAATTATATGAATTAATGATTTCTCATTTACATTTCAATTTATTCTAATCTGATTTAATTTCTCTTTTTATAATGGAAGCTTAAAGGAATTTAAAACCACATTTATTTTGAAATTCAATTCGGTTTATAATTGCACTTTGACATTCAAGTTATTAAAACACTTAATGTTTTAAAACTTTATTGTTAGATTTAACTTGGATTCAGAACTTGTTTTAAATCTCTACTTTACAATTTAACTCCCGTCTTTAAATATCACTTCTATTTCTTTCCAATTCATTTTTATTTTATTCTATAATTATTTCGCTTTCAAATTTTCACCATTTATTTTCTTTAAAAAACAAATTTTATATATTTCGATAACTCAGGGTATCGAAATATCCAAGCAAACCACAGTATCCAATTACCAAAAATATTCATCACAGAATATCAACCATTTCAATATAGACTATACATTACTATATAATATAGCACATCAATTCAATTTCAACCATTCAAACAATCATTTGAATTTAACCATTTAATTTAAATAAAAGTCCAGAAGCGTGAGATTACTCACCTTTGATTTTGCAATCCAAATCCGATCTCGATTTGTTTCCTTCGGATTTAAACCTTGTATAAACAGCTATACGACTTATTAATATCTTACAAAATCGAACAATCAACTATCCCTTTTAACAATTTTTTTATTTAACTAAAAATTTAATTTAAATTAATTACTTCATGTGATAATTTTAATTGACTAATGATTTAATTTAAATTATTGATAAACTTTATTTAAATCAAATTGTTCGAATTGAAGTCCTCTTTAAAAAAATTAAAGTGTTATTAAAATTCCCAGATTTACTTACTGTCCTCTTTATGTACATATATATATAACTGATCCAAAATAAAATTGTTTAAGCTGTTTGTTTATTTCACTATTTGAAATCAGCAAACTTTAAACTTACTTCTTTTTTGTTTTTCTTTTTTTATAAAATCAAAGCTTTTGAAAAAAAAATCAAGGTTAATATACCTTATAGAAAGATGAACCAAACAAGGCAGACCACGCGAGTTACCACTATCAAGCTCCAACCATCACTGCAAGCCGTACCCAATCGCGATCCCTCCTTTGCTTGCGTCGCCGACCGAAAATCTATCGCGACCGTCCCTCGCGCACGAGCGCGTGCGCCTGCACCCCTCTCGCGGCCATCGCAGTCCCAAATCCCATCGATTTAGTCGAGCAGCGACCTTGTCTCGAAACCCTAACAACGCACGCGACTCCCCCCCCCCCCCCCCCCCCCGCCCCGGCCATTGATTTTCCCCCTTCGGCCATTGATTTGTTTTTTTTTCTTTCGAACGAAAGTCATTCGCCCTTTTTTTTTATTAAAGACGAACTGATTGGGTTGGCCATGGTACGAACTGAAGAGAGGGGAAAGAAATTTCAATTTTTGAAGAAGATAGGGAAGCCATAATATTTTCTCTTCTCCGAGATTGCTTCAAATGATTTGAACGAAGGCTCGGCTGAATTTTTTTTTTTATCAGAGTTGGATTTCGATTTCTCTGATTGAAGATTAGAGAGGAAGACGTAAATAAATATTGGTTTGGGAAATAGCTTCTTGAGTACGCTTGTTGACTTACAAAAATATCTATGACTAATGTACTTCAAATTTTATTATATGATAAAACTCCCAAAACGTCTCGTTAATTGCCATTTAAAATTTTAAACTCCTCTTAAGGAGTGCCGCTAGGCGTTTAGAAAGTTTTACCTGCATTTCGAACACAATGGAACGTGTTTCGGAAGCTAATTCAATCATATGCACGAGTTACGGAAGTAAACGATCAATTTCAAATAAAATCGATTAAAATAGTTTCTAAGCGTTTTGAGCTGCTAGGGTCAAACGACAACTCTGATTGCTACGAAAATTGAAATTCGATAATAACTAACTATTACGGATTCAATGGAACTGGTTTCGTCAAATTCCGAGACTGTGCCTCGGAAGGCTATTTTTAAATTCAATTTGAACGATATACTTTCAAAACTGAACATATCCCCCTTAAATTAAATTCCAACCCTTCTATTATCTTCAGTATCATCATTATAAATTTATAAGCCTTCAAATTATTTTAAACGGGCTTAGAGATTCCGGATTTAACAATTTACCCAATTTCAATTATTAAATTCAATATTTAAACTATAAACTTCAATGATTTAATTATCAAGTAAATATTGATATCTGGAATTCAAGTTAAAGTTAACTTTTAAATATTTAAAATCAATTAAATATTCCAATTTAAATTGTTAGAAATTCTGGGTCGTCACATTCCTCCCCCGTTAAAAGAATTTCGTCCCTGAAATTACTAGTTAGGGAGAATGGACCAATACCCGTTTACTTTTCCCAAAACTCACAATTCAACATCCTACCAACTGTCTTTTATTAAAGGCCCACTATCTCCTTAACCAACTTCCTAAAACCTTCTATAGTTTCAAACAATACCCTTTTTTTCAATCATCTAAATTTCAATTTAAAACCAAATTTTGAATTATCAAAATTTTCTCAAAATTTTTCTAACTCTCTAAATTTCCGAAAATTTTTGCCAGCGTCTCCTTTCCGCGGCTAGCTTGGTACAACTACAAAAGGCCTCTACAGGCTCCCAAATTCCAAAAGAAAACAAAATCCAAGTGGCTAGATCCAAAATCCCAATCCAATTTCATACAGAAATCCAAATTCATATCTTTTTGTCGAGCCATTCAAATTTATCTTTTGGAATCAAATCCAATTTTCTTTCCCTTTAATACATGCATATCTTACTTAGCAATAATATCCAATCGTAACTTTTTTAATCATTTTATACATTTCCTTACATAGGTTTCATATCTATTTCAAATTAGTTTTTCCCATTTCCATATGATTTCGATTTGTCTTCAATTATGAATATTATCTTTCATTTATAACTGATTCATGTTAGTTTTATTTACTAATTTACTTAAATTTTCAATTTGAAATTGTTTTGTCCTTAACATTTTTTTTAAATATTTTCAAAAAAATTTCTAACTCCCAAAATTTTGGAAAATTTTTGGCACAGTCTCCTTTGTACGAAGGAGCTTTTGCAATTTGACAAGAGATATAAATATGTATACATCGACCCACACGGTCAGAAAAAGCAAAAACAGTTCATATTTCCTATTTTTATTGCGTAGGCGTACCTTATTTAGCATTTAAAGCAAGCAGCTTATTAATTCTAGCAAACAGCGCAACCAAATCCAGCCAAACGGCCTTCAGGTACCTGTACTTACTCAATTTAAATATGTAAGTGCCATATATTGAAAATCTATTAGCATTTCACTTATTTTCAATAGCTAAACACATGTATATCATAAGCAACAAGCACCAAAACGCTTTCCATAAGCGATTTATATAACTTTAAAGCTAATTCAATTGCTTTCTATCAATTCATAAGCCATTTCATTCAGTTTCAATGGTTTGCAACTCAATTTCTTACATCCAATTGATTTTTAATCCAAACAAGCTCATATTCACTTCAATTAATTCTAAAACCAATTTATTTAATCTCTATCAGCTCACAGAAATTTAATTACTTTTGTTTACGCCAAATGACAATTATTGTTACGCAATTTCGACGATATTCGCTTAATAAAGTATCTATTTAGTTTATAACTACTTCAAATTAATTTCAACTCATTCTGCATTTAATTCCATTTCATTTCTAAATTATTTGCCAACCATATATTGCATTTCATTTCATCTCCACATTGGATTCATTCAAAACATTTAATTAAGCTTTGCTCATTTAAACTTATAAATCAATAACCATTTCCAAATTAATTTAATCCAAGCTTTTATTTAATGGGCTTTCACTCTTATTCGAAGCCAAGCTTCCATAAATTTTAAACTTAAGTTAATTTACTTTTATTTATTCCAACGTCTAACTTAAGTTTACTTTTATTTGATTCTCATTTAATCAAATTCCATTAAATTCAGTTAGTCCATCCCTTTTAAATTTTAATTTTAATTCACCTTCTCAATTTCCAAAATAATATCCAAGAACATACTTAACTCATTTATACTTCAAATTAATATGCCCCCGAGCTTGAGTTCAGTCTGATAATCCAATTCCAATCACAACTTTGATTTAGTTTTAATTCAATCAGACTTCATCCATTTATTATTTAACTCAATTAACCCATTTTAAATTTTAAATTTACTTACTTAATTCGTTATCGAATTTATTTTTTTAATACAAGGCCATTCTCAATTTATTTCTATTCACTTGGGTTTTGTTTTGCAACTCAAATCATTTCTATTATAATCACTTCTCTTATATCCAATTTACTTGCAAATTTCATTAAATATTATTCAAATCACCCTTGATTTTTATTTGTAATTCAAACCATCACATTTTTCAATCCAACTCTATTTTATTTTTATTTTACAACATCTCCTCTTATTTAATTCATTATCAAATCCAAGACGAATTCTATCTACAATTCTAATTCGTTTCCAAACTCCATTATTAATTTACAATCCATTTATTTACCAAAGTTAAATTTTATTAACATACTCAATCAAACAATTATTTAACGAATTAGCTTATTTCCAACTTTTAAATCAATTACAAAAATCACTTCATTAAATTTTCCTGAGTTCAAATTTTGTCTTTCATATTTCTAGTTTGGATTTCTTCCATTTTCCAAAATTCCAACACCTTTATTTAAAAATTTTAGAAATGCTTTTAAATTCGCATCATACTAATAAAATAGCTCTTTATAAAAAAAATACTTTTATAACTCGATGTCTCAACCAGTCCATCCTTGTTATCGTAGAAATTCGGTCATACGTTGATCAGGCGTAAGACTGAAAATCTACAAATGCTTAGCAGACCCGTTTTCAACATCCAGTGAAAATACTTCTGAAAATAATTGTATTGGAAATATAGAAAAAAGTTTTGAAAATAGAGGAAATATCTTTGGTCAGAATGCTCTGGAAATCATCACCCCCATCCATGGTCGCAGTTACATTCCAGGGTTACGTTGCCATCGCAGCAAAAGTCCATGTAACTGCAGGCTCTCCGCTGCCTCTCGATTACGCCATGGAACCCACAACAGATCGCAGTTACATTTCATGGTTACGTTGCCATCACAGCAAAATTCCATATAACTGCAGGCTCTCTGCGGCCTCTGATTTCCGCTGTCGAAATGAAACTTCTCCACTCCTACATAGGTCGTAGTCTACCGATATAAAATCAAACGCAGACTGTTGGCTCTCAACAGCACACACGACTTTCGCTATGTTATACACTACTCATAATCCCCAGGAACTAGTTTTTTCCGGACTCCTCATAGGATCAACTTTAGAACCCCCCCCCCCCCTTTAGGGCTCAAGGCAGCACCACCCGGTGGCACTCCTGAGAAGTTCATTTCAAGGGAGCGCCTTTTCCCCAGAGCCATTATCAAAACACTTTATACTATACAAATATAGTACCTTTCAAATTATACACCTAGTATGATCTCATACAAAGCTTCTTTACACAAAATTGATTACCCCAAAATCGATAATTCTCAAACTAGGCTTTTCAAATTTCAATATTGATTTTACCCCAAAAATAAAAAGCCTTTCCAAATCCAAAGGTTCCCAAAACCTTTTTCCAAAATTCTCATAAGATCCTTTATATATATATATATATATATATATATATATATATATATATATTCTGATATATATAATTTTTAAAACTTTGGATCATTTCAAACTTGTATAAAACTTCATTTATACTTCAAACATTTTCAAAATCCTTTCCTTCCATCAATAGATTCAACAACGGGAGATTTATCTTACATATAACAAAGATATATAACTTTGTTTATTCAAAATCAAATATTCCAATTTTGATTACTCTTTTAAATATCATTTTCATTCAAATCCGTACGATGTAGACATATCATCCGTACGCTATACTAATCTAATTGCTTGCTCGATCACATAATTTCACTTCCGAACTAGTATCGTCCACTCGACTTCCTAGTGCGGACACAGATCTGGTTTCTTGATTAGAACCCATCATTCTCCTTGCATAGCCATAACTATGATAGAGAATATCCAGAACCAATCAACAATCCATATCCAGGTTCGCCGTCGAAAATCGAGTGAAAAATCCCAATTCGGATCGATAAACTATCTCGAAATTCTATGTTCGAATCTGGATCAAATCACTATGCGAATAGAATAATATACGTGCATCCTATGTATTTATTTTCCATTGATTATCAGCCAAATCAATTTCCTTTCTATTCGCATTTCTTTTAATTTCCATTCACTTATTTACAATCGCTTCAATTCCATTGAATTATCACTTCAATTCTTATCTTGGTTGGGTATTTAATCAATAATAGTTTGAACTCCGACCAGTTTATATTTAGAAAATAGCTTGAAAATTTTAAAATAGATTAAGTAGTTGAAAAAAATAATTATTAGTTTGCAAAATAGCTATAAAATAGTTAACTAATTGTGAAATAGTCGGAAAATAGTTGAATAGTTTTAGGAATTTTAAATAATTGCAAAATAGTTGTAAAATAGAAATTAGTTTGTGAAATAGTTGAAAAATAGTAATTAGTTTAGAAAACAGTTGAAAAATGGTTAAATAGCTCCAAAAATAATCGTAAACCAATTATAAAATAATTTGGCTTTAAGAAAGAAAAGTTGTATATATTAAATAGCCTAAAAAAATAAGTTTATATTAAAACAATTTATATTGAAAATCGTCTAGAGTCATACCGTTCACTTCCCCTACAGCTCAACTTAAATTCCCATTTAAATTGACGCAATTCCATTGGACTTGATTTATTCCCAATCCAACTTCAATTCTAATTAATTCAAACTAAACTCAATTTATACTAATGGAATCAATTTCAACTTTAACCCATCTCGAATTATATAAATTCGAGTTGAATTCTCAAAGGTTGGTTTAACTCTTTAAACCAAATTAACTTTTATTTAAAGTTTTTAAACGATTTAATTTCTGAGTCCAATTCTCAAAATTCCATTTTAAATTATCTTTACTTATGTATTTCAAGGTTCAAATAAGAGTTCAATACAATTTTATTTTAAAAAAAAATAATTTATTATTAAATATTATCTTCCTGTTTGAAGTCAGTTCCTAAACAATTTTAATTTACAATTCAATTATTCAAATTTATTTTATTTATACAATACCATTCTCAATTTAAAGATTTTCATTAACAATAGGATGATATCATCTAATTTATTTTAAAACGTTCATCCATTTTCAATTTCTAAATCTCAAACCCGTTTTGAGATCACACAAATTCCCAATTCAAATCAACCATTTAACTTTCCAAGTTAAATTCCAATTTCATCTTGAAATTTCCAATTCAGGTTGCTTTTTCTACACTTATTTATCTTTCCCAAAGTTAAATTCCAATTTATTTAATCTAATCAACCTTACTCAATTTGAATTCTCGCTTCAAACTTCAAAATTCTTTCCCTCATATAAGTCTTAAACCTATATCACTTTGGGTTTTTACATCACACTTCAAGGAAAATCAAAACTCAATCTCTTAATGTTTATTTCAAATTATCTTTGATATCATGTATATCCATACATACATACATATTTATTTCTTGGCCCTCCCAGCCATGTTTTAAAATTTTAAACTACCTTGGTTTTAAATTCAAATCAAATTTCAACAAACCATTGTTTGCAACAAGTCCCAGTTATCCAAATAATACTTATTTATTATTTTTCATTACTTTGAAACAAAATTTTCAAATTCTGGGACCAGATTTAGAATTTCATTTTCAATCAATTAAATATTAATTTGGTTGTATTTCCATTTTTACTTAATTTAATTCCAATTCAAGACTTCAATTTGGTTGTATTATATTACTTCTAAATTTTAATTTCAATAATTTAATAACCAATCGCCTTAATATTTATTAGAATGAAATATTCCTTTATATATCAAAATATACTTTCATATAAAATCATTTTAAAAATTTATATAAGAAAATAACAAGTACGCTCTCACACACACACACACACACACACACACATATATATATATATATATATATATATATATATATATATTCTTAACTCATTCTAGAGTACTACAGACTCTATTAAATAAGTAATCCCCACCAGAGCCAAGGTTCTCGCTTAATCTTTCAGCTCTGATACCAAATGTAATGAGCCGAAATTTTCGAACCCGAAAATTCCAGATGGTTATGAAAAAGAAGAAAGAGATAGAAGAATAAGAAGAACATAAACATCAACATCTCACATTCGCAGCGGATAAAATATAATAATAAATAACAACAGTCTACAAAAGAATATTATACCTGTCGATTACATTTTAATACATCAGAGTACACAGTCACTGAATATACACAATTATCATATCTTAGATTTACAATAATATAACACAACGGAAATACTCTATACGTTCCTGCCATCCGGCTCGCCTCCTGAGCTCCAGAACGTCCTTACCTAAAAATCTGTAATACACGGTCTGACCCGAGCATTACACCAAAGTAACACCCGGGTCAGGCTGGAAACCAGCGTGAGTAAACCCAACTAACATGGAATACCAAAGCAAACAACTCATATAAACCCAGGTAACTTATATCAATTCAGAAAGCCACAATTTATTAAAGACAATCACTTATTCGACATATAAGTTTCTAAATACCAAAGATTTAGATTTTAAAGTAGTCCAATTCCTCCAAATCACTTCACTCCAGCATATAGATTTTTCATAACAATCTATAAAAATTCGAAGTGGTTTCGGGTATTTCCTAATACCCGACCCTGGTCTCTTCGAAACTCATGTTATCCTAATCCAAGTTATACGATGAAATACAAGACATATCATATCGGAGATATCAACTTATTCAAAGCATCCAATATCATTCGATCATCCATAAGCAAAGCTTAATCGCATACAAATCAATTCAATTAATTCTAATTGAATATCAAACCTCAATCACTTAGATTCCTTTATTAACTTTAATTAATTAATTACAAATCAATTAATTAGTCAACCCTTCATTATTCACCTTAATTAATCACCCTAGATCAATTGTTTTTCCATTAAATTCAAGTAATTATCTTTAATTAATTTCACGTTATTAATTATCCTTAATCCCAATCTATAAGTAATCTTGATTACTTAATAAATTAATTAACAATATTAATTACATTAATCCTTAATTATTTATATTAATTAACTTCTCATAAGTCACTTATATTGATTTATTTTCTTAACTAATCAATCTCTATTTACATCATCAATTATATGAATTAATGATTTCTCATTTACATTTCAATTTATTCTAATCTGATTTAATTTCTCTTTTTATAATGGAATCTTAAAGGAATTTAAAACCACATTTATTTTTAAATTCAATTCGGTTTATAATTGCACTTTGACATTCAAGTTATTAAAACACTTAATGTTTTAAAACTTTATTTGTTAGATTTAACTTGGATTCAGAACTTGTTTTAAATCTCTACTTTACAATTTAACTCCCGTCTTTAAATATCACTTCTATTTCTTTCCAATTCATTTTTATTTTATTCTATAATTATTTCGCTTTCAAATTTTCACCATTTATTTTCTTTAAAAATCAAATTTTATATATTTCGATAACTCAAGGTACCGAAATATCCAAGCAAACCACAGCATCCAATTACCAAAAATATTCATTACAGAATATCAACCATTTCAATATAGACTATACATTACTATATAATATAGCACATCAATTCAATTTCAACCATTCAAACAATCATTTGAATTTAACCATTTAAATTAAATAAAAGTCCAGAAGCGTGAGATTACTCACCTTTGATTTTGCAATCCAAATCTGATCTCGATTTGTTTCCTTCGGATTTAAACCTTGTATAAACAGCTATACGACTTATTAATATCTTACAAAATCGAACAATCAACTATCCCTTTTAACAATTTTTTTTATTTAACTAAAAATTTAATTTAAATTAATTACTTCATGTGATAATTTTAATTGACTAATGATTTAATTTAAATTATTGATAAACTTTATTTAAATCAAATTGTTCGAATTGAAGTCCTCTTTAAAAAATTTAAAGTGTTATCAAAATTCCCAGATTTACTTACTATCCACTATATATACACATATATATATATATATATATATATATATATAACAGATCCAAAATAAAATTGTTTAAGCTGTTTGTTTATTTCACTATTTAAAATCAGCAAACTTTAAACCTACTTCTTCTTCTTTTTTCTTTTTTTATAAAATCAAAGATTTTGAAAAAAAAATCAAGGTTAATATACCTTACAGAAAGATGAACCAAACAAGGCAGACCACGCGAGTTACCACTATCAAGCTCCAAACATCACCGCAAGCCGTACCCAATCGCGACCCCTCCTTTGCTTGCGTCGTCGACCGGAAATTTGTCGCGACCGTCCCTCGCGCACGAGCGCGTGCGCCTGCACCCCTCTCGCAGCCGCCGCAGTCCCAAATCCCATCGATTTAGTCGAGCAGCGACCTTGTCTCGAAACCCTAACAACGACGCGCGACTCCCCCCCTTCGGCCATTGATTTTCCCCCTTCGGCCATTGGTTTGTTTTTTTTCTTTCGAACGAAAGTCGTTCGCCCCTTTTTTTTGATTAAAGACGAACTGATTTGGGTTGGCCATGGTACGAACTGAAGAGAGGGGAAAGAAATTTCAATTTTTGAAGAAGATAGGGAAGCCATAATATTTTCTCTTCTCCGAGATTGCTTCAAATGATTTGAATGAAGGCTCGGCTGAATTTTTTTTTTTATCAGAGTTGGATTTCGATTTCTCTGATTGAAGATTAGAGAGGAAGACGTAAATAAATATTGGTTTGGGAAATAGCTTCTTGAGTACGCTTGTTGACTTACAAAAATATCTATGACTAATGTACTTCAAATTTTATTATATGATAAAACTCCCAAAACGTCTCGTTAATTGCCATTTAAAATTTTAAACTCCTCTTAAGGAGTGCCGCTAGGCGTTTAGAAAGTTTTACCTGCATTTCGAACACAATGGAACGTGTTTTGGAAGCTAATTCAACCATATGCACTCGTTACGGAAGTAAACGATCAATTTTAAATTAAATCGATTAAAATAGTTTCTAAGCATTTTGAGCTGCTAGGGTCAAACGACAACTCCGATTACTACGAAAATTAAAATCCGATAATAACTAACTATTACGGATTCAATGGAACTGGTTTCGTCGAATTCCGAGACTGTGCCTCGGAAGCCTATTTTTAAATTCAATTTAAACGATATATTTTCAAAACTGAATATATCACCCTTAAATTAAATTCCAACCCTTCTATTATCTTCAGTATCATCATTATAAATTTTATAAGCCTTCAAATTATTTTAAACAGGCTTAGAGATTCCAGATTTAAAAATTTACCCAATTTCAATTATTAAATTCAATATTTAAACTATATACTTCAATGATTTAATTATTGATATCTAGAATTCAAGTTAAAATTAACTTTTAAATATTTAAAATCAATTAAATATTCCAATTTAAATGGTTAGAAATTCCGGGTCGTCACAACCGGTCTCATGCAAAGGGAACGTGTTATCGCGTATGCTTCTAGGCAATTAAAGACTGCCGAGACTAGATGTGCCACTCATGATTTAGAGCTCGTGGCTATTGTTTCGCCCTTAGAATTTGACATCATTATCTTTTGGGAAAGGAATTTGTTCTCTACACCGATCATAAATCTTTGAAGTATTTATTTTCTCAAAAAGAATTTAATTTGCGTCAACAACGTTGGCTCGAGTTCCTTGCATCGTATGATCTTGATATTCTTTATACTTCCGAAAAGGGAAATCGTGTTGTCGATGCTCTTAGTCGTAAGTAACCAGCAGTTGTTTCAACGATGATATCCGAATGGAATGATCTCGAGACTTTATCTACTTGTGGGATTCGAGATCATGAATTTGATTCATGTTCATCTCATGTTCTATGTAGCCTTGAGGCTCATCCTTCTCTATTAGACCACATCCTTGAAGCTCAAAAGCATTATCCCGAATTGGCTCATCTTTTCCAAAGCTGAAGGAATGGAAATATGTTGAAAGACTTTGAATCGATGCTTGTGGTAGCATTCGAAAATTTGGTTGATACTTATCGTGCCAAATATTTGTAATCTTCGTAAAGAAATTTTAGAAGATTCTCATCGTTCTAAATTCACCATTCATCTTGGTAGTAGTAAAATTTACGCGGATATGAAGCGACTTTATTATTGGGATGTAATGAAATCTCATATTGCTAACTTTATTAAGCGATGCATGACTTGCCAACTTATCAAGGTCGAGCATCAAAGGCCCGGTGGGTTATTGCAACCTTTGGACATTCCAGTTTGGAAGTGGGATCAAGTCTCTATGGACTTTATTGACGGTCTTCCCCATTCTCGATCGGGTCATGGCAGTTTATGGATGATTGTTGATAAACTTACAAAATCCGTCCATTTTATTCTCATTCGGTCTAACCGAACCGTACCTCTCTTGGCCAAACTCTATGTTAGAGAAATTGTTAACTTGCATGAAGTTCCTACTTCTATTGTTAGCGATCGTGATCCATTATTTACTAGTGGATTTTGGAAGAGTCTTCAAAAAGCTTTGGGAACGAAGCTTAATTTTAGCACCGCTTATCATCCTCAGTCCGATGGACAAACAGAGCGTGTGAATCAAACTCTTGAAGATCTTCTTCATGCATGTGTTCTTGATTTTGGTGGAAGTTGAGAAGATCATAATTCTCTTGTTGAGTTTTCTTATAATAATAGCTTCCAATCTGGTATTGGTATGGCACCTTTCGAGGGACTCTATGGAAGTCCATGCCGATCTTCTTTTTGTTGGCTTGAGACCGGTGAGAAGCTGGTTTTAGGTCCATATTTTATTCATGATTCCACAGAAAAGATTGACCTTATTTGTCATAGGATAAAAGAAGCTCAAAGTAGACAAAAATCCTTTGTCGATAAAGAAGGAATTTGGAATTTTCTGTGGGAAGTTTAGTGTTTATCCATGTTTCACCTATGAAAGGTATTGTGCATTTCAGTCGTCGGAAAAATTAGCGCCTCGATATATTGGCCCATTTCCCATCACCAAACGTATTGGTTCTGTGGCTTATCGCCTTTTATTACGGGCTCAATTTTCTGCTATTCACGACGTTTTCCACGTCTCTCAACTACGGAAATGCCTTAGGGATTCCGATTCTATTCTTGAGCCTGGTGTTATTAAAAAAATTGAAGTTTCACCTAATTTGACTTATGAGCAACATCCTATTCGTATCATTGCTACGAAGGTTAAACGCGTTCGAAATAAAGATGTTCCGCTGTGAAAGTTCAATGGTCCACAAATTCTAAGGATTGCTCTTGGGAATCCAGAGAATGCATCGAGCGAACACATCCAGACTTACTCTCTCGTGCTCTTTAAGGTGAACTTCTTGCTTCAAATTTTCTTTTGTGTTGATATACTTTTATGGTTGTTACTCTTTGTTTTCTTCTTAAGTATTGCGAGGACGCAATTTCTTTAAGGAGGGGAGTCTGTAACAACCCATATATTTTACGATTATATATTTAAATGATTTAGTTAAATATAGCATCGTTAGTCGGATTAAAGTCTGAAATCCTATTTTTTATAAATATTCGAATTAGGACTCGAAACCACTTCCATTGAGTTCAAAATGATGTTTTCGACCTTTTTGAGTAGTTTGGAGTTGATTAGAATTTTGGTATTTTTATTTGGGGCTATATGTTTGGGTTTCAGTCCACTAACCCAACAAGAGAACCCAACTCCTCTACCTAATAATTTCCATTCCACTCTTTTTCATTCATTCATAACATTTCCTAACACTCAAGCAAAAGAAAAAATGGGGGAAATGAGAGGAGATTAGAAATTCCTAAGCCCTACTTCTCTTAGGAAATTCAAGTTCTTGCTCTTAAATCAAAGAGAAGCTTAGGTAAACATCCTCTTCATCTTCTCCATTTCAATCTCTCTTCAATTTTCAGAAATTCCTAAACCATAACTTAGAAAAAAACTTCACATTTGATAATATATTGAAGATTCTAGTGGTGTATTGAAGAGGAATTGGTCTTGCTTTGTTTTAAAGCTTCTCATTTGTTGTCTTTGAGTTTTAAAGGTGAGTTTTTGAACTCACATCTACGTCTATAACTTTCATTGTTGTTAGGTATGAATTCCTAATATATGTTCATGTTCATTTGCATTTGATTTGGTGAATTTTCAATTTTGATGTTTTGAAGTCAAAATCTTTAAAGATCCTATCTTGGATGTTTGAACATGTTATTTGTGGCGTGTCGAAGAGCTATAGGGCTGAGTTGTCGCTTTGCATAAATCCTGGTCTCCGTCGCTCGTTCGATCGCTTCCGGTTTGGATTTTTTCCCTTTTTGGGCTAGGCTGATTTTTGCCTAGCAGGAAATTTCAGACGTCTGGATGAAAATCCAAACGTCTGTTTGAAAAATCCAGATGTCAGGAATTGGTCCTTGGAAAAAGAAAAAAAGGCAGAGGCAAAATCAAGACGTCTGGAAATCCAACGTCTAGATTTTGGTTCAGACGTCTGATTGGTAATTTCAGACATCTGGAACTGTGCAGTTTTGTCTATTTTGGCTGCTTTTGAGTGAATTTTCAAATTTTATCGATTTTTGTTGATCCGGTTAGTTGTTGTCACTTATTATCGACTTTGATGACTTCATTTATGGATTTTTGGGAATTTCCATTTGATTGTATTTGATATCGATTTTTATGGTTTGAATTCACGTCGTCGAATGTGAATTTTTGGTGATAGATTTTTTTTTACAATAATTTCTGTGATTTGTCACTTTTAAATACAAAGGTTTCTATATTAGTAGTAAATACTCAAAATTCTTTCACAAAAATGATTTTAACGTTATTTTTAATACAAAGCTTGTTTTTGAAACCGTTTTCCAATCTATTAGTATATACAAATCTTTATCTCATTCTTGTGAGAAATATAATTAAACGGCTGAGCAAAACAAGTGGTATGAAACGCTTGCGTTTACTTAGCCGGTTAATTCTTGGACTTGTTCGATTGAAATCTCGTGACAATTTTCGGATGGAAATATACAATTTGTTCGTAAGTATTTAAGTTAAGCCAATGGTTATGGGACATGAAGCTAAACTCATTTATTTACTAGCTTGGTGTAATTTACACTTATCGATCAATGATGATCATTTTGCGATTTAGACTAGCGATGTGCGATGTCTCTTTGTTTGTGTGGGGGACTGAACCCCGTCTGTGAAGCTTCGGTTCAAATTGGTGGGGTAGCGACCCATGGTCTTCGGGCCGTTTGTGGAGCCTCGGCTCAAACTTGATGGTTAGCGACCATGAAATAGCGTTCCGTTTATGATACACGTGTTGGTGAGTTTTCATACTTCCGTTTTTGTGATAGCTCCTTCCCCCCTTTGTGATTTCTGAATTTCTAATTGATGATTTCTAGAATTTGTGTTTCATCAATTTTTGTGATTTATATTGATAAGTTTTATCAAGGGGCATTTTACTAGAAGGACAAATTTAGCAGTCCAATTAGTTTTTAGGACACGCATTCACAGAAATTAATTTTAAGGCCAAAATCGGCAGTCCAATTACTTTTAAGGACAAAGTCAGCAGTCCAATTACTTTCAATGACATAATTTCATGGGTTTTTAGGCCTTAGAAACTAATTATTTTGCATTTTTTCCTTAAAAGTAATTATTTCAGTTGCGTGTCGAGAAACTAATTGCACTTCTAAAGAGGCCATTATGGTTAATTTCCACTTTTATTAATATTTATGGTTTGGTGAATATGTTAAAGAATATGGCATTCATTTTGGTGTTCGATAATATTCGAGATATTGTATGATTTTTGTTGTTATACTTGTCACATTATAACATTATTGTTATAATACGTTTTTGTCATATCTCTTAACCTATCTCATTTTATATGGTATTTATAGCTAGACTGATCCGTTTATTATTTTCTTCTTAAATAATACTCGGATCAGACCGAGGTATTTCAGGTGCTTCCACTTGACTTCTTAGCTGGGACTAGTTTTTGACTTTTAGCTAACTACTTAGTTTAGTAGTTTTTGTTTTTATACATTCGAGATAGGGACTCATATACATATTATATCATCTAGCTCTTGTATATATTCTTTAGTATGGTGGATCTTATATGATCATTACTTTGATGTACACTTTTATGTGATTTATTCATTTCTGTTTCCGCCTTCGTAATATGAACATTTGTTGACTAATTTGTGTTACATTGATTTTATATTTGTTTCCGAAGACCTCATAGCCACTGCAGCAGCTTTGAGTTTGTATTTGATGTCAGATTTCCTCTTGAAACTAAATGCATGTAATACACGGTACTCGCACAAAGCAATTACACGAATTATCGCTCTTTAACACCTTTATTCTTCGTGTTAATCGACGGCATTATCCATAGCGTCCTTGGCTAATGTGAGTATAGAAGTGGGGCATCGCAATGAGGTATTAAATAAACCCTAACTGATTTATGCGAGTTGCAACGGTAAATTAACATTAAAAAGTTCTGATTACCAGCAGTCTACCAAATATTTTCATAGAATTTAACAGATTATATAAGTTTAAATCGGTTATCGTTGTTAGCAATTTGGTAATGACTGGTAAATGGAAACTATGGGTACTACCACATGTAGGTTCGCATTAAAACACCAATAGTACAAAATTTGAGTTTCGTACACTCCTGTCAAACAATTACAGGTAACACCCAAAAATATAAATACATAAGAGCCCAGACATTTTGCAGCAACTGGACCAAAGTGCAAGATTTGATGCTCAAGTAAATTAACAAATGTATCTTTCCTGCTGTTCTTGAAGAAGCTTAGCTGAAGATTTTGCATCCAAATACAGTGCATTCACCTCCTCCACGTCAGACTGGTAAAAAAAACATAAATCATAATACAAGGTGATCATCAAAATTAACAAAGACCAGAATAATTTCAATATTTGATGCAATATTTCCAACAATGATAAATTATTTGAAATTGAGAAAATTTTAAAATTGCAAGTAAAATGACAATTTAGACAAGTATTAAAATTAAAGGGCTGACATAAAAACAAGAACTATTGAAAGGACTTAATGTAAGATTTCATATATCGTGAAACATACCTTGCAGATTTTATCTCTTCCATTAGTTCTTGCAACGATGCTAGCCGGCGATAACAACTGCATAGCATGCCTGAAGGACAAGGATATTTACATCATAGATTTGTCTGGGTAGCATGGCTAATAATTATTATTATTTGTGGGGTGAATGGTCATATTTGAAGAAAACAAACTACCGGGGGTAAAAGTGCGTAGTGTAAAAATGGGATCCAAACCGTAAAGAGCAAAATTCAAAATTTAAAGTGAAACTAGATCTAAATCGTGAATTGTGGATTCAAAACATTCATATTTTAACGAGTATGTATACGCGTGTGCATATTGCACCGTGTAGATATTTCAATGGCGATTAGTTATGTGATTGATTCATGTCTATTATATAATGATACTTAACTTCAGGGAAACCCTTTTTCCAATGCAAAAAAATTCTTTCATAAAGATGTTTATAAAAATTAAGGGAACTGTTAAAAAGAGATATTAAGCATGTCAATGGATATTTGTAAAACAGGAAATTATTGTCAAGGACAAAATTTCACGGCTTTTTAGCCTCAAAGACAGACCTTCAATATTTTATCCCAAAGGACAACTTTCTGTAGGTATCAGTTTTTAGTTATTGATAGCAGTTCTTAGGTATCAGTTTGTAGTTATCGGTAGCAGTTTTTAGGTATCAGTTTTAGCTCGGTAGCAGTTTTGTTGTCCTTATAAATAATTTTGAAAAATGTTTGTCCTTATGAATAATTTTTAGAAGAATGTTTGTCCTTGTGGTAAAAATATTGAGGTCGTGTCCTTGAGGTAAAAAATATACAAATCTTTGTCCTTTAAATGAATTCCCCCTTTGTAAAATCCAAAATCCATCCATATCTGCATTCGAGGAACGGATAAATATCCAATATCCAAAAAAAATAAGGATACGAAGACATCCACGTTCGAAAATTATCCATTCAATTTTTGTCAAGATTATAGTTTATATTAGATGCATTTTAGTATAATGAACGAAGATATTATTGTTTTATTAAATTAATAGTTTGTTATATGCAATTAATGCATATTAACTACTCAAAACTATTTATTATCATCATATTTGTTAATTTTCGTACTAATATAGCTGATGGATTGAAAAAAAAAACTATATAAAACCAAAATTTTCTATTTATGTCTTCAAATTTGTCAATCATCGGCAAATAGGATAAATATGTGATGTACATCCATATCTACGAATATGGAATTCCAAAAAATAATTTTAGATATCTGTATCCAAAAGTACCGTTGATGAGTCTAGAAGAAATGGCTTCAATAAGGAAAACGATAAATAATGAAATTTCTCTTAAATTGAAAATTTTTGTTAGGAGGAGAATCAAACATTTATCCACTCTTATAAAAACAAACAAAAATTACTAAATCGATCATTTATAATTATTTTCTTCTCTCTTCATTCCTCCTTTCACGTACATTCTATCTTGTCAAAACAAAGTTTGTCTCTTTACTCTCCAAAAGCTTCAATTCTAAGTCTCAAATTTAAAAAAGATTGTAAAAAATTAAGATTAGGGAGGACCCATCCCATCCCATCTCTATCATCATCTCAACTTCGTTCTAGACATTTTATACAGTGAAAATTATGATTCGTCTCTTATTTTGAAACTTAATACTTAAAAAACCTCCTCAAAAACAAGTTCGCCTTCAACATTTCCAACAAAAATATGCATTTTAAACTGCATATATTTGCAGCTAGAACTGCAAATATTTGCCGTTCTAGTTGCATATTTTTGTGAAATTAAAATTTATGGTGTGGAATGCACATATTTGAAGTGTAGAACGTATATTCTTGCAGTGTGGATTGCAATATTGTCATTTTACCAAAATATACATTTATAACTGTAAATATTTGCAGTGTGAAATGAAAATGAAATGCAAATATTTGCATGCGGTTTAAAACTGCATATTTTAGTTGGAAAATTTGAAAGGGGTATTTCGTGATTATTATTATTATTTTTGAGAGGGGTAGAAGTGAATTTTAGAAAGAAAAAAAAATTGTGTTTGACAAAATGTCCCTTTTATAAATTTAGAAATCAGGGTTTTTAAAGTTAAGATTCTAAAGTGGATAGGATATGAATATAATGGCGGCAATAATGGAATAATGAATATAATGGCGGCGCGGAGTGAGAAAGGAAATGGGGAGCTGTAGAGGAAAGGATGGTAGGCAGATATTCTGCTGCAGTTTTGTTTTATAGTGGTTTCGAGATGTGAAGAGAACCCGGTATGGAGAGAAGAGGAAAAGAAAACGAAAAATAGTTTTGGGAGGATTTTAATATTTTACGCATTAAAAAATATATTCACTATTTTTCCCTTATTTATATATAGTTTTCTACAATTTGCCCTCTAAACTATATAGCCTATTAACCAATTTATTTCTCACTTTAACAATTCCCAACATTATCTCTCATATTAATTCCAAAAAAAAAAATTATATTTTAACTTGGTTGTTTCTCATCCTTTGTCAGTATTCGTTCTCATTTGGCAGTAAATACATGTTTGAATACTAAAGTACAACTTGCCCAATCCAATCACTGCTTAAGGGAGAGCCTTGTGCACAGGGTAAATGATGGTGATGACATATCTAAATACTAAAATGTTCTGGTCCTATTTTATTTCTAATTAGAAGACGTATTTTATCTCATGATATTAATTAATATTTACTTTTATGTGCACGTGCATTTCACATTCCAAAATACTGATTTCATACTGACAATTTATATGTTTGAGATTGCTTTGATGGTTGAATTTCTACCTCTAGACTTAGAGCTTAACTTTCTCTCTAATTCCTTTTTCAAAATCGTGTGTTGAATCGGAATGTATGAACTATATCATGATTGGATGGATTCAATTTTAAATGAGATTCAAATAGTACATACCTGTTGGTTTGAACTATAAATTTTGTTTTTTGCGTTTTCAACATGTATTTCAAAAGGCGTGGAAGGAGAGGAGGAGGAAAAATCACAATCATTACAACAAATGAAAGAACATGAAAGGCGAAGATAGTTTTCCGTGTTTTTGATACTTTCCAAAAGATGGAAAACAAGAAAATGTCGTTTTGAATTCTATGTTGAAACTACTTTCTAAATTGACTTATTTTGAAACTCAATGCATTTTGTTTGTCATAAAAACTCAAAATTAAAATCTTCAAACCAAACAAGGCCTAGATTTTAAATTTTGGTAAATAATGCTATAAGCTAGCCATGAAGTAAGGGAGGTGATTCAGACTTCAAGCGAGGTTACTCAAGAATTTTGAAAACTACATGTACTGTAACATACCTCAAAGATGCTTGCTGCCCAATTTCTCCAAGATAAGCTAGACTTTCTTCATCGATTACAAGCTCTTCAACTTGGGCACGGATTGCCAATATCTACTCATTACATGGAAAAAATAAATATTGTTATTATGTAACAGGTTATTTAGCCCAAAAAGGGAGAGAGAGAGAGAGAGAGAGAGAGAGAGAGAGCCTCAAAATATCAAGGCGATCTAACAAGTTAAAAAACCTGAATCATTTCAGTCGGTCCATAAGTTTCAGTCCTAATGATTACTAAGCGATCTAACAAGTCCACAGGTATGCCATGTGGGCTGGTCATGTCAGTTCCTCTGAAAAGAAATTGGAAAGTTTGATATGATTAGCTAGAAAGAAGACCATCAGATAACTGATAAGTCCACAAAATTTTCGAAATGCAAGCTACTTGATTACGGATACTGCATTTTTGTTAACCCATACCTCACGTTGCATATTCCCCTGTTTGTAGCAAGTATTACGATTGGAGAGATTGAGCTCTCTAAAGCACGATTTAGGTAGGAAAAACATTCCATATCAAGCATATGAACCTACAAGGAGCAGAATTATAGCCTGTGATTCTTAGTAAAAAAAATAGCCTAAAGATTATAGAAGATTTTACCTCATCAATGAACAATACACCAGGGACAAGTTCTGCTACCCCTTCATCAATATATCTGTTAACAACCTATCAAAAGAAGATAAAAAAAAACCTCAATCCATCAAGCAAACGATCAGGTAATTGTGTTAACAAATGGTGTATGTCCAGCAATCAGGTATTTGTGTTAATAGTTGGTCTGTATTCAGCAACCAGGTATTTGAGTTCAAGCAAGCAATACAGACAAAGAATACTGAATTCAAGTAAGGCTTTTTAAATAAATATTGGCATCAATCTTTTTATGACGATTGCAAATAAGGAAATGACCATGTAATTTACATTCTGTATTATCAGAACAAAAAATATAGTATAAATATGTATTATGAATCTATGATATTTTAATAAAAGATTGTCTAGTATGAGCATCAAGCTCTGCATACATTTTCTTGAAACTAAGGGTTTCCAAAGATAAATAAACCATTTAAACTTCAACAGCTTTTCATTCTTAACAATGAAATAGTCTTTTCTTTCTCTTTTGTTTGACTTCGTAGTTGTGCATTTGCATGTTCGAACTGAACACTTATCTATATCAGACTCATAATTTATCTGTATACAATATCAGTATCCATCAAAAAGTCCTTCACTTTTCGATGTAACTATTTTCCTCCAGAACATATTAAGAGTTCTTACTGCATAATACCCCTAATGCAAAACGGGAATAAGAGTTTTTACAAACATTATAATTCAATATTGAAACTGTATCCCAAGTGAGATCACAAAAACATAATGGATTAATATTATATGATATTAGAATTTATAACATATTACTGGTTGATTAGTGTATATAATACCACTGATCAACCACAAGTGATAATACAAAACCATAATGGATTAATATTAAATGATATTAAATTTTATAACATACTACTGGTTGTTTAGTGTATATAATACCTTATTGATTTCTTGTCTTAATTTGTCTGTTATTTCTGTTTTTCTAGGTTTCATCATCTGGCCCATAAGAGATAATATATCCTGTCCACCTTGCGGGCGAGCATTCGCTGCATCAAGATCATGCAGAGTGACGTCCTATTAAAAAAACATAAATCTTTAGCATATGCTTGCATTCCAATCATACTGAATCACCCTTAGTACAAGCAGCTAACCACACTGCTTAAAATGTTAGCCAATCAAAGGTAATATGAAGTAATGGTGAGCCGTTGATTTCAAATATTCAGCTACCAAGTATTTTACAAGTATTAATCGTAATGACGATAAAGCAGTCAAATTGATCCAGCTTGGTACAAAGATGTCTTAATAAAGCTTAAAGAATTTCACCACTTGCATCAAGCTGTTTCACCAAATAATTGGTCCACATTTTTTACCAATATAATTAATTTGTCATGAAAACTGGAAGGTGGGTGGATATTTGAAATTACTAGTGCAGGGAGATGACCATTTTTTTTTGACTCGGTTTGTACTCAAAATCGGTAAGTTTCAGTAGTTTATCCCTTACTAATACCCCAGAATGTAAACTTCGCTCGTATTCATTCCCCTAGCTAATATGCATTTAAGTACAATTACAACATCATGTGATTATATGTTTTTTTCCACAGAATGTCCTGTCTGAATAACACAACAATAAGCATTCTGAATTTGATATGGCTATAAGTTTTCCACATATAAGGAACAGTTTTAGTGCTCCATTTATACAAAATAACCACCACATGCAGTCAGTTGTAAAATAGTTAAATATACGTGATACTTACTTGCACTATCTCCTTTTTCTTGTGCACTTCTCCTTTAGGGATAGGAACATACTCCTCTGCTTCAAGATCAAATTCAGTAGCAAAAGTATCACATCGACCTACTCTCCTGACAGCACCACTATTTGCTTCAATGTATATAACATCACCGACAGCAACCTGTAATGGACAGGTGCTGCTTAACGTGGAGCTGGTTGAACAACCAAATTGTATTTTATTTGCACTAAATGCTTACGTAACATATATTAGTGAACCTAATGTTGAGTTTCACAACTATTAGATTGCATAACTTAACGGTGAACTCCTTAATAAACTATCAGATCAGAGAACATGATGATCCAATTCATAATTACCCTTAATTCATCTTAACAACAGAATAAAATCAATCACAATAATAAGCAGAATATATTGAGCTGATCCAGGTACAAAACTCTTTCTAAGAAAATATACACCGCAGTAAGTATATTGTTCCGCAGGTCGTTTATAATATATGAAATAAAGCTAATAATATGTCAAGTTAAACAGCCGATTAGACACAATCATGTCCAACAGACCACAAATATTAGTGCAGGGTCATGTGGCTGTAAAGCAAATTCTTTACCTTTTCTTTGATGAGAGCATCATAGATTGTGGGATCCAACTTGAGTTGCTTGGTTCCTTTGACTGTCTTCAGACCAATAATTATGTGACTTATACTTTTTCCATATCCACCTGTTGTGCTCTCAGCTTCCTCAGGAGAGAGTTCCGTAACCTGAAACAACAATATACTAGGAAGTTGCAAGCACTCGTGAAGAAAACACATCTAATTGTCTTGGCATGAACAAAGAAATTTGATACTGAAAGATGTAAAACAGAAATGGTTTAACCAACACATGCATATATATCAAAAACTACCTCTCCTTCGTACACTTCCTTGTTTTCCTTAATACGCAAACCAATAGCCCTACGAAAATTTTCCATAAGCACCTCAGTTTTCTTTACCTCTGATGAGTACACTTCTGATCCAACCATGGGACAAAACGGTACCTAATATTTTATTTTAACATAAAGAGAGAAAAAATCAAACACACATCCAACACAAGTTTTCATTCAAAGTACTATGAACTTTTAAATATGTTGTCAATGTGATGTAGAAACATGAGCAAAATAAATAGATAAGTTAACACTAGCCGCTAATATTTTCAATGGAAAACATACTAGGAAGTAATCTCAAAATTTACAATAATATGCCTCAATTAAGATACGGATGAATCACATCAAGCTAACGTAAAAAGAAAAAAAAAATCAAACTTAGTAAATTACCCCTCCAATTACCTGTGTTAATTTATCAACAACTGCACTTAATCATAACTTGGTGAATGCTCTGCAACTCTTCTCATTCAAATTACTATGAAAAAATGACAAAATTCTAATTGCTAGCCATAACTCCACAAACAATTTACTAAGCTTTTCGCATTTCAGATTATTGTGCATTTAACAAAGCCATTGCCCCACGTGCTGCTTATACTTGTACGCATGCACGTAACTCCAATGAATGCTCCGCAACTTTTCTCATTCATCTTCCTCCTGCAATTTGAAAGTTTCGTATATTTTCTTACTCGTCTTTTGCATGTGGTTTGCGCCTGGATGAATTACAAGAAGACTTGGATATTTCTGAAGGTGTTATATGTATATATGTATAGACACACGTACGTACATACATTCATATATATACATACATATATACAATATTTATGTGTGTGTATATTTATGTACATTTATTGATCCAACAAATCCAACATGTTCTGTTACATGCTGACAGATTCTTATATAGTGGCATAACTTGGCATACATGTTTATTATACTGTTATGTATACTTTCAGTTATATTTATTAAATAACAACATTCAGTGATGGGTTATTTATTGAATCTAACAGATGCAGCGACCATGAATTTATGATCAAACTGTGGTGGGGTCGCTGATGGCATCAGTGGATGCACCGGTTATGACTGCATCATTCCAGAATGATGCTAATAAAAAGTGGTGTTGCCTTAGGAAGGAAGTAGCAAGAAAGAGGAGGAATTTGTGGGTGATACTACGACCAGGCTGAGCAAGATGACGCGAGTCGGATCGTGCTTGGATGGGCAAATGTCATTGCTAATTGCAATGTTATTCGTTGATAACAATTAATATGTTTAATTTGAAAGTATTGGATATTGATGTTGAAGGTAATTAAGCCGCTAAGGCGCAAAAAGGCGTCAAGCTTGCGCCTTGGGCTTTTCCGTGCCATGAGCCTTTTAGTGCGCTTTTTGTACAACTTCACGCCTTTTGTACTTTAAAAAAACAGCACAATAAATTAACGTTAAAAATGATTTAGTGTTCAAGCATGTTCATAAACAATCTTTTTACAAATAAAAAAGCACTAGCTACTGGATACGAAGTTACAAAGGATAACCTTGACCAAAAAGATGTCCTATTCAAGTCTACAACACCAAAAATATAGAAAGCACAACGAAATGCTTGAAAGCATAAAGATGTTCAAGTTCAAATGTTCAACAAAACACTAGAAATTTAATTCAACTTCTACTCACTAATATCCGATTTTAATTTAACTAAACATTAAATTCAAACTAAAATTAACCAAAATTAAAATCAAATTAAAATTAGCGAAATTTTAGATTAAAATTAAAATTATCGGAACTTCAAATTCAAGTTCAAACACTAAATCTAAAATTTAAATAACATTAACTAAACTTTAAGTTAAATTAAATTAAAACAATTGAACTTAAAATTAAAATTAACTAAACTTTAAATTCAGATTAAAATTTATTAAAGTTAAAATCAAAATTAAATTAACATGAACTAAACTTTAAATTAAATTTAAAATTAACGTTAAAATTATACTAATTGCTTTTAATCACCAATTTAAATTTAACTTGATTAAAAAGTTTAACTTTGACTGACTTTTATTTAAATTAAATTCTAAACACTAATTACTTTTAAAATACTAGCTTAAATTTTACTTAACTTAGTTAAATACATAAAAGAAAAAAAACAGTATCTGACTTGAGAAGACTACGCAAAGGGAGCTACAAGCATGATCGCGACTCTGGACAAGAGTTTGCGGCGCCGGTTTGGAGCGACAACGGCGGTGAGGATGAATTGGACCTTGATTTGTGGCAGTTTTTTTTTCCTGCTGGTGACATTAAAATCGCTTAAGTTTCGACTTAATTCAGGGTTGAGAAACAAATCCTAATTGAGGCGCACTTTTTAGGCGCCTTAGCAAAAGGTGCTTTTTGGGCATCTTGAATAGCTCGAGCGTCTCAGCTTTCAAAAAGGAGCAACTGTTGCGTCTGTGCTTTTCTACGCCTTAGGCAAGCCTAGGTGTGCACCTTGATAACACTGTTGTTTTGAGAATTGATGCAATGAAGGCTAGGTTTTATAGTTTTCCTTTTTTCCCATTTATTTTTGTTTTCCGTTAATAAAAAGGATTATTTTCAAACAGTGCCATGTTGTCATAGAGTGCTAAACACATCATTTTCAGTCGGTTCCATTCTTAGTTTTCATAACACATTACACCAAAAGGTTACATTCGCCATCAACATAGTATTCTGTAGTTCTAACAAATTATGATGCTAAAAACTAATGAGAATATAAGCATTTTTATTACAAAATGTTCTCTGGTACTTTTTCAGATTCAAAACTGGAACAATGCCTAAGCTGCTTCATAAAAACGATTCCCAACTTAGTGAGATTATGTTACAAGACATGTTAGTAATATTTCAATTTGAAATTTAATTCCCGATCATATGCATAAACATATCTTAGTTTATATTTAAACATTTTTTAAATTCTCACTTAGTTAAATTTCCTATGACGTGTAATGAGTCAAGAATCCAAAGTACTTTGATTAGTCAATGGACAGTGACTTTCTATGAAAACCACAATGGTATTTAATGATCAACGCCTGTTATACAAATTTTATTTACAGCAACAAGCTTATACTGAATACGTTAGCTTCTAATCAAGTGATAGGGCAGTTAGGAGCAATCCATCAATAAGTTTAAACAATAGATATTTATTTATGTCAACATGGTTGCTTAAAAAAAAATATACCATAAATGACAATTCATTCGTTCAAGCAAGCATCATCATCCCCTCAAAATTGTTCCCCCAAAAGCATAAATCATCAATGTTGTGTTTATAAATTTGCTTTGCTGTTACAGGTTGTTTTCAGGCTCTTTTATGTAACAAAACAGAGAAACAAAGAAAAAATTTAGTAAGTTTTCAATTATCATCAATTTTAACCGTGATAATAGATAAAAGGATAAATAAATTAGTACAAATTGATGTGATGATGCTAGATATACTGAATTTGTCGAGAGTACAGTGATTTCTCGAAAACTATGAACTTGGAGTAAAATAAACTATTAGAACTTTTGTTTTCTACAGCAAAATTAGGAAACAAGCAACGAGGAAATGGAATATGCATATTTATTTTGTTATGGGTGTGTGTATGATTATGATGTAAATCTCCATTGGGTGGAAATTTGATGCAAAAGTAACTGGAGAAATATGTTTATAACCATGCATAGTTGCTATCTTTATTTTAGTCAGTTTAACCAAAAGAACGGATAATAAGAACTTTGTACAACCAAAAATGTACATTACTTCATTTAATTAGGAAACAATTTGAAAATGCAATTACATTTTCAAAAAAAAAAATGATGTAATGGAATAGTGTATCTGTGATGCATTCTGTACAAGTTCAACATTCGTTTGAAAACAATTTAAGAGAACGAAGATTGCCGCTGCTTTTTTTTGGCACATATATCCAAGGGATGTGCCTGAATACTGTATACATAAACTGATTTTAAATGTGTAAAAAATAGTTGTCTACTTATTCTTCGCCTTGAATAGGGTGCTTACAAATAAATAACATGAGTGGAAAATCCTTAACTGTCAACAAGCAAAAGACTTAGAGCACGTTTGACAACAACGTATTTTAAAAGTACTTAAAAGGAGATTTGAGACTGCTTAAACATAAAAGTGTTTGGATGCAATTTGACTTATAAGTTAAAATAAGTTTAAAAAAAATGTTGAAACTAGTTATAAAATAAGTCCATAAGTCACCAGCAACAAATTGTTGCTTCTCATATTTAACTTATTTGTCGCTTTTGTAAGGTCCTTATAAGAAGTTGCCAAACACTTGAATTACAATAAGTGACTTACCAGTACTTATAACTAGTTGCCAAACACTTGAATTACAATAAGTGACTTATCAGTACTTATAACTAGTTGCCAGACGTGCTCTTAACCTAAACCAACAAAGGAATATTTGAGTTGCAGCTCAAAGTAAATTTTCACGAGCATAACACTGAAAAGTCACTTCAGTTCACATACAAAAAATATAGTACTTCGAGCCAACACACCCTCTCAGATTACAGGCATAACTGTCAAATGACAAAATGTAAAATTAAAGTAATACTCACTTTACTTCCAAGTTCTTGAGCAATCCCTAGGGCCAAGGCAGTCTTTCCAGTACTAGGCGGTCCAGCAAGTAGCAACGCCCTACCCGCCATTTTCTTTTGTCGTATCATATCCACTACCAACCCCGACGCCTCTCGTGCCGCCACCTGTCCCACGAACCCTGCCGACAGTGGAATCGCGTTCCCTTTCGACTGAAGATTTCAAATAAACTAAGCAAAGTCGTGAAACGTTATTTGAAACGATAGGATTTTCTAAGAACTTACGTCGAGGCCTAAGCCTTTGATGTGGGTGTGCGTTGCAATCCGCTGCTTCTTCGTAGTAGACTGCACTTCTTCGATTTTCATTTTGCTTATAGGCCTATGCTTTTAGGTATTTTTCTTGTAGAATTTTATTTTATTTTGTTTCCGACTCCTTTGAGGGCGGAATTTAACTTTTAGGGTTTAAGAGCAGCAGGGGTCAGGATCATTGGCGAGCGAGAAGATAATAAAGCTGTTTGGGCTGATTAGCTAGTTATTAGCTCATACAACCCCAAAATAATTATTTTCAGTTAGAACTCAAATGCCCCGTTGTAAAGTAACAAACCAAAGGTAATAATTATATGTCTAAATTCTATTTCTACAATACGAGTGTTACGGCACGCGCTTCGCGCGTGACAATATCACATCCTTTGTGAATAAACTAACTATTTTATAAATTATATATGCTTAACATATTAAAAAAATTGATTTTCATACATATTTAGCTATGATTTTACGTTAGAATCATGCGTATTCAGTATGAATTTTTATTTTTAAGTTGCATCGTTTATTTTTATTTTATAAGTTTGAATTTTATTTCTAATTGTTGTATCGTTTAATTTTATTGTTACTTCGAATTTTTTTTCATTATCAATTAATAAAAACCAAAAATGTATAAAAAAAATTATTTAGTAGATTTTTTAAACGATATTAAGTTTAGTGATATATATGTAAAAAAGCGTTATTAATTTGCAAAAGAAAATATTTGCTACATCCTACTTTTAAGTGATTAACATTTGTCAATATCTATAGAGAGATGTTTTTGTAAGTTGACGTTGATACCGGACAAATATCATACTTTCACTTAAACTCAAGAATAAAAAAAAATTATTTACTCTCTATTTCAACCTGTTTTGAATCTAACGTATAATAAAAGGTTGAGCTTCTTAACGCTACTCGCCATAGTATGCAGTTGATAATAATATTACACGTAATAAAAGTGCGGTGCTATATGCTTGAGTCTAGGATCATGTATGGTAGATGCTATTTTTTAGGACCAATTAATAGATGCATTGAGTTTAGAAACATATATGCAGATGCTATTTTTTAGGATAAATTAGTGGAGAATTTTTTTTAAAATAATTGTATATAAAAGGAAATTTTGGAACTTCGTGGTCGGACCAAAAGATTGCACTTCCAAGCCAACTATTAATAAAGATTTACTTAGTAGGCCCCTAAAATAAGTAAAATTTTAAAGATTGAAATACCTTTAGAAATCTGTCTACTTTCTTTCTTCTCAATTTCATTATCTTCTTACATCAGTTTCTTACTGTCTAAACCACTGCTTCTTCAAAACCCTAGTTTTTAAATCAATAAAGAAAAAAATTCAATTTTTCACTACTAAGTTATTTTTTGGGTTTACAGACTTTTTTAATTATAGTTCTGAGGAAATATGAATTGGGTTTCTAAATCAGTGAAGAAAAAATTCAATTTTTCACTATTAAGTTATTTTTTGGTTTATAGACTTTACTAAGAAAAAATTCAATTTCACTACTAAGTTTCTAAATTAGTGAAGAAAAAATTATAACTCTAGTTTCTAAATCGGTGAAGAAAAATTTTTATTTATCACGTTTTGCGTGATGGAAATGGTAGTTCTGAAAATGGTACGGGGCCACTAAGTTATTTTTTGGGTTTACAGACTTTTTAATTTTTGGGGGCTACTAAGTAAATACTCGGGTTGAAATAGAATTCGCCTAATTATATTGTTAAAAGTTGATCCGATTGGGTATTAATATTATAAATGTGAGTATTTTTATGTTTTTTGTTGGATTTTTGGTACACGCTAGTATGTTAGAAAAGTGCCGGACGTGTGCAACGAAACTGAAAGCGAATTTATTTATTATGAAACAATGGTTATTATATAAATAAATAAAGGCTTTCCTACTTACATACATTTGCAATCGTACTTCAGTAGCGATCATTATTGTGACGACCCAGAATTTTTGGATATTTGAAATTGGAAAATTTAATTGATTTTAAATATTTACAAAGTTAATTTTCAACTTGAATTTCAAATGTCAATATTTATGTGATAATTTAATTATTGAATTTAATAATTGGGAATTGGGTAAAATATGAAATCTTGGTTTTCGAGCTTGTTAAAAATAATTTAAAGGCTTATAAAATTTATATCGATAACACTGAAGATAATAGAACTTTTAAAATTGAATTTAAAAGTGTTTTTTTAGTTTTGAAAATATATCGTTTAAATCGCATTTAAAAATAGCCTTCCGAGGCCCAGTCTCGGATTTCGACGTACTAGTTCCATTGAATCCATAATATTGTATTATTATCGAATTTCAATTTTTGAAGCGTTTGGAGTTATCGTGTGATTGTACGATATATAAATGCGTTGAAGTTTATATCGAAATTTAATATTATAACTAGGTCAAAAGGCTGTCTTCTCCATACGATCGAATTAGGACTCGAAACATTTTCCATTGTGTTCGGAATAGGGGTATAACATTATAAACGCCTAGCGGCACGTCTTGATAGGAGATCAAAATTTTAAGTTGCATTTATCGAGACAGTTCAAATTTAATTAAAAATATATATATTTATATTTTGGTTAACCAGCTGAAATACTTCACATCAGAACTTTTTGTCTCCTCTTCAGAATACTGTAGCTCATCTGCTACACGCTACCATCGCTTCTTGTCTCACTCGTCTTCTTTTTAAATTTTGCACGCGACAGTTCATTTCAAAACAAATCATGCTTCAAAAAAAAGAAAAAAAAATGGCGGAACGAAACCGAAAATCCAGCTCCCTCTTTCTAAATCTTCAGCCTTATTCCTCTTTCCAGTTCAATTCAAGCAAACAAAAAATAGTCGATGCTTCGAGGAAAAATAAAATAAGAATGGCTTCCCCTTTTCAATTCGAATTCGTATAAAATCAAAAAAAAATCGTAGTCCCAATAAGATACGAAGCCAAGCCTACCTCAAATCAAATCGATCTGCGCCTTGAAAATAGGGGAATCGCGATGTCGCCGCGAAGTTCGGCTCGACTCGAGCACGATAACGTCGAAGGGGAGATGGCGACACAGGTGATGTGAGGGCGGTAGGCTGCCAAGCAGAGCGGCAAGGCATTTCTTTTGGGTTCAGGCGATCATCTGTTCAAGGAGGGCATCACACACGTCAGCCGCGAATCAAGAGAAGGCGATTCGTTTTGGGAATGGGGACTCTGGGTTGGTTCGCTCTCGCTGTAAGGAGGCTGCTCGATTTCGGTTTGGCCATGGGACGAAGTGGAGTCGTGATGCTGGGGCAGGGTAAGGGTCGGCGACACTGATGTAACTAGTAAGGTTATGGCTGTTTTTTTTGAAAAAAAATTAAATTTAAATTTAACAAACATATATACAGATAGGATTTTATAACAAAAATAAATATAATAATTTAAAAAAAACTAGACTTTTACTTTACAAATATATATATCGAAGAAAAGTTTTACAGTAAGAAAACTACTGGTATTTTTAATTACAGAAAAGAAAAAAAATATACACAAGATTTTGAATAGAAAAGTAGGAGTTTCAAAATGCTGAAAGTTTACATAGAATTAGATTTTGGAATCTATGTAGATTATTAGTATATATGTAGTTTCCAAAAAAAAATTTACTTATACACATATATACCTACTAATTGATTTTAGAAAAAAAATGTATTATAGTGATTTACTAGTTTTATTAACTTATTAAATTATTTCAGTTGCTAGGGATTATTTATTAAAGGAAAATTTGTTTACAAATTAAATTATTAATTTAAATTAAAGAAATAAATGGTAATTGACTATTCGACTATTTAAGATGTTAATAAACCGTATAATGTTTATACAAGGTCTTAAATCTGGATGAGACCAGTCGGGTTAGTTCATTGTTGGAATCGATGCAATAAAATCAAAGGTGGGTTAATCTCACTCAAGTTGGATTATCAGTGAATTCAAATAGTTAAAATTTAAATTATTGATTGATTGCTTGAATTGATAATTTATTATCAGTCTGGATGTGATATTATATATATAGTAGTATATGTATTGGAGTGATTGATATTCCCGCATTATATAGTGGATGGGACCCTATGCGCCCGCATAATAGAGGATAACACTATATACCACGATATCCCGCCTTGAAGCGAGATTGGTATTTTATTTGTTAACTAACATCTGTGGATGTAGGGAAACAGGTTGGAGGGATCTAACTGGATTCCTTAAAAATATTGGATTTTATTTTCATATTCAGTTATATGAAATGTTGAATAATCTGTGATGTCATGTTGAAAAATTTATTTAATTGATGTTAATATATTGCTAGATATTGTGGCATTTTAAAAATATAAATATCAAACTTTAAAAGGGAAACAAAAGGGAAAAATTTAAAGAAGGAAATCTATAGTGAAGATGGATGAATTTAAAAGGGTAAAATTGGGAAAAAGCAAATAGTTGATTTTAAAAATCCTACTTAATAAATTCCGGAATATGGGAAAGAATAGAGTCTTTGGATAACTGTAAATTAAAAGGTTTTAAAATTAAGGACATAAGAAATATTGATTTTTAGGTGCAAAGGATTTATTTTTAATTTTAAGCTTTAAACCAGTTGAAAAAAATAAAAGGAGAATTTTTGAAATAAAGTATGAAATTGGTATTTTCAATTTAAATAAGATTTTAAATCATAAATAAAGGTGTTAATATGGGATAAATAGGTTTTGGAATAAATTTGGGCAATTAAAGGAATTTATTTTAAAATAGAGTTAATTGTGAAAATCGATTTGAACATCGACTAAGTGTTTGAAACTGGGATTTAAAGGAAAATGAGGGTATGGAAATTATAAACTTGGTTTATAAAGTGAAATATTTATCAGTGGATAAATCTGAAAATATAAATTCACGATAGGAATTTTTAAGGAGATGATAATTTGCTTTAAAAATAAATGGTGGTTTTATATTTAAAAAGTATGGAAAAGAAAGTTTACGGGATTGGGACGTAAATTAAATTGGGATAAATCAAGAAGGATTTATAAATGACTAGATGGCCTATATTGGAATGAATAGTGTATTTCCTTAAACGCCAAGTATAATTTTAAAGGAAGATTTTCAAGTATAGATTAAAGTTTTTTTTGGAAGAATGTTTTAGTAAAAAAAAAATTTTAGTTTTTTTAAAATTGTTAAAGTTAATATTTATTTAAGTAAATCATAGTAGAAATTATTTTTAAAGGTTAAATTAGTATTTTGATGTAAAGGATAACTATTAAATATTATACCTTATGTTTTAGTTTATTTAAAAGTAGTTTGGCTAAAGCTTTTGTTGGGAAATTGCTATAGAATTTCATAACGATTATTTTTTGTAAAGTGATTTAGGCAGTTTTATTTTAAATGTTTTAAATATATATTTTTAATAAGTGATTTAAATTATTTAAAATCTAAATTATTAAGACTTGGTGCTTTTTAGGAGAAATAAAATCATTGGTTGAATGATTATTTAATTTGATAGTTAAATAACCGACTATCGGTATTTGCCAATGCGCTGATCATTTCGAAGAGACCGGGATCGGGTTTAATTATCTGAAAACCACTTCGATCCAGTTTGAACGTTTGCGAATGAAGACCGTGAAGATGATGAAGACGGTGATTCGGTTTGTCCAGACCCAGGACAACTTGTATGGATGAATGCTATCAGACCGTCGTTTGGAGGACGATGAGCATTCTAAGTGAAATGTGTTCTAAAAAGGTAACGTATAACCTCAAACCTCATCAATTGGGAATGGCTAAAACATGGGAGGTGCAGCAAGGCTAAGTGGGCAGCAGCCAAGTAGGATAAGGCCATCCCTGTCTAGATGTCCCTTTTTGATCTCGGCTTAGTGGACGATTGTTGATCCTAACCGCGGGGTGATCTTATTGGGAGTATCTAGTAAGAGGTAGCTCCGGTCTTATGTCGTAGAGGATAGGGAGTGGTCCTCGGTACGTTGATCTAGACCACGTACTATGACGGGTAATACCCCAGTAGCCCTACCATTGTATGGAAACTCAATCTCCAATAAGTGCCTTCGGACTTGTTTGTATGCCTATTATGTTGGAATTTAATGAATGTAACAATTTCGGCTATTTGAATAAGTATTTGTACTTTGATACTATTATAATATCAGAGGATTTGATAAGAAATGTTTTGGTTATCGTAAGATAATAACCCGACATGTTTATTTGTGGCATGGTCGTACGAGATACCTTTGATTTCAAAAGAATTTTGAAAACTTTAATAATCCAATTGAGTGTGTTTTCTCACGCTAGTTTTCAAGACTGACTCGGTGTTATTTTATTATAATGCTCGGGTCAGACCGAGTATTACAGATTCATGATAGGATACTATGGAGCTCAGAAGACGAGCTGGATGACAAGACATATTTTCGTAGATTTGTATATTATGTTGTGTAAGGACAAGTTACTAAACTGTCCAGATTTGATGTGATGATTATGTACTCTGATGATTGTAAGTATTATACAGTTTTAGATTCTTTTGTATAAAAATCTGTGTTATATATTATATTTTGTTCCGCTGCGATTTTGAGATTCTGATGTTGTTTTCTATTATTTTTTTCTCCTACCTCTTTCTTCTTTAACCCTAAAGGTTTGTATTTCTGTGCACTTTAAGTTGAACTGATGGAGAATATTGTCGGCTCAAAGGGGTATGAATTTGCGGGCTATTACAATTATATATTTCGCTTATGAGGAAATTTAAATTTATTATGGTTAAGAACAAAACTAAGAGAGATATTAAAATTGAGGACTTCAATGGATTTCATTTTTTTGTTCATGTTTTTTCTGGAGAAATTTCCAGAAAATTCATGTTTTTGTACAGTTATGATATCGAGATAGGTTTATGTAGGTTTACGTTCAACACATCTAGGTCTCCATTAGCATGTAAAGAAATAAATGTTGTTTCTTTCCTTTTATTAGTTGCTAATAGCTAAAGATCCATCAGATTAAACTTTACTTTAAGATCATAGGAACCAAATTTTGGTAATTAGTGGAATTCCAAATTATGGTATAACAACGCATATAATGTACTTAATACATGAATTTACTCGATTGAAACGCAAATGAAATGATAAACTTCATCAAACAATGAACACAAGTTGCAGAATTATGAAAGCTTCGATTACCTTCTTTTTTTTTACTAGACGGAGAAATATTTTCAAATTATCTAGTGATCTTCCTATTGCATGTATTCTACTGTATGGATAATGAAATATAGTACATTCGAATCTCCAAACTCCAGCGATCTCATGTCCCTTATATTAGTCGAGCCAGTCCATACTGTTTAGTCATATACTATCATTAATTTTCTATGAATATACACGTAAAAACAAATAATGTCATATATAAACTACAATATTCAATAGAATACTCTATCGGTATACACTTAACATAAGCATATTTATTTCATTATTTAATTTCTTGCAAAATATTGGCATGAACATTTAGGGATTTAGTAAAAGATTCACTAACATTAGTTTTTTGGTTTATTAGTAGAGATGATAACATTTTATTACATACTTCAAGTTTTATGGCTCCAGCATTATTTCAGTCACCTTGTTCCCAATGAAGCAACCATTCTAAATAGCAAGACAGTAGTTTTCTATATCTCAATCATATGAGCAATAGAACCTAATATGAAACAAAATCCAAACATGCAACCTTTAGTAATCTTCTTACGGAACTCAAATATGAATAAATAAAAGGAACAAAAAGGAAATTGGAGACGTTATTTTGCTTGAAATGCTTTGGAAAACTACTTGAAACAAAATTTATTAGGCAAACTTTTGCAAGCTTCTTGCACAATTCAAAAATGAATAAATAAAAGGTTTAAAAATGAAACTGGTGAAATTTTTTAGTTTGAAATTCTTAGGAAAGCTACTTCTATAAAAATTCATCAAACCCTAAATAATGAAACTTGTAGCTCCAAAACCCTAAAAATGGTCAGATGCAACACCGAATCATCCAACGAATCATTTGTTTCCAATGGAGGTGTCAACATGCTGTGAAAGCATTCCATGAGGTATACATATCATAAATGGGGATTTCTTGAGAATAATTGGAATGAGAATGGTTTTAGAAAAATAAGCTTAGGGAAATGAATTTATGAGTAGGAAGGAGACACAAGCTTAAACATTCATTACGTGCTGTTAAAATGTAGGATAAGGGTAATGGCAACAATATCTGTCGTTGTTTTTATAATTTAATAAACTAAAGTTATAATTTTGTAAATTCAAAAGCTTTAAATGGAGATATTCTCATTATATACTATGTCGTTATGGTATCTTTCGCAACTCATAACCAATTTGAAATTCATTGAATTCAATTGAGTTCTAGTTTAAAGACCACACTATATACAATGAGTCAAAAATATACACATATCGGAGTCAAACAAAAGGCTACAACAACAAAAGGTGATAAACAAATATCCAAGTAGAAGCATCAAAGCGTAGCTAAATCCAAAAACAAGCATCTAACCTGAAACAACTCGGTCTGACCCGAGTATAAAATACACGGGTCGGTCTAGCTAAAATAATTAGTTTAGTAAGATAAGTGATAATATGAAGCATAGGGTAAAGGGTGATGATTCTTCTCGAATGAGAAGAAATAATAGTAAGAGCATGTCACGACTTCAAATGAGCTAATTCACTAAGCATATATAGCCTCTAAGGAGATAACTCAACATTAAAAGCAATTAGCATAAACATGCCTTGTATCATCGACATAATCCCAAAAGCAACAGTGTGGTTTCTCTAAACCATATCTCCTACGAGGCCTCAAAACTCAAACTCGCCAAAGTGAAAATCAAAAACATATTTTCACAAAAGAGAAGTCTCAAAACACAAAATAAGCCAACAATGGCAATCTCATATATCTCCAAAAAGGAGAGTATAAATCTCAAATAAACGCCTTAGAATGGCAAATCTCAGTTCTCAAAATAAATGCCAAGTGTTGGCAAACCAAAATCTCAAATATAGAACTCGATGAGGAATTCAATTTCCAAAGATGTACCATATATAATGTC
The DNA here is from genome assembly GCA_030765085.1 of Allium cepa. Classification (NCBI taxonomy): domain Eukaryota; kingdom Viridiplantae; phylum Streptophyta; class Magnoliopsida; order Asparagales; family Amaryllidaceae; genus Allium; species Allium cepa. The sequence continues at coordinate 283,648,146 of CM060934.1, read as the reverse complement.
TCGAACGGCTTAAATGGCCAATAATGTAAAAAGGTGATACACTTGGAAAATCACGAAGAAATCAATGAAACCATCTCAAAGATGTAGCATGTGCTTATGGTCGAAGCTAGCCAAGTACTGTTCTCTCAAAATAAGGCGCCACGTCTCTTAGACAAACGTCCGAAGGACAAATATATCTCTTAGACAAACATCCCGAAGGATAAATATGTCTCAATGAAAAATTACGTCTCTTAGACAAACATTCCGAAGGACAAAAGACTATAAGATCCAGTACCGACATATACGTCTCTTAGACAAATGTGTCACAAACTCTCGTATAGGAACCTGAAAGTGTTAACAGTGTGTACGTATCACACGTTCTTACTAGTTGGTTTACTAACCGCGAGCCAACGCCACACCAAAAAGCAGAAAAAATATTTGCCTCATCTCATCGGTAAATACGACCCGAAGGTCAAAACGATCAAATGGACAAGTCAGGTATTAACCTAAAAGATAAATGCACGTGTCCAATACCACGTATTTTACCCAATCGTTTAATTCTCCTTCTCATACGCTCGAATAGTGCAAAAATGTGTATTTTATATAGAAACTAATTTATTTGAGAAAACAAGCTTTTAAAACAATTTTCAAAAGCGTTTTTGGAAAACAAACTTTGAAATTCCCTTATTATAGAGAATATATAGTTTTTTAGCTTGAAAATAATTTATAAATATTATATAATAATTATTTCAAAAGATAATTTATTTTAAAAATTATTTCTAAATTATTTAGAAAAACCCGTGCTCGAAATCAAGGAAAAACATCGAAAATTCCCAAAAACCGGCATTCGAATTCATCTCAAAAACGATTCATTTTGAACAACAAATTCTCCAAAATTTTGGCTAGCCTATTGATAGGCATCATAACCTTCAAAACAATCCAGAAATATCACAAATACAAGATGCAGAAGTCGGAAATTAGACGGAAAAAGAAGGCTGGCAAAAAAAGTACATTATACAATACCTAGGTCTAAAATCTTCTTCGGGTTCAACTTTAAGATATGATTTGAATGGCTTAAGTACCTTAGAATGGTCTAAAATTTGATACACACAAATAGAACAATTTATTTGTGAACTGGAAAAGATTTACTGAATTCCGACATGAAATGATAAAGATATGAAATTTCAAACATGGACTCAGGCCATGTTGATTTCTGCCCAGGTCTGAACACCCTATCGGGTTCAACTTACAGGCATGAAATAGGTGACCAAACGGCATCAATTTAACTGAAAATTGGTATGCACATAGTGGAAAACTTGAACTTCCAAATAAAAAAAGAATCGATGAATTCCGACAGGAAATGAAAAAGATACGCTGCCTCAAATATGGACTCAAGTCATGTTTGCAGCAGCTCAGAAAACGAAAATATGTACAGGCCTGAAAACCATCTCGGGTTCAAATTTCAGGCATGAAATAGATGATCAAACGACCTCAGATTGAACTGAAAATTGGTATGCGCATATTAGAAAACTTCAACTTTCAAATAAAAGAAGAATCAATGAATTTTGATAGGAAATGAAAGAGATAACCTGTCTCAAACATGGATTCAGGCCATGTTTGCACCAGCTCAAAAAACGGAATTGTGTACAGGCCCGAAAACCATTTTTGGTTTAACTTACAAGCATGAAACAGGTAATCAAACGACCTCAGATTGAACTGAAAATTAGTATGCACGTAGTAGAAAACTTCAACCTTTAAATAATAAAAATCAATGAATTTCGACATAGGAATAAAAGATATGGTCATGCAAAGTAGCACCAAAACAGATTATCACAGAAACTAAACAACTACAGAAAATAATTTTACGGAGGCTATAATTTGCGCGATTTTTGACTTTTGAAGCTTTTTGCTTCAACTAAAAATTATGAGTAACTAATTCACCTTGTGATTTCTGAAAGCAAACTTGGATTTATTGCTGAAAGGTAAGAGCTTGGAGCAAGATTTTGCTGCAAATACCAGTAAAAGAGCAAAACAGAAACATGCAGACCAAACAAGAGAGATTACAAATAATCCAATATCACAAGATAGAATTTTGATGAAATGAATTGGTTTTAGAAGTGATTACCTGTAGAAATTTCTTTAGTTAGATTGAAATCAGCAATTTGTTGGAGAAATTTGAGATTAAAAGCCTTAAGTTAGAAAATGAATGAAGTTTCTTCTTTTTCTTTCTGCTTTTTTTGTTTACAGGAGAAGAAAGTACAGGAAGAAGCTTTTCTCACTTTTCTTAGTTCAGGTTTGTGATAATGGGCTTAGACCCAAACAATAGATTTAATTAGCCTAAGTAAACTAATTTTATCACTAAAACAGAAATATACCTATGTAATTAAACAAACAACATATTTACACAAGTTTCTTCACAAATAAATTATAGAAACATATTTCTATGATAAATAACTTCTTTTACAACTAACAAAAAGGTAATTTTTTTATAAATTTTTTTTATTATTAAAAAATCTCATTTTTAAATAAATACACAATTTATACCAATATTTACATGAAACATACATTTTAACTCCAAAAATTACACAAAAATAATTTTCTTGTGTGATAAAATATAACAAACCATTTTCCATCAATTTTTATAACCAAAACTTATCTATACTACTAATAAAGAAAATTCTTGAATTAATTTACTAAGCGTCTTTTGAAATTTTGAAAATGCCTTTGCTTTCCGTTTACAATAATATAAACAGCCCGTGTGCGAAGCACGGGCTAATTCTAGTTTTTAAATCAAATTTCACCTTTTTATTTAAAACAAACACATTTTAAAATCAAATACTTCCTTTAAAAATTATTAAAAGAAGCATTTAGCAGTAATTACAAGAATTAATGCATTTTCTCTAAATAAAATCATATTTCATTCATTTTTCTAGCAAACAACCAAGATAAAGTTTTTAAAACTTTATTTTCATATTTTATTTCCAAAATCCATTGTTTATTCCAAATAAACAATTTAAATCTCTAATTTATTTTGTAACAACCTAATATTTTCTGTCATTCACATCCACACATGTCGGACTTGATTGCTCAAAATACCGCATTGTAAATAAATTTGGAGCAAATGAAATACAATCACAGAATTACAGACATAGAAATATCAGAATAACTCGCAGCGGAAATTAAAATACCATAGTAGTTCATGAAGCTACTATAACAAACTCTCAAAACATAATACATAATATCAGTCTGAAGAAAAACATATACAATAGAAATCTCAAATACATAGCAGTTTATAAATACTAGAACTGAAATAGAAAAACTGAAACCGAAAGGGAACAGATACTAGACAAGCAGAACTCCAGCGATTCCTAGCTCCAGGAAAGAAATCCAAGGCTAAGCTGTAAATACTCAGGCTGACCCGAGCGTAAAGTAAAACACAAAACACTTGAGTCAGGACATATATACTTATATAATGTAAACCAACTCAAGTGAACTGTAGTAGAAATGCACAATAACTTAAAGGATGCCTGGGATCGCCCATCCTTTAAGAATCAGTTAAACTATAAATTAAATACACCCCATGATTAAAATTTCAAAATGGTATTTTATACTTCGTAATCAAATATCATTTCAAAATTCAATATCATTCAAAAATCCATTTCAAAATATCAAAATATTGTATCTTCCAAACCACATTCATTTATTTAAAATACCATTTCAACACACATTTCAAAATAGTTTATATTTCAAAACAAATTACTTAATTTTAAATCATAAAAATGAAGTTATTATATTTAATAATTAAATTATTAAATTTTCAAAATTTTAATCTTTCAAAACTCGTTCATTCACTTAAATTTATTAAAATAATGAAAATTCAACTTTCGCGGCATTTAGAAAAATGCTACGGAAAGTTACTTTTAAAACAATTCAATTTAACAAAAAACAGCATTCAAAATGCTGTAATAGGGTTACATTAATTCAAATAAAACCTTAGTTAAATTCAACAATTATAGCACTTACAAAGTGCTATAATAGCCTTTAATTCAATTTAGCCCTTTAGTTCATTTATATTAACTACAGCATTTACAAATGTTGTAGTATCTTTTACTTTAGAAATAATAGCTTTTCAAAATGCTATTAATTAAATTCCAAATATTCACTATACTTTCACAAACCATTAAATTTTTATTTAAACCATTTCAAAGTTATAAAATCATATATTTTTCACTTTTATAACCATCATTTAATTTTCCTTAAATTCATGATTTTATAAAGTTAAATTTCCATTCAAAAATCAATATTTAATAATAATTCACTTATTAAATTCCAACATTCAAATTCAATTCATACAATTAAAATTTTAACTTAACACTTAAGTTTAAATTTCAAAATATAACTTGTTTTCCATTTTATTTACCTAACTTCAAAATTCACTTTTAAACAAAATTCAAAATTTTCCAATTTAAGTTATATTTCAAAATTCAACTCAATATTCATTTATCTCACATTTTAACTTATTCAAAATCCATTAATATATTATAAAATAATTTTAAATTAATTTAATTCAAAATATCATACATTTATCATATTTTCGTATTAAATTATAAATTCTATTTATAATTAAATCAAATTTCCAAAATAACTTATATTTCAAATTTCCACTTTATCATTAATTTATTTCACTTATAAATTCTCAGAAAAATCAAAATACTTTACAAAAATCATTTTTAATTAAGTTTAAATCAAAATATTATAATATTTACATTTCTAAAATATTTTAAATTTTTTAGAAAAATATATTTTAACCAAGGGTCTGTATATCATTTTCTACACTGGGTAAAGTGATACGGCTAATATATCATTTCAACCCGTAATTTACAAAGAAAACCCGAGTTTTATCATTTCAAACCCACAGTCCCAAGTAAAATGATATAATTGAAAATCGTTCAGGCCTATCATTTCAGCCCATAACGATTTTCCCATATTCTAAAGTCTGTTCGGGTATGTATCATTTCAACCCACAATGATTCTAATCTAAAGGAACTTGCAGTGTGATAAACTGATATAAATAACAGAACAGCATAAAATAACAGTAATATATGATATAACAGGTAAATAAGCATGGGTGAACATCATATGATCATAACATAGCAGATATAACATTGTAACGTCCCGATATTTTCAACCATTCGCATCCATTATAAGTGTATAGGTAGACACTCGTGCCGGAATTGAATTGCTCAAAATACCGCGTTGTAAATAAAATTTGGTAAATCTCAGAATATACAGTAAATAAAAATCGCCGATCACAGACACAGAGTATTTAATAATGCATCGGAAGTAAAAGAGATAGTAGTTCATGAAGCTACTATATAAATATATCAGAGTTAAACAAGATACAACAGAAGAAATAAAGGACAAAAGAAGTCTCAATAAATAGAAATCTACTAATACAAGAGCTGGAAAGGACCAACAGACTGGAAAGATAAAAATAGACAAGCAGATAATCTCCAAAGATTCCAATCTCCAGAAAGTGGAAATCCAAATCTATGAATACTCAAGCTGACCCGAGCGTAAATAAAAATACAAACACTCGAGTCAGGACATACATACTTATACAATGTAAACCAACTCAAGTGAACTGTAGTAAAAGTACAAGTAACTTAAAGCATGCTTGGGACCGCTCATCCTCTAAGGATCCGTTAAACCATTTACTATGTAGTATATTGCGCTATATATAGTAGTGTCTAATCAGTAAAGTATAATCATATAGAAAATAGCGTTAAGGGGATGGTGAACTGTGACGACCCGGAATTTTTAAGCATTTGTAACCGGAATATTTAATTGATTTTAAATATTTAAAGGTTAATTATTAACTTGAATTACTAATACCACAATTTATTTGATAATTAAATTATTGAATTAGATAATTTGAAATGGAATAAAATATGAAACCTGAGATTTTAAGCCTATTAAAAATAATTTGAAGGCATATAAAATTTATATTGATAATACTGAGACTAATAGAAGTTGTAAAATTGTATTTAACAATGATTTATTCGGTTTTGAAATTTTATCGTTTAAATTGAATTTAAAAATAGCCTTCCGAGGCACGGTCTCGGAATTCCACGAAACCAGTTCCATTGGATCCGTAATAGTTAGTTATTATCGGATTTCAAATTCCGTTTGAGTCGGAGTTGTTGTGTGAGCATACGATATATAAACGCGCTGAAAATTTAATTGATAATAATCGATTCGTATTTGAATTAAAAAAATAAGTGAACAATGTAGCAAGGCGTCTTCAACACGCTTCCTTTGCCTTCTCGAATACACCATCCCTTATCCTGTTTCTTTTCGAACACGAGACCATTATACCACTGAAGACAAGCCGATCTACCCTTATTAGCTTACCCCATACGCTCCCCTTCCTTTAAAATTCATCTTCCCCTTTTTGCTTCAGGAATCCAAACGAAAGAACAAATCTAAATCAAAAATCACGTTCCCCTTTTCCTCTTCACTTCTGTTTGACTTCACGAGAATATATAAAAAAACAATGGAGGCGGAGAGCACGAGGCTGGGGAGGGGCGACGGCGAAGCGTTGGGTTTGAAGGAGGGGGAGCATGCGTTGGCGTTCGCGCACGCGATTTGGGGGTCTGATCGAAACTAGGGTTTGGAGATGGTTTCGTTCGCGCGATTTGGGGCTGCGGCGATTTGCGTGAGTTGATGATGGATTTAGGGTGTGTCGCGCGAGAGGGCTTGAGTTCGTTTTGGCTATGGCGGCGTGGAGGTGGCGGCGTGGAGGAAGAACGGCAGTGGTTGCTTACAGTAGCTCGGGGTGTTGGGGTATGGTGAACAACGAGCTCCATTTCGATGGATAGGGGCAAGGTAAACTCGATTTATTTTCTATTAAATTTAATACGATAGTATAATGCTGTGTACGTAGAGAACGGATGTTAGACCCGGATTTCTTATTTTACCAATTTATACAAAGAGAAAAAAAAGTACTATTGTTTTCAAACATATACAATAAAGGATATAAAACGGTTCTGTTTAAAATGTATATATATACACACACTTTTATATACACATGAAAAAAAAGTAAATATATATATGATGAGATTTTAGGAAAATATATATATAAGAAAAAAAAAGGAAGGGCTTAGAAAAAGATAACATTCTTAAAACCCATATAAATTATTTTTATATGCAGTTTGGAAAATGAAAATATATTTATATGCAGTTTAGAAATGAAATCTGCAAGCTTACTTAATAATGTATATTAGTGATTTAGACGATTAATAAACTTATTTAAATTATTTAGTTACTAAAAGAAATTGTAAAAGAAAAATTGGTTTAACGAAATTATTAGTTGAGTTATTTATTTAATGGTAATTAATTTGTTAATAAAACTCATTTATTTGTTTTAGTTACCAAAGGATATTTTATAAAGGAAAAGGAATTTAAATAAATAATTAGTTAAGTAAAATTATCAGAGAGAAGTAATTGTTCAATAAGCTCAAATATTAATAAAATGTAAAATGGTTTATACAAGGTTAATTGTGAAGAATTGAGACGAAACAAGCTGGTTTGGAAATGGGTTGCAAACGGAATAAGGTGAGTTAATCTCACTCAGTTCAATTTAAATGATTAAATTTAAATAATTGTTTGAAATGGTTGAATTGATTTATGTGCTGTAGTGTGGTATATATTTGGAATTGGCATTTTATATTGTGCTAACATATGTGGATGCAGGGAAAACAGGTTGGAGGGATCCAACTGGACCCCTCAAGTTTATTTTTTTTTTAATATTCTCTGTTCCGAATATATGATATTTTGTAATGAATTATGTGGAAATATTGAATGCTGTGGCTTGATTGTTATAATCGGGCAATAATGAATTACCAAATATATAATTTGAGTTTGGGAATGAAAATAAAAGAAGTGAAATTGTAAGTAAAATAATTATAGAAAAGTTGAATAAATTTATGAATGAACTGGAAAGGAAATAAAGTGACTTTAAAATTTTAATAAATGAATCTTGAGTATGGGAAGGAAAATTTAAATAAACCGAAAGTTAATGAAACTTAAAATTCAATGTTATTGTTTAAAAGAACAAAACATTTATTTTAAATTTAGGATTTAAATTATTTAAGAAGAATAAAGAAGAAATTGGGAATAAACCTGAAATTTGTATATTTCAGCTAAAGGATTTAAAAATCAAACTGAAAATAATAATAAAGTTCCTAATTAATGAATTTTGAAATGAACTGATAAGTAAAGAAATTTATTTCAAATGGAATAAATTGGAAATCAATTTGGAAAATTGATTTAAATGGCTGAGATTGGAAATTTCTCTCTGAATAACCAAGTACGTTTTCAAAGTAAATTTTTAAATATAAATTAAAAGTTTAAAGTTGTTTTAAGAAGTATGTTTTGAAAAATTCACTATTTCTAAATTTTTAAATTCTAAAGTAAGTATTTCCTTTTAATCTATCATAGCAATAATTATTTAAAGAGTGACTTAGTATTTTATTTTTAAAAGTGAAAATCTAGTTTTATATTTTATTTAGTAACCTTATTTTCGAATATTCATATAGTGTGTATTTTTAACAAATCATTGAAGTAGTTTTAAAATAAATGTTTTAAAGTATATTTCAAAGTAAAGTGTTTTAAATTATTTAAAAATCTAGTTTTGTGCTGGTGATTTCAGAGGAGATAGAAAATATTTGGGAAAGTTTATTCTAAAAAGAAAGATGGTTTTGAAACTGTTTCCAAAGGATTGAAAATAGAAATATATCTTGTGAAGATATTTTGAGGTTAATAAATAATTTGGAAAATTATTTATTGTTGGATGGTTGTTTGTGAATATTAATTGATAGTTAAATAACCGACTATCAATATTGGCCAAATGCGTTGATCGTTTCGAAGAGACCAGGATCGAGATTTATTTCTCGAAAACCACTTCGATCCGGTTTGTACGTTTTGTGGAAAACGATTTTGGATTCGAAGATGGAGCAGTGATGTGCAAGGGATAGTCGCTGCTAATCCTGAGGTTATTTCCAAAATGGATGTAGTAGGAATAGTGCCTTTGGTTCCGTTCGAACCCGGGACGGACTTGTATGGATGAATGCTTGCGAAACATCGTCAGGTGGACGATGGGCATTCTAAGGGATATGTTCTAAAAAGGTAACGCTTAGCCTCAAGCCTCATCAAATGGGAATGACTGAAAATCAGGGGTTATGCAGCAAGGCTAGGTGGATAGCACCCAAGCAGGGTGAGGTCATTCCAGTCTAGATGTCCCATTTTATTTCGGCTTAGTGGGCGGTTGCTGATTCCAACCACGGGGTGATCTCAGTCGGGATTATCCAGTAAGGGGTAGTCCCGGCCTTGTGTTGCAGGGGAGCGGGCGTACTCCTCGGTACGGTGATCTAGGCCCCGTACTGTGACAGGTGGTACCCAGTGCCTAGTCATTAGTTGGAAATCCATTCTCCCTACGAGCCTTGTACGAGTTTTGTTTGTACTACCCACTATGTGGCTAGTAGCTGGAATTTAATAGATGTAACAATTTCGGCTATTTTATAAGTATTTGTACATAGACCCTATTATAATATCAGAGGATTTCTATAAAAATTGTTTTAGCTATCGTAAGGTAAAAACCCGACATGTTTATTTGTGGCGTGGTCTTACGAGATGCTTTTGTTTTCAAAAGGATTTTTGAAACTTTAATAATCAATTGGGTGTGATTTTCTCACGCTGGTATTCCAGACTGACTCGGGTGTTATTTAACTGTAATGCTCGGGTCGGACTGAGTATTATAAGATACAGGATGATGCTTTGGAGCTCAAGAGACGAGCTGGATGACGATACGTACTCTCGTACTTGTTTATATATATATTTCCGTTGTGTTGAGTTGTTGTGTATGCATTTGTATGTTATTGATGTTGAGTTGAGATTGATGTACTCTGATGATGTAATGTATAACAGATATATTTGATTTTTGAGTAACGATTATTATTATCTATTATATTTTATTCCACTGCGATGGTTAGATTCTGTTGTTGTTTTCTATTTTTCTTCTTCTACCTCTTCTTCTTTAACCCAAATGGTTTCTGTACAACTTGAGTTGATTTAGATAGAATAGTGTTGACTCAAGGGGTACGGATTTGCGGGTCGTTACACTTGGTATCAGAGCATAGGTTGGTGATAACCTTGGCTCTGGTGGGAATTACTCATTTAAAATAGAGTCCGTAGTACTCTATAATGAGTTTGAGCGTATTAATAAATATGAGTGCGTATTTGTTAGTGAATATAAATTGTTTTAATATTGTGTTGATTGATTTATTGAGTGGCATATGAACCTTCGTCGACACAGTCTGCGCAACTGTATCGAAGGGGTTTCTAAACATTCGAATAGAGCAATCGACACAGTGTTGTTTTAAATATGGGTAAATGAAATAATTTTACCCAAAAACATATTTTGATATAAAGAATAGCTTTTGAAAACTATTTAGCTAATATATGGTTGCTTGGATGTTAGAAATGATAATATTAACGTATTATCATTGTTAAGTGAAAATTTAACTAGAAATTTAAATATAACTAAAATTTAAGGGAATAAATTCATTATAAAATGAATTTATAATTATGAATTGTAAATGTGAATTATAAATTGATTTAAGCAGGATTTGGAAATTTAAATCCCGGAGATTTTGGAAGTGTTTTGAAAATAAATAATAGCACAATTGTTTCGGAGATATTTCTGAAAGGAATTTGTTTTAAAGGGAGTTTGAAAGTAATATAGCATTGAAATCACTTGGATTATTGGAAAATAATTCTGATGATGACGGCCGCATCATCAGTATTCATTTTCGAATTTCTAAGTGACGGATTGCTGCCAAAAACTGATTTGTTCAGAAAAGCTAGTAGTTTTTGAAAATTTCAAAGGGAATTTGTTGGGATAAAATCAGGATTGGTTTAAATTTTTGAGAAATGTGATTTGAGATGTTGAAGATTTCAAAATGTTTTGAAACCAATAACTGGGTGTTTGAAAATCCTGATGAGATAGGTTGTAAGCTTATAAATTGAGATGATTTTTAAATCGGGAAGAAATATAAGCTTTGAATAATGGAATGTAAATTTAAAGTGAAAAGTTAAAAATGAAATTTAACTGGATTGGAAATGAATTGGATAGGCTGAAAATAATATCCAATTGTATTCAAATTTAGTGAAATTGAACTGAGTTAAATAAAACTGAGTTAAAATAAAATTGAATTGGAATAAGAATTCAATTGAATTAGTGAACAGAATTAGATCCTTACCTGAATTAATGGAAAATAAGTGGGATAAGGATTGAATTGAAATAAATAAATCGGAATAACTTATAAGAGAATTAAAAATCCATAGAAATAAAATATGCTTGGGCTATAAATAAATAGAAGGCTTGAGTTAAAAATAAAAGATGAACATATTCAAGCCTATAATGAATGGAATTGTGTAAATAATAAGTTGTGACTTATAAAATTGAAAATGGAATACAAAATCCAAAATAAATATTGTTTGATGAATTGAAAAATAGAATAAAAATCAAAACTTGAATTATAAAATAAATTTTGAACTTAAGAAAATTTAAATGAAGGGATTTTGAGATTAAAATCAAGTTCTGGATTATAAGTTAGGGAAAGACTATTTAGATAATAATTAGATAATGAAATATGTAATGAGAACCTAATGCAGTTAAATGAAAGCTGAATTGTGAGATAATAATGAAGTTTGGAAAATAAACTCAAGTTATAAATTAAATTCGACTTGAATTGTCGGTAAAGTAAATGTAACTGAATTGTGAGTTCATGAAATTTGGTGGTAAATTGAAAATGGATAGTGGGTTCAGAACTTGAGTTATTAATTAGAATTTAATGTGAAGTATTAACAAATTAAATATAATTGGAAATGTATCGAATAAAAATGAAATTGGATTGAAATAGTAATGGTATGAATTGCAAATAAAATCCAAATCAGTGGAAACAAGGAAATGGCCTTGTAATAAATTGAATGAGCTGAATCTAAAAGTCAAAATGTATAATAACTAATCAAATAAATTTGTAGTTTGAGATGGAATTGGATTAAAATAGAATCAAGTTAAATTGAAAAGAGAAATTTATTTGCAAAATGGAATGAGCATAAGTATAAAATTTGAATAAATCAAAATAAATTGACTTAAGCTGAATATAAGGGGGAGAGTTGAATTGAATTCAACTTAAAACTAAGTGTAATGATATTGGGTTGGATTTAAATCAATTAAAAATAAATTGGATCGAAATAGAATTTGGTGGGTTATAAATAATATTTAAGGAAATGAAAATTCAAAATGGATTGAGTGGATAAACTGATTATATTGAATACATAAATGGATGTAATAAATAAGAATCAAAGGGGAGTTAACTTAAGTTTGAAGTGAAATAAACTGAGTAAATTAACTTAAGTTGAGAATAATTAGAAGCTCGACTACGAGTAAAATCGAAAGACCATTAAATTAAAGCTTGGTTTGAATTAATTCGGAAATGATTAGTAATGTGCAAGCTTGGAATGAGTCGAGCTAAATAAATGGTTGTGAATGAATTAAAATAAAAAGGAAACTTAATTGGTAATGAAAATGAACCTAAATTGTTAATGGTTTTGAATGAACCAGTTTGGTTAATAAAATGAAATGCAAGTGAATGGATTCAAATCTGAAATGCAATGAAAATGAGAATATATGGGTTGTGAATAAATTTAAAAATGGAATAGAATTAAGTATAAATTGAGCTGAAATCCATTTAAATTGGTTATAAAACATAAATACTTGTTTATTCACATAAATCTCGTCAAATTGCGTATAATTAATTGTCATTTGATGTAAATGGAAGTAATTAAAATTTTATGAATTGATAGAAGTAAAATAAATTGATATTGAGAGCAATTGAATTAAATATGAGTTCGGTTTGTTTAAAAATAAATTAAATGTAAGTGATTGAGTTTTAAACCATTCAAATTGAATGAAAATTTTATAAGTTGCTTACGGAAAAATGTTTGGTGTGAATTTCTTTTAGAATTCATGTGTTTAACCATTGCAACTAAGTGTAATATTGTTAAACTGCATATATTTGACACTTACATGTTTAAATTGAGTAAGTACAGGTACCTGGAAGCCGTTGGGCTGGATTTGATTGCACTAGCTGCTAAATTAATAAGCTGTTTGCTTAAAATGCTAAATAAGGTACGCCTACGCAATAAAAATAGGAAATATGAACTGTTTTTGATTTTTCGGACCGTGTAGGTCGATGTATATATATTTATCTCTTTTGCCAAATTGCAAAAGCTCCTCCGTGCAAAGGGGACTCTGCCAAAAATTTTCGAAAATTTTGGGAGTTAGAAAATTTTTGAATTTTTTTTGGAGAATTTTTGTGAATAACAAAACGAAGTTAAATTGGCAACTAAAATTAATTAGTAAATGAAACTAACTAAAATAATGACATGAATTAGTTCTAAATGGAAAACAAAATTCAATATTTAAAGTTAAAGTTAAAGATTAATTAAATTCGTATGAAAATGAAAGAATCAATTTGAATAAAAATAGATATAAACTAAAATGGAAGATGAAATAAATATAAGAAGCATATAAAATGCTTATACTAAACTTAAGAGGGAATGGTGAATTCTTAAATGAGAATTGATACTACTAATATAATTTATGTCAATATTGGAATGAATAGATGTTGACATTTTGTGAGAAAGTCGATAAAATGTTTTGGAATATTGTGTTTGGATATTAGTGCTAAGCAGGATATGCAGGTAATATAAAGGAAAGTGAATTGGTTTTGACTTCATAAGGATAAAAAAATTGAGTTGCCCGACCAAAAAGGTATGTGTTTAAATTTCTGTGAAATTTGATTGGGATTTTGTATTGAGCCACTTGGCCTTTTGTTTTCTTTTTGGATTTGGGAGGCCGTAGAGCCATTTTATAGTTGTACCGAGTCAGCCGCGCAAAGGAGACGCTGGCGAAATTTTTCGGGAATTTAGGGAGTTAAAAAATTTTTGAGAAAATTTTCGATAATTCAAAATTTAGTTTTGAATTATAATTTGAATGATTGTATAAGTAAAGTTATTAGGGAATTAAGGGAAAAGTTTGGGAAGTTAGTAAGAATTGTAATGGGCCTTCAATTAAAAAGATAGTTGGTAAGATGTTGAATTGTTAAGAACTGATTAGTTTTGGGAAAAGTAAACGGTATCGGACCATTCTTCCTAACTTGTAATTTCGGGGACGAAATTCTTTTAAGGGGGGAGGAATGTGACGACCCGGAATTTTTAAGCATTTGTAACCGGAATATTTAATTGATTTTAAATATTTAAAGGTTAATTATTAAATTGAATTACTAATACCACAATTTATTTGATAATTAAATTATTGAATTAGATAATTTGAAATGGAATAAAATACGAAATCTGAGATTTTAAGCCTATTAAAAATAATTTGAAGGCTTATAAAATTTATATTGATAATACTGAGAGTAATAGAAGTTGTAAAATTGTATTTAACAATGATTTATTCGGTTTTGAAATTTTATCGTTTAAATTGAATTTAAAAATAGCCTTCCGAGGCACGGTCTCGGAATTCCACGAAACCAGTTCCATTGGATCCGTAATAGTTAGTTATTATCGGATTTCAAATTCCGTTTGAGTCGGAGTTGTTGTGTGAGCATACGATATATAAACGCGCTGAAAATTTAATTGATAATAATCGATTCGTATTTGAATTAATAAAATAAGTGAACACTGTAGCAAGGCGTTTTCGACACACTTCCTTTGCCTTCTCGAATACATCATCCCTTATCCTGTTTCTTTTCGAACACGAGACCATTATACCACTGAAGACAAGCCGATCTACCCTTATTAACTTACCCTGTACGCTCCCCTTCCTTCAAAATTCATCTTCCCCATTTTGCTTCAGGAATCCAAACGAAAGAACAAATCTAAATCAAAAATCACGTTCCCCTTTTCCTCTTCACTACCGTTTGACTTCACGAGAATATATATATAAAAAAACAATGGAGGCGGAGA
Organism: Allium cepa; assembly: GCA_030765085.1. Lineage (NCBI taxonomy): Eukaryota > Viridiplantae > Streptophyta > Magnoliopsida > Asparagales > Amaryllidaceae > Allium > Allium cepa. Next base: position 283,633,071 of record CM060934.1, on the reverse strand, counting down.
GCACGAGGCTGGGGAGGGGCGACGGTGAAGCGTTGGGTTTGAAGGAGGGGGAGCACGCGTTCGCGTTCGCGCACGCGATTTGGGGGTCTGATCGAAACTAGGGTTTGGAGATGGTTTCGTTCGCGCGATTTGGGGCTGCGATAATTTGCGTGAGTTGATGATGGATTTAGGGTGTGTTGCGCGAGAGGGCTTGAGTTCGTTTTGGCTATGGCGGCGTGGAGGTGGCGGCGTGGAGGGAGAACGATAGTGGTTGCTTACAGTAGCTCGGGGTGTTGGGGTATGGTGAACAGCGAGCTCCATTTCGATGGATAGCGGCAAGGTAAACTCGATTTATTTTCTATTAAATTTAATACGATAGTATAATGCTGTGTACGTAGAGAACGGATGTTAGACCCGGATTTCTAATTTTACCAATTTATACAAAGAGAAAAAAAAGTACTATTGTTTTCAAACATATACAATAAAGGATATAAAACGGTTCTGTTTAAAATGTATATATATATATATATATACACACACTCTTTTATATACATATGAAAAAAAAGTAAATATATATATATGATGAGATTTTAGGAAAATATATATATAAGAAAAAAAAGAAGGGCTTAGATAAAGATAACATTCTTAAAACCCATATAAATTATTTTTATATGCAGTTTGGAAAATGAAAAATATATTTATATGCAGTTTAGAAATGAAATCTGCAAGGTTACTTAATAATGTATATTAGTGATTTAGACGATTAATAAACTTATTTAAATTTTTTAGTTACTAAAAGAAATTGTAAAAGAAAAATTGGTTTAACGAAATTATTAGTTGAGTTATTTATTTAATGGTAATTAATTTGTTAATAAAACTCATTTATTTGTTTTAGTTACCAAAGGATATTTTATAAAGGAAAAGTAATTTAAATAAATAATTAGCTAAGTAAAATTATCAGAGAGAAGTAATTGTTCAATAAGCTCAAATATTAATAAAATGTAAAATGGTTTATACAAGGTTAATTGTGAAGAATTGGGACGAAACAAGCTGGTTTGGAAATGGGTTGCAAACGGAATAAGGTGAGTTAATGTCACTCAGTTAAATTTAAATTTAAATGATTAAATTTAAATAATTGTTTGAAATGGTTGAATTATTTATGTGCTGTAGTGTGGTATATATTTGGAATTGGCATTTTATATTGTGCTAACATATGTGGATGCAGGGAAAACAGGTTGGAGGGATCCAACTGGACCCCTCAAGTTTATTTAATTTTTTTAATATTCTCTGTTCCGAATATATGATATTCTGTAATGAATTATGTGGAAATATTGAATGCTATGGCTAGATTGTTATAATCGGGCAATAATGAATTACCAAATATATAATTTGAGTTTGGGAATGAAAATAAAAGAAGTGAAATTGTAAGTAAAATAATTATAGAAAAGTTGAATAAATTTATGAATGAACTGGAAAGGAAATAAAGTGACTTTAAAATTTTAATAAATAAATCTTGAGTATGGGAAGGAAAATTTAAATAAACCGAAAGTTAATGAAACTTAAACTTCAATGTTATTGTTTGAAAGAACAAAGCATTTATTTTAAATTTAGGATTTAAATTATTTAAGAAGAATAAAGAAGAAATTGGGAATAAACCTGAAATTTGTATATTTAAGCTAAAGGATTTAAAAATCAAACTGAAAATAATAATAAAGTTCCTAATTAATGAATTTCGAAATGAACTGATAAGTAAAAAAATTTATTTCAAATGGAATAAATTGGAAATCAATTTGGAAAATTGATTTAAATGGTTGAGATTGGAAATTTCTCTCTGAATAACCAAGTACGTTTCAAAGTAAATTTTTAAATATAAATTAAAAGTTTAAAGTTGTTTTAAGAAGTATGTTTTGAAAAATTCACTATTTCTAAAATTTTAAATTCTAAAGTAAGTATTTCCTTTTAATCTATTATAGCAATAATTATTTAAAGAGTGACTTAGTATTTTATTTTTAAAAGTGAAAATCTAGTTTTATATTTTATTTAGTAACCTTATTTTCAAATATTCATATAGTATGTATTTTTAACAAATCATTGAAGTAGTTTTAAAATAAATGTTTTAAAGTATATTTCAAAGTAAAGTGTTTTAAATTATTTAAAAATCTAGTTTTGTGCTTGGTGATTTCAAAGGAGATAGAAAATATTGGAAAGTTTATTCTAAAAAGAAAGATGGTTTTGAAACTGTTTCCAAAGGATTGAAAATAGAAATATATCTTGTGAAGATATTTTGAGGTTAATAAATAATTTGGGAAATTATTTACTGTTGGATGGTTTTTTTTGAATATTAATTGATAGTTAAATAACCGACTATCAATATTGGCCAAATGCATTGATCGTTTCGAAGAGACCGGGATCGAGATTTATTTCTCGAAAACCACTTCGATCCGGTTTGTACGTTTCATGGAAAACGATTTTGGATTCGAAGATGGAGCAGTGAAGTGCAAGGGCTAGTCGCTACTAATCCTGAGGATATTTCCAAAATGGATGTAGTAGGAATAGTGCCTTTGGTTCCGTTCGAACCCAGGACGGACTTGTATGGATGAATGCTTGCGAAACATCGTCAGGTGGACGATGGGCATTCTAAGGGATATGTTCTAAAAAGGTAACGCTTAGCCTCAAGCCTCATCAAATGGGAATGACTGAAAATCAGGGGTGCGGCAAGGCTAGGTGGGTAGCACCCAAGCAGGGTGATGTCATTCCAGTCTAGATGTCCCATTTTATTTCGGCTTAGTGGGCGGTTGCTGATCCCAACCGCGGGGTGATCTCACTCGGGATCATCCAGTAAGGGGTAGTCCCAGCCTTGTGTTGCAGGGGAGCGGGCGTACTCCTCGGTACGGTGATCTAGGCCCCGTACTATGACAGGTGGTACCCCAGTGCCTAGTCATTAGTTGGAAATCCATTCTCCCTACGAGCCTTGTACGAGTTTTGTTTGTATTACCCACTATGTGGCTAGTAGCTGGAATTTAATAGATGTAACAATTTCGGCTATTTTATAAGTATTTGTATATAGACCCAATTATAATATCAGAGGATTTCTATAAAAATTGTTTTAGCTATCGTAAGGTAAAAACCCGACATGTTTATTTGTGGCGTGGTCTTACGAGATGCTTTTGTTTTCAAAAGGATTTTTGAAACTTTAATAATCAATTGGGTGTGATTTTCTCACGCTGGTATTCCAGACTGACTCGGGTGTTATTTAACTGTAATGCTCGGGTCAGACCGAGTATTATAGGATACAGGATGATGTTGTGGAGCTCAGGAGACGAGCTGGATGACGATATGTACTCTCGTACTTGTTTATATATATTTCCACTGTGTTGAGTTGTTGTGTATCCATTTGTATGTTATTGATGTTGATTTGAGATTGATGTACTCTGATGATGTAATGTATAACAGATATATTTGATTTTTGAGTAAAGATCATTATTATCTATTATATTTTATTCCACTGCGATGGTTAGATTCTGTTGTTGTTTTCTATTTTTCTTCTTCTACCTCTTCTTCTTTAACCTAAATGGTTCGTATTTCTGTACAACTTGAGTTGATTTAGATAGAATAGTGTTGACTCAAGGGGTACGGATTAGCGGGTCGTTACATGAACCTTAACGCGGTCGGATCTTTGAACCAAAATCGTAGTGGGCTCGATATAAGGAACATATGACAAGGCACGCGAGGCAATGCCATGGTGGATACACCGTTTGCACTCCCAGACCGGTGGTGACGGCAAGCCAGCAGCTTCCGCCCACCTCGAGCAATGCCCCGAATCAAAGTGGCGCCACTATATCGAATCACAAAAGTAATAGAATGGTTTCCGAAGAAGCATGCTCGATGAAAGGGTGCGACCCTTTGTGTAGCCCGTTATAGCTCCTGTTTTAGTCATAATTAGGCCATCCATCAGCGTTCTCTTACTTCATTCCAGTAGTGTTCGCCAACCAACCTACTTCGTTCTGGAATCTCCACCGCGTACACGGTTGTCAAAGTGGTTTTCGGTATCGACAGAGAGTATGCCAGATATCCGATCCCGGTCTCTTTGCCAACCAATCGTTATTATAACTCGTGGTTATAACTTTAAAACAATATTTTATACTTCAAAATAAAATATCCTTTTCAATCCAAATCTTTATCAAAATAAAGATTAAATCATTTCCAAAACCATTTCAATATATCAAAATACCATATCTTTCAAATTCAAATATTTATCCATATCAAGTCATTTCTAACCATTTCAATATATTAAATTATCATATCCTTTCAAAAACTCCTTTCAAATCAATTTAATATATTAAAATATCATATCTTTTCAAACCTCCTTTCAAATCACTTTATTATCAAGATATCATATCTTTCAAAACTTCATTTTTAAATCATTTTATTATCAAAATATCATATCTTTCAAAACTTCATTTGAAAACATTTTTAATATCAAAATATCATATCTTTCCAAAACTTCGTTTCAAAACATTTTTAATATCAGAATATCATATCTTTCAGAAACTTCATTTCAAATCATTTTAATATATCAAAATATCATTTTCAATGATAGTTTATACTTCAAAACCAAAACCATTTTATTTCAAAGCTTTAATATCTCACATTTCATAAATCCAATATTATTTAAACATACTCAAATAATATATATATTTAAATATCCATCTATCAAATAACTTAAATAAATCAACAAATATCATTTCAAAATATCAAAATATCAAAGTATTATTCAAAACATCATTCATTTTTAATTCATTTAAATACCATTTAAAACCATTCATTTTATTTAGAAATTAATCACCATTTCAAACTTACATTTTCAAAGGAGTTTATATTTAAAGATTAAATATTTTCATAAAAAAAATAGAGTCAATTCCTTATATTTAATAGTTAAATATTTAATTTTCAAAAATTTAAATCTTATTCCAAAGATTAATCTCATTAAAATTTAATAAAATAATAAAATTCAGTTTCCGTAGCACTTAAAAATGCTACGTAAAGTTATAGTTTAAAACAGTTCATTTAACAAAATACAGCATTTAAGTGCTGTAGTAGATTTTCTTTAAATTTCAAATAAACTTGAAATGTTAAGTTTAACCACTATAGCACTTACAATGTGCTATAATAGCCTTTATTTCAAATTAACTTTTTAGTTCATTTAAAACAACTACAGCATTTACAAAATGCTGTAATATCCTTTTCATTACACTTCAAAAATGTTGTTAAATCAAATTCAGGGTTTAAATACAAATTTCACCAACAGTTAATCTTTAATTTAAACCATTTAACTTATAAACATCATATAATTTTACATTTTAAAATCATCATTTCAATACTCTTATTTTTATGATTTTATAAAGTTAAATCACATCCAAAAATCAAATTTTAACATAATTTCTTATTTAAATTCAAGTATTAAATTCCATTTCTTTAATTAAATTATTAACTTAACAATTTGGTTTAAATTTACAAAATATAACTTATTTCCATAAATTTTACTTAATTAAAATTTCACTTTTTAAAATAAAATTTCACATTTCACATTTAAGTTATATTTCAAAATTTACTTAAACATTAATTTGTTTAACATTTTAACTTATTAAAAAATCATTATTATTTTTATAAAATCATTTAAAATACATTTTTAAATCAAACCATTATATTTTTCTTACTTTACATAATTTCCTTTTTAAAACAAGACATAAATTTCAAAATTTACTTATTGTTCAAATTCTACTTTACTGTTTACTTAATTCATTATTTAATTTATAGAAAATCACTAATATTTCTACAAAACCATTTTTGGTTAAATTTAAATCAAAATATTATAAATTTTTCATTTTAAAATATTTTAAAACATTTTTAAAAATATTACATAAACCAAGGGTCTGTATATAGTTTTCTAGCCTAGGTCAAGTAATACAGATATATACCATTTCAATCCGCAGTTTACAAAGAAAAACCGGGTTCTATCATTTCAAACCCGCAGTCCCAAGTAAAATAAATGATTTTGGAAACCGCTCAGGCCTATCATTTCAGCTCATAACGTTTTTCTCCTATTCTAAAGTCCGTTCGGGTATGTATCATTTCAACCCATAGTGATTCTAGTCTACATGGAACTTGCAATGGTGATAACTGATATAAATGACAGAATAACATGAAATAACAATAACATGTGATATAACAAGTGTAATAACAGGTATGAACATCATATGATAATAATATAGCAGATATAGCATGATGATAAACAGTTACAGATTCAAATGGTGTCAGTTTATCAGTTATACAAGTACATATTAGTCTGGTGAGATTTACTCACATTTATGGCTGGAAATTGCAATCCAAATGACACAACAGATTTCAGAAGGCACGATGACACAAAAATAGGCTCAAGTGGGAAGAGATCCAAGCTTAGAACTTGTGTTACAACCCAAAACAAAACCAAATAAATTAACATTTCAACACAACATTAAATTGAAACAACTTTGAAATAAAAAGAGATACGAATACACGGCCTTTTTCCTTGCTTTCTACATTTGATTGCACGACCTAGGGGATGTTTTGGCTCAGGTTTGGACATACTTTGGTTCAGATTTGGGTCCTATAAGTCATGGCTACAAGGTATTGAAGTGGTGAAGGTGTTACTACGCATGAATATGAAGAGGCTTATGCAAAATAGGTGGGTTTTTGGTCAACAAAAGGCTCGACCATGTAGGGGTTTGGCTTGGCCATTCAAGTTCAGATCTGGATAGATATTGTAGTGGTGTGTGGTGGTCTGGTCAGAGGCGGCGGCGGCTAGAGGTGGTGGTGGAAAAAGAGGTGGTGAAGCAACAAGGCTCAAACTAGCATGTTTTCAAGGCATAGGTTGTATTTTTTTGGATTTTAGCATCATGGTGGGCTCGACCATGGTTCAGATCTAAGAAGTAGGTGGTGATGATGATAGGAAAGAGGTGTAGGAGGTGGTGGCCATGGCTATGTAGTGAAGGCCGAGCAAAAGAGCGGAGAGAACAAGGCAAAAATACATAAGAAAATAGGAAGAAAAGGAAGAAAATAAGAGGAAGACATTACCCAAAATGTTTGAAGCCATGAATAAAATGAAAGAATGGTTTCTTGAGTGAGAAATAGGATGAAAGTCACGGCTAGAAACTGAAAATGGGCAGCCAAAATGAATAAATGAGATGGTTATGGCATTTGAAACGTTTTTGCATAATGAAACGTCTAGAAATGAAACGTCTAGAAATGAAACATATTTCCGTTTTCTAAAGATCAAATAAAAACAAATGTGAATCAGAAAATACTTGTAAACGAAACCAAGTGAAAATATAGAAAATAAAAAAAATTAATTTTAAAGAAAATATAAAAAGAATTAAAGAAATTACTTAAAAATACAAAACAGTGTCCAGAAATTACATATAAATCACTACTAGTCTTGGAAAAATGTCCACTTCATTTTAAAAATATTATGAAGTGAAAATTTGAAATAAAATAATTTATTTATCATTTTCAAAATAAAATAATTAATTAAATTGGAGAAAAATAGAAAAAGAACTAAAGAAAATGTACAAAAATTGAAAACAGGGCATGGAAATTACAAGAAAAATACTATTAACTCTAGAAAAATTCCTACCTCACTTTAAAAATATTAAAAGACAAAAATATACATAAAATAACATATTAATACATATTAAAATAAAATATGACAAGGAAAATAAAATTTATAAAATTTAAAATAACAAAATTGCAGAATAAACAAATTGCACTCAATATTGAAATATACATAACTTTTACGGTTTAACTCCATTTTCAACGAAACGAAAAGCCGTGTTCAAGTTATTACATCTATTTTCATAATAAAATATAAAATTTAAGATTTAAAATAATTTAAATTTGATGTTTAAAAGTCAAAGTTTGACCAGTTTGAACAGAAATTCACTTTTCAGTAAAATATTCAATTTATACAAGTTTGAAACTATAATTCACATAAAAATCAACATTTATATTTAAAATAACATAACTTATTCATTTTAATAAATAAAATAAAACTCTTAAATCAAAATTTCAAATAGAATAATCAAAATAAATAAAAAAATAAATCACAAAATTCAGGGTTGTTACAAACATGGTGATGCATTTTACAGATTCAAATGTGATCGATTTACTAGTTATATAAGTATAAAACTGTCTGGTGAGAATAACTCACTAGTATAAGCCAAATACAACAAATCAAATGCACAATTGAGATCCACAAAAGTACGATAGCACGATAAAGATTCGAGTGTGGGAGAACCAATGATTAATTGCCTTGAACATATTCAAACAAAACATTATAAACAGCGTAAATTTTCAACCCAAATATAGTAAAACAATGTTAGATATGAATGCACAAAACAACACCAAAGTGTTTGCACTTGCTTTCAACCACTTGTGCTTCAGCATAGGGTCAGAAACACATGGCTAAGCATGGGTTAGGATCTAGTCTTTGGGTTCATAGGGGTCGGCCAAACATGGGTTTGATGATGGTGCATGAACTACAACATAATCTGAGCAATACCACATGGTTTCAAGCAACCAATGGGCTCGGCCAAAGGCAACAAGGGCATAGCCAGGTTTCGATGGGGTCAGGGGTGATGAGGCAGAGGGTGTCAGGTAGGTAGGGGCTGGAGATGGTGGTGTAGGTGGCGGCCAAGGAGGAGTTTGTGGTGGTGGTGCATAGGTGATCGACTATGTTTGTTCAAGTGAGGTTTGGTTGCATTTTCATGTGGATCTTCAACCTAGGGTAGCTCGGCAAGGGATGGTCAGTGAGAAGGAGGTGGTGGTGACAGGTTCAGGTGGTGGTGGAGGCGGCAACCTGGCTGGAGATGGCAGGCCGAACCAAAAGTAGTGAAGGCAAGTGCAAAATTTCATAAATAATGAAATAAAAAGTGAAAAGAAAGAAAGTTTCTTACCAAAATTTTTCACAAGAAGGAATGGCCGAAATTTTTGATGATGAGAAAGATAATTCACGTGAAAATAAGATGGGAGTGGTTGGCTGAAGGTACTGAGGAATTATGGCAGCAATTGAATTAATGTGTTGGTTGAAATGTGAAAAGACGTGAATACAAAAAGTCAAAGAATAACAAAAGTCACAAAAACTCTTCAAATATCTCCATTTATTTTGCAATTTTTAAATAACTAAAAAATACTTATAAATTCAGATAAAAAACGAAAATTTAGTAAATAAACAAAAATAAATAAATAAATATTAGTTATATATAATTAAATTAAGAAAATAGCAAAGAAAATGTAAACTAGGCTAGAAAATTTGAAAATAAATGGAATAAACCTTGAAATTTTTTTATGTACTTGAAAAATATTTATAAATAAAGATAAGAACACAAAATAAAAATGCATTCAAAAAAATAAATAAATAAATTTTAATTAAATATAATTTAAATGAAGGAAATAGCATAAAATGGAAACTAGCCTTTAAAAATAGAAAATAATACACCAAGCTTTGGAAAAATTATAACATCACTTTAAAAATGTTTTAAAATAAAATATATATCAAACATGTCATATAACACATATTACAATATGATTTGACAAATAAAAATATTATTTATATAAATTAAAATAGATAATTTTATTAAATAAATCAATTTACACATAATATTGTTAAAAGCACAACTTTCACAATATAAATCGGATTTCAATGAAACGAAAAACAGTATTTATGAAATTTAATTTATTTTCATAATGAAAGATAAAATTTATGAATTCTAATATTTAAATTTTAAATTTAAATGTCAAAGTTTGATCAATTTGACCAAAATCCACATTTTTTGGAAATATTCAATTTATTCAGGTTTGAAATTATAATTCACCCAAAAACAAAAATTTAAAACTAGAATAACAAAATTTATCCATATAATAAAGTTTTTTTCCATTCAATTTAAAATAATTAAAATAAACAGATAGAAATAATCACAAAATACTGGGTTGTTACACTCTCCCCCACTCAAATCTTTTCGTCCTCGAAAAGAACGGGCAAGGAAAATAAAGAGAAACAAGATAGAAACAAAATAGTACCTGAAACGAACAATTCCGGATTCGAAGCACGAATGCTCTCCTCTATTTTCCAGGTACAATCTCGATCGAGATTAACAGATTTCCTTCTGAGCTGCTTCGTACCTCTGTCGATAATACGAAGTGGCTTCCTCTCGACAGTCAAATTAGGCTCAATATCCAAACTATCAAGAGCAGAAGGTTGGGCAATAAGAGATGGATCATGACGATGACGGCGAAGGTGCGAGACATGGAATACATCATGCAATCCAGAAAGTTTCTCGGGAAGATCTAAACGATAAGCCAAAGAACCAACTCTTTCCATAATGTAGAAAGAACCCTCAAAGAAGAAGAAGGTAGGAATAGCCAGAAGGAAAAATAGGTTGAAAGACAAGGATGGACCATTATTTTAAAACCATAGACATTTCTATTTATAGCTTTATATTTACAACATTTTAAACATTTTATAATATGATAAATAGTCATTTGATTCAAATTTGATAGTTCGAAGTAAACAATATTTAAAACATTTTACATTATTTAGAAAAGTAAAATAAATGATCAAAATATACTCTATACAATACTTTATCAAATACTTTTATAACTCGATGTCTTAACAAGTTTACTTTCGTTCCTGTAGACTCTGGCTATGCGTTGATCAGGCGCAAAGCTAGAATTCTCTAGGTACTTGGTAGACTTGCTTCAACACCCAGTGAAATACTAGAAAACTTTTAAAACAAGAGATATGGAAAGTACAATCCAAACAAGTCAACCAAACCAAACATTTGTCTAACCATGGATCGCAGATACACAATTGTTACGCCTGGATCTCCCAGGAAACATCTGTATCGGTAAGCTATCTCAGCCCTGCGAATTATGCCATGACACTAGTAGACCGCAGATACACAATGGTTACGCCTGGATCCCTCAGAAAACATCCATACCCTTAAGCTATCTCAGCCAGCGGATTTCTCTACTACTACGACCTACATAGATCGCAGGATACACAACGGTTACGCCTGAATCCCCCAGGAAACATCCGTACCACCGGGCCATCTCAGCCAGGCGAATTACGCTATGCAGTCGTAAACATAAGACCATGGAGATCGCCATGGAATTCACTCGAGTATCATATCCGGAAAACCCAAATCAGAGAGAGAATAATATCGATAGAATGAATCCATAATGTGGACACAAAGCGGATATCAAGCAGAAGGCACTTTCCATATCTTTACTTCGAAAATATGTATCATATAGTACCTTTCAAAATCACTTTCAAATATCATACTTATATAAAGTCCATTATATATAAGATTTCGTTTCAAATCGAACATTTTCCAAATCCATAGTATATCAAATCACACTTATATAGACTTCGATTGTATAAGATTTCAATTTACAACTTGAGTATGAGTACCTTTTCGAATCAACAGTTTTCAAATCAATTTCATACTTATACAAATCAATTTTATACCTATACAAATCCATTTTATATAAGTTCGATAACTGCCAAATTACAATATTTAGTAAAGCAAGGTTCTCAATTTCAATTCCTTTTCAATATCAATTTAGTTTCAAAATCAGATATGATTTCGCCAAATCATTTCTTCGTAATTACATATATTCAGTTTCAAAGTTTCTTAAAACAATAGATTTAGAAAACAATCCAAATTTCCAAATAAACAAAATTTATGTCAAACAAATTCATTTCCATTTCAAACATATATTCACTTTCAAAAATCATAATACTGTCAAAGTTATAAATCTTTCGAAACCAAAATACTTGAAATCATTACACTTTGAAAATCATAACCTTTCGAAATCATACATTTGAAATCATAAAACATTCCTTTAATTATTTACATTTCACAAATTTATTCAATTAAACCCAAATTTAAAATCTCCAATTTTAATTCAATTCAAACCATCAGTTTCAATTCAATTTAGGTTTTCAACAAAACCATTTGAAATATTATCAAATTTCAAATAAAGATTTGATCCATAAAATAAACTATTAAATCTTTAATATATTTCAAAGCTTAAATATACCATATTCCAAAACTAAAATTTATAATTTCATATATCTCAAATTTTAATTCATTATCACTTAGTTTTGAAATATTCATTTCATAAATCCATCATTTTTTTAAATAAACTCAAATTACAAGTAAACCAAATATCCTTTCATATAAATATAAACTTCAATATTCATTTATCAAAATCAATTATCATTTTAAATTCACATTCTTTATCAAAATAAAGATTAAATCATTTCCAAACCATTTCAATCATCAAAATATCAAAAATGTTTACAAAGTTTAAAACCATCTCTTTTAAAACCTTCAAACTATTTATTCCTGTATGAAAAATCCAATTTACCATTGGAAAGATTTTTATTCTATATATATACTTTATTCAAAACATTTCAAATCTATATTTCATACCAGTATAATTCAACATAGTCTTATTTATTTCACTTAACAAACAATTTCAAACTTATATAAATCATATTACCTTATACATTAATCATACCAAACTAAACTTATATTCTTTATCAAATACCCTATACCTTTCAAAATTGCTTAGCTTTGAAAATTTAACCTTGATCTGGAAGTGCTCGAACCTTAAAATAGAAAAAATATATCATATTTTCAATCCAAGAGTTGGAAATCACCAACAAATCAATAAACCAATTTCAAAAGATAGGGTTATACCAAAACAAATCTGAATCTCGAGGACTGAACACCGGCTTACTTTAAATCATCTCAAATATATATATATATATATATATATATATATATATATATATATATATATATAGATATATCTTTCGAATATCAAACCATACTTCAAAATCTGATATCAAAATTTGGTTTCACAAAATCACTCGCATAGCAAAGCTACAAGAGTGGCCTCACCCTACTCAGAAACTCGAAAATCAATGTCGATGATGCATGTAATCATCACCGAAATTATTTTCCAACCATATAAGTGGGTTCTGGACTTTATTTTCTTGAAACTTATTTGAAATTACTTCGAAATCATTGGAATTCATTCGAATACATTTGAAACATTTTATTCGGAGAGATATCTTTAAATCATATTATTATTATATATTTTCCGAATCTTAAAACCGATTTCAAAACATCGGAGTTCGATTCCTCGAAATTCAAAATTCAAAACCCTTCAGTTATAAATCATTTTATATAAGTCAAATTCTTCTAAATTTTCAAAATTTCAAATCCTTTCAAAGTTTCAAATTTCCATTCTCAAAAGATATAAAAACCCTAATTGAAAGCATTTCACTTTTATATATAAAATAGGGCCATCCTTATTAAAATAATAATTCCGATATATGCACAATTCCAAAATACAACCAAACACAAATTTTTGAGGGATGATTCAAGGTTGAATTTCCAACAAATAGATATTCAATTTTAGAGGAACTCTATTCAAATAAAATTCTGGTTCGAAGATAAACTCGAACGAAGATGAGATAATTTAATTACCAAATAGGATATGATAAGCCTATATAAATCGCGGGTGACCTTAACTGGTCAACCATGACTTTAGGGATATAACCTATAACAACCCGCATATTTAACGATTATATATTTAAATGTTTTATTTAAATATAGCGTCGTTAGTCGGATTTAGGTCCGAAATGTTACTTTTTTCAAACGGTCGAATTAGGACTCAAAATCACTTCCGTTGAGTTCGAAATGGCGTTTGCGATCTTTTTGAGTATAAACTTTGATATGTTTGGAGAAAGTCGAATTTTCTATTAGCTAAGTGGGCTTTTGGGTTTGGGTTCAACCAACTCATCCTATACCTCAACTCAGCCCCCTCTCCTCTCCACTCACTCATTTCATTTTATAAAACTCAAGCACAACCGAAAATGGGGGAAGAGAATGGGAAATAGAAATTCCAAGCCCTAGTTTACTTTGCAAACTTGAATTCTTGCTCCAAAATCAAAGTGAAGCTATTGGTAAGCCCTCTCTTCATCTTCTTCAACTCTTTTCCTCTTTAATTTCAGAAAGTTTCCTAAACCTAACTTAGGAAATAGTTGTTTTGATCTTAGATTGAAGCTTGTAGAGTTGAAGTGGAGAGTGGTTGGTCTTTTCTTTGCGTTTGAGCTTCTCATCTTTGTTTGTGAGTTAAAAGGTGAGATTTTTACCTCACATCTATGTCCAAACTATCTTTGATTGTTAGGTACGAATTCCTAACACTTATTCTTGTGCAATTGATCTTGGCTTGGATTGAATTGGTGAATATTCCAATTTTTGGTGTTTTGGAGTCAAATCTTTGAAAATCATAACTTTGATGTTTGATCATGACTTTGGAGGTGTATTAAAGAGCAAACAGGGCTAGGTTATCGATTGGCATAAATCCCTAGCGTCATTGCTCGTTCGATTGCATTTTGGAGGAATTTTTCCTTCATTTGATAGGCTGAAGTACAGCCTCAAAGCTCAGTCAGTCGACTGACCTTCTACAGTCAGTCGACTGGCTGTAGCAAATGAGGGTTCCGAGGTTGGTTGCAGAGGCTAGGAGCCTCTGTTTTCTGCAATCAGTCGACTGACCCTCTGTAACCAGTCGACTGACTGTAGGAAATGGGATTTTCATGTTTCTGGATCAGTCGACTGATCTCAGAAGACCAGTCGACTGACCTGCTTGTTTTGGTCTAATTTGCCTATTTTCTTGTGATTCCAACTTTTATCGATTCGAGGCTTTATCTAAGTATGGTCTTGAATTCATTAGCACTTCTTATAAGAAGAATCTGAAGTTTGTCTCTGGTCTTAAGAAATATCTTAAGAAGTCTTCGTTGCTCCAGCTTAAGCTCTCTTTTGAGGAGTTGGTTGATTCGGCACTTCATTTCGAAACCATCGAGAAGGAGTGTGATAGTGGTGAGGATGTTGAGGTTTCCAAGAACCCCAACAAGAAGCAGTTTCCATTTCAGAAGTCTAGGTCTTTTCCTTCTAAGAAGAAGAAGACTGGTCGTTTTAGCCCTTAGACTCAGTCTGCTGGAACACCTTTCATTCGAAAGTGTTTCAATTGTGGTTCTCCTGATCATATGATTCGAGCTTGTCCTAAGCCTCTCTTCTATCGCTATTGCAAGAAGGAAGGTCATCATGTTTCCACCTGCCCTATTGTTCTTGCTGGTGCCAAGTCTAGCAAGCTTTATGCTGCTAAGGCTTCTGAAGGTTCTTCTCAACCCAAAGGTATATCTCCATCTATTTTGGAAGGTTCTATTTTTATTTCATGACCATAATATTTGAGTTATTTTCGATATGGGTGCTTCACATTCTTTCGTATCGAAAAAGCTCGTCGATGATTTATCTTTGGATGTTTCTTGTTTGGTTACTTCTTTAAGGATTGTGAATCCTATTGGGGGATCCACGACCCTTAGAATGCTTTGTGATGATGTTGAGATTGTTTTATGTGGCTTTTCTTTTCGTGCGAATCTGCACGTTATTTCTTATCTGGGATTTGATATGATTTTGGGAATGGATTGGCTAGTGAGATACGATGCCAGGATTATTTGTTCTGAGAGGATTTTATATCTTCGACATCCAGATTCATTTACTCAGCTATCACTTGTTCTTCGGGATGTGGATAATTCCGAAATGTCTTTATATTCTCTTGGTTCTCGAGATGATGATGATATATCTCGTATTCCTATTGCTTGTGACTTTTCTGATGTTTTTGAGCCTGTTTCGGGTTTGCCACCTAAGCGGGCAATAGAGTTTCGCATTGATCTCATCCAGGTGTGCAGCCAGTTAGTCGTCCTCCTACGAGGATGTCTACAAAGGAAAATGAGGAACTTAAGAAGTAGCTTTTAGAGCTTGAGTCCAAGCAGTTGATTCAGTCCAGTTTTTCTCCATGGGGATCCGCGGTCGTCTTCGTGAAGAAGTCCGATGGAACTCTTAGGCTTTGCATTGACTATCGCAAGCTTAATGAGTTAACTATCAAAAATAGGTATCCATTGCCTAGGATCGATGATATGTTCGATTTATTGAGTTGTGCTAAGGTCTTTTCTCAGCTTGACCTTGCCACGGGTTTTCATCAGTTACGAGTCGCAAAGGATAGCATACCTCTTACTGCTTTCCACACTCGTTATGGTTCTTTTGAGTGGCTCGTTATGCCGTTCGGTTTGACGAACGCTCCTGCTTTCTTTGTCGATCTCATGAATCGAGTATTCCGGGAATATCTCGATAAGTTCATCCTTGTGTTTCTTGATGACATCCTTATTTATTCTAAGTCTGAAGCTGAGCATGCTAATCACTTGAGAATCGTCTTGAGTACTCTCCGTCACCATCAGCTTGGAGCCAAATTCTCCAAGTGCCATTTTTGGGGGAATAAGGTTAAGTTCTTAGGCCACGTTGTATCTTCCAAGGGCATTTCAGTCGATCCCTCAAAGATCGAAGCCATCCAGAATTGGAAGAGGCCTGAGAATGTTCATGAGATTCGTAGTTTCGTTGGATTGGCAGGGTATTACCGTCGGTTCATTAAGGATTTTTCCCTTGTTGTGCTTCCTCTCACCAGCCTTACTCGGAAAGGCATTCGTAATATTTGGTCCGACAAGTGTGAAGCTTCCTTTCAGACATTAAAGGAACTTCTCACTAATGCTCCTATTTTGGTTGTTCTCGAAGGGAATCATGATCTTGTTGTCTACACCGATGCTTGTGGTAGTGGTCTCGGTGCTGTTCTTATGCAGAAGGATCGGGTAGTTGCTTATGCTTCTAGGAAACTGCATCCGAATGAAGTTCGCTATGCCACACATGATCTTGAGTTGGCCGCCATTGTCTTTGCCTTGAAGATTTGGCGACACTATTTATTGGGCGAGCACTTCATTCTCTATATCGATCATAAATCCTTGAAGTATTTGTTCACTTAGATGGAACTCAATATGAGACAACAACGTTGGCTCGAGTTTCTTGCTTACTATGACTTTGATATCCAGTATACCCCTGGTAAGTGTAATCGTGTTGCTGATGCGCTTAGTCGCAAACATTCGGCTGTAGTTTCTATGATGCTTGCCGAATGGGATATTTTTAAGACTCTATCTTTTTGTGAAATTCGCGATCGAGCTTCATCTTCTGATTCTCCTATTCTATTATTTAGTTTGGGAGCTCGACCCATTTTATTGGATCGTATTGCCGATGCTCAGCGGCGTGATCCTGATTTGTTGCATCTTATTTAGCTTTGTGAGTCTGGATCCTGCGATGAGGCGTTGCAGGATTTCAGCATTGATTCTCATGGGTGTCTTCGCAAGAAGAAACGTCTTTTTGTGCCTTGTGATTTTGCACTTAGGCATGACATTCTTGATGAATGTCACCGTTCTAAGTATACCATTCATCCTGGTAGTAGTAAGATGTATGCTGATATGCATCGTCTTTATTATTGGGAAGGCATGTAGCGCGATGTGGCGAGTCATGTCAGTAATTGCATAACCTGTCAGCGTATTAAGGCTGAACATCAGCGCCCTTCAGGTCTTCTTCAGCCTCTAGAGATTCCATTACGGAAATGGGATCAGATTTCTATGGATTTCATTGACGGTCTACCTCGTTCGAGATCGGGCCATTCTAGCATCTGGGTTATTGTTGATCGCATCACCAAGTCTGCTCATTTTATTCCTATTAAGTCTAGTAGGACTGCTTCACATTTGGCTAAGTTATACGTCAAGGAAATCGTGAGACTTCACAGTGTTCCTAGTTCTATTGTGAGTGACCGTGATCCTTTATTCACGAGTCATTTTTGGCAGAGTCTTCAGCAAGCTTTGGGAACAAAGCTTAATTTTAGCACAACTTATCATCCGCAGTCTGACGGACAGACTGAACGGGTGAATCGTATCTTGGAAGATCTCCTCCGTATTTGTATTCTTGATTTCGATGGTAGTTGGGAAGATCACCTACCTCTTATAGAGTTCTCCTACAATAATGGTTTTCAGCCCAGTATCGGTATGGCTCCTTTCGAAGCCTTATACGGAAGGCCATGTCGATCACCTTCTTGTTGGTTGGCACCTGGGGAGAAGCTTATTCCTGGCCCAGATTTTGTTCGTGATTCTTCCGAGAAGATTGATTTGATTCGTTTGAGAATAAAAGAGGCACAGAGCCGCCAGAAATCCTACGCGGAAAAGCGTAGGCACTCGAATTCTCGATTGGTGATCTCGTCTTTATTCGTGTTTCTCCTCTGAAGGGGTGATGCGCTTCAGTACATCTGGGAAATTGGCTCCTCGCTTTATAGGACCATTTTCTAATACTGAACGTATTGGCCCTGTGGCTTATAGATTTTCACTTCCTGCTCATTTATCTGGCATTCACGACGTGTTTCATGTCTCTCAACTTCGGAAGTGTCTTCGAGGGTCGGATTCTGTTATCGATTCTCCTGATTTGCATGAGCTTGAGATTTCACCAGACTTATCTATTGTACAACAACCTATTCGCGTGCTTGCCACGGAGGTGCGACACCTTCGAAACAAGGACGTGCCGCTCATTAAAGTTCAATGGTCCGCTAATCCCAATGACTGTACTTGGGAAACCAGAGAGTTTATTGAGCGATCCTATCCAGGTTTTCTATCTTTGCTTTGCAACGGTGAGAATATCTTTTCATCTCAAGCTTATTTCCTTTTATTTTTGGGAATTGTTGTAAGTAGTTGTTACAAGTATCGTCTCTAGGAATTGCGTGGACGCAATTTTGTAAGGAGGGGAGATCTTTAACAACCCACATATTTAACGATTATATATTTAAATGTTTTATTTAAATATAGCGTCGTTAGTCGGATTTAGGTCCGAAATGTTACTTTTTGCAAACGGCCGAATTAGGACTCGAAACCACTTCCGTTGAGTTCGAAATGGTGTTTGCGATCTTTTTGAGTATAAACTTTGATATGTTTGGAGTAAGTCGAATTTTGCTATTAGCTAAGTGGGCTTTTGGGTTTGGGTTCAACCAACTCATCCTATACCTCAACTCAGCCCCCTCTCCTCTCCACTCACTCATTTCATTTCATAAAACTCAAGCACAACTGAAAATGGGGGAAGAGAATGGGAAATAGAAATTCCAAGCCCTAGTTTACTTTGCAAACTTGAATTCTTGCTCCAAAATCAAAGTGAAGCTATTGGTAAGCCCTCTCTTCATCTTCTTCAACTCTTTTCCTCTTCAATTTCAGAAAGTTTCCTAAACCTACTTAGGAAATACTTGTTTTGATCTTAGATTGAAGCTTGTAGAGTTGAAGTGGAGAGTGGTTGGTCTTTTCTTTGCGTTTGAGCTTCTCATCTTTGTTTGTGAGTTAAAAGGTGAGATTTTTACCTCACATCTATGTCCAAACTATCTTTGATTGTTAGGTATGAATTCCTAACACTTATTCTTGTGCAATTGCTCTTGGCTTGGATTGAATTGGTGAATATTCCAATTTTTGGTGTTTTGGAGTCAAATCTTTAAAAATCATAACTTTGATGTTTGATCATGATTTTGGAGGTGTATTAAAGAGCAAATAGGGCTAGGTTATCGATTGGCTTAAATCCCTAGCGTCATTGCTCGTTCGATTGCATTTTGGAGGAATTTTTCCTTCATTTGATAGGCTGAAGTACAGCCTCAAAGCTCAGTCAGTCGACTGACCCTCTGTAACCAGTCGACTGACTGTAGGAAATGGGATTTTCATGTTTCTGGATCAATCGACTGATCTCAGAGGACCAGTCGACTGACCTTCTTGTTTTGGTCTAATTTGCCTATTTTCTTGTGATTCCAACTTTTATCGATTCGGGTTGATTCCAATTAGTTGTTATCGCATTTTGACTTTGATGATTCCTTTTTGATTTCCTACACGGGTTTGTATAAAATGATCTCTTCAATTCATATTAAAAGCTCACTTCTCTAATTTATGAATTCTATTTAAAATACACACACAAATTCGCACTTTGAGCAAAGTGGAAAGGAGATTAAAGGGTTAGGTGAAACACGGACCATGAATCCGTGCATTTATCTTTCCGATTAATCCCCGGCCTATTCGATTGATTATTTTGACCTTTTGGCCTGGTTTACCAATGAGATGAGGTAAACTTTGTACTGCTTTGAGTGTGAAATTAACTAACGGATAGTAAACTGTTTAGTGCGAACGGGTGGTTATGGGACTCACGTTACCACTTTTCGGATTCCTTTTCGAGAGTTGTGACACATTCTGCCAGTTAGTGGTGTCCAGTACTGGGCCTTCGGACCTTCACCACTACGGTTTGTTGCCTTTGGGATAGTGTCTTCGGACTGTCTCCTTCAGGTTTGTTGCCTTCGGGTATGTTGCCTTCGCGTTTGTGCCTTCGGGTTTGTTGCCCTATTGTATCGCTTTTGGAGTTGGTCATTCGTCACCGCTCGAGTTATATTGGGTTTGGAGTCTTCGGGCTCATGGATCCTTGTTTATACAGTACTGAGCACATGCAAATTTTCTGTTGTTTCATTGACATGTATATTCCCTAGGTATCGCCCTTCGGTGTTGGTCTTTTCGAGCCGCACGATATATAGCGGTTACGTTGTGGAACTTGTGTAACTTTCATTGGTATTTGTTATTTGCCTTTTTGGCTTGTTTGGGATATTCATATCCTTTGTTTATTTGAGTTGCCATTGATATGAGGCTTGTTCTGTTATGATTCATCTTTTGTTAGATGATTTTGTTATCTCTTTTAGAGATATTTGTTATACTTTATGACCTTGCAGGTTATTGTTGTTCAGTTTATCTAATTGATTTGTTTAGCTAGACTGACCCGTGTATTTATACTCGGGTCAGACCGAGATATTTCAGGTTAGGTACTTTTGGACTTAGCCTATTGCGCTTCCGCATGGACTATTCAGCTTGCTCCTTTTTGTTATAGCTTTTGAGTAGTCCCTTTTTATTGTAACTCTGATATGTATTCTTTTGGATTCGTCTATACATTGTGGTTTGCTATACCACTTGACATGTATCAGTCTGTATACTCTGTTATGTATCAGTATATGTGTGTATGATGATCTATTGTTCTGTGATGTATGTTACATTTGAGTTATTATATTCTGTTCTGATAGATCCCCTTGCCACCTATGGTTTTGTTTTAAGTATTCATTGGGTATGTCGATCTGTTGGTATGACAATTGTCGATGTATTCAATAGATAGTTAAAGCACGACTATAGATGGTCGCTCCTAACCAGCCTTATTCTCCACGTTAGTTGACGGCATTACCCCGAAGTGTCCTTGGCTAACATGGGTATAGAGGTGGGGCGTCACAGCTTTGTATCAGAGCAAGGTTCAGAACAAAATATGATAAATACAGAATAGAAGCACATATTCCGGTACATCAAAGTGTATAAATGTTACAAATCTTTGAACCATCGTGCCTCTATATTCCTTTTGTGCCTTGATGGTAGATAGAATGTGGGAATACGTCTAGGAATGCATTTTGTTCCGTACTATTCCACATTTGAATTAGTGACATCTACGTTGTGAATAATCTTGTTCTTATCTTACTTTCAGTGTATGGCTGGAAGAGGCAGGGGACGACGTTCGGATGCTGGGCAATCCAGTGGCTCACATCCGGATGGCGTTTATATGTCTGCTGATTATTTTTTGGAATTGTTTAGGAGCACTCAGCCTCCAGTTCCTCCTCGAGTATCTCCACCTCGCAAGTCTTCCTTTGCACGTCTGTGCAGTGATTTTTCTCATCTTGGAATAAAGCCGTTTAAAGGCTCCGAGTCTGTTCTTGAAGTCCAAGCTTGGCTTCGCACGTGCGAGCGTATCTTCTCTCACATGGATCTTTCTGATCATGATAAATTCTTGTAACTTCTAGTTTATTGCAAGAGCATGCCCTTGATTGATATGAGCTTCTTGTAGCCGAAATTGATGAGTCTGCTCTTTCTTGGACTCAGTTTTGGGGACGATTCGAACTCAAGTTCGTTCCTGAATCTGAAAAAGTTTTATTGACCTGTCGCTTCTTTGAGTTGAAGCAAGGGAAGTCTTCTGTTTTTGAGGGCATAGCCAAGTTCTGGTGGGGTCAGGGGTGATGAGGCAGAGGGTGTCAGGTCAGGTAGGGGATGGAGATGGTGGTATAGGTGGCGGCCAAGGAGGAGTTTGTGGTGGTGGTGTATAGGTGATCGGCTATGGTTGTTCAAGTGAGGTTTGGTTGCATTTTCATGTTGATCTTCAATCTAGGGTGGCTCGGCATGGGATGGTCAGTGAGAAGGAGGTGGTGGTGATAGGTTCAGGTGGTGGTGGAGGCGGCAACCTGGTTGGAGATGGCAGGCAGAACCAAAAGTAGAGAAGGCAAGTGCAAAATTTCATAAATAATGAAATAAAAAGTGAAAAGAAAGAAAGTTTCTTACTAAAATTTTTCACAAGAAGGAATGGCCAAAATTTTTGATGATGAGAAAGATAATTCACGTGAAAATAAGATGGGAGTGGTCGGCTGAAGGTAGTGAGGAGTTATGGCAGCAATTGAATTAAGGTGTTGGTTGAAATGTGAAAAGATGTGAATACAAAAAGTCAAAGAATAACAAAAGTCACAAAAACTCTTCAAATATCTCCATTTCTTTTGCAATTTTTAAATAACTGAAAAATACTTATAAATTCAGATAAAAAACGAAAATTTAGTAAATAAACAAAAATAAATAAATATTAATTATATATAATTAAATTAAGAAAATAGCAAAGAAAATGTAAACCAGGCTAGAAAATTTGAAAATAAATGGAATAAACCTTGGAAAATTTTTATGTACTTGAAAAATATTTATAAATAAAGATAAGAACACAAAATAAAAATGCATTGACAAAAATAAATAAATAAGTTTTAATTAAATATAATTTAAATGAAGAAAATAGCAGAAAATGGAAACTAGCCTTTAAAAATAGAAAATAAACACACTAAGCTTTGGAAAAATTATAACATCACTTTAAAAATGTTTTAAAATAAAATATATATCTAACTTGTCATATAACACATATTAGAACATGATTTGACAAATAAAAATATTATTTATATTAATTAAAATAGATAATTTTATTAAATAAATCAATTTACACCTAATTTTGTAAAAAGCACAACTTTCACAATATAAATTGGATACCAACGAAACGGAAAACAGTATTCTTGAAATTTAATTTATTTTCATAATGTAAGATAAAATTTATGAATTCAAATATTTAAATTTTAAATTTAAAAGTCAAAGTTTGATCAATTTGACCAAAATCCACATTTTCTGGAAATATTCAATTTATTCAGGTTTGAAATTATAATTCACCCAAAAATCAAAATTTAAAATTAGAATAACAAAATTTATCCATATAATAAAGTTTTTTTTCCGTTCACTTTAAAATAATTAAAATAAACAGATAGAAATAATCACAAAATACTGGGTTGTTATATATTTTTAATTCATAATATTAAATTATAACCATCGTTGTAATTTAACATTTACAGGAAATCACCAAAACCAGGGTTGTTACAGACTCCCCCTTATAAAATTTCTTCCCTGCAATTTCTATAGAAGAGTTGTAATCAGCACTATATATTTCATCAAGCAAAGGAAGATAAATAGGCTCAAATTTAAAATTTCTCACCCAATACAAGATGATAGAAAAACAAGATAAGATTGTTCGATTAATTCTATCGTATCCCAAGTGCAAATATTTGGGATTAGTGGACCATTGAATTTCTACTACCAATACATCATGATTTCGAAGGCGTCTTACCTTCCAAACAAGATCACAGATAGGATGCAACAAATAAAAGATCAATCAAGTGAGATTGAATTCTCAAGAGCTTCTCGAATAGAGTCGGGATTTAATAAAATTTTGTCTCGGTTTTAACCAATTAGATAACTATCGATACGACTTTCTATATATCACTACGGAATGAGCCACCGACATTAGATTGACACTGTAATGACCCGACATTTTCAACCATTCGCATCTGCACATGTCGGACTTGAATTGCTCAAATACCGCGTTGTAAATATTTTTTTTGGGCAATACTCAGAATATACAGTAAATAAATAATCACAGATGAAAGACACAGAGTAATATAATAAAGCGGAAGTAGAAGAGATAGTAGTTCATGAAGCTACTATACATATATGTAAGATACATCAGAGTTAAACAAGATACAACAGAAGAGTAACAAGGTAAAAATCTGAATACATAACTGGAAGCAACTAGATAACTGAAATCAACTGAGTATCTGAAGAGAATAGATAGCTGGGTCTTCAAGCAAAGCTCCAACTCCGAAGATGAGTCTCAAATGCTGCATCACTCAGTCTGACCCGAGCGTAAAGCAAAACACAAAACACTTGAGTCAGGACATACATACTCATGAACTGTAAACCGACTCAAGTGAACAGTAACAAATGCATTAGTAACTTAAACGATGCTTGAGATCGCCCATCCTTTAAGGGTCCGTTAAACTATTTACTATGCAGTAATGTTTCGTTATTATAATAATGTCTATTAATAAAATAAACTTACCTTTTTCATAGCATTAAGGGGTTACCCATATAGCCCTTAACACGTAATAGTCCCAGTAGTCCATCCAATATCATAGTCCCTCTTGATCGGGAAGCCACCAGAGAATACCACACGGGCTACGGGAGAAAACCAAACTCGTACAAGGCGCGATAGGGTTGGTGACACGGCACAACTAGGCAATGCCAGGGTAGATATACCAATTACGCTTCCAGGCCGGTGGTAACGCGTAGCGCGCAGCTACCGCCCACCTAGAGCCACACCCCGAATAAAAAAAATCAAAAGTGGTCATCGAATCAATCCAAAAGTCAAAGTATAATATCGAAGGGATGTGTCCGATCAGAGGTGCTACCTCATTAGCCCGTCAATCGCTCCTGTTTTAGCCACCTTATGCCAACTCACGGGAGTCGGGTCCACGTATTTACCTCAAAGGAAATGCCACCACCATCCTACTTCATTCTGGAATCTCCATCGCGTACATGGTTGTCAAAGTGGTTTTCGGTATGGACAGAGAGTTTGCCCATATCCGATCTCGGTCTCTTTGCCAACCACTCGTTATTATAACACCGTGGTCATTTCAAAATACGATATACTTTCAAAAACCAAAGATATCATTTCAAAACTATATTTCTTTCAAAATATTTTATAGTTCGAAACCAAAACCATATTTATTTCAAAACTATATTCATATCAAAACCATTTCAATCATTTCCTATCAAATCCCTTATCAATTCATTATCATTCTTAAATTCAAATATTCAATTTAAATATCATTTTTAAAAATCAGTTATGCCATTCATTTATTATTTCGAATATCATTTCAAAACACATCTCAAAATGCCATTCAAAAATTCATTTATCTCGTTACATTTCATTCCATTTAGCACATAACAAAGTAAACCTTATTTAAATTCAAATTCAATTTAGATTCCTTTGAAATTGAAATTTAAATATTAAATTATATTCAAAACTCCTTAAACTTCATAAATAATATTTCCAAAAGTTAAATCTAACACTTCAAAATATAACCCTAAAACAGTGTTAAAATCTATAATATTTCAAAACATTGTCAAATTTCAGCAACGACGGCACTTACAAAGTGTTATCGTAGCTTATATTAAGTATTTCAGCATATAGTTTAGTTTAGCAACCATAGCACTTACCAAGTACTAAAGCAGAGATGTTTTGTTTATTTACAGCAGCAGCGGCACTTACAAAGTGCTATAGTAGCCATTCTTATTAATTCAAAGCTTAGTTAACTTTAGCAACGACAGCACTTACAAAGTGCAACAGCAACCTATTATTAAAATTTCCAGAGTTAAATAAACTTAGTTTTTAGTTATTTTTAAACTTATAAATCATATTTAGGCTTCAAAATTTCACATTTGAATCATTTTTAACATATGATTTATCACAACAATTTTTTTTTATACTGAAAAAGAAGGATAAAATGGAAGCCATGGATCTGACTCACCCTTTCCGCTTGACCGACGGTCTGTGGATGACAAGCAGTGCTCAGATTCAAAAATGTGTACCAAAGATTATAGAAAGGTTTCCAAACCGACTAGTATAAGCCCCATGTGTAGCAAGATAAGGAAAATAAGGATAACCAAAAGATGGTTTGGAAAACAGAATAAGATAATAAATTTAAAACCATGAAAATTTCAACTTAAATTGATAAATTAATTTTTCATAAGTTAAATAAATCTTAACTATCTCAAATTTCATTATCTTATCATCCAATTATCTTAAACTAACAATTTCTAAAATCATTTATTATACTCATAATGTTCTCAATAAATTTAATTATTCTCTATTCCTAATTAAAATTAAATTTATTCTTCTCAATATATTTTATCACCTATATTAATTATATTTACACTTATTATAACTGCTTTAATTTACTCTTAGTTCCTTTAACATCATTTTATATTGTAAATTATTCCATTACCCTTTTTACTCTATTTACCTATGTTAATCTTTTTATAACTAGAATTTAAGTGTATAACATTTATTATAACCACTCAACTTTTATTTATAAAATCTTTTCATACTGTATATTATCCAATTACATTGTGAACTTCAAAATTTAAGGTAAGTTATATTGGAATGCAATTGAGTATTGCCCAAATGAAACTTTCTAATTCAATTATCTCAAGTTTGAATCATTTATTCAAAAATTTTGATTTTCTTTTTATAATTGAAATTATTCTTTAAGATAAAATTTAAGAATTAAATTTTCGATTCCCTTCAAACCATTTAGAGATAAATAAATATATGCACATAATATGTCAAATCAAATTTAAATCATATATCTATATATATTATAAATCAAGTCATATTTTAGAAATTCTAATCAATTAAATTCCCCGAAGCAACACTGTAGCAATACTACAGAACGGTCTCTTCACTTCGAAACTCGAAAATGGATGTCGATGATGCTTCCATCATCACCGAGGTTATTTTCCAGCGACAAAGAGAAGAGCACTAATTTTAAACTTTAAAATTCTTTGGAAACAAATTTCTATTCGGAAATACTTTAAATAATATCCTTTAAAACTTTAAACACAAGGTTTGAAACCTTTGGAAACTAAATTCTCAAATTCTTGTTTTAAATTTCATTTCTATTTCCAAATTAATTCATAACCATTGTTTATAGTTCAATTATTTATATGAGACGAAACCAATGGTTTACAAAACCATAAATAAAATCAAATACTATTATATCTTGACAACTAGTTAAATTAACTATAAAGTTCTGAAAATTATATTTACATATAATATTAGATTTTCAAATATAGGAATAAATTTTTAAAAATAAGGATAGAGATTCAAATTTGATGGACTCAAATCAAAGATAATTTTGATTTGAAGATAAGTTGAAAACAGAAGATATGATGATTAAATAACGGAATAAGGAAATGAATAAGCTTATATAAATCGCGGGCGACCTTAACCAGGTCAACCATGACTAAAGAATAAGATCGATGTGGATTTCTGGGGTAAATCAACATTCGATCTCAAGAGATAGAGTTCAAAATAACAAGAGATACTAACATCTGCGCCGAGGATATAAAATCTCTGGTGAATTGATGCTGTTGTAAAGGAGTTTCACCCCTTTTACAAATCAATTTGAGATTGGCGAGACCGCCAACTCATTACAAAGATGTAACGACCCAGAATTTTTATTAATTTAAATTTGAATATTTAATTTATTTTAAATATTAATAAGTGAAATTTATAAGTCGAATAAATTTTAATTTGAATTATTGGATTTAATTGGATAATTAAATCGATAATTTAATATGTTAAATTATGGAAATAATTGAAAATTGGGTTAAATATGATTGAAAATGATTTGTAAAATTTTATTTTATCATGTTGAAGTTAGAACGATATTTTATAACTTTTAAAATCGAATTAAAAGTTTATTTGTGAAAATTGAATATTTTAATATTTAATTATCGACCGTAAAATAGCCAATTTTTGAACAGTCTCAGAATTGAACGAAACCAGTTCCATTGGATCCGTAATAGTTTGTTATTACCGGATTTCAATTTTCGTGTCAATCGGAGCTATCGTTTGATCGTGGCAGCTCGAAACGCATCGAATTGTTTTTAATTTAAATTTGGCGAGTGAAAATAGCCATTTTTCAAAAAGTCTCGGATTTCGACGAAACCAGTTTCATCGGATCCGTAATGTGATATTATTGTAAGGTTTCAAATTTCAAGTCAATTGGATTTACCGTTTGTCCGGTACAAATTAAAACGCCTAGAAATCGATTTAAATCGGTTTAATTTAAATTGAACGTTTGTAGCCATAACTCGCACATACTTCCGAATTAGCTTCCAAAACCTGTTCCATTGTGTCCAGAACGCGGGGTAAACCTTAGAAACGCTGGTTACGATGCGTAAATCGGAGTTCGAAATTTCCGAAATGAATAGTGTTTACGTTTGATTTTCTATAAAAGGAGACCCTTGCCTTCATAAATAAATAATAATAATAATTAGGTTATGAAACCCTAGCCGCCTCTTTTATATGAATGGCCAGAAATTGCTCTCACTTCTCCCTCAATCTCTTCCAATCCATCAACAATTAGCCTTAGGTTTCAACTAGAGAATGGAAGAGCATGAAGAGAGCTAGAGATCTATACGGTGATGATGGATTTTGGTGCAACGGAGGGGGAGCTAGAGGAGGCCGTCGGTCTTGGCTTGCGCACGCAAAACGAGGCAACATAGGGGGCCGAGCTCGACCCTATTGTGGCCGAAGGCGGGTGGTGGAAGGAGCTTCGAAGTGGAGTGATCTGATCGAGTTTATATCGAGTATTGAGGATGCAAATTGAAACCCTAGTATCAAGAGTTGGGTTTGATTTTGTTTCGTGCGGCCTGTAGATGCATACGAGAGAGAAGGGAGAAGCAAAAGCACGGCTTAGATTTACAGGTTGGGGGATCAAAGGCTGTGATTAGTTTAGGTTTATAATTTTAAGTTTATGTTGTAATTTAGTTATAAAATCGTGTATAAACTTCATAAAATCATAACTTTTTCATACGAGGTCGAAAACGCGCGAAACCAGTTGCGTTGGAATCGTATCGTCGAGCACTACGCGATGGAGTTGGATTGGAGTCGTTTGGAGTTAGTGAAAATTTTGGGTAAAATTAAACGTCCGTTTAATTTTATTCGAAATAAATCGCTAAAACGAAATTGAAACCAAGGTGAGAACTTCTCACTCAATCGAATCAGTTTCGATTTTATTTTAAATAGTTAGATTTAAAATATTTGAATGCATGTTTGAATGATGATTGATATCTATTGATTGAAAAATAGACATTATACGCCGTTAGTAAGCGGATGTTATTTATTAAAAACATATACCGCGAATATTTCATAAACAGTGAAATTGGTATTATATATAGTAGCAATATATATATATTGGCATATGCATATATTGGAGTTATTGATTTCCCGCAATTTTTGTTTAGCGGATGAGACCCTATTGCGCCGTTATTAAGCGGATAATATTTAAATCCCATATACCGCGATAATTTCGTACTGGAGCGAAATTGGTATTGTGCTAATGTTTGTGGATGCAGGAAAACAGGTTGGAGGAATCCAACTGGATTCCTTAACAGTTTTTACTTGATTTCAGATATTTTGATATTTGATGGATTATCATATTGATATATGATATCGTTGTAGTCGTGACTGACTATTTGATATGTAGCATCATTGGACCAATTTTTGGAATTTTAAAATGATTTATAAAGTGATTTTTGAAAATATACTTTATGTTTGGAATTTGATCTATTTTAAATAAATAAACGTCATAATTTTTTAATGTTGTAAAAATTATGATTTTTGAGAAAAATAGTTAAAAACTGATTTTTGAGAATATGATGCTAACGATTTTATAAAATAGTTTAATCGGGATTTTAGAATTTATTGTGAAAGGTTTAAATATAGGATTTATGAAATTTAATTATTTTATGAATCAAAATGGTGAAATAATAAAGGAGTTTAGAGACGTTTTAAAAGAATAATATAAATTGATTTATATTAAGAGATTTATAAATGGATATTTATAAATTGAAATATTGACATTATAAAACGAGTTTTTATAAGTGTTTGAATGAAGTGAAAATGAATTTCATAATGGAATGAAATTTATAGAATTTTAAACAGTGAAGTTATAAATGGAATTTTATAAACAGTAGGTTTATAAAATTTATAAAGTTATTGAAAGAACGAATTTTGGATAAATAAACAATCTTATAAGTTATAAGATTTATAATTTGGGAAGTTAAAAGAACGATTTTGTAAAATAATCGTTTTATAAGTGTTTAACTTATAATATGAACCTTTAGTTTATAATTGAGTTATAAATCGAATAGGTTAATAAAGAAAATTTATAAAAGGAAGTTGTTGTAAAATAATTAGAAATGGGATTTATAAACGTTGTTTTATAAATTCGCAAACGACTTATTTTGATAAGTAAATTGTTGAAACCTATAAATGAAGTTATATTCACGTTTTTGACAGTGAATAACCCTTTGAAATAAAATGAATGGAAATGATGATATTTGTTAACGTAGTATATTCACGTTTTTGAATAGTGAATAATATGTTAAAGAAATTGTTTTGAATGTGATATTTTAAATAGAATTTAAAACGATCTAACGATGTTTTAAAATGTGTTGAGATTCGAAACCATAGATTTCAACATTTATTGTTGAAATAGACGTTTTCGAGAAATGAAAAGGAAATAATGGACTATAACACTGTTGTTATAGTAAATGATTTCCGAAAGGAAATGTTTTGTATAGTATTGGGATTTATATATCTATTTTAATTTCGAATCCCTATACTAGTGATTTTGGGTTGTCGTAACGATGTTTTACGCAACATTCGTTTTGGCCCAAATAAATATGTTTAAGAGAACGATTTCCTTAAAGAATGAAATATATACTAAATTTCGATTTGAGTATATTGAATATTTTCCAAGTGTAGAAAATAAAAAGATTTGTGAATTACTTATTTTTAATAAGTATGGAAATGTTTTCCAATATAAAGTGAATATTAGAGAATTTATCTTTTTGAAGATAAATTGAAATGAATAATTGAAATCGAATATTCATTGATATTTTGAAATATAAATTCACTATGGAATTTATAAAAGAAAGTGGAATTTGTCTAAAAAAAATAAATGTTGATTTATTTTTGAAGTATTGAAATTTAATATCTAGTGAAGATATTTTGGAAAATAAATAATTTGGAAAATTATTTGGAATTTGGTGATGTATGCATATCCATTGATAGTTCAATAACCGACTATCAATATTTCCCTTTGAATGGGTAATTGATGTGATTTGTTTTGAATGTGAATGCCACACTTATTTTTGAATAAGCGCTCACTATTTGGGTTAACCGGGAAAGGACCATGGGGTCATATAACCCATTCCGAATATGTGATACGTCGTTGTGAATTGCATTTGAAGATCGGTATTGAAGACCGAGTATTTGCGAAAGCGATAGGATGACCTATCAATTGTCTCTGCACTGGGTAGCTCCTGGTATAGAGATTCCTTAAGTGATGGGAAATTCGATCGGGATTGTGAATACCCGGATTGCAAGGGCTTCGTAAGAAGTGCCTTCGGTTTTGTTCGAGCCCGGAACAGACTTATATGGATTGTTTGCCTGACATTACAAGTTGAGATATAAAGCCGATTTCTTTCAAATATATTTCTGTTGGTGGCGGAGAATTTATTCTTTTAGCTTAACACCCTTCTCTGAGACGTACGAGCTCAGAGGTTATATAGTTGAAGGTTATCAGCGATATATTCCCAATTTGGTAATGTGACATGCTGAGTGTTGCTGTGAAATGATCATTGTGTTGATTATTTGTGATAGGATCGTTTATTTGATCGTCTATCTTTGTGATCATTTCTATGATCATTTGTTGACCCAAAGCATGGCTTTTGTATAAAGTATGTTTTTGTGGACGTGACTTCGTCGAGCCTCACACCCCGTGAATGGTCAAAACAGGAAAGAAGCGGCAAGGTTATGAGGGGTAGCGCCCTTTAGGATGTGTGCATTTCCTTCTGGAAAAGGGTGGTATCATGGTATGGAGCCCAGATACTTACTCATGTTGAAAACACTTTGTTATGATTGTGTGAATTGATTACGAGCGCTCGGTTGAAAAGGTCCCAAAGGACCAGGGGATGGCATATTCGGTCAGTTGTTACTCAGTTAGGGGTAACCCGGCCTTGTGTTGGTAGAGATCCGGTTTGGTTCTCGGGGATGTCCATCCAGAGGCATTCTCATGTGGCAATGGGAAGTTCCTTGGCCTGATCATTCGTTGGAAATCCAAAGAAACAATACATGACTTGTACGGTTTTAGTTGTAGAACCTGCCATCTAATATGGTAGCTATTAGTAGGCATAATATAATGGTACCTATGCTGGCTAAGATTTATATTCTACTTTCGAAATGAATTTTCTACACTATGCACTAGTAATAATATCAAATGTTCTTTTAAATGCGTATCAAGCATCTTTGACTAACATAAGAAGAAATCTTCTCCAAGTCTGCGTTTGCATTGTGTGTGTGGCGGGAGGTCTTATGGTAGTCTCATTTTTAAAAGCATTGCGAATTGACTTTAAAAATATTCCTCTATTTTGATTTTAAAGATAAATAAACTGTTTTGAGTTCTCACACCAGTCACATGACTGACTCGGAGTTTATTGTTTTCCTTCCTAAACTCTGGGTGCCCACCAATTTCCACACGGGCAGTCAAGAGTTAGGTTTATCAGGATATTCTGGATATTCTGGAGTTGCTGGAGGCAAGATGGATGGCATGGCGTATTACTAGTTCATATAGTATTTCTTTTCCCGCTGCACTATTTGTTTGTTGTTGTTGTACACTCTGATGATATGATGTAATGAAATGTATAAAATGTAATAACTGATATAGTTCTTTGTTTAAAGATTATTCATTTATTATTATATGTTGTTCCGCTGCGAATTGTGAGATTCTGATATTGTTGTGTTGTGTTCTGTTTCTTTCTGTTCTATTTTCTATTCTCTATTCTCTCTATTTTCTTATCTTTTCTCTATCCTTTCTCTCTTTTTCTTCTCTTTTCTTTTTCTTAAACCATAACATTTCGGGTTTTTGGCCTTCGATTTCTCGGCAGTCGATAAAGTGAGTATTGATGTTGAATTTTCGAAAGTCGAAAATTTCCGTTTGTTATAAAAGATCTTTCGAAGTAGAGTTATGGGACACTCCAGAATCAAAAGAGGACAAATAGTGAGGGACACGAATGGATTTTGGAACCACAGAGAAATGTTCCAAAATTCAAAGGAAATTCGAATCGAAGAGGAAGAGATTCAAACTCGAACGAAAGTGATTCTGTAAATAAATCTACCATACATACTAAGTTTTGCCTAGAGCCAAAGCTCTGAAACCAAATGTAACGACCCGACATTTTCAACCATTCGCATCCGCACATGTATGACTTGAATTGCTCAAAATACCGCGTTGTAAATATTTTTTTGGCAATACTCAGAATATACAGTAAATAAATAATCTCAGAAAACAGAGATAGATTAATATAATGCAGCGGAAGTAGAAGAGATAGTAGTTCATGAAGCTACTATATATATGTAAGATACATCAGAGTTAAACAAGATACAACAGAAGAGTAACAAGGTAAAAATCTGAATACATAACCGGAAGCAACTGGATAACTGAAATCAACTGAGTATCTGAAAAGAATAGATAGCTGGGTCTTCAAGCAAAGCTCCAACTCCGAAGGTGAGTCTTAAATACTGTATCACTTAGTCTGACCCGAGCATAAAGCAAAATACAAAATACTCGAGTCAGGACATACATACTTATGAACTATAAATCGACTCAAGTGAACAGTAACAAATGCATTAGTAACTTAAAGGATGCTTGGGATCTCCCATCCTTTAAGGGTCCGTTAAACTATTTACTATGTAGTAATATTTCGCTGTTATAATAATGTCTATTAATAAAATAAACTTACTTTTTTCATAGCATTAAGGGGTTACCCATATAGCCCTTAACACGTAATAGTCCTAGTTGTCCATCCAATATCATAGTCCCTCCTGATCAGGAAGCCACCAGAGGATACCACACGGGCTACAGGAGAAAACCAAACTCGTACAAGGCACGATAGGGTAGGTGACACGGCACAACTAGGCAATGCCAGGGTAGATATACCAATTACGCTTCCGGGCCGGTAGTAACACGTAGGTGCAGCTACCGCCCACCTCGAGCCACACCCCCAAATAAAAAAATCAAAAGTGGCCACCGAATCAATCCAAAAGTCAAAGTATAAAATCGAAGGGATGTGTCAGATCAAAGGTGCTACCTCATTAGCCCGTCAATCGCTCCTGTTTTAGCCACCTTATGCCAACTCACGGGAGTCGGGTCCACGTATTTACCTCAAAGGAAACGCTGCCACCATCCTACTTCATTCTGGAATCTCCACCGCATACACGGTTGTCAAAGTGGTTTTTGGTATCGACAGAGAGTATTCCCATATCCGATCCCGGTCTCTTTGCCAACCAATTGTTATTATAACACCGTAGTCATTTCGAAATAGTATATACTTTCAAAAACCAAAGATATCATTTCAAAACTATATTCCTTTCAAAATAGTTTATACTTCGGAACCAAAACCATTTTTATTTCAAAACTATATTCATATCAAAACCATTTCAATCATTTCCTATAAAATCCCTTATCAATTCATTATCATTCTTAAATTCAAATATTCAATTTAAATATCATTTTTAAAAATCAATTATGTTATTCATTTATTATTTCAAATATTATTTCAAAACACATCTCAAAAATCCATTCAAAAATTCATTTATCTCGTTACATTTCATTCCATTTAACACATAACAAAGTAAACCTTATTTAAATTCAAATTCAATTTAGATTCCTTTGAAATTCAAATTTAAATACTAAATTATATTCAAAACTCCTTAAACTTCATAAATAATCAATTCCAAAAGTTAAATCTAACACTTTAAAATATAACTCCAAAACAGTGTTAAAATCTATAATATTTCAAAACATTGTCGAATTTCAGCAACGACGACACTTACAAAGTGTTATCGTAGCTTATATTAAGTATTTCATCATATAGTTTAGTTTAGCAACCATAGCACTTACCAAGTACTAAAGCAGAGATGTTTTGTTTATCTACAGCAACAGCGACACTTACAAAGTGCTATAGTAGCCATTCTTATTAATTCAAAGCTTAGTTAACTTTAGCAACGACAACACTTACAAAGTGCAACAACAGCCTATTATCAAAATTTCCAGAGTTAAATAAACTTAATTTTTAGCTATTTTTAAACTTATAAATCATATTTAGGCTTCAAAATTTCACATTTGAATCATTTTTAACATATGATTTATCACAACAATTTTTTTTTATAATTAAATATCCAATTTAAACACAATTCATTTGTTAAGTCAATTCCACTGTTTCCTTAACTTATTAATTTAATAAAGCTTAACATTTTACTTCAAATATCCATTTAAAATTTAAAATTTAATTTCCATTATTTACTTGCATTTTTAAGTATAAATTAAAGTCAAAATCACATTTGCTTCAAATTTACATACTCAAATTCACAATTCAAAACTTAATATTTAAATTTCTTAAAACCATAAAATATATATTTTTAAATCAAAATTTCAGACTTTAAAAAAATACATATCTTAAGAAAAATCATTTAAAAATATACCATGGGGTCTATATATAATTTTCTATCCTAGGTCAAGTGATACAGATATGTATCATTTCAATCCGCAATTTAAAAAGAAAACCCGGGTTCTATCATTTCAAACCCGCAATCCCAAGTCAAAAAAATACAATAAAAATCACTTGAGCCTATCATTTCATCTCATAATGATTTTTCCCTATTCTAATGTCCGTTCGGGTATGTATCATTTCAACCCATAGTGATTTTATTCTAACAGGGAGCTTGCAGTGTGAGTATATGCATAAACAATATAAACAAATATACTAACATGTCAATGTCACAATATACTGTCATTTATCATAGGTTAGGTGATAATTAACAAAGTTAATATGGTAAATACATGGAATAATATATCATAATATCATAATTAACTTGCATAATTTTTTAATCACTAATCACTTGTCATCCATTTTCCATTTCATAAGTAATAATGTCAGTGTGAGAAGGACTCACCTTTACCAAAGCTAGAGACCCAAACAACACACAAGAATGGTTCCCAAAAGCACGACAAGCACGATTAGATTTGAATGGATGGAGAGCCTTATATCAACCCAAAATAATACATACATAAGCAAATATATTTAATTTACATACAAATAAAATTAACAAATTTTGATTTGCAAAACAATTTAAAAACAAGGAAAGATAACCAAACCTTAGAAGCAAAAGGCTTGTACAAGACAGCATAAGCTTGGCCAAAATGCAAATTGGCTTGATCTAACCACACCTAGTCTCGGCCTAGGTCATGTATGCTCGGCCATGAGTCATGAGACATGGCTATGGGTATGAAAATGGAAGGCAAAACACGAGGAAGGTGAAGGCAAGTTAGTGGAAGGGTTTGGGTCAAGGAATGGAAGGTTTTGGTGTACATAGGCTTGGCCTATGGTCTGCTATAGGTCAGGTTAGAGGTTATGTTGGTGTCCAGAGGTCAGGTCATGATGGTGGTGGAGCTAGGGGTGGTGGCCGAGGCAAAGTATGGAGGTGGTGGTGGAGTTTTAGTCGGCTAAACATTGTTTTATGGAATTTTAGCAAGGTTTTGTGGTATTTTGGGTCATGGACCTCATGGCATGGCTTAGGGAGGAGATGATGGTGGTATAGGCCATGGATGGGAAGGTGGGGGAAGAAGGTGGAGGTGATGGAGGTTGTGGCCGAACAAAACTAGTGAGGAGCTAGGCAAAAACCAAAAAATATATGAAAAAAAGGATAAAATGGAAGCCATGGATCTAGACTTTTTCCTTCCTCACGCAAATGATATAATGAGAAACCTTTTTTTTCATGTGAATGATAAGAGGCGGCTAGGTTTACAAAAATATTTGAATGGCTAAAGTTTAGGAATAGTTAGAAAATAAAAAGGCAAGGAAATTTAAAAAGGCACAATTTAAGGAGGAAAAGATCTTGTATATATTTTTCTTAAACAAATGAAAAGAGGAGTTTGAGAACTTTGTACGTGATTGAAAAGGAGAAAATCACGGCTATGCATTTATGAATAGATATGGTAGAAGATTAAAAGGTGGGAAATATATAAAGGCAAGAAATAAATTAAGAAACGTATGCCTATATTTAAAACGTATCTTAATTGATTTGTTACTTATCCAATAAATATAGATGTATATACACAAAAGAAACCTTCACTAAATAAATAAAGTTTATACACACCATAGAAGTAAATAAGAAGATGGATATAGAAATAAAAAAATAAACGCAGAAATTAATTAATTATTTAAAATGTTGTATGTTATCCAAATTTACAGAGCAAAGATCAGAATTAATTGAAACAGAGCAGAATGGATGTTATAAGTATCTATAGTTTTAAAAATAAAATATATACAAAAGAAGCCTCTAGTAAACAAAATAAATGCAAGAAAATTAAACAAATAAAATTTAAAAGATATGCCTTTAAGGCAACATAACATATATTTATTTGAAATTTCTTTCCAAGAAATAAATAAGGGATCTAAACACATAACCATTCAATTAATAAAAGAATGTCTAAATAAGATAGAAAGACATGGTAAAGATAGATATTATGAAAAATAAATAGATAGTTTTAGGAAAATAGAAAATTAAAAGGCATAATATAAGGGAAAGAATCTTGTCTATTTCCTTCTTTGTTTACACGCAATGGAAATGGCAACCAAAAGACTCTTGATTTTCCAAACTTCATGTCATGTACATGTTCAAATAAATAAAATATATACACATGGCATGTCATGTTACCCATGTAAACAAAATTAGAACAAGACATGACAAATAAACATATTATTTATATAAATTTAAAATAAACAATTTTGTTAAATAAAATAATTTACACATAATAGTTTTAAAAGCTTAACTTTCACAATATTAATCAGATTCCAACGAAAAAAACAGTACACTTAAAATTTTATTTACTTCATAAAATAAAGATAAATTTCAAACGTTCAAATTTTTAAAATTTTAAATTAAAAGTCAAAGTTTGACCACATTGTTAAAAATTCACATTTCTGGAAAATATTCTATTTATTCATGTTTGGAATTTATCATTCACATCAAAATCAAAATTATATTTAAAATAACAAAATTTATTCATTTTAATAAAATAAAATAAAGTTTTTAAATCAGGAAATTCAAATTAAAAGTAATTACAAAATACAGGGTTGTCACAGACACAATTAAGGTAAGAAAACTCAATAAGAGGTAGGCGGTTTCCTCAATACCATCAACTCAAACGACCGCGTAAATGCAAGTCGCTATATAACTGCATAAAGGCAAGACAAACACAAAGAATGGATTTGTGTACTCTTATTTTACTCAACAAATATTTTCAGGGTTATCAAAATCCTTTTACTACCTAATCAAATTCTCAAATTTCAACATTTTGAAAATTTTCAAAACCTTTTTTAAAAATCCAATTTAATCCCCAAACTCTTCATTTGAAGTGAATAAAATTTTCACTTTTAAATTATACTAAAATATATTTCAATTTGAGACATAAATTTGTACTAAACATCAATTTAATTATATTTACAAAATAGGCAGAAACACATGACCATAAAGAAAACATGTAAATTTCAATTTCAAACTTGCTGTAAAGAAAGCAAATATTGACCGGGCAAACAATAAAATCAGAGAACTCTTATGGAATAAAAGTTGTTTTACTAAGTCTAAGCTTTCCAGCCATATAAAGAACATCAAAATCAGTTTCAAGGTTTGAAAGTAATCCCAAATTTACTTTCAGCTCAAATTTTAGAATCTTATATGACAAAAAAGTTTATTCACTTTCAAACCTATTTTAGGCAGAATAAAAAGCAAAATCTTTCAATGTGGTAAAAAGAAAATTTATAGCTTTCCAAAAGCTCTTTCATTTTCAAGAACTTTGAACTCATTCAGAATTATAAATCTCAAATTATTGTTGTTTTAGCACAACACTTTTTCAAACCAAATTTCATCTTTCAAATCAATTTAAAATTTGAAATTTTCCTAAACCATTTTAATTTCAAATTATATTTTCAAATAAGCTTTTTGCTAAATCATTTATTAAATGATCTTCTTTTTCCCCGAAAACTAAGATATACCAAAATATAATCAACTTTATGTAATCAACATAAAAAGAAACAATTCATCAATTGGAAAATTTTCGTTACTTTCCAAAATTAACATCAAAAAAATTAACTAGGAAAACTCATTTTGAAAGAGATAGCTGATCTCTTTCATTATCAAGAAATTATTGTTGATTATCTATAAAATAAATTTTGGGATATATACATATATACATACATACATATAAAGCTCAAAATTATTTTCACAATTAGAATAATTATACACATTTATCAAGACAATTCTAATTCACATTTGTACTTTGTCACAAAAATTAAATTTCTATTTAATTATCAACATAAAACTAATTAAAGTTGATAATTAATTCAAACTTGTTTCCAATAGAATTTAACAAATTTACACCAACAAATGTTAAATACAACCAAAATTCAAAATAAAACTAGCTCACAAACTCATGCTAATAGTTTAAAATTAGCATATACAATTTCAAACATTTCAAATAATGCAAGGGTATTTCCTCGCCATTGATTTATAGAAAATAACCCCATCGATTGGCTACAGGGTTGACCTAATGATCAAAACTGTCTCACCACTCATCCAGCACTCACTATGGTTCAAAGGCTGCATCACACATTCAAAATAAAATTTAACACTCAAACTATATTAATTTATTCCAACTTTACTTATAAGAACTCAATTTATGGTGTCTCACTGTCTCATCATAGCGTTTAGGGAATTCCTATCGATAACGTTGATCAGGCGCATCGACCAGAATCCTTAAAGCACTTGATGGACAACCCAACACAAAAATCATTTTCTCTAAGAATGCCTCTTGTATAATTTACAAAATATTATTTGTTTTCTCAATAAACAAAATCCGATTATACTTAAAAACATATCTTCTATTTGAAAGATTTGCAATATCAAATTGTTGCTTACACTCAAAATCAAAGAACACAAGGGAAATCATCGAGATATTCCCAGAATACTCGATTCACAAGATTGACGAAATAAACTAGAGCGCTTGTCCAATCTAAACGGTGTAATGAGCCACTCAACAAGAACCATACGAGTGTGGAATGACTCATAAGAATTATACGAGTGCAGAATGCGGTAAGAGGAACACTATCCTCCATAACTCGTAGTTGATGAAAATCAGTGCAAGGTCAAGTTGAGGAAAGACCCTAGCACCACTCAATAGAACAAATGTGTCGTTAGTCGTAAGCAATAGATACTCATTCTAATGGTTAACTTGTTAAGCTTGCAAAAATGGATGCAAAGCCTAAGAATACCATCAGATTTCTACGCAAAGAAGGTATCCCATAGTAAAGGCTGGACTGAATGAATTGCTTGGCTTCACGCTTCAGCAATTACTCTAGGGTTTCTCATTTCCCAAGTGGACACCCTCTTGGAGGGATGGCTAATAGGCTAAGAACCAGGAATGAGATTAACACAAAACTCAATTACCCCATTTGGTAGCAAACCCGAAACGAACTCACATATATCAACAAAATCACAATCAACTGGAATTCGAGATACATCGTCATCATCTCGATACTCAAGAACAAATAAAGATACTTCGGAATTATCATCAACATTCCGATGAACAAGAGACAACTAATCAGTCAAATCAGGATGCCTAAAATATAGGATCCTTCCAGAACATAGGATTGGACTTGACAACAAGCAAGTCAATCCTTTCCCAAAATCATATTAAATTCAAGGTGATAACTAATGTGCATATTTGCACCAAAAGGAAAGCTACAAAGATCAACCCTAATATTGTCACACGACAAGCCTAGTATTGAGGATCCCTTCAATAGGATACGCAATCCTCAAAGAAGTAACAAGATAAGAAATATCCAATGATATCACAAGCTCCTTCGATACGAATGTGTCAAACACCCGTATCGAAGAGAACTAGAACAAAATAACCACAAAAAGGATTATTCATAAGATAAGATGTGTTTAATCCAACTATGGAATAATACGAAATAATATATTTCTAGACACCATTCCAAACTTATATCTTCCCCAAAGGACACGAAAAGACCGAGGACACGATGATTAAGGGATTTATAGCACTTGTACTATACTTTGATGTACCATAATATATGTTTCTATTCTATGTTTATCATATCTTGTTTTGAACTCAGCTCCGATTCCAAGCTGTGATGCCCCACCCCGATACTCACATTAACAAAGAGTATTACTGGGTAGTAATGTCTGCTAATGTGGAGAATATGACTGGTTAGGAGCGACCATCTATAGCCTTGTTTTAAACATCTATTAAATACGCTGATTAATGCTCTAATTTTTTCCCTTTCTCAAGTGGATCAACATATTCAATAAATGATTAACACAAAAAAATAGTGGCTGGTGGATCTATCAAAACAAAATACAACAATAGAACGTACATCACATCGCATAACAACAAACAAACATATATACATATATACTGATACATCCCTAGTACAATACAAAATAATGCATCATAAGTGGTTTGAAGATCACATTATATACAAAGATTCAAAAATATACACATATCAGAGTCAAACAAAAGGCTACAACAACAAAAGGTGATAAACAGATATCCAAGCGGAAGCATCAAAGAGAAGTTAAATCCAAAAGCAGGCATCTAACCTGAAACAACTCGGTCTGACCCGAGTATAAAATATATGGGTCGGTCTTGCTAAAACAATCAGTTTAGTAAGATAAGTGATAATATGAAGCATAGGGTAAAGGGTGATAATTCTTCTCGAATGAGAAGAAATAATAAAAAGAGCATGTCACTACTTCAAATGAGCTAATTCACTAAGCATATATAGTCTCTAAGGAGATAGATGAACATTAAAAGCAACTAAGCATAAACATGCCTCATATCATCGGCATAATCCCAAAAACAACAATCGTGGTTTCTCTAAACCATATCTCCTAAACAGGAGGTCTCAAAACTCAAAGTCGCCAAAACGGAAATCATAATTATATTCTCATAAAAGAGAAGTCTCAAAACACAAAAATACCAAAAGTGGCAATCTCATATATCTCCAAAAAGGAGAGTATAAATCTCAAATAAATGCCTTAGAATGACAAATCTCAATTCTCAAAATAAACGCCAAGTGTTGGCAAACCCAAATCTCAAATATAAAACTCGATTCCAAAGATGTAATCGCCATATATAATGTCTCAACTGGCCAATAATGTAAAAAGGCGATACACTTGGAAAATAAAAAAGAAATCAATGAAACCATCTCAAAGATATAACACGTGCTTATGGCCGAAGCTAGTCAAGTACCATTCTCTCAAAATAAGGCACCACGTCTCTTAGACAAATGTCCCAAAGGATAAATACATCTCTTAGACAAACATCTCGAAGGACAAATATGTCTCTTAGACAAACATTCCGAAGGACAAAAGATCCAAAGGTGCAGTATTGGCAAATACGTCTCTTAGACAAATGTGTCACAAACTCTCAGATAGGAACCCGAAAAGTGTTAACAGTGTGTCTCATGCCACACGTTCTCACTAATCGGTTTACTAACCGCTAGCGAATGTCACACCAGAAAGCAGTAAACATATTTGCCTCATCTCATCGACAAATACGACTCTAAGGTCAAAACGATCAAACGGACAAGTCAGGAATTAACCGAAAAGATAAATGCATATGTCCCATACCACGTGTTTAATCTAATCATCTAATTCTCCTTCTCATACGCTCGAATAGTGAAAAAATGTGTATTTTATATAGAAACTAATTTATTTGAGCAAACAAGCTTTTAAAACAAATTTCGAAATCATTTTTAGAAAACAAACATTGAAATTCCCTTATTATAGAGAATATATAATTCTTTAGCTTGATTTTTTTTATAAATATTATATAATAATTATTTCAAAAGAAAATTTATTTTAAAATTTATTTTAAAATTATTTAGAAAAACCCGTGCTCGAAATCAAGGAAAAACATTGAAAATTCCCCAAAACTGACATTTGAATTCATCTAAAAAACAATTCATTTAAAATCACAAATTCTCCAAAATTTTGGCTAGCTATTGTTAGGCATCAAAGCCTTCAAAATAGTTCAGAAATATCACAAATACAAGATGTAGAGTTGGATATCGGACGCAAAAAGAAGGTCGAACACAAAAATAGTACTCGGGCAAGTACAATACCTAGGTTTGAAATCTTCTTCGGGTTCAACTTTCAAACATAATTTAAATGGCTTAAGTATCTCAGAATGGTCTAAAATTTGATACACACAAAGTATAACAATTTATCTATTAACTAAAAAATATTTATTAAATTCCGACATGAAATGATAATGATACAAAATTTCAAACATGGACTCAAGCCATGTTCAATTCTGCCCAGGTCTGAAAACCCTCTCGGTTTCAACTTACAGGCATGAAATAGGTGACCAAACGACGTCAGATTTAATTGAAAATTGGTATGCACATAGTGGAAAACTTGAAATTTCAATTAAAAGAAGAATCGATGAATTCCGAAAACAAATGAAAAAATACGCTGTCTCAAACATGGACTCAGGCCATGTTTGCTCAGCTCAGAAAATGGAAATATGTACAAGCCTGAAAACCATCTCAGGTTCAACTTTTCGGCATGAAATAGATGACCAAACGACCTCAGATTGAACTGAAAATTGGTATGCACATATTGGGGAACTTCAAATTTCAAATAAAAAAGATTCAATGAATTCCGACATGAAATGAAAGAGATACGCTGTCTTAAACGTGGACTCAGGACCATGTTTGCAGCGGCTTAAAAAACGAAAATGTGGACAAGCCTGATATCCATCTCTGGTTCAACTTACAGGCATGAAACAGGTGAACAAACGACCTCAGATTGAACTGAAAATTAGTATGCACGTAGTAGATGTGATAACCCGGATTTTTGGACATCTGTTAATGGGTAATTAACTGATTTTAATTATTAAAAATATCCGTTATAAATGTAAATTGGTTTAAAACTATATTAAATGTTGAATTTTAAAATCTTTAGAGATGATAAATCTTATGGTAAATGGATAATATATTTCACCATTTAAAAGTATCATATAAATGGTTATATACAAGCTATATGATATATATAAGTATATAAATGTGCATGTATGTATTTATGCCTATATGAGATAAAATATGTTATCTAATTATTATTGTTTACGTATATATGTAGATTGTAAATGAAATCATGGTTTGAAATTCCAAATAAATATCTTGAAAATAAATTAGATTTAAAAACTCTGCATTCTTAAAACTAGTGTATGTACATAGTTATTAATTAAAAATATAAATAGCTTATGCTAAACTAAAAATAAATAAATAGGTTTATATTATTTCTTTTGAAATTGTATCAAATAAGTAAAAAGAAAATGTATTAATAAAAATATAAAATATAATATAAGAACAAAAACAAATATAAATACATGC
This sequence comes from Allium cepa, assembly GCA_030765085.1. Classification (NCBI taxonomy): domain Eukaryota; kingdom Viridiplantae; phylum Streptophyta; class Magnoliopsida; order Asparagales; family Amaryllidaceae; genus Allium; species Allium cepa. The sequence continues at coordinate 283,588,253 of CM060934.1, read as the reverse complement.
AATAGACAAATGTAAGATAAGTAAGACATGCAAAAGACAAGTGGCATTTGTTTCTTTTAATTGAGAAAAATATAAGTATAAATAAAGGGAAAAGTATAAAATATAAAAACATAAAACATAAATAAATATAAAACTAATAGAAAATATAATTTATAAAAATATATAAAAAATGAATGCATGCAAAAAGACAAGTGTAAGCCTAATTATAACATGCAAATAACAAGTGTCATATTTGATTTATTTTCTTCTTTTTTAAAATAAAATATAAAACAAGGCTATATGTTCTTCATCTTCTACTCTTTCATTTTCTTTCATCTTTCCATAAACTAAACCAGAAAATAAAGATAAAATAACAACTAAATTAAGCAACCGCATTCAAGTTTTCAAACTGAAACTAAAGCCAGCAAAGATTTCAACTACAAGTGAATCAAGTTTCCATATTAATTCATAGCAGATCAAAATCAGTTTCAAGATCAATTTTTTTTCTTCAGATTTTTAAAACATCTCTGTTCAATATTTTCTATGAGTAAACCTTACCCTTTTCAAGTTAAATCATCTGTATAGTTGTGCATGCAACAATTTATGGTTAGTAACTTAAATATGATTTGCATGGATAAAATGAATATTTGGTTGGGTTTATAAGTTGAAAATACTAAATGTATGTATGCATGCCTCTATTTGTTCTACAGACCCACAAACTATTCAAATTTCAATTTCACTTCATATAAATCCATTATAGGCTATGATGTTTATAGAAATATGTTTGAATTAACTGAATCTCATTTTCAAAATGTTTAAAAGTATAATTATCAAGTATTTTAACGGGAAAGAAGAAAGAGCAGTGAAATCAAAATCAAGTTAGAAATTAAATTATTTAAATCTCAAGGTTTGTTCATATAATCTAATCCGATTTTGGAAATGATGTTTTTTAGTGGGAATTTTGTAATTTTTTAGCTAGCATGAATCGAGATATGGTGAGATGATCGAAAATTGTAATTTTGTCAATTTTCGATGATCACAAGGTTCTGTAGCTTCGGGGTTGGGCCGGAGGTTGCTGATTAGTCGACGATCATGCGAAAAATGGCCGGCGACTTTCTGGGCCACCGTGGTGGCACGACGAAGGGAAACTAGGGTTTAAGCTTTGGTTTAGGTCGTGGTTGATTTCGAGGCCAAGGCGGAGTCATCGTCGCATCGGGTTGAATCGAAGGTAGGGGAAAGGAAGCGTGGAACTCAAACGAAGGTCTAGGCGCGAGGCTGTGATATCCAGTGGTCGGAGATAGGAGATGCGAGGAGTTTGGTGATCAGGTTTCTCTCTGTTGGGTTTCGAATTTGTTCGATTTTGATTGACGATGTGGTTCGTGGTTCTGGGTGGTCGCTTGGGTCGTAAGGGTTGTCGTCGACTTGCTGGAGGGAGCGTGATGATCGGAGTGATGACGGAGCGATGTGCACGTGCACATGGTTTTGCATGTGTCAGTAGTTTGTTTAGGTTGCTGTAGGAATTTAAGCATGAGAGAGAGCTCGGGGAATCGAAGGTTGGCTCGAGTTTGCTTTGGGGTGTGTACGCGAGAGTTTTTCTAGTGTATCAGTTTTAAAATTTAAAGTAGATCAAAGAAAAGAAAGGAGAAGAAGAAGAGGAGTAGCTCGGGTTTTTCTCGAGAATTCAGAGTTGGGCTCGGGTGTGGTTTTTGTTAGTTAACCAGGTTTTAAATTAAAGAAAAAGCATGAACAAGTTTTAAAAGCAAATGAAAGTAAAAGAAAATGTTAACAAAGTTTTAAAGCAAAAGAAAATGTACAAAGTTTCAAAGCTAAGCACTAAACAAGTTTCTGAAGTAAATTATTGAACAAGTTTCAAGGAAAAAGTATTTATCAGGTTCTTCAAGCAAGTTCAAGGATTAAAATTTTAAATTAAATGTTTTTAAGATAAATTGTTTTGGTATTGAATAATTAAATATTAGGATAATTAATTAATTAAATATCTAATTGTTTTCAAAATAAAAAGAGGTGATTAAATAAGTGATTAAAGATAAATGTATTAAACTTTAATTAATAAAAAGATCTCAAGTGGTTTTCTATAAATTAATTTCAAGCATTTAAATTAAAAAAGATTTAAATGATTTAATTAAGTAATTAATTGTGATAACCTGGAATTTTGGCATCTGATAATTGGATAAATTCTGGCTTTATTTAGTGAAAAGATAAAATTCTGGTAATAAAAAGATATTTGAATGTATTTGAAACTATGATAAATGTTGAAATATAAATATCTGGAGATGATGTAACTTATAGTAAATTAATATATATATATATATATGATGTTGTGCAAGCTTAATAATGTTGAAAATTTTAAATGTGTTCATATACAAGTGTATGAGTGTATATATATGTTTGGTACACAAAAGGCATTTTCTTCTTCTTTTCAATGGATTAAATTTTCAAAGAATATTTAAACTTCTATATCTTCAAAACACCAAAGATAAATCTTTATAGTTTTTATTTGAAATAATAATAACTTAAGTAAAGTGTCAATCAAGAGTAAATAAAAAAAGGGCTTGATATATATCTCTTTTGGAGATTCATGAGATAAATATAATAGATATAAATATAGAAATATAAAACATATACAGATATTAAAATAAATGAAGGATATAACATAAAACTTTATAAAAGGGAAACATATGTCCATGAAAATTAACACGTGTAAGCTAGGATGCCATGCAAATTCACATGTGTCAAGAATTGTGTTAAGATGGATTTTCTTCATTTTAATAAAGAGAAAACGAACGATTTTTTTAGAAACTAGGTGCTGTATATTTTTTATGTATATCAAACAACATTCTTCTTTCTTTAAAAATAAAATAAAATAAAATTAAATCTAAAGCCAAGAGGAACCAAATATCTGAACTACTTCAAGCTTCAACTGAAGCAAGGATCTAATTCTGATTCAACTCAACTTAGTCTAGTAGATCAAGATCTGATGGGGGGTTTCAAAATCAACAAGAAGCTTCTAGATTTCCTAATCCTTCTTTATCCTATGTTCAAAATCTGGGTGAGTAAACATACATATCGCATGTGAATTTGATCCAGATTCGAGCACAGAATTTCGAGATAGTATATCGATCCGAGTTGAGATTTTTCACTCGATTTTCGACGGCAAACTTGGATATGGATTGTTGATTGGTTCTAGATATTCTCTATCATAGCTAGGCTATGCAAGGAGAATGACGGTTTCTGATCAAGAAACCAGATCTGTGTTCGCACTAGGAAGTCGGGTGGACGATACTAGTTCGGAAGTGAAATTGTGTGATCGAGTGAGCGATCAGATTGGTATAGCGTACGGATGATATGTGTACATCGTACGGGTTTGAATGAAATTTTTACTGGAAATTTGTGGATAAGAAATGTGAAATGGTTTTTGAAATGAAAGGTATATTTTGAGAAATATATGATGAAGTAAAGTGGAAATTGGATATTTCTATGGAAAAAATTTACTTTATGGAAGTAAGTAATTTGGTAAGTGACTTTATAGAGTAATCAAATTTGAATATTTGATTTAGAATAAACAAAGTTATATATCTTTGTTATATAAAATAAATCTCCCCTTGTTGAATGCCGGAAGGAAAGGATTTTGAAAGTGTTTGAAGTATAAAAGGAGTTTTATACAAGTTTGAAATGATCCAAAATTTTAAAAAAATATTACACACACACACAGAGATACATACATACATACATATATATAAAGGATCATGTGAGGATTTTGGGAAAAGGTTTTTGGAACCTTTGGATTTGGAAAGGGTTTTGATTTTTGGGTAAAATCAATATTGGAATTTGAAAAGCCTAGTTTGAGAATTATCGATTTTGAGATAATCAATTTTGAGAAAGGAGATTTATATGAGATTCATACTGGGTGTATGATTTGGAAGATACTATATGTGTATAATATAAAGTGTTTTGAAAATGGCTCTGGGAAAAAGGCGCTCCCTTGAAATGAACTTCTCAGGAGTACATAGGTTGGTACTGCCTTGAACCCTAAGGGGGGTTCTAAAGTTGATCCTGTGAGGACTCCGGATAAAACTAGTTCCTGAGGATTTTGTGTAGTTTGTAGCGAAAGTCGTGGGAGCTGATGCCTACGGAGGCATTTTGGTTATGCTGTGACGACAGTTTAACTCGATGTCACTACGATCTACTGCAGACTATAGTGAAAGTCGTATGTGCCGCTGAGAGTCAACAGTCTACGTTTGATTTTATATCGGTAGACTGCGACCTATGATAACATGGCGAAAGTCGTGTGTGCTGCTGAGAGCCAACAGTCTGCGTTTGATTTTATATCGATAGACTGCGACCTATGTGGGAATGGACGAGTTTCATTTTTGGCAGCGAAAATCGAGGGCGCTGATGCCTACAGTTACATGGACTTTTGCTGTGATGGCAACATAACCCTGGAATGTAACTGCGATCAGTTGTGGGTTCCAAGGTGTAATCGAGAGGCGCGGAGTGCCTACAGTTACATGGACTTTTGCTGCGATGGCAACGTAACCTAGGATGTAACTGCAACCATGGATGGGGGTTAATGATTTCCAGAGCATTCTTACCAAAGATATTTCCTCTTTTCAAAAATGTTTTCGATATTTTCACTAAAATTATTTTTCAAGTATTTTCACTGGATGTTGAAAACGGGTCTGCCAAGCACTTATAGATTTTCAGTCTTGCGTCTAATCAACGTATGACCGAATTTCTTGGAGAACGAAGATGGACTTGTGGAAACATCGAGTTATAAAAATTATTTTTATAAAACTATTTTGATAATATTATATATATTTTAAAGTGTTTTAAAGTGGTCAAAGAATAATTTTCTGATAATTAGCATTTTAATAAATTCTAGCTTCGTTCCTTTTCAAGGACGAAAAGATTCTAAGGAGGGAGGAATGTGATAACCCGGAATTTTGGCATCTGATAATTGGATAAATTCTGGCTTCATTTAGTGAACAGATAAAATTCTGGTAATAAAAAGATATCTGAATGTATTTGAAACTATGATAAATGTTGAAATATAAATATCTGGAAATGATATAACTTACAGTAAATTAATATGTATATATATATATATGATGTTGTGCAAGCTTAATAATGTTGAAAATTTTAAATGTGTTCATATATAAGTGTATAAGTATATATATATGTTTTGTAACGACCCACAAAATTTTATTAATTTTTAATTGGTTTTATAACGTATTTAATTGAATATTTGTGAAATTTTATAATAATTGAATTTTCAAAATAAAATGTTTATATATTTAGAATACTTATATTTAAATATAGCAGATTGTAAATTTTCAATTTATTTATATGAAGGTTTATTTATTATGTAATTCTATTTAAATTCAAGCTAGCTAATAATTGTTGATAATAAAATATTTTTCAAACCTGAATATTTTTACATAGAAAAATTCTAAATCATCTTCTGACTAAGACATCATTTTTTGTTTTCAAAATTCGGACTTCTATAACTCCGTCGATCTTATTTTTCTGCATTTTAGCTGCATTTTCCGCTAGCGGAAAATTCAAATTTTATAATCAAATCGTACCACTGATATTTGTATAACGTTTTGATCGTCTCGTAGTACTGATCTCTACGGTATATTCGTTTCTGTGTTTTGAGGTACGTGACGGATATGATAAACCGTTCGTCATATCGGCACCTTTAACTTTGACCGTTGTCTTTCCTTCGGTTTCAAATATTGAAACGTGTTGCGCACGCTATTATTGATTGCTTTAAATTTTGCAGTTGTTATCAATCCATCATTTCAATTTATTATATGGTCCGTTACTCTGCCTTTTCAAATTTGAACGTGCAGCCGGTGGCATTAAAAAGTTGCTTTAATTATCCACTGAATTATCGTGACCATCCCACTACTCTATATTTATTTCTGTACGTTTTATTTCTGATTAAATTTCTCTATCCATTCCTTTTATCCATTTTAATATCCTTGGCTTTCCAAACTCATTACGTGCTGTCCAAACAAACAAAAATTTATTGCTTTAAATGTATAGCTAAATCAACTCCTGACCCTTACAATTACTTTTATTTTATATTCATTTCAATTTATTGCTTAAATAATGTTTTGATAAATCAATGGGCAGCTTTATGTTTCTTTTTCTTTTGAATTTATTTTACATCTTCAGTTATACGTTTCTTTTCGCATGCGTTTATATATATATTTCCCTTCTTACCTAAAGCATTTATTGTGACAGCTCACTGTCCTTTCTTATATCCAACTTTAGCTATATATTTTACATCAATTGCATTATCATTTTTTTCTTGCCAGCTAAATTTTCCTAAACCCAACCTATTCACCTAAACTCTCTGTCACTTTCTTTTCCCTCTGCCCTTTTTCTTCTTCTTTTTTTCATTCCTGTAGCCGCATATGTTTCTTCCCCTACAAATCCATTTTCCCATCACCTGTAGAAATCTCCTTCCCACTCTCCTCCTTCCTCTTGATCTCGGCCACATGTAAGATCGGCTCCACCTTCAACGCAACCACCTCAGCCTTCCACCTCCCCTCGGCATAGCCACCACCACAACCGACCGAAGTTGCCGCCTCCTGAATCCCCGACCCCCTAGCTCGCCCCACGGCAGCTCCCGGCTCCACCACCTCGTGCCAGATCCTTCGACCCATAGCCGTTTCTAACCTACACCGCCTCCTCCTCCACTGCCGAGCACGGCTCTTCCCTACGTGTTGCGTGCAGCCATCCTCCAACCCTCTTTTATTCATAGGTAGGTGCTTATTGGAATATGTATCTTGTTTATATAAAATAGTACAACTGTTATGTTAGTATTTAGTTAGTGGGTGCTATATTATAAGTCTCGGCTCTATATAATTTGTGAAGAAGATATCATGTTTACCTACAGTATGCCTTTAAATATAAGATAATGGTATGATTTTTGTATCAGTCATTTTGTATTAAGGGAAGTGCGTGTATGTTCATATATAATAGGTTGATATTTTGTTTTTTTATATAGTGTATACAATTATATATAATGTTTGGGTAGCTTATATAGTTGGTAGAGTTGTTAAAAAAAATGAACACTTGTAGATAAAGTATAACCCACAAGTCATGTAATACGGTCATTCACATATATATGCATCAAATTCATGCTTTATAAAAAGAAGTTTCAATATATTTACAAAGTGAGTCTGTTGTCATTTGAGTAAAGTTATTATATAGTTAGACAGTGTACACATGAATTGTCGCATATATTGATAGTTCGTATAATTTTTGTTTTTTTGTTTTTTTTTTGTTTAAAGGGCTCTGTATAGATTTGGTTCAATTTAACTTATGTATGTACACTATTCGGCATAAATTTGTTTACAGTTAGATTTCATATGGTAGGCTATAAATATAGTTTACATTATCTCTAGTTTGGGAATAATTTCATGTAGCATATGCACGTAGATATAGCACATGCTAGCATATGGATATATTTTATATTTTCTGTATATTATATTATGACATATTATAATATTAGTATCAGTATGATGGGTTATTGTGTAAAGTCATAGTAATTCACAATATTATATAAGCTGCTACCGTCTTCTCATATATAAGTATGTTTAAAGGTTTATACACAGATCCTTGTCTTTTAAGGGTTAAAGTTAAGTTAGTAAATTGGTAAACATATATCTTATTTTAAATATATGTTTTAATAAATAAAAGTAAATAAATAAAAAAAAATATATAAACAACGATTTGAAACTCTTGTGTGAATATATATTACATTTAATATGGGTTTAAAAATTTGAATAATATATACATACATAATTTTACAGTGTGTCCATTCAAATTTTACCATCTATCCTTATCGATCCGGCTCTGATTTATTTTATCAATCCATGTTATCAGCTCGTCCATCGAATTCATGCAAATCTTGCTTTGATCCGAAATCCGTATTTCGATTCGAAACTCGATTTCATCATCCAATCCTCTCTAGCCTCGAAAGGTGAGCAATCGCTCACGATTAACATTTTTTTATTCATTAAATTTGATTTCAATTGAAAAGACAATTGAAATATGCTGCTGTAGTTATTTAAATTTGTTATATATGCTATTATCTGTAACTGTTCACCTGCGGGATATGACACCATATCCTGGATTTATATTATATTGTTATTGATGATATATGCCTGTTATTTTATTGTATTTTCTGTTATCACTCTGCAAGTTCCCTGTAGTTTAGAAATCACTATGGGTTGAAATGATACATACCCGAACAGACTTTAGAATAGGAGAAAATCGTTATGGGTTGAAATGATAAACCCAAGCGATTTTCATTTAATTGAATTTGGGATTAAGGTTGAAATGATATCCACCCGTATATAATTAGTATACGGATTGAAATGATAAATATCCGTAGCACTTGACTATATGATAGGAAATATATACAGACACCGTTGGTCCATATAAATATTCTGAAATAATTTCTATAATTTTGGAAAGAAATATATGGTTTAATAAATTTGATTCTTAAGATATTATATAAATGAAAATTGTATATATAGATTTAGTAGTAATATTTGATTTAAATTAGATTGATTTAATACATATAATATGGTTAAGTATTTATGTAAATCTATATTTCAAATAGATTCTCTTGTAATAAATTGAATAATTAAGATTGGGAGATAAATTTGGGTTTATAAAAATGGTATTTAAATAAGGATTTATTTAATTAAATCGATTTGAAATTTTTGAATGGGAAATTTAAAGGGTATGATTTTATAACTGGATTTTTGATTTAAGTGATTTAATGAATATTTCACGTTTAAATAAATTAAAGAAAATATTGAGTAAAATGTAATTTAAGGTTAGTTAAATGATACTGAATCTAATAAGGGAGTATTTCAAGACTAAATAATAATGTGGTTAAATCGAGATCTATATGAAACTGTTATATAGAACATTTAAATATTAAAGCCTTGAACCATATTGGAACTTAAATGGTTTATGTTGAGATTCAGATCTGTATTTGAAATCAACGTAGTTGAATTTGTTATTTAGCAACTAAATTTAATTGAAATGAAAATTTAGGTTGAACTAAATTTGAATTTATTATTTAGAAAACTAAATTGAATGAAAATTTAGATGAAATGTCGAATACTTAAAGTTTTGAAATATATGGAAATATAAAGGGGTATTTGCGATTATAAATCCGAATTTTAGATCGATAAAATTTAAGTGGTTATTTTAGAAATTGAGTTGAATTTAAATTGATAAATTGAGATTGAATTTAATTTGAATGGGAAGGTCGGGTTGATGTTGGAACGTTTTGTTAAGTTGAGGAAATTGAAAATACTTTACTGTATAAATTATTTAATATATATAAATACTATTCTGAGAAATATAGAGATATTGGAAGTGAAAACGAGATTTGGTTTTGAAGTATAAATTAAGCTGAAATGACCACGGTGTTATAGGGTATATTTCTACCTTGTAGAAAGTTCCATGGACCCTTAGAGGATGGTTATCCCAAACATCCTTTAAGTTATTTGTATTTCAGTTGATATTTCACTTGAGTTGGATTTATTGATATAAGAATGTTAATCCTGACTCGAGTGTTTTGTGTTTTGCTTTACGCTCGGGTCAGACCGAGTGATACATCATTTGAGACTCAACTTTGGAGTTCGGAGCTTCATTTGGAAATCCAACTATCGATTCAGATTCTAGCCTTTCCAGTTGATTGGTTCAGAGAAGTCATCTGTTGCATTGGAGACTTCACTGCATTTGAACTATTCGGTTGTATTTTTCTAACTCTGATGTATATAGTAGCTTCATGAACTACTATTCTTTATCTATTCTGCTGCATTATATTACTCTGTGATCTGTGATTGATTTATTTACTGTATATTTTAAGTTTTGCCAAATTTTAATTAACAATTCGGTATTTTGAATTATTCAAGTCGGATATGTACGGTTTTATTATCGATTTGAATGGTCCAAAATAGCGGGTCGTTACATGTTTGGTACTCAAAAAGGCATTTTTTTCAATAGACTAAATTTTCAAAGAATATTTAAACTTCTATATCTTTAAAACACTATAGATAAATCTTTATAGTTTTTATTTGAAATAATAATAACTTAAGTAAAGTGTCAATCAAGAGAAAGTAAAAAAAGGGCTTGATATATATATATATCTTTTGGAGATTCATGAGATAAATATAACATATATAAATTTAAAAATATAAAACATATATAGATATTAAACTAAATGAAGGATATAACATAAAACTTTATAAAAGGGAAACATATGTCCATGAAAATTAAGATGTGTAAGCTAGGATGCCATGCAAATTCACATGTGTCAAGAATTGTGTTAAGATGGATTTTCATCATTTTAATAAAGAGAAAAAGAACAATTTTTTAGAAACTAGGTGCTGTATATTTTTTGTGTATATCAAACTGAATTCTTCTTTCTTTAAAAAAATAATTTTTTTTAAATCTAAAGCCAAGAGGAACCAAATATTTGTACTACCTCAAGTTTCGACTGAAGCATGGATCTAATTTGATTCAACTCAACTTAGTCTAGTAGATCAAGATCTGAGGGGGGGGGGGTTTCAAAATCAACAAGCAGCTTCCAGATTTCCTAATCCTTCATTATCCTCTTTTCAAAATCTGGGTGTGTAAACATACATTTTTCTAAAAACAGTTTAAACCTGTGATTTTAATTAAATGCCTATAATAGAATTTGTGTGGCAATATTGTTGTAAATGTATATGAATGTGAATGCATGCTTGAATATCTGAAGTGACTGTATGTATATAAAGTGGCCTCTGTTATTTTACAAGATTGAAATAAACTTTAAATTTTTTTATTTTCTCTTGTATTAAATTTCAAACATTGATTTCTAAAAAGAAATTGTGTATAACAATGTGATGTTAATTATAAAAATGAACTCAGAAAATTATATTTTGTTTTTATCTTAAAAAATTATAAAATACTATGAATATTCAAACATGGATTAAAATCGATCGAGTTAAATTCAATCTTAGGTTATAAAATCTGATTCATATAACCAAATGATGAATTATGATGGGGGTATCGTGATTTTTTGTTGGAAAATTGGTGAGTTAGTTTTAATTGTTCGAATTTGGCTGTATCGGCAATTGCCGATGATCTGGGATGATCTGAGACTCGGGGTTAAAATTGGAGTTGGATGAGTTGTCAACGAATGCAGGAAAATTGATGAGGCAATTTTCCGATGGATGTGGTGGTCGTGCTGAGGCGAACTAGGGTTCGGTGGTCATTTGGGAATGAGGTGGTTCATAAGGCAATGGCGATGGCCATTGGGGATCGGGTTTGCTACATTACAGCATGATAGGGGGTTCTCGCTTTGCATTAGGTGGCGAATGGGAGACTCTTACCCCTACATGTCCCCTGGAGTAGTATAAGGCCTTGAGGGGTTGTGTGACGCCCCACCTCTATACCCACGCTAGCCAAGAACACTACGGAGTAATGCTGTCGACTACGACGGAGAATAAGGCTGTTGAGGAGCGACCATCTGTATAATTGCTTTGTGCGAGTACCGGTATGCCAGATAAAAATATAACTTTTCATCTCTAGAGGAAATCCGACATACAGATACAAACTCAAAGCTATCACACAGTGGCTATATAAAATCTTCGGAAACAAATATAGAAGTAAACATAACATAAATCAGTCACAGATAATTCATATCACAAAGGCGGAAGAAGATATGAATATATAATTAACACATGGCAGTGTATATCAGAGTAGTGGTCTAAAAAGATCCACAATAATACAAAAGAATAGCAACACGTGCTATACAAAAGAATACAACTATGAGTCTATATCTCAAGTGTATACAACAAAATAACTACTAATCTAAGTAGTAAGCAAAAGGTCAGAGTAATGGATCCCCGGAGAGAAGTCAAGTCGAAGCACCTGCAACATCTCGGTCTGACCCGAGTATTATTTATAAGAAAATAATAAACGGATCAGTCTAACTATAAATATCAGATAACATGATATAGAATAGGAGATATGACTAAACACATAATAATCACAATGCCAAGCTGTGATATATATAAGTAATTGAAAATCAACAAGAGATTAATCAATATCACGATAATCTACTCAAGATAAAAAGGATTGTTATACTCCTAATTTCATTCACTAAGGCACAATAAATGACATATAAGATATGTCATAGACGTATAATATCCATAATGGCATACTACTATAACTATGTAAATGATAATCAACAAACGATTAATCAATATCAAAGAATCTTCTCAAAGATCCAAAAAGGGTATCATACCCAAAACTTGTATTCACAACAAGTTAATGACACACGAATTCACCTATGCACAAGAATTGATAAATCATATCAATAGAAATCACAAAGTTGGTGAAACATAAATTCTAGAAATCAACACAAGAAATCTAGTCAATGACACACGAATTCACCTATGCACAAGAATTGATAAATCATATCAATAGAAATCACAAAAATAGGTGAAGAAGAAAATTCCAGAATTCGACACACGAAATACAGAAATCACACAAAATAAGGGGGGGAGGCCTATCACATGAACGAGAGCATGAAAACTCACCAACAGCTGTAACACATGAACGAGAAGCTATCTCATGGTAGGTAGCCATTAATTTGACACACGAATGGTCCGAAGACCGTGGGTTGCTACCCCACAAATTTGACACACGAACGGGGTTTAGTCTCCCACGCAAGCAAAGAGACATCGCACATTGCTAGTCTAAATCACAAAAATGATCGTCACGATCATCGAGAAGTGTCGATTACAGTAAGCTAGTAAATATATGAGCTTAGCATCATGTCCCATAACCACTAGCTTAACTTAAATATTTACGAACAAATTGTAGATCTCCATTAGAAAATTGTCACAAGAGTTTCAATCGAACAAGTCCAAGAATTAACCAACAAAGTGAACGCAAGCGTTTCATACCACTTGTTTTACTAAGTCGTTTAATTAGATTTCTCATACGAGTGAGGTAAAGGTTTGTATATACTAATAGATTGGAAAACGGTTTTATAAACAAATTTGGTATTAAAATAGTATTGAAATTGTTTGAGGGAAGAGTTTTGATATTTACTACTAGTATAGAAAACCTTTATATTTTTAAAGTGACAAAACACAAAGAAGATTGTAGGAACAATCAATCACTAAAATTCACACACGAAGATGTGAATAAATATCCAACGAAACCGATAAAGAATCCATCGAAATGGATATTCAAAAATCCCTAAAAAGGAGTCATCAAAGTCATAATAATTGATAACAATCAATAGGAAACAACACGAATCGATTTAATTTGGAAATTCAAGCAATAAGGCCAAGTAGGCAAAAATCATCAGGTCGGTCGACCGGCTGCAGGGCCCGGTCGACCGGACCCTGTTCCACAAAAATCCTCGGGAAGCAGGTCGGTCGGCCGAACCCCTATAGTCGGTCGACCGGACCCTAAAACAGAAAGTGCTTATGCACTTGGCATCAGGTCGGTCGACCGGACCAGGTGGTCGGTCGGCCGAACCTGATGCTCTGCCTATTTATGCCCATGTATTGATATGAAACCTCCATCAATTCGCAACCGAACGAGCACGGACGCAAAGGAATTATGCCTAACGGCTACCTGGCCCTATTGGCTCCTCGATGCATCACCAAAAACACATTTGATCCTCAAAGCTATGATTTTTAAGGAATTGAACCCAAAACACCAAAAATTAGGATTTTCACCAAATCAATCCAAACCAAGAGCTAATACACACGAATAAGTGTTAGGAATTCATACCTAACATCCGAAGATAAGTATAAGCATAGATGTGAGATAAAAATCTCACCTTTTCACAAAATCAAACAAGAAGAAGCTTGAAGGCAAATGGAGAATCAACCTCTCTTCAACACAACCCAAATGAGCTTGAATCTAAGCTCAAAACAAGAACATTCCCAAAATTAGGTTTAGGAATTTCTGAAATTGGTAAGAGAATAAGTTGGAGAAGAAGAAGAGAAGCTTACCAATGGGTTCTTCTTGAGTTTGGAGCTTGGAATTTGATTTGCAAGAGAAACTAGGGTTTTGGAGTTTTAATTTCCAATCTCTCCCACCATTAAAGCTAAGAAACTGAAAAGAGAAAGAAGTGAGGGAGAATGGGGAGAGTGGTTCAGTTTTGGAGTATAAGTTAACATAGGGCTGAGCCCAAAAACCAAACTCAAAGTAAAAAGTAGCAAAAATCAACTTTCTCCAAACATATCGAAGCTTATACTCAAAAAGGTCGCAAATGGCATCTTAAACTCAATGGGAGTGGTCCCGAGTCCTAATTCGACCGTATGCAAAAAGTAGCTTTTCGGACTAAAATCCGACTAACGATAAAATATTTAAATAAAATATTTAAATATAAAATCGATAAATATGCGGGTTGTTACAGGTTGGTTGCGAGTCGAGAGGCTGGCCGTAAAAGCAAAGCCGAGGTACCAATGTAAGCCACGACGGGGCTGAGATGGTTGAAAAGCCTACCAGTCGAGAGTGGCTGCTGTCGATGGTTGAAACGCCTAGACCGTTACATTTGGTATCAGAGCAAGGTTAAGCGAGAACCTTAGCTCTAGTAGGATTACTCATTAAGGATAGGGTCAATGATACCCTAGAATGAGTTGAGTGAATATATATATGAAAGCGTACTTGTTATTTTCTTATATAAAGATTTTAAATGATTTTATATAAGAATATATTTTGATATATAAATCAATATTTCTTTCTAATAAATATTAATGTAAATGGTTGTTAAATTGTTGGAATTAAATTAAGTGGTAATAAAATACAACCAAATTGAAATTGAATAAATATAAGTTTGAAATGGATTCAAACTGAAATTAAAATCTTGAATTTGGGAAGGAGTTTCAGAATAAGATAATAATGAATTGGTCCAGATATGATAATCTTGGTTATTATCATAAATGATTGTTGTCTTTAATAATGAAATGTATGTTAATTAGTAAGCAAAATAAAATGTTTTAGGGAAGTAAAACATTTAGGGAAGTATGGCTTATTAATTGGAATTAAAGATGATCTAAACCGTGAAGTTTTAAATCTGGGTCCAGAATTTGAAATTTTGTTTCAAAATAATAAAGAAATAATAGATAATGTTATTTAATGTATTTGAATGAAGGGTCCTATTTCAAATAAGAGTTGTTTTAAAATTTAAAGGAATTTGTTTTGAATAAAAAAACCAAAGGTGGTTTAAAATTTAAGGATAACTTGGTGTGTAAAAGAAATAATATGTATAAGGAATATACATAATATCAAAGATGGTTTGAAATAAACTCTAAATGTTGAGTTTTATTATTGGAATGAGGTGCGATACCCATAGTGATAAGCTTTGAACTTATAAGTAGGAAGATTATTAATGTGAATTTTAAAATTTGAAATGGGAATTCAAATTGGGTAAGGTTGGCTAGATTAAGTAAATTGAATTTAACTTTGGGAAAGTTCAATAATTTAACAAGCAACCTGAATTTGAAATTTCAAGATGAAATTGGAATTTAACTTGGGAAGTTAAAATGGTTAATTTGAATTGGGAGTTTGTGTGATCTAAAAATAGGTTTGAGATCTGGAAATTGGAAATGGATGGATATTTTAAAATAATTTGAATGATACCATCCTGTTGTTATTAATAATCTTTAAGCTGAATTGAATTTGTTAAATAAATGAAGAAATGGGGTGTGGTAATATATCCATTATTAAGATAAAATGGAATCATTTGGACTTAAGATTTCAATGTTTAAGATAAAACTTCAAAGGATTTGATTTCAAAATTTAAGTTTGGAGATAAATTGAATTTCAAAGATTTAGTTGTTTAGAAAGGATTTGAATTATTATTTGAACCTTGAAATAGGTTAAAAATGGAATTTGGATTCAGAATTAAATGGTGTAAAGATATAAGTTGATTTGATATAAAGGATTAAATCAACATTTAAAATTTAACTCGAATTTATACAATTCAAGATGGTTTAAATTTGAAATTTGAATTGAATTAGTTCAGATTGAATTAGATTAGAATTAATTGAAATTGTGATTGAAGATGGATAAGTTTAAAATTTCAAATGAAAATTTGGATTGGATAATTTGAAATGAAATTAAAGTTGAATGGTTTTAAAATTCAAATGGAATCTGATTTGAATTTGGAAAGAAATTTGGGTTGACTCAACTTGAATTGGGGCTAAATCAATTTCAATGGAAATTGAAGTTATTTAAATTGGAATTGAGTCAATTTAAATGGATGTGGAAATTTAAATTGAATTGATTAGAAATGGAGGCTGGGAATTGAACAGTTTGACTCTGGACTATTTTCAAAATAAATTGTTTTAGTACAAATCTATTTTTCCAAGCTATTTATATATATACAATCTTTCTTTTTAAACCCCAAACTATCTTATACTTATTTTATAAATATTTTTGTAAGCATTTAACTATTTTATAATTGTTTTATAAACTAATTACTATTTTCCAACTACTTTTTAACTAATAACTATTTTACAACTATTTTGCAATTACCTAAATATTCTATAAATATTTGACTATTTTCTAACTATTTTACAATTACTTAGCTATTTTACAAACTAATAATTATTTTTCAACTACTTATCTATTTTTAAACTTTTCAACCTATTTTCTAAATTTATGCTGCACAGAGTTCAAACTGTTTATGATTATATATCCATATGAGATAAGAATTGAGGTGATAATCCAAATGAGGATTAAAGCAATTGTGAGTAAGTGAATGGAAATCAAAGTGAAGGTGAATAGAAAGAGAATTGTTTTGTCTAATAAACAATAAAGATAAATACGTAGAATGTACGTATATTATTCTATTCGCATAGTTATTTGATCCAGATTCGAGCATAGAATTTCGAGATAGTATATCGATCCGAGTTGAGATTTTTCACTCGATTTTCGACGGCAAACTTGGATATGGATTGTTGATTGGTTCAAGATATTCTCTATCATAGCTAGGCTATGCAAGGAGAATGACGGTTTCTGATCAAGAAACCAGATGTGTGTTCGCACTAGGAAGTCGAGTGGACGATACTAGTTCGGAAGTGAAATTGTGTGATCGAATGAGCGATCAGATTGGTATAGCGTACAGATGATATGTGTACATAGTACAGGTTTGAATGAAATTGTTACCGGAAATTTGTGGATAAGAAATGTGAAATGGTTTTTGAAATGAAAGGTATATTTTGAGAAATATATGATGAAGTAAAGTGGAAATTGGATATTTCTATGGTGAAAAATTTACTTTATGGAAGTAAGTAATTTGGTAAGTGACTTTATAGAGTAATCAAATTTGAATATTTGATTTAGAATAAACAAAGTTATATATCTTTGTTATATAAAATAAATCTCTCCTTGTTGAATGCCGGAAGGAAAGGATTTTGAAAGTGTTTGAAGTATAAAAGGAGTTTTATACAAGTTTGAAATGATCCAAAGTTAAAAAAAAATTATACATACACACACACATAGATACATACATACACACACACACACACACACACACACACACATATATATAAAGGATCATATGAGGATTTTGGGAAAATGTTTTTGGAACCTTTGGATTTGGAAAGGGTTTTGATTTTTGGGTAAAATCAATATTGGAATTTGAAAAGCCTAGTTTGAGAATTATCGATTTTGGGATAATCGATTTTGAGAAAGGAGATTTATATGAGATTCATACTGGGTGTATGATTTGGAAGATACTATATGTGTATAATATAAAGTGTTTTGAAAATGGCTCTGGGGAAAAAGGCGCTCCCTTGAAATGAACTTCCCAGGAGTACCATAGGTTGGTACTGCCTTGAACCCTAAGGGGGTTCTAAAGTTGATCCTGTGAGGAGTCCGGATAAAACTAGTTCCTGAGAATTTTGTGTAGTGTGTAGCGAAAGTCGTGGGAGCTGATCCCTACGAAGGCATTTGGGTTATGCTGTTACGACAGTTTTACTCGATGTCACTACGATCTACTGCAGACCATAGCGAAAGCCGTGTGTGCCGCAGAGAGTCAACAGTCTACGTTTGATTTTATATCGGTAGACTGCGACCTATGATAACATGGCGAAAGTCGTGTGTACTGCTGAGAGCCAACAGTCAACGTTTGATTTTACGTCGGGAGATTGCGACCAATGTGGGAGTGTAAGAGTTTCATTTTTGGCAGCGAAAATCGAGGGCGCTAATGCCTACAGTAACATGGACTTTTGCTGTGATGGCAACGTAACCCTGGAATGTAACTGCGATCTGTTGTGGGTTCCATGGTGTAATCGAGGGGCGCGGAGTGCCTACAGTTACATGGACTTTTGCTGCGATGGCAACGTAACCTAGGATGTAACTGCGACCATGGATAGGGGTGATGATTTCCAGAGCATTCTTACCAAAGATATTTCCTCTTTTTTCAAAAATGTTTTCGATATTTTCAATAAAATTATTTTTCAAGTATTTTCACTGGATGTTGAAAACGGGTCTGCCAAGCACTTATAGATTTTCAGTCTTGCGTCTGATCAACGTATGACCGAATTTCTTGGAGAACGAAGATGGACTTGTGGAAACATCGAGTTATAAAAATTATTTTTATCAAAACTATTTTGATAATATTATATATATTTTAAAGTGTTTTAAAGGTAGTCAAAGAATAATTTTTTGATAATTAGCATTTCAATAAATTCTGGCTTCGTTCCTTTTCAAGGACGAAAAGATTCTAAGGGGGGAGGAATGTGATAACCCGGAATTTTGGCATTTGATAATTAGATAAATTCTGCCTTTATTTAGTGAATAGATAAAATTATGGTAATAAAAAGATATCTGAATGTATTTGAAACTATGATAAATGTTGAAATGTAAATATCTGGAAATGATATAACGTATAGTAAATTAATATGTATATATATATGATGTTGTGCAAGCTTAATAATGTTGAAAATTTTAAATGTGTTCATATACAAGTGTATAAGTATATATATATATATGTTTGGTACACAAAAAGGCATTTTTTTTCAATAGACTAAATTTTCAAAGAATATTTAAACTTCTATATCTGTAAAACACTATAGATAAATCTTTATAGTTTTTATTTGAAATAATAATAACTTAAGCGAAGTGTCAATCAAGAGTAAATAAAAAAGGGCTTGATATATATATATATATATATATATATCTTTTGGAGATTCATGAGATAAATATAACATATATAAATATAAAAATATAAAACATATATAGATATTAAACTAAATGAAGGATATAACATAAAACTTTATAAAAGGGAAACATATGTCCATGAAAATTAACTTGTGTAAGCTAGGATGCCATGCAAATTCACATGTGTCAAGAATTGTGTTAAGATGGATTTTCTTCATTTTAATAAAGAGAAAAAGAATGATTTTTTTAGAAACTAGGTGCTGTATATTTTTTGTGTATATCAAACTGCATTCTTCTTTCTTTAAAAATAAAATAAAATTAAATTAAATCTAAAGCCAAGAGGAACCAAATATCTGAACTACTTCAAGCTTCAACTGAAGCAAGGATCTAATTCTGATACAACTCAACTTAGTCTAGTAGATCAAGATCTGATGGGGGGTTTCAAAATCAACAAGAAGCTTCCAGATTTCCTAATCCTTCTTTATCCTATGTTCAAAATCTGGGTGAGTAAACATGCATTTTTCTTAAAAACAGTTTAAACCTGTGATTTTAATTAAATTCCTGTGATAGAATATGTGTGGCAATATTGCCGTATATTTATCTGAATGTGGATGCATGCTTGAATATCTGAAGTGACTGTACGTATATAAAGTGGCCTCTGTTATTTTACAGGATTGAAATAAACTTTAAATTTTTTTAATCTTCTCTTGTATTAAATTTCAAACATTGATTTCTAAAAAGAAATTGTGTATGATATTGTGAAGTTAATTGTAAAAATAAACTCAGAAAATTATATTATGTTTTTATCTTAAAAAATTATAAAATACAGTGAATATTTAAACATGGGTTAAAATCGATCGAGTTAAATTCAATCTCTGGTTATAAAATCTGATTCATATAACAAAATAATGAATTATGATGGGAGTATCGTAATTTCTAGTTGGGAAATTGGTGGGTTATTTTGAATTGTTCGAATTTGGGTGTATCAGCAATTGCCGATGATCTGGGATGATCTGAGACTCGGGGTTAAAATTGGAGTTGGATGAGTTGTCAACGAGTGCAGGAAAATTGGTGAGGCAATTTTCTGATGGCTGTGGTGGTCGTGCTGAGGCGAAATAAGGTTCGGTGGTCGTTTGGGAATGAGATGGTTCGCAAGGCAATGGCGATGGCCATTGGGGATCAGAGTGATTCGCGAAGTGGGAATATTGTTCGTTGGAGTGTGGCGCATCTTCAGGTAGGTCGGCTGATGATTCCGATGAAGAAGGCAACGACGATGGTAGTTTTTCGATTGAGAATTTGGGTTACAGTTTGATCGATTGCCTTGATTTTTATCTGCTATCGTTTTGGTAGATCAGAGTGGACGAGATGTTCGGTATTGTGATGTTTGTCTTAATGATGGCCAGAGAGATGGTCGGAGGAGGCTGGAAGCACTGTGCATGTGCACGGTGCACCTCTGGTATCTGGTGAAATTCGAATTCGAGAAGAAGCTAGATTGCTTGGGGAGGTCTCGTGAGTGTTGCGTGATCGACCCGAAGCAGAGGACAAATGCGAGTGTACCGTGTTTTGTTCGGGAAGGGTACGAGTTTGACTCGAGAAACTTTGATGTTGCAAACTGTTTTCAATTTTAGAAGAAGTGATGCCAAGTTTTTAAGTAATTAAGCATGAATAGTTTGAAGCTTCAAAGTTTAAGATATTTTTGTTTTCAAAGGTAATGTTTCTAAGTTTTAAAAGCAAAGTGAAATCAGGTTGTAACTATAATTAAAGTAGATAAGTTTTAAGATTTGATAATCAAATTTTGTTTCAAAGAAGAAGGTTTAATCAAGTTTAAATATGTTTAGTTGATAAATAAATCAAGTTTAAAAGATTATCAAAAGTAATAAGTTTTAAAATATTGTAAAATTTGATTGTTTAAAGCAATTTTATAAGTAGGTAAATTTCTATATGTTTTAAGAGGTGATTTAAATGATGTCATTAAATAAAGTATATTTTTTTAAATAAGGATGGTTAATTAATCAAGGTAATCAGTTAAAGGAATAATTAAATAATTTAATTATTAAGGTAATTAGTTGATTAGTTTGGGAAATCAATTTAAGGTATTGACTTATTAAGGTGATTAAATATTAAGGAAATTGATTAATAGAGAATAATTAAATTAATTAATCAAGGGGTAATTACTAAATGTAATTTATTTGATGATAATTACTTAATGAAGCAACTAATGGATAATTACAAGCTGAAATTAAACAATGGGTAATTACTTGATGGAAAGTAATTAAAGGATAATTATTTAGTGGAAGTAATTAAGTGTTAAATTATTCAGTGTAATTAATTAAAGGATTAATTAATTAATTAAGGGGTTAATTAATTAATGCAAGTAATTAATAATAAATAATTACTGTATGTGATTAATCAAGATTGATTAATGAATGTGGTCAATTAATTAAAGGCTAATTACTGAATGTAATTAGAGAGGATAATTAGGGGATGATTAATTAATGATTTGTAATTAATTATTGTTAAGTAAGCAAGATTATAAATGATTAAAGTTATTAAAATGATTGAATTAGTAATGGGTGACTAATTAATCTTGCTTATGAATGACTGGTTGATATTTCTGATATGAAATGTCGGTGATATGGTATGTTTGTCTTGATCAGTGATTTTGTGGTTATCTGTCGATGATGAATTGCTGTATAAAAAGTGACATCTTGTATTTAAAGGTTGAATTTTGTTTCACTTGAATAACGTGAGTTAAGATGACATTAGATTCGAAGAGACCGGAGTCGGGCATTAGTAAATACCCGAAACCACTTCGATTCTTTATAGATTGATATGAATAAGCTGGAATGGAATTGATTTAAGTGAATTAGACCATTTAATCTAAGTTTGGTACTTAGAAGTTTATGAGTGAAATAAGTGATGTCTATAACAATTTGTGAATTTGTAGTTGATGTAAGTTACCCGGGTTATATATATAAGTTGTATGCTTTTGTAATTCTGGTTAGATGGGTTTACTCACGCTAGTTTCCAGTCTGACCTGGGTGTTACATTGATGTAATGCTCGGGTCAGACCGAGTATTACAGATTTTCAAGGAAGGACGTTCCGGAGCTCAGGAGACGAGCTGGATGGCAGGAATGTATGGAGTGTTTTCCCTATGATATATTGTTATTTATCTGGGACAAGTTATTTTAACTGTCCTATGTTTGTGTAAATGTTGTAACTCTGATGTATAAAATGTAATTGATTAATACAGCTTTCTTTGTGTAAAGAATATTATTTGATATTATATTTTATCTACTGCGAGTGTGAGATTCTGAGTTTGGTTTTCTGTTTCTTCTTCTTCTTTCTCTTTCTTCTTTTCCTAACTATCTGGAATTTTTGGGATCAAAAATTCAGGATTGTTACGTTCATTAAGATAAATAGTTTATCTTAAATTAATTAATGTAAGTAATTAAAGGATAATTAATCAATGTGAATAATTAAAGGATGATTAATTATTTCAATAATTAATTAAAATAATAATAAATGGTTTGTTATTAATTAATCAATTAGTAATAATTAAGTAGGACTATAAGTGACTAATTAATGAGTAATTTATTTATTTTGTGTTTAATTAAATTAATTAGGAATAGTATAACTAATTAATCTTGCTTATGAATGATCAAATTATATTGAATGCTTGGGATTGATAATTTCTGATGTTCTGTGATATGAAATGCTTTGGCTGAACTGTGATAATCTATCTGTGATGAACTGTTGTGTGAATATGTTATTTTGAAGTAAAGTAAACTGTTTAAACTTAAAAAACTTGACTTAAAGGATGGCATTGGATTCGAAGATATCGGGGTTGGATATTAGCAATATCCGAAACCACTTTGATTAGAAACTATTATAATTCTTTGTAGATTTGATTATGGAATCAAATAGGCTGGAATGTAACAAATTAAGTAACTTGGACATTTAAACTAAGTAACGGTAATTAGATTTATTTTGTGGAATAAATGTTTGGCTATAACAAGATAAGAACTCGTTTGATATATGAGTTACCCTGGTTTTCAAAGAAGTTTTATAACTTAGTATTTCATTATATGGGTTTACTCATGCTGGTTTCCAGTCTGACTCAGGTGTTACTTTAATATAATGCTCGGGTCAGGCCGAGTATTACAGATTTTCAGGTTGGGACGTTCTGGAGCTCGGGAGGCGAGCTGGATGGCCGGGACGTATGGAGTATATTCCACTATGTATTTTAGATTGTATTGATAGTAATCAGGGACAAGTTGTTACAACTGTCAAGTTTCGTTGAACTCTGATATATTGTATGTAAATTGACAGTTACAGCTTTCTTTGTGTAAATGCTATTATTTGATATTATATTTTAATCCGCTGCGAATGTGAGATTCTGTGTTGTTGTTTTCTGTTTCTTCTTCTACCTCTTTTCTTCTTTACCCTAACAATCTGGGATTTTCGGCGTTCGATTGCTCGGCACTTCTATAGTGAACGTATTAGTGTCGAATTTTCGAGGTCAAAAATTTCAGCTCGTTACATTTGGTATCAGAGCAGAAGGTTAAGCGAGAACCTTGGCTCTGGAGGGTTACTCATTAAAGATAGGGTCAGTAGTACCCTAGAGTGAGTCGAGTGTATTATACGAGGACGTACTTGTTATTTTCTCATATAATGATTTTAAAAATGGTTTTAAAATGAATGATTTTTATATAAGTTTATATTTTGATATATATAGCAATAGCTTTTATAATTATTATACATATTAAAGAAATTTGTTGTTGATTATTGAAATTAAATAAGAATTAAGTGGTAATATATGTATATATAACCAAATAGGAATTAGATAATATGAACTATGCAAAAAGTTGAGCTAAAGATGGATTCAATCCAGAAAATAAAATCCTGAAATTTGTAAAAATGTTTTCAAAATATTGAATTAAGTTACCCTGATTTTATTTTTCCAACAAATTATGAGATAATATGTAGTGAATTGGTCTCTAGATATGATAGTCTTGGTTATTATCATAAAATGGTTATTGTGCGTAATAATGGGATGTTTGTTTTCTAGTAATATTTAATGATAAAGCAAAATGGAATGTTTTATGGAAGTAACTATTTAGATAAGTATGACTTGTAAATTGAAAAGGATTTAAATTGTGAAGTTTTAAAATCTAAGTCCAAAAAATTTAAATTGTTTTAAAGTGTTAAAAGATATAATAAATAATATTTTTAAATGTAGGAATCTTATCTTAAAACAAGAGTTGTTTTAATTTTTTTAAAGAAATTTGTTTTGAACTGAAAACCAAGAATGGTTTAAAATTTAAAATATGACTTGGGGTGCAAAAGAAACGAATATGTATATATGTGGGATATACATAATTATAAGTTGATTGGAAGTAAACACTAAGTGTTGAGTTTTGAATTTTCTCCTGAAATGTAATATGAACCCAAAGAGAAATAAGTTTTGAAATTATAAGTGAGAAAGGATATTGATAAGAAGTTTAAAAATTTGAAATGGAGAATTCAAATCGAGTATGGTTGACTAGATTAAATGGATTGAATTTAACTTAGGGGAAGTTAAATAAGTTTAACAAACAACCTTGAATTGGAAATTTCAAGATGAAATTGAAATTTAACTTAGGGAAGTTATCTAGGTTGATTTGAAAAGTGAGTTATGTGTGATCACAAAACGGGTTTGAGTTCTGGAAATTTGGTAATGGATGCTATTGGTGGATGTTATTGATGAATGTTTTAAATAATTTGGATTTTTATTTACTTTGACTTAACCTGATATCTCCTGTTGTTATTAATAATCTATGAAACTGAGAATTGAATTATTTTAATTGAATTAAGAAGTAGATTGAGATAATATATATATCCATTACCGAAATTAAATGGAAATAAAATTTAATTTGAAATTATTTAAATAATTTTGATTTTAGAGATAAAGATTGAACTTATGAAAATGAAATCACTTTGAAATTAAGATTCAAATGTTTAAAAATGAACTTGCAAACTAAAATTGTTGAAAATTGATTTCAAAATTAGAAGTTAAAATTTAGTAATAAATTGGATTCCGAAGATTGGAATTGTTTAAAAAGTTTTGAACTCTTACTTGAATCATGAAATAAGTTAATTAAAGGTAATTTAAAATGAATATTTGAAATTTGGACTCAAAATTAATTGTTTAAAAACTTAGGTTGTTAAATTAAAAGTAAAGGTTAATTTGATTTGAGGGGATTAAATCTACATTTGAAAATTTAACTCGAATTTATATAATTCGAGATGGTTTAAAGTTGAGATTGGAATTGAAATTAGTTCAAATTGAATTTGATTTGAATTAATCAAAAGTGTGATTGAAATTGAATAAGTTTAAATTCAAAAGGAAATTGATTTGAATTTAGGATAGGAATTGAAGTTAATTCAAATTGAATTGGAATTGAATCAATTTAATGGGATGGCAAATTGATTGGAAGTGGGGATTGGGAAATTGAACCAGTTTGACTCTGAATCTATTTTTCAAATAAATTACTTTAATATAAACTGTTTTAGATCTATTTTCCTAGTTATTTACTATACAACCTTTCTTTTTAAAACCCAAATTATCTTATACTTATTTTACAACTATTTTGAAAACTAATTACTATTTTACATTTGTTTTACAAACTAATCACTACTTTACAACTATCTAACTATTCTACAACTATTTAACTATTTTATAACTACTTAACTATTTACAGCTATTTTACAACTAATTGCTATTTTACAACTAATTATCTATTTTAAACTTTTCAAGCTATTTTCTAAATTCAAGTTGGTCGGAGTGCAAACTGTTTATAATTGAAGTGATAATGTAATGACTCGTAAAATTTTGTTAATTTTTAATGGTTTTATTTAGCGTATTTAATTTGATTTTTGAGAAATTTTAAATAATAATATTTTGAAATAAAATTTTACATTTGGATTACGTATAGTTAAATGTGGCAAATGATAAATTTTCATCTAAAATTAAGGAAGTATATTTTAGGGTGTGATTCTGTTCAATTTAAGTCAGTAATAATTGATGTTCATAAAATAATTTATTTTGGGAAATTCAAGGCACAACTGTTTTATTTTCCATTATTTCTTTTATTTATTTTCAAACGGTTCATTTTGCCTTTATAACGTGTCCTTCCATATTTATTCTTGCCATCCAATCAAGCTATTAATTGGTTAGATTGTTTCTAAAACAGTGTGTAGCTGTTACTTTTTCTACCGTTAAAATTTCAATTGCTTAATAATTTTTCCAATTCACAGATAGACTTCCCCATTCCTAACCATTAATAAACTTTGAAATCATCGTCCTTGCCTTTCGTTATTCCCCGTTTTATAATAATAATTGAAATTTATAGCCGTTTCAGTATATAACTTTTACACGTTTTATACTCACTTAATTTCAGCAGTCCATTGCCTTTAATTTTTAAACTGTTCCATTTTCTTCCCAGGAAACAGCTCACATTCCATTTCTCTTATAAATCAGTTTCCACTTTTACTCACCTGCTCACCTTTTCTTCCATCTATCCGTTTAATAGTTATATATAAGTTATAATACGTTTCCCTGATTCATCTCCTTTCCTTTTTTCATTGACATATTAATTCTGGGAAGTGATTAATTTAAAAACCCTTCTTCCCTCATTTCTTTAAACTTTCAGCTAAATTTTAGCTTGTGACCGTTGCTGTACATTTCATTAAAGAGGTACGTTACCTTATTAATCTCCGGAATTTAAGGGTGAAAATTTTATTTTTCTAACCTTTCCTTTCCTACGCTCCCTGTTTCCATTTCTTTCATTATGACCATTCATTATATATATACACTACAGCTGGAAAGTTATAAACGTATAAACTTAGATACGTTTTGTATTTATTAAAAATTTAAAGCTCACCTTAAATTATGCAAAGCATTTTTCCTCTGCCTTTATAACTTTGGGTTTATACCTATTGTTGCTTCCTCTTCCTCCCTGAAGCCTATTTTCTTTCTTTTCCAAGTTGTTACAGCGCCTCTTCAAGGCCATAACCGCATACCCCTATCGCCATCACCCATCAGACACTCGTCACCACTGGCTTGCATACGTTCGCATATATTAGGTATAGTACTTCTGTCTGTTAGCATATATATATATATCAGTGAATTTGCTACATGGGTTATATTATCTTGGGTTTCCCTGTTTCCAGTTTAATAATATATTATACAAAATTTGCAGCGGCTATTATATGGTTTATATATATATGTGTGTGTCAAAGTTATTCTTTTATATATATAAATGTATTTGTGTATATATGTATATATGCTGTTACATTAGTTTATAAAATAAAATTTTCCTTTTTCGGCTGCTGTATGTAAAGATGCTTTTTGATCTAATTTGTTTAAGCTTAGTATTTTGTTTTTTTATATAATATTTTAAACGTGAATTTGATTTAAGTGAAGCTGTTCGTATCATGTTATTAAATGAAATAATATAAGGTGACTTAAAAATATATATACCTTTTTTTTCCCTTTTTTTTCTTTTTGAATCTTTTTGGGGTTTTGTTGGTTTTGTTATATATTACTCTTTCTTAATGCAATGTACTGGAAACAACAAAATATGTGAGTGAGAAAAAGAACGAAAACCATATATATATCTAAGCATTCGAGTTTATACATTTGGTCGGTAAGTATATGGTATTTATAACGGTTTTGAAAGTAAATTTTAAGCATGTCTAAGCGGTTTATGTCGTAAAGGTTATATTATTATTTAAATATAAGTATCTCATGCGCAGGTTTTAAGTGTATATGGTATATTTATAATATAAAGTTTATTAAGTTATAAAAGTTTATACAGTTTATATTTTATAAGATAAAGTTTAAAAGTTATATACGCGGTAGTTGATATGTTGCAATGAACATACATATATATAAGATTTTATTTTAATAAGTATTATTTCAACATATATATTGCATATATGTTTGATTTTTTTTTATTGTATATGTGTTTGGTTTAAAAACAATGATTTCAAATGTATGTATATTAAATTTAGAATATGTTTTATATATGTAAATAGTTATATATAATTATCTATATAATTGTAAGTTCACTAATATCATTCATATTTATCGATCTAGTTCTAATTTGAATTCGATTTTTTTTCTCTTCCATTTATCAGCTTTGTTCGTCGTGCCTGTTTTCTTCGTCGAATCGGTCGATCTAGCGTTGCTTTGGAATTCATAACTAAACTTCATTGTCTATTCTCTTTAGCCTCGAAAGGTGAGCAATCACTCACGATTAACGTTCTTATATTTATTAAATTTGATTTCAATTGAAACAACAATTGAAGTATGCTGCTGTAGTTATCTAAATTGCTATATTTATGCTATTATCTATAACTATTCACTTGTGGGATATGACACCATATCCTATTGTTATATTATACCGTTATTGATGATATATGCATGTTGTTATATTATTATCATATCTGTTATCACTCTGCAAGTGCCCTGTTAGTATAGTATTCACTATGGGTTGAAATGATATCCACCCGTATATATTTAGTGGACGGATTGAAATGATTAATATCCGTAGCACTTGACCATATGATAGAAAATATATACAGACACCGTTGGTCCATATATAAATATTTTGAAATAATTTCTATGATTTTGGAAAGAAATATATGGTTAAATAAATATTGATTCTTAAGATGGAAATTTTATATATAGACTTAGTAGTAATATTTGATTTAAATTAGAATTGATTTAATATAATACACATAATATGGTTAAGTATTTATGTAAATCTATATTTCAAAAAGATTTTCTTGTAATAAATTAAATAATTAAGATTGGGAGATAAATTTGGATTTATTAAAAATGGTATTTAAATAAGGATTTATTTAATTAAATCGATTTGAAATTATTAAATGGGAAATCTAAAGGTATGATTTTTATAACTAGATTTTTGATTTAAGTGATTTAATGAATATTTCACGTTTAAATAAATTAAATAAAATATTGAGTAAAATGTAATTTAAGATTACTTAAATGATATTGAATCAAATGAGGGAGCATTTCAAGACTAAATAATAATGAGGTTAATCGAGATCTTTATGAAACTGTTAAATTGAACATTTAAATATTAAAGCTTTGAACTATATTGGAATTTAAATGGGTTATTTTGAGATTCAGATCTGTACTTGAAATCATTATAGTTGAATTATTAATTAGAAACTAAATTGAAAAAAAAATTGAGAATTTAGGTTGAACTAAAATTTGAAATTATTATCTAGAAAACTAAATTGAATAAAATTTAGTTTGAAACGTTGAATACTTAAAGTTTGAAATATATTGAAATATAAAGGGGTATTTTGTGATTACAAATTCGAATTTTAAGATCGATAAAATTGAAGTGGTTATTTAGGAATTGAGTTGAATTTTTTAAATTGATTAATTGAGATTTGACTAGATTTGAATTTTGATTGGAGTAGATTTGAATCATAACTGTGAAAGTGATCAAATTTGAAAAATAATAATATTTGAAGTGAAATGATATTTTGTTTTTGAATAATAAATAAAATTGAGATGACCACGGTGACATAGTGTATATTCTACCCTATAGATAGTTCCAGGGATCCTTAGAGGATGGTTATCCCAAACATCCTCTAAGTTAATTTTATTTCAGTTGATACTTCACTTGAGTTGGATTTATTGATATAAGAATGCTAATCCTGACTCGAGTGTTTTGTGTTTTGCTTTACGCTCGGGTCAGACTGAGTGATACAGCATTGAGACCCACCTTTGGAGTTTGGAGCTTCGCTTGGAGATCCAACTATCGCTTAGCTTTCAGCACTTCCAGTTGATTCGTTAAGAGAATTCATCTGCTGCATTGGAGACTTCACTGTATTTGGGATATTCTGATGTATTTTATTTCTAACTTTGTTATATAGTAGCTTCATGAACTACTATTCATTTATTCCGCTGCGTTATATTGTACTACTCTATATCTATGATTCTGTGATTGATTTATTTACTGTATATGTTTTGCCAAATTTAAATTAACAATTTGGTATTTTGAATTATTCAAGTCGGGCATGTATAGTATTATTGTCGATTTGAATGGTCCAAAATGGCGAGTCGTTACAGTTGGTATCAGAGCTTTGGCTCTAGGCAAAACTTAGCATATATGGTAAATTTATTTGCAGAATCACTTTCGTTCGAGTTGAATCTCTTCCTTTTGACTCGATTTCCTTTGAACTTTGGAACGTTCCCTGTGGTTCAAAAATTCATTCTTGTCTCTCTCTATTTATATTCTTTTGATTTTGGAGTATCCAAGGACTCCACTGAATGATTTGTAAAGGGGGTGAAACTCCTTTACAACTGGCATTGATTCACCGGAGATTTATGTATCCCTCGGTTTAGATGCTACTATCTCTTGTTATTCCGAATTATATATCTGGCGATCGAATATCAAATTGCCTCAGAATTCTACACCGATCTAATTTTGGAATCACGGTTGACCGGTAAAGGTCGCCCGCGATTTATAGAAGTATATCCATCTTCTATTTTGTAATTTAATTATCTCATCTTCGATCGTGTCTATCTTCGAATCAGGATTCTATTGATTGGAGTTCCTCGAAATTAAATCTCTATCTTTGTTTTAAAATCCATTCTTGAACCATCCTTTGAAAATCGGGTTTTGTTTGTATTTTAAAATTGTTTTATATGCCGAAATTTTTATTTGGGTAACTATGATTTTATTCTATATATAAAAGAGAAAATGTTTTCGATAAGGATTATATACCTTTAAAAAAACGAGAATTTGAAGTTTCGAAAAGATTTGAAAATTTGAAAATATTATAAGAAAATTTATTTATATAAAAATGATTTGAAACTGAAAGGTTTTGAATTTGAAATTCGAGAGATTGGACTTCGGTATTTTTGAAAATTGGTTTAAGATTTTGAAATATATAATAATAAGTTATGAAAGTATTTTTTGAATAAGAAATGTTACAAACGACTTCAAATGAGTTCCAAGGATTTCGAAAAAAAATTCAAAGAAGTTTTCAAGAAAATAGAAGTCCAGAACTCACTTATGTCGCTGGAAAATAATTTCGGTGATGAGTGCACGCATCATCAACATTGATTTTCGAGTTTCAGAGTGGGAAGAGGCCACTTTAATAGCTTTGCTATGCGAGTGACTTTGCGAAACCAATTTTGATTTCAAATTCCGAAGTATGATTTGATATTCGAAAGATATAGGTATATATATTTGAAATAATTTAAAGTAAGACGGTGTTCAATCCTCGAATTTTCGATTTGATTTAGTATAACTCTATTTATATAAAAAAATTTGATTTACTGATTTGTTGCTGATTTCCAACTCTTGGATTTAAAATTTGATTTCACCGACTATTTTGAAGGTTCGAGCACTTCCAAATCAAGGTTTAAAATTTTAAAACTAAGAAATTTCGAAGAGTATAAAATATTTGATAAAGAATATAAGTTTAGTTTTGTATGTTTAAAGTATAAAGAGTATGACTTAAGTAAATTTGAAACTTTTGTTAAATAAATAATTCAAAAAAGGAAAATTGGATTTTTCATATAGAAATAAATAGTTAAAGGTTTTAAAGGGATAATTATAAATTTAGAAACCATTTTGAGTATAATTGATTTTGAGAAGAATATTTGGTTTTGAAATTAGATTGGAATTAAAACCAGTACTTATATGGTGATTTTGGAAATGAATTTGTTTGACCTAAATTTTGTTGATTTGGAAATTTGGATTATTTTCTAAACCTATTGTTTAAGAAACTTTGAAACTGAATATATTTAATTTGGAAGAAAATTTGGTGAAATCATATATGACCTTGAAACCGAAATGTTATTAAAACGAGAAATTTTTTGAGAACCTTGATTTACTAAATACTTGATTCAGGAGTGGTCGAACTTATATAAAATGGATTTGTATAAGTATGAAGTTGATTTGAAATCTATTGATTTGAAAGATACTCAATTTGGAAAGAGAATTTTTTATAATCGAAGTCTATGTAAGTATGATTTGATATACTATTGAGTTGGAAAGTATTCGATTTGGAAAAGGAATCCTATATATAATGGACTTTATATAAGTATGATATTTGAAAGTATTTGGAAAGGTACTATATGATATTTATTTTTTCGAAGTAAAGATATGGAAAGTGCCTTCTGCTTGATATCCGCTTTGTGGCTACATTGTGGATTCATTCTACCGATATTATTCTCTCTGATTTTTGGTTTTCCGGATGTGATACTCGATTGTTCCCACCGTGGCGTAACCCATGGTTTTTTTTTCTCTCGCGACTGCATAGCGCAACTGCCTGGCTGAGTCTGGCCTAGGGGTACGGATTGTTTCCTGGGGGATCCAGACGTAACCATTGTGTATCCTGCAATCTGTGTAGGTCGCATTTGTAGCGAAACTACCTGGCTGAGATGGCCTAGGGGTACAGATTGTTTCCTAGGGGACCCAGGCGTAACCATTGTGTATCCTGCACCCTACTAGTCATCATGGCGTAACTCGTAGGGCTGAGAAAGCTTACGGATACAGATTGTTTCCTGGGGGATCCAGGCATAACCATTGTGTATCTGCGAACCATGGTTGGACAAAGGTTTTGGTTTGATTGTTTTGTTTGGATTTTACTTTCCATATCTGTTTTTTAAAAGGTTTTTCAAGTATTTTCACTGGGTGTTGAAATAGGTCTACTAAGTACTTGAAGAATTCTAGCTTTGCGCCTGATCAACGCATGGACAGAGTCTGCAAGAACGAGGATAAACTTTTTGAAACATCGAGTTATAAAATTATTTTTGAAAGGAAAAATTCATTTCGATATAAAAGTATTTTATTATAAAGGTATTTCCAACAAAGAAATTTTATATTAATATTTGAGATCAAAATTTTATGGTTTGATTTAATTATTCGAGCCCGATACTATCCCTTTGAACCTACCTTATCTGCTTAGCCTTATTTGTTCACCTATATTCCGTTTTTCCGAATCTACCCTCCTTTACTTTTTGAATATAATCTTTAAAATATTGTTTACTTATATACTACATGGTTTAAAAGTAAATCATTAGTGTCATTAACATTTCAGAAGTTATTAATTTAATATAACATATTTAAGAAATGAGTATTAATTTATCTACAATGTTGAAAGTGTCTTATAATAAATTAGTAAATTTATAAACTATGGATTTAATGTTGTCAAATAACTTCCTTGAAAATATAACCAAGGATGTAGATAACTGTTCCAAATAGTTTTCATATATATTTATAAAGGTGTTATTTAAACATATAAATGTTATTTATAAGGGAAGCAGGAAATTTTACAAATGGGTTTTGAAAAGTTTTAAAGTATTAAAGATAATTGAACTGCAAATGAAGTTTTCAAATGAATATTTCTAGAAAAATTTATATGGTCTTAAATTAATTGTTTATCCTTGTCTTTCAATCTATTTATCTTTCTCGTTGTTTCTATTCTCCTACCCTCTTCCTTTTCGGGGACAAAAAGTTTTGAGTGAGGGAGAGTGTAACAACCCATAAAATTTTGTTAATTTTTAATGGTTTTATTTAGCGTATTTAATTTCATTTTTTATAAATTATAAATAATAATATTTTGAAATAAAATTTTACATCTAGATTACGTATAGTTAAATGTGGCAAATGATAAATTTTCATCAAAAATTAAGGAAGTATATTTTAGGGTGTGATTCTGTTCAATTTAAGTCAGTAATAATTGATATTCATAAAATAATTTATTTTGGGAAATTCAAGGCACAACTGTTTTATTTGCCATTATTTCTTTTATTTATTTTCAAACGGTTCATTTTGCCTTTATAATGTGTCCTTCCATATATATTCTTGCTGTCCAATCAAGCTATTAATTGCTTTGATTGTTTCTAAAACAGCGTGTAGCTGTTACTTTTTCTACCGTTAAAATTTCAATTGCTTAATAATTTTTCTAATTCGCAGATAGACTTCCCCATTCCTAGCCATTAATAAACTTTGAAATCATCGTCCTTGCCTTTCGTTATTCCCCGTTTTATAACAATAATTGAAATTTATAGCCGTTTCAGTATATAACTTTTACACGTTTTATACTCATTTAATTTCAGTAGTCCATTGCCTTTAATTTTTAAACTGTTCCATTTTCTTCCCAGACAACAGCTCACATTCCATTTCGCCTATAAATCAGTTTCCACTTTTACTCAACTGCTCACCTTTTCTTCCATCTATCCGTTTAATAGTTATATATAAGTTATAATAAGTTTCCCTGATTCATCTCCTTTCCTTTTTTCATTGACATATTAATTCTGGGAAGTGATTAATTTAAAAACCCATCTTCCCCTCATTTCTTTAAACTTTCAGCTAAATTTTAGCTTGTGACCGTTGCTGTACATTTCATTAAAGAGGTACGTTACCTTATTAATCTCCGGAATTTAAGGGTGAAAATTTTATTTTTCTAACCTTTCCTTTCCTACGCTCCCTGTTTCCATTTCTTTCATTATGACCGTTCATTATATATATACACTACAGCTGGAAAGTTATAAACGTATAAACTTAGATACGTTTTGTATTTATTAAAAATTTAAAGCTCACCTTAATTTGTGCAAAGCGTTTTTCCTCTGCCTTTATAACTTTGGGTTTATACCTACCGTTGCTTCCTCTTCCTCCTTGAAGCCTATTTTCTTTCTTTCCCAAGTTGTCACAGCGCCTCTTCAAGGCCATAACCGCATACCCCTATCGCCATCACCCATCAGACACTTGTCACCACTAGCTTGCATACGTTCGCATATATTAGGTATAGTACTTCTGTCTGTTAGCATATATATATATATATATATCAGTGAATTTGTTACATGGGTTATATTATCTTGGGTTTCCCTGTTTCCAGTTGAATAATATATTATACAAATTTTGCAGCGGCTATTATATGGCTTTCAAATTTATATATATATATATATATATATATATATGTCAAAGTTATTCTTTTATATATATAAATGTATTTGTGTATATATGTATATATGTTGTTATATTAGTTTATAAAATAAAATTTTCCTTTTTCGTCTGTTGTATGTAAAGATGCTTTTTGATCTAATTTGTTTAAGCTTAGTATTTTGTTTTTTTATATAATATTTTAAAAGTGAATTTGATTTAAGTGAAGCTGTTCGTATCATGTTATTAAATGAAATAATATAAGGTGATTTAAAAATATATATACTTTTTTTTTCTTTTTTTTTGTTTTTGAATCTTTTTAGGGTTTTGTTGGTTTTGTTATATATTACTCTTTCTTAATGCAATGTACTGGAAACAACAAAATAGGTGAGTGAGAAAAAAAACGAAAACCATATATATATATCTAAGCATTCGAGTTTATACATTTGGTCGGTAAGTATATGGTATTTATAACAGTTTTGAAAGTAAATTTTAAGCATGTCTAAGCGGTTTATGTCGTAATGGTTATATTATTATTTAAATATAAGTATCTCATGCGCAGGTTTTAAGTGTATATAGTATATTTATAATATAAAGTTTATTAAGTTATAAAAGTTTATATTTTATAAGATAAAGTTTAAAAGTTATATACGCGGCAGTTGATATGTTGCAATGAACATACATTATATATAAGTTTTTATTTTAATAAGTATTATTTCAACATATATATTGCATATATGTTTGATTTTTTTTATTGTATATGTGTTTGGTTTAAAAATAATGATTTGAAATGTATGTATATTAAATTTAGAATATGTTTTATATATGTAAATAGTTATATATAATTATATATATAATTGTAAGTTCACTTATATCATTCATCTTCATCGATCTAGTTCTAATTTGAATTCGATTTTTTTCTCTTCCATTTATCAGCTTTGTTCGTCGTGCCTGTTTTCTTCGTCGAATCGTGTCGATCTAGCGTTGCTTTGGAATTCGTAACTAAACTTCATTGTCTATTCTCTTTAGCCACGAAAGGTGAGCAATCACTCACGATTAACGTTCTTATATTTATTAAATTTGATTTCAATTGAAACAACAATTGAAGTATGCTGTTGTAGTTATTTAAACTGTTATATTTATGCTATTATCTATAACTGTTCACTTGTGGGATATGACACCATATCCTATTGTTATATTATACCGTTATTGATGATATATGCATGTTGTTATATTATTATCATATCTGTTATCATTCTGCAAGTGCCCTGTTAGTATAGTATTCACTATGGGTTGAAATGATATCCACCCGTATATATTTAGTGGACGGATTAAAATGATAAATATCCGCAGCACTTGACCATATGATAGAAACTATATACAGACACCGTTGGTCCATATGTAAATATTTTGAAATAATTTCTATGTCTTTGGAAAGAAATATATGGTTAAATAAATATTGATTCTTAAGATGGAAATTTTATATATAGACTTAGTAGTAATATTTGATTTAAATTAGAATTGATTTAATACACATAATATGGTTAAGTATTTATGTAAATCTATATTTCAAAAAGATTTTCTTGTACTAAATTGAATAATTAAGATTGGGAGATAAATTTGGATTTATTAAAAATGGTATTTAAATAAGGATTTATTTAATTAAATCGATTTGAAATTATTAAATGGGAAATCTAAAGGTATGATTTTTATAACTAGATTTTTGATTTAAGTGATTTAATGAATATTTCACGTTTAAATAAATTAAAATAAAATATTGAGTAAAATGTAATTTAAGATTACTTAACTGATATTGAATCAAATGAGGGAGCATTTCAGGACTAAATAATAATGAGGTTAATCGAGATCTTTATGAAACTGTTAAGTTGAACATTTAAATATTAAAGCTTTGAACTATATTAGAATTTTAATGGGTTATTTTGAGATTCAGATCTGTACTTGAAATCAATATAGTTGAATTGTTATTTAGAAACTAAATTGAATAAAAATGAGAATTTAGGTTGGACTAAAATTTTAAATTATTATTTAGAAAACTAAATTGAATAAAATTTAGTTTGAAACGTTGAATACTTAAAGTTTGAAATATATTGAAATATAAAGGGGTATTTTGTGATTACAAATCCGAATTTTGAGATCGATAAAATTGAAGTGGTTACTTAGGAATTGAGTTGAATTTTTTAAATTGATAAATTGAGATTTGACTAGATTTGTAACGACCCAGAATTTTTAGAAATTAAAAATTTGAATATTTAATTAATTTTTAAATATTAATAAGTGAATTTATAAGTCGGATAAATTTTTATTTGAATTATTGGATTTAATTGGATAATTAAATCGATAATTTAATACGTTAAATTATGGAAATAATTGAAAATATAGTTAAATATGGTTGAAAATGATTTGTAAAATTTTATTTTATCATATGGGAGTTAGAATGATATTTTAGAACTTTTAAAATCGAATTTAAAATTAATTTGTGAAAATTGAATATTTTAATATTAAAAATCGACTAGTAAAAATAGTCAATTTTTGAACAGTCTCAGAATTGAACGAAACCAGTTCCATTGGATCCGTAATAGTTAGTTATTACCGGATTTCAAATTTCGTGTCAATCGGAGCTATCGTTTGATCGTGGCAGCTCGAAACGCATCGATTTATTTTTAATTTAAATTTGGCGAGTCAAAATAGCCATTTTTCAAAAAGTCTCGGATTTCGACGAAACCAGTTTCATCGGATCCGTAATGTGATATTATTGTAAGCTTTCAAATTTCAAGTCAATTGGATTTACCGTTTGTCCGGTACAAATTAAAACGCCTAGAAATCGACTTAAATCGGTTTAATTCAAATTGAGCGTTTATAGCCATAACTCGCACATACTTCCGAATTAGCTTCCGAAACCTGTTCCATTGTGTCCGGAACGCGGGATAAACCTTAGAAGCGCTAGTTACGGCGCGTAAATCGGAGTTCGGAATTTCCGGGATGAATAGTGTTCGATTTTTCTTTATAAATAGACATGAGCCTTCATAAATTTGATAAAAAAATAAACAAAACCCTAATTTTCAACCCTAGCCGCCACCTAACAAACCAATGGCCAGAAATTCACAAGCTTTTCCCCTCAATCTCTCTCAATCTACAAAGATTTAGCCAAAGTGTTCAACACGAAGGTTGGAGAGCACGACGAGAGCTTCGATTCCATACGGTGATGATCGGAAATGGTGCAACGGAGAGGGAGCTATGGGGGGCCGTTCCCTACAGGTCACGCACGCGTTTTCATGGGGAGTAGGGGGCCGAGCTTGCTGTCCTTGGGGCCGAGCATGGTGGAGAGGTAGGGCTTCGACATGGGAGTTGCTGATCGATGTGTAGTGGCGTGTGGTGGCTCGAATTTCTAACCCTAATTCTATGTGTATGGGTTTCATTGTTCGGCCTCAACCTGGAGATGTGAACGTGGGGGAGAAGAGGGGAGGGTGCGGCCCTGATGCAGGCCAGTGGAAATGAAGGGCTAGGATTTGATTAAGGTTTAAAATTTATAAAATTATGTTGTATTAGTTATAAAAATCGTGTATAAACTTCATAAATACATAACTTTTTCATACGAGGTCGAAAACGCGCGAAACCAGTTGCGTTGGAATCGTATGGACGAGCACTACGCGATGGAGTTGGTTTGGAGTCGTTTGGAGTTAGTGAGAATTTTGGGTAAAATTAAACGTCCGTTTAATTTTATTCGAAATAAATCGCTAAAATGAAAATAAAATCAAGGTGAGAACTTCTCACTCAATCGAATCGGTTTCGATTTTATTTTAAATAGTTAGATTTAAAATATTTGAATGCATGTATGAATGATGATTGTTATCTATTGATTTTTAAAATAGACATTATACGCCGTTAGTAAGCGGATGTTATTTATTAAAAACATATACCGCGAATATTTCATAAACAGTGAAATTGGAATTATATATAATATCAATATATATATATATATATATATTGGCATATGTATATATTGCAGTTGTTGATTTCCCGCATTTTTTAGCGGATGAGACCCTATTACGCCGTTATTAAGCGGATAATATTTAATAAGAACATATACCGCGATAATTTCGTATTGGAGCGAAATTGGTATTGTGCTAATGTTTTTGGATGCAGGAAAACAGGTTGGAGGGATCCAACTGGATTCCTCAACAGTATTTATTTGATTTCAGATATTTTGATATTTGATGGATTATCATATCGATATATGATATCGTTGTTGTCGTGATTGACTATTTGGTGTGTAGCATCATTGGACCCAGATTTTGGGATTTTAAAATGATTTTTAAAGTGATTTTTGAAAATATACTATATTTTTAGAATTGATCCATTTTGAATAAATGAACGTTATAATTTTTAAAGTTATAAAGAATGATTTTTAAGAAATATAGTTAAAAGTTATCTTTTTGAAAATAAGGAATTAATTACTTTATAAATTAGTTAAATTGGGATTTCTGAAATAATTGTGAAAAGTTTAAATATAGGATTTATAAAAATTTGATTTTTTTATAAATCAAAATGATGAAGTTTTTAAAGGGATTTAAAGACGTTTTAAAAGAATAATATAAATTGATTTATATTAAGTGATTTATAAATGGATATTTATAAATTGAAATATAGACATTATAAAACGAGTTTTTATAAGTGTTTGAATGAAGTGAAAATGAATTTTGTAAATGAATGGAATTTATAGAATTATAAATGGTAAAGTTATAAAAGAAATTTATAAATAGTAAGATTTATAAATTTGGTGAAATTATTTGAAGAATAGATTGGTTAAATAAATGGATCTTATAAGTTATAAGATTTATAAATTGGAAAGTCTTTAAAAGAACGATTTTGTAAAATAATCGTTTTATAAGAAATTAACTTATAATATGAACCTTTAGTTTATAAGTGAGCTATAAACTGGAATAGGTTAATAAAAGAATTTATAAAAAAGAAGTTTTTATAAATAAATAGAAATGGAATTTATAAACGTTGTTTTATAAATTCGCAAACGACTTATTTTGATAAGTTAATTGTTATAACTTAGAAATAGAGTTATATTCACGTTTTAGACAGTGAATAATCCTTTGAAATAAAATGAATAAAAGGATGAAATTTGTTAATGAAGTATATTCACGTTTTTGAATTGTGAATAACACGTTAAAGAAAATGTTTAGAATGTGATGTTTTAAATAGAATTAAAACGATCTAACGATGTTTTAAAATGTGTTGAGATTCGAAACCATAGATTTCAACATTTATTGTTGAAATAGACGTTTTCGAGAAATAAGAAGGAAATAATGGACTATAACACTGTTGTTATAGTAAATGATTTCCGAAAGGAAATGTTTTGTATAGTATTGGGATTTATATATCTATTCTAATTTCGAATCCCTATACTAGTGATTTTGGGTTGTCGTAACGATGTTTTACGCAACATTCGTTTTTGGCCCAAATAAATATGTTTAAGAGAATGATTTCCTTAAAGAAGGAAATATATACTTAATTTCGATTTAAGTATATTGAATGTTTTCTAAGTGTTGAAAATAAGTAAAATCTGTGAATTACTTATTAAATAAGTATGGAAATGTTTTCCAATATAAAGTGAATAATTAGAATTTATCTTTTTGAAGATAAATTGAAATGAATAATTGAAATCATATGCATGAATATTTTGGAATATAAATTCACTATGGAATTTATATGTGAAAGTGGAATTTGTTTAAAAATAAATATTGATTTATTTTTGAAGAAATGAAATTATATATCTTATAAAGATATTTTGGAAAATAAATAATTTGGAAAATTATTTGGAATCTGGTGATGTGTGCATATCCATTGATAGTTCAATAATCGACTATCAATATTTCCCTTTGAATGGGTAATTGATGTGATTTGTTTGAATGTGAATGCTACACTTATTTTTGAATAAGCGCTCACTATTCGAGTTAACCGGGAAAGGACCATGGGGTCGTATAACCCATTCCGAATATGTGATACGTCGCTGTGAATTGCATTTTGAAGATCGGTGTTGAAGACCCGGTATTTGCGAGAGCGATATGATGACCTGTCGATTTACTCTGCACCGAGTTGCTCCGGTATAGAGTTCTCCATATATGATGGTGAATCCGATCAGGATTGTGAATATCCGGATTGCAAGGACTTCTTTGTAAGTGCCTTCGGTTTTGTTCGAGCCCGGAACAGACTTGTATGGATTGTATGTCTGACATTACAAGTTGAGATATAAAGCCGATTTCTTTCAAATATATTTCTGTTGGTGGCGAAGAATTTATTCTTTTAGCTTAACACCCTTCTCTAAGTCGTACGAGCTCAGAGGTTATATAGTTGAAGTTATCAGCGATATATTCCCAATTTGGTAATGTGACATGCTGAGTGTTGCTGAAATGATCATTGTGTTGATTATTGTGATAGGATCGTTTATTTGATCGTCTATCTTAGTGATCATTGTGTTGATCATTTGTTGACCCAAAGCATGGCTTTTGTATAAAGTATGTTTTTGTGGACGTGACTTCGTCGAGCCTCACACCCCGGAAATGGTCAAAACAGGAAAGATGCGGCAAGGTTACGAGGGGTAGCACCCTTTAGGGTATGTACATTTCCTTCTGGATAGAGGTTGTATCATGGTATGGAGCCCAGATATTTAACCTATGTGGTTACTACGAATTTATTACTTTGTGGTTGTTGGCTTTCGGGATCCCGTGAGAAAGGTCGTTACGATCGGGGAATGGCGTGCTCGTGTCAGTAGTTACCCAGTTAGGGGTAACCCGGCCTTGTGTTGGCAGAGTTCCGGTTTGGTTCTCGGAGATGTCTTTCCAGAGGCATTCTCATGTGGCAATGGGAAGTTCCTTGGCCTGACCATTTGTTGGAAATCCAAAGAAACAATACGTGACTTGTACGGTTTTAGTTGTATAACCTGCTATGGAATGTGGCGGTAACCTGCTATTGAACATAGTTAGCTATAGTAGGCATACGATAATGGTCGTATGTTGGCTAAGATTTATATTCTACTTTCGAAATGAATTTTTCCTACACTATACACTAATAAATAATATCAAATGTCTTTTTAAATGCGTATTAAGCATGTTTGACTATCATAAGGAGAAATCTCCTCCGATTCTGCGTTTGCATGTGTGTGCGTGCGGGAGGCCTTATGGTAGTCTCATTTTTAAAAGCATTGCGAATTGAATTTAAAAATATTCCTCTATTTTGATTTTAAAGGTAAATAAACTGTTTTGAGTTCTCACACCAGTCACATGACTGACTTGGAGTTTATTGTTTTCCTTCCTAAACTCTGGGTGCCCACCAATTTCCACACGGGCAGTCAAGAGTAAGGTTTATCAGGACATTCTGGATATTCTGGAGTTGCTGGAGGCAAGCTGGATGGCATGGCGTATTACTAGTTTATATAGTATTTCTTTTTCCGCTGCACTATCTGTTGTTGTTGTATGATGTTGTACACTCTGATGATATGATGTAATGAAATGTAATGTAATAACTGATATAGTTATTTGTTTAAAGATTATTCATTTATTATTATATGTTGTTCCGCTACAAATTGTGAGATTCTGATGTGATTCTGTTGTGTTCTGTCCGTCTTATTTTCTTCTGTTTTTCTTTTTCCTCTATTCTCTTTTCCTTCTATTTTAAAATTTTCTGTTTTCTTCTCTATCTTTTCCCTCTTCTCTATCTTCTACCTTCTTCTTTCCTTTTCTTTTCTTAAATTCTTTTTAAAACCCATAACATTTCGGGTTTTCGGCCTTCGATTTCTCGGCAGTCGATAAAGTGAGTATCGATGTTGAATTTTCGAAAGTCGAAAATTTTCGGAGCGTTACAGTTGGTATCAGAGCATATGGTTAAGCGACAACCATGGTTCTGTTGGGTATTATTCATTAGAGATAGAGTCAGTAGTACTCTAGAATGAATTTAAGTGTAATAATAGCTATGAGAGCGTATTTGTTAGTGAATATAAAATTGTTTTATATTGTGTTGACTTATCGGTTGATTGTTTATAGATTCCAGTCGATGTAGTCTAGCTAACTATCGTAGATAGGGGTTTCTAAACTCTTAAACAAGATACATCGACATAATATTGATTTTAAATTGGGTAAATAAAATAATTTTACCTTGAGTATATTTTATATATAAAGGAATAATTTTTCAGAATTATTTAAGTGTATATAAGTTGATTGTTTAGTTGTTTGAATAATCTAAATAAAGGAATAATTGTATAAGCAAAAGAATTATAAGAACTAAATTATAATTAAAGTGATTTACAATTGTGAATAATAGATATGAAATAATGAATATAAGTGTTAATTCATTAAAATCTAATGTTATTGGAAGTTAAATAAAAATCAATTAAATTAAACCAATTGAAAGCAAAAGAATTTGGTTGTAATTAATATACATTGATTGTTATATGGTTGTTAGTTGATTGATTGAATATAATTCATTAAGTATTAATGAAAGTGAATTAGTGAAATTTAAAGCTATGTAATTGAATTCAAATTAGAAGTAAATAAATTTGAATAGAATTAAAATTGATTTGGTAGTGAACCAACTTGAATATGAATTAGTGAATATAAACTAATTGAAAATAAATGTTAGTAAACATCCAATGTTAATGAATCTAATGTGATTTAAATTGAAAACCAATTCATTGAATATTAATGAGAATATGAATGAATATTTATTGGTTATGGATGTTAGTTGGTTGATGTTTGAATATGTTGCATTTGCTATGTGACATATATAGTTGTTATGGAGATATATGTTGTATATTGAGATTATTTTCATATATGCATGTTCTCATGTTGTTTGTTGAGTGATTAGTAGGTGCGGATCGCGTTTGCTTCGCATTTGGAGCTCGCTTTTGCGCTATATTAGCCGTATATGCTTGCTAATAAAATATAAGGTACATATCTCGGATTAAATATCGTACTTTTACACTTTTTTCCCTGCGGGATGCCTCATTACTTGATGAGATGTATATTTGTGATATATATACTGTCATTTTTTTTTCGGATCGAGCCGCGAAAAGGAGACTATGGCGAATTTTTCCGAAAATTTAAGGCGTTAGAAATTTTTTGAGAAAATGGGAAATTTTTTTAAAACTTAAACTTTGATTTTGAAATTGAAAGTTAAACAATAGTAATTGTTTTTGAAAGGATAACTAAGTATGATTTGAAAACTTAGTAAAGTTATTGTATGAAGTTTGACTATGAATTTTGGGAAAATTAATAGATTCTGTAATTTTTCTTACTTAATAATTTCGAGGACGAAATTATTTTAAGGGGGGAAGATTGTAACGACCCAGAATTTTTAGAAATTAAAAATTTGAATATTTAATTAATTTTTAAATATTAATAAGTGAATTTATAAGTCGGATAAATTTTTATTTGAATTATTGGATTTAATTGGATAATTAAATCGATAATTTAATACGTTAAATTATGGAAATAATTGAAAATATAGTTAAATATGATTGAAAATGATTTGTAAAATTTTATTTTATCATATGGGAGTTAGAATGATATTTTAGAACTTTTAAAATCGAATTTAAAATTAATTTGTGAAAATTGAATATTTTAATATTAAAAATCGACTAGTAAAAATAGTCAATTTTTGAACAGTCTCAGAATTGAACGAAACCAGTTCCATTGGATCCGTAATAGTTAGTT
Organism: Allium cepa; assembly: GCA_030765085.1. NCBI lineage: Eukaryota > Viridiplantae > Streptophyta > Magnoliopsida > Asparagales > Amaryllidaceae > Allium > Allium cepa. The sequence continues at coordinate 283,543,311 of CM060934.1, read as the reverse complement.
ATTACCGGATTTCAAATTTCGTGTCAATCGGAGCTATCGTTTGATCGTGGCAGCTCGAAACGCATCGATTTATTTTTAATTTAAATTTGGCGAGTCAAAATAGCCATTTTTCAAAAAGTCTCGGATTTCGACGAAACCAGTTTCATCGGATCCGTAATGTGATATTATTGTAAGCTTTCAAATTTCAAGTCAATTGGATTTACCGTTTGTCCGGTACAAATTAAAACGCCTAGAAATCGACTTAAATCGGTTTAATTCAAATTGAGCGTTTATAGCCATAACTCGCACATACTTCCGAATTAGCTTCCGAAACCTGTTCCATTGTGTCCGGAACGCGGGATAAGCGTAAATCGGAGTTCGGAATTTCCGGGATGAATAGTGTTCGATTTTTCTTTATAAATAGACATGAGCCTTCATAAATTTGATAAAAAAATAAACAAAACCCTAATTTTCAACCCTAGCCGCCACCTAACAAACCAATGGCCAGAAATTCACAAGCTTTTCCCCTCAATCTCTCTCAATCTACAAAGATTTAGCCAAAGTGTTCAACACAAAGGTTGGAGAGCACGACGAGAGCTTCGATTCCATACGGTGATGATCGGAAATGGTGCAACGGAGAGGGAGCTATGGGGGTCCGTTCCCTACAGGTCACGCACGCGTTTTCATGGGGAGTAGGGGGCCGAGCTTGCTGTCCTTGGGGCCGAGCATGGTGGAGAGGTAGGGCTTCGACATGGGAGTTGCTGATCGATGTGTAGTGGCGTGTGGTGGCTCGAATTTCTAACCCTAATTCTATGTGTATGGGTTTCATTGTTCGGCCTCAACCTGGAGATGTGAACGTGGGGGAGAAGAGGGGAGGGTGCGGCCCTGATGCAGGCCAGTGGAAATGAAGGGCTAGGATTTGATTAAGGTTTAAAATTTATAAAATTATGTTGTATTAGTTATAAAAATCGTGTATAAACTTCATAAATACATAACTTTTTCATACGAGGTCGAAAACGCGCGAAACCAGTTGCGTTGGAATCGTATGGACGAGCACTACGCGATGGAGTTGGTTTGGAGTCGTTTGGAGTTAGTGAGAATTTTGGGTAAAATTAAACGTCCGTTTAATTTTATTCGAAATAAATCGCTAAAACGGAAATAAAATCAAGGTGAGAACTTCTCACTCAATCGAATCGGTTTCGATTTTATTTTAAATAGTTAGATTTAAAATATTTGAATGCATGTATGAATGATGATTGTTATCTATTGATTTTTAAAATAGACATTATACGCCGTTAGTAAGCGGATGTTATTTATTAAAAACATATACCGCGAATATTTCATAAACAGTGAAATTGGTATTATATATAATATCAATATATATATATTGGCATATGTATATATTGCAGTTGTTGATTTCCCGCATTTTTTAGCGGATGAGACCCTATTACGCCGTTATTAAGCGGATAATATTTAATAAGAACATATACCGCGATAATTTCGTACTGGAGCGAAATTGGTATTGTGCTAATGTTTTTGGATGCAGGAAAACAGGTTGGAGGGATCCAACTGGATTCCTCAACAGTATTTATTTGATTTCAGATATTTTGATATTTGATGGATTATCATATCGATATATGATATCGTTGTTGTCGTGATTGACTATTTGGTGTGTAGCATCATTGGACCCAGATTTTGGGATTTTAAAATGATTTTTAAAGTGATTTTTGAAAATATACTATATTTTTAGAATTGATCCATTTTGAATAAATGAACGTTATAATTTTTAAAGTTATAAAAAATGATTTTTAAGAAATATAGTTAAAAGTTATCTTTTTGAAAATAAGGAATTAATGACTTTATAAATTAGTTAAATTGGGATTTCTGAAATAATTGTGAAAAGTTTAAATATAGGATTTATAAAAATTTGATTTTTTTATAAATCAAAATGATGAAGTTTTTAAAGGGATTTAAAGACGTTTTAAAAGAATAATATAAATTGATTTATATTAAGTGATTTATAAATGGATATTTATAAATTGAAATATAGACATTATAAAACGAGTTTTTATAAGTGTTTGAATGAAGTGAAAATGAATTTTGTAAATGAATGGAATTTATAGAATTATAAATGGTAAAGTTATAAAAGAAATTTATAAATAGTAAGATTTATAAATTTGGTGAAATTATTTGAAGAATAGATTGGTTAAATAAATGGATCTTATAAGTTATAAGATTTATAAATTGGAAAGTCTTTAAAAGAACGATTTTGTAAAATAATCGTTTTATAAGAAATTAACTTATAATATGAACCTTTAGTTTATAATTGAGCTATAAACTGGAATAGGTTAATAAAAGAATTTATAAAAAGGAAGTTTTTATAAATAAATAGAAATGGAATTTATAAACGTTGTTTTATAAATTCGCAAACGACTTATTTTGATAAGTTAATTGTTATAACTTAGAAATAGAGTTATATTCACGTTTTAGACAGTGAATAATCCTTTGAAATAAAATGAATAAAAGGATGAAATTTGTTAATGAAGTATATTCACGTTTTTGAATTGTGAATAACACGTTAAAGAAAATGTTTAGAATGTGATGTTTTAAATAGAATTAAAACGATCTAACGATGTTTTAAAATGTGTTGAGATTCGAAACCATAGATTTCAACATTTATTGTTGAAATAGACGTTTTCGAGAAATAAGAAGGAAATAATGGACTATAACACTGTTGTTATAGTAAATGATTTCCGAAAGGAAATGTTTTGTATAGTATTGGGATTTATATATCTATTCTAATTTCGAATCCCTATACTATTGATTTTGGGTTGTCGTAACGATGTTTTACGCAACATTCGTTTTTGGCCCAAATAAATATGTTTAAGAGAATGATTTCCTTAAAGAAGGAAATATATACTTAATTTCGATTTAAGTATATTGAATGTTTTCTAAGTGTTGAAAATAAGTAAAATCTGTGAATTACTTATTAAATAAGTATGGAAATGTTTTCCAATATAAAGTGAATAATTAGAATTTATCTTTTTGAAGATAAATTGAAATGAATAATTGAAATCATATGCATGAATATTTTGGAATATAAATTCACTATGGAATTTATATGTGAAAGTGGAATTTGTTTAAAAATAAATATTGATTTATTTTTGAAGAAATGAAATTATATACCTTATAAAGATATTTTGGAAAATAAATAATTTGGAAAATTATTTGGAATCTGGTGATGTGTGCATATCCATTGATAGTTCAATAATCGACTATCAATATTTCCCTTTGAATGGGTAATTGATGTGATTTGTTTGAATGTGAATGCTACACTTATTTTTGAATAAGCGCTCACTATTCGGGTTAACCGGGAAAGGACCATGGGGTCGTATAACCCATTCCGAATATGTGATACGTCGTTGTGAATTGCATTTTGAAGATCGGTGTTGAAGACCCGGTATTTGCGAGAGCGATAGGATGACCTGTCGATTTACTCTGCACCGAGTTGCTCCGGTATAGAGTTCTCCATATGTGATGGTGAATCCGATCAGGATTGTGAATATCCGGATTGCAAGGACTTCTTTGTAAGTGCCTTCGGTTTTGTTCGAGCCCGGAACAGACTTGTATGGATTGTATGTCTGACATTACAAGTTGAGATATAAAGCCGATTTCTTTCAAATATATTTCTGTTGGTGGCGAAGAATTTATTCTTTTAGCTTAACACCCTTCTCTGAGACGTACGAGCTCAGAGGTTATATAGTTGAAGTTATCAGCGATATATTCCCAATTTGGTAATGTGACATGCTGAGTGTTGCTGAAATGATCATTGTGTTGATTATTGTGATAGGATCGTTTATTTGATCGTCTATCTTAGTGATCATTGTGTTGATCATTTGTTGACCCAAAGCATGGCTTTTGTATAAAGTATGTTTTTGTGGACGTGACTTCGTCGAGCCTCACACCCCGGAAATGGTCAAAACAGGAAAGATGCGGCAAGGTTATGAGGGGTAGCACCCTTTAGGGTATATACATTTCCTTCTGGATAGAGGTTGTATCATGGTATGGAGCCCAGATATTTAACCTATGTGGTTACTACGAATTTATTACTTTGTGGTTGTTGGCTTTCGGGATCCCGTGAGAAAGGTCGTTTACGATCGGGGAATGGCGTGCTCGTGTCAGTAGTTACCCAGTTAGGGGTAACCCGGCCTTGTGTTGGCAGAGTTCCGGTTTGGTTCTCGGGGATGTCTTTCCAGAGGCATTCTCATGTGGCAATGGGAAGTTCCTTGGCCTGACCATTTGTTGGAAATCCAAAGAAACAATACGTGACTTGTACGGTGTTAGTTGTATAACCTGCTATGGAATGTGGCGGTAACCTGCTATTGAACATAGTTAGCTATAGTAGGCATACGATAATGGTCGTATGTTGGCTAAGATTTATATTCTACTTTCGAAATGAATTTTTCCTACACTATACACTAATAAATAATATCAAATGTCTTTTTAAATGCGTATTAAGCATGTTTGACTATCATAAGGAGAAATCTCCTCCGATTCTGCGTTTGCATGTGTGTGTGTGCGGGAGGCCTTATGGTAGTCTCATTTTTAAAAGCATTTCGAATTGAATTTAAAAATATTCCTCTATTTTGATTTTAAAGGTAAATAAACTGTTTTGAGTTCTCACACCAGTCACATGACTGACTTGGAGTTTATTGTTTTCCTTCCTAAACTCTGGGTGCCCACCAATTTCCACACGCGCAGTCAAGAGTAAGGTTTATCAGGATATTCTGGATATTCTGGAGTTGCTGGAGGCAAGCTGGATGGCATGGCGTATTACTAGTTTATATAGTATTTCTTTTTCCGCTACACTATCTGTTGTTGTTGTATGATGTTGTACACTCTGATGATATGATGTAATGAAATGTAATGTAATAACTGATATAGTTCTTTGTTTAAAGATTATTCATTTATTATTATATGTTGTTCCGCTGCGAATTGTGAGATTCTGATGTGATTCTGTTGTGTTCTGTCCGTCCTATTTTCTTCTGTTTTTCTTTTTCCTCTATTCTCTTTTCCTTCTATTTTAAAATTTTCTGTTTTCTTCTCTATCTTTTCCCTCTTCTCTATCTTCTACCTTCTTCTTTCCTTTTCTTTTCTTAAATTCTTTTTAAAACCCATAACATTTCGGGTTTTCGGCCTTCGATTTCTCGGCAGTCGATAAAGTGAGTATCGATGTTGAATTTTCGAAAGTCGAAAATTTTCGGAGCGTTACAAAATTTGAATTTTGATTGGAGTAGATTTGAATCGTAACTATGAAAGTGATCAAATTTGAAAAAATATATATTTGAAGTGAAATGATATTTTGTTTTTGAATAATAAATAAAATTGAGATGACCAAGGTGACATAATGTATATTTCTACCCTATAGATAGTTCCAGGGATCCTTAGAGGATGGTTATCCCAAACATCCTCTAAGTTAATTTTATTTCAGTTGATATTTCACTTGAGTTGGATTTATTGATATAAGAATGTTAATCTTGACTCGAGTGTTTTGTGTTTTGCTTTACGCTCGGGGCAGACTGAGTGATACAACATTGAGACTCACCTTTGGAGTTTAGAGCTTCGCTTGGAGATCCAACTATCTCTTAGCTTTCAGCACTTCCAGTTGATTCGTTAAGAGAAGTCATCTGTTGCATTGGAGACTTCACTGTATCTGGGATATTCTGATGTATTTTATTTCTAACTTTATTATATAGTAGCTTCATGAACTACTATTCATTTATTCCGCTGCGTACTATTGTACTACTCTGTATCTGTGATTCTGTGATTGATTTATTTACTCTATATGTTTTGCCAAATTTAAATTAACAATTCAGTATTTTGAATTATTCAAGTCGGACATGTATAGTATTATTGTCGATTTGAATGGTCCAAAATAGCGAGTCGTTACAGATAACCCAAATGGAAATTGAAGCAATTGTGAATAAGTGAATAGAATTCAAAATGAATGTGTAATAAAAGAAAATTGATTTAGCTGATAATCAATGAAGACAAATACGTAGGATGTACGTATATTATTCTATTCGCATAATGATTTGATCCAGATTCGAGCACAGAATTTCGAGATAGTATATCAACCCGAGTTGGAATTTTTCACTCGATTTTCGACGGCAAACCATGGAGATGGATTTTTGATTGGTTCTGGAAATTCTCTATCATAGTTATGGCTATGCGAGAAGAATGATGGTTTCAGATCATGAAACCAGATCTGAGTCTGCGCTAGGAAGTCGGGTGTACGATACTAGTTCGGAAGTGAAATTGTGTGATCGAGGGAGCGATCGAATTTGATATTGCATACGGATGATATATGTACATTACACGTGCTTAAATGAAATAGATATTGAAGATTTTGATAGGAAATGTAAAAGTGATTTTTGAAATAGAAAAGTATATTTTGAGAAATTTGTGATGTATAATAGTGGAAGTTGAATATTTATAGAAACTCATTTTATAAAAGTAAGTAATAAATTTATGATGTATAATATTTTGAGAAATTTATAGAAACTCATTTTATAAAAGTAAGTAAGTAATAAATAAATTTATAAAAGAAATCAAACTTGAATATTTGATTTGACATAAATGAAGTAAGTAAAATATACTTGTTATATATGTTAAACTCCCCTTGTTGAATCTATAACTAGAAGAAAAGATCTTTGAAAAATATTTTGTTCTAGTTAAAAGAATGAACTTATATATATATATAAATGATTTTATGAGAATGGTTTTTGGAACCTACTGATTTTGAATGGCTTTTGATTTTCGGGAAAAATTAATTTTGGGAATTTGGAAAGTCAAGTTTGAGAATTATCGATTTTGATATATCGATTTTGTGTAAAGGAGATTTATATGTGATTTATATAAAGAGTATGATTTGAAAGATACTATATGTGTATAGTATAATTTTTTTTTGAGATTGGCTCTAGGGAAAAATGCGCTCCCATTGAAATGAACTTCTAGTAGGAGATCCATAGGGTGGTTCTGCCTTGATTCCTAAGGGGGGTTCTAAATTTGATCCTGCGAGGAAGTCCAAACTAACTGAAGTTCCTGAGGATTGTGGTTGGGTAGCGAAAGTTGAGGGCGCTAATGCCTACAGAGACATTTGGTTATGCTGTGACGACGGTGTAACTTGATGTCACTATGATCTACTGCGCACCATAGCGGAAGTCGAGGGGCAGCGATTGCCTACGATCTATGTTTGATTTCACCGTGAGGGCGACATAACATCGGTAGATTGCGATCTATGAAGAAATAGTGAAAGTCGTGTGACAGTAAGTGCCTATAGGCGACATGGGGACTCGACTGATGTAGTCTGCGATCTATGTGGGAGTGGTGAAGTTTTATTTGGCAGCGAAATTCGAGGGCGCTGATGCCTACAGTTGCATGGGTTTTTGCCATAATGGCGATGTAAAACCTGGGTGTAGCTGTGATCTGTGGCGGGTTCCATGGTGTAATCAAGGGGCATGGATGCCAGTAGTTTTCTATGGTTTTGCCGAGATGGCGACGTAATCATCGGGCTAACTGCGACCATGGAGGGGGTGATGATTTCCAGAGCATTCTCAGCAAATTTTTTTTCTATATTTTCACAAAAGTTTTCTAAGTATTTTTACTGGGTGTTGAAAACGGGTTTACCAAGTACTTATAGTTTTTCAGTCCTATGCATGATCAACGCACGATCGAATTTCTACGAGAATAAGGATGGACTTGTTGAAACATCGAGTTATAAAACGTATTTTTATAAAATTATTTTGATAATATGTAAAGTATTTTAAAAATTTAGAATAATTTAACTGATAATTAACAGTACAATTAAAATTCTTCCTTGATCCTTTTCGAGGACGAAAGTTCTAAAAGGGGGAGGAATGTGATAACCTGAATTTTTGAACATCTGTTAATTGGTAATTAACTGATTTTAATTATTAAAAATATCTATTATAAATGTAAATTGGTTTAAAAGTATAATAAATGTTGAATTTTAAAATCTCTGGAGATGATAAATCTTATAGTAAATAAATAGATAATATATTTCACCATTTAAAAGATATCCATAATCATATACACAAGTTATATGATATAAGTATATAAATGTGCATGTATGTATTTATGCCCATATGAGACAAAATATGTTTTCTAATTATTATTGTTTATGTATATATGTAGATTGTAAATGAAATTATCGTTTGAAATTCCAAATAAGTATCTTGGAAATAAATTAGATTTAAAAACTCTACATTCTTTAAACTAGTGTATGTACATAGTTATTAATTAAAAATATAAATAGCTTATGCTAAAATAAGAATACATAAATAGGTTTATATTATTTATTTTGAAACTATATCAAATAAGTAAAAAGAAAATGTATTAATAAAAATATAAAATATAATATAAAAACAAAAATAAATATAAATACATGCAATAGGCAAATGTAAGATAAGTATGACAAGCAAAAGACAAGTGGATTTGTTTCTTTTAATGGAGAAAAATATAAATAAAGGGAAAAGTATAAAATATAAAAAGAAGTTTTTCCAGTGTATCAGTTTTAAAATTTAAAGCAGATCAAAGAAAAGAAAGGAGAAGATGAGGAGTAGCTCGGGTTTTGCTCAAGAATTTGGAGATGGGCTTGGGTGTGGTTTTTGTTAGTTAACCAGGTTTTAAATTAAACAAAAAGCATGAACAAGTTTTTAAAGCAAATGAAAGTAAAAGAAAATGTTAACAAAGTTTTGAAGCATAAGAAAATGTACAAAGTTTCAAAGCTAAAACTAAACAAGTTTCTAAAGTAATTATTGAACAAGTTTCAAGGAAAAAGTACTTATCAGGTTTTTCAAGCAAGTTCAAGGATTAAAATTTTAAATTAAATGTTTTAAAATAAATTGTTTTGGTATTGAATAATTAAATATTAGGATAGTTAATTAATTAAATCTCTAATTGTTTTCAAAATAAAAAGAGGTGATTAATAAGTTATTTTATGGAATAAATGTTTGGCTATAGCCAGATAAGAACTCTTTTGATATACGAGTTATCCTGGTTTTCAAAGAAGTTTTATAACTTAGTATTTCATTATATGGGTTTACCCACGCTGGTTCCCAGCCTTCTTGGGAGTTACTTTAATGTAATGCTCGGGTCCGACCAAGTATTACAGATTTTTAGGTTGAAATGTTCTGGAGCTTAAGGGGCGAGCTGGATGGCCGGGACGTATAGAGTATATTCCACTATGTATTTGAGATTGTATTGATAGTAGTCAAGGACAAGTTGTTACAACTGTCTAGTTTTGATGAACTCTAATATATTGTATGTAAATTGGTAGTTACAGCTTTCTTTGTGTAAATGCTATTATTTGATATTATATTTTTATCCGCTACGAATGTGAGATTCTGTGCTACTGTTTTCTGTTTCGTTTTCTACCTCTTTTCTTGTTTACCCTAATAATCTCTGATTTTCGGCATTCAATTGCAAGGCACTTCTACAATTAACGTACTAGTATCGAATTTTTGAGGTCAAAAATTTCGGTTCGTTACAGTAGAAAACTTTAACTTTCAAATATAAAAGAATCAATGAATTTCAACATAGAAATAAAAAGATATAATCATGTAAACTAGCAACCAAAACAGATTATCACAGAAACTAAACAACTACAGAAAACAATTTTACAGAGGCTATAGTTTGCATGATTTTTGGATTTTGAAGCTTTGCTTCAGCTAGAAGTTGTGAGTAACTAACTCACCTTGCGATTTCTGAAAGCAAACATGGATTTATAGCTAAAAGGTGAGAGCTTGGAGCAAGATTTTGCTTCAAATACCTGTAAAAGAGCAAAACAGAAACATGCTGACCAAACAAGAGAGATTACAGACAATACAATATCACAAGATAGAATTTTGATGAAATGATTTAGTTTTGGAAGTGATTACGTGTAGAAATCTCTTTAATTAGATTGAAAACAACAATTTGTTGGAGAAATTTGAGATTAAAAGTCTTAGGTTAGAAAATAAATAAAGTTTCCTCTTTTTTTCACTGGAGAAGAAAGTACATGTATAAGAAGAAGCTTTTCTCACTTTTCTTAGTTCAGGTCGATGATAATGGGCTTGGACCCAAAATAATAGATTTAATTAGCCAAAGTAAACTTATTTTTTCACTAAAACAGAAATATACTTATGTAATTAAACAAACAACATATTTACATAAGTTTCTTCACAAATAAATTACAGAAACATATTTCTATGTTTAATAAAATATTTCACGATTAGTAAAAAGGTAATTTTGTTACAAAAATATTTTTATTATTAAAAACTCTCATTTTTAAATAAATGCACAATTTATACCAATATTTACATAAAACATACATTTTAACTCCAAAAATTACACAAAAATAATTTTTTGTGTAATAAAATATAACAAACCATTTTTCATCAATTTTTATAACCAAAACTTATTTTTAGATAAAATTTCACCTTTTTATTTAAAATAAACACATTTTAAAATCAAATACTTCCTTTAAAAATTATTAAAAGAAGCATTTAGCAATAATTACAAGAATTATTGCATTTTCTCTAAACAAAATCATATTTCATTCATTTTTCTAACAAACAACCAACATAAAGTTTTAAAAAATTTATTTTCACATTTTATTTCCAAAATCCATTGTTTATTCCAAATAAACAATTTAAATCTCCAACTCATTTTTAACTCACAATATTAAATTATAACCACCGTTATAATTTAATATTTACAGGTAATCACCAAAACTAGGGTAGTTACAGTTCTGGTTGTGTCAAAATGGATTGGTTTGATTTTGTAGAGTTTGGCTCTTGTTCACAATTTTTAGTCCAGTATTTGTCGAATTGTGGTTCAACGAACGAAGTTTGGCGAATTTACATTTTGAACCATTTGAACATTAGAATTGAAATGGAATGTAAGGTCATGTTGTTTGGTGACATTCGATTGATGTAAAGAATAAATCGTGATTGAAATTGACGATAATTATTAATTAATAATTTAGTATTAATAGTTAGTGAAATTTTAATAATTTAAATTTACTAGTTAATAATCTGTAATCTATAATTCATATTTCGTAACTAAAACTAATATTCAATGATTATCAATTAGCGACCATTAGTTAATATTTTAATTTGAATAATTAATGGATTACATTAATATTTAATTGTTGATTGATAATTGATTTTCATCTACATCAGAATATGAACTAAAAGACTATTAGTTGCTGAGTTTTAACAAAGAGTGCTTTTATGTGTAATTGTAATAAATAACGAGTAAAGTGTGATAAAGGGAATACATACTTGATTTGATTGATCTTTAAGTATGAGGATTTGATGTTTCTATTAGTTTTAAATGGAGTTTTGTAAACAACTACATGTATTACTATAACAAAATTCTCACCCTCTTTCCTATATAAGGTAGAAAGTTATTTACATGCAGTTTGAGTTTGGATTACGTATAATGTGACAATTGACTTAGTGTTAACATAGTGAGCATTGAAGGGCCTCCAACTGTTATATTTAGAAAATATTCCTTTGTTGGGGCATAGAATTTGCATTCCATGGATGGACCTTTTGTGAGGCGGAATATAAATAGATCACAACCGTTCTAAGGTCAATGAATATTCTTAAGGAAAATTATGCTTTAAACATGTAAGTGATGTTACTAATAAGAAAGTAAATGCAATTTTGAGGGTTAGGTGTCCATTGAGAGCATTTTTTGTTGCAAGGTTAGAATGGATTAGTTAGGGATCTGTAGCTTTGAGGTTATTTGAATGGCGTGTTTGTTTCTAGTTCGATCATATGATACCTTATGTAATCAATAGATCTATTAATGAGATAAGTTTAGTCCGTGTAGTTCAAATTCTAAACACGGACCAGATTACTATAATCATAACCCAAGCTTGGTCTGTGTCTGTTTAGTATTTCGAACTCATAACTAGATCACGAAATGAGCTTGTCCTAAACATGTAACACTGTTATTGTACATATACTACCAGAGGGATTTTACTACCCAAAAGTGCATAAATGTAAAGCTAAACCTATTACCGTAGCCCCTAATCCATTCAGCTAACACTAACTAGTTCATATAAGTCCTATGTCGATACAAAATAGTAGAATAAATATTTTAGGAAATGTATCAGAAACAACATGAGACGGTATTGATACATCCCTATTAATTATAGTTTATGGAAAAAATTAATATGCACAATTGTGCCTATACTTGAGAATGACTGACATATGTAGATATACGGTTCACTAGACCAATATATACACTAGTTACATTATAGATCGTATTTACATACATACATAAGTCTAAGATAGTGGTTAGACTGATAAGTTATCAGACAATATTATCTCCTAGTACTCCTACAAAAGTTCCTAGAATGCATCGAATTAAAACATGCACTTTTAACCACTAATTTAAGCACCCAAAAGTTATAATAAAATAGTAAATAACCGAGGGTATATATTCTAACGCGAAATAAATAGTCTCCAAAACATATTAGTAAACATAGTAGTACTATCAGTTGAGTTTTCACATCACAACTACAAGCTATTCACTAAATTCTCCACTCAAGACTTATGCATAAAAGGTACATATGAATATGAGTATGACATAACTCATACACATACTCTTCTACTTCAACCATAATTGTTATGCACATGATGTATGTATATATAATACAAGTATGCAAATAAACATAATAATCGGTATTGTAATTGTTGTAGTCGATCCTAGTCACTTTATAGGAGTTTATGTTGTTAGTGCCTACATTTAAGGATTTTGACCAACTATATAAATTAAGTTACTTCCATGTTACTAAGTATTCCCATATTTGCTGAATTATTGGATAGGTTCCACAACGACTTAGAGTGAAATAACCCGCCATCAATATGCACCAATTCATGCATAAAATGACGCGGACATCGCTGGTCTAGCAGAGGCAAAACATCTTGAGGTAAAATATATAAAATAGATCACAGAGCTATCTACAATATTTTACGTATTCTAAAACTCACACCGAAAGGAACAAAATATCAGTAATCAAGAATACAACCTTGGACAAATAAAACAATGTAATATCAAATAAATTTCAACTGCAACACCTCTTTAGATGGTACAAAAGCAGTATAATGTATAGGAATAAATGAAATACAATAGTACATAGACAAATAATAGATAAATCTGTGGGTCTCCATCATACCATCGCTCCTTTAAGTCACTACCATTCACCTCTATGGACCTATGTGTAACAATCCGCATATTTATCAATTTTATATTTAAATTGTAACGACCCGTTAAAATTCGATGATATTAAATGAGTTAATTTAATATGATTTCTAATCTAATATAGAATGAAATAAAAGTCTTAAGATTTTATTTGAGTAAATGTAGGATTTAGACAAGTAATTGTAATGAATGTTATCGATAATAAAATGGTAATAAATTGATTTGCCTAGGTGATTATATATTGATAAGCTATAACTAAACAGGAAGTTTGGTAGTAAATAGGAAATAAGAAGACAAAGGCAACTAGTAAATTTATAAATGAATCCTAATAATAAGTAGTAATTAATACATATATAGTGGGAATTTGTGATAATTACCAAATTTTAACCATTCATATAATTTATTTAATTAAATCTAAATCTATGGCAACATTGTTGTTAATGATGTTAGTATTAGTTAATAAATTTAATTCCAATACAATACCCATAAATGAATGGAATAGAATGAATGTAAAAAAAAAGGGTATACTAGGTTGTTTATCAAATAGAAGGATAGAAAGTAAATATCGGATTTGATTGATGAATAAATATACATTGAATAGTAATTTAATGTAAAGTAATAGCAATTGTATAGAAATCAATCAATAAAATGTATATAGATCGTAGAGTTATAATAATAAATAAAAATTTGATGACATTTATATAAGGTAATGAATTGCAGATTTGGGTTTATAATAAAGAGTGAATGGAAATTTTGATTTGTTATAAATTGAATGGAATTCAAATTCTATTAGGAAAGGTAGATGGATATTGGTAATAAAATTTTAACGGACTTGAATAGTGAATTCATTTAAGTAACATATAATAAATAATGAATGAAAACCAATACTCCGTAAATATCTTTATAATACGATGATTTGGGAGTAAAAGAAATGGAAAATAAAGTTTATTTAATATATTCGAATTTAGTTTATGGTAAAAAGGTCAATTGCAATCAAATGAGTAATAGGGGAATCAAGCTTTATTTATCAAATTGGATTTTAGATATGGAAATTTGGATTTATTGCAATAAATTAAAAATAAATGTAAATTTTACGTTAATTTAAAACTTGAGTTGAAACGGGAAATATTGGTACAATAAATTTTAAATCCTGATGGTAAAACCCTTCTATTTAGAATTTGAATGGGATAGTAATTAATTTATTTAGCTAAAATGGAATTTTGAGGATTTTATTTATAATTTTGTGAATTAAGATTAACATTTGACTTGATAAATTTATTTTCTTTATACTGACATTTAGATTGGCTATAAACATTGTAAGCGTTTGAGTAGTAAAGATGATGAAATTTCCAATTTTAGAAAATAAATTATGAAATTTGGATTTAAGCAATTAATTAATTAATATAAAAATAGCCACTTTAACCATGGACTCAGATTTCGATGAAACCAGTTTCATCGGATCCGTATCGGTGAATTATGATAGGATTTCAAATTTCGTATCGATCGGACCTGTCGTTTGATCGTACGGACGCGAAACGCCTTGAAATCGATTTAATTAAAATCAATTTGAAATCAATTTGGAAAATTTGTTTTCAGCATAACTTCTTCATACGATCAAATTTGGACGTGAAACTTTTTCCATCGCGTTCAGAATATTTTAAAATACCTATTTGGATATATGGGTTTAATAAATTTCGTTCCGGGGTCAGAACGGGCTTTTTGGGCCAACTACAGTTCAGCACGTTCGTATTTCGTGCCCACCTAGCCTACTACCATTTGTCTATATATGTTGTGATAAACCCTAGCCTCCATCTCCTATCATTTGTATGTACGTTCATTTTCTTCATCTCTTCCTCTTCCTCAATGGTTGCAAAACCTAGATCTATCTACAGTTCAAATCTAAGCTAAAATTTCAAACACCTCAGAAAATTCTAGAAAAAATATATGTCGAAGATATCAACGATACGAATCAGCGTCTGCTGTCTGTTTTTCGAGATTGCGCTTCGTTTTGCGGAAAATCTTGGTCAAAGCTGTTAATTTTCGAAACCCATATGGCGATTTGGGCGTTTTCGATTTGGGCAGCAATCGGGAAATCCCTTTCTGGGTTTTGTTAGGCTGGGCTTCAGGAGTTGGTAGGTGGTGGTCGTTGGACCTATCTCAACCGGAGGTGACCGGAATCACTAAATTAGGGTTTCGGCATGCTCAATAGGGGGCGGCGGCTGGTGGAGCTGCTGGCGTTCGGGCCGATGGTGGTGGAAGAGGGGACGCAGGCGAGTTCATGGGTGGCGGAGGCTTGGGCAATTGACGCCCGAGGTGGAGGCGGCGTGCGGTCAAAATTAGGGCTGACCGTGATGAACGCGTGCGTGTGTTTTGGGTTCAGCTGGGATGATGACGTGGCGTGGAAAGGTGATTTTGTTTTTTTGATTTTGATTTTTTTGATTTGATTTTCAGCTCGAAATTTCGCTATAACTTTAACATACGGACTCCAATTCAAGCGAGATTTTTTTTGTTAGGATCGTAATTAAATTCCGGACCTGATGACGCTGGTTTGGATGAATTTGAAGACTGTCAAATTTTTGGGTTTAAATTGAATTTGAATTCAATTTAAATTCAAAAGGTGAGTGTTTTAACCCACTCACAACTACTAAAAGTTTTTATGTTTGTTAAATTTATATTAGATATGAGTAGAAATTTATTTATGACTGTTTGGCGTGTTTTATTTCTCATATCTATTAAATCGCATTTATTTAATTTAACTGTTAATTTATTTTATTTATTGCATATTAATTGACAGTTAGAATTTATTTATTTGCATATAAACTGCTAGTTAAACAGTTATAAAATTTATTACTGAATATAAACTGTTAGTTTAATAGTTGTTAAATTTATTTGAATATAACTGCCAGTTATTACCTGTTATATATTATCAGATATATATTGATATTTATTTATTATTGGATGATGGTTGTATGATGGATGATGTTGATGAATGGATGTTTTATTTTATATCATTAAACTGCAAGTCATCATGCATTTTCATTTCATTCGGGATTGCGGTTTGAAATGATATACAACCGCATTTTTATTTTAAATTGCGGATTGAAATGATAAATATCCGTATCACTTGACCATAGGATAGAAAATTTTATACAGGCACCGTGGTCTATATATAAAATATTTTTTAAGTGATTTCTATGGTTTGGATGGGATACGGTTTATAAAATTTTTAACTTTGATATTTATAAATATTATTCTTCTATATATATACATATGAAGTTAGAAATCTTGAATTTATGCTGTGTATAAATCTCTTAAATAAAAATGGAAAAATTGAGAAAATGGAGTTTGATAATTTATATTATATGTTAAATGTTTAAGTTTGGAAATTTTAAGATATGATATTTATAACTGGATTTTTCCAAGATAAATTTAAATGAATATTCTAGTATAATTAAATTGAAGAAAATATTGAATTTCTAGAAATTAGAGATGTATTTATGGATTTTTATGTGAATATTCAAGACTAAATAATAGAACATTTGATTTGTTGAAAGAATAAATTTCCAACTTTAGTTTTGAAATATTAATACACCAAATGGATATATATATATATATATATATATATATAGAAATTGAAGTGGTTTTGAAACTTGAAAGTGATATTTAAATTATGGTTTAGACTTTAAATAAGGAAATATATTTGTAAAGCCATGGAAATTATTTTTCTTTAAAAAGTAACCTTAAAGTTAAACCATTTATTTTATATACCGTTGAATATCCAAACCATTCAAGTTTTAGAAGTTATGGTTTTAAAATATATGAATTTCGAAATATTATGCTTTGAAAGTATAAGCCAAATATTTGGTTTCCAGATACTATAAATTTTAAAGCAGTATGATTTTGGAAAAGAACTATATTTGGATAAACTGATATCATATTGTTTTGGGTTTTAAGATGATATCGTATTCATAGTTTTGAAATGGAAATTTTTATTCTGGTTTTAAAGTATAAATTATTTTAAATGACCGCGGTGTTATAATAACGATTGGTTGGCAAAGAGACCGGGATCGGATATGGACATACTCTCTGTCGATACCGAAAACCACTTTGACTAACCGTGTACGCGGTGGAGATTCCAGAATGAAGTAGGTTGGTGGCGGCGTTTCCTATAAGGTAAATACGTGGACCCGACTCCCGTGAGTTGGCATAAGGTGGCTAAAACAGGAGCGATTCTCGGGACAATGAGGTCATTCCTCTGATCGGACACTCCTCTTCGATATTATACTTTGACTTTGGATTGATTCAGTGGCCACTTTTATTTTTGATTTTGGGGAAGTTTGTTCGAGGTGGGTGGCAGATGTGCGCTGCGCGTTTCCATCAGCCCGGATAGCAATTGGTATATCTACCCTGGCATTGCCTAGTTGTGACGTGTCACCTACCCTATCGCGCCTTGTACGAGTTTGGATTTCTCCCGTAGCCCGTGTGGTATCCTCTGGTGACTTCCCGATCAGGAGGGACTATGATATTGGATGGACTACTGGGACTATTACGTGTTAAGGTGGAAAATGTAAAGCCTTAATGCTATTTAAAAGTAAGTTTATTTTACAATTAGACACTATTATAATAGCGCAATATACTACATAGTAAATAGTTTAACGGATCCTTAGGAGATGTAAATCCCGAGCATCTCTTGAGTTACTGCACTCATATTTAATTCTGTTGATTTAACTCACATAAGATCTTTTAGTTCTGACTCGAGTGTTTTTGTCTTTTCAAATTCGCTCGGGTCAGTCCGAGCGTTTCAGGATTTGAAGTTTTAGCTCTGGAGGACGAAGACTTGTAGTATTATTATCTACTATTTTATTTCCACTACACCGTATTCCGCTGCATTGATATTATTGGTATGTAAACTCTGATATTTAAATGTATAAAGAAGAATCGAATGTTTTGTAAACAGTTTTATAAACTGTATATTTTATTATTATATTTTATCCTTCCGCTGTGAGATTCTATTTTGTTTTATTTCTTCTCTGTTTTCTTATTTACCCCATAACAATCCGCCCTTCCGTATGGTTTGAATCGGCACTTGTGTCTGTTCAAATCGTGCGAAAAGGCGGGATGTTACAGTTGGTATCAGAGCTTTGGTTTAGCGATAAACCTTAGCTTTGTGGGGTTTGACTCTTTGTTAATAGGGTAGTAATACCCTATGGGAGTCGCTGAGTGTACATATATGAGAGAGCGTATTTGTTAGTGTTATAAAAAGATTTCGATATTGTGTTAATCTGTTCCGTTTTGTATTTATAAATTCTGATTGGTGCATGGGACGCTATGACATCAATAGGGATTTCTAAACACTTAATAGGACAGACCGACATAATATTTGTTTTAATATAGGTGCATGAAATAATTTTGCCTATTATATTTTCTATATATAAAAATATTTTATGAAGATATATATATTTGGTTGCTATAGATTGGGTGTTAGGTAATAAAAATATTTATAATAATTGAAGCTAAGTTGAAATTATAATAAATCAAATTGGAGATTTTAGAAATTAAGTCCGGGATTTTGAAAATCTGTTTTCAAAGGATTTATGAAATATAATGATTTGGTTTATAAGTATTTTCTTATATAAATATTTAGTATAATTCGGAAGAATAGTTTTAAAGAAAATTTTAGAGAAAATAAATTTTGCACTTTCCTCTCTGTCGTTGGAAAATAATTTCGGTGATGGCGGCCGCATCATCGACTTTCATTTTCGAGTTTCAAAGGGGAAAGGCCACTGTAGTAAATTCTACTGCAGATTTATTTTGGAATTATCTAAAATTTTAATTGTGTTAAATATAATTGAGATATAAAAGTTGTAAGAAATTATTTATCTATTATTTTTTTTAAAAAAAATATTTGAAATTTGACCCGGTATTTAACTCTTAAATTTCCATTAATTAATTGTTTAAATTATTTTAGTGAAATAAAAGAATTGAAACCTCTAATTTAGGTAAGAGAATTAATGCAAAGTTATAAAGGGAAATTTGAAAATTTTTAACATATGAAAAAGAGTAATATTGATTAACATTAAATTTAATTTAAAAGATGAGATAAAACTTGTATAGGTTCTTTTGCATTTTCTTTAACATAAATAACTTACCAAATATAAAAAGTTGAAATGTTAGAAAAGAGATTGGAATAGAATATTATACAAGTATAAATTTGGAAATAATGAAGTATTCAATGAATTTCTATGATAAATAAGAATTTAAATGGTATAAACTTAAGTTATAATTGAAATTTTTCCATAATTAAAGGTAAGTATTATAAACAGGTGATTTTAAACTTAAGAAAATAAAATGAAATTCTTTAATAAATAAGGATTGATGTGTAGGGTTATTAACTTAAGTATGATTTAAATGCTACTAGTTTAATATAAATAAATGACTGTAAACCCTAGGTAATAAATTAATAAAATCCTTTATTTATAAGAATGGAGGTTATAAGGTTAAGAATTTAAGTATAGTAAAAAGGGGTTACTATAATTAAGTATAATATAAATGTAGGCATTTGATAATGATTGAAATTTAGAAGTGCATTAAATATAATAATACGAATAAAAGAAACTTACATGACCTATGAATAATTGTAGGTAATAAGTAGAAATGAAAGAAACAACCACTGATGAGTAAATAAAATTAAAGGTTGTTAGAAATAAATGTAAATTATAAAAGGGTTGAAGTTATTCTAAATAAAATTTAAAGAAATAAATGAAAATAAAAGATAAACTGTTATATGAATGAAAAGATCAAACAGCTAATGTATGAAATTTTTTTATAATGAATTAATTGATTTGTTGGTTGAATTGTTATTGTTTGATTTATGGTTGGTCGAGTAAGGAAATTTGAAGTAGTTGGATGAATAAATAATCTATTCTATCTAATCTAAGACTGTTGAGTAAATGACGCACTGGATAGTTATTTTTCATTCCAGACCATTTCAAGCTTTGAACCCGAGCAACTATTTGTTTGTTGATTATATGGTTGTTTATATTTGTTGGGTATGCTGTTTGTTGAAATGGATGGTTGTTGGATTGATTTGATTGTTAGTGATTGAAACCACTTAGAGATTATTGGAAAATGTTATCCAAACTTTATTTATTTAAGTACATAAAGATATAATGATGATAAAACGGGTATATTCCATTTAAGTAAATAAATTTAGTAAATTATTGTTTATAAATTAAATATTTTGGATAAGATGTATTGTATTTAAATTTCTTCTTTTCCCTTCTTTTCCTTTTCGGGGATGAAAAGTTTTGAGTGGGGGAGAGTGTAACGACCCGTTAAGATTCGATGATATTAAATGAGTTAATTTAATATGATTTCTAATCTAATTTAGAATGAAATAAAAGTATTAAGATTTTATTTGAGTAAATGTAGGATTTAGATAAGTAATTGTAATGAATGTTGTCGATAATAAAATGGTAATAAATTGATTTGCCTAGGTGATTATATATTGATAAGCTATAACTAAACAGGAAGTTTGGTAGTAAATAGGAAATAAGAAGACAAAGGCAACTAGTAAATTTATAAATGAATCCTAATAATAAGTAGTAATTAATACATATATAGTGGGCATTTGTGACAATTACCAAATTTTAACCATTCATATAATTTATTTAATTAAATCTAAATCTATGGCAACATTGTTGTTAGTGATGTTAGTATTAGTTAATAAATTTAATTCCAATACAATGTAACGACCCGCCGCCCTGACCGCCTCTAGTTGGTAATTAAACCAACTAGAAACGTTCAAAATGACGGATTGTTAGTCAGTTTATAGAGTTTAAACAGAATCAGCCACAGAATCACAGAATAATCATAATATTATTAATAAATGAATTTTTCTTACATACATATATCAGAGTTTGTACAATGCATTAAATTTTATATAGCGGAATATATCTTTTATTATTGAGTACAAGAAATTTTTTCCAGAAAAAACTTTAGTGGAGTGCTTTCCCCTCTCTCTCTAACTTCGCGGCCTGAAAATCTTCAAGCTGTAAAAATACTCGGTCTGACCCGAGTATTATATTCAAAAGAAAATAATACACAAGTCAGTCTAATTCAAACTCAGTTATTAGTGCATAGAAGCAATAATAATCAAACAACAATTAGACGACAGTCAAATATAAATTTACCTATCCGATCCTTAAACAAGAAATCGGATAACGGTAAATATAACACTTAACAGTGTTAAACATCAAATCAGTAGATTCAGATTATCAATGAGATATATGAAGGGATTATTGATGAAGATAATTTAGAAAACAATCAAAATTTGCCTAAACGGCAATTAACAACAAAATCATCAAAATCGGTTCAAAATATATTGAATTGGCAACATAAAATAATTTTCATCAAAAAGAAAACATCAATTTAAACATTAAATTTGGTAGGGCTGCACTACACACACTCGCGTACGGCCTCGCCACATTTAAAATGTCAACTCCATGGCTGCAGTTCACGCTTGCGTGCACTGCCTCGCCACTACCGTAATGAAATATGCAAAAGATCATAAATCAAAACAAAATAGGATATCAATAAAAATCAATATCGTGTGGCTGCAGTTCACGCTTGCGTGCACTGCCTTGCCACTATCGTGATGACGTACTCAAAAGTCAACGAACCAAAATCAATGAAGGTTCAAATATCGATTCAAAATGTCGATACTGCATGGCTGCAGTGCACGCACGCGTGCGCTGCCTCGCCACAACAACTTGTGAAATAAAACAAGTTTCCAAACAACTTATTACTGCACATTTCAACAAGTGCAAATTTTCATAAAAATGAACTGCAGGTCAAATACCTATAAAATCAAGGCGGTGTGGCTGCAGTTCACACGTACATACATATGCACTGCCTCGCCAACTCGATCGCACAAGGTCAAATCAAAATCAGATTCAACGCAAGTACAAACGGCCTCGACCAAAATTCAAAATATCACTGCAACAAAGAAACAATTGCATAACGACACTGCAGTTGAAACAATCAAATAGCCAAAAACTAGCCAGCCAAGCAACGACAACTCAAGTGCCGAGCTCGACTAGACAGCACATGCAAAATGCATGACAAAGCATGCTACAGCTCTTACAACATGGATGGACAAGAAAAATGCATAACTGTATGCAACTGTAAAGGGGGTCTAGTAAATGCAACAGACAAGGGATAATTCAAAAACTACACAATATTAAAGTGCTGCAAGAGGCAGTGGATAATATGGCGAAGCATCAACACATTCCAGTGAAACAAGTAATGTACACATGAATGCTATGGTCTCAACTTAACTGCAGCACCAAAGTGCAAAGTCTCAAGTGTCCAAGAGCACCAGAACCAAATACACGTTCAAATGCACAAGTCAACAAAGCAAATGATACCAGTGAGTGAATAAAAAAAAAATATCGCAACTTTGTACAATGCATGCATGAATATG
Source organism: Allium cepa (assembly GCA_030765085.1). NCBI lineage: Eukaryota > Viridiplantae > Streptophyta > Magnoliopsida > Asparagales > Amaryllidaceae > Allium > Allium cepa. Next base: position 283,520,567 of record CM060934.1, on the reverse strand, counting down.
TACTAGGCAACGATGTACACCTGATGCTTCCTGAGCAACAATAAAGATTGCAATTGAGTGAAATTTTATAACTTTACACTATCTGTACAACATATATGCAAGTTTAATATATGAATGCAAAGACAAGTTTACTTTTCCAAAAGAAAAAAGGGTGTCAGGCATTATTTTATGGTAAAGAATAGTATGCCATACACAGGAGATAAACACATATATATATGAAACAGTGTGACACACAGTCACATATATACATACATAAATGCATGTATATATATGCATATAAGCAATGCCACAGAGAGGATGGAACTGCAGTGATACAAGTATGCAACAACAAGATAACCAGTTCAACATGCACAACTAAATGAAACAGGTCAAGCATATATGGATATGCAGTGACAAAGTGACTGCTACAAGCATCAGCAGGTACAAGATGCCTAACCAATGAATATCAATGCAAACCAGCAATTAAGCACATGTATGCAGATCAGTGTCGACAATAGAGCATTCAGATTTTTTTTTTTTTACATGATGACAACAAACAAGCGCATATGCAAGATAAGTTTCAACATGTTCAAAGTAGTGCATCATATATATACATACCTATGCAACAGTGCAGACTCAAAGAAATTCAAAAACAGTGAAGCAATAGTGTGAACATCATTCTATAAAAATGAAGAAATTCAAAGTCATGGGTCATGAACAAAGTCAAGGGTATTTCAAAATTTAAAAGTCAAGTTTATCATAAATTTAAAGGCCAAAGTATAGTTTTATAGCAGCAGTAAAATCGAACAAGGACAGAAGTACCACCAGAGGCAGTGGACAATATAGTCAAAATCGAACCAAATCAACACCATGTTCAAAGAATAGGCTGAACGAGTCAGAGACGAGATTGTCAAGAATCGAACAGCTCAAACTCGCGTGTATCAAGTATCAGGTTATACAAAATTGGAAAAAATTAAAGAAATCATCACAGTAAAATCATCTCAAGCCTAAAAAAAAATCAAATGGCCGAAGCCCATTATAAACAAAATCATCAAAAATTCAAAGCACTGATAGCCCAGAATAAAGCAACGAAATTCACGAATTAGAACAAGCTAGGAAACACTAGAAGCTCGAATTAGATGTGAGTATAGAATATTACTCACCTTGCTTCGAATTGAGGAGCACGCGAGCGAGCGAATTTGAAGCTGAAGCAACGCAATCGAACGAAAGCCCCAATTGTTGAAGGTCGGCCACTTCGATTCCTACACAAGCCCTAGCTTGTGCGAACGAGAATTAAGGAACACGGCCGCCGTTTTTTTTTCTTCGTATGAAATGAAATTGGGGAAAAAGGGGGTATCGGATATAAAAGAGAAAGGGAACGTGTATTAGCGTGGGTTACGGCATGATGAAAGGCGTGTAAAGCGGCGTGTTTGTAGCTGATGATAGTAAGGCCGTGTATACTTATTTTATATTTATTTATTTTATGTTTATTTTTATATTGTATATTTTTTTTCTTATTTTAAATCCAATTGTTTTGTATAAATTTTCTTTACTTTGTTTTTGTTTTGTTTATTTTCTTTGCTTTGCAAAAACGATGTTGTTAAAATTTCCACTAGTTGTATTTATTTATTTCGTTATTGACAAAAATTTTATTCTATTTTATTTTACTTAAAGAAAAATGTTATTTATAACTAAACATCGATTTATAAATTTACATAAATAATAATTCTCAAATCCAAATTATTATTCCTAGTCATTTGTTCAAATTTTAAATACCAATTCAATATTCAATTTCAAAGCTAAATTCAAATTCTATTCAACTTTTCACTAGATTAAATTCTAAAATTTAATCGCCAATTTATGCTGATAATTTGAAATTCACGTCAAATCATCATTTAAATATTTAAAATAAATTAAATATTCACAAATTAAATTGTTCAAAATTCAGGACCGTTACAATCTCCCCTACTTAAACGAATTTCGTCCCGAAATCTAAAATCTCACCGATATTTATACCCTACACAATTTTACCAAGTTTCAAACTCGCAAATAAATATAGGATTCATTCCATTTATTTTATTTCACTAGTTTTGTTCATCAATTTTAATAATCAAGACACAAAAGTCTTTTACCAAATTTTTGACTTACAAAACTCAGATTTTTAAACTTGAAATCTTTCATGCTAAATATTTGCATATTACATCTTTTCCAATGCTGTGTGCTTTCAAGATATTTTAAAAATCTTCTTCCTTAATTCATTAGGTTAAAATTATGTAATTCTAATTTCAGATTATTGATTTTCTATTCAAAGTTTGAAAATACTTGATAACTCGAAGTTTAACAAGTCCATCGTCGTTCTCACGGACTTTAGGCATACGCTGGCCAGGCGCAAGACTAAAAATCTCCAAGTACTAAACATACTTGCTTCAACTCCCAGTGAAAATACTTTTTAAAAATTCTTTTAAAAATGGATATGGAAAGGACATTCCCCCATGGATCACAGTTTACCCGGCGGTTACGCTACTATCCCAGTAGAATCGCTTGTAACCTTAGATTTCTCATCTCTCTTGAATTTCGCCATGGTTGTCGCCTTAGATCGCGGTCCACACAGCGGTTACGCTACTATCCCAGTAGAATCGCTCGTGGCCGTAGGCATCACGCCCCTCAAATTACGCTTCGCTTTCTAGATCGCAGTTTACACGGCGGTTGCGCCATTATCCCAGTGGAATCACTTGTAACTGTAGGCATCACGCCCCACGAATTACGCCAGCATCAATTCACCTAATCCCAAACACGATGATCCATCGTGGGGGATCCCAGTCAGTCCCAATGGACATTCCACTAATGGAAATTTTACGTAGCTACGATTTCCAATGGACACTCCACCGAGTTCCAATCACCTTCACAAATAATAAATGGAAGGTACATTTCCATATCCTCAGTTTTTAGAAAACATATGTCATATACATATAGTACTTCATTTCACATTTCGTACATATCATACCTATGTAAACCTACACAGGACTTTTCATAATAATGACTTTCCAAACTGATGGTTTTCGATTTATTATATTCACATATATAAGTTACGAAAACTCAATTCACATTCATAACAAATAGAGGATTCCAAATTTTCCATCACGTTTAAAATTTTCCTCTAAATCGATTTGAAAATTTAAGGTTATCTCAAACCTAATTCACATTCATAATCCAATTTATTATCGACTTCACATTCGATTTGGATTTCACGTTACATCGTCAATTCTCAACACATAATTGATGTCTATCGATATATAACCTCTAAGCTCGTACGTCTCAGAGAAGGGTGTTAAGCTAAAAGAATAAATTCTCCTCCACCAACAGATATATATTTAATAGAGATCAATTGCTATGTCATCAATTCACAATGCTAGACATACAATCCAAATCGACTATCCAAAATTCAAAACTCAACTTATATTGTTTTTGGTGTCAAAGTTAAACTCAATTTAACTCAAGATTCAATCTTCTTGGAAAATATTCCAAGTTGAACTAATTGTTCAAATTTCCCAAAATAATATCTTTACAAGATATATAATTTTCCAACTTAACCATTTGAAACAAATTTCAAATATTCATTTTTCAATTTATCTTTAAAAGATAAAATTTCAAACCTTTCATTTCATATTGGAAAACATTTCCATACTTATTTAATAATAAGTAATTCACAAGTTCATTTATTTTCAACTCTCGGAAAATATTCAATATACTTGAATCAAAATTAAGTATATATTCCATTCTTTAAGGAAATCATTCTTTTAAACTCATTTATTTGAGTCAAAACGAATGTTGCGTAAAACATCGTTACGACAACTCAAAATCACTAGTATATGGATTCGGATTTAAAATAGATATATAAATCCCAATACTATAAACAACATTTCCTTCCGGAAACCATTTACTATAACAATAGTGTTATAGTCCACCATTTCCTTAATTTTCTCGAAAACGTCTATTTCAACAATTGAATGTTGAAATCTATGTATTCGATAGTTAATGCATTTTAAAACATCTTTAAAACCATTAACCTTTTCAACTTCAACTTAATTCATAGTTTGAATTCCTCCTACTTTTCACAATATTGGTTTTAAACCAACTTCAAACTTTTCAATATTAGGTTTTTCACTTAATTTAATTTTCCGCACGTTTAAATTCAAATTCATCACTGAATTTATTAAACCTATAATGGATTATCACGTTGACAACTTCAAATTTGAAATCTAGATCTCATTTGAACTTTGCATTTGCTTTCTATTTCAAAAATAATCAACTAGTTCTTTAGTAAGTCATTCATCGACTTAGTTCCATTAAATTCATATTTCCACATTAACCTCATTTCATAATATCACTTCCCTAAAACATATCTGTTTTATTCAATAATATATTCACTGTCCAAAATCGTGAATATACTTATCGATTCAATTCAGTGTTTCTACATTTTTATTTAAAGGATTATCCACTGTCCAAAATCGTGGATAAAATTCCCAACCAACATTTACTATCACAATATTTAACTTAAAGGATAATTCGCTGTCCAAAATCACGAATATATCCCCTTTAATAACTTCTATTTTTCATTTATCAAATTCAATTGGTTTCGAATTTATAAACAACTTTTACAAATTCCATTTCTATTTATAAACTTCGATTTATAAATCTTCTTTATTAATTCAATTCAATTTATTTAACTCAATTATATAACAAAAGTCCATTTATAAGTTAAGTACTTATAATCCATTTATTTACTAAATCGTTCTTCAAAACATTTGAAATCAATTTTCAAAAGAATTCAGAATCAAATTCCCAAGTTATAGTTTAATTATCCTCTTGGCTATAATTAAATTGAAATATCATTTTATTTCACAATTATTATTTTGTAGATATTCACAATATTGGATTCAAACCAATTCATTAATTCATTTAACTTACATTTCATTTTTCATAAATCTCACCAATTCGATAATGAGTTTCCGAACGATTGAAACTCAAATCTAATGAGACCTCACCGAAGAGAACTATCGCAAACTTAAATTTAGAGAGGGGAATTTTCAAAATAATTCTAATTTTCAAAATACTTTTTATTTTAAAGAAAACAATTTTTAACTTCTTTAGATTTGAAAACATTTTCTTTAAAGTGATCCTAGTAACTATTCATATTAAACATCATAAACTAAGCTTTGTGTAATCCAAAGCTCTGATACCACTTTTGTAACGACCCGCCGCCCTGACCGCCTCTAGTTGGTAATTAAACCAACTAGAAACGTTCAAAATGACGGATTGTTAGTCAGTTTATAGAGTTTAAACAGAATCAGCCACAGAATCACAGAATAATCATAATATTATTCATAAATGAATTTTTCTTACATACATATATCAGAGTTTGTACAATGCATTAAATTTTATACAGCGGAATATATCTTTTATTATTGAGTACAAGAAAATTTTTCCAGAAAAAACTTTAGTGGAGTGCTTTCCCCTCTCTCTCTAACTTCGCGGCCTGAAAATTTTCAAGCTGTAAAAATACTCGGTCTGACCCGAGTATTATATTCAAAAGAAAATAATACACAGGTCGGTCTAATTCAAATCAGTTATTAGTGCATAGAAGCAATAATAATCAAACAACAATTAGACGACAGTCAAATATAAATTTACCTATCCGATCCTTAAACAAGAAATCGGATAACGGTAAATATAACACTTAACAGTGTTAAACATCAAATCAGTAGATTCAGATTATCAATGAGATAGATGAAGGGATTATTGATGAAGATAATTTAGAAAACAATCAAAATTTGCCTAAACGGCAATTAACAACAAAATCATCAAAATCGGTTCAAAATATATTGAATTGGCAACATAAAATAATTTTCATCAAAAAGAAAACATCAATTTAAACATTAAATTTGGTAGGGCTGCAGTACACACACTCGCGTACGGCCTCGCCACATTTAAAATGTCAACTCCATGGCAGCAGTTCACGCTTGCGTGCACTGCCTCGCCACTACCGTAATGAAATATGCAAAAGATCATAAATCAAAACAAAATAGGATATCAATAAAAATCAATATCGTGTGGCTGCAGTTCACGCTTGCGTGCACTGCCTTGCCACTATCGTGATGACGTACTCAAAAGTCAACGAACCAAAATCAATGAAGGTTCAAATATCGATTCAAAATGTCGATACTGCGTGGCTGCAGTGCACGCACGCGTGCGCTGCCTCGCCACAACAACTTGTGAAATAAAACAAGTTTCCAAACAACTTATTACTGCACATTTCAACAAGTGCAAATTTTCATAAAAATGAACTGCAGGTCAAATACCCATAAAATCAAGGCGGTGTGGCTGCAGTTCACACGTACATACATGTGCACTGCCTCGCCAACTCGATCGCACAAGGTCAAATCAAAATCAGATTCAACGCAAGTACAAACGGCCTCGACCAAAATTCAAAATATCACTGCAACAAAGAAACAATTGCATAACGACACTGCAGTTGAAACAATCAAATAGCCAAAAACTAGCCAGCCAAGCAACGACAACTCAAGTGCCGAGCTCGACTAGACAGCACATGCAAAATGCATGACAAAGCATGCTACAGCTCTTACAACATGGATGGACAAGAAAAATGCATAACTGTATGCAACTGTAAAGGGGGTCTAGTAAATGCAACAGACAAGGGATAATTCAAAAACTACGCAATATTAAAGTGCTGCAAGAGGCAGTGGATAATATGGCGAAGCATCAACACATTCCAGTGAAACAAGTAATGTACACATGAATGCTATGGTCTCAACTTAACTGCAGCACCAAAGTGCAAAGTCTCAAGTGTCCAAGAGCACCAGAACCAAATACACGTTCAAATGCACAAGTCAACAAAGCAAATGATACCAGTGAGTGAATAAAAAAAAAATATCGCAACTTTGTACAATGCATGCATGAATATGTACTAGGCAACGATGTACACCTGATGCTTCCTGAGCAACAATAAAGATTGCAATTGAGTGAAATTTTATAACTTTACACTATCTGTACAACATATATGCAAGTTTAATATATGAATGCAAAGACAAGTTTACTTTTCCAAAAGAAAAAAGGGTGTCAGGCATTATTTTATGGTAAAGAATAGTATGCCATACACAGGAGATAAACACATATATATATGAAACAGTGTGACACACAGTCACATATATACATACATAAATGCATGTATATATATGCATATAAGCAATGCCACAGAGAGGATGGAACTGCAGTGATACAAGTATGCAACAACAAGATAACCAGTTCAACATGCACAACTAAATGAAACAGGTCAAGCATATATGGATATGCAGTGACAAAGTGACTGCTACAAGCATCAGCAGGTACAAGATGCCTAACCAATGAATATCAATGCAAACCAGCAATTAAGCACATGTATGCAGATCAGTGTCGACAATAGAGCATTCAGATTTTTTTTTTACATGATGACAACAAACAAGTGCATATGCAAGATAAGTTTCAACATGTTCAAAGTAGTGCATCATATATATACATACCTATGCAACAGTGCAGACTCAAAGAAATTCAAAAACAGTGAAGCAACAGTGTGAACATCATTCTATAAAAATGAAGAAATTCAAAGTCATGGGTCATGAACAAAGTCAAGGGTATTTCAAAATTTAAAAGTCAAGTTTATCATAAATTTAAAGGCCAAAGTATAGTTTTATAGCAACAGTAAAATCGAACAAGGACAGAAGTACCACCGGAGGCAGTGGACAATATAGTCAAAATCGAACCAAATCAACACCATGTTCAAAGAATAGGCTGAACGAGTCAGAGACGAGATTGTCAAGAATCGAACAGCTCAAACTCGCGTGTATCAAGTATCAGGTTATACAAAATTGGAAAAAATTAAAGAAATCATCACAGTAAAATCATCTCAAGCCTAAAAAAAAATCGAATGGCCGAAGCCCATTATAAACAAAATCAGCAAAAATTCAAAGCACTGATAGCCCAGAATAAAGCAACGAAATTCACGAATTAGAACAAGCTAGGAAACACTAGAAGCTCGAATTAGATGTGAGTAAAGAATATTACTCACCTTGCTTCGAATCGAGGAGCACGCGAGCGAGAGAATTTGAAGCTGAAGCAATGCAATCGAACGAAAGCCCCAATTGTTGAAGGTCGGCCACTTCGATTCCTACACAAGCCCTAGCTTGTGCGAACGAGAATTAAGGAACACGGCCGCCGTTTTTTCTTCTTCGTATGAAATGAAATTGGGGAAAAAGGGGGTATCAGATATAAAGGAGAAAGGGAACGTGTATTAGCGTGGGTTACGGCATGATGAAAGGCGTGTAAAGCGACGTGTTTGTAGCTGATGATAGTAAGGCCGTGTATACTTATTTTATATTTATTTATTTTATGTTTATTTTTATATTATATATTTTTTTTCTTATTTTAAATCCAATTGTTTTGTATAAATTTTCTTTACTTTGTTTTTGTTTTGTTTATTTTCTTTGCTTTGCAAAAACGATGTTGTTAAAATTTCCACTAGTTGTATTTATTTATTTCGTTATTGACAAAAATTTTATTCTATTTTATTTTAGTTAAAGAAAAATGTTATTTATAACTAAACATCGATTTATAAATTTACATAAATAATAATTCTCAAATCCAAATTATTATTCCTAGTCATTTGTTCAAATTTCAAATACCAATTCAATATTCAATTTCAAAGCTAAATTCAAATTCTATTCAACTTTTCACTAGATTAAATTCTAAAATTTAATCGCCAATTTATGCTGATAATTTGAAATTCACGTCAAATCATCATTTAAATATTTAAAATAAATTAAATATTCACAAATTAAATTGTTCAAAATTCAGGACCGTTACATACAATACCCATAAATGAATGGAATGGAATGAATGTAAAAAAAAAGGGGTATAGTAGGTTGTTTATCAAATAGAAGGATAGAAAGTAAATATCGGATTTGATTGATGAATAAATATACATTGAATAGTAATTTAATGTAAAGTAATAGCTATTGTATAGAAATCAATCAATAAAATGTATATAGATCGTAGAGTTATAATAATAAATAAAAATTTGATGACATTTATATAAGGTAATGAATTGCAGATTTGGGTTTATAATAAAGAATGAATGGAAATTTTGATTTGTTATAAATTGAATGGAATTCAAATTCTATTAGGAAAGGTAGATGGATATTGGTAATAAAATTTTAACGGACTTGAATAGTGAATTCATTTAAGTAACATATAATAAATAATGAATGAAAACCAATACTCCGTAAATATCTTTATAATACGATGATTTGGGAGTAAAAGAAATGGAAAATAAAGTTTATTTAATATATTCGAATTTAGTTTATGGTAAAAAGGTCAATTGCAATCAAATGAGTAATAGGGGAATCAAGCTTTATTTATCAAATTGGATTTTAGATATGGAAATTTGGATTTATTGCAATAAATTAAAAATAAATGTAAATTTCACGTTAATTTAAAACTTGAGTTGAAACGGGAAATATTGGTACAATAAATTTTAAATCCTGATGGTAAAACCCTTCTATTTAGAATTTGAATGGGATAGTAATTAATTTATTTAGCTAAAATGGAATTTTGAGGATTTTATTTATAATTTTGTGAATTAAGATTAACATTTGACTTGATAAATTTATTTTCTTTATACTGACATTTAGATTGGCTATAAACATTGCAAGCGTTCGAGTAGTAAAGATGATGAAATTTCCAATTTTAGAAAATAAATTATGAAATTTGGATTTAAGCAATTAATTAATTAATATAAAAATAGCCGTTTTGGCCACGAACTCAGATTCCGATGAAACCAGTTTCATCGGATCCGTATCGGTGAATTATTATAGGGTTTCAAATTTCGTATCGATCGGACCTGTCGTTTGATCGTACGGACGCGAAACGCCTTGAAATCGATTTAATTAAAATCAATTTGAAATCAATTTGGAAATTTTGTTTTCAGCATAACTTCTTCATACGATCAAATTTGGACGTGAAACTTTTTCCATCGCGTTCAGAATATTTTAAAATACCTATTTGGATATATGGGTTTAATAAATTTCGTTCCGGGGTCAGAACGGGCTTTTTGGGCCAACTACCGTTCAACACGTTCGTATTTCGTGCCCACCTAGCCTACTACCATTTGTTTATATATATTGTGATAAACCCTAGCCTCCATCTCCTATCATTTGTATGTACGTTCATTTTCTTCATCTCTTCCTCTTCCTTAATGGTTGTAAAACCTAGATCTATCTACAGTTCAAATCTAAGCTAAAATTTCAAACACCTCAGAAAATTCCAAAAAAAATATATGTCGAAGATATCAACGATACGAATCAGCGTCTGCTGTCTGTTTTTCGAGATTGCGCTTCGTTTTGCGGAAAATCTTGGTCAAAGCTGTTAATTTTCGAAACCCATATGGCGATTTGGGCAGCAATCGGGAAATCCCTTTCTGGGTTTTGTTAGGCTGGGCTTCAGGAGTTGGTAGGTGGTGGTCATTGGACCTATCTCAACCGGAGGTGACCGGAATCACTAAATTAGGGTTTCGTCATGCTCAATAGGGGGCGGCGGCTGGTGGAGCTGCTGGCGTTCGGGCCGATGGTGGTGGAAGAGGGGACGCAGGCGAGTTCATGGGTGGCGGAGGCTTGGGCAATTGACGCCCGAGGTGGAGGCGGCGTGCGGTCAAAATCAGGGCTGACCGTGATGAACGCGTGCGTGTGTTTTGGGTTCAGCTTGGATGATGACATGGCGTGGGAAAGGTGATTTTGTTTTTTTGATTTTTATTTTTTTTATTTGATTTTCAACTCGAAATTTCGCTATAACTTTAACATACGGACTCCAATTCAAGCGAGATTTTTTTTGTTAGGATCGTAATTAAATTCCGGATCTGATGACGCTGGTTTGGATGAATTTGAAGACTGTCAAATTTTTGGGTTTAAATTGAATTTGAATTCAATTTGAATTCAAAAGGTGAGTGTTTTAACCCACTCACAACTACTAAAAGTTTTTATGTTTGTTAAATTTATATTAGATATGAGTAGAAATTTATTTATGACTGTTTGGCGTGTTTTATTTCTCATATCTGTTAAATCGCATTTATTTAATTTAACTGTTAATTTATTTTATTCATTGCATATTAATTGACAGTTAGAATTTATTTATTTGCATATAAACTGCTAGTTAAATAGTTATAAAATTTATTACTGAATATAAACTGTTAGTTTAATAGTTGTTAAATTTATTTGAATATAACTGCCAGTTATTACCTGTTATATATTATCAGATATATATTGATATTTATTTATTATTGGATGATGGTTGCATGATGGATGATGTTGATGAATGGATGTTTTATTTTATATCATTAAACTGCAAGTCATCATGCATTTTCATTTCATTCGGGATTGCGGTTTGAAATGATATACAACCGCATTTTTATTTTAAATTGCGGATTGAAATGATAAATATCCGTATCACTTGACCATAGGATAGAAAATTTTATACAGGCACCGTGGTCTATATATAAAATATTTTTTAAGTGATTTCTATGGTTTGGATGGGATACGGTTTATAAAATTTTTAACTTTGATATTTATAAATATTATTCTTCTATATATATACACATATGAAGTTAGAAATCTTGAATTTAAGCTGTGTATAAATTTCTTAAATAAAAATGGAAACATTGAGAAAATGGAGTTTGATAATTTATTTTATATGTTAAATGTTTAAGTTTGGAAATTTTAAGATATGATATTTATAACTGGATTTTTTCAAGATAAATTTAAATGAATATTCTAGTATAATTAAATTGAAGAAAATATTGAATTTCTAGAAATTAGAGTTGTATTTATGGATTTTTATGTGAATATTCAAGACTAAATAATAGAACATTTGATTTGTTGAAAGAATAAATTTCCAACTTTAGTTTTGAAATATTAATACACCAAATGGATATATATATATATATAGAAATTGAAGTGGTTTTGAAACTTGAAAGTGATATTTAAATTATGGTTTAGACTTTAAATAAGGAAATATATTTGTAAAGCCATGGAAATTATTTTTCTTTAAAAAGTAACCTTAAAGTTAAACCATTTATTTTATATACCGTTGAATATCCAAACCATTCAAGTTTTAGAAGTTATGGTTTTAAAATATATGAATTTCGAAATATTATGCTTTGAAAGTATAAGCCAAATATTTGGTTTCCAGATACTATAAATTTTAAAGCAGTATGATTTTGGAAAAAAACTATATTTGGATAAAATGATATCATATTGTTTTGGGTTTTAAGATGATATCGTATTCATAGTTTTGAAATGGAAATTTTTATTCTGGTTTTAAAGTATAAATTATTTTAAATGACCGCGGTGTTATAATAACGATTGGTTGGCAAAGAAACCGGGATCGGATATGGTCATACTCTCTGTCGATACCGAAAACCACTTTGACTAACCGTGTACGCGGTGGAGATTCCAGAATGAAGTAGGTTGGTGGCGGCGTTTCCTGTAAGGTAAATACGTGGACCCGACTCCCGTGAGTTGGCATAAGGTGGCTAAAACAGGAGCGATTCTTGGGCCAATAAGGTCATTCCTCTGATCGGACACTCCTCTTCGATATTATACTTTGACTTTGGATTGATTCAGTGGCCACTTTTATTTTTGATTTTGGGGAAGTTTGTTCGAGGTGGGCGGCAGCTGCGCGCTGCGCGTTTCCATCAGCCCGGATAGCAATTGGTATATCTACCCTGGCATTGCCTAGTTGTGCCGTGTCACCTACCCTATCGCGCCTTGTACGAGTTTGGATTTCTCTCGTAGCACGTGTGGTATCCTCTGGTGGCTTCCCGATCAGGAGGGACTATGATATTGGATGAACTACGGGGACTATTACGTGTTAAGGTGGAAAATGTAAAGCCTTAATGCTATTTAAAAGTAAGTTTATTTTACAATTAGACACTATTATAATAGCGCAATATACTACATAGTAAATAGTTTAACGGATCCTTAGGAGATGTAAATCTCGAGCATCTCTTGAGTTGCTGCACTCATATTTAATTCTGTTGATTTAACTCACATAAGATCTTTTAGTTCTGACTCGAGTGTTTTTGTCTTTTCAAATTCGCTCGGGTCAGTCCGAGCGTTTCAGGATTTGAAGTTTTAGCTCTGGAGGACGAAGACTTGTAGTATTATTATCTACTATTTTATTTCCACTACACCGTATTCCGCTGCATTGAAATTATTGGTATGTAAACTCTGATATTTAAATGTATAAAGAAGAATCGAATGTTTTGTAAACAGTTTTATAAACTGTATATTTTGTTATTATATTTTATCCTTCCGCTGTGAGATTCTATTTTGTTTTATTTCTTCTCTGTTTTCTTATTTACTCATAACAATCCGCCCTTCCGTATGGTTTGAATCGGCACGTGTGTCTGTTTAAATCGTGCGAAAAGGCGAGATGTTACATAAATATTTTATTTAAATATTTCATCGTTCGTCGGATTTTAGTCTGAAAACCTACTTTTAGCAAACAGTTGAATTAGGACTCGAGACCCCTTCCGTTGAGTTCAAAATTCCGTTTTCAACCTTTTTGAGTAAAAGCTTCGAAATGTTTGGAGTTAGTTGATTTTTGCTACTTTATCTTTAGGGCTTTGGTTTTGGGTTCAGCCCATTTGCCCAATTCTGGTTATATCAACCCAACCACTCTCCACTTCTCTTCATTACTTCATTTCTATTTCCTAACACTCAAGCTTCATCAAAAATGGAGAGAGGAATGAGAAATTAAAACTCCAAGCCCTAGTTCATTTGCAAAATCCAAGCTCTAGCTCCAAATTCTAAGAGAAGCCATTAGTAAGCATCTCCTTCTTCTTTTCCAACTCATTCTCCTTTCAATTTCAGAATTTCCTAAACCTAACTTAGGAAATATTTTACTTGTAAGCTTAGATTGAAGCTTCTTGAGTTGTTATTGAAGAGGAATTGATCTTAGCTTGTTTTAAAAGCTTCTCCTTCATTAATTTGGGTTTAAAGGTGATATTTTTATCTCACATCTATGCTTATATCTATCTTCGAATGTTGGGTATGAATTCCTAACACTTATTCATGTTCATTTGCTTTTGCTTTGGATTGAATTGGTGAATATCCCAATTTTTAGTGTTTTGGGTTCAAATCTTTAAAATCCTAACTTTGATGTTTGAACATGTTTTTGGTGATGCATCGAGGAGCCAATAGGACAGGGTAGTCGATGGGCGTGATCCCTTGGCATTCGTGCTCGACCGGTTGCGAATTGGGAGAGTTTGCACTTCAATTATTAGGGCAGAAAAATGCAAGGCATCAGGTTCGGCCGACCGAACACCTTGGGCCGGTCGACCGAAGCTGTAGACGAAACTTTCTATTTCTGGTTCGGTCGGCCGACTCAAGGAGTCCGGTCAACCGACCTGCTCCTATTCTCCTATTTCCCTATTTTGCCTATTATGCTCATTTTGCTTTGTTTTCCAATTGTTAATCAATTCTTTTTCTCCGATTAGTTGTTATCACCTTTGTCCACTTTGATAACTTCTATTTTTGGAATTTTTGGGTATTTCCACTTTGATGGATTAGGTATCAATTTCTTTGGATTTTATTCATGTCTTCGTATGTGAATTTTAGTGATTGATTGTTTCTACAATAATTTTTGTGCCTTGTCACTTTTAAAAATATAAAGGTTTTCAACACTAGTAGTAAATATCAAAATTCTTTCATCAAAACGATTTCAACACTATTTTATTACAAAGCTCTTTTCTCAAAACCGTTTTCCAATCTACTAGCATATACAAACCTTTACCTCATTCGTATGAGAAATCTAATTAAACGGCTTAGTAAAACAAGTGGTATGAAACGCTTGCGTTTACTTCGTCGGTTAGTTCTTGGACTTGTTCGATTGAATCTCTTGTGACAATTTTCTAGTGGAGATCTACAATTTGTTCGTAAATATTTAAGTTAAGCTAGTGGTTATGAGACATGAATCTAAGCTCATATATTTACTAGCTTAATGCAATTGACACTTCTTGATGATCGATGATGATCATTTTATGGTTTAGACTAGCAATGTGCGACGTCTCTTTGTCCAGGTGGAGGACTGTACCTCATTTTATTGAGCTTCGTCTCATTTCTTTGTGGGTTAGCTACCCATGTACTTTTAATGTGTTTCGATTCATCTGATCTACCGTTTGTACTACATTGATGTCTCGGCTTTTCGATTCATTGGACGTACCGTGTGTACTGCGTCGATGTTCCGAATTGTTTTGTGTTTCGATTCATCTGATGTACCGTTTGTACTACATCGATGTTTCGGCTTTTCGATTCATTGGACGTACCGTGTGTACTGCATCGATGTTCCGAATTGTTTTGTGTTTCGATTCATTGGATGTACCATTTGTACTACATCGATGCCTCGACTTTTCGATTCATTGGACGTACCGTGTGTACTGCGTCAATGTTCCGAATTGTTTGTGATACACGTGTTGGTGAGTTTTCATGCTCCCGCTTGGGATTGGCCATCCTTTTCTTTTGATTTCTGGATTTCTAATTATTGATTTCTGGAATTTATGTTTCACCAACATTTACAATTGACATTGATATGTACGTCATTTTTCTTGTGGCTTGATGAATTAAATAAAGAATATGACATTCTTTTTATGCTATGTGATTCGTGAGATATTTGTATGATTTTCCTTTGTTGATTTTCTAATGTATACTTGTCGTGGTATGAATTTTTTTGGTTATCATACGTTTTTATTATATCTCTTCTTATATCTCATTTTATCTGATAATTATAGCTAGACTGGTCCGTTTATTACTTTCTTCTTAAATAATACTCGGGTCAGACTGAGATTTTACAGGTGCTTCTGCTTGACTCCTTATCGGACCATCATCTGATCTTTTGGCTAACTACTTTAGTTTAGTAGTTTTTGTTGTAGACAATTGAGATATAGACTCCTTGTTGTATACATATTTTTGTATAACACTTGTATCTATTCCTTTGGGATGTGGTGGATCTTATTTGACCATTACTCTGATATACACTTTTATGTGTAATATTCATATCTATTTCCGCCTTTGTGATATGAATTGTCTGTGACTGATTTGTGTTGTGTTTATTTCTATATTTGTTTCTGAAGATATTTATAGCCACTGTGTAGTAGCTTTGAGATTTTTGGGGTATGTCGGATTTCCTCTTCAACGAAATGCATCTTAAACTATCTGACATTCCGGTGCTCGCACGAAGCAATTACACGGATGGTCGCTCCTCAACAGCCTTATTCTCCTATGACGACCCAGAATTTTCGAGCATTTAAAATCGGAATATTTAATTGATTTTAAATATTCAATAGTAATTTTAACTTGAATTGCAAATATAACTATTTATTTGATAATTAAATTGTTGAATTTAATAAGTTGAAGTTGAGTAGATTGTTGAATTTGGAGTTTTAAGCCTATTAAAAATAATTTGAAGGCTTATAAAATTTATATTGATAATACTGAAGACAATAGAAGCGTTAAAATTGAAATTAACAGTGGTTTGTTCAGTTTTAAAATTTTATAGTTTAAATTGAATTTAAAAATAGTCTTCCGAGACACAGTCTCGGAATTCGACGAAACCAGTTCCATTTAATCCGTAATATTGTATTGTTATCGGGTTTCAAAATTCGTAGTGATTGGAGTTGTTGTGTGAGCATACGGTATATATACGCGTTGATATTGCATTGTGTACTGTAATTAGCATCACGTACTCTATCTTCTCTCGGAAGCTAATGCCTTCATTTTTAATTTGAGCCTTCTTCGAGAATCTACGCGTTCCATTATAAAAAAAGGAGGGGAGGGGGAATTCACGGCCGAGAATCAACAAAACGAAATATATTTTCGTTCGAAATCAAAAGAGGGGGGGGCTTCCTCTGTTTCAATCCTAATCGAGATCTTCTAAATATATATATATAGAAAGAGCCGCTTGCTCGCACGGCAAGGGGGAAGATTCGCGAAGCTCGTGGTGTTTCGCGACTCGGAGGCGGAGAGATTTGGGGGAGGGGGGGCGCAATTAGCTGCGTTTGGGATAGTTGCGTTCGCGACCTGGTGTCGTGGCGAGCGATGGTGGAAATCGCGGCAACATGGAGGAAGCCGATGGAGGCGGCGGTTCGATTCACGGCAAGGCTAGGATCATCGGCTGAAAGCGGCTGGGTGTCGAGTGATGGTGGCGAGCTCGAGTCGTGTGTACGTGTGAAGGTGAGGTCTTCGTATTTATTTCTCAAATTTGAATTTTTAATTCGGTAATATATATATACACATACACACACACACACATATGGTTATATTACAGGAAGGATATATGCACAATAAAAAGAATATATATAAGGTGGAAGACAGAGCATGATATTTAATTTAGTTATAAACTGTTAATTTGAATAAGGTTCAAAGTTAGTCGAACGGGATAACAATAAGCAGGAAAACATATATAGTTGTCGATAAGATTCTGAAAAAATATAATAGAAAAATTAAAGGGTTGAAGAGATTATAAATTAAGTTTTTGTATGTATATAGGCTATTTTTGTATATGTAGTTTTTTTTAAAAAGAAAAAGAGAAAGAAAAATAAATAAATAAAATACTTACTCATATTGAACGTACTATCTAATTTTGAAAAGAATGAATAAAGGTGATTAACTTGTTTAAATTAACTTATTATTTTAGTTACAAAAACTTATTTATTATAGGAATTAGTCAAAAACTAAAGTATTAGTTAAATTAATTTATTAAATGGAAGTTTGTTTTTGGATTACTTCGAAATATTAATAAACCGTATAAATTGTTTATTTAAGGTCAAAATCTGATAGGAAACAAGCTGATTTGGAAATGGGTTGCAAATGGAAAAAGGTGAGTTAATCTGACTTAGTTTAAATTTAAATTTAAATGATTAAATTTAAATAACTGATTGTATGGTTGAATTGAGTGATGTGATATAGTATAGTATAATTTGAAATTGGCATATTATGTGATGCTAACGTCGGTGGATGCAGGGAAAACTGTTTGGAGGGATCCAATTGGACCCCTCAACTTTTATTTAAATTATTTACTGTTCTCTGTTCTGATTATTTGATGCTATGGCTTGGTTGATATAATTGGGTATAATGAATTACCAAAAAAATATAACTTTGATTTTGGGATGAAAATAAAAGAAGTGAAATTGCAAGTAAATAATTATAGAATAAATTTAAGAATGACTTGGAAAAAGAAATAAAGTGACTTTAAAATTCTAATAAATGAAACCTGAGAATGGAAAGGAAAAATTGAATAAATAGAAAGTTAATGAATTTTAAAATGCAGTATTATTAATTAACAAGAACAAACAATTATTTAGAATTTAAGATTTGAATTATTGAAAGAGTAAAGAAGAGATTGGAAAAAAATAAAATAAAACAATAAAGTCCATAACTACTGAATTTGGAAATGAACGGATAAGGAAAAGAATTTATTTCAAATAAAATAAATTGGAAATCAATTTCGGGGAAATTGATTTAAGTGATTGAGTTGGAACTTTCTCTGGATGGCCAAGTACATGTTTTAAAAGGTAAAATTGCAAATATAAATTAATTGTTTTAAAGCTGTTTTTAAAGAAAGCAAGTTTTGTAAAATTTATTATTTCTATGATTTAAAGTCTAAAGTAAGTATTTTCTTTAATCTATTCTAGCAGTAATTATTAAGAAGTAACTTAGTATTTTGTTTTAAAAGTAGAAATCTAGTTTTATATTTTATTAAGTAACCTTATTTCAAATATTCATATAGTATGTATTTTTAACAAATTATTAAAGTAATTTTAACTTGAATGTTTTAAAGTATATTTTTAAAAGAAAAGTGTTTTAAATTAATTTAGAAAAATCTAGCTTTGTGCTTGGTGATTCCAGTGGAAATAGGAATACTTGGAATCTGAGAAAGGCAGATAGTTTTGAAAACTGTTTTCAAAGGAATTTGAAAAGTGAAAATACATCTTGTGAAGATATTTTTGAGATAAATAAATAATTTGGGAAATTATTTATTGTTCGATGGATGTTTGTGAATATAAATTGATAGTTAAATCACCGACTATCAATATTGGACAAATGCGTTGATCGTTTCGAAGAGACCGGGATCGAGATTTATTTCTCAAAAACCACTTCGATCCGGTTTGTACGTTTCGTGAAAACGATTTTGGATTTGAAGATGGAGCATTGAAGTGCAAGGGCTAGTCGCTACTAATCCTGAGGATATTTCCAAATGGATGTAGTAGGAATAGTGCCTTCGGTTCCGTTCGAACCCGGAACCGACTTGTATGGATGAATGCTTGCGAAACATCGTTAGGTGGACGATGGGCATTCTAAGGGAGATTCCTAAAAAGGTGACGTTTGGCCTCAAGCCTCATCAAATGGGAATGACTGAAAATCAGGGGTTATGCAGCAAGGCTAGGTGGGTAGCACCCAAGTAGGGCGAGGTCATCCCTGTCTAGATGTCCCTTTTTATTTCGGCTTAGTGGGCGGTTGCTGATCCCAACCACGGGGTGATCTCACTCGGGATTATCAAGTAAGGGGTAGTCCCGGTCTTGTGTTGCAGTGGAGCAGGCGTACTCCTCGGTACGGTGATCTAGTCCCAATTACTGTGACAGGTGGTACCCCAGTGCCTAGTCATTAGATGGAAATCCATTCTCCCTACGAGCTTTGTACGAGTTTTGTTTGTATTACCCACTCTGTGGCTAGTAGCTGGAATTTAATAGATGTAACAATTTCGGCTATTTTATAAGTATTTGTATACAGACCCTATTATAATATCAGAGGATTTCTATAAAAATTGTTTTAGCTATCGTAAGGTAAAAACCCGACATGTTTATTTGTGACGTGGTCTTACGAGATGCTTTTGTTTTCAAAGGATTTTCGAAACTTTAATAATCAATTGAGTGTGATTTTCTCACGCTGGTATTCCAGACTGACTCGGGTATTATTTAATTGTAATGCTCGGGCCAAACCGAGTACTATAGGATACAGGATATGATGCGGTGGAGCTCAGGAGACGAGCAAGATGACGATACGTACTTCCGTACTTGTTTATATATATATTCCGCTGTGTTGAGTTGGTGTGTATCCATTTGTATGTTGGAGTTATTGAACTGTGATTGATGTACTCTAATGATGATGTAATATATAAACAGAGATATTTGATTTGAGTAAAGATCATTTATTATCTATTATATTTTATTCCGCTGCGATGGTTAGATTCTGTTGTTGTTTTCTATTTTCTTCTTCTACCTCTTCTTCTTTAACCCAAATGGTTCGTATTTCTGTACAACTTGAGTTGAGTGTTGTAGAATAGTGTTGACTCAAGGGGTATGGATTTGCGGGCTGTTACACTTAGTATCAGAGCATAGGTTGGTGATAACCTTGGCTCTGGTGGGAATTACTCATTTAAAATAGAGTCCGTAGTACTTTATAATAAGTTTGTGTGTATGAATAGATATGAGCGCGTATTTGTTAGTGAATATAAATTGTTTTAATATTGCTTTGATTGATTTATTGATTGGCATATGAACCTTCGTCGACACAGTCTGCACAACTGTATTGAAGGGGTTTCTAAATACTTGAATAGAACAATCGACCCGGTATTGTTTTAAATGCGGGTAAATGAAATAATTTTACCCAAAATATATTTTTGATATAAAGAAAATTTTTTGTAAACTATTTAGCTAATATATGGTTACTTGGATGTTAGAAATGATAATATTAAAGTATTATCATTGTTAAGTAAAAATTTAACTAGAAATTGAAATATAACTAAAATTTAGGGGAATAAATTCATTATAAAATGAAATTTATAAATATGAATTATAAATGTAATTTATGAATTGAAATACAATCAAATGGAAATTTGTATAAGCATAAATTGTACAAATGAATTATAGTTAAAATTTATTTAAGCAGGATTTGGAAATTCAAAATTCAGAGATTTTGGGAATGTTTATCGAAGTGTTTTGAAGATAAATGATAACATTATTGTTTCGGAGGTATTTCTGAATGGAAATTTGTTTTAAATGGGTTTTGAAAGTGATATAGCATTGAAATCACTTGGATTGTTGGGAAATAATTCTGATGATGACGGCCGCATCATCAGTATTCATTTTCGAATTTCTAAGTGATGGATTGCTATCAAATTGATTTGTTCAGGGAAACCTATTTGTTTTTGAAAACCTCAAAGTAAATTTGTTGAGAATAAAACCAGGATTGGTTTAAAATTTTTGAGAAATGTGATTTGAGATGTTGAAGATTTCAAAATGATTTGAAACCAAAGCCGGGAGCTTAAAAATCCTGATGAGATAGGTTGTAAGCTTATAAATTGGGATGATTTTTAAATCAGGAAGGGAATATAAGCTTGAATGTTGGAATATTTAAATTGCTTATAAAAAGTGTTTAATGGGCATTTCTTTTAGAATTCATATGTTTTAACTACTGCAAATAAGTGAAATATAGTTAAACTGTATATATTTGGCACTTACATGTTTAAATTGAGTAAGTACAGGTACCTGGGAGCCGTGTGGCTGGATTTGGTTGTGCTATTTGCTAAAAATAATAAGCCGCTTGCTTAAAATGCTAAATAAGGTACGCCTACGCAATAAAAATAGGAAATATGAACCGTTTTTTGGTTTTTCCGACCGGGTGGGTCGATGTATATATATTTATCTCTTTTGTCAAATTACATAAGCTCCCCCTTACAAAGGGGACTCTGCCAAAAAAATTCAGAAATTTTGGGAGTTAGAATTTTTTTGAAAATTTTGTTAACGACAAACAACTTCAAATTGGAAACTAAAATAAGTTAGTAAATGAAACCAATTTAAAGTAATGATATGAATTAGTAGTAAATGACAAATAAAATTTAGATATGCAGAGTTAAAGATAAATGAATTCATATGGAAACGAAAGAATCTATTTGAATAGAAATGGATATAAATTAAAGTGGTAAAGTGAAAATAAATATAAGAAACATATAAAATGCTTTTGTTAACTTAAGTAAGGAATGGTGAATTTCTTAATTGGAAATTGATAATATAAATATATTCCAAGTTAATATTTGGATGAATAGATATTGGCATTTTGTGAGAAGGTCGATTAAATGTTTTTGGAAGTTGTGATTGGATATTAGTGCTAAGCAGGATATGCAGGTAATATAAAGGGAAAAGAGAATTGGTTTACGATTTCAAGAAGATAAAAATTTGAAATGCTCGACAAAAAGGTATGTATTTAAATTTGGTGTGAAATTTGATTGGGATTTGGATCGAGCCATTTGGCCTTTTGTTTTCTTTTTGGATTTGGGAGGCCGTAGAGCCATTTTGTAGTTATACCGAGCTAGCCGCGCAAAGGAGACGCTGGCAAAAATTTTCGGAAATTTAGAGAGTTAGAAAAATTTTGAGAAATTTTTGATAATTCAAAAATTTGGTTTTAAATCGAAAACTTGAATGGTTAAACAAATAGTACTGTTTGAAACTATTGGGAGGGTTTGAAAAGTCAATAAGAATGATAATGGTCTTTAAAAAAAGATAGTTGGATAGATGTTGAACTGTTTGGATTTAAGGAAAGTAAACGGCTATTATATCATTTCTCCCTAACTAGTAATTTCGGGGACAAAATTCTTTTAAGGGGGGAGGAATGCGACGATCCGGAATTTTCGAGCATTTAAAATCAGAATATTTAATTGATTTAAATATTCAATAGAATAGTTTTAACTTGAATTGCAAATATCACTATTTATTTGATAATTAAATTGTTGAATTTAATAAGTTGAAGTTGAGTAGACTGTTGAATTTGGAGTTTTAAGCCTATTAAAAATAATTTGAAGGCTTATAAAATTTATATTGATAATACTGAAGACAATAGAAGCGTTAAAATTGAAATTAACAGTGGTTTGTTCAGTTTTAAAATTTTGTAGTTTAAATTGAATTTAAAAATAGCCTTTCGAGACAGTCTCGGAATTCGACGAAACCATTTCCATTTAATCCGTAATATTGTATTGTTATCGGGTTTCAAAATTCGTAGTGATTGGAGTTGTTGTGTGAGCATACGGTATATATACGCGTTGATATTGCATTGTGTACTGTAATTAGCATCACGTACTCTGGCTTCTCTCAGAAGCTAATGCCTTCATTTTTAATTTGAGCCTTCTTCGAGAATCTACACGTTCGATTATAAAAAAAAGGGGTGGGGGGAGGGGGAATTCACGGCCGAGAATCAATAGAATGAAATATATTTTCGTTCGAAATCAAAGGGGGGGGCGCTTCCTCTGTTTCAATCCTAATCGAGATCTGCTAAAATAAAACTATATATATATATATATATATATATAGAGTCGCTCGCTCGCACGGCAAGGGGGAAGATTCGCGAAGCTCGTGGTGTTTCGCGACTCGGAGGCGGAGAGATTTGGGGGGGTGGGCGATTTGCTGCGTTTGGGATAGTTGCGTTCGCGACCTGGTGTTGTGGCGAGCGATGGTGGAAATCGCGGCAATGTGGAGGAAGCCGATGGAGGAGGCGATTCGATTCACGGCAAGGCTAGGATCATCGGCTTAAAGCGGCAGGGTGTCGAGTGATGGTGGCGAGCTCGAGTCGCGTGTACGTGTGAAGGTTAGGTCTTCGTATTTATTTCTCAAATTTGAATTTTTGATTCGGTAATATATATATATATATATGTATATGTATATATATATATATATGGTTATATTACAGGAAGGATATATGCACAATAAAAAGAATATATATATAAAAGGTGGAAGACAGAGCGTGATATTTAATTTAGTTATAAACAGTTAATTTGAATAAGGTTCAAAGTTAGTTGAACAGGATAACAATAAGCAGGAAAAATTTATAGTTATTGATAAGGTTCTGAAAAAAATATAATAGGAATTTTAAAGGGTTGAAGAGATTATAAATTTAAGTTTTTGTATGTATATAGGCTATTTTTGTATATGTAGTTTTTTTAAAAAAAGAAAAAGAAAAATAAATAAATAAAATACTTATACGCATATTAAACGTACTATCTAATTTTGAAAAGAATGAATAAAGGTGATTAACTTGTTTAAATTAACTTATTATTTTAGTTACAAAAACTTATTTATTATAGGAATTAGTCAAAAACTAAAGTATTAGTTAAATTAATTTATTAAATGGAAGTTTGTTTTTGGATTACTTCGAAATATTAATAAACCGTATAAATTGTTTATTTAAGGTTAAAATCTGATAGGAAACAAGCTGATTTGTAAATGGGTTGCAAACGGAAAAAGGTGATTTAATCTGACTCAGTTTAAATTCAAATTTAAATTAAATTTAAATAACTGATTGTATGGTTGAATTGAGTGATGTGATATAGTATAGTATAATTTGAAATTGGCATGTTATGTGATGCTAACGTCTGTGGATGCAGGGAAAACAGGTTGGAGGGATCCAACTGGACCCCTCAACTTTTATTTAAATTATTTAATGTTCTCTGTTCTGATTATTTGATGCTATGGCTTGGTTGATATAATTGGGTATAATGAATTACCAAAAAAATATAACTTTGATTTTGGGATGAAAATAAAAGAAGTGAAATTGTAAGTAAATAATTATAGAATAAATTTAAGAATGACTTGGAAAAAGAAACAAAGTGACTTTAAAATTCTAATAAATGAAACTTGAGAATGGAAAGGAAAAATTGAATAAACAGAAAGTTAATGAATTTTAAAATGCAGTATTATTAATTAACAAGAACAAACATTTATTTAGAATTTAAGATTTGAATTATTGAAAGAGCAAAGAAGAGATTGGAAAAAAATAAAATAAAATAATAAAGTCCATAACTACTGAATTTGGAAATGAACGGATAAGAAAAAGAATTTATTTCAAATAAAATAAATTGGAAATAATTTCGAGGAAATTGATTTAAGTGATTGAGTTGGAACTTTCTCTGGATGGCCAAGTACATGTTTTAAAAGGTAAAATTGCAAATATAAATTAAATGTTTTAAAGCTGTTTTTAAAGAAAGCAAGTTTTGTAAAATTTATTATTTCTATTATTTAAAGTCTAAAGTAAGTATTTTCTTTAATCTATTCTAGCAGTAATTATTAAGAAGTAACTTAGTATTTTGTTTTAAAAGTAGAAATCTAGTTTTATATTTTATTAAGTAACCTTATTTCAAATATTCATATAGTATGTATTTTTAACAAATTATTAAAGTAATTTTAACTTGAATGTTTTAAAGTATATTTTTAAAAGAAAAGTGTTTTAAATTAATTTATAAAAATCTAGTTTTGTGCTCGGTGATTCCAGTGGAAATAGGAATACTTGGAATTTATTCTGAGAAAGGCAGATAGTTTTGAAAACTGTTTTCAAAGGAATTTGAAAAGTGAAAATACATCTTGTGAAGATATTTTTGAGATAAATAAATAATTTGGGAAATTATTTATTGTTCGATGGATGTTTGTGAATATAAATTGATAGTTAAATCATCGACTATCAATATTGGACAAATGCGTTGATCGTTTCGAAGAGACTGGGATCGAGATTTATTTCTCGAAAACCACTTCGATCCGGTTTGTACGTTTCGTGGAAACGATTTTGGATTCGAAGATGGAGCATTGTAGTGCAAGGGCTAGTCACTACTAATCTTGAGGATATTTCCAAATGGTTGTAGTAGAAATAGTACCTTCAGTTCCGTTCGAACCCGGAACGGACTTGTATGGATGAATGCTTTCGAAACATCGTCAGGTGGATGATGGGCATTCTAAAGGAGATTCCTAAAAAGGTGACGTTTGGCCTCAAGCCTCATAAAATGGGAATGACTGAAAATCAGGGGTTATGCAGCAAGGCTAGGTGGGTAGCACCCAAGTAGGGCGAGGTCATCCCTGTCTAGATGTCCCTTTTTATTTCGACTTAGTGGGCGGTTGCTGATCCCAACCACGGGGTGATCTCACTCGGGATTATCAAGTAAGGGGTAGTCCCGGTCTTGTGTTGCAGGGGAGCAGGCGTACTCCTCGGTACGGTGATCTAGTCCCAATTACTGTGACAGGTGGTACCCCGGTGCCTAGTCATTAGTTGGAAATCCATTCTCCCTACGAGCTTTGTACGAGTTTTGTTTGTATTACCCACTCTGTGGCTAGTAGCTGGAATTTAATAGATGTAACAATTTCGGCTATTTTATAAGTATTTGTATACAGACCCTATTATAATATCAGAGGATTTCTATAAAAATTGTTTTAGCTATCGTAAGGTAAAAACCCGACATGTTTATTTGTGGCGTGGTCTTACGAGATGCTTTTGTTTTCAAAGGATTTTCGAAACTTTAATAATCAATTGAGTGTGATTTTCTCATGCTGGTATTCCAGACTGACTCGGGTGTTATTTAACTGTAATGCTCGGGCCAGACCGAGTACTATAGGATACAGGATATGATGCGGTGGAGCTCAGGAGACGAGCAAGATGACGATACGTACTTCCGTACTTGTTTATATATATATTCCGCTGTGTTGAGTTGTTGTGTATCCATTTGTATGTTGGAGTTATTGAACTGTGATTGATGTACTCTAATGATGATGTAATATATAAATAGAGATATTTGATTTGAGTAAAGATCATTTATTATCTATTATATTTTATTCCGCTGCGATGGTTAGATTCTGTTGTTGTTTTCTATTTTCTTCTTCTACCTCTTCTTCTTTAACCCAAATGGTTCGTATTTCTGTACAACTTGAGTTGAGTGTTGTAGAATAGTGTTGACTCAAGGGGTATGGATTTGCGGGCTGTTACACTTAGTATCAGAGCATAGGTTGGTGATAACCTTGGCTCTGGTGGGAATTACTCATTTAAAATAGAGTCCGTAGTACTTTATAATAAGTTTGTGTGTATGAATAGATATGAGCGCGTATTTGTTAGTGAATATAAATTGTTTTAATATTGCTTTGATTGATTTATTGATTGGCATATGAACCTTCGTCGACACAGTCTGCACAACTGTATTGAAGGGGTTTCTAAATACTTGAATAGAACAATTGACCCGGTATTGTTTTAAATGCGGGTAAATGAAATAATTTTACCCAAAATATATTTTTGATATAAAGAAAAGTTTTTGTAAACTATTTAGCTAATATATGGTTACTTGGATGTTAGAAATGATAATATTAAAATATTATCATTGTTAAGTAAAAATTTAACTAGAAATTGAAATATAACTAAAATTTAGGGGAATAAATTCATTATAAAATGAAATTTATAAATATGAATTATAAATGTAATTTATGAATTGAAATACAATCAAATGGAAATTTGTATAAGCATAAATTGTACAAATGAATTATAGTTAAAATTTATTTAAGCAGGATTTGGAAATTCAAAATTCAGAGATTTTGGGAATGTTTATCGAAGTGTTTTGAAGATAAATGATAACATTATTGTTTCGGAGGTATTTCTGAATGGAAATTTGTTTTAAATGGGTTTTGAAAGTGATATAGCATTGAAATCACTTGGATTGTTGGGAAATAATTCTGATGATGACGGCCGCATCATCAGTATTCATTTTTGAATTTCTAAGTGATGGATTGCTATCAAATTGATTTGTTCAGGGAAACCTATTTGTTTTTGAAAACCTCAAAGTAAATTTGTTGAGAATAAAACCAGGATTGGTTTAAAATTTTTGAGAAATGTGATTTGAGATGTTGAAGATTTCAAAATGATTTGAAACCAAAGCCGGGAGCTTAAAAATCCTGATGAGATAGGTTGTAAGCTTATAAATTGGGATGATTTTTAAATCAGGAAGGGAATATAAGCTTGAATGTTGGAATATTTAAATTGCTTATAAAAAGTGTTTAATGGGCATTTCTTTTAGAATTCATATGTCTTAACTATTGCAAATAAGTGAAATATAGTTAAACTGTATATATTTGGCACTTACATGTTTAAACCGAGTAAGTACAGGTACTTGGGAGCCGTGTGGCTGGAATTGGTTGTGTTATTTGCTAAAAATAATAAGCCGCTTGCTTAAAATGCTAAATAAGGTACGCCTACGCAATAAAAATAGGAAATATGAACTGTTTTTTGGTTTTTCCGATCGGGTGGGTCGATGTATATATATTTATCACTTTTGTCAAATTGCAAAAGCTCCCCCGTACAAAGGGGACTCTGCCAAAAATTTTCAGAAATTTTGGGAGTTAGAAAATTTTTGAAAATTTTGAAAATTTTTGTTAACGACAAACACCTTCAAATTGGAATCTAAAATAAGTTAGTAAATGAAACCAATTTAAAGTAATGACATGAATTAGTAATAAATGACAAATAAAATTTATATATGTAGAGTTAAAGATAAATTGAATTCATATGGAAATGAAAGAATCGATTTGAATAGAAATGGATATAAATTAAAGTGGTAAAGTGAAAATAAATACGAAAAACATATAAAATGCTTATGTTAACTTAAGTAAGGAATGGTGAATTTCTTAATTGGAAATTGATAATGTAAATATATTCCAAGTTAATATTTGGATGAATATATATTGGCATTTTGTGAGAAGGTCCATTAAATGTTTTTGGAAGTTGTGATTGGATATTAGTGCTAAGTAGGATATGCAGGTAATATAAAGGGAAAAGAGAATTGGTTTTTGATTTTAAGAGGATAAAAATTTGAAATGCTCGACAAAAAGGTATGTATTTAAATTTGGTGTGAAATTTGATTGGGATTTGGATTGAGCCATTTGGCTTTTTATTTTCTTTTTGGATTTGGGAGGCCGTAGAGCCATTTTGTAGTTGTACCGAGCTAGCCGCACAAAGGAGACGCTGGCAAATTTTTTCGGAAATTTAGAGAGTTAGAAAAATTTTGGGAAATTTTTGATAATTCAAAAATTTGGTTTTAAATTGAAAACTTGAATGGTTAAACAAATAGTATTGTTTGAAACTATTGGGAGGGTTTGGAAAGTCAATAAGAATGACAATGGTCTTTATAAAAAGATAGTTGGATAGATGTTGAACTGTTTGGATTTCAGGAAAGTAAACGGGTATTGTATCATTTCTCCCTAACTAGTAATTTCGGGGACGAAATTCTTTAAAGAGGGAAGGAATGTGACGACCCGGAATTTTCGAGCATTTAAAATCGGAATATTTAATTGATTTTAAATATTCAATAGAGTAATTTTAACTTGAATTGCAAATATCACTATTTATTTGATAATTAAATTGTTGAATTTAATAAGTTGAAGTTGAGTAGATTGTTGAATTTGGAGTTTTAAGCCTATTAAAAATAATTTAAAGGCTTATAAAATTTATATTGATAATACTGAAGACAATAGAAGCGTTAAAATTGAAATTAACAATGGTTTGTTCAGTTTAAAATTTTATAGTTTAAATTGAATTTAAAAATAGCCTTCTGATACACAGTCTCGAAATTCGACGAAACCAGTTCCATTTTATCTGTAATATTGTATTGTTATCGGGTTTCCAAATTTGTAGTGATTGGAGTTGTTGTGTGAGCATACGGTATATATACGCGTTGATATTGCATTGTGTACTGTAATTAGCATCACGTACTCTGGTTTCTCTCAGAAGCTAATGCCTTCATTTTTAATTTGAGCCTTCTTCGAGAATCTACACGTTCGACTATAAAAAAAGGGGGGGGATTCACAGCCGAGAATCAACAGAGCGAAATATATTTCCGTTCAAAATCAAAAGAGGGGGGGCGCTTCCTCTGTTTCAATCCTAATCGAGATCTGCTAAATAAAATTATATATATATATATATATATATATATATATATATATATATATATATATATATAGAGAGAGAGAGGGAGCCGCTCGCTCGCACGACAAGGGGGAAGATTCGCGAAGCTCGCGGTGTTTCGCGACTCGGAGGCGGAGAGATTTGGGGGGGTCGCGATTTGCTGCGTTTGGGATAGTTGCGTTCGCGACCTGGTGTTGTGGCGAGCGATGGTGGAAATCGCGACAACGTGGAGGAAGCCGATGGAGGCGGCGGTTCGATTCACGGCAAGGCTAGGATCATCGGCTGAAAGCGGCAGGGTGTCGAGTGATGGTGGCGAGCTCGAGTCGCGTGTACGTGTGAAGGTGAGGTCTTCGTATTTATTTCTCAAATTTAAATTTTTGATTCGGTAATATATGTGTGTGTGTGTGTGTATATATATATATATATATGTATATGGTTATATTACAGGAAGGATATATGCACAATAAAAAGAATATATATATAAGGTGGAAGACAGAGCATGATATTTAATTTAGTTATAAACTGTTAATTTGAGTAAGGTTCAAAGTTAGTTGAACAGGATAACAATAAGCAGGAAAACATATATAGTTGTTGATAAGATTCTGAAAAAAATATAATAGGAATTTTAAAGGGTTGAAGAGATTATAAATTAAGTTTTTGTATGTATATAGGCTATTTTTGTATATGTAGTTTTTTTTAAAAAAGAAAAAGAAAAAGAAAAAGAAAAATAAATAAATAAAATACTTATACGCATATTAAACGTACTATCTAATTTTGAAAAGAATGAATAAAGGTGATTAACTTGTTTAAATTAACTTATTATTTTAGTTACAAAAACTTATTTATTATAGGAATTAGTAAAAAACTAAAGTATTAGTTAAATTAATTTATTAAATGGAAGTTTGTTTTTGGATTACTTCGAAATATTAATAAACCGTATAAATTGTTTATTTAAGGTCAAAATCTGATAGGAAATAAGCTGATTTGGAAATAGGTTGCAAACGGAAAAATGTGAGTTAATCTGACTCAGTTTAAATTCAAATTTAAATGATTAAATTTAAATAACTGATTGTATGGTTGAATTGAGTGATGTGATATAGTATAGTATAATTTGAAATTGGCATGTTATGTGATGCTAACGTCTGTGGATGCAGGGAAAACAGGTTGGAGGGATCCAACTGGACCCCTCAACTTTTATTTAAATTATTTAATGTTCTCTGTTCTGATTATTTGATGCTATGGCTTGGTTGATATAATTGGGTATAATGAATTACCAAAAAAATATAACTTTGATTTCGGGATGAAAATAAAAGAAGTGAAATTGCAAGTAAATAATTATAGAATAAATTTAAGAATGACTTGGAAAAAGAAACAAAGTGACTTTGAAATTCTAATAAATGAAACCTGAGAATGGAAAGGAAAAATTGAATAAACAGAAAGTTAATGAATTTGAAAATGCAGTATTATTAATTAACAAGAACAAACATTTATTTAGAATTTAAGATTTGAATTATTGAAAGAGTAAAGAAGAGATTGGAAAAAAATAAAATAAAATAATAAAGTCCATAACTACTGAATTTGGAAATGAACGGATAAGAAAAAGAATTTATTTCAAATAAAATAAATTGGAAATAATTTCGGGGAAATTGATTTAAGTGATTGAGTTGGAACTTTCTCTAGATGGCCAAGTACATGTTTTAAAAGGTAAAATTGCAAATATAAATTAAATGTTTTAAAGCTATTTTTAAAGAAAGCAAATTTTGTAAAATTTATTATTTCTATTATTTAAAGTCTAAAGTAAGTATTTTCTTAATCTATTCTAGCAGTAATTATTAAGAAGTAACTTGTATTTTGTTTTAAAAGTAGAAATCTAGTTTTATATTTTATTAAGTAACCTTATTTCAAATATTCATATAGTATGTATTTTTAACAAATTATTAAAGTAATTTTAACTTGAATGTTTTAAAGTATATTTTTAAAAGAAAAGTGTTTTAAATTAATTTAGAAAAATCTGGTTTTGTGCTTGGTGATTCCAGTGGAAATAGGAATACTTGGAATTTATTCTGAGAATGGCAGATAGTTTTGAAAACTATTTTCAAAGGAATTTGAAAAGTGAAAATACATCTTGTGAAGATATTTTTGATATAAATAAATAATTTGGGAAATTGTTTAGTGTTCGATGGATGTTTGTGAATATAAATTGATAGTTAAATCACCGACTATCAATATTGGACAAATGCGTTGATCGTTTCGAAGAGACCGGGATCGAGATTTATTTCTCGAAAACCACTTCGATCCGGTTTGTACGTTTCGTGAAAACGATTTTGGATTCGAAGATGGAGCATTGAAGTGCAAGGGCTAGTCTCTACTAATCCTGAGGATATTTCCAAATGGATGTAGTAGGAATAGTGCCTTTGGTTCCGTTCGAACCCGGAACGGACTTGTATGGATGAATGCTTGCGAAACATCGTCAGGTGGATGATGGGCATTCTAAGGGAGATGTTCTAAAAAGGTAACGCTTGGCCTCAAGCCTCATCAAATGGGAATGACTGAAAATCAGGGGTTATGTAGCAAGGCTAGGTGGGTAGCACCCAAGCAGGGTGAGGTCATCCCTGTCTAGATGTCCCTTTTCATTTCGGCTTAGTGGGCGGTTGTTGATCCCAACCGCGGGGTGATCTCACTCGGGATTATCCAGTAAGGGGTAGTCCCGGTCTTGTGTTGCAAGGGAGCGGGCGTACTCCTCGGTACGGTGATCTAGGCCCCGTACTGTGACAGGTGGTACCCCAGTGCCTAGTCATTAGTTGGAAATCCATTCTCCCTACGAGCCTTGTACGAGTTTTGTGTGTATTACCCACTCTGTGGCTAGTAGGTGGAATTTAATAGATGTAACAATTTCGGCTATTTTATAAGTATTTGTATATAGACCCTATTATAATATCAGAGGATTTCTATAAAAATTGTTTTTGCTATCGTAAGGTAAAAACCCGACATGTTTATTTGTGGCGTGGTCTTACGAGATGATTTTGTTTTCAAAGGATTTTCGAAACTTTAATAATCAATTGAGTGTGATTTTCTCACGCTGGTATTCCAGACTGACTCGGGTGTTATTTAACTGTAATGCTCGGGTCACACCGAGTATTATAGGATACAGGATATGATGCTGTGGAGCTCAGGAGACGAGCAAGATGACGATACGTACTTCCGTACTTGTTTATATATATATATATTCCGCTGTGTTGAGTTGCTGTGTATCCATTTGTATGTTGGAGTTGTTGAACTATGATTGATGTACTCTGATGATGATGTAATATATAAACAGAGATATTTGATTGGAGTAAAGATCATTTATTATCTATTATATTTTATTCCACTGCGATGGTTAGATTCTGTTGTTGTCTTCTATTTTCTTCTTCTACCTCTTCTTCTTTAACCCAAATGGTTCGTATTTCTGTACAACTTGAGTTGAGTGTTGTAGAATAGTGTTGACTCAAGGGGTACGGATTTGCGGGCTGTTACATCTCCGCGCTAGTTGACGGCATTACACCTTAGTGTCCTTGGCTAGCGTGGGTATAGAGGTTTGGCGTCACAGCTTGGTATCGGAGCCAAACTTCGGAACAATGTAGAATAATCTAGCAAGGATCATTGTCCTAAGTCTTTCTTAGGAGTCGTGCTTTAGGATTTTATTCGAGTCTTCATACCGATTCATCCTATTTTTCTTTATGATTCCTTGTTTTATCTATCAAGATTGCTTGATATTTATTTTGAGAATAACTATTCTCCTTCTTTCTGTCTTAAAGAAGAGAAATGGTTAGAACAGGCCGTCCCAGCGCCGGTCAATCTAGTGCTACTCCCCAGGATGGAGTATTCATGTCTGCTCAGTAGCTTTTAGATCTTGTGAAGAATGCTCAGGCCGCCGGACCCATCCCTGAGCCTACTCATCCTAGATCCGGTTTTGTACGCTTGTGCAGAGACTACACCGATTTGGGTGGAAGGCCATTCAAGGGATCCGAGAGTGTTATAGAAATTCAAGCTTGGCTCAAAGCATGCGATCGAATCTTTCCTCACATGAATCTTATTGACCTTCACCGATCCAAGTGGCTTCTTGTATGCTCCAAGAAAGAGCATTAGATTGGTAAGAGCTTCTGATTTCTGAAATAAATGAAGCGGATCTTACTTGGGAGAAATTCCGAGAACGATTCGAATTAAAGTTTGTGCCTGAGGCTGAAAAAGTAACCTTGGCACGGCATTTTATTGACCTTGTTCAAGGTGAATCTTCTGTGACAGACTGTGTCACATCTTTCGAATCTCTTTCCAAATACGGGGTTGAATACATTAATACCCCATTGAAGAAAAATCAGAGATTTATCCATGGCTTGAATAAGAACCTTAAGAAGCCATTACTTCTGAAACTAGAAGTTTCTTTTGATCAGCTTATTGATATCGCTCTTCGTCTTGAAGAGGCCGATAGAGAGAGTAATGTTGAAGTTGTGGTTACCAAACAGAACTTCAACAATAACATAAAAAGGCCTATTAAATTCCAAGGTCCCAATCCCCACAAGAAAGGGAAGCAACAAATTCCGGTAGCAAAGACTCCTACCTCTAGTCGTGGTCAATGCTACAATTGTGGTTCCACGGACCATTATGCAAGGGAGTGTCCGAAACCCCTCTTTTGTCGTTATTGCAAAAGTTCGGGTCATCTTTTATCTTCGTGTCTTAAGCTTCCAAGCAAGAGAGAAGGAAAGCTGCAAGCCCCTAACAACACTTCTCTTGGTCAATGTATTTTTCACTCAATCCTTGATGGCATTGTTTTATTTCGTGATCTTCGTATTCGAGTTCCTTTTGATAGGGGTTCCATCTCACTAATTTATATCAAAAGAACTTGTTGATTCTTTTTAAACATTTTTGCGCTTGAAGACTTCTTTGAGGATTGTGAATCCGGATGGATCCGCAACACTCAATTTGCTTTCTATTGATGTCGAAATTATTTTATGTGATTTTTCTTTCCGAGCCGATATTTTTACTTAGGTTTCGGAATTGATTTTTGAAAAGGGATTGACTTAATTATTATGAAGCCATATCCTATGTCCCTAGTGGACTACTTATCTTCGACATTCTTAATCTGTTAAGCAGATTCCTATTTTTCCTTTGTGATTTCAATTCCAACTTGATGGCATCATTTTATTCTTTAAGCCCACATGATGAGGAGAGTGTTATTTCTCTCATTCATGTAGTTTGAGAATTTTTCGGTATTTTTGGAGTTTGTCTTAGGATCATCACCTAAGCAATATCTTGTGTGGTGTTAAGGTATTTTCAACTCGACCTTGCCACCGGTTTTCATTTGCAACGAGTTGTGGCAGTTAGCATTCCACTTACCGCATTCCGCACTCGTTATGATTCTTATGAATGACTTATTATGTCATTCAGTTCATCCAGCTTATTTCATCTATTTTATGAATCGAGTATTCTATGATCTCGATGACTCCATTCTTGTATACATTGATTTTGGATGAAAACAACAATTTGAAATTTCGCAAATCTTTTTCATAAGATTTATTTATAAGTATAGTTAGATTTTGTTCTTGAAATGAACAAAGAATATTCGTAAAGATTTTAAGAGATATTTTTATCATATAGAAGATGATTTTGTGATTGTATTGCCCATTTAGTGTTTTAAGAATTTTGGTCGATGCGGTTGATCAACGTTATCGATAGGAATTTCCTAAACGCTTTGATGAGACAATCAGACACGATATATTGACTTGTAGAAATGTAATTTTTTCTAGAAAGATTTTTACATTGAGAAAATTGTAATTTTGAAAGTTTTAGCTTTTTGGGAAATAAGATTATTTAAAAGAACTCTTTTTCGATACTCTTATTCTTGTGACTCCCGAAGGGAACCAAGACTTTATCTTTTGTACCAATGCTAGTCATGCTGGTTTGGATGCCGTTCTCTTGCGAAAGAAGACGTGCTATCACTTGTGCTTATAAATCATTAAAGACCATCGAGACTAGATTTGCCACTCATGATCTAGTGCACGCGGCTATTGATTTCACTTTTAGAATCTGGCATCACCTTTTTTAGGGGAGAAATTTGTTCTCCACCTCGATCATAAATCTTTGGAATATTTATTTTCTGATAAGGAACTTCATGTTGACTCAAGTTCCTTGCATCTGATGATCTTAATATTCTTTGTATACTCCCGGAAGGGTGTGTTGACAATGCGTTTAGTCGTAAGCAACAAGTGGTTGATTCTTTAATGATGTCTGAATGGAATTATCTTTTTATCAAGTTCATCGGACGTTTTGATATACTTTGTTTTATTGAGCTTTATCTCATTCCTTTTATGGACTAGTGTCCGATGTTCTTTTATGGTGTTCGGTTCACTGGACGTACCGTATTTGTACTACGTCGGTGTTCCGAAATTATTCGAGTTTCTCGTATCTTGGGCGTACCATTATTGTACTACGCCGTTGTTCCAAATTATTCGAGTTTCTCGTCTCTCGGGCATACCATTATTGTACTACGCCGTTGCACCGGCTCAATTTTCTGTTATCCATGACCTTTTCTCACGTCTTTCTACTACGGAAATGCCTTAGGGATTCTGATTCTTATGCTTGAGCCCGGTATTATTGAAGGAAGTGAAGTTTCACCAGATTTGACTTAGGAGCTATATTCTATTCGCATCATTGCTTCGGAGGTTGAGCGCCTTCGAAATAAAGATGATCTTTTTGTGATAGTTTAATGGTTCTCAAATCCTAAGGATTGCTCTTAGGAATCCAGAGAATTCATCATGCGAACCCGTTCGGACTTACTCTTTCATGCTCTTTATGGTGAACTTCTTATTTCAAATTTTATTTTGTGTTGTTATGCTTTTATGATTGTTACTCTTTATTTCCTTCTCAAGATTGCGAGGACGCAATTTCTTTAAGGAGGGGAGTTTGTAACAACCCACATATTTATCAATTTTATATTTAAATATTTTATTTAAATATTTCATCGTTCGTCGGATTTTAGTCCGAAAACCTACTTTTAGGAAACAGTTGAATTGGGACTCGAGACCCCTTCCGTTGAGTTCAAAATTCCTTTTGCAACCTTTTTGAGTATAAGCTTCGATATGTTTTGTGACGACCGCTCATGACTCCCGCATCAAAACAATGGAATAGTGCGCTGAAAGGTGTGCCAGGTAGCCATGGACGATAGTCAGGGTAAAATAAAACAGCAAACTCTATCGTACAACTCACAGCGCATGGATAAAATACAATAGAGAAATATATAGTGAAGCCCCATAACAGAAAAATCATCATATAAGCATCGTAGTAGTTTTATACAAACATGAATCATCCATACATCAAAGCCTCACTACAAACACTCAATCAGATATAACAGCGGAACACCCAGTACAAATAGTAAGAAAACTAGTATACAAAGCCTCCTGCTCGTCTTCGTCATCATCAGCGTAGATATCTAAGAACAGCACCTGTCACCTGCTACCTAGTCTGCCCATCCCAACATGGATGAACAGCCCAAGGTAATAAGAGGAGACATAAAACCTTGAGTCAGACAAAGTCTTAGTGAGCAGTAAATCAACTATCAAACATACCAAAAGAGCATAAAGGATAAAAGGAATAGGAACCAAACCATCCCACTCCACCTCTTTCTACAGTGATAGCCCCCAGATACACACCAAAGAGAAGTAAGCATAACATAGCAGATAATTAAGGTAAAGCAATAATCACTCGAGTCAAGGGCGATGTTTTCCAAATACAAACCCCCAAGGCCTAAACCAAGATCAGATAAGCACCTAGAAAATACCGCTCTTGAGACCGAATGATGATACAACCAAACGTCCAAACATCCATGACTCTGGCTATCACTGTTATCCTTGCTTTGATATCACCGTTAGTTGAATGACCATCCGTCAAAGGCTAATGGTAACCCCGTTTCCAGACATAACTCCACACACTGCCTTGTGCCTAGGACTTATCTACTTTGCCCAGAGTACTCGACTACCTACCTGTAGTCTTTTGGTTGTCCCGACTACCTACCTGTAGTCGTTATGGGCACCCCATGTACTCCTGCTTTTGAGCATGCTAGAACCTTCAACAACGATGAGATCCAAGCCTCCTAGTCATCCTCCTTGACGACTATCCTCATACTAGCTTAAGCTACCTCTCGAGCAATCCATTATCAACCAACTCGAACCATCCCTCGAGTTATCAACATGCTTGGAATGATCCCTGCCTGGATTACGCCAAGTCTACATCACATCATACTTCGCTTTATTTCACCATAGCAAAGTCTCAACTCAACAACATGGTTTGCCTCATCGCATCATGGCAAAGTTCCATCTCAACATCATTCAATCCATACATATGAGCTTCCACATCCGCCACATATGCCTTTAGCAGCTTTCACCATTCAAGAGCCTCTTCTGTAGCTTTTGAATCATCTTTGACCATACTTGTCCAAATCTATCAACTAGATAGCTCATTCACAACAATCAATCAAGGCAAACATTAATCCAAACAAATAAGTATTCAATCAAGATCTAATTAGGCATTCATAACTACAATGGCAATTTCGTAAATAAATGAGCATAGAACTAACATACATGAATCATGGGTTTTTAGCATAGATCTAGCAAATACAAAACATGGGTTTTGTTTCTATAACTTAATAAATGAACTTGCATAGGTAAACATCTTCACAAACAATGGATCTATACTTGGATCTAAGGAAAAGTGCACAAAATCACTATCTACAACACTCCAACAAACCACCAATCCAATATACTCCTTTGGGTCCGCGTGAGAGATAACTACCACTCACCAAATCACCCAAACACCTCAAAAACTAATCACTACAGATCTGGACAGCGAAGATCAAAGCTTGATCCGGCGAAATCTCGCTTAAAACGATGAAATCTAGCTTCGTTGGATGAAGATCTTCAACTTTGGCCCTTGGATCTTTGATCTCGATCTTCGATCTAGGATGGATGTTAGAACTAGATTGAAATGGAGAAAAGAAGATGAAGAAATGTTGTAGTCGAGCTCTCAAAATGGCAGCACTTCGTCGCTTCAAAAACCGGTGCCAAAAAGTGAGCCAAACCCCTCTATTTATAGGCTGAAAATTCCATGAGTCGTCGCCCCTATGAGTCATTGCCGACTCAAGAAAACCTCCGACCTAACAGCTACGACCCATTAACAAAGCCGAATCACGACTCAACCTATTTCCTTTAGGTCGTGATAACGACTTAACATACGTGCGGCCTAGCAACTTACGACTCATCCCTCCTGCCGCATATCCTAAGTCCTAAATCGTATGCCGACTTAACTATGGCACGACCCAAAACCCTACCGACTCAACTACACAACACTCAGCCGACCTAAAGACATGGCCGACCCAACTCCTATGCGACCTAACAATAACACAGGCCACACGACTTAACTAGCTGCCGTCCTAACAACTATACACGAGTTACGACCTAAGCCCCAACGACTTATCTACTATACGACCCATCTATCAACCACTAGGTCGAACTCTCTATAGTTGAACACGACTCATCGTTAAGTCGTTCCCAACGACTCATGACCAAAGCACCTTACGACCTATCCCCTTGGGTCAGTCAAAACCTTAAGTCGTTACACCCTTAACTCGTTAACTCCTTAACTCGGCAAACCCTATGAGTCGTAACTCGTTGACTCGGCCACACTTCTTATCTCACTATCCTCTTAGGTCGGTCAACCTCTTAACTCGGCCATACCTATAAGTCGCTGCCTCTATGAGTCGGTTACCATATGAGTCGCCCACTACCTTAACTCGGTCCAAACTCTAACTCTCAACATGTTGACTCGTTAACGACTCAAGACTTGATAGCTCAAACTCGACCCATCACTAAACACACGAGTTAACTTTCTAAACAACTCAGGCTAGAGACAACATAAACAACACTAACGACCTGTAAATTCTACGATTTATCGACACGTAAAATACGGGTTGTTACATTCTCTCCCCCTTAGGAATTTCGCCCCCGAAATTCCAAGCAAACAACAGCAATCAAAGATTTTCCGTATGCCTACCATCCATAGCAATCAACAACCCATGCATCCAATTCGAGCCTAGCATGCAGAATTCTAAAACTTAGAACAAGCTACAAATTCATGAGATGTCACGACACCTTAGGGCCATACCTTGAAGAGTTCTGGATGAGCTGCCCTCATCCTCTCTTCCTCCTCCCACGTACAGTCGTTAACATCATCACTCCATTGTATCTTGAGCAACGTAATCGTCTTCCTCCTAAGCTGTTTCGTATCGATTTCAATAATACGAAGCGGCTTACGAGGTCTCGTAACCACTGGATCAACCTCTAAGCCTTCACAGCTATCAGCAGAAACCACAGTAGTTGGGTCATGCACATACTTCCGTAGATAAGATACATGAAAAACATTGTGCACACCCGCCATCTTTTCTGGTAACTCCAATCTATAAGCGAGCTTTCCAATTCGCTCGATAATCGGGAATGGTCCAACAAATCTCGGAGTTAACTTTCCTTTCCTCCCGAATCTAATAGCACTCTTCAATGGAGAAATCTTCACAAAAACCATCTCACCTACGTCGAATTCCAAATCCTTACGATGATTATCGGCATAACTTTTCTGACGATCTTGGGCTGCCTTCATTCGTTGCCGAATGATCTCTATACAATCCGAAGTCTGTCGAATCATCTCTGGCCCAAGTATCAACTTTTCTCCAGTTTCCAACCAACATGTCGGAGAGTTACACGGTCTTCCATATAATGCCTCATATGGTGCCATACCAATACTCGACTGATAACTGTTATTGTAAGCAAATTCCACCAAATGAAGATGATCTTCCCATGATCCTCCGAAGTCCAAAACACAAGCTCTGAGAAGATCTTCCAAAACTCGGTTGACTCTTTCAGTCTGACCATCTGTTTGAGGGTGATAAGCTGTACTCAAACACAACTCGGTTCCCAAAACTTCCTGGAAGCTCTTCCAAAATCCACTAGTGAACAATGGGTCTCGATCGCTCACTATACTCTTCGGAACACCATGGAATCGAACTATCCACTTAACATAAAGCTCAGCCAGCTTCGATGCAGTCCTAGTCGATCGAACATGAATGAATCTTGCACTCTTAGTCAACCGATCTACTATGACCCAAATTCCTTCATTTCCTGCCCTGGTCCTAGGTAGACCATCGATAAAATCCATCGATATCTGCTCCAACTTCCATGTAGGAACCTCTAATGGCTGAAGTAATCCACTGGGCTTCTTCTGCTCAGCTTTCACCAACTGGCAGTTCATACACTTGGAAATAAAATTTCCAACATCCTTCTTCATGCCTTCCCAGTAG
Source organism: Allium cepa (assembly GCA_030765085.1). Classification (NCBI taxonomy): domain Eukaryota; kingdom Viridiplantae; phylum Streptophyta; class Magnoliopsida; order Asparagales; family Amaryllidaceae; genus Allium; species Allium cepa. The sequence goes on along the minus strand of CM060934.1, from coordinate 283,479,362 downwards.
TAAGTTCTCTTCATATCCCGATACATCTTATTTCCACCTGGATGAATTGTCAACTTCGAGTGATGACCTTCCCTCAGAACTTCATCTCTCAACCCATCAATGTCGGGAACAACCAATCGTCCTTGTTTCCGAAGCCAACCCTCTCGATCGACCTCGAATCCTTTATCCTTCTCTGGGTTCAATCCAGATTCCAAATCTCGGATAATCTTGACAAGCTTATCATCTCTCTTTTGGCTCTCGCCAATCCTTTCCACAAGAGTAGGTCTTATCGATAAGTTTGCCAACATCTTAGGTTCCAATTCGCATCTGGGCCTGAAATCAAATCCAGCCAAATACTCGAGACTCTTCCATTCCGAAAACATGGTTCCCAATCCTGCATGTCTTCGACTTAACGCATCAGCCACTGCGTTACCTTTTCCCGGAGTATAGGCTATACCAAAATCATAAGATGCCAGAAACTCTAGCCACCGTTGCTGTCGAAGATTCAAATCCTTTTGGGAGAACAGATATTTCAACGACTTATGATCTGTAAATAACTCAAATCTAACTCCCAATAGATAATGTCTCCACATCTTCAAAGCAAACACAATTGCCGCTAACTCCAAATCATGAGTCGGATAATTCCTTTCATGTGGCTTCAGTTGTCGACTAGCATACGCAACAACTTTATCTTTCTGCATTAGCACTGCTCCAAGTCCAGTGCCACATGCATCGGTGTAAACCACCATCTCATCATTCCCACTTGGAATAGTCAAAACAGGAGCACTCGTCAGTTGCTCTTTTAGGATTTCAAAAGCTTGCTCACACTTAGCATCCCATCTGAACACTTGGTTCTTTTTCGTCAATCCTGTTAACGGTGCAGCTATCTTGGAAAAGTCTTTGATAAACCGACGATAATATCCTGCTAATCCAAGAAAACTCCTCACATCAGATGCATTCTTAGGTCTAACCCAATCCTGGATTGCTGCCACCTTAGCGGGATCAACCGCTATTCCATTTCTAGAGATAACATGGCCTAAGAACCTCACTTCACTCTTCCAGAAGTGACACTTCGAAAACTTAGCCTTCAGCTGATGTTTACGCAAGATTTCCAAAACAATTCTCAAGTGCGTCTTGTGCTCTTCCTCAGTCCTGGAGTAAACCAAAATATCATCCACGAACACAAGCACGAACTTATTCAACTGATCTCTGAACACTCTATTCATAAGATCCACAAAATATGCTGGCGCGTTAGTCAATCCAAACGGCATTACCAGCCACTCATAAAATCCGGATGGTGTCCTGAAAGCAGTCTTCGGCACACTATCCTTCGCCACTCTCAACTGGTGAAATCCCGTTGCCAAATCCATCTGAGAAAACACCTTAGCCTCGTGAAGCTGATCAAACAAGTCATCTATTCTCGGCAATGGGTACTTGTTCTTCCTAGTCAACTTATTCAGCTCACGATAATCCACACACAACCTCAACGATCCATCCACTTTGGTTGCGAACACAACTGGTGCACCCCATTCGGACACACTACGCCGAATGAATCCCTTCCGTAAAAGGTCATCAACCTGCACCTTCAACTCTAGCTGCTCCCTAGGCGCCATCCGCCTAAGAGGCATCACAACAGGTCTGGCTCCCTCAACTAGATCGATACGAAACTCGATCTCCCTATGTGGCGGCAACCCTTTGACTTCGTCAAAGACATCCTCAAATCCATTCACAATAGGCACCGATGACAGTCCATCCCGTGGAACAACCAGCGAATACATGAAGCTCATGAAGACGTCTTCCTCATGCTTACATCGTATCACAACCTTTCGCCCTTCCACATTCCCGACTGTCACCTCAAGCCTTTCACAATCAATCCTTGCCGCATATTTCCTAAGCCAGTCCATACCCAAAATAATTCCGAACCCCGCAAAGTTCAGAACAAAGCAATCACAAACAAACGAGCAATCATGACTCGACACAACTAGACCACGGCATATCATACACAAACATGACGAACCCCCAACTGGATTAGTCACAACCAATGGCCTATCAACAATATCCGGTCTCAAACCTAACCGGTCTACCAAATCATTACAAACAAAAGAATGCGACGCTCCAGTATCAAACAACACTCTAACTGGAACACCACAGATAGAAAGAGTACCTTGAACCACCACACTCTTCCCCTTCTCTTCAGCAGTAGGAGCTTTTGAAGATGACGGCACAGCTCCCAAAGCATAAGCTTGCACAACCTGCCTGTCCTTCCTCGGTTCTGGACAGTCCTTCCTGAAATGCCCTGGTTTATCACAGTTGTGGCATTTCGCCGGTGCCTTTGGATTCCTACAATCCTTGGAGAGATGGCCCTTCTGCTGGCAATTATAACAAGTCACTTCGCCCTTCGGCTTCTTCTGGCCATCCCTACCCTTCTGTTGCTGCTGCTTCCTCTTCCTATTTTCACTCCGCTGTGGTTTAGATCCTTCCCTGGTTACAGCAACAACAGAACTTTCCTTAGGAAACAAACTCTCATGCCTGAGAGCTTTCTCCACAAGCTTCTTAAACGGATCATCCAAGTGATCCACCAACTGCCTCCCAAGATAAGCATCCAGACCAGTCACAAACTTCTCATTCTTCTGATAGGGAGAATCAATATACGATCTGGCATACTTGGACAAAGCCTCAAACTCAGAAACATACTCAAGGACCGATCTCCCACCTTGCTTGAGCTCTACAAACTTCTTGAACAAAACAGATTTCTGAGCTGTAGAGATGAACTTAGCTTCAAATCTAGCTTGGAATTGCTCCCAAGTAATCTCCTCCTCCGGAGTATCAATGGTGATAGAATTCCACCAATCCGAAGCTCTCCCTTGAAGTTGCCTTGATGCGAGCTTTCTCTTGGTTGCATCCTCAATCCCTAAGTCACCAAAGATCCTTCGACATGCATCAATCCATCTCTGCACCTCAATAGTCGACTCCGTCCCCAAGAAAGCTTTTCCTCCAAGAGAAGTATAATCCTTACAAAGCTTAGCAAAATCCACCGGTCTTGGAGCTTGGACTTGAACTCCAACATCTACAGATGGCCCTGGAGCTGGTATCCTTCTCATGATCGAAGTCATCATCGCTTCGAACATAGTTCCATAATCAACAGCCCCTTCAGTAGCACGGCCTTCCCTTGCAGCTGGTCTCCCTCTTCGACTCATCCTTAATATCTGTAATAGGAATGATTAGAACACCTTAAGAAACAACTGCATAAGGAGTTCAATTCCTTCTAAACTACTATATTATATATAGTAATCACCCATCAAAATACAATTACGTCTCTCATACGTACTACGTCAGCGAGCGTTGGCTAAAATCGATTAACCAAAGCTCTGATACCAAATGTGACGACCGCTCATGACTCCCGCATCAAAACAATGGAATAGTGCGCTGAAAGGTGTGCCAGGTAGCCATGGACGATAGTCAGGGTAAAATAAAACAGCAAACTCTATCGTACAACTCACAGCGCATGGATAAAATACAATAGAGAAATATATAGTGAAGCCCCATAACAGAAAAATCATCATATAAGCATCGTAGTAGTTTTATACAAACATGAATCATCCATACATCAAAGCCTCACTACAAACACTCAATCAGATATAACAGCGGAACACCCAGTACATATAGTAAGAAAACTAGTATGCAAAGCCTCCTGCTCGTCTTCGTCATCATCAGCGTAGATCTCTAAGAACAGCACCTGTCACCTGCTACCTAGTCTGCCCATCCCAACATGGATGAACAGCCCAAGGTAATAAGAGGAGACATAAAACCTTGAGTCAGACAAAGTCTTAGTGAGCAGTAAATCAACTATCAAACATACCAAAAGAGCATAAAGGATAAAAGGAATAGGAACCAAACCATCCCACTCCACCTCTTTCTACAGTGATAGCCCCCAGATACACACCAAAGAGAAGTAAGCATAACATAGCAAATAATTAAGGTAAAGCAATAATCACTCGAGTCAAGGGCGATGTTTTCCAAATACAAACCCCCAAGGCCTAAACCAAGATCAGATAAGCACCTAGAAAATACCGCTCTTGAGACCGAATGATGATACAACCAAACGTCCAAACATCCATGACTCTGGCTATCACTGTTATCCTTGCTTTGATATCACCGTTAGTTGAATGACCATCCGTCAAGGGCTAATGGTAACCCCGGTTCCAGACATAACTCCGCACACTGCCTTGTGCCTAGGACTTATCTACTTTGCCCAGAGTACTCGACTACCTACCTGTAGTCTTTTGGTTGTCCCGACTACCTACCTGTAGTCGTTATGGGCACCCCATGTACTCTTGCTTTTGAGCATGCTAGAACCTTCAACAACGATGAGATCCAAGCCTCCTAGTCATCCTCCTTGACGACTATCCTCATACTAGCTCAAGCTACCTCTCGAGCAATCCATTATCAACCAACTCGAACCATCCCTCGAGTTATCAACATGCTTGGAATGATCCCTGCCTGGATTACGCCAAGTCTACATCACATCATACTTCGCTTTATTTCACCATAGCAAAGTCTCAACTCAACAACATGGTTTGCCTCATCGCATCATGGCAAAGTTCCATCTCAACATCATTCAATCCATACATATGAGCTTCCACATCCGCCACATATGCCTTTAGCAGCTTTCACTATTCAAGAGCCTCTTCTGTAGCTTTTGAATCATCTTTGACCATACTTGTCCAAATCTATCAACTAGATAGCTCATTCACAACAATCAATCAAAGCAAACATTAATCCAAACAAATAAGTATTCAATCAAGATCTAATTAGGCATTCATAACTACAATGGCAATTTCGTAAATAAATGAGCATAGAACTAACATACATGAATCATGGGTTTTTAGCATAGATCTAGCAAATATAAAACATGGGTTTTGTTTCTATAACTTAATAAATGAACTTGCATAGGTAAACATCTTCACAAACAATGGATCTATACTTGGATCTAAGGAAAAATGCACAAAATCACTATCTACAACACTCCAACAAACCACCAATCCAATATACTCCTTTGGGTCCGCGTGAGAGATAACTACCACTCACCAAATCACCCAAACACCTCAAAAACTAATCACTACAGATCTGGACAGCGAAGATCAAGGCTTGATCCGGCGAAATCTCGCTTAAAACGATGAAATCTAGCTTCGTTGGATGAAGATCTTCAACTTTGGCCCTTGGATCTTTGATCTCGATCTTCGATCTAGGATGGATGTTAGAACTAGATTGAAATGGAGAAAAGAAGATGAAGAAATGTTGTAGTCGAGCTCTCAAAATGGCAGCACTTCGTCGCTTCAAAAACCGGTGCCAAAAAGTGAGCCAAACCCCTCTATTTATAGGCTGAAAACTCCATGAGTCGTCGCCCCTATGAGTCATTGCCGACTCAAGAAAACCTCCGACCTAACAGCTACGACCCATTAACAAAGCCGACTCACGACTCAACCTATTTCCTTTAGGTCGTGCTAACGACTTAACATACATGCGGCCTAGCAACTTACGACTCATCCCTCCTGCCGCATATCCTAAGTCCTAAGTCGTATGCCGACTTAACTATGGCACGACCCAAAACCCTACCGACTCAACTACACAACACTCAGCCGACCTAAAGACATGGCCGACCCAACTCCTATGCGACCTAACAATAACACGGGCCACACGACTTAACTAGCTACCGTCCTAACAACTATACACGAGTTACGACCTAAGCCCCAACGACTTATCTACTATACGACCCATCTATCAACCACTAGGTCGAACTCTCTATAGTTGAACACGACTCATCGTTAAGTCGTTCCCAACGACTCATGACCAAAGCACCTTACGACCTATCCCCTTGGGTCGGTCAAAACCTTAAGTCGTTACACCCTTAACTCGTTAACTCCTTAACTCGGCAAACCCTATGAGTCGTAACTCGTTGACTCGGCCACACTTCTTATCTCACTATCCTCTTAGGTCGGTCAACCTCTTAACTCGGCCATACCTATAAGTCGCTGCCTCTATGAGTCGGTTACCATATGAGTCGCCCACTACCTTAACTCGGTCCAAACTCTAACTCTCAACATGTTGACTCGTTAACGACTCAAGACTTGATAGCTCAAACTCGACCCATCACTAAACACACGAGTTAACTTTCTAAACAACTCAGGCTAGAGACAACATAAACAACACTAACGACCTGTAAATTCTACGATTTATCGACACGTAAAATACGGGTTGTTACATGTTTGGAGTAAGTTGATTTTTGCTACTTTTTCTTTAGTGCTTTGGTTTTGGGTTCAGCCCATTTGCCCAATTCTGGTTATATCAACCCAACCCCTCTCCACTTCTCTTCATTACTTCATTTCTATTTCCTGACACTCGAGCTTCATAAAAAATGGAGAGAGGAATGGGAAATTAAAACTCCAAGCCCTAGTTCATTTGCAAAATCCAAGCTCTAGCTCCAAATTCTAAGAGAAGCCATTAGTAAGCATCGCCTTCTTCTTCTCCAATTCATTCTCCTTTCAATTTTAGAATTTCCTAAACCTAACTTAGGAAATATTTTACTTGTAAGCTTAGATTGAAGCTTCTTGAGTTGTTATTGAAGAGGAATTGATCTTAGCTTGTTTTAAAAGCTTCACCTTCATTAATTTGGGTTTAAAGTTGAGATTTTTATCTCACATCTATGCTTATATCTATCTTTGAATGTTGGGTATGAATTCCTAACACTTATTCATGTGCATTTGCTTTTGGTTTGGATTGAATTGGTGAATATCCCAATTTTTAGTGTTTTGGGTTCAAATCTTTAAAATCCTAACTTTGATGTTTGAACATGTTTTTAGTGATGCATCGAGGAGCCAATAGGACCGGGTAGCCGATGGGCGTAATCCCTTAGCGTTTATGCTCGACCGGTTGCGACTTGGGAGAGTTTGCACTTCAATTATTAGGGCAGAAAAATGCAAGGCATCAGGTTCGGCCGACCGAAACCCCTGGGCCGGTCGACCGAAGCTGTAGCCGATACTTTCTGTTTCTGATTCGGTCGGCCGACTCAGGGAGTCCGGTCAACCGACCTGCTCCTATTCTCCTATTTCCCTGTTTTGCTTATTATGCTCATTTTGCTTTGCTTTTCCAATTGTTAATCGATTCTTTTTCTCCGATTAGTTGTTGTCACCTTTGTCCACTTTGATAACTTCTATTTTTGGAATTTTTGGGTATTTCCACTTTGATGGATTAGGTATCGATTTCTTTGGATTTTATTCACGTCTTCGTATGTGAATTTTAGTGATTGATTGTTTCTACAATCATTTTTGTGACTTGTCACTTTTAAAAATATAAAGGTTTTCAACACTAGTAGTAAATATCAAAATTCTTTCATCAAAACGATTTCAACACTATTTTATTACAAAGCTCGTTTCTTAAACCGTTTTCCAATCTACTAGCATATACAAACCTTTACCTCATTCATATGAGAAATCTAATTAAACGGCTTAGTAAAACAAGTGGTATGAAACGCTTGCGTTTACTTTGTCGGTTTATTCTTGGACTTGTTCGATTGAATCTCTTGTGACAATTTTTTAGTGGAGATCTACAATTTGTTTGTAAAAATTTAAGTTAAGATAGAGGTTATGGGACATGAAGCTAAGCTCATATATTTACTAGCTTAATGCAATTGACACTTCTTGATGATCGATGATGATCATTTTATGGTTTAGACTAGCAATGTGCGATGTCTCTTTGTCCACGTGGAGGACTGTACCTCATTTTATTGAGCTTCGTCTCATTTCTTTGTGGGCTAGCGACCCATGTACTTTTAATGTGATTCGATTCATCTGATGTACCGTTTGTACTACATTGATGTCTCGGCTTTTCGATTCATTGGACGTACCGTGTGTACTGCGTCGATGTTCCGAATTGTTTTGTGTTTCGATTCATCTGATGTACCGTTTGTACTACATCGATGTCTCAGCTTTTCGATTCATTGGACGTACCGTGTGTACTGCGTCGATGTTCCGAATGTTTTGTGTTTCGATTCATTGGATGTACCGTTTGTACTACATCGATGTCTCGGCTTTTCGATTCATTGGATGTACCGTGTGTACTGCGTCAGTGTTCCAAATTGTTTGTGATACACGTGTTGGTGAGTTTTCATGCTCCCGCTTGGGATTGGCCATCCTTTTCTTGTGATTTCTGGATTTCTAATTATTGATTTCTGGAATTTATGTTTCACCAACTTTTACAATTGACATTGATATGTATGTCATTTTTCTTGTGGCTTGGTGAATTAAATAAAGAATATGACATTCTTTTTATGCTATGAGATTCGTGAGATATTTGTATGATTTTCCTTTGTTGATTTTCTAATGTATACTTGTCGTGGTATGACATTTTTTGGTTATGATACATTTTTATTGTATCTCTTCTTATCTCTCATTTTATCTAATAATTATAGCTAGATTGATCCGTATATTATTTTCTTCTTAAATAATACTCGGGTCAGACTGAGATTTTACAGGTGCTTCTGCTTGACTCCTTATCGGACCATCATCTGATCTTTTGGCTAACTACTTTAGTTTAGTAGTTTTTGTTGTATACAATTGAGATATAAACTCCTTGTTGTATACATATTTTTGTCTAACACTTGTATCTATTCCTTTGGGATGTGGTGGATCTTATTTGACCATTACTCTGATATACACTTTTATGTGTAATATTCATATCTATTTCCGCCTTTGTGATATGAATTGTTTGTGACCGATTTGTGTTGTGTTTATTTCTATATTTGTTTTCGAAGATATTTATAGCCACTGTGTAGTAGCTTTGAGATTGTATCGGTATGTCGGATTTCCTCTTGGAACGAAATGCATCTTAAACTATCTGACATTCCGGTGCTCGCACGAAAAAATTACACGGATGGTCGCTCCTCAACAACCTTATTCTCCGCGCTAGTTGACGGCATTACACCTTAGTGTCCTTGGCTAGCATGGGTATAGAGGTGGGGTGTCACACTATGGAAGTATAACCAAAAAGAAGAAATGATTGGGGAGGGGGGGGGTCATATATTTGGCTAGTGAGTGAAACACACTGTATTAGTGCATAATACTAATAAGATAGTAAATCAACACTTATGCTCGAAAACCATATGTTAACCCATGTTACCTTTACCCAATACGTTATCTAAACACAATAATATACTATAGTGACATCATAAGCTAAGGTCTCACTAAAATTTCCACTGGTTCTAATCATACACCGAAATGCCATATCACGATTGAGCCCAAAGTCCCAACCCGCCATCGCCATAAACATATGTACACGCCCAAATCCTAGCTAGTATGCTGCAAAAGCATGCACAAGACTAGGCCCAAAGTCCAGGCATGTATGTTGAAAACATATGCAAATGACCGAGCTCAAAATCCTGGCTCGGATGCTGAAATCTATGCAAACGACCAAGCCTAAAATCTAGCTCAAATGCCAAAAATATATGCAAATGATTGAGCCTAAAGTTTAGTTCAAATGCCTAAAATGGATGCAGACGACCGAGCCCAAAGTCCCAGCTCAATTTTTGAAAACGTATGCAAATGACCAATCCCAAAGTCCTAGCTCGAATGTCGAAAATGTATGACTATTGGGTCAAGTCCATGTTAGACATTTTCTTAATGGTCAATGACACTATTAGGATCAAGTCAAAAATGCATGACACAAGTGGGATCATTCACGTACGAGAGATACAAGATATTAAAGATTAATGGCATTTTCATGATTAAATTATTAATTTATTAATCAACTAATTTATCAATCTATCTTCTCTCAAATTCAGTACGAACTCACACAACCCAACAGCCATGTCGCTCTTCACATACCATCGCCGCCACAGACATGGTATTGAAGATCAATCGATACCATGCTTCTCCTCTCTTCGCCATCGATCTGAAGCACCCAATCTCTCCATCAAAAAAAGCCTACGACACCGTTGTACTTCAAAGCTAGTGTTTGCCATTCTAGCAAACTCCAGCTGCCTGAGGTCAATTGGACCCCGATATGGCAACCTACTCAACCTCCTCTTCATATTCGTACCCTCTGGTTGTCGTATCGTCAACGTTGCACTGTTGGATCAAATTGAACGGTCCATGTTTATCGAAACTTCTAATACGTTTTCCAATCAATTCGTACACTATATCGACAAACGAACATCACCAGTGGATTCATGTCATTGATAACTATAATTTTGATATATAATATATCTAATTTGGAACACTTTTGTATTTTGAACTTTTTAATCAGAGAGTTGTTAACTCTGGCTAATTATGGTCGATAAAAATTGACTTTTTAATTATATAGCAATTGTTTGCACAAAAAAAGGACAAACACCTCCAAGTCGTATGAATTAGTTGATTTTAGGTTGTTTCTAGTGGTTTGGGTGATTTATGCAAATATATAAAAAGCAGGGACTAAACTGTAAAAGACACACAGATTTATAGTGGTTCGGCCAGAACGTGCCTACGTCCACTTTATATGTTATTCTCCTTTTTCTTTCAGATTACAAGTACAAAGCTTTGTATACAAGTATATGAAAGTTGTTTGAAAGTTCCTTCCGTGCTCGAGCTCTCAAACTTGTCTCCCATTGTTGTACCCCTGCCCCTCTATTTATAGAGTGAGGCTGGGGGCAGGGGTCCTGGATGTATATAGCTACTGGTGGGCCTGGGTTGAAGCAATCTGGCCTGGCAACGTTGGTTCGGCAATGCCTTCCTTTCCTGGTTCGGTGGTATGTCGGTCCGGTAGTGAGGGGAATTCGACCGGTGGTGGCTTGGGAGTGAGCTGATTCGGTGGGCATGGGATGTGAGATGGGATTTGGTTCGGCAGTACGTGGAGTAAGTTGGTCCGGTGGCTTTTGGTCCGGTAGTAGCTTGGGTAGTGTGATTGGTTCGGTGTCGTTTGGGAGGAAGGTTGGTCCGGTGTCGTGGGATGTTGATTCGGTGGTAGGCATGGAGCCGGTCCGGTAAGATGTTGGACCGGTGGAGCTTTTAGAGGAGTGTGGTTTGGTGGTCCAAATGGTTCGGTGGACTTGGTCCGGTGCAGGGTGGAAACGCACCCAACATTTGCCCCCCAAAGCAGGGCATATGTTTAACATAAGTCGTGCTTTGTTTTTAATTGGACAACCATATTCGGCCTAAGAGCCGAACCAGCTAGTCCGGTTTTCCAACCTCCCCTATAAGTACGGGCCTAGGGCTACTGTTATTCCCTACCGAACGAGATAACCGGATCTGGACTTCCTACCGAATCAATCTCTTTGCCGAATCAAATCCCTAGCTACCGAATCAGGTGACTGCAGAATGACTTTATGTTCTTGTACTACCGGATGGACTTTAAGAGTTTGTCCGCCGAATGAGATCGGGCGTTGAGTGCCGAATGAGCCTTATGTGCTTGGAATGCCGAATGAGGTTGGGAAGTGTGAGGCCGAATGGTCTTTGGTCTCGAGTTTTTATGTTTCGAATTGCGAATGCGACTCTAGGCTGCATGTACTTGTTTGTTTGTATTTCCATACTCCTTGTTTTAATAACATACTTTTACTTTGGTGTTTGCAGATAAATGTCTCACAAAGTGGAAACCCGATCAGAAAAGAAAAAATCTACGGACAGAGGTGAGTCTTCCGCTGTGCCCTCAGTCCAGCCGGGACCAGCGCGACATGGACCTGCTCCGAGGTCATTAATGGACGGATATGGCCCTCAGGAGCTTCTGAACTCTCCTCCCGATTGCTTTCCGAGCTCCCTCAAAGAAGGGCAACTTGATGTCATCGCTCGCTCCTTTGGGATTGACAGGGGGAGTATGCTATTGCCGGGAGATGGTGTGATGCCGTATGATCCTCCTGAAGGATATTTCGCTTATAGTCGATACCATTGTATGTGCGGGGCCATCCCCCCAATCAATGCCTGGATAGTCAGCTTTCTTACCTATTTGAAGGTGGCCCCTCTCCAGCTTCAGCCCAATTCTTAAGCTATTCTGGTGTGCTTATTCGTTATATTCCAAAGGAGGTACGGGCGCCCTCCTTCTAACCGGGAAATTCGATACTTGTATAATCTGAGAGGCTACAAGAAGGGGTCTCCGTATGTTAGTTTGGAAGCGGCCGTGCCCTTCAAACCGGTCTTGGACTTATACTCAAAGTTCACTATGTTCAAGAAAGAATGGTTTTTTATCAAGGACGATTCTGTTTCCTTCCGCCTCTTCACTTCTGGCTGTAAGTTGAACGTTATTTACAGTTTCCTTGTTCCGACTGCAGTGCTTCTTCTGATATGCTTTTATTTCCTGCTAGTGATAGGTGGTTTTGCAGTCGTAGAGAGCGATTCCCTGGTCCAGATGGCTGCGGAAATAAAGGCCATTTCGGGACGGGACAGGTCGGCTTCTTTCCTAATCAGGAATGCTAATCTCCTGGAGCACAACTTGATCCTGCCACACCAGTCCGTGGTTAAGCAGAGAGACACGGCTGAGTAGAGGGCTGCCAAAGCCAAAGACGGGGCCACTGCGAAGACTAGTAAGAGGAGACCCTTCTCGGTACCTCCAGTCGTCGGGGGGGAAAAGCTTAAAACTTGATCCTGCCACACCAGTCCGTGGTTAAGCAGAGAGACACGGCTGAGGAGAGGGCTGCCAAAGCCAAAGACGGGGCTACTGCGAAGACTAGTAAGAGGAGACCCTTCTCGGTACCTCCAGTCATCAGGGGGAAAAAGCTTAAGAAGTCTGATGGACCCTCCCCTAGCATGTGTCCAGATATTCCGGAGGAGGAAGGTGGAGAGGAGGAAAGAGGCGAGGAGGAGAGAGGAGGAGATGGAGAAGGTGAAGGACAGGGTGGCAGTGGTGTTGGTGCCTTGTCTTCTGAGCAGGCAGGGGAGATCCAAGAGTGGACGGATGATGCTTCCGCTAGGCTTTTGAGGGGTTGGAGGAAGGATCAGCCTCGGTGGAAAAGGCGAAGAAGACTGACAAGGCTGGGACCAGTGTCGATCCGTCTTCTAAGGGTCCTTCAGCTAGGATAACTTTGGCGACTCAAGGTGAACTTTTGATTCCTACAGACTCCATTTACGATAGGGACTTAGGAATATTTTATGGTTCGCTTCCATCCTGTAATGAGATTCAGGACTTATTGCAGTATCGTACTCCTCCGCAGGGTTTGTATAATAGATGTGCCTTCTCACTCTTTTTAACTTAGCATATTTCTTGAATTATGGATCATTGTATGTTCGTAACACTTGTTCTTTATTCCAGGGGCAGGCGAGGTGGCCAAGACTTCAGACGTTCGACACCGCCTTGAACAATACAAGTTACTCAGAGCCTCTGCCAATCCTAAGCCTCCAGCTAGCCGTCCTGGAGATGTGGTCAGATATCGCCCTCTTCTCGGAGTTATTGAAGAAGATATGCAAAAGAGAAAGAGGGGCCGATCTTCGTTTGAACCTTCACCTGGCCCTCAGCCTCCAGCCCAGCCCATCCATGATATTACTAAGGAGGACACTGAGTTTATACCTTCCCCCCATCCGTCCGGAAATCCAACCGTCACTCCGATAGACCGTCCTGGTTTGGATCGCAACCCATTTGCCGGTCACCCTGATCTGGATCCGAGTTTCCAGGATATTTCATTTGATGAGGGCACGTGTGAGCACCATCTTCCCCGCAACCCCATGGTACGAGTGCTTGATGAGGCCAAGTCCCTAGACCTTGATTTGCTTACTACTCGAGTAGTTACCATGGGGGACGAAGCCAAGGCTAACATTGACCGGGTTGCGGAGGAGTCCAAGAAGTTGATGGGGCATCATGCCCGTTTGGTCAAGGCTGGAGAGGAGATTGGGAGTGCTAATATTCGGTTGAGGCTAAAGGTTGCTGATCAGGCCAAACAGCTTGCCGATCAAGCCATTCAGATTTCTCAGCACGAGGAAGCCTCCAGGCGGCTGAAGGAGACTATGGAAGAGGCTAGTAGGGCAGAACTACGAAAGATGGAGGCCGCCTGCAAGGAGCGGATTGACATAGCCATTTCTACGGTGGATGAGGTCCGGAGGGCAGATCTCGAGCAGGTAGAGGAGTTATCTGGAAGGCTTGAGGCCGCCGAGCTTGCTCAGGCCAGGCTAAAGGAAGAGATGGAGGAAATGAGGAGGTCCCTCCAGGCTGACCGCCTGAAATATCGATCGGAGAGGGATGTTGCCGTCGCTAAGTTGCTGTCCTCCGAGGCCCGGGTGAGGGAGTTTGAGGAGAATGAGGGGATGATGAATGAGATGTTGCAGGACATGTACTTCCGTACCTGGAAGCAGGGTAATCTATCCTGGATGGATGACTATCCCCGGATCATGGTTAGGATATATCTCCGGGCTTTGGAGGAGGCCAAGGCCGATGCGGATAAGGAAGGCGGAGAGGCATTCAGGATGGATACGGTTACCGCCCAGTTCTCGAAGGAGGAGAAGGTAGCGGTGAAGGAGTGGATGCGGCTACTTGCTGCGGAGGAAGCCGGTGTGCAGTTGGGGGATGAGGACCAAGAAGCGGATGTTGGTGAGTTTTCCCTTTTTAGCTTTTCATAACTTGATCGTTCGCGGTTTATCTGATGGATTCTTTTCCTGAATTGGACAGGTGGGACCTCTGGTCAACATGCTGGGAGCTCCGATCCTGCAGTCAAGTAGATTCGAAGAGCTAGTAGGATGAGGTCGGAGCACTAATGCAGTTGATTACTTGATCCGATCCGTATAGTTTTTGGTTTTCTTGAACTTCCTGTCTATACTTAGTCAAAAACATTAGTGTATTTTCGGATTATAATTATGTCATTGAACGACTCTACGTAATTTTATAACACGAGCCGATTCTGTTATATTTTGAATGCTGTCACTGTTTTGATGTGTTGTATAAGAAATATAACCATGCATATGCCTGTGATTTGGCTATGTTTGACACTAAGCTTCTGCTTGTAATATAATTTAATGTTTCGCAATGTTACGAACAAGTTATAGCTACACGCTTATGTACAAAAGAAGAGAGTACCGCCCTTCATGTTTCAGTTGCAGGGGGTAGCTTTGAACGTCTGGTGTAACTGACCACGGGTGCGGCTGAGTGCCATGTCACCCCGTTTGTGGGCTCAAATCTTCATGAGCGAATGCCTCCTATTTTGCATCCCGTACTTTGGGGACCGTTATATAGGATAGGAGAAAAGTATTTAAATGAAATGAAAATATAGGAAAAGTAAAACTTCCAATCACGGAAGGCCGTCGATGTGCTTAAGTTCGTGGCAAACGGGTTTTGTAGTCACTTTCCCTAGCTGTGGGTCTTGGAGACATTTGTCACCCATCTTACGCCTCCGCGGGGAGTTTTCCTTTTTACCACAGCCGCACTTAAGACACACCGGAATGGAATGCACTTCAAATCAAGCAAAACGATGATCTCTATCTTTTATTTAATGATTTAATCTCTAATCCACAATCTAGTTTGATGTAGATAGCAATTTAGGTGATTTTGGATAAAAATTGGATGGATCTAGGGTTAATTAGTGTTTAAACCTGATTTCGAATGAGAGGGAAAAGTTTTAACTTGACTCTTCTGCCCTATTTATAGTATTCTCTAGTTGGACTAATGAGCCAACTAATGGTCTCTCTGATTACATACTAATTCTAGCCACCTGCTTTAAAAACTTAGAACAAGCATGACTTTCTAACTGAAAGTTTGTTTTTCTATCATGATCACTCTACGGAATGGGAAACCATCATCCTGAAGCAGTGTAACTAGTTTGAGACCTTAGATCGACTCCTATCAAAAGTTATAGTCCAAACAAGATTTCCAGGGTCAAAATGGTCACATATAAATTCGGAAAAAATCGTAGGTGTGTAAAATGTCCCTATGAGCAATATCCCAGAATTATAAAATCGTATGACCTTATATGAATAAAATAAAAATATTTTACGATCCTCTGATACGTAAAATATGGGTCGTCATGTTCTCCCCCTTTAGGAATTTAGCCCCCAAAATTCCCAAACAAGCCAAAATGTAAGTAACCATGGTCATTCCACATGCCTATAAATCATAAGCAATCATCAAACATCTTGTACAAATAACCATGAAATTAATAGTATAAGTAACCTATCTTAGCATGTGGAATACTAACCTATCAAATATAGTTACAATGGTGAAAGTAGATACGATAAACATTGGATCTTAACATTCAAAGAGCTTCAGAAAAAAAGTCCTCATGCACTCTTCCATCTCCCACGTTTAATGATCCTCACTTTCGCTCCATTGTACCATCACTAGCTTCACCGTTTTTCTCCTAAGCTATTTCATATCGTACCCAATGGTACGAAGCTGCCTACGAGATATATAAACTTCTGGTTCTACCTCAACATATTTGAGCTGATGAAGTATAACCTTCACGCCTGAGTCATGCACAAACTTCCATAGATAAGAGACATAAAAAACAATGTGAATGTCCGCCATTTTCTGAGGTAAGTCGACCCTATATGCTAATTTCCAGATTCTCTCAACTACCGGATAAGGTCCTACGAATCTCAACGCCAACTTCCCCTTTCAATCGAACTAAACTACATTCCTTAGAGGAGAAACCTTTATAAACACTATGTCTTCGACAGAAAACTCTAACTCTCTTCATCGCTTGTCCATATAGCTTTTCTGTCAATATTAAGTAGCTTTCATTCATTGCCGAATAACCTCAATCTTCTCTGAAGTCTCTTTAATCAATCTGGTCCAAATATTAGTTTCTCGCCGGCTTCCACCAACATGAAGGAGTGTTACATGGCAGGCCATATAATGCTTTTTACAAAGTCATACTAATACTCGACCGATAACTGTTATTGTATATAAACTCTACCAAATGCAAATAATCATCGTAGGACCCTCCAAAATCTACAATACATGCTTGCAAGAGATCTTCCAATATATAATTTACTCTTTCAGTCTTCCTATCCGTTTGCGGGTAATAAGCTATACTAAAATGCAGCTCGGTCCCTAACGCCTCTTGTAAGCTCTTCTAAAACCCACTAATGAACAATGGTCTCGGTCACTCACAATGCTCTTTGGCATACGTGAAATCGTACTATCCACTTTATATGCAACTGTACTAGCTTGCATGTCGTTCTCTTGACTTGACGGGTATAAATCTTGCACTATTGATCAACTGATCTACTATGACCCAAATGCTATCGTACCCTACTCAAGTCCTCGACAATCCATCAATAAAATCTATCGATACTTGTTCCCATTTCCATTCAAGAATCTTTAATGGTTGCAATAATCCACTAGGTTTATCTGCTCTACCTTTACCAACTGACAATTTATACACTTCGAGATAAATGCCCCAACATCCCTCTTCATACCTTTCTAGTAGTAGGTCACTTCATATCTCGGTACATCTTGTTATCACCAGGATGAACAATCAATTTGGAATGATGGCACTCTCTTAACACTTCATCTCTCAATCCATCAACATCGAGAACAAATAATGTTCCATCTTTACGAAGCCAATCTTCCCGATCGAGTTCATATTGCTTCATGTCTTTAGACTCTACTCCTTCTATCTTTGCTATTATCTTCGCTAGCCTAGCATCCTGCTTCTGACTAGTTGGACCCTTTCGATTAGAATAGGTCTAATCAACAAACTTGTCAACATTTCAAGTTCTAACTTGCAGTGAGGCCTGAAATCAAATCTAGCATTATATTCTATATGCTTCCATTCCAAGAACATTGCTCCCAACCCAACATGTCTTTAGATCAATGCATCAGTGACTGCATTCCCTTTTCACGGAGTGTAGGAATTACTGAAATTATAAGAGGCCAAAAAACTCCAATCACCATTGCTGTCAAAGATTGAGATCCTTCTGAGTGAAAAGGTACTTCAAGGATTTATGGTCCGTAAATAGCTCAAACCTTTCTTCCAACAAAAAGTGCCTCCACATCTTCAAAGCAAAAACAATTGCTGCCAATTTCAAATCACGAGTTCGGTTATTTCTTTCGCGTGGCTTAAGCCGTCGACTTATATAAGCGACAACCCTTACCTTCTACATCAACACCGCACCCAATCCAATACCACAAGCATTGGTGTATACTTTCAAATCTTCATTTCCACTTGGAATGGTCAATACTGGTGAACTCGTCAACCTCTCTTTCAGACTCACAAATGCATGCTCACACTTCGCATCCTGTACAAAGGTTTGATTCTTCTTCGTCAAATTGGTCAACGGTGTCGCTAGCTTTGAGAAGTCCTTTATGAAGTGTCCATAGTATCCTGCTAATCCTAGGAAATTTTTCACATCCGTAGCATTCTTCGTCTGATTTTAATCTTAGACCGCTACCACCTTCATAGGATTCACTGCTATACCCTATGCTGAAATGACGTAACCCAAGAATCTCACTTCTTCTCTCCAATAGTGGCATTTAAAGAACTTTTCTCTCAACTAGTGCATTCTCAATATATCTAGCATAATCCTCAAGTGTGTCTTGTGCTCTTCTTAGTCCTGAGTAGATTAGAATATCATCCACGAACACAAGCATGAACCTGTTCAACTGGTCTGTAATCGATACATGAGATCTACAAAGTATGCCAGAGCATTGGTCAATCCAAAAGGCATCATCAACCACTTATAGAAATCCGAAAGTATATAAAACACAGTTATAGGTACACTCTCCTTCACTACTCTCAGTTGGTGAAATCCCATTGCTATATCCATTTGGGAGGATACCTTCGCACCGTGCAGCCGATCGAACAAGTCATAAATGCGTGGGAGTGGATACTTGTTCTTCCTCGTCACTTTATTCAGCTCATGATAATCCACACACAACCTCAAAGAACCATCCGCCTTTGTTGCAAATACTACAGGTGCACCCCTTCAAATATGCTTCTCTAAATGAACCCTTTCCTCAATAGGTCATTCACTTGCACCTCCAATTCCTTCTGCTCTCTGGATCCATACGCCTCAAAGTCATAACTATCAGTCTGGCTTCCTTCACCAAGTCTATCCATAACTCTGTCTCTCTATGCTGCGGCAATCCAATCACTTCCTCGAAAATATCTGGATACGCTCTAGCAATAGGCATAGATAACAATCCCTCCTATGGAATCTCAAGCGAATATAGAAAGCTAACCATCACCCCATCATCTGGTAAGCATCTAATCACCGCCGTTCGCCATCTACATCGTCGACCACCACCAACAGCTTCTTGCAATCCACTATAATCACATATTTCCTAAGCCAGTCCATACCCATGATAACCTCGAATCCAACAAAGTTCAAAACAAAGCAATCATTAACCAAAGAACATCATGACGCGATAAAATTAGGCCACGACAAACCATGCAAAGATTAGTAGAGCCTCCAACACAGTTCGTCACGATTAGGGTTTGGCCTACTATCTTAGGTTCTAATCCCAATCTATCTACTAGGTCACTATAGATGAATGAATGAGAAGTAGCGGTATCGAAAAAAAATCGATCAGGAACATCACTAGTAGAAAGCATACCTTAAATGACCACTTCCTTCCCCATCTCCTTCATTGAGGGATCACTCGATGAAGTCAGGACTACATCCAAAGCATATGCCTTCACCACCTTCTTATCCGTCGCTGGTTCTGGATAATTCTTCTTTAAATGCCCAAGCTTGTTATAGTTGTAACATTTCTTCTTTCCACTTATCTTGAAGTCTCTAATTAGATGACCCTTCTTGTTGCTTCCAAAGCAAACAGGTTCCCATTTACCCTTCTTCTTGCTACCTTTACCCTGTAGCTGCTTCCTCTTCCTATTCCACTTCTTCTTGCCTTCATCGGTTTGCTAAGGCTTTGACTCCTTTTTATCAACAGAAACAAAAATAACTTTGTTAGCCTTAGGGTATAAGTTCTCATGAAAAAGCACCTTCTCTACAAGCTTCTTAAACGGCTCATCTATATGGTCCACTAGCTTTTCCCCCAAGTAGTCATCCAAAAAATGATGGATTTCTCATTCTTCCTCAATGGAGTGTCGATGAACGACATCCCATACTTAGAAGAAGCATAAAATTATGCTACATATTTAGAAACTATCGTCTCTCCTTGCTTGAGATCGGCAATTTTTCTAAATAGAACCACTTCTCAACAACCAAAATAAAATTCTCCTCGAACCTTGCCTTTAACCAATCCCAACTGAACTGATCCTCTGGAGTAGCAGTAGTAACAACATTCCACCAATTCATGGCTCCGCTTTGAAGTTGACTCGAAGTCAACTTTCTTTTCAGAGCAACTTCCACCTCCATATCATTGAAGATGCACTCATAAGTATCCGACCAATCTTACACTTCTATGGACGACTTTGTCCCATGTAAGGGCTTCCATCAAAGAGTATAATAATCTTTGCTTAGCTTGGCGAAATCAGCCCTAGGAGCTTGCGTTGGAGTACCTCTTCTCATCACCACTCCAAGAGAATTCCTTATCATATTAGCTGTCATAGCATTGAACATGGCTTGGACATCAGGCGTAGCAGCTCCCGATCTCGCTCCTTCCTCTACTCCTGAAGCAGAATTTCTTAAAATGTACCTTGTATACCCGCTCATTCTTATCAGTAATAAGAATGATCAGTCTCCCATAAAGAAAAATGTGTTTACTCATGTGCATGCGACTTATAGTATATAATATATATTACTGTATGATTTTGAAAACCAAACTTATAACAAGTATGCACTCTCTCGTGTGTTTATACACACACACACACTCTCGATCTAGGTTAAGATGATAACATCTTCCCTATCTCTACTGGTTCATGGTATCAACTTCAGTTAATAGAGAAACCAAAGCTCTGATACAAATATAACAATCGTCCTATATCACCGGTGCCAATAATATATAAATAGTGCATTGTTGTCATGCCCGACCAATATAGGATGATCACCAGGGTTTAGAATGAGCCAATATAGCATATAACCTGCCATATCTCAAAGCGCATGGATAAAATATAATATCATAGATATAACATAATAGACAATAATAACAATGTGAATAGACCATCATCGTCGGAGTATATTATCCATAAAATTATACTTTATTAGTAGATTTTACACAATGGAAACAAACTCAACAACAGTCTCTAATACAAATATAATAACCAAGCACTATCACAGGCTCTAGTATTTCTCAGGGAAATAAGCGTAGACTCTATATATGTATATAATACGAGATAGCTCCATCCAGCTCGCCCCCGAACAACTACTGCCTCACGTAGACTTGCTATCTAGTCTTCTCATTTAAAAGTACCAAAGATAATAAGAGGCTAAGCATAAAACCTTAGGTCAGACAACAATATAATGTGAGCAATAAATGAGTCTCAAAATACTAAAAAAGTAAATATGGTAAGGAATAAGAGTATACGAACCATACCTTACCTGTCCTTGCAACCAAAGAGTTGGCATACAACACTATAATATGCTACTCTATAATATCATAAAGATATACCACAAACCGATAAAGGATATCAGTCTTCCAGGTATTCCTATCTCCAATACCTCTTCCCCTGATACCTATAGGTGATAGCCTACTTAAGAGAGAAATCAAAGCAACCATAGCATCCATTAAACAATCCTAACTATCACTCCATGTGCTTTGAATATATGATAGCTCCATGGCCTCCTTTTTACCAAGAACTAATGGAAATCCCAGTTCTCTGTTGTACTCTTGTACTATGCAGCCTAAAGCTTGATGCGTGTCACATAGCCAAAAGCTGGATACTAGACCCAAAGCCGCAGGTCCAGGGCATACGGGTCCCTTCATTGACCCATGGACATCTCCACTTACAATACCCTTACTTCGAGTATAATAAAAAAAACACTTCGAGCATCAATGTTTCCTCAGTACATTGACCTAAGCCCTCCTTTCCTCCATTTTGATACCGAGCCCTTCTTGCTGAATCCAGTTTCCATTATTCACGAGGAATCCTTCCACATCCCCCATCCTATGACCCACCCCATTTGTGACCCGCCATCTTCGGAACCTAATCCCAACACGAGCCAACATCCGAAGACCATAGCTTTTCATTATGCTATTATATTGTCATCCAACCTGATATGAACGAGCCAACACCTCTAGCATGATCTACAAGATCTCTACTTCACCTTTCAGAAGTTTCATCCTATTTGGACCTAACCCTATAAGTCAGTACCGACCACTCTACTTGGCCCTGACCTCTCTACTTAGACAATCTATAGCTAAATTTTCTTTCACTCCTTCCTCGCTTCTAGTACTCCATGCCCAGACGCATTGACCCCGACTTTTCTACCCAAATCTAGGCGCCATATATCAAGTCCTCTCTTCAAAGCACCTATACTTTATATTCTAGATATAAGTCATCACAGCCTCCAACATTTAGCCAATCACCTATTCATCACCTCAAGCAACCTCTACCAGTAACATCCTTGCTATCTCCAGAACCTCCACCATTATGGAATAAACAACAGATGTCGGTTCCTACCTTTCAACTCGGTGCCAAATTGTAGTTAATTAATGGGAACTTGCGCCTTAAACCATGAGCTCTTCCAGTACTCCAGAGCCTTCCCTCCAAGTTTTGTCCAATTCCGACTAACTTTGTCTTTGATTTGATCAATTCTCCAACGTAACTTTCTATGCAATCACAACACTAACAACAATGTCAAATCATATCATCCAATATAGAAAAATAAACAATTTCACCCAATCAAACATG
Organism: Allium cepa; assembly: GCA_030765085.1. Taxonomy (NCBI): domain Eukaryota; kingdom Viridiplantae; phylum Streptophyta; class Magnoliopsida; order Asparagales; family Amaryllidaceae; genus Allium; species Allium cepa. Next base: position 283,456,684 of record CM060934.1, on the reverse strand, counting down.
CAATCCATTAAAATAAAACAAATAAGTCAATTTCTAACATAAATTTACATGTGGCATGAATATATGAGCATGAGCAAGGTTGATTTCTAATCAATCAAATTCATATACATAGTTTTAACATGCAATTAAAGTTGGAAAAGGTTTTATGGCCAAAAATCAAATTAAAACATGTTAAATCCTATAAGTCTACCATATAAACATGCATAGTATAGTGATAAGGCATAAACCACTCACAAATTACCAAATTCAGCCAATATGAATGTAAATCCAATTTGAACAGTAATGGAATGCACTTCAAATGAAGCAATATGATCATCTCTATCTTTAGTGGATGATCTAATCTCTACTCCGCAATCTAGTTTGATTAAAGAGAGTAATTTATGTGATTTGGGATGAAATTAGGATGAATCTAAGGCTAGTTAGGGTTTAGACTTGATTTAGAATGAGAGGGAAAAGTTTAACTTGACTCTTCATCCTTCTATTTACAGTATTCTCTAGTTAGACTAATGGGCCAACTAATGGCCTTCACTAATTACGCACAAATTCTGCCCGGTAACTATAAAAACTTAGAATAGGGATGACTTTCTAACCGTAAATTCATTTTTCTATCAAGACCACTCTACGAAATGGGAAACCATCATCCTTTTAGTAATGGAACTAGTTTGAGACCTTAGATCGACTCCTATCAAAAATTATAGTCCAAACAAGATTTTCTGGGTCAAAATGGTCACATAGAAATTCGAAAAAAAAGCATAGGTATGTAAAATATCCCTAAGAGCAATATCCCAGAATTATAGAATCGTGTGACCTCATATGAATAAAATAACTTTTTTTTCGATCCTCTGATACATAAAAGACTAAGAACCGATTTCCATAAATGATCATTTTTAAATTGGTGGTATGGAAAATATTATTTCCATACTTAACACCAAATGTCGAGGTATGAAAGCTTATCTCTTTATTGAAAATTGAACGTGGATCAAGGCAAAGATAGTTTCTAACTTGTCTGATTTCATTGTTAATCGAGGGATAGTACTGTATGAAATTAGAAAGTAGTGGTAAATATATATGGTCTGATTTCCATACGACCCATTCAACTTACACCAAAGGGAAAATGTATATGGGTTTATTATTATTAATGTTTAAACGACATTTATTTTAACCCAAATAAGCATGGTTTAAAAGTGGAATCTTTCTTTAGGTTCGTAAATATACCTATACCGTTGAGATAAGTGTATGGATACATTTTCTAGGAATCAGAAATGTACTGTTTTATACTGTTGGTATAAGTATATGTAAAAGTTTCTAAGTAATAAAAAGTGAAATGGTTTGTGAATATACTTATGCCATCGACATAATTGAATGAATATTTTATAACTATTAAATGAATAGAGGAGACAAGTTAATATATCTTTGTAAAAGTATTTTTATACAAGTGTTTACAAAGTGGTTTTAATTAATGAAGGGATAAATTAAAGAGGCTTAGTGGCCGCTTGTGCTTAACCATAATTGGCTAAATCTCTGGATGAATTGCTTGTTATTTGATAGTTAAATAACTAACTATCAAATGTTGTTCGATTTTTCAAACTATCATTGTCAATTCGAAAAGGCCGGGATAGGATATATTATCCAAAAACCACTTCGTACCGGCATAAGCATTCTAATTGAGTACATACTGAAGATGATGAAACCAAAGATAGAGATCTTTGAAGTGCAAGGGATGCTTTCTACTAATCCTAAGGGTGATTCCAAAATAGATGTAGTAGTGCCTTCGATTCGTTCATATCTTGAAAAACTTGCATGGATGAATGTTGGCGTTGCATTGTTGTTTAGAGGGCAGTGTTAGCATTCCAAGTGTGATTTTCGAAAAAGGTGAAACGTTGCCTCAAGTTTCATAATCAAAAATGACAAAAATAGGATAGTGCCGTAGGGCTATATGGGTCGTACCCATTAGGGTACTGTAATCATCCTTCTAGATTATTATTTATGGATTTTGTTGTGCATGAGAGCTCTTGGGAAAATGTAGCAAAGCAACCGGGGTTATGAAATATTCGGTTACTAACAAGTAAAGGGTAATCTGGTCTTGATTCATAGGGGTCGATAGGTTCAACCCCACTACATTTTGTTTAGAGATGTACTATACATAAGGTTTTCCCTTACTTTGTCATGTTGGAAATCTAATCTCCAATAAGTGCCTTCAGACTCAATTATATACTTACCATGTTGAAATTTAATTAACGTTACAATTTCAGCTATGATTCCATATTTATTTTAAACCCTAGACATTATTATAATGTCACAAGATTTCCTTTGGAATGCTTTTCTTACTGTAAGGTAAAACCCCATCCGTGTTTATATACGAGTGGTCTTAAGAGGTACATTTATTTTGAAAGGTTTTAAAACATTAAATCCATTTGAGGTGTGATTCTCATGCTGGTTCACTTGATTGATCCGAGTATTATTCTCTTATAATGCTCATGTCAGGTCGAACATATTTTCAGGTCTAGTTATGGATGATTTGGAGCTCCAAGAGACGAGCTGGATGCCTCCAAGACATACCCACTTGTATTTTATTTTCCGCTGCATTTGCTAGTTGTATTTACCAGCAACTGTGAGAATAAGCTGTTATAACTATTAGGCTGATGATTGGTAAATTAACTCTAATTTATGTATGTATATTACGAATTTTCTTTTGTAAAGATCTGTTGTATATTATATATTACTGTCATGATATGAGATTCTGTTCTTTCTTTTTCCTCCAAGAATCTGTCTTTCCAGCACCACGATGCTCGACATGTGAATAATGTGGATTCATTAGTGTCTTCTTTTGAGGTTCAAAAAGGCAGGCCATTACATGTGGCATTAGAGCTTAAGTTGAGCGAAAACCTAGACTTTGGTGGGTTAGACTCATTTAAGATAGGGTAAGTGAGACCCTGTGATGAGTTAATGTGTGTGTGTATGAGCATGTATTTATCAGTGCTATAAAAATATTTTATATTGTGTTGATTTATCTGTTGAGTGGTTTATGCATTTTGGTCGATACAAAAGGAACAACTGTATCTACAGGGGTTTCTAAACTCTTAAACAAGGCAAACCGATACATATTGTTGTGAAATTTGGGTAAACGAAATAATTTTAGTTGGATAATATTTTATATGTAGAAAAATAATTTTAAAAATTTATATAGTAATCTATAATGTGTTTGTTTATTAAAAAATGATAATATTCAATTATTATCATTTATTGTTTGATTTGCTGTGCTCAACTAGTTTGTGAACATTTATTATTGGACTAAATTGAAATGAATACCTTGTGAATTTAGTGTCACGATTTTACTATAGGGCATTTGGTGATAATGTGAGTTAAAATCTGATTTTAATAAAAGTTGTTTATTGTAATGTAAAAAAGAAGATACATTGGTGAAAAATTGTGTATAAGAAAATGAAATTAGATAAGTACAGCTTATAAAATATGCCTTATAAATAAAAAGGATTTAAACCGAGAATTTGAGGACATAAATATTGGTGTCTTTAGAAATTGTTTTTCAAAGTTTTGAGAAAATAATAATAGTATTATTGGAAAAGTATATATGGATAGAAATATTTTAAAACTAATTTTGAAAGAGACAGAAAGCACTGAATTCGCTTATGTCATTGGAAAATAATTCTGGTGAAGGCTGCAGCATCATTGACATTCATTTTTGAGTTTCTAAGTGAGGGATTGCTACCATAGTAATTGGTTATCGAGTTATTTTGGTGAAACAAATTTTATTTTAAATTCCAAAAAGTACAATTTAATACACAAAGGAAATATATATATATATATATATATATATTATTATCATTATTTCAAATAGAGTTGAAATAAAACCCGGGTGTTTAATTCTGAAGTTTTCTTTAAAAAAAATTGGGTTCATGTATCCTATGTATTAGGAAAGTTTGGTTTGTGCATCATATTATGGGTTGTTGTTCGGTAATTTTCATTTATTGAAATGAAATCGAATTTTCGACGATGATTTTGGACAGTCAGAAACCTCCAAATCGGTTAAGAAATTAAAACTAAGTATTTTTGTGAAAATGTAAGAAAAAATAATTTTTTGTAACTTATAAATTTGTGGAGATAGTAAGTTAAAACAAAATCTGAAATTTATTGGACATTCTGGTTGAATAACAAATCTGGAATTTTTATGTATACTCTTAGGATATAGAAGAGTATTATATGTATATGAACTTAAGTCTTAAAGTATTGATAAACATAAGTTGTATTTATAAGATGTTTACAAACTTGAGAAATGATGTATGAAATTATTCATAAAAGGTTTCAGTATTAAATGAGACACTGTTGGTCCAATAAATTATGATTTAAAATGAATGTGAATTAAAAAGAAATTGGTGGAATTCAGAAAACCAAAGGGAATAAGTACGTAAGTTGTATGCATGTCATATTATTCGCATAACTGTTTGATCCAGATTCAAGTACACAATTTTGAGCTGATTTACACCGATCTGAACAAGAATTTTTCACTTGATTCTTGACCATTTGCACTTTATATGGTTTTTTGATTTGATTTTGAAGTTTACTAGCATAGTATATGGCTATGCAAGGAGAACTGATGTTTCTAATCAAGGAACCTGATCGGAGTCCGCACTATGGAAGTCAAGTAAGCAATACTAGTTCGAAAGTGAAATATTTATGATTTAGCAAGTGATTTGATTTCATTCCGCACTATGGAAGTCAAGTAAGCAATACTGGTTCGAAAGTGAAATATTTGTGATTTAGCAAGTGATTTGATTTCATTGTACGGGATTTAAAATAATTATATGTTTTTGACATTTGAAAGTGTAAGTTATATGGTTGGATATCTTCTGTAAGTGAGGCACAAGTTTATAAAAGCAAAGGCTCACTAGTCGCTTTGGTTTCATGAGAACGTTTGATCGCTCGACTAATAGGTTCATGTTTATGTTATTGTTGATGGTTTTATCCCCAAATATGGGGGGCCACTTTTAGGCTTTTATTTTCTTTTCTTGGTTTAGGCCATTGTGGTGAGCTGTAGTTTTTTCGATTGAATCGGGAAAAGGAGCCGCTATCGAAATTTTCTGTAACTTTAAGAAACTTGGAAATTTAGTAATCCATTTCAACTAATTGATTGTAAAAAAATTACAGGTTTAGAGACATTTTTCTTCCTTTGAGAATTTCGGGGACGAAATTCTTTTAAGGGGGAGAATGTAAGGACCCAAATTTTTTAGCATTTTGAATGGGAATATTTAATTTATTTAAATATTCAGATTTGATTCAAATATAATAAATAGTTCGAATAATTAATAAGGAAATTATTTTTTAATAAAATGACTTATTTTTAGTAATTTTTTTAATTTAATTTATTTGATTTTTTCATAATTTTTAATTAGAATAATATCAAAATTATCATTCGACAATTTTTCGACAAACGATGGTATTTTGTGATTTGAAAATAAAGACAACCAGTGTATATTATTATTGTTTTGAGATCGTGCCGCATTTTTATGTGCGATTATATTTTTGTTTTGTCGTTCGTAGTTCATATGCAAATGAAATTCTATGCTGCAGGATGCCGAAAACTTAAGGATAAGTTCAGCCTAGCACATAAGATAAAAAATTCAACATCTTCTTTCCTTTCCTCTTACTGTTCCATTATCCATTCTCTAAAAAAAATAGAAAACCCACCTCTTCAAAAATTTATATAAATTCAAATACTCAACTAAAATTTGAAAAGTTTGTCTCTTTGGACTAGGCTAGCTTAGATATACAAAGCCAGGTGCTTATTGGGGGTTACAGTCGTGGTTAGGGAGAAGCGACTGACTTGGCTGTGCTTGGGTGTTTTGGCGTGGCTAGGATTTGAATTTAAGGGAATCATTGTCGATGATAGGTGTTACCTAGAGATTTGGCCAGGCAACTAGACGCTCGGCATTTGCATACCGATATGCATCCCGAGCGTTTGGCACAACATACTTGGTCGGCTTCCAGGGACGTTCGGCACAACTGGTTCGATCGGCATACAAGATCGTTCGGCATTTATGTCTCATTCGACATTCGAGATCGTTCGGCATCCATAGGTGTTCGGCATTCATGTCTCGTTCGGCATTCGAGATCGTTCGGCATCTAGAGGTGTTCGACATTCATGCCTCGTTCGGCATTCGAGATCGTTCGGCATTCAAAGGTGTTCGACATTCATGCCTCGTTCGGCATTCAGAGGTGTTCGGCATTCATGCCACGTTCGGCATTCAGAGGTGTTCGGCATTCAAAGGTGTTCGACATTCATCCAATCTCGACCGGCTTTGGTTATCGATCGGCCTGCACTCTTCACTCAGCAGATCACTTCGTTCGGCATAAAGATATCTTTCGGCATAAAGATATCGTTCGGCATTTAGCTGTTCGGCATCTATGGTCGGCACACAGAGCTCACTCTTTTTGGGCCGAGGTATTTAGCTACCAGGCCCACCAGGGAAGTCCAACCCATCTTCATCTATAAATAGAGAGGCAAGGGCACAGTGAAAGGGGCCTTTTATAGAGAACACCGGGGAGACTCTGCCGCATTCAAGACTCATTCAAGACTTACCTTTTTTTCTTAACAATTGTAATAAAATAGTTGGTGTACGGATTGTATTTGTATTCGATTATTGAGAAAAGAAATAAAGATTAACCTCAAAGTGGACGTAGGCAGTTACGCCGGACCACTATAAATCTAGTGTTCATACTTTCTGCATTTAAATTTGCATATTGTTCTCTGTTTAACTTTACTTTCTTCATTAATCTCTCTACACAATCTCTCTTAAGGGTGTTAGTGACCAATTCTGTTGCTAACATTTTGGTGCTTTCACTGAAAATCGAACTCAGGGCGATAGGATGTACTTTGTATGTACTGGATTGAAAAAATATCCCGAAGGAGATCCAAATCATTCACAAGACATCTGTTGATTCTACTCAGAGTTACAACCGACAACTCTACCATGGGGGAGACCACGAACTAGATCGGCCTCTCACAACGCAGATGTCAATGATACCGCTAGTGTACAACAGATAGGACCTAGCAACCAACAAGCAATTCAAGGCGTAGGAACCTCCACTCAGAACCAAGCGGAGGTCGTTTCCCGAACAGAGTTCAACGACTTGATAAGAGAACTCAGGGAAAGTAGAAGGAAACTTGCTGAGCAGATTCAAGCCAACACTAATCTCATGACTCAGCTTGCCCAGCAGCAGCATCAGAATGTCGGAAGTAGTCCTGCTCCTTATTCTTCCTCTGATAGCTCGACTTCAGCTGATGAACCTCCTAGGCGTAGATGGGAAAAGACAAAAGCTGCACAGACAGGTGTCGCTGATCGATCCGCTAGGGATCAGGCACGTGATGAGACCGGACGCCCGGTTCACCAAGGCCTAAATCAAGCCAGCCTTCAGGATGCATGTTCGGCCGACCATCAACATGCGGGACATCAACCCGCATGGTCCCGTGGAATGGAACCCAACCTTCCATCCTCCATACAAACTTCTGATTTATCAGCCATAGTCAGGCAGTCAATGAGAGAAAACCAAGGCCTGACCAACGAAGACTGGGGAGTGTGCAAGAGTCATACTCCCTTCACAGACATTATTCTGCAGGCTGTGTATCCCAAGAAATTCAGTATGCCGACTATCCCAGCCTACAAAGGGAAGACTAGCCCTAGGCAACATGTGATAAGGTACGAATGAATGATGGATTCAGCTAGGGAGAATGACACGACTAAGTGCAGGTGCTTCCCAATCACTCTGTCCGGGATCGCCACAATGTGGTTTACTCGACTTCCTCCGCGATCCATATCCAGCTTTGATGAGTTGGCGGTGAAATTTGTTGAACGATTCAGGATACATGCTACTCGTCCAAAGGATGTAATGTCCCTATCAAGCATAATCTAGGCTCCGAGAGAGTCTTTGAAAGCATACTTACAGAGGTTTCATGTGGCCCCACTGAAGTTAGCAACCCTAACGACCATGCAATTTTGGTGGCGGTAATGCGAGGTGTAGATCCAGACTCGAAGTTTGGAGATTGGTTGGCGGGAAAACCCCCAACTACGTTGGAATGATTCTATTCCAAAGCTCACCAGTTCATACGGTGGGAGGAAGCTCGATGGATGAGACGAGACAAGGCACCAGGGCCTGTTCAGGAGACTGTGCAAAGTAGCATCACCGTGAAGCAGTCCGGCGATAATTCGGGAAAAGTTCAAGTCAACATCCAGAACAAGCCTAGGCAGTCTAAAGGATCCTGAGGTGGAAATTCCAGAAAGAAAAGAGAAGCAGGGAAATGGAAGCCAAGGATTCCAACCTACAATGAATACACCCCTCTTGAATACTTCTCTTGAAAACATCTATCTATCTACCTGTAACACCTTTGAATACAGAAAGTCGCGACTAAAGGAGTCCACTGAAGAACAGAAATGGACAGGGAAGTACTGTCGCTTCCATAAGACCCACGGGCATAATATCGAGGAGTGTAGACACCTCCATGACGCCATAGAAAGGTTGATTAGGCATAAAAAGCTGCAGGAGTTTGTTAAGAACCCACCAGAGGATAGACAAGGAACATCGGACCCCGGACGCGGGCCGGCTCCACTATAGTCGGAGGACCTCATCCTGCAGACAAGAATTGGCAGGAGATGGAACGATATGCTACCTCCTTGAGGCATGCAGATTATGAATGTTGTTTGAATGTGGAAGATGGAACCCCCGCCAAACAACAACGCATGATGACAGACGATATAGTGTTTAGGAGTCGAGATGCAGACAAGGTGGAGGCTCCTACTATCGACCCGATGGTTATATCTGCAACAATCGGGCCAGCTTAGTAAAAAGAATTTTGATTGATTGTGGAAGCTCTATCAACATCATCTTCAAGAAGGCTTATGACCAAAAGAAGATGGAAGCAAAAGATTTGAAACCATGCAAAGCCCGTATCCACGGCTTTAACAGTGCTGCAACCGACGCGATAGGGTATATTGAGTTACTAGTTGAGCTAGGGGAAGGTGAGTGTAGGAGAGTGCGAGTCCTACCGTTCATAGTAATGGATGTTGACTCTCCATACAATGTATTTTTGGGTCATCCAGCCCTGGCAGATTTTAAGGCCGCTTTGGCCCTATGGTGTTTGACATTAAAATTTCCGACAGATAAAGGAGTCAGTGCAGTACATGGCGATCAGGCGACCGGTTGCGCATGTTATGTGGCGGAGCTGAGAGAGGCTCAGCAGAGAGAAATGGGAAAGGTTGCGGACAGCACCGTCCGCGTCCTAAATGCTGATGATTGACAAGTAGTGCCCGAGCCCTGGCTCAGGCAACATTCTCGGATCCTTAGAGACATAGATCCGAGAGATGATGACGGGGAACCCAAGGAAACGAATGCAGCACCGGCTGAGCTGACGATCGACATTCCAGTCAGCCGGGATGACCTATCACAAGTTCTTAAGATTGGATCACAACTCGACCCCTCAGTGGCGTAGGATCTTACTGATTTTCTCCGGACGAATCTGGACGTTTTCGCTTGGATGCACTCTGATATGTGCGTGATTTCACCTGCCATCGCAAGCCATATGTTGAACATAGACCCAAAATACGTTCCTGTGAATCAGAAAAGGAGAGGCATGGACCCGGAGAGGTTCGCTGCTCTCAAAGAGGAGGTGAACAAACTGAAAGCCAATGGGTTCTCCCGCGACGCCCTCTACCCTGAATGGGTATCTAACCCTGTGCTAGTGAGAAAAGCGAATGGGAAGTGGAGAACTTGTGTTGATTACTCTGATCTGAATAACGCATGCCCGAAGGATAGTTTTCCTTTACCTTGAATCGACCAGCTCGTCGACTCTACCACCGAACACGAATTATTATCATTTATGGATGCGTATTCGGGATACAATCAGATCCCGATGCACATTCTAGACCAAGAACACACCAGTTTTGTCACAAATGTGGGGCTATATTGCTATGCAGTAATGCCTTTTGGATTGAAAAACGTGGGAGCAACTTATCAGCGTCAGGTGAATCGAATGTTTAAAGACCAGATTGGTTGAACGATGGAAGTCTATGTGGATGACATGCTCATGAAGTCACGACAGTCAAACAATCACATCCGAGACTTAGCAGATATATTTGATATACTCAGTCATTATGGGATGAATATCAACCCCTTAAAGTGCTCTGTTGTCGTTGCATCAAGGAAGTTCTTGTGTTTCATTGTGAACGCATGTGGAATTGAAGCTAACCCGGAAAAGATTCAGGCTATTCGGGATATACAAGTCCCCAGAACTATAAAGTAAGTACAAAGCTTGAACGGAACGGTAGCCACGCTAAGTCGATTCATATCCAGAGCCACGGATAAGTGCATTCCTTTCTTTGATGTGATAAAGAAGGGAAAGAGGAATTTCGAATGGACGTCCGACTGCGAGGAAGCATTTCGAGATCTGGTTAGACATCTAGAAAGCCCCCCGATGCTATCAAAACCAATTTGACCATGAAATGCTATATGTATACTTGGAAGTATCCCACATGCTGTCAGTACGGCTCTGGTTCGCGAGGAGGACCGAGTTCAAAAGCCAGTATATTATGTCAGTAAACAATTGACGGGGGCAGAAAGAAATTATCCTAGGATTGAGAAACTAGCTTATTGCTTAGTGATTGCATCACGCAAGCTCCGCCCATACTACCAAGCACACACGATCAGTGTTTACACCGATCAACCCTTGCGGCAGGTACTCCAACGACCGAAAACTTCTGGAAGGATGTTAAAATGGAATATCGAGTTGATTCAATTCGGTATTACCTACCTACCATGAAGGGCCATATAGGGGCAAGCGCTAGCAGATTTATTAATTCACCGTGACAGACGAATCAAACGGCCGCAATGTCATACCTCCCGTTCGATGGAAGATGTACACCTATGGGGCATCTAACGACCGTTGTTCGGGGGTTGGCTTAGTTCTTGTAACTCCTGAGAACCGATCAGTTTGCTATGCTTTGAAGCTCGAATTAACAGCGAAGAATAACGAAGCCGATTATGAAGCATTGATTGCCAGCTTAAGACTCATCAAAGAACTGGGAGTAAGATCGGTTGAAGTATTTTGCGACTTGCAACTGGTGGTATACCAAGTATGGGAAGACTACCAAACAAGGGGCAGAGACTTGCTCCGTATTTGGTCTGAGTTCAGGAGCTGCTAGCGAATTTCGAGTATTATGATATTTCACATGTCCCGCATGAGCAAAAAAGAGCAGCCGATTCATTGGCAAAATTTGCAAGCGCTGGCGATGCGCAATAGATGGGATTCTTTCCCGTTGAAACCTTACATGTTCCAAGCATAAATACGATGGAGGTAGATTCCATGTTAGAAATAAAAAACGAGGAGGAGTCATGGATGACCCCATTCAAGTAGTACTTGTTACACAGGGTCGTGCCCGAAAGAAGGAGCGAAAGACGACAAGTCATTCGTAAGGCTTATCGTTATGTAATGCAAGATGGGGTAATGTATCGGAGGAGATTCTCGACCCCCTTACTCGTTGCATTTCCCATGATGAGATAAAACGGGTCCTGAAGGAAGTCCATGAAGGTGAATGTGGTGACCATACAGGAGGGCAGACGTTAGCAAAGAAAATCTTCCGCTATGGATACTATCGGCCAACTGTAAATCGGGATGCCGCAGACTATGTGAGAAGATGTGAAAAATGTCAGAAATATGCAAAAATCCTGAGAGCTCCGCCGACGGAACTCACACAAATGGTTAGTCCCTGGCTATTTGCAATGTGGGGGATCAATATAGTTGGTTCCTTACCCCTACCCAAAGGTGGTGCAAAATACGCGATAGTTGCGGTCGATTACTTTACCAAGTGGACAGAAGCAGAGCCTTTGGCCACTATCACCACCAAGAAAATCATCAATTTCATTGTACGAAATATTATATGCCGCTTTGGCCTTCCTCGAACCATTGTTACAGACATGGGAACTCATTTTGAAAGCAAGGAGTTCAAGGAATTTTGCCAAAAATATGGTATTGAGAAAAAGTTTGCAGCAGTTGCTCACCCGAAAGTCAATGGACAAGTGGAAGCCGTAAACATAATAATCAAATCCATATTGAAAAAACGTTTGGAGAAGGCTAGAGACAAGTGGGTGGGTGAGCTTCCAACAACGCTTTGGGCTTACAGAACCACCCACAAGTCCGCGACTGGCCACACTCCATTCGCATTGGCATACGGCATGGAGGCTGTCATACCCGTAGAACTTGAAGTCCCATCACATCAGGTAACTTATTATGACCATAAGTCAAATCAGGATCTTTTAATAGAATCATTGGACTTCATTGATGAAAAGCGTGAAGAAGCTAATTTGGGAGCGGCCGCATACAGGCACCGAGTCGCTCGATATTATAATGAAAAAGTCCGACCGAGAATCTTTGGGGTGGGTGATCTCATTTTTAAATGAGTTTTCCCAGTTCCATCACATATAAGCCCCGCATGGGAAGGTCCATATGTCATTGAACGGAAGCTTGGAGAAGGAACTTTCAAGCTAGCGACCGTTGATGGTGCGACACTTCCTTGAGCCTGGAATAGAGAGCATTTGCGGCATTATTACACTTAGTTCGTTTCTTTCATACTTTAGTTACATTTATTTCCCGCAAGTTTTTATTCCTAGTTTATGGCATGTAATAAGACAATTTAACTTGTTTGCATTAATAAAGGCTTGAAGCCATTTTGTCTATGAATTGTCGATGTTTTTGTGTATGATAACGCTGTGACAAATAACTAAAGAATACATTAATCTGCCTGACGTACGAACGCACTCGAGCACTCAAAATCTCCAAGTCCCCGGAGTGCGGACTGGAGTACCCCGAGTCCCCGGAGTGCGGACCAGAGTATAAACGACTCAAAATGTAACGTCCCGCCTTTTCATACGATTTAAACAGACATACGTGCCAATTTAAACCATACGGAAGGGCGGATTGTTATGGGGTAAATAAGAAAAACAGAGAAGAAAAAAACAAAATAGAATCTCACAGCGGAAGGATAAAATATAATAATAAAATATACAGTTTATAAAACTGTTTTCAAAACATTTGATTCTTCTTTATAAAATTAAATATCAGAGTTCACATACCAATAATATCAATGCAGCAGAATACAGTGTAGTGGAATAATATAGTAGATACTAGTAATACAAATCTTCGTCTTCGTCCTCCAGAGCTAAATCCTCAAATCCTGAAACGCTCGGACTGACCCGAGCGAATTGAAACGACAAAACACTCGAGTCAGAACTAAAAGATCTTATGTGAGTTAAATCAACAGGAGTAAATATGAGTGCAGTAACTCAAGAGATGCTCGGGATTTACATCTCCTAAGGATCCGTTAAACTATTTACTATGTAGTATATTGCACAATTATAATAGTGTCTAATTGTAAAATAAACTTACTTTTTAATAGCGTTAAGGGGCTACCCATATAGCCCTTAACACAGAATATATTCCCATAGTCTATACAGTACCGTAATCTCCCCCATACTGGGCGTCGTCAGAGGGCACTCCATAGGTATGGTACAAAACAAAACTCGTAGTAAAGGCTCGGTATGGTAGGTGACACGGCACAACTAGGCAATGCCAGGGTAGATATACCAATTGCTATCCGGGCTGGTGGAAACGCGTAGCCGCAGTTACCGCCCACCTCGAACAAACTCTCCCAAAATCAAAAATAGAAGTGGCCACTGAATCAATCCAAAGTCAAAGTATAATATCGAAGAGGAGCGTCCGATCAGAGGTATGACCTCATTGGCCCGAGAATCACTCCTGTTTTAGCCACCTTATGCCAACTCACGGGAGTCGGGTTCACGTATTTACCTTACAGGAAACGTCGCCACCACCTACTTCATTCTGGAATCTCCACCGCGTACACGGTTAGTCAAAGTGGTTTTCGGTATCGACAGAGAGTATGTCCATATCCGATCCCGGTCTCTTTGCCAACCCATCGTTATTATAACACCGCAGTCATTTAAAAATAGTTTATACTTTAAAACCAGAATAAAAATTTCCATTTCAAAACTATGAATACGATATCAATTTAAACCCAAAACAATATGATATCATTTTATCTCAAATATAATTCTTTTCCAAAATCATGCTGGTTTAAAATTTAAATTATCTGGAACCAAATATTTGAAATATACTTTCAAAGCATAATATTTCGAAATTCAAAATTTTAAAACCATAACTTCTAAAACTTGAATGGTTTGGATATTCAACGAATGTAAAATAAATGGTTTAACTTTAAAGTTACTTTGTAAAGAAAAATAATTTCCATGGCTTTTCAAATATATTTCTTTATTTAAAGTTTAAACCAAAATTTAAATATCACTTCAAGTCCCAAAAACCCCTTCAATTTCTATATATATATATCCATTTGGAGTATTAATATTTCAAAACTAAAGTTGGATTTTCTTCTTTCAATAATTAATATTCGATTATTTAGTCTTGAATATTCATATAAATTCCATAAATAAAACTCCAATTTCTCGCAATTAAATATTTTCTCAAATTTACTTTATACTAGAATTTTCATTTTTAATTCATTTTGGAAAATCCAGTTATAAATATCATACCTTAAAATTTCGAAACTTAAACATATAAGCTAAATTTCCAAATTCCATTTTCTCAATTTTTCATTTTTATTCAACAGGTTTATATACAACTTACTTTTTAAATTTTTACTTCATATGTATATATATCGAAGAATAATATTTTATAAAATATCAAAAATCAAATTTTTATAAACCGTATCCCATCCAAACCATAGAAATCACTTTAAAATAATTTATATATAGACCACGGTGCCTGTATATAATTTTCTATCCTATGGTCAAGTGATACAGATATTTATCATTTCAATCCGCAATTTAAAAACAAAATTTTGCGGTTGTATATCATTTCAAACCACAATCCCGAATGAAACGAAAAATGCATGATAACTTGCAGTTTAATGATATAAAATAAAACATCCATTCATCAACATCATCCATCATCCAAATCACAATCATCATCCAATAATAATTCAATATCAATATATATCTGATAATATATATCAGGTAATAACTGACGGTTATATTCAAAAATAAATTTAATCAACTATTAAACTAACAGTTTATAATTAGTAATAAATCTTATAACTGTTTACTAGCAGTTCCTATGCAAATAATTCTATCTGTCAATTAATATGCAATAAATAAAATAAATTAACAGTTAAACTAAATAACGCGATTTAGCAAATATGATGAAGAAGACATACCAAACAGTTATAAATAAATTTCTACTCTTATTTGATGTCAAATTAACAAACATAGGAAATTTTAGAAATTGTGAGTGGGTTAAAACACTCACCTTTTGAATTTAAATTGAATTTAAATTCAATTTAAACCCAAAAATTCGACGGTCTCCAAATCAGTCCAAACCAGCGTCAACAGATCCAAAATTTAATTACGATCCTAACAAAAAAAGATTCACGTGAAACGGATGTCGTATGAGAAAGTTACTCGATTAAGCACTTGGAAATTTAATCAAAACAAAATAAAATAAACAAAGAAAACAACACTCACGTTCAAACCACGTCAGCATCACTTTTCTTCCACAATCAGAGAAACGAACGCATGCTACAGGAACCCCGAGACTTCAGAACGCACGCCCAGTCAACGACCTCCTTTGACTGCGTTTTGCCACCGCCCCTCTCCACTATCCATCGAACGAACCCCACCATCGCTTCTATCAGGACCGGCCGCACCTCCCATCCAAGTCCGGTCGCCTATGGGCTCGCCGCCGCCGCCCAATTATACACATGCCGAAACCCTAATCCAATATTAACTCCAAATCTAACCGTCGATTCACCAGATAAACTGCCTAGATGCAGTCCCCTCGGTCCACTCTACAATACCCAGAAAGGGTTTCGCCATCCGACTAATTTTTCTGCGATGATGATGAACGGCCGTGGATAAACTAGGGTTTTCTGGAAAAACTGAGACCCGAGTCGAAAAACGAATCACACCAGCAAATTACGTATCTCGAGAACTATGCCATATATTTTTCTGAAATTTTTCTGGAGACTTTAAATTTTGACTTTTGATTTTTGAACTATAGATAGATCTAGGTTTTGCAACCATTGAAGAAGAGAAAGAGATGAAGAAAATGAACGTACAGACAAATGATAGAGGATGGAGGCTAGGGTTTATCACAGCATATATATAGACAAATTGTAGAAGGCTAGGTGGGCACGAGTTACGAACGTGCTAAATGGTAGTTGGCCCAAAAAGCCCGTTCTAACCCCGGAACGAAATTTATTAAACCCACATATCCAAATAGGTATTTTAAAATATTCTGAACGCGATGGAAAAAGTTTCACGTCCAAATTTGATCGTATGAAGAAGTTATGCTGAAAACAAAATTTTCAAATCGATTCAAATTGATTTCAGTTAACTCGATTTCAAGGCGTTTCGCGTTCGTACGATCAAACGACAAGTCCGATTGATACGAAACTTGAAACCCTACAATAATTCACCGATACGGATCCGATGAAACAGGTTTCGTCGAAATCCGAGTCCGTGGCCAAAATGGCTATTTTTATATTCATTAAATAAATTAAAATAAATCATAAAATCCAATTTTTATATTTAAATTCTAAAATTTGACCAAATTTTATTGCTTTTATATTTCTTAATCAATTTAAATGGTTTAACAAGTTTAGGTGTAAATTATAAGTTGATAAGTTTATCAATTGCAGTGTTAATTTCTCCACTTTCTTATATTTAGGAATTATAAATTAAATTCTCAAAACCCATTTATTAGATTTTCAACTTTTATATCCTCACCTTTTTTCCAAAATAAGGATACCACTAACATTGGTTCATGATTTCACATCATTATCCTCAAAGTCCATTTAAATTTCAATAACAAAAAATTTAACCGTTAAATTCCTTTTTATTATGCAATAAATGCAATGGTTGAATTTGATACTCTAATTAAGTTTACAAATCCTGCTTCCTATACTTTAAAACAACCCATGGTCCTATTATAAATAGAATTAGCATAAATTTTGTCTTATAAAATTGACCCTCTACAAATACAAACAAAAATCTACGCTAACTGCACCATTTAAATCAATTAATTGTAATTGAGTCTACATTAAATGTTATAAATTATAAATTGGAACCTCCATAAATTTGTTTATTGATTTAAAATCTTTTCTATTCAGTAAATAGTCATTTTATGGGTATAAATAACATTTGAATTATAATACACTTCATTAGTGCAGGCTTCATTTCTTATAAATTCCCTTTTATTAACTAGAACATATTAACAAAACAAAATAAATAAATTTAGATTTATTTCAATCTATTCCCATTCTTAACTTAATATACTTAATGAATGGTTAACCTAAATAATTGTTACCCTTTTACATTCAAAATCACTTACAACCATTAATAACAAAAATGTTGCCATAGATTTAGATTCAATTAAATAAATTGGATGAATGGGTAGAACTTTGTAATTATCCCAAATTCCAAATATATTTATGCATTAATTACTACTTATTATTATGAATTCATTTATTAATTTACTAGTTACCTTTGTCATCTTATTTCCTATTTACTTCCAAACTTCCTACTTAGTTATAGTTTATCAATATATACATACCTAGGCAAATCAAGTTCTTGTCCTTTCTGTTATTTCAATTAAATCGGGTATGCACAATAGATTGTTAATTAACTTATTCCTACAAAATTATTTACATACATTCAGTTCCAAATTTTATAGAATTAAATTCAAATTACTTACCACTTGATCCAACAATTATATATTCTATCCAACATGCATTTAAATCTTTTTATTTTAAATAAATTTATTCAATGTTGACATCCACTAAATAAAATTTACTTTCATTTATATAGTTGCAATTCAATTCAGTTATTATTTCATTAATACTATTTCCGCTTTATATCTTCCCGTATAAATCAACAAATTATAACTTATAACCACAACCGCCAATTTACGTTATTTCAATCTATTGCCATATAAACATTTAAATTGTTAACCTTTAATTACAGTTACTATATCTAATTCCTACATTTACTCAAATAAAATCTTTAGACTTTTATTTCATTCTAAATTAGATTAGAAATCATATTAAATTAACTCATTTAATATCATCGAATTTAACGGGTCGTTACACAAAATCTCCAAGTCCTCGGAGTGCAAACTGGAGTACTCTGAGTCCCCAGAGTACGGACCAGAGTGTAAATGAATCAAAATCTCCAAGTCCCCAGAGTGCAGACTGGAGTATTCTGAGTCCCCAGAGTGCGGACCAGAGTATAAACGACTCAAAATCTCCAAGTTCCCGGAGTGCGGACTGGAGTACTCTAAGTCCCCGGAGTGCGGACCAGAGTATAAACGACTCAAAATCTCCAAGTCCCCGGAGTGCGGACCAGCGTATAAACGACTCAAAATCACCAAGTCTCCGGAGTGCTGACTGGAGTACTCTGAGTCCCCGGAGTGCAGACCAGAGTATAAATGACTTAAAATCTCCAAATCCCCGGAGTGCGGACTGGAGTACTCTGAATCCCCGGAGTGCGGACCAGAGTATAAACGACTCAAAATCTCCAAGTCCCCGGAGTGCGGACTGGAGTATTCTGAGTCCCCAGAGTACGGACCAGAATATAAACGACTCAAAATCTCCACGTCCCCGGAGTGTGGACTGGAGTACTCTGAGTCCCCGGAGTGCAGACCAGAGTATAAACGACTCAAAATCTCCAAGTCCTCGGAGTGCGGACTGGAGTACCCTGAGTCCCCGGAGTGCAGAACAGAATATAAACGACTCAAAATCTCCAAGTCCCCAGAGTGCGGACTGGAGTACTCTAAGTCCCCGAGTGCAGACCAGAGTATAAACGACTCATTATCTCCAAGTCCCTGGAGTGCGGGCTGGAGTACTCTGAGTCCCCGGAGTGCGGACCAGAGTATAAACGATTCAGAATCTCCAAGTCCCCGGAGTACGGACTGGAGTACTCTGACTCCCCGGAGTGCGGACCAGAGTATAAACAACTCAAACTCTCTAGGTCCCCGGAGTGCGGACTAGAATACTCTAAATCTCCAGATCATGGAATAAAAGAATGTGCAATGCCATAAAGTTGTCAACTTATATGAAGACAAATCGGGAAGTTTATGTTATTTACAACAGCTTGGATTTCAATCACAATCACACAGAAGACTAAACATTGAGAGTCTTTTGAAAGACAAAAGAACAAATTTTATTCATCAAAAATAAGTTTCTACTACAACTCCTCCAAAATTCAGAGTCAAAAGTTTATCTACATGAACTATGAAGGTAACTAAAAAATAATTACATAATCTGAACTAGCTCTCGTCGAACGAGAGCAACGACTACTCCTTCGACCTTTTTTCAGACGAATCCTCTCCCGAGCGCTTGCCCTTGATAACTTTCTTTGACGGGGGAGTGATATTTGAAGAAGTACGGGGAACTTCTATGGGCTTGGACCCGCATGGGAGGATGACCTTTAACGGCTTATTCACAGGATCGTCCAAGTCCACAGCTTAAGGCTCGACTTTGTTCTCGACCGCCTCTTTCTTCTCCTTCTTAAGCTGCTCCTTCATGCTCAGTTTAGATGTATGTTCGGAGGCACCTATAATTTCAAATTCATAACTCCCATCGATGGGAGACGAATCTTGGATTTATCCTCATCGAGCGTTCCGATCACCTGAGCATCTGGACCGGGAGCCTCTCCTACGCGAGTGGCCTCACTTGTCTTTTCCTTCACCTCCTTGGCGACATCGCTCCTCGAAGTGGGCTCAAGATCAGAACGGCCTGCACAAAATCACGAAAAATAAGCATTAGAATACGATAGCTTCTGGTGAAAAATGATTACTCTTGGAACGTTAAAGTGAAAGAGTTATCTACCAGGTTTCGGCTGGCTCTCAGCCGTCAGGTGGGTCTCACCCTCTGGAATAGGAGACAAAATGTGAACGCCAAGGTCGGGGTCCTCTGGGTCATAGCCGATGTGCTGCTCAAAGGGATCGGGTATCAACCAACCAGCCGGCTGAGTAGGAACACGAGCTGGAGACTCGATCCCGGATGGACCGGCAATAACCTCTTTCCCTTTCGTTGATGGGGAGCCTTTGCAGTGAAGGGCTTTGGCCGCTGACAGGTCCGAAGGCTCGTTTCCCTTAAGAAATTCTTTTATCAAAGCTCCTTCATCGACCTCCTCGGTACCATGTTCGGCCTTCCTAATTTCTATTAAGGTCTCCCACGCCTCGGTTAAAGATTCAAGATAGCCCTTGCCTAGAAAAGTTAAGTCCCGGTGCATGAGAACGCGGGCATTGAATTCTGCAATATGCGGGTCGAACATGCTTTTAACCTCTTCCCTGCCTTATTCCTTAGCCGCCTCAAGACGAGAGTCGATCTCCGCAAATGCTATCTTTTTCCCTCTTCACGGGATTATTCTTTAGCGCCTCAACTTTAGAAAGCTCATCCTCAAGTTTCGCGTTCAGGAGTCGCGTAGCAACGATCTCGTCGCAATACCGTTGCGACTCTTCTTGGGCGGCAGTCTTCTCTTCTTGCTCTTTGCGGAGTCGCTCCTCAAGTTCTTTGACTCAGGAGCTGAATGCATCCCTTTCTTTTTTGCACCAAGTCTTTCTCCAAAGCTAAGGCCCCAAAACGTTGGACTGCCTCGTCCATTTCTTTTTTGTGGGTTGATTCCAAACGAGTTATGGCTTCGGCAATATCCTTGGCGCTCTGCTGGGCGGCCTCAAGCTAAGATTTG
Organism: Allium cepa; assembly: GCA_030765085.1. NCBI lineage: Eukaryota > Viridiplantae > Streptophyta > Magnoliopsida > Asparagales > Amaryllidaceae > Allium > Allium cepa. The sequence goes on along the minus strand of CM060934.1, from coordinate 283,435,843 downwards.
TAAGACGCAAGTTCTTCATCCTGAGCTTTGATAATGTCTTTGTCATGGATAGCCATAAGCTTCAGGCAATCAATCTCATGCTGGCGCTCTATGGAGGCTTCTGACACTTTCTTAGCAACATGAACGAATGCGTCATGTTGAATATAGACATCGTTGGTGCAGGCGATAGCGCTCTGCTTGACATGTCCTGGAATAGGATGAATCGCCGGGAGAAATTTCAGGCCATCAAAGCTGATTTTTGGGAATTTAACCTTGAGCTCGTTCAGTCTCTCCGGTATTGTTGGATCTGTTGCGGGAATAGGAGGAGATGGCTTTGAAAGTTCAGTTCTCTTGTAAGAATCCCAGGACTGTCGTGTGGTGGAAGAATCAGAGTGTTGATCGCAGGGGACATCTGATTGCGACCCCTTATGGCCGTGCTTATCTTTGCTTTGCCCCGAGTGAGAAGGAGGATTATGATGGTATTTGGGCTGATAATAAGATTTCTTCCGAGATGATGAATCTCGGGAATGATAATCCCTATCGCCGTCGTCATCCCTACTCGGCGTCTTCCGAAACGTGAGTCCCGTCTTGATTGATGGAAAATCGATGAACCGCGAAGGCGTTCAAGTCCATGTCTATGCCCTATGTCATCCGCGTAGAGTTTAAGTAACGACGAGTTAGTAAAATGTAAGGTAATGACGGAAAGTTCAAGTGCAAAGTGAAGTGCATGTGTTTGTGTGTGTCCTAGTGTTTCCCCCCGACAGACCAGTTTCTTTACTAATAGGAGTTTGTTCTCCCTCGCTTTGGGCTTGAGCATTGGAATCGCCACTCATGGGCGAGTGGAGCTTAAGGGCCTCGGGATCATCGAAACCATAGTTGAGAAGATTGTCAGGTATCGTAAGGTTCGACAGACCTTTTAGAGAACTTTCCAAGTGCTGTAGGGAAGCTTCTTTCTCTGTTGGAATAAGGGTAACTTTAGAAGTTCCGCCCACTTTCTCCTTCCTCAGTTTATACATTAGTTTCTTCTTCCTCTTCGAAGGGGAAGATGACATTTCAATGTCGTGGACTTCAACTATTGGATCCCGAGGTGGACTAACAGTTTTTCCTTGTACTTCGAGCATTTCGGTTTCGTTAATCTCTCCCTCTTCTAGTGTGTCAGGGGCGTTATGTGTCGAAGACTCGGCCTGCTTTTTCCCTTTGCCAGCGGTAGGCCAGGGTATAGTAACACCCTGAGGGAGGCTTATCCGGCGACCTTCCGCCCACAGCCCAAACCTTGAAAGTGACTCATTTGTAATGAGAGTTTTGATGTCTCGTTCTTCGACGGGAATGGATCGAATAGCCTCGATGGCTTCAGAGTATCCGGGTCCCTCAGGACGTGGGTTAATGCTTGAAAAGATGGAAAAGAGTTAGAAAAGGTACATCTTTGACCAAGCATAAGTATCGGTCTAGAGAGAAAACTTACTTCCTTCCACCCATCTCCTCACGAAACCAGGGGGCAACGCATATAAAACCATTCTTGTTTATACAGGGCAAACTTGCTCCATGCCCCAGTTAAGATTTGACATTTGTTGTGCGGCTCGAGAACATGAAAGAGGGTCTATCCCTCCGCTTCTTGATGCAATATATATATATATATATATATATATATATATATATATATATATATATATATATATATATGATATCGCCCGAGGTTGGAAGCCTGGAAAGAACACTCATGACGAGGATACAGGTGCCATAGATGAATGCGTGGCTGTTCGGGTGCAGTTGCGACGGGGCAATGTCGATACACTGCAACACGTCTCGAAGAAACGAGTTGAACGGTGGCACACTACCAATCCAGCACATGAATTTATTACAAGTTGTGTATCCGACTGGGGGCAAGAGCGGACGATCTTACCCCGATGGAACTACACGTCGTCGAAGGGGATTCCGAGGACAGAGCATATCCGACGGAATGTACTTTCATTAATCTTCGAAGCCTGTGAATCGATTGGGTTGTCCAAGAGAATTGCTGCCTCCAAAGCGTCAGGAGCTAAGTTATGAGCAGGGGAAGTTGACGGGTTTGAAGTATCTGCGACTTCTTGTCTAGAGGATGGCGCAGGTTTGTCTGAGATCATAGCAGAGCTAGATTTCCTACACATCTCTAATAAAGATTGAATCTGGCAGAGCACCTGTATGAACTATACTTGAAAAATAATCGACGTTAGACTTAACAACATAAATATCCCCCCTGTATGGTGTGTGAACTAGTGCGATAATTCAAATAAAAGTGCTGAGAAATTGAAAGTCATAGAGTTGATGGAAAAAAGTTGAGCTTTGAACTATCATCTTCGAAGACTGTCATCGTTGATCGTCTCCGAAATCCTGCCTTGCAATGTTTTAAATGGACTTAGACATTGGCACTGTATGTTAAAGGCTTTTATCCATTTTTATCGATTTAAGTTCAGGCTTGTGATTATTGAAACTAGGGAGTTATCAGTCCAGATTAGTTCGATATGCTGGTTTGCTTAAGTCTTTGTCCTTGTTTTTATCATATGATTAGGCAAGAGGAATAAGTGAATTCGACGAGGGTTATGTTCAAGTTGGGATGATTTTGACTGTTGTTATCAATTCATCAAGGGTCAAGGCCGAGCGACACTCGAAACACACGGCCTAAATGTCGTTCGGCCTAAATACCGTTCGGCCTAAATATCGATCGGCCTTTATTTTGTTCGGCCTTTAGTTTGTTCGACCTTTATTCTGTTCGGCCTTCATTCTGTTCGGCCTAAATTCTGTTCGGCCTTCATTTTGTTCGGCCCAAATGTAAGTGTTGTTCAGCATAAGTGTCACTCTTCCAACCCTTCCTATTTGCCGTTCGACAAGCGGCAAATCATGCCGAACCACGCTTGTGCCGAGCTGCTTCGCTCGACATTCTGCTCTTGACATCACTTCTCTCCTTTTCCTCCATCTCTCCCGTCCGGCATGGCCGAGTCCATCGACAAGTCATGCCGAATCATGGCCATACCGATCCACACCACTAGGCCTTATCTCCAATTCCATTCCCATGCACCCTCATAATCACTCGACATTGAAAGATCATGCCGAGCCACAACAATTCATCTTCCACTAATTCCCACCTTTGAGCGCCTCTGCAATCCAATTTTCTCCTCTCCATTCCACCCACCTTGAAATCGCCTAAAATCATACTAAGTTCCGGCCTAGGACACGTCCGAACCTCAATTTGTCTCCCTCATCCACACGCCTCCTACTTTCTATAATTTATGGAGGATTCACGAGTTTGAGCTTTGTGTTATACTTTCTAGTTTGAGAAAACGATCGAAAGGTTTTTACTGAAGAGAACGGCAGGAGCTTGGGGGTCTGTGAGCCTGAGATTGAAAGTGGTTCGAACTTAATTTGGGAAGAAGCTGTAGGAAGGGCTTGACGGATTCTAGGAAGGAAGAGAAGATCGGTGAGGTAAATGGAATTTAAGGAGGTAAGTTGCGTGTTCTTGAAAAATAACGGAGGTAAAAATTGAAAAGAGAAGAAGAAGTGGCATGCCGGGTTTTATAGGGGAGGATAGGAAGACGAGGGGACACTGACTGGTAGAACCGGTCAGAGCGCATCATTCGTTCGGCATCGGCTATGCCGTTCGGCATCCAGAGCGCTCGGCTTCGGCAATGCTGATCGGCATTTGTATGTTGTTCGGCATGCATTGCCTCACCAGCTGTTCACAAGAAAACACCATCGAGAAGAATAAGCCAAGGCTCGAAGCGAAGCACCGAGGACAAACGATTCAAATCGCATCACGTTCGATCGCGTGATGCACTTTGGGGGGCAAGTGTTACCTGGAGATTTGACCAAGCAACTAGACGCTCGTCATTTGCATACCGATCGGCATCCCGAGCGTTCGGCACAACATACTTGGTCGGCTTCCAGGGACGTTCGCCACAACTGGTTCGATCGGCATACAAGATCGTTCGGCATTCTTGTCTCATTCGGCATTCGAGATCGTTCGACATCCAGAGGTATTCGGCATTCATCCAATCTCGATCGGCAATCGAGATCGTTCGACATTCAGAGGTGTTCGGCATTCAAGTCTCATTCGGCATTCGAGATCGTTCGGCATCCAGAGGTGTTCGACATTGATGCCTCGTTCGACATTAGAGATCGTTCGGCAACCAGAGGTGTTCGGCATTCATGCCTCGTTCGGCATTCGAGATTGTTCTGCATCCAGATGTGTTCGACATTCATCCAATCTCGATCGGCTTCAGTTATCGATCGACCTGCACTCTTCACTCAGCACATCACTTCGTTTTGCACAAAGATATCGTTCGGAATTTTGCCGTTCGACATCTATGGTTCATCACACAAAGCTCACTCTTTTTGGGCCGAGATATTTAGCTACCACGCCCACCAGGGAAGTCCAAGCCATCTTCGTCTATAAATAGAGAGACATGGGCATGGTGAAAGGGACCTTTTTTTGAGAAAACCGGAGAGACTCTGCCTCATTCAAGACTTATCTTTTTTGCTTAACAATTGTAATTAAATAATTGGTGTATGGATTGTATCTGTATTCGATTATTGAGAAAAGAAATATAGATTAACCTCAAAGTTGACGCAGGCAGTTACGCCAAACCACTATAAATCGTGTGTTCATACTTTTTGCATTTAAATTTGCGTATCGTTCTCTGTTTAACTTTACTTTCTTCATTAATCTCTCTACTAACCAATTCTGTTGCTAACAATAGGTGAAATTGAGGTTGGGCTTGAGTTCATGGTGCAAAATGGAGTAGGCGGTTAGAGTTTGGCGGCATACGAAGGTCTTTAGCAAAACGTGTTTCCTAAAAGGGCTGCAGCGGGTGACCCAGGTCACGTTCTTTCTAGTAGGGCCGGCCTTGGCATGGTTAAGGTAGGCACATGGACCTCAGGGAGTGGAGCGAGTAGGGACTAACCGGGAGCGATTTCATGGAGGAACAAGCTTGCAAGGGGGTGTTGAAGTGGCGACCATGGTATTAGGGTGTATCCATGTGCAGGCAATTTAAAATAGGAGGGAAGAAGTGTTAATGGTGGGATTTGTTTAATAGGATAATTAAGTTGTTAATTTAATAATTAATTTACATTAAATTTAATAACTTATAAAATGTATAACTCTCTCATACGTGGTCAAATCAAGACGAGAGTTTTTTCATTGCGCTCGTAATGGCGTTAACTATGCGATGGATCTAGTTTCGTCGAATTTGGAGCAATTGAAATTTTAGGCTAAAATCAGACGTCATTTGATTTTAGTACAAAACTAGAATGCCTAAACGTGCGCTGGAATCTGGACGAGTTTAACTCACCTTTTTGGATAATTAATATGATACATAATATATAAATTTACTGTTTTAATTTGGATGAACTATTGGTTGGTTTGGATAAATATCCGCTTTTAAAAAGCGAATGATATTTAAAATGAAATACAAGGAAACATATAGAGAAATCCAGATTTATTGATATTGTTATTTTTAATTTCCTATTATATACCTGTTGACTTTATTTTAGTTATATAACTATTACATAGATTGTTAAATGTTAAAAGTTTGATAGTTTGGCCATATTGGATGTGATACTGACATATGTTAAAAGTTGAACCTTTTTAGAGAAAATGTAGAATAGCATTGATCAAGTGCTATAGTAACTACTGGCCTTGATATAGTATTTTGAAAAATACTATTAATTGCCGTTTGATTTGGAAATGATTTTCAATTTGGAAAATAGATTTTTAGTCTGGCCTTTTGGATTTTCTATGATATTTTATTCTAATTCAGTTTTTGTACTTCTCTTTTTACTTTAACTATCTTTTCTAACATATGTGTATTTGTAATTGTTTTAAGATTATACTAAAAATTATTTATTTTCATAGAAAAGTTATTTTAACAATGACTTTTTTTTGAAGGAAATAAAAGGTAATCTTTTATTTTAAAGTGATTTTGTGTTTAAAAGAAGATAGAAATATTTTGAGAATAAACATTTATGAAACATTTTATATAAAATGTGGTAATAAAGGAACATATTTATAAATGAAAACTTATAATTTAAAGAGAGATTTATAAGCGGTATTTTATAAATAAAAGAAGAGGTTTTATAGATGGTATTTTATAAAAGGGGAAATGTTATCATTTGATGAATTGGTGGAATAAATCACAGTGTTGAATTTATTGAAATATAGGGAATGATCATGTTATGGAATGTATATGAGATTTATATTTATATTTGGAGTTTTGTTTTTTATTTGGAATTTGGTTTATATTAGAGTCTGCTTTATAGAAGGAGTTTTTATTATTGAATTTGGAGTTTTATAAAAAGAGTTGTAAATAAATTTGGAAACTTATGAAATGAGTTTTATTAGTGATATTTTATAAAATAAGTTTATAAAGAGTTTTATAAATAGTCTAAAGGACATATAAAGGAGTTTATTAAATAAATCTGGACATTTATAAAAGAAGGTTAATAATTATGTTTGAATAATTAGAAAAGGAATTTTATATTTTGTAAAAAATATCTTGTAAAAGGAGTTTGTAAATATAACGAGTTTATAAAGGCATTTTACAAAAAGGGATTTATAAAAAGACCAAGAAATGATTTCCATAAATGATCATTTTTAAATTCGATGGTATGGAAAATATTCTTTCCATACTTAGCACCAAAGTCTGAGGTATCGAAGCTCATTTCTTTCTTGAGAATTAAGAATGTTGTAACGGCCCGTAACTTTTGATAATTTAAAATATAAAATTTAATAAGATTTTGGAATTTAATGTTGCGAGAAATTAAAATTTATGATTTATTAGTAAGAAAAACAATTAGAACATGATTTAATAAAATTATTTGGATGTTAATGATAATTATTTTAATGTAATTCTAATCAATTGGAATAATTGTGAAGTTAATTTGGTGATAATTGTAAATAAGCAATAAATTCAGTATTGTATTAACGGTAAAATTTTATATTATTAATTGAAATTGGTTTATTTCAAAATATGAAATCAACTAATTGGTAAGTAGATTTACTAGCTTGTGTTTGTAAACAATAAATCAGAAATGTGTTTGAGTTGCTAATGTGTAATGATTTTTTAATTAATATTTTATTATTAAATCGGCTGATATATTTGGAAATCAATGTGAATTAATATAATTAAATATTGTAGTCAATATGAGTTAAGATGAAATTGTAAAATATGAATGTAATAAAATGTAAACTAACGTTAATTATATTCATAAGGTAACCATTGATTAAATAACAAGAGTGAAATCAAAATAAATGAATTTAATGGAATTTCAAATTATAATCCAATGAATTTATTACAATTATAATTGAACGCTGTAATTAGTGCAATATTTGATATTGAATTTGACCTAGGAAATTTGTTTTAAAAGATTATAAATTACTAAGTAATCAAAAATGATAAAAATTGTTATTTTTTTTAAAGATGATTAATCAATTTAATAATAATTTATTTAATTAACGTGGAAATTAGTCATTTTGGCCACAGTCTTGGATTTCGATGAAACTAGTTTCATCGAATCTGTAGTAGTGAATTATTGTAGGATTTCAAGTTTCGTAATGATCAGACCTAGCATTTGATCGTGGGGGCTCGAAACGCGTAGAAATCAATTTATAATTTGATTTTTAACAGTAACCTATGGAAATGATAGAATTAAGCCTCGAAATCAGTTCCACTGCGTTCAGAAGGTTTTTCTACCTTAGATTAGCCTGTCGGCACGCTTTAATTGGAGTTTGGGCTAACTATATAAATACGGCACACAAAACTAGACAAATATTATTAAATTATTCTTGAAACCCTAAGCTAAATTGGAGCCGCCTTCCTCTTCGTTCAAACTAAAGGCCATAATTTCACCGTCGATCAGAGCGAAATCAACGAAAATGTTCAATAGCAAAGATGTTGCTCTCTCCGCCACAGCCTCATCCATACCACTCATTCCTCAACTGGAGTATCAACGTGGCTTAAATCTGGGTTTGAATGGAGGGTTTTTCATGGCAAATTAAGGATGATTGGAGGAACAGCTGTTCATGGGAACACCGCCGTTGGGTCAGGCTTGGTCGTGGTGTTCGACGACGTGGATGCGGCATGGTCCGGTTGCCCACATGCGGAGCGGCATTCGATTTAGGTTAGCATTGAGATGGGTTCGAGCGTGTTCGGTGGTCTTGGCATTTGAACTGAGAGGAAGTGTACGTGTCATTATTATTAATTAATTAATTAATTAATATTAAAACTCAAATGTTCTAACGTATATAACTTTTGCATACGAGATCGGATTCACATGCGGTTTTCTCCATTGCGATCGTATCGAAATTCCAGACATTACGGAACTAGTTTGGCTGCATTCCGAGATGGTTAGATATTTAGGCTTAAATTGGATTTTAAATCGATTAAAAATCAAAGGCAAGTGTTTTATCCCACTCACAAATGCTAAACTATCTTATGTTAGTTAAATTTAATTTATGATATGATTGGAAATTTATCAAGTGTTGTTGGTATATTTAAATTGTCATTCACATTTAAGTTGAATTTAAATTGAATTTAATTTCTATTTGAATTAAATATTGAATTTTAAATTTCCAGTTAATACCTGTTAATGATAACTAGTTAATTTTTATTATTTATTGGTTGAGTTGAACGATGATTGAGGTGGATGTTTGATTTTTTGATATTTGGATGATTGGATGTATGTTTATTCATATGTCGTTATCGCACTGCAAGTTCCCACAGTTTATCATTAGAAATCACTATGGGTTGAAATGATACATACCCGAATGATATATAGATTAGGAAAAAATCCTTATGGGTTAAAATGATAGACTCAAGCGATTTTATGGATTTTGAATTTTATTCGAGATTACCGGTTGAAATGATATATACTCTAAATTCAAATCTATTCCGGGTTGAAATGATATATATCCGTATCACTTGACCATAGGGTAGAAAATTATATACGGATACTGGATTGATTAAATTAAATGATTTTTATATCTTTAATTTTTGAATCGAGTTAAATGTTATTTTGAAATTAAATTTGATTTATATAAAATGAATTATTTTCAAAATCCAAGTTTTAAAATGTTGAAATTGAAATCGGTTTAGATGATTTGTTTAAAAGTTGAAATTAAAATTTTAAAGTTGAATTTTGAAATATAAATGAAATTTATCGAAATTGAGTTATTGAAAATGTTTGAATAATTAAACTTTGAAATCTACTAAGTTTGAAATAGTTTGAATTTATAGTTCGAACATGGATTTGAAATCAATATAGATTTAAATGGTTTTATTTACAATCTGAATTGGAAGAGAAAAATTGAGTTTGTTAATTTGAAGCTGGATATGGTTCAGATTTGTTGAAATGGAAGAAATAGTATAATTTGATATTACTTTCAAATTAATTATTTTTAATATAAGTTGTCTAAGAATATATTATTTTAAATTCAGATTTATTTATATTTTCAAATCATTTTATATGAAACTATATTAAACCTATTTTAAAACTATTTTAAACCATTTTAATCTATCTTAAACTATTTTAATCTATCTTAAACTATTTTAAACTATTTTAATCTAATTTAATCTATTTTAATCTATTTAAAACTATTTTAAACTATTTTAATCTATTTTAAACTATTTTAATCTATTTTAAACTATTTTAATCTATTTTAAACTATTTTAATTTATTTTAAACTATTTAAAACTATTTAAACTATTTTAAAGTATTTTAAGCTATTTTAAACTATTTTTAAACTATTTATGACTATTTAAACTATTTTCACAAATTCAAACCGTGCAAGGATGAATTATTTATATTTAAATCCTGGATTTAAAAGCGAATATGGTTAAATGATGTTATAACCTAATTTGGGATTTGAAATGATATTTTCTAGTAAAATGACATATTTTGAGGAAATATGATGATTTTGAAATGAGGGTTAACCTATTTTGTGAATTTAATTTCGAAAGTGATAATGATTTCGAAAATGAACATGATTTCGGAGTAATATTATTTTAAGTGAATATGATATTTTTATATCAATTACGAATCGGTTTTGGAAATGTAAAAGTACCATCCAGTGTGAAATAAGTATTTGGTTGTCAAAGAGACTAGGATTGGATATTGTCATACTCTCTGCGAATATTGAAAATCACTTTAACAACTGTGCACATGGTGGAGATTCAAGAATGAAGTAGGATGGTTTGGCGAATGATTCTGTATGAGGTATTAACGTAGCCCTTACTCCCTCAAGTCAGCTTGATGTGACTAAAATAGGAGTTATTCCTGGGCCAAGTGAGGTTGCACCTCCGATCGGACATGCTTCTTCGATACCATAACTGTTTCTTTGTGATTGATTTGGTGGCCACCCCTCGATTTGATTATGGGAGTGTTTTCTGAGGTGGGCGATAGTAGCTGCTATGCGTCACCACCAGCCCGGTTCTGTAAATGGTAGAATCCTACTCTGACATTGCCTCGCTTGCCTTGTCACATGCCTAATCGCGCCCATTACGATTTTGGTTTGTGTCGTACCTATAGAGTGCTCCCTGATAGCCCACCAGTTTACGGTGATGTTTGCAATATCTTTATAAACTACGACATTTACATAAAAATGTGTTAAAGGGGATATGGGTAACGCCTTATCGCTATTTTAATAATTTACTTTACTGATAGACATATTTTAATAGTGTGTGTTACTACATAGTGAATAGTTTAACGGATCACTTTAGGCACTGGATGGGAGATGTAAAATCCCATAAACATCTATGAAGCCGTTACACTAATATTTATTTACTATTGATTTAACTTACATAAGATCTTTTACTTCTAACTTGAGGGTTTTGTCTTTTTATTACGCTCGAGTCAGTCTGAGCTTTTCAATGTATTAAAGACCATTTTATTTGGAGGATGAAGACGGAGATTTGCCTGCTATTAATTATTATTTCACTACATCATGTTGTTCCGCTGCATTATTTATGTATTCTGCTATATGTATAACTCTAACATATATAGTAGAAGTATAATGAAATGCTACTTGTAAAACAGTTTCATGAACTGTTTATTTGATTATTATATTTTGTCATTGCGCTGTGAGATTCAGTGTTTTGTTTCTTTCTTTCCTTCTTTTTCTTATTTACCCCGTAAGTCCTTTTGAATGGTTTGAGTCCGACATATGTGGTTTATTATCGATTTAAACCGTACAAAAAGGTGGGTCGTTATAAATGTGGATCAATGCAAGTATAGTTTCTAACTTGTCCGATTTCATTGTTAATAAGGGATTATAGTGTTTGAAATCGGAAAGTGGTGGTAAATATACGTGTTTTGATTACCGTACAACCTGTTTAACTTGCACCAAAGGGAAAGTGTTTTCGGGTTTATTATTACAAATGTTTAAATGACATTTGTTTTAACCCAAATAAGCATGGTTTGAAAATGGAATCTTTCTTTAGATTCGTAAATATACCTATACCATTTAGATAAGTATATGGATACATTTTCTTGGAATTAGAAATGTACTATTTTGTGAATATACTTATGCTATTAATATGTAAGTACATGTAAAAGTTTCTAAGTATTAAAAAGTGAAATGGTTTGTGAATATACTTATACCATTGAGATAATTAAATGAATATTTTATAAGTACTGAATGAATAGAGGAGACTGGTGAATATATCTTTGTAAAAGTATTTTTATATAAGTGTTTGCAAAGTGGTTTTATTAATGAAGGGATAAGTTGAAGAGGCTTAGTGGTCACTTGTGCACAACCATGATTTGTTAAATCTCTAGTTGAATTGCTTGTTATTTGATAGTTAAATAACCTACTATCAAAAATGTTGGCTAGTTTCTAAAACTATCATTGCCAGTTTGGAGAGACCGGGATCAAACATGTTATTTGAAAACCACTTCGAACCGACATAAGCGTTCGAATTGAATACATCTTGAAGACGATGAAATTGATGACAGAGATCTTTGAAATGCAAGGGCTGCTTTCTACTAATCCTGAGGGTGATTTCAAAATGAATGTTGTAGAAGTAGTGCCTTCGGTTTCTTCATATCTTGAACAACTTGATTGGATGAATGCTAACATTGTATTGTTGCTTAGAGGGTAGTATTAGAATTCCAAGTAGGATTTGCTAAAAAGGTAAAACGTAGCCTCAAGCCTCATAGCCGGAAATGACAAAAAGTGGGTAGTGTTGTAGGGCTATGTGGGTCACACTCTTTAGGGTATTGTCATCACTCTTATAGATTATTATTTATGGATTTGGTTGTGCATGAGATCTCTCGACAAAAGGTTGCAAAGCAACAAAGGTGATGACATATTAGATTACTATCCAGTAAGGGGTAGTCCGGTCCTGATTTGCAAGGGTCGATAAGTTCGACCTAGGTATATTTTGTCTAGAAATGCACTGTATGGAAGGTAGTCCCTTACCTTGGCACGTAGGAAATACAATCTCCAATAAGTGCCTTTGGACTTAGTTGTATACTTATTATGCTGGAATTCAATTAACTATGATTCCATATTTATTTTAAACCCTAAACATTATTATAATATCACAAGATTTGAAATGGTTTGGTTATCGTAAGGTGAAAACTTGTCCATGTTTATGTGCAGCGTGGTCTTACGAGATACTTTTATTTTGAAAGGTTTTATAACATTAAAATCCATTTGAGGGGTGTTTCTCACACTGGTTTGCCAGACTGATCCAGATGTTATTCTCTTATAATGCTCGGGTCAGACTGAGTATGTTTTCAAATCTAGTTATGGATGCTTTAGAACTTTAGGAAATGAGTTGGATGCCCCCAAGTTGTACTCATATATATTTTATTCCATGTTACATTTGTTAGTTGTATTTATCAGCATTTGCGACGACATGTTGTTATAACCGTCCAAGCTGATGATTGGTTAATTAACTTTGATTGGTATATGCATACTATAGTTTTTCTTTTGTATAGGTCTGTTGTATATTATATATTACTCGTCATGATGTGAGATTCTATTCTATATTTTTCTTTCTTTTTCCCCAACAATCCGTCTTTCCGACACTAGGATGCTCGACATGTGAATACTATGGATGTATTGGTGTTGACTTTTGAGGGTCAAAAAGGTGGGTCGTTACAATAAACATAGCTATATTTAGCTAGCATCCACTATACAATACAAACGAAAACACAACTAAGAGTATATAATGCATATGATATAATGCATATAATGCAAATGCAATTAAATCAGCCTCTTGTATGAATGCATATGCATGCAACTATTAGGTGTGCAAACATCCTAATATATGCATATATATATATATATATATTTCTATATGTATGTGCATCCATACATCCATATGCAACATCTGTCAAAATGCAAGTAAACAACCACATCCATAAACACAATCAGTAAACACGTGTATAAAGAAATATCATATACAAAATTATCTAACATAAGTTAGAACACCTTACTATAGGTTTCTATCCTAGGTTAGAATGTATATACATACAAGCCAACGCGGTAAAAACTAAACCAGTATAACTTAACAAAGCAACCATAACAACTAAAACATATTATAAGAATATGCATACAGCCAATCCTAACATCCATACAACCATGCCTATGTCAACTGGCTAGCTAAAGCAACCATGCAAACAAAAAACAACCTAACGAGCAAACTAACCTACAAACAAACCAAAGGAAGAACTTATTGGAAGAGAACTCGTGATGGGAAACTCAGATTCTCTCCTTGAGTTCCCATTTACTCTCGTCCCAACCTTTTTTTCACTATAGTTGGACCAACTTTATTTACTCATTTTCATGTTGTATCACATCAAATCCTGAGATATTAATACACCTATGGAGTATTCTAGACTCTATCTCTCTACATTTACCTTATAAGCCGACTAGTCTCTATCATAACCATTAAACCATCAACGTGCTTTCATGGATGGGATAAACACAAAACATATGAATACCCATCAACTTTTAAATAATCCTATAACGATGCGCCTTTTTGACTCTTAGAAGTTGATATCAATACATCCATGCTATTCACATGCCGAGCATCCAAGTGCTGAAAAAATAGATCATTGGGGAAAGAAGAAAAGATGAAGGAAGACAAGAAGAAATTAAATAACACAAATTCTCACAATGCAATGAAACAATACATATTAATCAATATAAAAATTTACATAGTTATTTCCAAAATGATACATCAAAGTTATAATAGTACAAATTCTACCCTGGGATAGTTATAACTGCCTGTCCCAACATAACCGATACAAAAGACATATGACACAACGGAAACAAGATTAATAATTAGCTATCGATGAACCCACATGCTCCAAGCTCCTCTAAAAAATGCATCCATGGGAAACTTAAACTACTTAGCTACTCTTACAAATTTCAGTACCCAAGAGTTTTAGGGAAAGAAAATATAACTCCGGATCAAACATGGGTCTAGCGTGAGTAAAGCATAAGTTTAACTTTATAAAAACTTCAAATCAAAGGTATCTCGTAAGACCATGCTGCATATAAACACATACAGGTTTTTACCTTATAATAACCAAACCATTTTTATTATAAAATCCAGTGATATTATAATAATGTCCATGGGTTTAAAATACCAAAAATCAAGTAGCTCTGATGTGCATACAACAATAATAGGTATACAATCGAAAAATGAAGGCCTTTATTAGAGAATGGATTCCAACAAATGAAGGCCTTTAACTAATGATGATAAAATCATTTTCAAATTTTGTTTACCAATATATATAGTTTAGAAAAAAATATAAGATGCAACCAGAAATTATTTTTTAAACTATTAATTTTTCCTTGGTTAAAAGTTATCTAAAATGTCATAACACTATTATAAACACACATGCACACACCACAAACTATCTTAACACACTGTACATGTATATATGCATGTACAATTTGCTCACTTAAGTATATAAACATATAAGACAAGAGGAGATTTTATTTATTAAAAGTGTACATATATATTAACATATTTTTTTTTTCAAAACACAGTACATGAATCAGGGCATGAATAGTTAGCATGGCAAATAGGGGGTATGGAATGGGCAGAAATCATAGGGAGGGAGAGGGAGTGCATGCATGTATACATATTTAATTCAAGTACTTATATATATATTTTTAAATATTTCCCTAAGCCTATAAATACCACTTACCTCTCGTATTTATCATTTTACAATCCTCCTCTCCACTTTAAATTCCTATAAGCTTGAGAATATACATCCATAGCTTCTCTTCATATTTTCTAATTTGAGAAAAATCACTTCTTTCCACTCAAAATCTCCTCTTTAGTCCACTAAACCACTTCTGCATATTCTACAACACCTCCTCTTCCAAAATACAAGAACCATCCTCCACTAGCCCATATGGCGAGCCTAACTTCACCTGGCCAAGCCATATCTTGGTGCTTAGCCACTCAATGTCTCCATTTTTGCAAGTTAAGACCAAGTCCTAGCTCATATTCGAGTTTTAACAGAAGTTCGCCCTGAATTAGTAAAGTTTCAGCGAGTAAAACTCTTGTTTTTGGAAAAGAAAAGAACTTGATTTTGATGTATATGTTGTGAAAATATAATGTTTGTTGTGTTGAAATATCATGTTGTTTTGATGGTATATGATTATAAGTTGTGGTTGAGCTTGCATTTGTGATTTGGATATTAAAGAATATGTTTGGTTATTCATATGTGAACGATTAGCTTATCATATGATGGCAATGTGTTATGAAGTGAAAACCAAGTGTATGCGGTGTAAATGTTGAGAAGTTAGCACCATTAAATGTCGTAAAGGATTTGAGATCCAATTTGAAAACAAAAGCTTGTTTTCTAGTTTTGGATTTAGCAAATGTTTTTTTCCAAGTTTTCACCTTCGTTTAAGTTTTCAAAACTCTTCCATTTCTGTTTCAAAACATGTAGTAGCTAGAATTAAAGTGATATTTTCACCTATAAATCAATTCTAGCGTACCGCACTCATAGCGATAGTCCCTATGTATGCAGTTCACGAAATTTCATGATTTCAAGTTTTTAAGTGTTTTCTTTTGGATTGTTTTTTAAAAACTCATTTCAAACTAATTAAGTAAGTACAAAGGTTAATTTTTTGTTATTTAATAATTTATTAGTTAATTTATTAATTAGGGATAATTATTATTTTATTTATTAAGTAATTATGTTAAGTAATTAGAGTTGAAGAATTTATTAACAAAGTTAATTATTTTTAACTAAGGAAGTTTTAGTATACGATTAATTATGATAAAATACTTAATCAAGTTTAATTAATTATTAATTAGAGTTAATTGAAATTTTAATTATTATTAGATTAAAGGGGTAATTATCTACTTAATTATTACTTAATTAGAGTTCAATTATAAATGAATGTTATTTAATTAAAGTTACTTAAAATTATATTTTTAATTATCTGTTATTTATTTAAGGTTTAATTTTGACTCAACCAAGCATAATCATGGTTTAATTATAGATAAATTAAGACCCAACTATGATAAATTAGGGTCAGTTGTGATTTAATTTTGGTTTAATTAAGATTAATTAAAGTTTAATTAAGTTTTAGACGTATGATTTAATTGAAGTTCATTTATTTTAAAGTTCTTTCAAACTCTATCGGTTATTTATTACTAACCAACTTTCTTGTTTAAGAAAATTATTTTTAAACCAAAGGATCACTTATCTATGCTCTTTTTTAGCCAAATGAATTAAAGTAGCTGTAATAAAACGTTCAAAGTAAGTCAACTTGTACTTATCATAAATACCGCAGCTTGGAAACGTCATGAATATAAAGGAGTTTATTTCGATAAGCGAGCCATGATAATTAAGCATTTGGAACGTATATTCATATGTAAATCTTTACACTCTGAAAGTGAATGGTCTACTATAAACAACTTGACCCTTTGAAATTACCGAACGTTGGTTTGGAGAGACCAGGATCAGATAGTAATTGTTATTCGAAAACCACCAATGAAAGCATGCGAATTAGAAATAGTGAAGTCAAGGTCCAAGGTGAAGGCTTTGAAGTGCAAGTGTTATTTGCTACTAAACCTAAGGGTGATTCCAAAATGGATGTAGTGGAAATAGTGCCTTCGGTTTGTTCATCTTTTGAATGACTTGTATGCATGAATGTTGACATTGTGTCAACATTTAAAAGACAATGTTAGCATTCCAAGAGGGAGGTGCTACATGTAAAAAGGTAAAGACGTAGCCTCAGGCCTCATCAATCTGGAATGACTAAAATAGGGGAGATGCAACAAGTCTAGGTGGGTTGCTCCCATTAGGGTATGATGACTCCTATCTAGATATCTACTCATGTTGCTTCGGTACAGTTGCTGATCCCAACCGAGAGGTGATCATATTCATTACTATTCAGTAAAGGGTAGGTTGGTCTTGTGTTAGCAGGGTTCGATAGGTTCGACCTCGGTACATAAATCTAGAGTTGTACTTGATGGCCAGTAGCGCATTCATTGTATGGAATCTATTTCATAATAAGTTCTTTCGGTCTTAGTTGTAAACCTATTATGTTAGAATTTAATTATTGTAACAATTTCGGCTATGTTAATTATTTACCTAAAAACCCTAGATATTATGATAATATCACTGGATTTCTGTATAATGTGTTTTGATTATTGTAAGGCAAAAATCCATCCATGTTTATGTGCGGCGTGGTCTTACGAGGTACCCTTGAATTTCAAAGAGTTTCTAAAGTAATAATTTAATTGTTAAAGTTTACTCACCCTAGACACATGTCTGACCTCAAGTTTTCTTTTCTTTTCCTAAAACTCTTGGGTAGTCAATCTGTATAAGTAGCCTAGTGATTTAGGTTTCTCACGGAAGCATTTTGGAAGGACCGAAGCAGGTGGCTTCACCGTTAGCTAGCTAATTATTCTATTTCCACTATGTATGTATGTATGTATGATCTATGTATTCTGTATGGGCAGGTAGATATAACTATCTAGTTGAAAGTTGTAATGTAACGACTAATGTATTGTTATTATGGAAATGACTATGTAATATCCTATGTTATCTATTATGTGTTGTTTTGATTTGTGATGAGATTCTATGACCGTGTAGTTCCTTCTTATCTTTCATTTTCTTTTACCCTTAATGACTCGTCTTTCGGAGTAAGAAAGGCGGTCCGTTAGATTTGGTATCAGAGGTTAGGTTAAGAGAACACCTAAGCTTTGGGTTAGGGTCAATTTGAGAGTGCGTAATTGTAATTTTTATTCGTGTACCTATACATATATATCTTCGATAGATATATCAGCTTGATAGGTTTAATTAGTACCCTTCTTTCTAGATTTGTCTCGTCTAAGTTTTCTAAGATTATCTTACTATGTCTTGGTGGTAAACCATGAGTAACAGAGGCAGACGAGATAAGGGAGCAGGTAGCACTATGATTACAAACAATTGAACCCAAATCCTGGAGGAGTTCAGATTGTCGAAGAGGTTGCACTAGAGCAGCCAAGAGTGAACTTCACAATCTTATGCATGGATTATACCAATCTACAAGGGTAACCGGTTAATGGAACCGAGTCTATTATGAAATTACAAGCTTGGTTGTGAACTTGTGAAAAGATTTTTTAATGGTCCCAACTTATCAAATGAACAGAAAAGGTTCTTAGCGGTACGTCAACTGCAAGAGGGAGCAGCAGCCTGGTGGGATCCCTTACTGCAAATGTTTCAGAAGAAGAGTTTTTATGGGCCCGATATAAAGATGTTTATGAGGACTAATTCTTGCCAACAACAAGAAAGACCAGGATGTACTTGAACTTCATGGACTTGAAGCAGTGGGATCTAACTATAGCAGAATATGAGACAAAGTTCAATGAGCTATCTTGTTTTGGGCCAGAATTGATCAACATGCCGTTAAAGAAAAACAAGATGTTTGTTTTGGGTATGAGGGAAGAGTACCATGAGAGTATGACTGCTCATGTTAAGACTACCTTTGTGAATTTAGTTGATATGGCTCTAAGTACGAGGCCTTGGAAAAGAAGAAGCCTATCCCAGTAGCACCAACCTGTGGGAATGCGAGTAAAAATAATTCAAATAAAAGGAAGTGCAAATATAGAAGAGAATAAGCGAAATTTTTTAAGAATATTAGTTGTTATCTTTACAAGCAGAAATGTCATATTTCAAGGTCCTGTACGAACCATGAAGTTCCTAAGCCGCAAAGTGGACCTAACTCTCAAATGGTCCTGAAGTCGCTTTGTTTTAATTGTCATCAGCCAGGCCATAGGATTAAAGACTGTCCACTCATGAAGCAAGTGCAGCCAACTAAGGTGTATGCCATTAAGAATGAACCATCTACTTCAACGGATGTGAAGGGAAAGGCATCCTTGAAGGTACCTTACTAATTAATGGTATTTTTGTTCGAGCGTTGTTTGATACTAGTGCCTCTCATAGTTTAACTCATTAGAATCAGTAGATAAATTTCATCTTATTCCTAGTATTGTAGAAAACCCTATGTGTGTTTTTAATCCCATAGGTGGTGCAAACCATTTGAATATTATTTGTTAGAATGTGCCAACTTTCTACCTTTCTCATTACTTTTCTTATGACCCGTATGTCTTAGACTTTAAAGGACTTTATATTATTCTAGGTATTGATGGTTACCAAAGTATGGAGCAATCTTAGATTGTGCTAAAAGGACTGTATCATTAGAGACTAAGTCGGGAAGAATTTCTAAAGTATCATGTAGAAATCCTGGTATTAATACAGGATGAGTTAAGTTCTAGAATATGTTAATGATTTTTCGGATGTGTTTGAAGAAGTCAATAATTTATCCCACACCGAGAGATAGAGTTCCGCATTGATTAAGTTCCTGGTGCAAGGCCTGTGGTGCAAAATAAGAGAAGGATGGCTCCGAAAGAGTGGGATGAATCCAAAAAAACCAATGACCTGTTAAGAAGATGATTGATTAGACCCAATCGTTCGAGTAGGGGATCAACTGTAGTGTTTACGGCTAAGTCTGATGGATCTTTAAGGTTATGCATGGATTATAAGGAGTCAAACAAGCCGACTATTAGGAACAAGTATCCCTTATCCCGCATTAATGATCTTTATGATCAACTTCATGGAGCCACGGTATTTTCTCACATGGATCTAGCTACTGGATTTCATCAGTTGAGGGTTGCTGAAGATAGTATACCCTTAACTGTGTTTAAGGGCTCTGGCCTTTTCTTTTGAGTGCTTGGTTATGCCTTTCGGGCTAACCAATGCACCTGCATATTTTGTAGATCTCATGAACTGTGTCTTCCGTGATGTTCTTAACAAGTTTGTGTTAGTTTTCATCGGTGACATACTTATCTACTCCAAATCTGAGGACGAGCATAAACATCATTTGAAAATGGTGTTGGAGACATTAAGGAGACATGTCCTGTTGGCACGGTAATGTTTTTGCCTATATCTCAGCTTGAGCTCCGATGATACTGCTATTGACATTTTGATTCCGTGACATTTTCTTTGACTTTGGTATTGTTCGAACTGTTGCATTTGGACTTAGCATACTTGATGTTGTTTTATCTCGGCAAGTAATTGAATTTTTTTCTTATCACTTGCTCATAATTGTCACTGATTTAAACGACATTGATTGGAGTTGCGGTTTCTAGGTGATTTTACATTTGCTTCTATGACAGTTTAAAACTTACTTTAGAATAAAAGTAATTGTTTTGACTTTGTTGAATTTGAATTACTTGACTAAAGCTGTCTTCGACTTTGAATTGATCTTTCTTGATGTTGTGCTTCTTAATTTCTGTTTTTCGGTGGTATTTTGTGTTGAAGACATCGGACTTCGACATCCTTGGGCATATGATTACTTGCGGCCATGATTCGGTATATTTGGATTTCCTGTATATCCTATTTCTAATTCATATTAAACTTGGTTTCTGTGAAAACTATTTTGAGACAAGAATCTCACTTTCATTCTTCTGATGGCTTCGGCCACTGCCTTGCTCAGCTTGAAATTTCTGCATTGATTTGATTTGTAACTGGGTTGGCCTTGCTTTGACTTGGTTTTGTTTTTCTCAGTTCAGGCATTCTTGTACATTTGGTTACATTCTCGGACATTTTGGTGGTAGCTGCTGTAATTGGCTATACTTGATTATTTTTGTATTCGTTCTCGAGCAGTTTTGATTTTCATGGTCATTCATTTGTCTCTGACCTGATGTGTAGTATGAGCTACTAGCTTGCATTTACATTGAACATTGGTGGTCTTTGTTGCACTGCCTTATGTCATACTCGTTGATGTCTTTGTAGTTTATTTCCAGTCAGCACTTTACTGCCTTCATGTCTTTCATGTTGCATATTCTCTGTAGCACACTTGTGCTTGTTTGTGCAATTTGCCACTGTATCATATATGACATTGTTTGCATTTGAGTTGTTACTGTTGCCTTGAACTGTTGCCACAACGTTCATGTGCATTTTCTATTTAAGTGAAATTGATTTCGAGTTGTATTATTAAACCCTTGAGTTTCACTGTGGCTTCGGCTCTTGATGTAGTTCGAATTGTTTGGTTGACTTATCTGCATATATATGCATACATACATTCGTATGTGTGTATGCATGTATGGTTGACCATTGTTCGAGTTATGTGTTGTCTCATTGTATTTGCATTGTGCTCGACCTGATGCTGCACTATTGCTTGTTGTCGTGTTCGCTGTGTCACTTACTTGAGTGTGCACTGTGCATACTGCTTGACCATTTTTGCTGTGTTGATCATGTTTATGGTGCCTGCATCATCCTTTGTTGTGTATACTGCTGTTTCACTGTTTTGTTCTGCACTTGTATTCATGTTGCGGTGATCTTTGTACCTTGTTGTTCCACTGTAGCACTTCAATTTCTTCTGCTGGTTCATGTATACGTACGCGTCATTGACCTTGTACACTGATGCTTACAGTCATGTAGAATTCGAGGACTTTTGTGTTTTTTTTATTTGAGTTTGCTGTTGCTTTATATCGAGACTTCCTCTGGTTCATTTCCTTGTAGATGTGTTGAGTCACGATAGTTGTGACTTGACCTCTGCAGTTTTCTTGCTGTCTTCATATTGTGACTGTGTTGAGTTGGTTCCATTGTTGCTTGGATATTGAACTGCTTTATGCTTGAAGTCGTAGCCTGTATACCTGCCCTGTGTTGAATCAAGCTGATAGTTCGGGTTTGACCTTGTGCCCGGTTGTGTACATCATCACTGTAGTGGCAAGGCAGTGCACACAAGCGTGAACTGCAGCCACACGGAATTGAGTTTTTAGGTACATTATCACTGTAGTGGCTAGGCAGTGCACTCAAGCGTGAACTGCAGCCATACGGTATGGCTTTTATGATATTCTATCTTGTTTTGATTTATTGATCTTTTGCATATTCCGTATGCTGTAGTGGCGAGGCAGTGCACGCGTGCGTGTACTGCAGCCCTACTCGAATTAATATTTTAATTGATATTTCAATGGTTTGAACTGTTTTGCTTATTTAATTCAATATTCTGAATTGTATTCTAATTTGGTTTAATTTGCTGATTTGTTGTTTAACACTGTTACGTGTTATATTTATCGTCATCCGATTTCTTTATTTAAAGATCGGATGGACGAAATTTATTATGACTATCGCCTATTGATTATTTAATTATTATTACTTCTGTGCATTAATAACTGAGTTTGAATTAGACTGACCCGTGTATTATTTTCTTTTGAATGTAATACTCGTGTCAGACCGAGTATTTACAGGTTGTAGATTTTTAGCTTTGGGTTGCTTCTAGAGCTATGAAGTCTTTTCATATCTTTTGGAGTTGTCGTGTCACAGTATAGGTTGATATGTATTCATGTATATTAGTCGATAATGTACTTGTATATATATATATATATAACTTCCAGAGTCGACTGTTGTAGTTGTATCATATGTATTGTGTCAAATGTATTGTAACTGAAATCAGTTATATATATATGAGACTTTTTATTTTAACCGTGTTCCGTATTTATATTATCTGTGTTATTATTATATTTACTGTCCTAAACTATTATGAACCATCGTAGTTCGTTTTATATTGGAATTGGGGTATGTCGATGGGAGTAAATAAATCATAGATTAAAAATGAAAGAATATATATACCACTCCTATCGAGATAACCAATACTAGTGTAAGGCCTAACTACAGATGGTCGCTCCTCAACAGCCTTATTCTTCGCGCTAGTTGACAGCATTACACTGTAGTGTTCTTGGCTAGCGTGGGTATAGAGGTGGGGCGTCACAGCTTGGTATCAGAGCCTGGGGTTTAGGGCAAATATAAAACATAACTTAGATAGTACATGTGTTACAACTACTTGTCGATGTTTTATCTCTCATCTTTGTCTATGATTATCTTTGATTGTTAGGTATGGATTCCTAACGCTTATTCATGTGCATTTGATTTTGATTTCGTGAAAGTATTTTGGCTTCGGCCTCCGTTTTCTTTGCGAACTCAAGTTTGGTTTTTGATGATGAGGATTTTGTTTTCGTATTTTCGGCTTTGAATTGATTTAGCCGATGTTGATTTTGTTCGAATTTGGCTAATAATTGTTGACTTCGGCATTGACTTGATTTTTATTTTTGTTGAAGTCATTTATGCATTTATGCTCGTTTTGCTTTGTTTTTCCAATTGTTAATCGATTCTTCTTTTCCGATTAGTTGTTATAACTTCTATTTCTGGAATTTTTGGGTATTTCTACTTTGATGGATTTGGAATCGAATTCTTTGGATTTTATTCACGTCTTCGAATGTGAATTTTAGTGAATTGATTTGGTTTCCAAATTTAATCGATTCTTGTTAATTCCCCGATTTGTCGCTATCATTTATTAGCAACTTTGATGACATTTTCTTCGGGATTTTCGTGAACCTACCTTTTGAAGAACTTAGTATCGATTCCTTTGGATTCTATTCACATCTTTGTATGTGAATTCTTGTGATTGATTGTTTGTACAAACATTTTTGAGATTGTCACTTTAAAAATATAAAGGTTTTCTATACTAGTAGTAAATAACAAAATCCTTTTCTCCAAATGATTTCAAAACTATTTTACTACAAAGCTCTTTTCCTAAACCGTTTTCCAATCTACTAGTATATACAAACCTTTACCTCACTCGTATGAGAAATCTAATTAAACGACTTAGTAAACGAGTGGTATGAAACGCTTGCGTTTACTTCACCGGTTAATTCTTGGACTTATTCGATTGAATCTTTTGCGACAATTTTCTAGTGAAGATCTACAGTTTGTTAGTAAATATTTGAGTTAAGCAAGTGGTCATGGGACATGAAGCTAAACTTTTATATTTACTAGCTTAGTGTAATTGACACTTCTCGTTGATCATGACGATCATTTTATGATTTAGACTAGCAGTTGTGCGATGTCTCTTTGTTTGCTTCCTGGTTAGGCTAGACACCATTTGTGTGATTCCATTCACACATACCTTTTTGCTTTTTGGTTAGCCTAGACACCATTTGTGTGATTCCACTCACACATATCGTTTTGCTTTCTGGTTAGGATAGACACCATTTGTGTGATTCCATTCACGCATACCTTTTTGCTTTTTGGTTAGCCTAGACACCATTTGTGTGATTCCACTCACACATATCCTTTTGCTTTCTGGTTAGGCTAGACACCATTTGTGTGATTCCACTCACAGATACCTTTTTGCTTTTTGGTTAGCCTAGACACCATTTGTGTGATTCCACTTACACATATCTTTTTGCTTTCTGGTTAGGCTAGACACCATTTTTGTGATTCCATTCACACATACCTTTTTGCTTTTTGGTTAGCCTAGACACCACTTGTGTGCTTCCACTCACACATACCTTTTTGTTGCGAGGTTAGGCTAGACACCATTTGTGTGATTCCATTCACATATACCTTTTTGCTTTTTGGTTAGCGTAGACTTCATCTGGGTGATTCCGACTCATCCATATGGGGTAGCTCCCCACGGTCTTCGGACCATTCGTGTGTCAAAATTTAATAGTTGGCCACCATGAGATAGCGTCTCGTTTTTCGTTACACGTATTGGTGAGTTTTCATGCTCACGTGTAAGTGAGTTTTCATGCTCCCGTTCTCGCTTTGCGTTACACGTTTTGGTGAGTTTTCATGCTCACGTGTAGATGAGTTTTCATGCTCCCGTTCTCGCTTTGCGTTACACGTGTTGGTGAGTTTTCATGCTCACGTGTAGGTGAGTTTACATGCTCCCGTTCTCGCTTTGCGTTGCACGTGTTGGTGAGTTTTCATGTTCACGTATAGGTGAGTTTTCATACTCCCATTTGAGTTTTCATACTCCTATTTGAGTTTTCATACTCCCATTTGAGTTTTCATACTCACATTTTTTGATTTCTGGATTTCTTGTGTAGTCTTCTGGAACTTGTGCTTCACCAATTTTCGTGATTTCTATTGATAAGTTTTATCAATTTTTATGCATTGGTGAATTCGTGTGTCATTGACTTGTTATGAATACAAGTTGAGGGTATGATACCCCTTTCTATCTTTGAGAAGATTCTTGTGACATTTCTGATGAATGAAAATTCATTGGTATTATATTTTGATGCCAATTATTTTGATGAGATTTTGACGTATAAAAATTACTGTCAGTTTGACTTCAGTAACCGTCAATTTTAAAATGGATTTTCAAGCAGTTATCCCGCGATGCTTGTTTTGTTGTCCGTTTTTACGGTATTTTGAGATATGCAATTTCCTTGTCGAAGTTGCTATGATGTTTCTGTTTTAATCAAGTGTTTTAAAAATTGTTTCAAAATAAAAATCATTTCCAAAATTTTTACGGTTTACGTTTTCGAAAGAATGAGGAAGCGATTTAAACGTTTCAGCAAAATCGAGGACTATGACCCCTTTCTTTTGCTGAATCGCTTAATTCCTGACTTGTTCGTTTGAGAATGTAAATTATTATTTTTATAAAATAAATGAAAATTGTTTTCAGAAGTTTTGCAGTTTGGCTTTCAAAAGAATGAGGAAGCGAATTAAACGTTTCAGTAAAATCGAGGACTATGACCCCTTTCTTTTGCTGATTCGCTTAATTCCGGACTTGTCCGTTTGAGAATGTGAAATGTTATTTTTAGAATACACAATTCTGTACCTTCAAGGAAACGATGAAGAGAATTAAACGATTTAGTAAAACTCGTGGTTATGGGACATGTGCGTTTGCTATTTCGGTTAATCCCGGACTCGTTAATTGAAATATTATTTTCGATTATCGTTTTTGATAATCGGATATTTGTTGTTTCTGATTATCGCTTGTGATAATCAGATATTTGAGATTTAATTATCGTTTGTGATAATTAAAAATTTGTTGGTTTAATTATCGTTGTGATAATTAAATATTTGTGATTTGAGATTTGATTATCAATTGTGACAATTAAATATTCGTTGATTTGTGATTTCTGATTATCGTTTTTGATAATCAGATATTTGTTGTTTCTAATTATCGCTTGTGATAATTAGATATTTGAGATTTAATTATCGTTTGTGATAATTAAATATTTGTGATTTAAGGTTTGATTATCGTTTTGATAATTGAATGTTTGTCGATTTGAAATTTGAATTACCGTTGTGGTAATTCCTGATTATCGTTTTTGATAGTTAGATATTTATGACTTGTGTTTTCTAATTATCTTTGTAGATAATTAGATTTGCTAATTTTGCTGTCTTCTAATTATCGTATCGATAATTAGATATTGTTGTTTTGTGATTTCTGTATTCTGATTATCTATTTGATAATTAAATTTTGTAGAGAATTTGTGAATTTCTTTTATGAAATTAAAAGATTTCCTTGGTGTTTATATTGTACTACGCCGGTGTACTGGCTCAATTTTCTGCTATTTATGATGTTTTCCACGTTTTCCAATTACGGAAATGCCTTAGGGATTTCCCTTTTTTATTCTTGAGCAACCTTCTATTCACATCATTGCTTCGGGGGTGTAGCACCTTCGAAACAAAGATGTTTTCTTGCGGAAGTCCAATGGTTCTCAAATCCTAAGGATTGCACTTAGGAATCCAGAGAATTCATCGAGCAAACACGTTCAAGTTTACTCTTTCATGCTCTTTATGGTGAACTTCCTATTTCGAATTTCTTCATCTTGTGATGATATACTCTTATGGTTGTTACCTTTTGTCCATTTATTCCTCATGATTGCGAGGACGCAATTTCTTTAAGGAGGGGAGTCTGTAACAACCCGGTATTTTGCATCAATTAATAATCGACATTTAAACGATAAATATTGTTGCAAATTGCCAATTGAAGTTTTTAAATTTTGTGTTAAAATTCTTTTATAAATGGTTAAAAGGATTTTCGGGATTTGAATTCTCGGCCCACATTTTCATTTGCTTTGGGCCGTGATTATTTTCAAGGTAAAGACCCGTTCCCCTCTCTCTCGTTTCATTTTCCATTTTCAAACCCGTTCCCCTTTTATTTTCTTTTTCAATTAAAAAACCCTAAAACAAAAACAAGCGAAAATAATGGCCGCCACGTTCGTTCGCTCCTTCCCCTTCGTCCCAAATTAGGGTTTCGTTTGCACTTGGCTACGCTCGTCTTTGAGATGCTTTCGGCTTCGATTTGGGTTCTGCTCGTCAAATCAAAGGTGAGTGAACCCTCACTCACATCTAATTCTACTCGATTTTACTTAGATAATCGTGAGTTTCCTGTGACTAATTCATATGCGTGTGTACTGGATTGCTTGATTGACACGGTATTGTTTTTGCCTATATCTCGGCTTGAG
Organism: Allium cepa; assembly: GCA_030765085.1. Taxonomy (NCBI): domain Eukaryota; kingdom Viridiplantae; phylum Streptophyta; class Magnoliopsida; order Asparagales; family Amaryllidaceae; genus Allium; species Allium cepa. Next base: position 283,408,100 of record CM060934.1, on the reverse strand, counting down.
CTCCGATGATACTGCTGTTGACATTTTGATTCCGTGACTTTCTCTTTGACTTTGGCATTGTTCGAACTGTTGCATTTGGACTTGGCATACTTGATGTTGTTTCGATGTTGTTTTATCTCGGCCAGCAATTGAATTTGTTTCTTATCACTTGCTCATAATTGTCACTGATTTAAACGACATTGATTGGAGTTGCGGTTTCTAGGTGATTTTACATTTGCTTCTATGACGGTTTAAAACTTATTTTAGAATAAAAGTAATTGTTTTGACTTTGTTGAATTTGAGTTACTTGACTAAAGCTGTCTTCGACTTTGAATTGATCTTTCTTGATGTTGTGCTTGTTAATTTCTGGTTTCGGTCGTATTTCGTGTTGAAGACATCAGACTTCGACATCCTTGGGAATATGATTACTTGCGGCCATGATTCGGTATATTTGGATTTCCTGTATATCCTATTTCTAATTCATATTAAACTTGGTTTCTGTGAAAACTATTTTGAGACAAGAATCTCACTTTCATTCTTCTGATGGCTTCGGCCACTGCCTTGCTCAGCTTGAAATATCTTCATTGATTTGATTTGTAATTGGGTTGGCCTTGCTTTGACTTGGTTTAGTTTTTCTCAGTTCATGCATTCTTGTACATTTGGCTACATTCTCGGACATTTTGGTGGTAGCTGCTGTTATTGGCTACACTTGATTATTTTTGTATTCGTCCCCGAGCAGTTTTGATTTTCATGGTGCTTCATTTGTCTCTGACCTGATGTGTAGTATGAGCTACTAGCTTGCATTTACATTGAACATTGGTGGTCTTTGTTGCACTGCCTTATGTCATACTCGTTGATGTCTTTGTAGTTTATTTCCAGTCAGCACTTTACTGCCTTCGTGTCTTTCATGTTGCATATTCTCTGTAGCACACTTGTGCTTGTTTGTGCAATTTGCCACTGTATCATATATGACATTGTTTGCATTTGATTTATTACTGTTGCCTTGAACTGTTGCCACAACGTTCATGTGCATTTTCTATTTAAGTGAAATTGATTTCGAGTTGTATTATTAAACCCTTGAGTTTCATTGTGGCTTCGGCTCTTGATGTAGTTCGAATTGTTTGGTTGACTTATCTGCATATATATGCATACATACATTCATATGTGTGTATGCATGTATGGTTGACCATTGTTCGAGTTATGTGTTGTCTCATTGTATTTGCATTGTGCTCGACCTGATGCTGCACCGTTGCTTGTTGTCGTGTTCGCTGTGTCACTTACTTGAGTGTGCACTGTGCATACTGCTTGACCATTTTTGCTGTGTTGATCATGTTTATGGTGCCTGCATCATCCTTTGTTGTGTATACTGCTATTTCACTGTTTTGTTCTGCACTTGTATTCATGTTGCAGTGATCGTTGTACCTTGTTGTTCCACTGTAGCACTTCAATTGCTTCTACTGGTTCATGTATACGTACGCGTCATTGCCCTTGTACACTGATGCTTACAGTCATGTAGAATTCGAGGACTTTTGCGGTTTTTTTTGAGTTTGCTGTTGCTTTATATCGGGACTTCCTCTGGTTCATTTCCTTGTAGATGTGTTGAGTCATGATAGTCGTGACTTGACCTCTGCAGTTTTCTTGCTGTCTTCATATTGTGACTGTGTTGAGATGGTTCCATTGTTTTTCATTGTTGCTTGGATATTGAACTGCTTTATGCTTGAAGTCGTAGCCTGTATACCTGCCCTGTGTTGAATCCAACTGATGGTTCGTGTTTGACCTTGTGCCCGGTTGTGTACATCATTACTGTAGTGGCAAGGCAGTGCACGTAAGCGTGAATTGCAACCACACGGAATTGAGTTTTTGGGTACATTATCACTGTAGTGGTAAGGCAGTGCATGCAAGAGTGAACTGTAGCCACACGGTATGGATTTTATGATATTCTATCTTGTTTTGATTTATTGATCTTTTGCATATTCCGTATGCCGTAGTGGCGAGGCAGTGCACGCGTGCGTGTACTGCAGCCCTACTCGAATTAATATTTTAATTGATATTTCAATGGTTTGAACTGTTTTGTTTATTTAATTCAATATTCTGAATTGTATTCTAATTTGGTTTAATTTGCTGATTTGTTGTTTAACACCGTTACGTGTTATATTTATCGTCATTCGATTTCTTTATTTAAAGATCGGATAGACGAAATTTATTATGACTATCGCCTATTGATTATTTAATTATTATTGCTTCTGTGCATTAATAACTGAGTTTGAATTAGACTGACTCGTGTATTATTTTCTTTTGAATGTAACTCTCGGGTTATACCGAGTATTTACAGGTTGTAGATTTTTAGCTTTGGGTTGCTGCTAGAGCTATGAAGTCTTTTCATATCTTTTGGAGTTGTCATGTCATAGTATAGGTTGATATGTATTCATGTATATTAGTCGATAATGTACTTCTTTATATATATATATAACTTCCGGAGTCGACTGTTGTAGTTGTATCATATGTATTGTGTCAAATGTATTGTAACGGAAATCAGTTATATATATATGAGACTTTTTGTTTTAACTGTGTTCCGCATTTATATTATCTGTGTTATTATTATATTTACTATCCTAAACTATTATGAACCATCATAGTTTGTTTTATACTGGAATTGGGGTATGCCGATGGGAGCAAATAAATCAGAGATTAAAAATGAAAGAATATATATACCACTCCTATCGAGATAACCAATACTAGTGTAAGGCCTAACTATGGATGGTCGCTCCTCAACAGCCTTATTCTCCGCGCTAGTTGACCGCATTACACCGTAGTGTTATTGGCTAGCGTGGGTATAGAGGTGGGGCGTCACAATGATCTTATGATGTTTACCCATGCTTATTACCTATTATAACATCTGTTACTGTTATATAATGCTATTCTGTTATTTATATCAGTTTATCACACTGCAAGTTCCATTTAGATTAGAATCACCATGGGTTGAACTGTTACTGTTATTTATAATGATTTTATAAAGTGTTAATGATTTTTCTATAAATTAAAAGGTTAAATAAATGAATGTTTAAGTTGAATTTTGAAATGTAACTTAGATTGGAAATTTGTGAATTTTGTTTAAAAATGAATTTTAAGTTAAGTAAATAAAATGAAAAATAATTTATATTTGGAAATTTAAGCTTAAATGTTAAGTTAAAATTTTAATTATAAAGAATTGAAATTGAATGTTGAATTATATAAGTAAATTATTATTAAATTGATTTTTGAATGAAAATTTAAATTTATAAAATCATGAACATAAGGGTATTTAAATGATTGTTTTAAAAGTGAAATATATGATTTTATAAGTTTAAAATGATTTAAATAAAAATTTAATTGTTTGCGAAATTATATTGAATATTTGGAATTTAATTAACAGCATTTTTGAAATGTTATTATTTCTAATGTAAAGGATATTACCGCATTTGTAAATGTTGTAGTTGATAGAAATGAACTAAATGGCTAAATTGAATTAAGGGCTATTATAGCACTTTGTAAGTGCTGTAGTTGCTGAAATTAACTAAGGCTTTATTTGAACTAAAGTAACCCTATACAGCATTTTTAAATGCTGTCTTTTGTTAAATTGAATTGTTTTAAAAGTAATTTTCCGTAGCATTTGCTAAATGCTGTGAAAGTTGAATTTTCATTGTTTTAATAAATTTAAGTGAATAAATGAATTTTGAAAGATTAAAATTTTGGAAATTTAATAATTTAACAATTAAATATAATAACTTCATTTTTATGATTTAAAATGAAGTAATTTGTTTTGAAATATAAACTATTTTGAAAAGTGTGTTGAAATGGTATTTTAAATAAAATGAATGAGGTTTGGAATGATATGATATTTTGATATTTTGAAATGAATTTGAAATGATATTGAATTTTGAAATGATATTTTATTTAGATGTATAAAATACCATTTTGGAATTTTAACCACGGAATGTATTAAATTTATGGTTTACCTGATCCTTAGAGGATGAGCGATCCCAAGCATCCTTTAAGTTATTGTACATTACTATTACAGTTCACTTGAGTTGGTTTACATTATATAAGTATATATGTACCGACTCGAGTGTTTTGTGTTTTACTTTATGCTCGGGTCAGCCTGAGAATTTACAGCTTAGCTTTGGATTTCTTTCCTGGAGCTAGGAATCGCTGGAGATTCTGCTTGTCTAGTTATCTGTTCCCTTTCAGTTTCAGTTGTTCTGTTTCAGTTCTGGTATTTATGAACTTCTATTTATTTGGGATTTCTATTGTATATGTTTCAGACTGATATTATGTATAATGTTTTGAGAGTTTATTATAGTAGATTCATGAACTACTATGGTATTTTAATTTCCGTTGCGAGTCATTATGATATTTCTGTGTCTGTGATTCTGTGATGGTATTTCATTTGCTCCAAATTTATTTATAATGCGATATTTTGAGCAATTCAAGTCCGACATGTGTCGATGCGAATGGTTGAAAATATCGGGTTGTTACAGTTGGTATCAGAGCTTTGGTTTTAGGCAAACCTTAGCCTGCGGAGCAAAACTCATTAGAGATAGGGTAGAAATACCCTAGAATGAGTGAAATCAATCTCAGAATCCTTTCTTTGTGGGAGAAAATATTTTTAAAGTATAAAATGATTTTTAAAGCATTTTCAAAGATTATTTTGGTATAAAATTTTCTTATTTTGAAACCAAGATTCTTTAAACTTTATTCTTTCTGAACCCACCTTGTTAGAAATCTCTTGGTTAGGATTCTTATCGATTATGATTCCTTGAACTTTGGAATGCTCCCACTTCTTCTGAAATCCAGTCTTGTCTTCCCAATTTTACCCTTTTGATTTTGGGGCATTCCATAACTCAACTTTGGAATGGCCTCTATAAAGATCGACGATTCCTCCAATCTTTGAATGATTTGTAAAGGGGTGAAACTTCTTTACAATTGGCATTGATTCACCGAAGATTTCTATATCCTCAGTTTACAATGCTATCTATCTCCTGCTTTACCCAGATTCTATCTTTAGCGATCAAATGTCGATTTACCTTAGATTTCCGAATTGATTATATTCCTGAAGTCACGGTTGACCGGTTAAGGTCGCCCGCGATTTATAAAGGCTTATCGATCTTCTATTTGGTAATTAAATTATCTTATCTTAGTTCGAGCTTATCTTCGAACCAGAATTCTATTTGATTAGAGTCCTCTAAATTTGAATCTCTGTTTGTTTGAAATCTATCCTCGAATCATTCTTTGGGAATTTGTGTTTGGTTGTATTTTGGAATTTGTGCATACATCGAAATTATTATTTTGATAAGGATGACCCTATTTTGTATATAAAGGTGAAGTTTTTTCGATAGGGATTATATACCTTTTTAAAACGAGGAATTTGAAGCTTTGAAAGGATTTTAAATTTTGAAAATTTAATAAGGATTTGACTTATATAAAATGGTTTATAACTGAATCGTTTTGAATTTGAATTTCGAGGAATCGAACTCCGGTGTTTTGAAATCGGTTATAGGATTTTGGAAAATATATAATAATAATATGATTTAAAGATATTTTTATAAATAACAAATGTTTCAATTATATTCAAATGAATTCAAATGATTTCAAAAAGATTTCAAAGACGTTTCAGGGAAATAAAAGTCTAGAATCCACTTACGTCGCTGGAAAATGATTTAGGTGATGAATGCATGCATCATGGACATTGATTTTCGAGTTTCTGAGTGGGGGAGAGGCCACTCTTGTAGCTTTGCTATGCGAGTGATTTTGTGAAACCAAATTTTGATTCAGATTTTGATGTATGGTTTGATATTCGAAAGATATATGTATATATATTTGAAATGGTTTAAAGTAAGCCGGTGTTCAGTCCTCGAGATTTAGATTTTTTTTTTGTATAACCCTATCTTTTGGAATTGGTTTACTGATTTGTTGGTGATTTCCAACTCTTAGATTGAAAATATGATTTCTTCGTCTATTTTGAAGATTCGAGTACTTCCAAATCAAGGTTAACTTTTCAAAGCTAAGAAATTTTGAAAGGTATAAGGTATTTGATAAAGAATATAAGTTTAGTTTTGTATGATTAAAGTATAAGGTAATATGATTTATATAAGTTTGAAACTGTTTGTTGAGTGAAATAAATAAGACTATTTGAATTATACTGGTATGAAATATAGATTTGAAATGTTTTGAATAAAGTATATATATAGAATAATAATCTTTCCAATGGTAAATTGGATTTTTCATATAGAAATAAATAGTTTGAAGGTTTTAAAAAAAGAGATGGTTTTAAACTTAGTAACCATTTTAGATATAATGATAATTGATTTTGATAAATGAATATCTGAAGTTTATATTTGTATGAATGGATATTTGGTTTACTTGTAATTTTAGTTTATTTAGAAATGATGGATTTATGAAATGAATATTTCAAAACTAAGTAATAATGAAGTAAAATTTGAGATATATGAAATCATAAAATTTAGTTTTGAAATATGGTATATTTAAGCTTTGAAATATATTAGAGGTTGAATAGTTTATTTTACGGATAAATATTTATTTGAAATTTGATAATATTTGAAATGGTTTTGTTGGAAAACTAAATTGAATTGAAACTGATGGTTTGAATTGAATTAAAATTGGAAATTTTAGATTTGGGTCTAATTGAATAAATTTGTGAAATGTAAAGAATTAAAGGAATGTTTTATGATTTCAAATGTATGAGTTCGAAAGGCTTTGATTTTCAAAGTGTAATGATTTCAAGTATTTTGGTTTCGAAAGATTTATAACTTTGGAAGTATTATGATTTTTGAAGTGAATATATGTTTGAAATGGAAATGAATTTGTTTGACCTAAATTTTTGTTGATTTGGAAATTTGGATTATTTTCTAAATCTATTGTTTTAAGAAACCTTGAAACTGAATATATGTAATTAGGAAGAAATGATTTGGCGAAATCATATATGATTTTGAAACTGAATTGATATTGAAAGGGTTTTAAATTGAGAACCTTGTTTACTTAAATACTTTGATTTGGGAGTTATCGAACTTATATAAAATTGATTTGTAAAGTATGAAGTGATTTGAAAACTACTGATTTGTAAAGATGCTCAACTTGTAAATTGAAATCTTATATAATCGAAGTCTATATAAGTGTGATTTCATATACTATTGATTTTGGAAAGTATTCGATTTGAAATGAAATCTTATATATAATGGACTTTATATAAGTATAATATTTGAAAGTGATTTTGAAAGGTACTATATGATACATATTTTCAAAGTAAAGATATGGAAAATGCCTTCCACTTGATATCCGCTTTGTGGCCACACTGTGGATTCATTCTATCGATATTATTCTCTCTGACTTGGGTTTCTCGAATATGATACTCGAGTGTCCATCGAATTCCATGGCGATCTCCATGGTCTTATGAGCGCGACTGCATAGCGCAACTGCCTGGCTGAGATGGCTTAGGAGTACAGATTGTTTCCTGGGGGATCCAGGCGTAACCTTTGTATATCCTGCAATCTATGTAGGTCGCACTAGTAGCGAAACTGCCTGGCTGAGATGGCCTAGGGGTATGGATTGTTTCCTGGAGGATCCAGGTGTAACCATTGTGTATCCTTCATTCTACTAGTCATCATGGCGTAACTCGTAGGGCTGAGAAAGCTTACAGATACGGATTGTTTCCTGGGGGATCCAGGCATAACCATTGTGTATCTGCGATCCATGGTTAGACAAATGTTTGGTTTGGTTGATTTTTTTGGATTGTAATTTCCATATCTATTGTTTTAAAAGGTTTTCCAGTATTTTCACTGGGTGTTGAAACAAGTCTACTAAGCACCTGGAGAATCCTAGCTTTGCGCCTGATCAACGCGTGGCCATAATCTGCAGGAACGAAAGTAAACTTGTTAAGACATCGAATTATAAAAGTATTTTGATAAAGTATATTATATAAAGGATATTTTGATCATTTATTTTACTTTCCTAAATAATTTAAAATGCTTTAAAATATTGTTTACTTCGAACTATAAAATTTGAATCAAATGACTATTTATCATATTATAAAATGTTTTGTAAATATAAAATTTTAAATTGAAATGTATATAGCTTTAAAATAACGGTCCATCCTTGTGTTCCAACCTATTTTTCCTTCTAGCTATTCCTACCTTCTTCTTCTTTGAGTGTCCTTTTCGTAATTGTGGGAAGAGTTGGTTCTTTAGCTTATCGTTTGGATTTGCCCAAGAAGCATTCTGGAGTGCATGATGTATTCCACGTCTCACATCTCCTCTAGTATCTTCTTGACCCATCTTTTTTGTTCAGAAAACTGATCTTGATACTTTGGATATTTAGCTTAATCTGACTATCAAGAGTAAGCCACTTCGTATTGTCAGCAGGGGTACGTAGCAGCTAAGAAGGGAATTTGTTAGTCTGATCGAGGTACGTTGGGGTACTGATGATCGAGATTGTAACCGGGAGACAGAGGAGAGCATTCGTGCACCGAATTCGAAATTTTTTTTTAGGTACTATTGGTTGTCTATCTTGCTTTTCCTTATTTTCCTTGTTCGTTCTTTTCGAGGACGAAAAGATTTGAGTGGGGGAGAGTGTAACAACCCAGTATTTCATGATTATTTTAATTGTTTATTTTAATTATTTAAATTGAAACTCCTGATTTAAAAACTTTATTATATTTATTAAAATGAATAAATTTTGTTATTTTAAGAGTGTATTTTAATTTTTGTGTGAATTATAATTTCAAACCTAAATAAATAGGATATTTCCAAAAAAGTGGATTTTTGGTCAATCTGGACAAACTTTGACTTCAAAATTTAAAATTTAAATATTTGAATTCTCGAATTTTATCTTTTATTATGAGAATAAATCTAATTTCAAGAATACTACCTTTTGTTTCGTTGAAATCCGATTTATATTGTGAAAGTTATGTTTTTACAATATTGGGTGTAAATTGATTTATTTAATAAAATTTTCTATTTTAATTTATATAATAATATTTTTGTTTGTCAAATTAAGTTATAATATGTGTTATATGACATGTTAGGCATATATTTTATTTTAAAACATTTTTAAAGTGATGTTATACTTTTCCAAAGCCTAGTGTATTTATTTTCAATTTTTATAACCTAGTTTCTATTTTTAAGCTATTTTCTTAATTTAATTATATTTATTTACATTCATTATTTTTATTTTATTTTATTTTATTTATAATCATTTTATATGTATTTAAAAATGTAAAAGAATTTTGGAAATATGAAGACTTTTGACCTTTTGTATACCTTGCCTTTTCACATTTCAACTTAGCTTTTCACACCAAACATCATATGCATTCAATTGCTGGCCATATCTCTTTTGTTCAGCCGACTTCCTCATCATTTTTCATGAAATTTTCTGCTCCTCAACTCAAAAAAATTCAGCCTCCATCTCCTGAGCAAAAACTTTGGTAAATAATTCTTTGTTTTTCACTTTTCTTCTTTGTTTTCTTATCTCTTTGCACTTGTCTTCACCTTTGTATCTCAGCCCCTCCTCCTCCTTCACCATGGCTGCCTCCACCACCACCTATTCCAGCCATCATACCCTCCTCTCCACTGCTATTCCTGAGCCGAGCCATCCTATGTTGAAGATCCACCTAAAAATGCACAAAAACTTCACATATACAACCATAGCCGATCACTACTTATTGCCATCACTCCACCATCATGCTTGGCCGACCAAACACCAACACCACCACCAAAAACCTAAGGTTCAGACCTTGCCACATCTGTTGTTGATCCTCCAAGATTAGGCCGTGCCCAATCCATGCTTGGCCGAAGTCATTTAGGCCTTGTAATCCATATTGTTGCTTGTTGTTGCCTTGTTTTGTGAATTCAAGCACACATATGCCTTCATCTCCTTTGTATTGCTTTGGACGACCCCTACATGACCTCAACCTGACCTTAACTTGATCCAAAATAATCCTGTTACAGCGCCTTTCCAGTCCATAGTTGAAGCATAAGTGGTTGAATGCAACTGCAAAGTTTAGCTATGTATTGTACTTATATTTCTAGCTTTGTTTATGATAGTTTGGTTTGAAATTTACGTATTGTACTTTATTTTGTTTGTTATGAAACAAGGCTATTAGCTTTGGCTCTTCCACACTCGAATCATTGTCGTGCTATCATGCCTTTGTGGATCTTAGTTTGTGTACTTTGGTTGTTGTCTTCAGCTTATACCAGTGAGTTATTCCTACAGACAGTTTTATACTTATATGACTAGTAAACTGATTTCAATTGAATCTGTAAAATATATCACCATGCTATATTTGTTATGCTATGGTCATATGATGTTCACCCATGCTTATTACATGTTATAACATCTGCTACTGTTATATAATGCTATTTTGTTATTTATATCAGTTTATCACAGTACAAGTTCCCTTTAGATTAGAATCACTATAGTTTGAAATGATACATACCCGAACAGACTTTGGAATAGGGAAAAATCGTTATGGGATGAAATGATAGGCCTGAGCGATTTTTATTTATTTGCATTTACTTGGGATTGCGGGTTTGAAATGATAGAACCTGGATTTTTCCTTTGTAAATTACGGATTGAAATGATATATTATCTGTATCATTGGATTTAGGTTAGAAAATTTTATACAGACTATGGTTAAATGTATATTTTTCTAAAAATTTTAAATTATTACAAAAGGTAAATATTATGAAATTTTGATTTAAATTTAATTTAAAATGATTTTATAAAGTGTTAGTGATTTTTGTATAAATTAAAAGGTTAAATAAATGAATGTTTAAGTTGAATTTTGAAATATAACTTAGCTTGAAAATTTGTGAATTTTGTTTAAAAATGAATTTTAAGTTAAGTAAATAAAATGAAAACTAAGTTATATTTGGAAATTTAAACTTATGTGTTAATTTAAAAATTTAATTATAAAGAATTGAAGTTGAATGTTGAATTATATAAGTAAATTATTATTAAATTGATTTTTGAATGAAAATTTAACTGTATAAAATCATGAACATAAGGGTATTTAAATGATTGTTTTAAATGTGAAATATATGATTATATAAGTTTAAAATGATTTAAATAAAAATTTAATCGTTTGCGAAACTATATTGAATATTTGGAATTTAATTAACAGGATTTTTGAAATGTTATTATTTCTGTAACGACCCATAGATTTTAATAGTTTTAAATGTTTTATTTAACGTAATTAATTGAAACTTTTGAGAAATTTTATATAATAATATTTTGAGATAAATAATTTAATATTTGGATTACGTCCAATTAAATATAGCAGATTTTAAATTTTCAATTTATTTTATCAAAGTTTATTCCATTGTGAAATTCTATTTAACTCAAGCTAGCTAATAAATTGCTTTAATAAATATTGCAGAATCAATTTCTTTAATAAATATTGTAGAATCAATGCACAAATGTTATCTGTAACAGCCCGCAAATCCGTACCCCTTGAGTTAACACTATTCTACAACAAACAACTCAAGTTGTACAGAAATACGAACCATTTGGGTATGACCCACCTAACCTTGCTGCATATCCCCTGATTTTCAGTCATTCCCATTTGATGAGGCTTGAGGCTAAGCGTTACCTTTAGAACGTTTTTACTTAGAATGCCCATCGCCCACCTGACGATGTTTCTCAAGCATTCGTCCATACAAGTCCGTCCCGGGTTCGAATGGAACCGAAGGCACTATTCCTACTACACCCATTTTGGAAATATCCTCAGGATTAGTAGCGACTAGTCCTTGCACTTCAATGCTCCATCTTCGAATCCAAAATCGTTTACACGAAACGTACAAACCGGATCGAAGTGGTTTTCGAGAAATAAATCTCGATCCCGGTCTCTTCGAAACGATCAACGCAGTTGGCCAATATTGATAGTCCGTTATTTAACTATCAATTAATATTCACAAACAACCATCCAACAATAAATAATTTCCCAAATTATTTATGTATCTCAAAATATCCTCAAAGATATATTTCTATTTTCAATCCTTTGAAAACAGTTTCAAAACCATCTTTCCTTCCAGAATCAACTTTCCCAAATCTTTTCTATCTCCTCTGAAATCACCAAGCACAAAATAGATTTTTAAAAAAAATTTAAAACACTTTACTTTGAAATATATATTTTAAACATTTAAGTTAAATTACTTCAATAAGTTTGTTAAAAATACATACTATATGATTTTGAGAAAATAAGGTTTCTTTATAAAATATAAAACAGGTTTTCACTTTTAAAACAAATACTAAGTTACTTTTAAATAATTAATACTATAATATATATTAAAGGAAATACTTGCTTTAGAAATTAAATATTAGAAACAATAAATTTTACAAAAAACTTGCTTCCTTTAAAAAAAACAACTTTAAAACATCTAATTTATATGTACAAATTTACTTTAAAAAAAAAACGTGTACTTGGTCATCCAGAGAAAGTTCCAACTTCAAGCACTTAAATCAATTTCCCAAATTGATTTTCCAATTCATTCTATTTGAAATTAAATTTCTCTACTTATCAGTTTATCTCCAAATTTCATTAATTATGGGCTTAATATTCATTATTATTTCTTTCCGTTTGATTTTAAACTATTTAACTGAAATATACTAATTTCAGCTCCTTCCAAATTTTCTTTATTCTTCTCAACAAATTGAATCAAATAAAAGTTTTATTCCTTTAACATAATAACACTAAAATTTAAAATTCATAAATCTTCTGATTTATTCAAATTTCCCTTACTAAACTTAAGATTTATTATTAGAATTTTAAAAGGGCACTTTATTTCTTTCCCAATAGATTCTTAAATTCATTCAAATTTCTATAATTATTCTACTTACAAGTTCACTACTTTTATTATCTTTCCAAATCCAATTTATATATTTTGGTAATTCATTTACTCAAATACATCCAATCAACCATAACATTCAATATTCCAATACAACTCATCATAGAATATCAATATTCACAGCAGAGAATATTAAATAAATTTAAATAAATGTTGAGGGATCCAGTTGGATCCCTCCAACCTGTTTTTCCTGCATCCACAGAATATTTCATACCATATCACATCAATCAACTTCAACCATTCAAATAATTATTTAAATTTAATCATTTAAATTAAAATATAACTGAGTGAGATTAACTCACCTTCCGTTCGCAACTCATTTCCAAACCACCTTGCTCGTCACAAATCTTCGCAATTTACCTTGTATAAACATTTTACATTTTATTAAAATTTTGAACTTATGGAACAATTATTTCCCCTTTTGATAGTTTTACCTAGCTAATTATTTATTCAAATTACTTCCCCCTTTAATAAAATATTCTTTGACAACTAAACAAATAAATAAGTTTTATTACACAAATTAATTACCTTTAAATAAAGCAATCCACTAATAGTTTAAATTTCAACTTATCTTCTCTTAACTAATTTCTCAGTGACTAAAATAATTTAGATTTAATCAAACAATTACAACTTCATTATTAAAATTAACCAGTAAATGTAAATAGGAATATAAGTTTCAACGTTTGTTTCAAAATCTTATACATATATACATATTTACTATTGAAACAATCCATAATATATTTACATGTATATATTTAAATAGAATGCCATAAATATATATATTTATTTTCTCTTCACTGTTTACGTTATATATATAGATTGAATTAAATCTGTACACGTATACGTCTCACTGAATTTTCTGAAATATGTATATATAAATCTTCGAAACAATCATATTAAATTCTGAAAATAAATCAAAAATATACCTCACTGATCGCCACCGGAGACTGTCGTTGATCATGAATGAGCTCCCCTTCGATGATGCACCATCCATCATCTCCAATCGCGAGACCCAAAGTCACGCCGCTGCCTCGAAGCCCCCTACCTCACATCCTTCACCGCGAACCCCAACTCCACATCGTTAAACCCTAGGAATGCCGCTTCTTCCAACCTGCGAGCTTCTCCACGTCGTCGCTCTGTCCATCGGCCCCCATAGCCACGCGATTCGCTCACGCAATCGTAACCCTAGTCTCACAATTTTCCCAAAAATTGCATGAATTCGATTGCTCGAATAGGTTCGAGTTGAACGCGAGTTGCCCTGACGTCGAAACTCATTAGATCGAAGAACAGAAGCGTGATTTATTTTGTTAAGCATCGGACCGCCATTTTTTTTTCTTCTGATTTTACTGATTTGCGTTCGAATAATTGGGAATTAGGGTGCGCGAGAGACTTAGAAGGCTCGATCATGTGGCTTCCAGAAGAAGAACGAATAATCGTGTTTGGTAAGCCAAAGAAAGTGTGCTTAGCACGATTTTATCGTCGTGATTTTAAACTTAAAAGGAGAGAAAAGAAGGACGTGAAAGGATTTGACTGTTTAAACAATGTCTAAATTTAATTCAAGCTTAAATTTAAATCGACCTGGATTTTCGATATAGATTTAAGCGCGTTTATATGTCGTACACTCACACACTAACTCCAATCATTACGAAATTTGAAATCCGATACTAATTCAATATTACGGACCCAATGGAACTGGTTTCGTCAAATTCTGAGACAGCACCTCGGAAGGCTATTTTAAATTCAATCTAAACGATATAAATTTCGAAACTGAACAAACAACTGTTAATTTCAATTTTATTACTTCTATTATCTTCAATGTTATCAATATAAATTTTATCAGTCGTTAAATTATTTTTAACAGGCTTAAAACCCCAAATTCAATAATTTACCCAACTTCAAATTATTTTGATTTAATAAATTCAATTATCAAATAAATTGTGACATTTGTAATTCAATTTAAAATTGTACTATTGAATATTTAAAATCGATTAAATATTCCGATTTAAATTGCTTAAAATTCCGAGTCGTCACATTCCTCCCCCCTTAAAAGAATTTCGTCCCCAAAATTACTAATTAGGAAGAATGATCCAATATCCGTTTACTGTTTCCCAAAAACCAAACAGTTCAACATCTTACTATCTTTTTATAAAAGACCCATAATCATTCTTATTAACTTTCCAAACCTTTCCCTAGCTTCAGATTATACCATTTGTTTAACCATTCAGGTTTCAATTTAAAACCAAATTTTGAATTATCAAAATTTTCTCAAAATTTTTCTAACTCCCTAAATTCCCAAAAAATTTCGCCAGCGTTTCCTTTGCGCGGCTAGCTCGGTACAACTACAAAAATGGCTCTACGGCCTCCCAAATCCAAAAAGAAAACAAAAGGCCAAGTAGCTCAATCCAAATCCAAATCCCAATCAATTTTCATACCAAATTTAAATACATACCTTTTTGTCGGGCAATTTCAATTTATCTTCTGAAATCAAAATCAATTCTCTTTTCACTTTATATTACCTGCATATCCGACTAAGCAGCAATATCCAATCACAACATTTCAAAACATTTTATCGACTTCCTTACCAATATCAATATCTATTTATCCAAATATTAACTTGTAATCTATTTATATTATCAATTTCTAATTAAGAATTCACTATTCCTTTCTTAAGTTTAGTATAAGTATTTAATATGCTTTTATATACATTATCACCTTACCACTTCAGTTTATATCATTTCTATTCAAATCAATTCTTTCATTCTCATATGAATTCAATTTATCTCTAACTTGAAACATTTAAATTTTATTTTTCATTTATTACTAATTCATGTCATTACTTTAGTTAGTTTCATTTACTAATTAATTTCAATTTCTAGTTTGAAATCGTTTTGCTGTTAACTAAATTTTTCAAAAATCTTCAAAAATTTTCTAACTCCCAAAATTTCTGAAAATTTTTGGCAGAGTCCCCTTTGTACGGAGGAGCTTTTGCAATTTGACAAAAGAGATAAATATATATACATCGACCCACACGGTCGGAAAAATAAAAAACAGTTCATATTTCCTATTTTTATTTGCGTAGGCGTACCTTAGTTGTATTTTAAGCAAGCGGCTTATTATTTTTAGCAAATAGCCCTACCAAATCCAGCCACACGGCTTCCAGGTACCTGTACTTACTCAATTTAAACATGTAAGTGCCAAATATAAGAAGTTTAACACATTTCACTAACTTGCAATAGTTAAAACATATGAATTCTAAAAGAAATTCACACTAAACATTTTTCTGTAAGCAACTTATACAGTTTTCATACTAATCTAACTGTTTTAATTAATTTATAAACCATTTTCATTCAATTTGAATGGTTTCCAATCCATTCATTTACAATCTCATCAATTTAAATGGTTTAAAACTCAATTGCTTACATTTAATTTATTCTTAAGCAAACTGAACTCATATTTAATTCAATTGCTTTCAAAATCAATTTATTTTACTCTTATCAACACATAGAATTTTAATTACTTCCATTTACATCCAACGACCATTTATTCTTTTTTATTTTAATCCATTCAGAAGCTATTTTTTTTTTTTTAGCTCGACACACTCCATTTAAATTTCATTTGATTGGTTATTATAAAATTTAACTTTCCAAATTCAACTCATTCAATTTATTATCTGGCTATTTTCCAAGTTATCTTCACTTATTTGGATTTTATTTGCACATTCAAATCATTGCTATCTTAATCCATTTACATTTTTCTTTGATACATTCCCAATTATATTTAATTTGTTAACACTTCAAATTAGATTTTAATTAATAACTCAAGTTCTGATTCTATTATCCACCTTTAATTTACCATCCAATTTATTAACTCATAATTCAACTTCATTCTCAATTACTTTCGCTTCATCAACAATTTGAATCAATTTTTTTATTTATAACTTGAGTTTATTTCCAACTTCATCATAAACTTACAATTCAATTCCATTAACTAATTTATTATCCAATTAGTTCTCTCATTATTCATAATCCAACACTTGAAATTTTATTCAAAATATCCCTCCATTTAATTTTCTTAAGTTCAATATTTATTTTATACTTCAAGTTTGGAACCTCATTTCATTTTTCAATTTATCAAAATATTGATTTTGGGCATTGTATTCCACTTTCAATTTAATAAGTCACAACTTATTATTTTATACAATTCCATTCATCATAAGCTTGAATATATTCATCTTTATTGTAACTCAAGTCTTCTATTTATTTATAGCCCAAGCATATTTTATTTTTATGGATTTTTAATTCTCCTATAAGTTATTTTGATTTATGGATTTCAATTCTACTCCTTATTCAATTTCCATTTGCTTAGGTGTGAATCTAATTCCATCAAATAATTCAATTGAATTCTTATGCCAATTCAATTTTATTTTGACTCAGTTTTATTTAACTCAATTCGATTTCAATTTAATTCGAATACAACTGGATATTATTTTCAGCTTATTCAATTTATTTTAATTCAGTTAAAATTTTATTCCCAATCCAAGCTAATTTCATTTACCCTTTTAAATTTAAATTCCATTATCCAAAACTTATATTTCCTTCATTTTCATTCATTTAAGTTAAATTTTATTTGCTGAATTAAAATTTTCAATCCCTTCTTATTAATATCAGCTCCTCTTTACAAATACATTATTTGATCATTTATTCATTCACCAATTCTTTATTTAACCAATAAATTTTTATTTCCAAACATTAATTATCATTAGTACATCCTGACTAATTTACCCATTCCACATAACTTCACACAATTCAGTTTTAAATTCCAATACTCAGTTTCACTTACACCGTTGAAATATATTTTTTTCAACAAATTCCAAAGTTTAAACAACCTTTCAACATTTCAAAATTCCCCTTTAAAACCTTCTATATCCAAAATTCGTTTGATAAATGCAATTTATCTCCTTGGATTTCAAACTCAACCAATTTTGCAAACAATTTCAATTCAAAGCAATTTGGTAGCAATTTCACTTCTGGAAACTCGAAAATGAACATCGATGATGCTGCAGTCATCACCGAAGTTATTTTCTAGCGACCAAAGGAATTTAATGCTTTTATTCTTTTTCTAAAATTCATCCAATATTTTTAAATTCCAAATCTCTCTAGATTTCAAATCCGATTCAAAAATATTTCTCAAAATATATTATTCTCCCAACTTTTGAGAATCATAATCCAATCCCGAGAAACTTAAATCTCCAAATTCCAAACTCTTTAGATTTAAATTCAAACTTTTCTTTGAAATTTTATCTTACTTTAATAATTAATTACACTATAATTTACATTATAGTTTACATTTACAAATTCATTTGATATGAATTTGTTTCTTAGTTTTTAATTATGAATTCAATTCCTTATTCCATTATGAATCACATTCATAAATTTCATCTATCATGTTAATTTATTCCTTAATTATTATATTATTATTTTTTCCAGTTATTATTTCAAACTTTATTCAATTATCTTACAAAGATAATAATCTAATATTTATCACTTCTATCATCCAAACATCCATGTATATCTATAATAATTAAGAGAATCATTTCCTTTTATATACATAAAATAAATTTGGGTAAAATTATTTCATTTACCCTAGTCAAAACAATACTGTGTCGGTTTATCTTGTTCAAGAGTTTAGAAATCCCTATCGATGACATGGCGTCCCATACATCGACCAGAATCCATAAACACTCAACCGATAAATCAACACAATATAAAAACAATTTCATATTCACTAACAAGTACGCACTCATATCTATTAATACGCTCAAACTCATTCTAGAGTACTATGGACTCTATTCTATGAGTAATTCCCACCAGAGCCAAGGTTATCCCCAACCTATGCTCTGATACCAACTGTAACAGCCCGCAAATCCGTACCCCTTGAGTTAACACTATTCTACAACAAACAACTCAAGTTGTACAGAAATACGAACCATTTGGGTTTAAGAAGAAGAGGTAGAGGAAGAGAAAACAAAAATCAACATTAGAATCTAACCATCGCAGCGGAAGAAAATATAATAGATAATATATAATCTTTACTCAACATCAAATATTTCAGTTTATATATTACATCATCAGAGTACATCAATCACAGCTCAACATCGATATCATACAATGAATACACAACGACTCAGAATACACAATCTCAAACAGCGAAATATATATAAATAAGTAAGAGAATACGTGTCGTCTCCCTGCTCGTCTCTTGAGCTCCACAGCACTTATCCTGTATCCTATAATACTCGGTCTGACCCGAGCATTATAGTTAAATAATACCCGAGTCAGTCTGGAATACCAGCGTGAGAAAATCACTCCCAATTGATTATTAAAGTTTCAAAATCCTTTGAAAACAAAAGCATCTCGTAAGACCACGCCACAAATAAACATGTCGGGTTTTTACCTTACGATAGCCAAAACGATTTTTATAGAAATCCTCTGATATTATAATAGGGTCTATATACAAATACTTATAAAATAGCCGAAATTGTTACATCTATTAAATTCCAGCTACTAGCCACAAAAGTGGGTAATACAAACAAAACTCGTACAAGGCTCGTAGGGAGAATGGATTTCCAACAATGACTAGGCACTGAGTACCACCTGTCACAGTACGGGGCCTAGATCACCGTACCGAGGATTACTCCCTTCATCCCCTGCAACACAAGGCCGGAACCATTCCTTACTGAACAGTCCCGAACAAGATAAACCCCGTGGTTGGCGCGACCAACCACCCACTAAGCCGAAGTATATATATAAGGGACATCAAGACAGGGGAATTATCTTGTCCTGCTTGCGTATGACCCACCTAACCTTGCTGCATATCCCCTGATTTTCAGTCATTCCCATTTGATGAGGCTTGAGGCTAAGCGTTACCTTTAGAACGTTTTTACTTAGAATGCCCATCGCCCACCTGACGATGTTTCTCAAGCATTCGTCCATACAAGTCCGTCCCGGGTTCGAATGGAACCGAAGGCACTATTCCTACTACACCCATTTTGGAAATATCCTCAGGATTAGTAGCGACTAGTCCTTGCACTTCAATGCTCCATCTTCGAATCCAAAATCGTTTACACGAAACGTACAAACCGGATCGAAGTGGTTTTCGAGAAATAAATCTCGATCCCGGTCTCTTCGAAACGATCAACGCAGTTGGCCAATATTGATAGTCCGTTATTTAACTATCAATTAATATTCACAAACAACCATCCAACAATAAATAATTTCCCAAATTATTTATGTATCTCAAAATATCCTCAAAGATATATTTCTATTTTCAATCCTTTGAAAACAGTTTTAAAACCATCTTTCCTTCCAGAATCAACTTTCCCAAATCTTTTCTATCTCCTCTGAAATCACCAAGCACAAAATAGATTTTTAAAAAAAATTTAAAACACTTTACTTTGAAATATATATTTTAAACATTTAAGTTAAATTACTTCAATAAGTTTGTTAAAAATACATACTATATGATTTTGAGAAAATAAGGTTTCTTTATAAAATATAAAACAGGTTTTCACTTTTAAAACAAATACTAAGTTACTTTTAAATAATTAATACTATAATATATATTAAAGGAAATACTTGCTTTAGAAATTAAATATTAGAAACAATAAATTTTACAAAAAACTTGCTTCCTTTAAAAAAAACAACTTTAAAACATCTAATTTATATGTACAAATTTACTTTAAAAAAAAAACGTGTACTTGGTCATCCAGAGAAAGTTCCAACTTCAAGCACTTAAATCAATTTCCCAAATTGATTTTCCAATTCATTCTATTTGAAATTAAATTTCTCTACTTATCAGTTTGTCTCCAAATTTCATTAATTATGGGCTTAATATTCATTATTATTTCTTTCCGTTTGATTTTAAACTATTTAACTGAAATATACTAATTTCAGCTCCTTCCAAATTTTCTTTATTCTTCTCAACAAATTGAACCAAATAAAAGTTTTATTCCTTTAACATAATAACACTAAAATTTAAAATTCATAAATCTTCTGATTTATTCAAATTTCCCTTACTAAACTTAAGATTTATTATTAGAATTTTAAAAGGGCACTTTATTTCTTTCCCAATAGATTCTTAAATTCATTCAAATTTCTATAATTATTCTACTTACAAGTTCACTACTTTTATTATCTTTCCAAATCCAATTTATATATTTTGGTAATTCATTTACTCAAATACATCCAATCAACCATAACATTCAATATTCCAATACAACTCATCATAGAATATCAATATTCACAGCAGAGAATATTAAATAAATTTAAATAAATGTTGAGGGATCCAGTTGGATCCCTCCAACCTGTTTTTCCTGCATCCATAGATGTTAGCACAATAATATATTGATTCCAGAATATTTCATACCATATCACATCAATCAACTTCAACCATTCAAATAATTATTTAAATTTAATCATTTAAATTTAAATATAACTAAGTGAGATTAACTCACCTTCCGTTCGCAACTCATTTCCAAACCACCTTGCTCGTCACAAATCTTCGCAATTTACCTTGTATAAACATTTTACATTTTATTAAAATTTTGAACTTATGGAACAATTATTTCCCCTTTTGATAGTTTTACCTAGCTAATTATTTATTCAAATTACTTCCCCCTTTAATAAAATATTCTTTGACAACTAAACAAATAAATAAGTTTTATTACACAAATTAATTACCTTTAAATAAAGCAATCCACTAATAGTTTAAATTTCAACTTATCTTCTCTTAACTAATTTCTCAGTGACTAAAATAATTTAGATTTAATTAAACAATTACAACTTCATTATTAAAATTAACCAGTAAATGTAAATAGGAATATAAATTTCAACGTTTGTTTCAAAATCTTATACATATATACATATTTACTATTGAAACAATCCATAATATATTTACATGTATATATTTAAATAGAATGCCATAAATATATATATTTATTTTCTCTTCACTGTTTACGTTATATATATATTGAATTAAATCTATACACGTATACGTCTCACTGAATTTTCTGAAATATGTATATATAAATCTTCGAAACAATCATATTAAATTCTGAAAATAAATCAAAAATATACCTCACTGATCGCCACCGGAGACTGTCGTTGATCATGAATGAGCTCCCCTTCGATGATGCACCATCCATCATCTCCAATCGCGAGACCCAAAGTCACGCCGCTGCCTCGAAGCCCCCTACCTCACATCCTTCACCGCGAACCCCGACTCCACATCGTTAAACCCTAGGAATGCCGCTTCTTCCAACCTGCGAGCTTCTCCACGTCGTCGCTCTGTCCATCGGCCCCCATAGCCACGCGATTCGCTCACGCAATCGTAACCCTAGTCTCACAATTTTCCCAAAAATTGCATGAATTCGATTGCTCGAATAGGTTCGAGTTGAACGCGAGTTGCCCTGACGTCGAAACTCATTAGATCGAAGAACAGAAGCGTGATTTATTTTGTTAAGCATCGGACCGCAATTTTTTTCTTCTTCTGATTTTACTGATTTGCGTTCGAATAATTGGGAATTAGGGTGCGCGAGAGACTTAGAAGGCTCGATCATGTGGCTTCCAGAAGAAGAACGAATAATCGTGTTTGGTAAGCCAAAGAAATTGTGCTTAGCACGATTTTATCGTCGTGATTTTAAACTTAAAAGGAGAGAAAAGAAGGACGTGAAAGGATTTGACTGTTTAAACAATGTCTAAATTTAATTCAAGCTTAAATTTAAATCGACCTGGATTTTCGATATAGATTTAAGCGTGTTTATATGTCGTACACTCACACACTAACTCCAATCATTACGAAATTTGAAATCCGATACTAATTCAATATTACGGACCCAATGGAACTAGTTTCGTCAAATTCCGAGACAGCAACTCGGAAGGCTATTTTAAATTCAATCTAAACGATATAAATTTCGAAACTGAACAAACAACTGTTAATTTCAATTTTATTACTTCTATTATCTTCAATGTTATCAATATAAATTTTATCAGTCGTTAAATTATTTTTAACAGGCTTAGAACCCCAAATTCAATAATTTACCCAACTTCAAATTATTTTGATTTAATAAATTCAATTATCAAATAAATTGTGACATTTGTAATTCAATTTAAAATTGTACTATTGAATATTTAAAATCGATTAAATATTCCGATTTAAATTGCTTAAAATTCCGGGTTGTCACATTATCAATTTCATTTTAATGGTGGTACGTTCCTTTACGTTTCCTATCGGTTAAATTATAAATAATTTGCTTTGATGGGTCAGCTAAATCAAAGCAACATGACCGTTGCTATTTATTTCTTTTATTAATTGCTACAATTATTTTCACCAAATCAAGGGTTGACCGTTACTTGGCTTTCAAATTTTGGACTCTGGATTCAAAAAGAAACGTATAATATAATAAGCACTTCATATTTATTTTCAGTACGTTTCACAAAATTTTCTCTGTCCGTTCTTTTATATTAAATATATACTTGCAGTTGTTATCAATCCATCGTTTCAATTTATTTTATGGTCCGTTACTCTACCATTTCAAAGTTTGAAACGTATAAAATACGATACGTTATTTCGCATTCATTGATTTATTTTATTTCTTTCTTTCTTTCTTTCTTTACGTTTTCATTCCAATATGATTTATAACTTTCCTTGTTCCATTTTAAATATCATTGCCTTTCCAAACTTATTACGTACTATCCAAACACACAAAAAAGTTATTGCTTTAAATGTAGCTAAATCAACTCATGACCGTTGCCATTTCAAAGTTTGAAACGTATAATATACTATACGTTATTTCACATTCATTGATTTCTTTTATTTATTTCTTTCTTTACGTTTTCATGCCAATCTGATTTATAACCTTCCTTGTTCTCTTCGTACATTCTATTTATTCTAGCCTGCTCCTCCTTTCTTTTACCTAGTACATCTGCATTCTTTTCATCCCCTCTCTGCAAATTTTCTTTCCACCAAGCGCCTGTCCCCTCCTTCTCTCCTTCTCTTCTCTTAAGTAACACCCTGCCTTCCAGCCGAACCCAACATCTTCCCTATCCACATCGGCAGCCTCGTCATAGCCGAGTGTATAGCCTAGAGGTAATAACTTCTGACAGCACATAGGTGGCATCAACATTTTCCCCATTGTCTGTAGTTTCTTATTTATTCCTTTTGCCCACCCATCAGCGTCTCGAGTTTACACAGGGTATGTCTATACATTGTATTATATTATATATATTTGCTAGTAGTATACTGCCTTAAATTTACATATTTTAGTGTATATATGTATGACATCTTACGTTATTTATATACATAAAGTAATCTATATGTACAAAATCAGTGCAACCGCAATTTTCTTTATAAAAGGCAAATAGTACAAATTGTAGTACCCAAAGAAATATATGTATGACTGTACTTAATAAAAAAATTCTCTATATAACAGTATAAGCTTATATATCAATTTCTGAGTTTATATATATTTTGTTATATTGTTTTTTTTTTGATTTTTATGTAATAAGTATGTAAGCTTATTTATATTCTCATATTAGTATACATAAGTTGCAATATATTGTTTAATAAGCCTAAAGCATTGTATATCGTCATAATGTTATGATGTGCATGCTTTAATAATAAAGCTATTGATCGGGTACAGATAGGTTAAGTAACGTGTATATTTGGTTAATTTATATAAAAGTATATATAAATTTTCGATTATAGTTATAATGAATATATAAGAGAGTTATATAAATGAATTTTATACTATGCGTTAACTAAATACATTGTTATTTATTTGATCCAGTTTTTGAATATATGTTTGAAATGGTTTGATTTTTATATATACAAATATTTTATTTTATACATATATTTTGTTATATATGAAGGTTTTATAAAAAAACAGAGAAAAAAAGGAGTAAGTTAACAATGTATTATAAAGAATATTGTTATCTGCATATATATGTGCATAAGTTTGTTTGATTTCCTGCTGGATATTTTGAAAAGGAAAGTAATAAACTATAATAATTATATAAATACATAAGTATTCATTTCAAAAAGATATTATATATGTATATATGTGTGTTGATCTTTAATATATGTGTTTTATGTTAGAACATTGATTTTTAACTATACATATTTTTTTTTTAATATTGGTTTAAAATGAATATTTATTACATGGAAACGACAACCATAAAATGAATATATTATATACGTGACATTTTGAATAATTATATATTTGTTATTTAACATTAATATGAAATGGAAGCGTTTTAAAGTTATATGGTTTTCATGGGTGTGCACACACACACACACACACACACACACACATATATATATTACATTTTTTAAAATGCGTGTTTTGATTTAACATTCATTTTGAAAGAAAGTAATAAATTAATCATATCATCTTCATTTCAATTTTATCAAGCTAATTTGATCCGTTCTCATCAATTTCTATCTATCAGCTTTTCCGTCGAAATCGTACCATCCAACTTTGCTTTGGAAGTCGTTCTTGCATTTCGTAACTCAACTTCATTGTCTATCTCTCTAACCTCGAAAGGTGAGCAATCACTCACGATTAACATTATTTTATTCATTAAATTTGATTTCAATTGAAGCGACAATTGAAATATGCTGCTGTAGTTATTTAAATTTGTTATATATGCTATTATCTGTATCTGTTCACCCGCGGGATATGACACCATATCCTGTTGTTTATATTATATTGTTATTGATAATATATGCCTGTTATTTTATTGTATTTTCTGTTATCACTCTACAAGTTCCCTGTAGTTTAGAAATCACTATAGGTTGAAATGATACATACCCGAACAGACTTTAGAATAGGAGAAAATCGTTATGGGTTGAAATGATAAACCCAAGCGATTTTCATTTAATTGAATTTGGGATTACGGGTTGAAATGATATCCACCCGTATATATTTAGTATACGAATTGAAATAAATATCCATAGCATTTGACTATATGATAGGAAATATATACTGTAACAACCCGCATATTTATCGATTATATATTTAAATATTTTGTTTAAATATTTTATCATTAATCGGATATTGGTCTGAAAAGCTACTTTTTGCAAACGGTCGAATTAGGACTCGAGACCACTTCCATTGAGTTCGAAATGCCGTTTACAATTTTTTGAGTATAAACATTGATAGGTTTGGAGTTAGTGAAATTTCACTTACTTTCCCCGCTTTGGACGTTGGGTTAGATTAGCCATTATAACTCAAATCCACTTCTCTCCTTCTCCTCACTCTTCATAAATTCCTACCAAACACAAACTTTAACATTAATGGTGAGTGGAAAGTGAAATTAGAAACTCCAAGCCTAGGTTTCAACTTCAAATCCATCATTCAACTCCAAATTCAAAGAGAAGATATTGGATTCAAGCCTCTAATGTTGAGATTGAAGTAGATTGATTCTTGCTTTGCTTCAAAGCCTTATTTTCATTCACTTTTGGCCCAAAGGTGAGATTTTTATCTCACGTTCTTGCCTATATCTATCATGGATGTTTGGGAATGATTTCCTATCACTTTAGCATGTACATTTGCATTTGGTTTGGATTAGATTGGCCAAAAACTCCAATTTTTAGCCTTTTTGGTGATTTTCTGCACTTAGGTCGCACTGGCACAAATTGTTATTTGGAGTTAGGTCGCTAGATCGCAGGTCGTGTGCCGCTAGGTCGTAGGTCGTGTGCCGCTAGGTAGTAGGTCGTGTGCCGCTAGGTCGTAGGTCGCATGCCCTGTTCTTCATTTGGTTGCTTGGTGGCTTCCCTGTTAGGTCGCATGACCTTCACCCAGTTAGGTCGCATGACCTTCACCCAGTTAGGTCGCATGACCTTACAAACTGTTAGGTCGCTTGACCTATACACCCTAGGTCGTTAGACCTTATTTCCCCTCTAGGTCGCAGGACCTTTATCCCTTAGGTCGTGACGCCTTAATTCCTTTAGGTCTTTAAGGCCTTAACTCGCTCGACCTAGTTAGGTCGTTAGGTCGCGTGGCACATTAGGTCGCTAGGTCGCGACAGTCGTTCCACTTTGGCCTTTGCAACTTTAGGTCGTTCAACCACTAGGTCGCGTGCCTCTTTGGGTCGTTCCCACGTTAGGTCGTAAATCCATAGGTCGTGAGCCCGTTAGGTCGCATGACCCCTTAAGTCGCTCGCCTCTGTTAGGTCGCTCACTTCTGCTAACTCGCGAACACCTCTAGGTCGCAATCTCTAGGTCGCTTGACCCCTTAGACCCCTAGGTCGCAACCATTAGGTCGCTCGATCCTATCCTCCCTTAGGTCTTCACTAGGTCGTACCTTTTGGATGGGGCGCTGCCCCGCACCCCCCCGGGGGAACTGCCCCCTGGAACCCCGCGGCCTGACCGTGCAGGTCAAACCCCGTAGCGGGGGTGTTGCCCCTGCACCCCCACCTTGGGTGGTTGCCACCCCCCTGGACCTCCCCTTCGTAGGGGATCTTATCTGAAAAACATTCAATAGAACTTGCTTTGTTGAGATGCTGAGTTGACCATTCTTCGAGACAAACTATGTTGGGCTTCTCGGTCGATTTTATGGTATCACGGCCTTGCTAAAAAGGCGGGATAACAACTTTAGAAATATGAAGGTTTCAATACTAGTAGTAAATATCAAAACTCTTTCAACAAAATGATTTCAACCCTATTTTCAATAACAAAGCTCTTTTCTTAAACCGTTTTCCAATCTACTACTATATACAAACCTTTACCTCGCTCGGATGAGAAATCTAATTAAATGGCTTAGTAAAACAAGTGGTATGAAAAGCTTGCGTTCACTTCGTCGGTTAATTCTTGGACTTGTTCGATTGAACCTCTTGTGACAATTTTCTAGTGAAGATTTACAGTTTGTTCGTAAATATTTAAGTTAAGCAAGTGGTTATGGGACACGAAGCTAAACTTTTATATTTACTAGCTTAGTGTAATTGACACTTCTCGTTGGTCATGACGATCATTTTATGATTTAGACTAGCAATTGTGCAATGTCTCTTTGTTTGCAAGGTTAGACTAGACCTCATTGGTGTGATTCTGACTCACACATATCTCTTTGTCCGCAAGGTTAGTCTAGACACCATTTGTGTGATTCCACTCACACATACCATTTTGTTGCGAGGTTAGGCTAGACACCATTTGTGTGATTGCACTCACACATACCTTTTCACCTTTTGGTTAGCCTAGACCTCATCTGGGTGATTCCGACTCACCCATATGGGGTAGCACCCCATGGTCTTCGGACCGTTATGTGATAGGCATCTTTCCCTTTTTCTGTGATTTCTGGATTTCTTGTGTTGATTTCTGGAATTTATGTCATTGACTTGTTATGAGTACAAGTTTAGGGTATGATGCCCTCTTTGGATCTTTGAGAAGATCCTTGTGATATTGATTTATCTCTTATTGATTAATCTTCTGTTGATCATCATTTGCATACTTATAGTAGTATGTCAGTACGGATATTTTATGTTTATGCCATATCTTTTATTTTATACCATGTCATCTGATATTTATAGCTAGACTGATCCGTTTATTATTTTCTTAAATAATACTCGGGTCCGACCGAGATGTTACAGGTGCTTCTGCTTGACTTCTTCCCGGGATTTGCTACTCCGACGTTTGGCTTACTATTTAGATTAGCAGTTTTTTGGTTGTATATACTTGAGATATAGACTCATAGTTGTATTCTTTTGTATAGCACGTGTTGCTATTCTTTTGTATTATTGTGGATCTTTTTGACCACTACTCTGATGTACATTTTCATGTGTTAGTTATATATTCATATCTTCTTCCGCCTTTGTGATATGGATGTCTGTGACTGATTGGTGTTATGCTTATTTCTATGTTTGTTTCCGAAGATTATTTATAGCCACAGTGTGATAAGCAATCACATGGATGGTCTCTCCTCAACAGCCTTATTCTCCGTGCTAGTTGACAGCACTACACCGTAGTTTTCTTGGCTAGCGTGGGTACAGAGGTGGGGCGTCACAGCTTGGTATCAGAGCCAGACTTCGGAACAATGTAGAATAATTTAACAAGGATCATCGTCCTAAGTCCACCTTAGGAGTTATGTCTTAGGATTAATTCGAGTCGTCGTACCGATTCATCCTATATCCTTTATGATTCCTTGTTTTATCTAGCAAGATTACTTAATATTCATTAGTGAATAATCTTCTTCTTTCTCTTCTTTCTTTCTTAAGGAAGAGAAGTGGTTAGACCTGGTCGTCCCAGAGCTAGACCATCTAGTGCTCCACCACAAGATGGTGTTTTTATGACTACCCAGTAACTTCTTGACCTTGTCATGAATGCTCAAGCAGCTGGTTCTAATTCAGAATCTAATCACCCTAAATCTGGGTTTGCACGTTTGTGCAATGATTACACCAACCTGGGTGGGAAGCCATTTAAAGTTCTGAAACTATCATCGAGGTCTAGGCTTGGTTGAGGACCTGCGATCGAATCTTCATTCGCATGAATCTCGTCGATCTTCACCGTGTTCAGGTGGCTTCCAGTATGCTCCAAGAGAGAGCATTGGACTGGTATGAACTTCTTATTTCTAAAGTCAACGAAGCGGACCTTACCTGGGAGCATTTCCGGAAACGCTTCGAGTTAAAATTTGCACCAGAAGCAGAGAAGGTAACTCTGGCTCGAAGCTTTATAGACCTTGTTCAAGGTGAGTTCTCTGTGACTGATCACGTCGCAGCCTTTGAGTCGCTTTCGTAATATGGGGTTGAATACATCAACACCCCATTGAAGAAGAACCAGAGGTTCGTGTATGGCTTAAACAAAAGCCTCAAGAAGCCATTACTTCTAAAGTTAGAAGTTCCTTTCGACCAACTTATAGATATCGCTCTTCGTCTGGAAGAGGCTTGTCATGACCCGTAAATTTTCGATAATTAAAATAGCTAATTTACTAAGATTTCATGATTTAATGTTAGAAAAAGTTTTGTAATTCGTTTGGAATAATAATAACTGGAATGAATTGCGACAATAATTATCCAAGTAATGAAAAATAAAAGCTACTTAGTGAATGCCTTTGCAATCAAAAGTTGAATAGGATAATAAATGTTGAATTCATTGGGTATAATAGAGTAATTGATTGATAAGTAAAATCTATTTAAATAAAATATTGAATATTGAACATGTAACTTGTTTAAATTAAATATTTAAAACTTATTGAATAATTAAATAACTGTAAAATAAAAATAGTGTTCTAAATTGTGAATTGGTTTTAAAAGTTGAATCTTATAAGTTCAATTTCAATATTTCAAAAGATAATGAATTATTGGATAAGCAAAGTTGTTTATATTTAATATTTGGAATTTATTGAATAATTTAATAATGGGAATTGGATAACCGTATAATGAAAATGGTTGTTATAAAATTTGAATTTGTTAAATTTTATAAGTTCGTTTTGAATATTTCAGAAGATTTAATATTACAAATGTTTGAATAATTAAATTCCGAATTTGATATGATTAATTTGATATGGAAATTTAATATATGAAAATAGAGTGAATAATTGAATTTGATTTAATATGATTCAAATTGGTTTCCAAAATGAATGTAAGTTATATTGGGATTATAATAGAGTTAATAAGATTTTAAAATTGGAATTTATTGGATAATTGAATAACGGGTTTAATATGATTAAAAATGAGTTGTAAAATTTTATTTTATCATATTAAAGTTAGAATGATGTTGTAGAACTTTTAAAATTGAATTAAAAGTAAATTAGTGAAAATTGAATATTTTAATATTTAATTGACGAGTTAAAATAGCCATTTTTCAAACAGTCTCGGATTTCGACGAAACCAGTTTCGTCGGATCCGCAACATGACATTATTGTAAGATTTCAAATTTCATGTCAATCAGATTTACCGTTTGTCCGGGGCGAGCCAAAACGCATAGAAATTCGTTTAAATCGATTTAATTCAAATTGATCGTTTATCGCTATAACTCGTACAAACGATTGAATTAGCTTCCGAAACCTGTTCCATTGTGTCCAGAACGCGGGATAAACCTTAGAAACGTTGGTCACCGTGCGTAAATCGGAGTTCGAAAATCCGGAATGAATAGAGTTCGCCGTTTCCTATAAATATCCCCATGTCTTCATAAATTTGGAAAAAATTATAAACTAGGGTTTCAATTAGCTGCAGGCCGCCTCCATTAAACATCAATGGACAGAAAGCACCCATCTTCTTCCCTTAATCTCTTTATATCCAAGCATCGATTCGAGAAACTTTCTAAACAAAAACGTAGAGCATTGAGAGATCTTCGATTTCATACGACGATGATGGGTTATCGTCATCATTTGGAGGCACAAGATGGCCGCGTTCATGACGAGTTCGCGCACGAGTATCAAGTCGAGGGGGTGGCCGAGCTTCAGGTGGTGGCAGGCGCAGGTGGTTCTTGTCGAGGGCGTTTTAGTGGAAGTTCCCGAAAGTCGATGTGGTGGTCGCAGTTCGAAGCCCTAGGGGGCGTGCGTTGGGTTCATGTTGCACGGCAAATACTGTGAGATGGAAGAAAGAAGGAGAGGCTGTGATTGCAGGTGCAGGATCCAATGCCTAAGATGGTAGCTAGGTTTAAAAATATAATATATGTTGTAAATAATTATATTAAAAATGCGTGTAAACTTATAAATATCGTATCTTATTCATACGAGGTTGGATTCAGACGAAACTTTTTGTGTTGGAATCATATGGACGAGCTCTACGCAATGAAGCTGGATTGGAATCATTTGAAGCTAGAGAAAATTTTGAGTTAAATCGAACGTTGTTCGATTTGATTTAAAATCGTAAAAATCAAGGTGAGTGTTTTATAACGCTCACAACGTACTAAATATCTTTATGCTAGTTAAATTTGATATTATGAAGTGATATGAATTTTATTAGTCATTGTTTGGAATTTAATTGTCATATAGATTGTCATTTGAATTAACCGTTGAAAATTAAATTGACAGTTAAATTGAAAAAAAAAATTGAATTGCGATTAAATTACCTGACATTGATAACTATGAAATTGACATGAATTGTATTGCCTATTGGATGATGTATTTCGATGGATGCTATTGGTTGATATTTAAATGTTTGGATGTTTATTTGCTTATATATATCCTGTTATGCATACATATGAAACTGTGACTTGATTTAAGTGATATATTCATCCCTAACATTGAATTGAAATAAATAATTACTTGGCCATAGGATAGAGAATTATATACGGACAACGAATTGGCTAAATTAATAATTTTTAAAATCATCGATTTGAAATTTATTTAAATGTTTTGATTTAAAAGTTATAAATAGAAATCAAATTTATAGAAATCAAATTTATCGAAAAATTGAGTGTGGTATGTTGAAATAGATTTTGGTTAAAAGAAATCGTTAAATGATTTAAGTTGAGACTTTGAAATTTAAAATTGGGTTATGAATGAAGTTCGAAAATTTATTCGTTTTAAAGGATTGAACCTTAATTCGAGCTTTGAATATTACTAAGTAAAAGCGATATAAAATGATATTTGAAGTTGAGCTTGAAATTGAATCATAGTTGTAAGTGGGATTTAAATTTGAATATTGAATGAAAATTTTGCTAAGTGTTAAAAACTGATATTTTGAAAAATCAAGCTAAAAATCGATATAAATTGAAATTGAATAAATTGAAGGTGAATGTAAAAATTGAATTAATTTGAAGTCAAAGTTGACATTGATTTGAATTGAAATCGAAATTGAATTGGTAGAATGGAAATTGAAATTGTTTTGAATTGGGAAGTTATAATTGAAATGGTTTGGTTTGAAGCTGTTTTATTTTGTTTTCCAAATTACTCAGTTATATAAACCATTTTTGAATACTTAAACTATTTTAATCTACTTTAAATCTACTTAACCCAATTTAAATTATTTTAAACTAATTTATCTATTTTAAATCCAATTTAAGATTTTAAGTATCTTTTACTATTTTAGTTATTTAAAACTACTTTTAAACTACTTAAAACTATTTTCTAAAAATTTCAAGCTGGTTAATAAGGTGAAATGTTTAGGTTTAAATCTTGAATTTAAATACGAATTGGGATAAATGAAGTTGCAACCTAAATTGAAATTCGGAATGATTTTGAAATCGAATGAGATATTGAGATGAAAAATGATGTTTGAAACGAAATCCTACATTTGAATAGATACGATGATATTTGAAATGGATTTGATTTTTTTTGAAGCGAATATGATATTTTGATATCAATTATGAATCGATTTGAAATGTAAAAGAGCCAATGGTGTAATAATACGTAGTTATTAAAGAGACCGGGATCGGATATGGACATACTCTCTGTCGATACCGAAAACCACTTTAATAACTATTATACGCGAAGTGTTGATCCAGAATGAAGTGGATGATTTGGTGAGCGCGTTGACTGAAGAAAGAGAACGATATTGGATGACCCCTGACATGACTAAAACAGGAGCCACGCCGGTCCATTGAGGATCGCCACCTCTAGCGGACACGCTTCTTCGATACCATTTCTATTACATTTCTGATTCGATTTGGGTGCACCCCTTGATTTGGGAGTGTTGTTTCGCGGTGTTGGGGTAGCTGCTGGCTATGCTCAACATCAGCCCGGATCACGCAACTACTAGTATCCTAGTTGGTATCGCCTCATGTACCTTGTCATACTGATTATCCTATTCGCGACCACTACGTTATGTTTTTTGTTATACCTGTGGGGTACCCTTTGATAACCACCAGTTTACGGTGGGGCTTACGGTGCTTTATAGAATATGGCATTATAAAAATGTGTTAAGGGGGATTATGGTAACGCCTTAACGCTATTTTGATACTTTATATTACTGATAGGCATTATCTACTTAGCGTACATTACTACATAGTAGATGTTTAACGGATCCTTAAGAGATGGAAAATCCCGTAACATCTCTTGAGTTATTGCACGCACGTTGACACTGGATATGAGATGTCAAACCCCGTAAACATCTCTGACGCCGTTACACTCA
Organism: Allium cepa; assembly: GCA_030765085.1. Lineage (NCBI taxonomy): Eukaryota > Viridiplantae > Streptophyta > Magnoliopsida > Asparagales > Amaryllidaceae > Allium > Allium cepa. The sequence continues at coordinate 283,374,160 of CM060934.1, read as the reverse complement.
TATTTATTTACGATTGATTTAACTTTCATAGGGATATTTTAGTCCTGACTCGAGTGTTTTGTCTTTTCATTATGCTTGGGTCAGTCCTGAGTTTTTCAGATTTTTGAAGATCTATTCTGGAGGATGAAGACGAAGATTTGGTATACTATTACTATTATTACCCTTGCATCATGCTATCTGCTCCATTATTTTAATTGTTCTGTTGTATATGTATAACTCTGATAAATGTTGTATAAATAATTGTCTAAGTATAGTAAACAGCTTCATGAACTATTTATTTGACTATTATATTTTATCGTTCCGCTGCGAGATTCTGTGTTGTTTCATTTCCTTTATTTCTCTTTCTTTTCTTTTCTTATTTACCCCAATAACCATCTACCCTTTTGAATGATTTGGAATCGGCATGTGTATTTGATCGTCGGTTTAAACTATCCAAAAAGGCGGGTCGTTACAGTTGGTATCAGAGCTTTGGTTAGCGATAACCTTAGCTTTGTGGGGTATGACTCTTTATAAATAGGGTAGTAATACCCTATGATGAGTCGCTGAGTGTATATATATGAGAGAGCGTATTTGTTAGTGATATAAAATGTTTTATATTGTGTCGGTTGATTTGTTGAGTGGCTTATGGATTCTGGTCAATACGAGTAATTAACGTCATTGATAGGGATCTCTAAACACTTAAACATAATAATTCGACATAGTATTGTTTTGAAATTGGGTAAATGAAATAATTTTTCCCTAAATTATATTTTGTATATAAAGGATTTATTTTCAGAAATTATTATGACTTATCTAGCTTACCTGGTTGTTAGGAATTAAAATATTGGTTATTATCATTAATTGGATATTGTAATTTAATAAATAAGGTGAATTACAAAAGAACAATGATACAACAACTTGTGGAATATTTTAAGAAAGAAAATCCTATAAGAATATTTTATAAAGGTGACTTATGAATTAAAATAGATTTACATTGGAAAATATTGAATTTAAGACCCGGAGATTTTGAAAAATGGTTTTCAAAGTTTTGAAGAAAATATGTTGTGATATTAGTTGGAAAATATTTATGAGAAATATTTTGAAAGGATTTTAAGAAGAAATGAATTAAGTACCCCTCTCTTATGTCGTTGGAAAATAATTTCGGTGATGACTGCGCAGCATCATCGACGTTCATTTTCGAGTCTCAAAGTGGGGGAGACTTCTAAGAAGTTTTGCTTTTCTTCGAAATTATTTTGGGTAAATGGATTTTGGTTTAAACTCCAAAGGTGTGATTTGATATATTAAAGATATAAGTGTATATGTTTATTTCAAATGATTTGAAAAGAACCGGGCATTTAAATTTCTAAGTTCTGTTAATTAATAATTTTCAAATTATTTGAATGAAATGTGAATAACCAGAATTTATAAAATAAGAGGATTAAGACATCTAAGCTATTGTTTGGGAAAACTTTAAAGTTGAAAGGTAAAGAGGATTTAAATAAATCAAATTTGTGTACATTCTAATCAAGAAAAATGAAATTCTATAAATTTGTATAATATCGAATTTGCATTCTAATAACATATAATATGACTTACCAAATATTAAGAAGTTGAAATAATGTTTTGGATATGTAATGAGATATTGTACAAATAAACAGAACCTGAAAATAATTGAAGTATACAAGTAAGGAAAACTCAAAAAGGAATTAAAATGTATATAAATGAAAATTTGGTTGTGATAAAAAGGTTATATACTTAAATAATAACATGAAATGATGAATGGATAAATGGAACAAGTAAGTGAACTTAAGAAAGAAGACAAATGAATTGTATAATATCTTTTGTAAATTGGTTATAGAAAATAAATATAAATTGCATAGAAAAATAATAATTGAATTTTAACCTTTAAGATAACTGTAAACTAAGAAAAGTCATTTAGGAGAGGTTAGACTTTTATAGGATGATTAATAAACTAAAGTGCCGGTTAATAAAATGTTTCACAAATGAATTCATTATTAACTGAAATTATGAAAATGCAATAAATGTAAACAAAGGAATTTCTTATAGCTAAGAATCAATTGGGAAAAGAAATTGAGTTTAAATTAAATTATATAGAATGTTTAAAATGAACTTGAGTAAGCAAATTCTTTGACATGATGTTTAAGAAAAGATAATGTTAAAGAATATGCTATGTAAAGAAATGAATATACTAACTAAATAATGGATTGTGAGTAATTAAGTGAAAAAAAATAGAAGTCAACAAAATAATTTAGTATAGATAGATTGGATAGAAATCCATTGGAAGGTAATACGTGAGATTGTACGTATATTATTTTATTCGCATAACGATTTGATCCAAATTCGAGAACAAAATTTCGAGATGATTTATATCGATCCAAGTTAGGATTTTTCACTTGATTTTCGACGGCGAACCCTCGATATGGATTTTTAATTTGATTCTGGAATTCTCTATCATAGTATATGGCTATGCAAGGAGAGTAACAGTTTCCAATCAAGGAACCAAATCTGAGTCCGCACTAGAGGGTCATGTGAACGATACGTGTTTGGAAGTGAAATTGTGTGATCGAATAAGCGATTAGATTGATATTGCTCACGGATGATATATGTACGACTTACAGACTTAATTAAAGTAAATATTGGAAATTTAAGATGTCAAGTATAAAATGATTCTTTTAAAATTATATAACAGAATATATATATAAAAGAGATAAACCAAATTGAATGTAAAATTAATAATTTGGTTATGTTGGGTATGATTTGGTTGTTTTATGATTGTTAGTTGATTGTATATAATTCATTAAGTGTTAATGAAATTGAAATCTATAAATCATTGAAATCAAATTGGAAGTTAAATGAATTTAAATAGAATTTAATTTGATTCAAATTGAAAGTGAACTAATGTAAATATAAATTAGTGAATGTTAACTAATTGAATTGAGAATGAATGTTAGTAAAATCCAACGTTAATGAATCAACTGTGATTAAAATTGAAACCCAAGTCGATAAATATTAATGAGAAGCAAATTTATATTGATTGGTTATGGATTTGTTGGATGATAGTTGATTAATGGTTGCATTTGTTGTTTTGTTGCATTTCCTATGTTGGCACATGTAGTTGTTATGTTGCTATATGATGTATATTGATACTATTTTCATATATGCATGGTTCTCATTGTTTGTTGAGTGTTTAGTAGGTGCGGATTGCGCTTGCTTCACATTTGGAGCTCGCTTTCGTGCTATATTAGTCGTATATGCTCGCTAATAAAATATAAGGTACATGTTTATTTTGTCATTGGATTTGGTGATTTTTGATGAGACACTTGGCTTTTGATTTTCTTTTGTTGGTTTGGGGCCCGTAGAGGCGTTTTGTAGTTGTACCAATCAAGCCGCGCAAAGGAGACTCTGCCAAAATTTTCCGTAAATCCGGGTGTTAGAAAAAATTTCAAGTTTTAATTTTTTTTTATATAACTTGTTTTGATAACTAACTTTTAAAGTTAGAAAGCCGTTCGGAATAAGTTAGTGGAAGTATAGTTATGCTTTATAAATGGGATTTCATTGTTTTATAAGTTGGTAACTTTGGAATAAATATATCTAAGGTTGAATTCTATACAGTTCCTTTTCCCTTCTTTTTCCTTTTCGGGGACGAAAAGTTTTGAGTGAGGGAGAGTGTAATGACCCGTAAATTTTCGATAATTAAAATAGCTAATTAATAAGATTTCGTGATTTAATGTTAGAAAAAAATTTGTAATTCGTTTGGAATAATAATAACTGGAATGAATTGCGACAATAATTATCCAAGTAATGAAAAATAAAAGCTACTTAGTGAATGCCTTTGCAATCAAAAGTTGAATAGGATAATAAATGTTGAATTCATTGGGTATAATAGAGTAATTGATTGATAAGTAAAATCTATTTAAATCAAATATTGAATATTGAACAGGTAACTTGTTTAAATTAAATATTTAAAAATTATTGAATAATTAAATAACTATAAAATGAAAATAGTGTTCTAAATTGTGAATTGGTTTTAAAAGTTGAATCTTATAAGTTCAATTTCAATATTTCAAAAGATAATGAATTATTGGATAAGCGAAATTGTTTATATTTAATATTTGGAATTTATTGAATAATTTAATAATGGGAATTGGATAACAATATGATGAAAATGGTTGTTCTATAATTTGAATTTGTTAAATTTTATAAGTTCGTTTTGAATATTTCAGAAGATTTAATATTACAAATGTTTGAATAATTAAATTTCGAATTTGATATGATTAATTTGATATGGAAATTTAATATATGAAAATAGAGTGAATAACTGAATTTGATTTAATATGATTCAAATTGGTTTCCAAAATGAATGTAAGTTATATTGGGATTATAATAGAGTTAATAAGATTTTAAAATTGGAATTTATTGGATAATTGAATAACGGGTTTAATATGATTAAAAATGAGTTGTAAATTTTATTTTATCATATTAAAGTTAGAATGATGTTGTAGAACTTTTAAAATCGAATTAAAAGTAAATTTGTGAAAATTGAATATTTAATATTTAATTGACGAGTTAAAATAGCCATTTTCCAAACAGTCTTGGATTTCGACGAAACCAGTTTCATGGATACGCAACATGATATTATTGTAAGATTTCAAATTTCATGTCAATCGGATTTATCGTTTGTCCGGGGCGAGCCAAAACGCATAGAAATTCGTTTAAATCGATTTAATTCAAATCGATCGTTTATCGCTATAACTCACACAGACGATCGAATTAGCTTTCGAAACCTGTTCCATTGTGTCCGGAACGCGGGATAAACCCTAGAAACGCCGGTCACCGCGCGTAAATCGGTGTTCGAAAATCCGGAATGAATAGAGTTTGCCGTTTCCTATAAATAGCCCCTTGTCTTCATAAATTTGGAAAAAATTATAAACTAGGGTTTCAATTAGCTGCAGGCCGCTTCCATTAAACATCAATGGCCAGAAAGCACCCATCTTCTTCCCATAATCTCTTCATATCCAAGCATCGATTCGAGAAACTTTCTAAACGGAAAACGTAGAGCATTGAGAGTTCTTCGATTTCATACGGCGATGATGGGTTATCATCATCATTTTGGAGGCACGAGATGGCCACGTTCGTGGTCGAGGGGGTGGCCGAGCTTCAGGTGGTGGCAGGCGCAGGTGGCTCTTGTCGAGGGCGTTCTAGTGGAAGTTGTTGATCATCCCGAAAGTCGATGTGGTGGTCGCAGTTCGAAGCCCTAGGGGGCGTGCGTTGGGTTCATGTTGCACGGCAAATACTGGGAGATGGAAGAAAGAAGGAGCGGATGTGTTGCAGTTGCAGGATCCAATGGCTAAGATGGTAGCTAGGTTTAAAAATATAATATATGTTGTAAATAATTATATTAAAAATGCGTGTAAACTTATAAATATCATATCTTATTCATACGAGGTCGGATTCGGACAAAACTTTTTGCGTTGGAATCGTATGGACGAGCTCTATGCAATGGAGCTAGATTGGAATCATTTGGAGCAAGAGAAAATTTTGAGTTAAATCGAACGTCATTCGATTTGATTTAAAATCGTAAAAATCAAGGTGAGTGTTTTATAACGCTCACAACGTACTAAATATCTTTATGCTAGTTAAATTTGATATTATGAAGTGATATGAATTTTATTAGTCGTTGTTTGATAGAATTTAATTGTCATATAGATTGTCTTTTGAATTAACCGTTGAAAATTAAATTGACAGTTAAATTGAAAAAAAAAATGAATTGCGATTAAATTACCTGACATTGATAACTATGAAATTGACATAAATTGTATTGCCTATTGGATGATGTATTTAGATGGATGCTATTGGTTGATATTTAAATGTTTGGATGTTTATTTGCTTATATATATCCTGTTATGCATACATATGAAACTGTGACTTGATTTAAGTGATATATTCATCCCTGACATTTAATTGAAATAAATAATTACTTGGCCATAGGATAGAGAATTATATACGGACACCGAATTGGCTAAATTAATAATTTTTAAAATCGTCGATTTGAAATTTATTTAAATGTTTTGATTTAAAAGTTATAAATAGAAATCGAATTTATCGAAAAATTGAGTTTGGAATGTTGAAATAGATTTTGGTTAAAAGAAATTGTTAAATGATTTAAGCTGAGACTTTGAAATTTAAAATTGGATTATGATGGAAGTTCGAAAATTTATTCGTTTTAAAGGATTGAACCTTAAGCTCGAGCTTTGAATATTACTAAGTAAAAGCGATAAGTTGATATTAATTGTATAAAATCTATCTAAGATAATGAATTGCAATAAATTGTGGGTTGATAATAAGGTGTGAATGAAAATTTGATTTGTTATATTAAATGAATGGATTCAAATTTATTGGGAAAGGTAAATGGATATTTGGTAATAAATATAAACGGACTTCAATAGTGAATTTAGTTAATTTGAATATATAATAAATAATGATTTAATGGAAACCTATACTCTGTATATATTTATAATATTTGAGTGGAAATAATATATACTTACAAACGTGGGATTTAGAGTCTTACAACAATTATTAGGAGTGATATAATTAGTTCATTCAATTAAATTTGAAAACATTGCAATAGATGTAAATTAAGGGTTGTGTTAAATAAAGTAATAAATGGGAAATAACGTAAATGTCTTCATAGCATGGTGATTTGTAATTATTACGTTAATTTAAATTATCGTTAAGCGCGTTTGTTTATCAGATCCATCTACTCTAATTCTAACCTATCTATATAAACCCAATTATAAACCCTAGCCTCCATCTATTTTCTTTTATTTGTGCGTTCATTTTCTTCAATTCTTTCTCTTTCTAAATGGATGCAAATTTCAGATCCAGTTCTATTCAAAAAAAAAAAAATCAAAGTTCTCAGAAAAAAAAAATTTATGTTGTAGTTTTCATCTACGGATTTAAGCGCAGTCTCTGTTTTTGCAATAGTCGCTTGAGACAACCAGAAATCACGGTCAAACGTGTAAAATTCGAAACCCAAAAGGTTGAATTGGGGCTTTTTGATTTCTTCATCTATTTGCGAAATAGGAACATGGGTTTGGTGAGATTAGTCACTAGGGGTGCGCAGGAAACGCTGACATGGCAAGTGGTAATAGGTAGGTTTATTTTGTTTGAATTTAATTTAATTTTGATTTTTCAAACGCGTTAATACATTTAACTTCCACATACGAACTCCGTTTCACGCGCGATTTTTTTTGTTAGGATCGTAATTAAATTCCAGATCTTTTGATGCTGATTTGGACAGATTTGGAGAACGTCGAATTTTTGGGTTTAAATCGGATTTAAATTCGATTTAAATTCAAAAGGTGAGTGTTTTAACCCACTCACAATTTCTAAAATTTCTTGTGTTTGTTAAACTAATTTTAGATATGGGTAGAAATTTTTTTTATGACTGTTTGGCATGTTTTATTCACTATTCTGTTTAAATGCATTTATTTAATATAACTGTAAATTTATTTATTTATTGCATATAAATTTGACAGTTAGAATTTATTTATTTCATATTAACTACCAGGCATAGTTATGTTAAATTTTATTTCATATTAACTGCCAGTTAAGTTTACGTTTATTTTCACATATAAACTGCCAATTAACGGTTATTAAATTTATTTTGAGTATAAACTGATAATTGATACCATTATTTATCACCTGTTATATATTGATGATTGTTTGAAATTGGATGATGACTGCGATAAATGGATGTATGATTTGATGGATGAATGGATGATTTATTTTATTAATTGCAAGTTGCTATGCATTTCATTCATTCGGGATTGCGGTTTAAAATGATATACAACCGCATTTTATTTTAAATTGCGGATTGAAATGATAAACATCCGTATCACTTGACCATAGGGTAGAAAATTCTATATAGGCACCGCGGTATATATATAAAATATATTTTGGAATGTTTTTATGGTTTTGTAAAGCTATATATATATATGGTTTATGGGATATTTAATTAGTTATTTATATATATATATATATATATATATATATATATATATATAGTAATTTTCGGGTTTAAGCTTTGTATAAATTTGATTTGAAGTATAAAATAAAGTTTGATTTTTAAGATCAAATACGATTAAGCATTTATTTAAAATCTAATTTATGGAGTTTTATGACTTAAATGAGAATAAGATTTGGAAGAGGAATATTAAGTTAAATTGAAATTTAATAAAAATTAAATTTTTTAAAAGGATATGATTTTTATAACTTGATTTTTTTGTAAAGTGGTCTAAATGAATATCAGGTTGATTTAAATGAATATATCAAGTTTAATAAATTGAAAGATTTTCCAATTATGTGAAGTTAAAGGTTTTACTTAAATTATATTGAATTCATTAAGTAAACATTTCAAGTCTAAATAATAAGTAATTGAATTTGATATATATGGGTTTGTCAAATGAGTTTGTTTTTGAAATGGTGAAATATTTAAAGCTTTGAAACATAAGAATTGAAATGGTATTTGGTAGTTTAAATCGATATTTGAAATTGATTTGTGAAATCTAAAGAAGCTATTTTGTTTTATAAAAGTAATTTAATATTTAACCATTTAAGAGATGGAAATTTTGTTTCAAAGCTATATTTTCAAGGTAGTATAATTTGGAAATATTATATTCAAGAGTTTTGATTTCTAAATATTTTACTTTGAAACCACTATGATTCTTGGAAAGAATATATTGGAAAATAAAGATGATATAATATGGTTTTGGGGTTTTAAAAGGAAGGGATATCATATTTATATGGTTTTGAAATGGATATTATATTCTGGTTTTAAAAGTATAAATTATTTTAAAGGACCACGGTGTTATAATAACGTTTGGTTGGTGAAGAGACCGGGATCGGAAGTTGTCATACTCTCTGCCAACTCCGAAAACCACTTTAACAACCGTGTACGCGGTGGAGATTCCAGAATGAAGTAGGTTGGTGGAGGCGTTTCCTTGAGGTAAATACGTGGACCCAACTCCCGTGAGTTGGCATAAGGTGGCTAAAACAGGAGCGATTCTCGGGCCAATGAGGTCATTCCTCTGATCGGACGCACTCCTTCGATATTATACTCTGACTTTTGGATTTGGATTCGGTGGCCACTTTTATTTGATTTGGGGGTGTTGTTCGAGGTGGGCGGTAGTAGCAGCTACGCGTTACCACCAGCCCGGATAGCAATTGGTATATCTACCCTGGCTTTGCCTAGTTGTGCCATGTCACCTACCCTATCGCGCCTTGTACGAGTTTGGATTTCTCCCGTAGCCCATGTGGTATCCTCTGGTGGCTTCCCGATCAGGAGGGACCATGATATTGGATGGACTACTGGGAATATTACATGTTAAGGTGGAAAATGTAAAGCCTTAATGCTATTTAAAAGTAAGTTTATTTTACAAATAGACACTATTATAATAGCGCAATATACTACATAGTAAATAGTTTAACGGATCCTTAGGAGATGTAAATCCCGAGCATCTCTTGAGTTACTGCACTCATATTTATTTCTGTTAATTTAACTCACATAAGATCTTTTAGTTCTGTCTCGAGTGTTTTTGTCTTTTCAAATTCGCTCGGGTCAGTCCGAGCGTTTCTGGATTGGAAGATTTAGCTCTGGAGGACGAAGGCGAAGATTTATATTATTATTATTTATACTAGTGCACTACACAATGTTCCGCTGCATTGTTATTGGTATGTGTAACTCTGATATGTATTATATAAATGGTTTTGTAAACAGATTTATAAACTGTATATTTGATTATTATATTTTATCCTTCAGCTGTGAGATTCTGTTTAGTTTTTTTTCTTCTCTGTTTTTTCTTATTTACCCCATAACAATCCGCCCTTCCGTATGGGTTGAATTGGCACGTGTGTTGATTTAAAGTGTGCGAAAAAGCGGGACATTACAAAAACAAACTCGTACAAGGAGCGCTAAGGTAGATGACACGACATATAAGGCAATGCCATGGTGGATATACCAATTACACATCCGTGTTGGTGGTAACGCATAGCGTGCAGCCACCACCCACCTCGAGCCACACCCTCAAAAAAAAAAATTCAAAAGTGGCCATCGAATCAATCCAAAAGTCAGAGTATAATATCGAATGGATGTGTCGATAAGAGGGGCTACCATCTTGGCCTGAGAATCGCTCCTGTTTTAGCCGCCTTATGCCAAATCACAAGAGTCGGGTCCACGTATATACCTTAATAGAATGTCGCCACCATCCTACTTCATTCTGGAATCTCCACCACGTATACGATTGTTAAAGTGGTTTTCAGAGTTGGCAGAGAGTATGACAACTTCCGATCCCGGTGTCTTCAACAACCAAACGTTATTATAACACCGCGGTCATTTCAAAAAAAAATTACTTCAAATCCAGAATATAATATCCCTTTCAAAATCATATAAATACGACATCATTTTGATTTCTAAACCAAACCAATATGATATCATTTAAAAGTCATAGTATTTTCAAAGTTATAAAATTTTGAAACCAAAGACTTAAAACAATAACACTTCCAAAACGTAATACTTTGAAATTAATAACTTTGAAATATAACCTCCACCCCTTACATGGTTTAAATATTAAACCATTTTATAAAATAGACTAGCTTCTTAAGTTTCACAAATCAATTCAAAGACAACACGAATTTCTAGATATTTAATTTAACCAAATCTTCAATCGTAAATTTCAATTCAATTCAGTTTTCAAATGGACCATTCCAAATTATACCGATTTCAAAACAGATTTGATCCACAAAATAAACCATTTCAAATTCAATATATTTCAAAGCTTAAATATTCAATATCCTAAAACTAAATTTGATAATTCATATATTTACCAAATTCCCTTTACTATTATTTGGTTTTGAAATATTTACTTAATAAATCCAATATCCTTTAAATAAAACTTTAAATTTCAATAACTGAATATTCCTCAATTTAGTTAGACTTCATATATTCACTTAAATCACCTTAAACCCGAATTAAGTTATAAAACCATATTCTTTTAAAATCTCAATTTCATTAAGTTCCAAATGGATTCTTATTAAAAATAATTCTTAACTAAATAAAGTCTCAAATAAATTTCAAAACTATCTTTCTCAACTTGATTTATAAAAATCAACATAAACTCTATATTAAAAAATAATTTGAGTAAATACTTATCCATATTATATTTTAATAAAATCAAACTTTATTATTAAACTTATTTTATACTTTAAACAATATTCATAGCTTAAATCCAAGAATTTAACTATATATAAAATAACATTTATAAAATATTCAAATCCATATCTCATAAATCCATATATTTCTTTACAAAACCATAGAAATCATTTCAAAATAGTTTTATATATAGACCACAGTGTTTGTATATAATATTCTATCCTATGGTCAAGTGATACCGATATTTATCTTTTCAATCCGTAAATTAAAATAAAAATACAGTTTTATATCATTTCAAACCGCAATCCCGAATGAAATAAAATGCATAACAACTTGCAGTTTATAACAATATAAAATACAACATCCATTCATCCAATATCAACCATCAACCATTTATCACAATCATCATCCAATTCAAACAATAACATCAATATAGAACAGATAATAAATAAAAGGTATTTACTAGCGGTTTATATTTAATAATAAATTTAATAACACTTTAACTGCCAGTTTATATGCAATAATAAATTAAATGACAATTTAATTCAGTAAATTAAATTTAACTAGAATGATGATAAAAATATATCAAACAGCCATAAATAAATTTCCAATCACATCAGAAATTAATTTAGCACACATAAAATATTTTAGAAGTTGTGAGTGGGTTAGAACACTCACTTTTGAATTTAAATTGAATTTAAATCCAATTTAAACCCAAAATTCAAACAGTCTCCGAATCTTTCCAAATTAGCGCCAAAATGTCCAAAATTTTAATACGATCCTAGAGGATAAAATTACGCATGAATCGGACTTTGTATGTAAAAGTTATGTGGCTTAGAAGATTGAAAAATCAAAATATTAAAAAACCAAAATAGAATAAAACGTTCTCACCTTTCCACGCCACGTCACCGCTTCTTCCACAAACCACAAGTCGAACCCATACCCTCGTACGTGAGTTGAAGCCGCTTCCACCTTTGGCTTCGATCGCGCCTTCTATAGGCTGCGCCCCTCCTTGCGAGCGCCGCACCACCAGACCCCACTTAGGCCTACGCGACAACCTCTGAGTCGAACGTCATCATCGGTCACGAGGTAAAACGCAGCCGCCGCCTTTAGGTTTGAAGCCCTATCGAATTATTAGCAACAATCTGACCGCTGAAACGAAGAACTAGCTACACCAATGTGCTTTCCTCGACCACCTCCACACAACGGTGTCTTTGATTTACCGATCTGACAAAGTCGATCACGACTCAATGGACGGCCGATAATTAATTCGCAATTTCTAGACAGACAGAGACCCGGATCGAAAAATAGACAACATATTCTACTTGCACTCATTGAGAGCTTCAAATTGATATGTAATTCGATATTATTTGAGGAGTTTGAATTTTTGATTTTGAATTTGATTTGAAATTGCATTTGGATTTGGAACTGAGAAATTGTTTGTCTACCATTGAGGAAGAGGAGCAACAGACGGACAAATGACAATGAGAAACAATTAGGGTTTATAAGGAGGTATATAATGGCAAGGCTGAAAATAGAACAGATGGACCAGATTTTGATTTGGAAAATTGAACGATATATGGCCCAAAAAGCCTGTTCTGACTCCGGAACGAAATTGGGTCAACCCATATATCAAAATAGATGTTTCTAAATATTTTAAACGCAATGGAGAAGGTTTCAAGTCCTAATTCCGTCATATAAAGAATTTATGCTAGAATCAAGTTATTTCAAATTGATTTCAATTGATTTCAATTAATTGATTTCTAGGCGTTTCAAGCCCGTACGATCAAACGACAAGTCCGATCACTACGTAACTTGAAATCCTATTATAATTCACCGTTAAGGATCCGATGAAGCTAGTTTCATTGAAATTTGAGTCAGTAATCAAAATGACTATTTCTAGTTAGTTAAATAAATTAATATTAAATAAATTAAATCACTATTTAAATTCAAATTCTATAATTCATAAATTTTATCATCTTGGATTACTTTAGAAATTTATAATCCTTTATAACAAATTTTCATATCAATTTAAAGTTAATCAATTCACCAATTATAGTATTAAACTCCAATTCCAATAAATTCATAAATTATTGACTGAAATTCCAATGAAATCTATTTATTTGATTTCTAGATTTCGTTATTGAATAAATTATCATTTTATAGGAAAAATTATTATTGATTTACTTTTATCACATTAATAATTCCCATTTCCTCCTAGTTTTCAATTAATATAGAAATTAATGTCATTTACTTAACAATAAATTCATTTATTATTGATTACATCCCAATAAATTAAAAATTGATTTCAATATCGATTTGGTTAAATTGCCTTCTTTGTACTAGGTCCATTATTACTCTATCATCCAATTACATTAGTTTTATCTAATATACGCCTATTTACATCTTACATTTGTATAAATATTACCTTAATATATTCAAATCCCTAACTCGTCTGTATTGACTATCCTATTTCCATTTAGTATATTTTTGCCAAATATATACATAAATTACAATTAATATTCTTGATAAATTTATTTAGTTGGTCTCATGCTTTCTATTACACCAATTACTATAAATAAATTCATGTTTCAATTAAATTTACGTTCACACTTTCCGTTATTATATTAATTATCATTAAAGTAATATTTAATTACCTTTATTTGTAATTGGTAAATTAACTGGTAGCAATAACCAATTGTCACCAATATACTCTTTATAATACTTGTATGGTTATTCTCTATAAATAATTACCATCTATCATATTATTTCACACATTAATACAATAATTGCATTTGTTTTCATTATATTGCATTTATAACTAAGTCATAACGTTTAAATTATTTTATTAAATTGGAATGTTCATTCAAGTTCATTAATTATTAACTTGCACTAACATATTTCCTTAATTTACATTCAATTACTATTAACAATGTGTTATTTCATTAATTAATTCAATACTTACTTTCATCTTCTCATATTCATTTTATATCCGGGTATAACACTTTCACTACTTCATTTATTAGAATTTTATTCAAATTACTAATAATTAGTTTTAATTAACATTACTATATTTCATTTTAGCATTCATTTCAATATTAAATTATAAAGTTTTTATTTCTTACTAGATTTAATTACAACAATCTTATTAATTTACAATTTTAATTATTAAAAATCTACGGGTCGTTACACTCTCCCTCACCCAAAACTTTTCATCCCCGAAAAGGAACAGAAGGGAAAAGAAAGAATTAAATAATCAATACATTTTATTCAAAAATATTAACTTTATAAACAAACAAACTTACAAAATTAATAAATTTAAATAAAATATACCAATTTTATAACTATTAGTTCATTTTATACTCAAATTAATAAAGTTTGGAAAACACTTTTCAAAAACCTTCTAAGTCCGAAATTTACGGAAAATTTTGGCAGAGTCTCCTTTGTACGGAGAGCTCAGGAGAAAATACTATATCAAATATTATAATATACAACATATATTTTTTCAAAATAATATATATCCCAACACGGGAAAACAATATAATAACGCTATGAAACCGAAATCCGAGAACGTACCTATTTTTCGGGCAAACAACGCTTAAATTAAGAAACCAAAAGCAGTAGCAATTGCTTCCATAACCAGTATTTCACTTATATAATCCAAAAAGAATTAACAATTATACAAAATGAAATATTTAAGTTGCTTTACCAACTAACAAACAAAACAAAATAAACAACAATCACTTGCAACCAACATACAATCAAAACTCAACACAATCAATTATCCATTCATATCAAAAAAACTAATAGTTGTTCAGGGTTAAAAACTTTAAATTGTACAGAATGAAAAATAAACTACTAAGTGCATCATTTCCTCAACAACCTTAGATGAAACTAAATAGATTATTTATTCATCCAATATTTTAAAGTATCCTTGCCCAAACAACCACAAACCAGACAAACAACAATCCCAAACAATAGATCAAGTTCATTCTTATCAATTTCACTCCATAACATTTGTTGTTTAATTTCCTTTCTTCCATACAATGATTTATACTTTTTACATTTAACTTCATACAATTTCCATTTATTCGTATAATGTAAATTTTCTTTTTATTGTATTATATTCATTTATCCACTACTTAATTTCATTTATTTACAGTATTCATCTTTCCATTTATTTTTATTATAAATAACTTCAACACTTACTAAAGTTTATTATCATTTCTTTATAAATTTTCTATATATTTAATTAGTGGCCTTTCATTCATAACTTAAGTTTATAACAATTATAACATTAAATTCTAATTTATAAAAGCAAATTCATTGAATACTTTCATTACTCAAGTTTTATTACTTGCATAATATCCATTGCATTTTCTTATTAACATTTCAACTTTTGCATCTTTTGGTAAGTTATATATATGCCTTTAAGAATGTAATTGAAAGTTATACAAGTTTATCCCATTTCTTTTAATTTAATTTAATGTTCAATAATTATATCCTTTGTTTATATAAGTTACAAATTTCAATTTTTTGGAAATCTCATTTATAACCTAGCATTTAATCTCTTATTTCATTCAGAGGTTCCAATCATTAGTTAAATTCTATTTCACTACACTAATTGAACTATTAATTAATAGAAACTTAAGAACTAAATTCCGGGTCAAATTTCAAATCATTTCAAAAATAATAGATAAATGTATATACTTACAACTTATATATCCAATTAAATTTAAAACAATTTAAAAATTTATATTTGTTTATCCATATAAATCTGCAGTAAACTACTACAATGGCCTTTCCACTTAGAAACTCGAAAATGAATGTCGATGATGCGTGCACTCATCATCGAAATTATTTTCCAACGACAGAGAGGGGAGTACGAAACTTATTTCTTTTCAAAATTTCGTTAAATCAATTCTTGCAAATTATATTGAAATGTTTATATTAAAATATACTTCTAAACAATATTATTATATTCCAAAATCATTTGAAAGAGATTTTCAAAAATCCTGGAACTTAGATCCTAAATTTCTGATTTCATTTATTTTATTTTCAAATCCTACTTTACTAATAATTATAGATTAACTACCTACCAACAAATATATTACAACCAAATATAACCTTTATAAAAAAAATATTTTATATATAGAAAATATAATAGGCAAAATTATTTCATTCACCTATATTCAAAACAAATATTGTGTCGGTCTGTACCATTAAGTGTTTAGAAATCCCTATTGATGTCATAGCGTCCCATGCATCAACCAGAAGTTATAAATACAAAACAGAACAAATTAACACAATATTAAAGCCTTTTATAATACTAATAAATACGCTCTCTCCTATATATACAGTCAACGATTCGTCGTAGTGTTTTACTACACTATTGATAAAGAGCCAGATCCCACAAAGCTAAGGTGTATTGCTAAACCAAAGCTCAGATACCAGACGTAACGTCCGCCTTTTGTACACTTTAAATCAACGATAAACCACACACGTCAGACTTAAACCATACAGAAAGGTGGATTGTTATGGGGTAAAGAAGAAAAACCATAGAAAGAAAAAACACAAAACAAAATCTTGCAGCGGAACGATAAAATATAATAATCAAATATACAATTCATGAAGCTGGTTTACAAAATATTCGATTATACTTATACAATAAATATCAGAGTTACACATACCAGAGAACAATAAATAAGTGTGATGCAGTGGAACAATAGAGTATATAATAATAATAATATAATCTTCGTCTTCGTCCGCCAGAAATATGATCTTCAAACCCTGAAATGCTCAGACTGACCCGAGCGAATTGAAAAGACAAAAGACTCGATTCAGAACTAAAAGATCTTATGTAAGTTAAATCAACGATAAATAATATGAGTGGAACGGCGTCAGAGATGTTTACGGAATTTGACATCTTCTATCCAGTGTCTAACGTGAGTGCTAACTTAAGAGATGCTCGGGATTCACATCTCTTAAGTATCCGTTAAACTATTTACTATGTAGTAATATTTCGCTATTACAATAATATCTATAGTAAAATAAACTTACTTTTTAATAGCATTAAGTGGTTACCTATATAGCCCCCAGTAGTCCATCCAGTATCAGCGGATCTCCAGATCGGGAGACTATCCTAAATACTCCATGGGCTACGGGAGAAAAACAAACTCGTACAAGGCACGCTAGGGTAGGTGACATGGCACATAAGGCAACGTCAGGGTAGATATGCCAATTACGCATCCGGGTTGGTGGTAACGCGTTGCGCGCAGCTACCGCCCACCTCGAGACACACTCCCAAATCAAAAAATCAAAAGTGGCCACCGAATCAATCCAAAAGTCAGAGTATAATATCAAAGGGATGTGTCCGATAAGTGGGGCTACCTCCTTGGCCCGAGAATCGCTCCTGTTTTAGCCACCTTATGCCAACTGATGGCAGTTGGGTCTACGTATATACCTTAATAGAACGTCGCCACCATCCTACTTCATTTGGGAATCTCCACCGCGTACACGGTTGTTAAAGTGGTTTTTGGAGTTGGCAGAGAGTATGACAATTTTCGATCTCGGTCTCTTCAACAACCAAACGTTATTATAACACCGCGGTAATTTCAAAAAAAATACTTCAAAACCAGAATATAATATCCCTTTCAAAATGGTATAAATACGATATCATTTTAATTTCAAAACCAAACCAATATGATATCATTTAAAAATCATAATATAAGTTAAAAAAATTTGAAACCAAAGACTTAAAACTATAACACTTCCAAAACGTAATACTTTGAAATTAATAACTTTGAAACATAACCTCGACCCCTTACATGGTTTAAATATTAAACCATTTTATAAAATAAACTAGCTTTTTAAATTTCACAAATCAATTCCAAGACAACTCGAATTTCTAGATTTTAAATTTAACCAAATCCCCTATCATAAATTTCAATTCAATTCAGTTTTCAAATGGACCATTCCAAATTATATCGATTTCAAAACAGATTTGATCCACAAAATAAACCATCTCAAATTCAATATATTTCAAAGCTTAAATATTTAGTATTCCAAAACTAAATTTGATAATTCATATATATACCAAATTCCCTTTACTATTATTTGTTTTTGAAATATTTACTTAATAAATCCAATATCCTTTAGACAAAACTTCAAATTTAAATAACTGAATATTCCTCAATTTATTTATACTTGATATATTCACTTAAATCACCTTAAACCTGAATTAAGTTATAAATCCGTATTCTTTTAAAATCTCAATTTCAATAAGTTCCAAATGGATTCTTATTAAATATAATTCTTAATTAAATAAAATTTCAAATCAATTTCAAAACTATCTTTCTCAACCTTGATTTATAAAAATCAACATAAACTCTATATTAAAATATAATTTAAGTAAATACTTATCCAATTATATTTTAATAAAATCAAACTTTATTATTAAACTTATTTTATACTTAAAACAAATTTATTCATAGCTTAAAAATAAGAATTTAACTATTTATAAAATAACATTCATAAAATATTCAAATCCATATCTCATAAAACCATATATTTCTTTACAAAACCATAGAAATCACTTCAAAATATTTTTATATATAGACCATGGTGTCTGTATATAATTTTATATCCTATGGTGAAGTGATACGGATATTTATCATTTCAATCCATAATTTAAAATAAAAATACGGTTTTATATCATTTCAAACCACTATCGCGAATGAAATAAAATGCATAATTACTTGGAGTTTATAACAATATAAAATACAATATCCATTAATCCAATATCAACCATCAGCCATCTATCACAATCATCATCCATTTCAAACAATAATATCAATATAGAACAGATAATAAATAAAAGGTATTTACTGGCAGCTTATATTCAATAATAAATTTAATAACACTTTAACTGCCAGTTTATATGCAATAATAAATTAAATAACAATTTAATTCAATAAATTAAATTTAACTGGAATGATGATAAAAATATATCAAACAGCCATAAATAAATTTCCAATCACATCAGAAATTAATTTAACACAAATAAGAAATTTTAGAAGTTGTGTGCAACGTCCTGCCTTTTCGCACGCTTTAAATCGACACACGTGCCAATTCAAACCATATGGAAGGGCGGATTGTTATGGGGTAAATAAGAAAGTAGAGAAAGAAAAAAACCAAAATAGAATCTTGCAGCGGAACGATAAAATATAATAATCAAATATACAGTTCATGAAGCTATTTTATAAACATTTGATTTTATTTATACAGTATAGATCAGAGTTGCACATACTAGTGAAAGTTAATCAATGCAGCGGAATACAATGTGTAGTGGAACAATATAATATATATAATAATAATATAATGAAATCTTCGTCTTCGTCCTCCAGAAATAAAGTCTTCAAAACCTGAAATGCTCGGACTGACCCGAGCGAATTGAAAAGACAAAACACTCGAGTCAGAACTAAAAGATCTTATGTGAGTTAAATCAACAGAAATAAATATGAGTGCAGTAACTTAAGAGATGCTCGGGATTCACATCCCCTAAGGATCCGTTAAACTATTTACTATGTAGTATATTTCCCTATTATAATAGTATCTAATTGTAAAATAAACTTACTTTTAAATAGCGTTAAGACTTTACATTTTCCACCTTAACACACTTTTATATTCCCATAGTCTATACTATATCGTGATCTCCCCCGCACTAGGCGTCGTCAGAGGGCACTCCATAGGTATGGTATAAAACAAAATCGTATAAGGCGCGTTAGGGTAGGTGACACAGCACAACTAGGCAATGCCAGGGTAGATATACCAATTGCTATCCGGACTGGTGGTAACGCATATCCGCAGCTACCGCCCACCTCGAGCCACACCCCAAATCAAAAAATCAAAAGTGGCCATCGAATAAATCGAAAATTCGGAGTATAATATCGAAGGGATGTGTCCGATAATAGGGGCTACCTCCTTGGCTCAAGAATCTCTCCTGTTTTAGCCTTCTTATGACAACTCACGGGAGTCGGGTCCACGTATTTACCTTAAAGGAAACGCTGCCACCATCCAACTTCATTCTGGAATCTCCACCGTGTACACGGTTGTTAAAGTGGTTTTCGGAGTTGGCAGAGAGTATGACAACTTCCGATCCCGGTCTCTTCAACAACCAAACGTTATTATAATACCGCGGTCTTTTCAAAATAATTTATACTTTAAAACCAGAATAAAATATCCATTTCAAAACCATATAAATACGATATCATTTCTAGTTTATACCCAAATCAATATGGTATCATTTTATTTCAAATATATCCTTTTTCAAAAATCATAATACTTTCAAATATGCATACTTCAAACCCATAGCTTCGAAACATAATTTTCAATACTTAAATGGTTTAATACTAAATTACTTTATAAAGTAAATTAGCTTTTTAATTTCTTAAATCAATTCCAAATACAGATTTGAATTCCCAAATAAACCATCTAAATTTCCATATATTACAAAGTTTCCAATATTCCACCATTTCAAAACTAAATTTTTAATTCATATATATATATATATATATGTCAAATTCCCTTTACTATTATTTAGTTTTGAAATACTTTCTTAATAAATCCAGTATCCTTTATATAAAAACTTCCAAATTCAATAATTGAATATTCCTCAATTTATTTAGACTAGATATATTCACTTAATCATCTTAAACCCGAATTTAGTTATAACACCATATTCTTTTTAAATCTAAATTTCAATAAGATCTTAATTAAATAAAATCTCAAATCAATTTCAAAACTATCTTTTCAACTTTGATTTATAAAGATCAATATAAACTCTATATTGGAATATAATTTGAGTAAATACTTATCCATAATATATTTTAATAAAATCCACTTTATTATTAAACTTACTTCATACTTTAAAACAATTTTATACATAGTTTAAAACCAAGAATTTAACTATATATAAAATAACCTTTATCAAATATCCGAAATCATTATCTCATAAACCATATATATTTCTTTACAAAACATAGAAAACCATTTCAAAATATTTTATATATATACCACAGTGTCTGTATAATATTTTCTATCCTATGGTTAAGTGATACAGATATTTATCATTTCAATCCGCAATTTAAAAATAAAAATTATAGTTATATATCATTTCATACCGCAATCCCGAATGAAATGAAAATGCATAATAACTTGCAGTTTATAACAATATAAAATACAACATCCATTCATCCAATATCAGCCATCAACCATTTATCACAATCATCATCAAATTCAAACAATAACATCAATATAGAACAGATAATATACAACTGGTATTAAATAGCAGTTTATATCCAATAATAAATTAAATAACTATTTAACTGGTAGTTTATATGCAATGAAAAATTAATTAACAATTTAACTGGCGGTTTAAATGCAATGAATAAATTAAATAGCAATTTAATTTAAATAAATGCGATTAACTGAGATGATGATTAAAAATATGCCAAACAACCATAAATAAATTTTAATTCACATCATATATCAATTTAACGAACATAAGAAAATTTAGAAGTCGTGAGTGGGTTAAAACACTCACCCTTTGAATTTAAATTGAATTTAAATCCAATTTAAATCCAAAATTTGCACAGTCTCCAAATCCGTCCAAACGAGTGCCAAAAGGTCCGGAATTCCAATAAGATTCTAACAAAAAAATCGCGCGTAAAACGGATATCGTATGCGAAAGTTATATGCATTAATTGTGATTGAATTTCAATTATAAAATAAAAATAAAAAGAACACACTTCAAACCTTAGCCACGTCATCACCTCTTAACTCACGCTGGTCCCCTCCTTCACGTAACAATCTACAAGAACATGTACACATAAACCTAATACTCCACCGTTGACTGTAGTTTGACCTTCCACAGTGCTATCCGCCACCGTTGATTTTAAACCCTTGTAACAACTCTATATTTTGTAATTATTTTATTGTATATTTTAATTATTTTTAATGTAAGATTTTGATTTAAAAACTTATTTTACTTATTTGAAATGATTAAATTTATTATTTAAATATAATCTTGATTTTTATATGAGTTATAATTCCAAAATTTTGTAAGTTGAATATTTGCCTGAAATGCTGATTTTGGTCAAAATAGTCAAACTGTGACTTTCAACTTAAAATTTTAAAAGTTTAAAAATTTAAAATTTTTCTTTTATTATGAAAGTACATAAAATTATAAGAACACCACTTTTCGTTTTGTTGAATTTGGATGTAAATTGTGAAAGTTATACCCTTTACAATATTGTGCGTATATAGGGTTATTTAACAATGACTATTTTAAATTGTATAAATTACTTCTTCTTGGTTATATTTTATTCTAATATGTGATAATATGTTTTATTATGTATATTTTGACTTTTAAATATTTTTAAATGATAATAGAATTTTTCCAAAATTTACTGTATTTATTTCCTATTTTTAAAGGCTGTTTTCTAATTTTCTACCATTTTCTTCATAAAAATTATATTTAATAATTTTTTTTTTTGTGAATGCACTTTTATTTTTTTTTGTTATTTTTTTTTGTTATAAATATTTTACAAGTCCATGAAGATTTTCTAAAGTTCATTTGGATTTATTTCTAATTTTAAAGCTCAGTCTACAATTAAGCCATTTTCTTATTTTAATTATATATAATTAAAATTTATTTATTTATTTTATGCACTCACTTTTATTTGCTGTGTTTTACTTTATTTTATTCATTTTGCATGTATTTAAATTTAAGTAAATTTTTCCAAAGTGTATTGAAGTTATTTCTAATTCTTAAGTCTAGTTTTCATTTTTCTGTGCTATTTTTCTTATTTAATCATATCTAATTAATATTTAATTTTTAATATTTTGTTTATCTGTTATATTTTCGAATTTTAACTGAGATTTTAATTATTTTCAGTTATTTGGATGTATATAAATATATATGAGAAATTTGAAAGGGTTAAGAGCTAAGAAACGGAAAAACGTTTTATCCGTTTCTTTTGCAGTTTCTTCTGTCATTAATACATCAATTCATCTTAGCCATTCTTTTCCCCATCCTTTGCAGCCGACTTCCTCTTGTCATTCACGAATTTTTGAAGCCCCATAACCCTAAAATTCATGGCCTCCACCTTGAAGAAAAAAAATTAGGTAAATCCCTCTCTTCTTTCTACTTTTCTTACTTTTCTATGCAATTTTGCCATGTTTCTCTTCTAAGTTTGGATCGGCCACTTCTCCATAGCCGCAGCCACAAACTCCTACATCTCTTCCATGCCTCTAACACCATCTACTCCACCAACCATGATCATGTCCGAGCCATCTATGGTGGCCAAACCCTTCAAATTGCAACCTACATGCCTAAAAACAATGTTTTTGACCATTGTTGCCTCATTCCCTTCATCTCCACTTGTTGCCTTGCCTATATGATGTTAAACCTGACCTATATGATGTCATACCTGAGCCAAAGCATCATCATAGCCAAGCATAAGTGTCCCTTAGGCCAAGCATTGAAGTGGTTGAAGCAAGGTCCAATCTATCTTGTTCATTTCGCTTTGTATTTCAAAATTGTTTCAATGTTATTTTATGTTGAATGTTTATATATTGTCTGGTTTGTTTTATTTTGGGTTGATGATACAAAATCATATCTTGGCTATCTTTCAACTCAAATCAAAATTCGTGAAATTGTGCTTGTCGTGCCTTTGGAGTCGTGCTTGTATGTTGTTTTGGTCTCTAGCTTTGAAAAAGGTGAGTCTTTCTCACTCTAACATATATACTTATGAAAAGTGGATTGATGACAAGTGTTTAGTAATGTAAAATGTTTATGCAAGTTAATGATGATCATAGATATGCTATGCCATGTTATTACCATGTTAAAACTGTTAATTTTCACCTGACATCTGATATATGACTGTATATTGTGATATTGACTTTATTTATATTATTTCTTTAAATGATCACACTGCAAGTTCCCTGTTAGAAAAAATGTTATGGGCTGAAATGGTAGGCCTGATTTATTTTATTTATTTATTTAAACTTGGGATTGCGGGTTTGAAATGATAGAACCCGGATTTTTACCTTTTAAACTACGGATTGAAATGATACATATCTGTATCACTTGACCTAGGTTAGAAAACTATATACAGACCCGTGGTTATTCTATAAAGTGCTTTGAATATTTTAAGTATTTTAAAAATATAAAATTATGAAATTTGATTTAAATAGATTTTGAAAGGTTTTCAAATAAATAAATTATGATTTTTCTATGTGTTAAAAATGTAATTTATGAATGGATTAACTAGATTTTTAAATATAACTTATGTTTGAAATTTGGAATTTTGACTAAAAATGATATTTAAGTTACATGAATAAAATGGACTTTAATTTGGAAAATGGTAAATATGATAAATTGATTTATATTTGAATTTAAGTGATTTATTAAAGAATTATTGATTTTCTATAAATTTAAGTGGTTGAACAAATGACTGTTGAAAATGAAATTTTAAAATATAACTTGACTTGAAAATGTGAAATTTGAGTTTTAACTAAAGATGT
This sequence comes from Allium cepa, assembly GCA_030765085.1. Lineage (NCBI taxonomy): Eukaryota > Viridiplantae > Streptophyta > Magnoliopsida > Asparagales > Amaryllidaceae > Allium > Allium cepa. The sequence continues at coordinate 283,349,364 of CM060934.1, read as the reverse complement.
TAAATTAATTAAATAAACTGGAAGTTTAGTTAAATTTGTGAAATGGTAATATAAATCTGAAATGTTAAGTTTTAATTTATGAAAGAAACGTATAGGTTTTAATTTATGAAAGAAACGTATAGGTTTTAATTTATGAAAGAAACGTATAGGTTTAATTTATGAAAGAAACGTATAGGTTTTAATTTATGAAAGAAACGTATAGGTTTTAATTTATGAAAGAAACGTACAGGTTTTAATTTATGAAAGAAACGTATAGGTTTTAATTTATGAAAGAAAAGTATAGGTTTTAATTAATGAAAGAACGTATGGTGTTCTAATTAACGATAGGAACGTGTAAATTCCTAATTGATGAAAGAAAGGTATAAGTTTTAATTAATGAAAGAAACGTATAATTTTTTAATTAATGAAAGAAACGTGTAAAGTCCTAATTAATGAGAGAACATGAAAGTTTTAATTAATGCAAGAACATGTAAAGTTTTAATTAAGAAAGAAACATGTAAAGTTTTAAGTAGTGTGGTATTGATTTAAATTAATAAATGTTCATTATTGTAATAGGAATATAAAATTTAAAACGTACATTTGACACGTAGATTTTAATCAATGTAATGGTGTATTTTAAATTGATTAAAATGATAAATGCTACTTACTGTAATAATAAAATGTAAGTTGATAACGTACATTTGATAAGCAAGTTTTAATTTATGTGAATGGAATACTTTAAATGATTAAAATAATAAAGTTTCTTTATTGTAATAACAATGTAAGTTAATAAGGTGCTTTTAACTTAACATAAGAATTTCGGTTTAAATTGTATATTACAGTAAGAAAGTTTATTTAACTATAAGGCTATGATAAATTGACATGTTAAAATTTTAAGTTTATCAATACTTTGATTATATACCATGTAAAGTGGAAAGTAGTACATTCCAAAAATGCTATGATTCCTTAAGGTAACATTTCCAAAATGCTATGATAATTTAAAGGAATATTTCAAGTTTAATAAATAAAGAAATATTCAATGATTTGAAAATTTGGGTTTTATTTGAATGATATAATATTGAATTATTTTTGAAATGGAAATGATACAATTGTGATATTGTTTTGAAATGAGTATGATATTTTGGTCTTGAAAGTATAAATTATTTGAAATAAATATACATGGGTTATAATAACGATTGGTTGTTAAAGAGACCGGGATCGGATATTGTCTTATAGCCGGACAATACCGAAAACCACTTTAACAACTGTGTACGCGGTGGAGATTCCAGAATGAAGTAGGATGGTGGCGACGTTCTTGAGGTATGTTACGTGGACCCAACCCCCGTGAGTTGGCATATATGACTAAAACAGGAGCTATACCGGGCTACACAAAGGGTCGCACCCTTTCATCGAGTATGCTCCATCAGAAACTATTCTATTACTTTTGTGATTCGATTCGGTGGCGCCACTTTGATTCGGGGGTATTGTTCGAGGTGGGCGGAAGCTGCTGGCTTGCCGTCACCACCGGTCCAGGAGTGCAAATGGTATATCCACCCTGGCATTGCCTCGCGTGCCGTGTCATATCCTTATATCGAGCCCACTACGATTTTGGATTTAAAGATCCGACCGCGTTAAGGTTCACCATCCCCTTAACGCTATTTTCTATATGATTATACTTTACTGATTAGACACTACCGTATATAGCGTATATACTACATAGTAAATAGTTTAACGGATCCTTAGAGGATGGGAGGTCCCAAGCATCCTTTAAGTTACTGATGCATTTTGTTACTGTTCACTTGAGTTGATTTACAGTTTATAAGTATTTATGTCCTGACTCGAGGGTTTTGTGTTTTGCTTTACGCTCGGGTCAGATTGATTGAGTTAGCATTCAAGATTCACCTTCGGCGTTGGAGCTTTCCTTGAAGATCCAGCCATCTATTTTGTTTCAGTATCCAGTGGTTCAGTGATATATCTGATTTGTACCTGATGTATCCTGTTACTCTTCTGTTGTATCTTATTTAACTCTGATGTATCTCATATTTATATAGTAGCTTCATGAACTACTATCTCTTTTTCTTCCGCTGCATTTTTATATACTCTGTGTCTGTGATCTGTAATTTTTATTTACTATATATTCTGAGATTTGCCAAATTTTTATTTACAATGCGGTTTTTTGAGCAATTCAATTCCGGCATGAGTGTCTACCTATACACTTATAATGGATGCGAATGGTTGAAAATACCGGGTCGTTACAGTTGGTATCAGAGCTTTGGTAGCTCTAGGCAAAACTCAGCATATGGAGTGAATGTATTTACAGAATCACTTTCATTCGAGTTTGAATCTCTCCCTTTTGACTCGATTCCTTTGAATTTTGGAACATTCCCTATGGTTCCAAAATCCATTCGTATCCCTCACTATTCATCTTCTTTTGACTCTGGAGCATTCCATAACTCCGCTTCGAATGATCTTTCTAGTGAGTTGGCGGTCACGCCAATTTCAAATTTAATTGAAAAAGGGGGAAAACTCCTTTGCAGTTAGCATCGACTCACCAGAGATTCTTATCTATCCTTGGTTTAGATGCTAATATGTTTTGTTATTTCAAACTCTAACTCTTGAGATCGAATGTACATTTACCCTAGAAAAATCAACATTGATCTTATACTTTAAGTCACGGTTGACCCGATTAAGGTTGCCCGTGATTTATTTTAGCTTATCCACCTCCCTACTCTGTATTTAATCATCTTGTCTTTTGTTTCCAACATATTATCAAACATTTTGAATTGTATTTGTCAATCTATATTTTTTTTATTGTGTTGTTGGAGTTGTTGATGTTGATTTGGGTTTCCGATCGATTCGTCTGATCAACGCTATCGATAGGATTTCTAAAACACTTTGACAGAACAAACTGACACGATATTATTTTAAATTTTGTTTTGGTTAATGAAATAAAATTTTGATATATATATTTATGGAACTTAATAAAATGATTCAAATTGATAATTTGAAATGATAATACTTGATTTATCATTTATTGTTCTATAAATGAATTTATAAATAATTGTTTATAAATTTATATGGGAACTTAAATGAATTTAGAAAAAGAAATTTGAGAATTTAATTTCCGATGGTTCCAAACCTTTTGTTTAAAAGTTTAAAGGGATATAATATTTAAAATATTTTCAAATAGAAATTTGTTTCCAAAGAATTTTAAGTTTAAAATTAGTACTCATCTCTTTGTCGCTGGAAAGTAACTTCGGTGATGACTGCAGCATCATCGACGTTCATTTTCGAGTTTCGAAGTGAAGAGAATGTTCTGTAGTCTTGCTACAGCTTTGTTTTGGGAAATTAAATAGATTTGAATTTCTAAAATATGACTTAATTTATAATATATATAGATATATGATTGAAATTTGATTTGACATATTATATATATATTATTACTTATCTCTAAATGGTTTAAACAAATCGAAAATTTAATTCTTAAATTTTATTTTTAACAATAATTTCAATTATAAAAAGAAAATCAAATTTTTTTTGGATAAATGATTAAACTTGAGATAATTGAATTGGAAAGTTTTATTTGTATGACACAATTTCATTCCAATATAACTTACCTTAATTTCAGAAGTTAACAATGTAATTGGGTAATATACAATATAAAAAGATTTTATAAATAAAATTTGAGTGGTTATAATAAATGTTATACACTTAAATTTTAATTATAAAATGATTAACAGAGGTAAATATAATAAAGGGTAATTGAATAACTTACAATAAAATGATGTTAAAAGAACTAAGAATAAAAGAAAGCAGTTATAATAAGTGTAAGTATATTGAACATGAGTGATAAGTATATTGAGAGGAATAAATTTAATTTTATTAGGAATAAAGAAGAATAAAATTTATTAAATACATTGTGAGTGTAATAAATGATTATTTTTCTAACCCATGGTTTTAAAAAAAATTGTTAATTTAAGATGATTGGATAATAAGATAATGAAATTTGAGATAGTTAAGATTTATGTAACTTGTGTAAAAGTTTATTTTCTATTTAAGTTGAAATCTCCATGCTTTCAAATTCATTTTCTTATTTTCTTTTTCAAACTATCTTTTGGTTGTTCTTATCGTCCTCATCTTGCTATAGACTGGTATATGCATCTTTCTGTGATCTTTCTGTTTAGAAATCTTTCTATAATCTTTGATAATCTCCACCTTGTAAAACTTACCTATAACAACAGTTATCAGGTATAACTTCAATCTTCTTGTCATCTTATCTTAATCCTATTTCACTCTATCTTTTCTGTTCCCTTCCATACCTCATTCCTTTTCGGGGACGAAAAGTTTTGAGTGGGGGAGAGTGTAACAACCCTATATTTTGTATTTATTTTATTGTATATTTTAATTATTTTTAATGTAAGATTTTGATTTAAAAACTTATTTTACTTATTTGAAATGATTAAATTTATTATTTAAATATAATCTTGATTTTTATATGAGTTATAATTCCAAAATTTTGTAAGTTGAATATTTGCCTGAAATGCTGATTTTGGTCAAAATAGTCAAACTGTGACTTTCAACTTAAAATTTTAAAATTTTAAAAATTTAAATTTTTTCTTTTATTATGAAAGTACATAAAATTATAAGAACACCACTTTTCGTTTTGTTGAATTTGGATGTAAATTGTGAAAGATACCCTTTACAATATTGTGCGTATATAGGGTTATTTAACAATGACTATTTTAAATTGTATAAATTACTTCTTCTTGGTTATACTTTATTCTAATATGTGATAATATGTTTTATTATGTATATTTTGACTTTTAAATATTTTTAAATGATAATAGAATTTTTCCAAAATTTACTGTATTTATTTCCTATTTTTAAAGGCTATTTTCTAATTTTCTACCATTTTCTTCATAAAAATTATATTTAATAATTTTTTTTTTGTGAATGTACTTTTATTTGTTTTGTTATTTTTTTTGTTATAAATATTTTACAAGTCCATGAAGATTTTCTAAAGTTCATTTGGATTTATTTCTAATTTTAAAGCCCAGTCTACAATTTTAAGCCATTTTCTTATTTTAATTATATATAATTAAAATTTATTTATTTATTTTATGCACTCACTTTTATTTGCTGTGTTTTACTTTATTTTATTCGTTTTGCATGTATTTAAATTTAATTAAATTTTTCCAAAGTGTATTGAAGTTATTTCTAATTCTTAAGTCTAGTTTTCATTTTTCTGTGCTATTTTTCTTATTTAATCATATCTAATTAATATTTAATTTTTAATATTTTGTTTATCTGTTATATTTTCGAATTTTAACTGAGATTTTAATTATTTTCAGTTATTTGGATGTATATAAATATATATGAGAAATTTGAAAGGGTTAAGAGCTAAGAAACGGAAAAACGTTTTATCCGTTTCTTTTGCAGTTTCTTCTGTCATTAATACATCAATTCATCTTAGCCATTCCTTTCCCCATCCTTTACAGCCGACTTCCTCTTGTCATTCACGAATTTTTGAAGCCCCAAAACCCTAAAAATCATGGCCTCCACCTTGAAGAAAAAAAATTAGGTAAATCCCTCTCTTCTTTCTACTTTTCTTACTTTTCTATGCAATTTTGCCTTGCTTCTCTTCTAAGTTTGGATCGGCCTCTTCTCCATAGCCGCAGCCACAAACTCCTACATCTCTTACATGCCTCCAACACCATCTACTCCACCAACCATGATCATGGCCGAGCCATCTATGGTGGCCAAACCCTTCAAATTGCAACCTACATGCCTAAAAACAATGTTTTTGACCATTGTTGCCTCATTCCCTTCATCTCCGCTTGTTGCCTTGCCTATATGATGTTAAACCTGACCTATATGATATCATACCTGAGCCAAAGCATCATCATAGCCAAGCATAAGTGTCCCTTAGGCCAAGCATTGAAGTGGTTGAAGCAAGGTTCAATCTATCTTGTTCATTTCACTTTGTATTTCAAAATTGTTTCAATGTTATTTTATGTTGAATGTTTATATATTGTCTGGTTTATTTTGTTTTGGGTTGATGATACAAAATCATATCTTGGCTATCTTTCAACTCAAATCAAAAGTCGTGAAATTGTGCTTGTCGTGCCTTTGGAGTCGTGCTTGTATGTTGTTTTGGTCTCTAGCTTTGAAAAAGGTGAGTCTTTCTCACTCTGACATATATACTTATGAAAAGTGGATTGATGACAAGTGTTTAGTAATGTAAAATGTTTATGCAAGTTAATGATGATCATATGATATGCTATACCATGTTATTACCATGTTAAAACTGTTAATTTTCACCTGACATCTGATATATGACTGTATATTGTGATATTGACTTTGTTTATATTATTTCTGTAAATGATCACACTGCAAGTTCCCTGTTAGAAAAAATGTTATGGGCTGAAATGATAGGCCTGAGTTATTTTATTTATTCATTTAAACTTGGGATTGCGGGTTTGAAATGATAGAACCCGGATTTTTACCTTTTAAACTGCGGATTGAAATGATACATATCCGTATCACTTTACCTAGGTTAGAAAACTATATACAGACCCGTGGTTATTCTATAAAGTGCTTTGAATATTTTAAGTATTTTAAAAATATAAAATTATGAAATTTGATTTAAATAGATTTTTAAAGGTTTTAAAATAAATAAATTATGATTTTTCTATGTGTTAAAAATGTAATTTATGAATGGATTAACTGGATTTTTAAATATAACTTATGTTTGAAATTTGGAATTTTGACTAAAAATGATATTTAAGTTACATGAATAAAATGGAATTTAATTTTATTTGGAAAATGGTAAATATGATAAATTGATTTATATTTGAATTTAAGTGATTTATTAAAGAATTATTGATTTTCTATAAATTTAAGTGGTTGAATAAATGACTGTTGAAAATGAAATTTTAAAATATAACTTGACTTGAAAATGTGAAATTTGAGTTTTAACTAAAGATGTTAAATTAATTAAATAAACTGGAAGTTTAGTTAAATTTGTGAAATGGTAATATAAATCTGAAATGTTAAGTTTTAATTTATGAAAGAAACGTATAGGTTTTAATTTATGAAAGAAACGTATAGGTTTTAATTCATGAAAGAAACGTATAGATTTAATTTATGAAAGAAACGTACAGGTTTTAATTTATGAAAGAAACGTACAGGTTTTAATTTATGAAAGAAACGTACAGGTTTTAATTTATGAAAGAAACGTATAGGTTTTAATTAATGAAAGAACGTGTGGTGTTCTAATTAATGATAGGAACATGTAAATTCCTAATTAATGAAAGAAAGGTATAAGTTTTAATTAATGAAAGAAACGTATAAGTTTTTAATTAATGAAAGAAACGTGTAAAGTCCTAATTAATGAGAGAACATGAAAGTTTTAATTAATGCAAGAACATGTAAAGTTTTAATTAAGAAAGAAACATGTAAAGTTTTAAGTAGTGTGGTATTGATTTAAATTAATAAATGTTCATTATTGTAATAGGAATATAAAATTTAAAACGTACATTTGACATGTAGATTTTAATCAATGTAATGGTGTATTTTAAATTGATTAAAATGATAAATGTTACTTACTGTAATAATAAAATGTAAGTTGATAACGTACATTTGATAAGCAAGTTTTAATTAATGTGAATGTCATACTTTAAATGATTAAAATAATAAAGTTTCTTTATTGTAATAACAATGTAAGTTAATAAGGTGCTTTTAACTTAACATAAGAATTTCGGTTTAAATTGTATATTACAGTAAGAAAGTTTAATTAACTATAAGGCTATGATAAATTGACATGTTAAAATTTTAAGCTTATCAATACTTTGATTATATACCATGTAAAGTGGAAAGTAGTACATTCCAAAAATGCTATGATTCCTTAAGGTAACATTTCCAAAATGCTATGATAATTTAAAGGAATATTTCAAGTTTGATAAATTTAAAGAAATATTCAATGATTTGAAAATTTGGGTTTTATTTGAATGATATAATATTGATTATTTTTGAAATGGAAATGATACAATTGTGATATTGTTTTGAAATGAGTATGATATTTTGGTCTTGAAAGTATAAATTATTTGAAATAAATATCCATGGGTTATAATAACGATTGGTTGTTAAATAGACCGGGATCGGATATTGTCTTATAGCTGGACAATACCGAAAACCACTTTAACAACTGTGTACGCAGTGGAGATTCCAGAATGAAGTAGGATGGTGGCGACGTTCTCGAGGTATGTTACGTGGACCCAACTCCCGTGAGTTGGCATATATGACTAAAACAGGAGCTATACCGGGCTACACAAAGGGTCGCACCCTTTCATCGAGCATGCTCCATCGGAAACTATTCTATTACTTTTGTGATTCGATTCGGTGGCGCCACTTTGATTCGGGGGTATTGTTCGAGGTGGGCGGAAGCTGCTGGCTTGCCGTCACCACCGGTCCGGGAGTGCAAACGGTGTATCCACCCTGGAATTGCCTCGCGTGCCGTGTCATATCCTTATATCGAGCCCACTACGATTTTGGTTTTAAAGATCCGACCGCGTTAAGGTTCACCATCCCCTTAACACTATTTTCTATATGATTATACTTCACTGATTAGACACTACCGTATATAGCGTATATACTACATAGTAAATAGTTTAACGGATCCTTAGAGGATGGGCGGTCCCAAGCATCCTTTAAGTTACTGATGCATTTTGTTACTGTTCACTTGAGTTGATTTACAGTTTATAAGTATTTATGTCCTGACTCGAGGGTTTTGTGTTTTGCTTTACGCTCTGTTCAGATTGATTGAGTTAGCATTCAAGATTGACCTTCGGCGTTGGAGCTTTCCTTGAAGATCCAGCCATCTATTTTGTTTCAGTATCCAGTGGTTCAGTGATATATCTGATCTTTACCTGATGTATCCTGTTACTCTTCTGTTGTATCTTATTTAACTCTGATGTATCTCATATTTATATAGTAGCTTCATGAACTACTATCTCTTTTTCTTCCGCTGCATTTTTATATACTCTGTGTCTGTGATCTGTAATTTTTATTTACCGTATATTCTGAGATTTGCGAAATTTTTATTTACAACGCGGTATTTTGAGCAATTCAATTCCGGCATGAGTGTCTACCTATTCACTTATAATGGATGCGAATGGTTGAAAATACCGGGTCGTTACAACCCTAGGCCGAAATTTGCCGACAATCCAACCGTTATCTCCAAGAATGAATGCCACAGATCAACTCCCCTCGATTCCCTCTACAGAACCTAGAAACGGTTCGTCGATCCGTCGAGTTTGATTTCGACGTGATGAACAGTCGAAAATTCTTCAATTTTTAATGATCAGACGATGAATCGGATTTAAAAACGAATTCCGTCAGAAGATTACGCTCATTGAGAGCTTCAATATATATTTTTTCCAGATTTTTCTGAGGACTTTGAAATTTATGCTTTGGATTTGATTTGCAATTGGATCTTGAAATATAGAATTTTGTCTGCCATTGAGGAAGAGGAGGAATAGAATGAATTGCATACAGACAAATGAGAATGAGAGGAATTAGGGTTTATAACTGGGTTTATATAGGTAGGTCAGAAATTAGAATGGATGAATAAGGTTGGATATACGCGCTAACGCCAAAGTGGCCCAAAAAGCCCATTTCGACTCCGGAATGAAATTGGGTCAACCCATATATCAAAATAGGTGTTTTAAAATAATTTAAACGCAATGGAAAAAGTTTCACGTCCAAATTCCATCGTATGGAGAAGTTATGAAAAACTCAAATTATTTCAAATTGATTTCAATTTATTTCAGTTTCATCAATTTCAAGGCATTTCGAGTCCGTACGATCAAATGACAAGTCCGATCGCTACGAAACTTGAAACCCTACAATAATTCACCGATACGGATCTTATGAAACTAGTTTTGTCGAAATCCGAGTCAGTGGCCAAAATGGCTATTTTTCCATTAATTAAATAATTTAATAATTAATTAATAAAATCCAATTTTAAATTTCAATCTTAAAATTGACCAATTTTATCCCTTTTATATTTCAAAATCAATTACAACGTTTTAAACAAATTAAAAGTCAATTTTAAAATTGATTAACTTATCAATTTCAGTATTTTCCTCCATCCATTCAAAGTTCAGAAATTTATAAATTAAATTTCCAATAATTCCATTGAATTAAATTTTCATTCATATTATTCAATTCATTATTACACCGGATGAAATCAACATTGGATTCAAAATCTATTATTCTAATATCCTCACATTCCATGTAGTTTCAATTAACGTAATATTAAATGTTGAATTTCATTTATTTGCAATAAATTCAATTATTGAATTTTACACTTCAATCACATTAATAAATCTTGCTTTCTATTCTTTAAATCAACCAATTTTCATATTTGTACATAGAATTAGCATTAATTTAATCTTATAAAATTAACCATTTTCAATGACAATCACACCTACCCTAACTGCACCAATTAAATCAATTAATTGTAATTGATTTCACATTGAATGTTATTAATTATAAATTGAAACCTCAATAAATTCGTTTATCGATTTAAAATCTTGTTATTCAATAAATTGACATTTTATGGGTATAATTAACATTGAATTGTATTACATTTCATTAATGTATTTACTAATTTGTTTCCAATTAACGTACTAATTAATTTCCTTTGATTTCAAATTGATTTCGAAATTTTATTTTAATAGACTAAATAAATACCTAACATGTAAAATTTGATAGCATTAACTTTTTATTTCATAAAAAAAAGTTTATTGCTTATAACAAATGCTACCATAAGCTTCATAACACTAATTTATTCCATTTCCATTTATTATAAGTTATTTTATTAGTCAGTCATCTCTTTACATTATTAATTTACCTATTTGTATCCCATTATAAATTAATGCACACATTAATTAGGATTCAAATCAAATAAATCATTCCATCCTGGCTCCATTCTTTTATTACATCAACTATTATTTTAGGAATAAAATTAGCATTTCTTATTCATTTTGTTACAATACTTATATAATATTAATTTTATTCAATTACCATTCTGTCTATCATCTCATTAATTAATTCATATTTTCATACCCTTCCGTATATAAATTTTGTAACCAAGTTATAACATTTTCATTAATTCCGTTAATTTGAATTAAATTCCCATCTTTACACTATGCCTATTATTACTCTATAAGCTAGTTATCCTTGTTTACCTTTCACTTACTTGACATATACTCATTTCCATTATTGTAACCTTGCATTCTAGTTATTATTTCATTAATTTATACTAACATTGATTCCTATCAAATTTGCACTTATTACGTATTATTCCGTCAATTATAACATTGAATCTATTTTCCAATTTACAAATTACAATCAACTAAACCTTACAATTATTTTAAAATAAATTGGAATTGCACTAAAATTTTCTTTTATCAACTTACGTTCAGTTACTATTAAGCAATATATTATTGCATTGGTTAATTAACAGTTTTGTTTTCTTAAACAATCTCAGTGATTTAAACAAATTTAGATGTCAATTAAATGTTGATTTAATCATAAATTTCAACGTCAATTCAAATTTCATTATATTCATGAATTATAAATTATTAAATTTTTTCTTTCTTTCTAAATTTAAGTACCAAGATCCAATTAAAGTAACCAACTTATTTATTAAAATTTACGGGTCGTTACACTCTCCCCCACTCAAAACTTTTCATCCCTGAAAAGGAAAAAGAAGGGAAAAGAAGAATTAAGAAATCAATATATCTTATTTAAAATATTAATTTTATAAACAATTAAATTTACATAATTAGTTACTTTAAATAAAATATACAAATTTACAATCATTATATCTTTTTATACTTAAATCAGTAAAGTTTGGAAAAATATTTTCAAAAATTTTCTAAGTCCAAAATTTACGGAAAATTTCGGTAGAGTCTCCTTTGTACGGGGAGGCTCGGGAGAAAATCTAATATCAAATATAACAATATGCAACATATATTTACCAAAATAATATATATCCCAACCCGGGAAAACAATATAACAACGCTATAAACCGTAATCCGAAAACGTACCTATTTGTCGGGCAATTTACGCTTATATTATGAAACCAACGGCAGTAGCAATTGCTTCCATAACCTGTATTTCACTTATATAATCCAAAAGGTTAACAATTATATAAAATGGAATATTTAAGTTTGTTTCAACCTCAAACAACAATCAACACAACAATAATCAATTGCAACAAACAACATACAACCATCATACAAAATAACACAATTCAACTATCCATCCATATGAAACAAAACAGGTAGTTGTTCGAGTTCAAAACTTTAAATTGTACAGAATGAAGAATAACTACTAAGTGTATCTTTTACTCAACAGTCTTATATGAAACGAAATAGAATATTCATCATCCGACAATCTTAAAGTATCCTTGTCCAAACAACCATAAACCAAACAAACAACACTTCCAAACAATAAATAAAGTAAATTTTCAACTTCATAGCTTTTATTGTTTTCTTTCCTTTAATTTATATTTATTTCTTGCAAAATTTCATTTATTGCTTGCAATTTTTCTTTTTCATTCATTCAGGTCATGTAAGTTTTTTTCTTTTTTTTACAATATATTTATTCATTTCTATCCGCTACTAACAAATTCTTTTTCTTTTATCCATATACTACAATTTTTTTTTAATTTACATTACATTCATTTATTCATTATACTTACACTTCTATTAAACTAGTAGCATTTTTATTATACTTAAGTTTATAACACTATACATCAAATTCTTATTTATTAAGGTGATTCATTGAAACTTTTCATTATATAATTTTTTCTTGTACAATTTTCCATTACATTTTCTTGTTAAACATTTCAACTTTTAATATTTGGTAAGTTATATATATGCCTTTAAGAATGTAATTGAAAGTTATACAAGTTTTTCTTGATTCTTTTAATTAATTTACTGTTCAATAATAATCCTTTGTTTTATATGTTACAAACTTAAATTTTCTTTTAATTTCATTCATAACCTAGCATTAAACATCTTATTTTAATTAAAGGTGCGAATTATAAATTAGTTACATTCAATTTCACTATAATAATTGAAATTATTAATTAACGAAAACTTAAGAACTAAATATAGGTTTAATTTCAAATCATTTTAAAATAATAGATAAATGTATATACTTACTGTTTATATATCCAATTATATTTAAAACAATTTTAAAATTTATATTTGTCTATCAAAACAAATCTACAGTAACTACTATAGTGGCATTCCCACTTCGAAACTCGAAAATGAATGTCGATTATGCGTCATCCCCGAAATTATTTTCCAGCGACAGAGAGGGAAGCACAACTTATTTCTTTTCCAAAATTTCTTTTAAAAAATTTCTTTCAAATTTTATAAAAATATTTATATCAGAAAATACTTCTGAAATATTATTATTATATTCCAAAATCATTTGGAAGAAATTTCCAAAACCCCAGAACTTAAGTTCTAAAATTTCCAATTTGATTTATTTTATTTTTAATCTTATTTCACTGTTATTTATAAATTTCATTACCTAACAACCAATATATTACAACCAGATATATATTATTTATAAAATTTTATTTTTTATATATAGAAAATATAATAGGCAAAATTATTTCATTCACCTATATTAAAAACAAATATTATGTCTATGACGCCCCACCTCTATACCCACGCTAGCGAAGAACACTACGGTGTAATGCTGTCAACTAACACGGAGAATAAGGCTGTTGAGGAGCGACCATCCGTGTAATTGCTTTGCGCGAGCAACGATATGTCAGATAGTATAACATGCATTTTATTTCAAGAGGAAAATCCGACATACCGATACAAACACAAAGCTACTACACAGTGGCTATAATAATCTTCGGAAACAAATATAGAATAAGCATAACACAAATCAATCACAGATAATTCATATCACAAAGGCGGAAGAAGATATGAATATATAACTAACACATGAAAGTATATATCAGAGTAGTGGTCAAAAAGATCCACAATAATACAAAAGGATAGCAACACGTGCTATACAAAAGAATACAACTATGAGTCTAAATCTCAAGTGTATACAAAAAAATAAACTACTAATCTAAGTAGTTAGCCAAAAGTCAAAGTAATGATCCTGGATGAGAAGTCAAGTAGAAGCACTTGTAACATCTCGGTCTGGCCCGAGTATTATTTAATAAGAAAATAATAAACGGATCAGTCTAGCTATAAATATCAGATGAAACGATATTGAGTAAGAGATATGACTAAACACATAATAATCACAATGCCAAGCTGTGATATATATATAAGTAATTGAAAATCAACAAGAGATTAATCAATATCACAAAATCTACACAAGAATCAAAGAAATGTCATACTCCTTATTTCGTTCATCAAACCACAAATATTGACAATTGTATCAATGTCAATCACAAAAGTCAATGACATACAAATTCACCAATGCACGAATATTGATAAAACTTATCAATAGAAATCACGAAAATTGGTGAAACACAAATTCTAGAAATCATCTCAAGAAATCCAGAAATCATAAAAAGGGGGAAGGCCTATCACAAACGGGAGCATAAAGCTCACCAACACGTGTATCACAAACGGAACGCTAATTCCATGGTTGCCCAAAGACCATGGGTTGCTACCCCACCAATTTGAGTCGAAACTCCACAAAACGGGGTTTAGTCTCCCTCGCAGACAAAGAGACATCACACATTGCTAGTCTAAATCACAAAGATGATCGTCATGATCAACGAGAAGTGTCAATTACATTAAGCTAGTAAATATATGAGTTTAGCTTCATGTCCCATAACCACTTGCTTAACTCAAATATTTACGAACAAACTGTAGATCTCCACTATAAAATTGTCACAAGAGATTCAATCGAACAAGTCCAAGAATTAACCGACGAAGTAAACGCAAGCGTTTCATACCACTCGTTTTACTAAGTCGTTTAATTAGATTTCTCGTGCGAATGAGGTAAAGGTTTGTATATACTAATAGATTGGAAAACGGTTCAAGTAACGAGCTTTGTACTAAAATAGAGTTGAAATCATTTGAAGAAAGAGTTTTGATATTTACTACTAGTATAGAAACCTTTATATTTTTAAAGTGACAAATCACGAAGAAGATTGTAGGAACAATCAATCACTAAAATTCACATACGAAGATGTGAATAAAAATCCAACGAAACCGATAAAGAATCCATCAAAATGGATATTCAAAAATCCCTAAAAAGGAGTCATCAAAGTCATAACAAATGATAACAACACATAGGAAACAACACGAATCGATTAAAGTTGGAAATTCAAACAACTAGGGGAAATAGGCAAAAATGCACCAGGTCGGTCGGCTGGCTACAGAGCTCGGTCGACCGGACCCTGTTCTCAAAATTCCTCGGGAAGCAGGTCGGTCGGCCGAACCCTGTAATTGGTCGACCGAACCTTAAATAGAGAAGTGCTTATGCACTTGGCAGCAGGTCGGTCGGCCGGCAGCAGGGCTCGGTCGACCGGACCTGTTGCCAGTCCCTTCCCAGCCCATCTAAATGAGGTCCAACCTCGACCAAATTGCATTCTCTCGAGCAACGGCGCTAAGGGATTATGCCAATCGACTACCCGGCCCTACAAGCTCTTCGATGCATAACCAAAACACATTCAAACATCAAAGTTAAGATTTTTAAAGATTTGAACCCAAAACACTAAAAATTGGGATTTTCACCAAATCAATCCAAACCAAAAGCAAATGCACACGAATAGGTGTTAGGAATTCAAACCTAACAATCGAAGATAGTTATAGACTAAGATGTGAGATAAAAATCTCACCTTTGAACCCAAGCAATTGAAAAAGAAGCTTGAAAGCAAAAGAGAATCAACCACTCTTCAAATCCAACTCAAGAGCTTGATTCTAAGCTAACAAGAGAAACATTTCCCAAATTAGGTTTAGGAATTTCTGAAATTGATAAGAGATTGAGTTGGAGAAGAAGAAGAGAAGCTTACCAATGGGTTCTTCTATTAGTTTGGAGCTAGAGCTTGATTTGCAAAAGGAAACTAAGGTTTTGGAGTTTTAATTTCCCATCTCTCCCACCATTGATGTTTTAAAACTGAAAAGAGGAGAAAGTGAGGGTGAATGGGGAGGAGTGGCTCAGATTTGAGTATAAGTTAAACATAGGGCTGAGCCCAAACCCAAACCCAAAGTGAAAAAGTAGCAAAAATCAACTTTCTCCAAACATATCGTAGCTTATACTCAAAAGGGTCGCAAACGGCATTTTAAACTCAATGGGAGTGGTCCCGAGTCCTAATTCGACCTTATGCAAAAAGTAGCTTTTCGGACTAAATTCCGAGTATCGATAAAATATTTAAATAAAATATTTAAATATAAAAATCGACAAATATGCGGGTTGTTACAGACTCCCCTCCTTAAAGAAATTGCGTCCTCGCAATATTTAAGAAGAAGATATATAGTAACAACCATAAAAGCATATTCAACACAAAAGAAGTTTGAAATAAGAAGTTCACCTCAAAGAGCACGGAAAAGTATGTCCGGATGTGATCGCTCGATGAACTATCTAGACTCCCAAGAACAATACTTAGGATTTGAAGACCATTGAACTTTCACAAGCGGAACATCTTTATTTCGAATACGTTTGACCTCCGAAGCAATAATTCGAATAGGATGCTGCTCATAAGTTAAATTAGGCGAAACTTCAATTTCTTTCACAACACCGGGCTCAAGAACAGAATCAGAATCTTGAAGACATTTCCGAAGTTGAGAAACGTGAAACACGTCATGGATAGCAGAAAATTGAGCCGGTAATAAAAGGCGATAAGCCATGGAATCAATACGTTCAGTGATAGGAAATGGCCCAATATATCAAGGTGCTAATTTTCCCGATCGACTGAAACGTACAACACATTTCATAGGTGACACACGAATGAACACAAGATCTCCCACAGAAAATTCTAACCTCCTTCTTCGATTATCGGCATAGGATTTTTGTCCACTCTGGGCTTCTTTCATCCTATGACGAATAAGATCAATCTTTTCTGTGGAATCACGAATAAAAATCGGACCTAAAACCAGCTTCTCATCGGCCTCAAGCCAACAAGAAGGAGATCAGCATGGCCTTCCATAGAGTGCCTCGAAAGGTGCCATACCAATACTAGATTTGAAGCTATTATTATAGGAAAATTCAACGAGTGAAATATGATCTTCCCAACTTCCACCAAAATCAAGAACACATGCACGAAGAAGATCTTCAAGAGTTTGATTCATACGCTCGGTTTGTCCATCGGACTGTGGGTGATAAGCGGTGCTAAAATTAAGCTTCATTCCCAAAGCTTTTTGAAGGCTCTTCTAAAATCCACTAGCAAACAATGGATCACGATCACTAACTATAGAAGTAGGAACTCCATGCAATTTAACAATTTCTTTAATAAAAAGTTTGGCCAAAAGAGGTACGGTTCGGTTAGACCAAACGGGAATAAAATGGGCAGATTTAGTAAGTCTATCAACAATCACCCATAAGCTATCATGACCCGAACGAGAACGGGGAAGGCCATCTATAAAATCCATGGAAATTTGGTCCCACTTCCAAATTGGAATTTCTAAAGGTTGCAATAACCCACCGGGCCTTTGATGCTCGGCCTTAACGAGTTGGCAAGTCATGCAACGCTTAACGAAGTTAGCGATGTCAAGTTTCATTCCCTCCCAATAATAAAGTCGCTTCATATCCGCGTACATTTTAATACTACCGGGATGAATGGTAAATTTAGAATGATGAGAATCTTCTAAAATATCTTTACGAAGATCACCAATATTTGGCACGACAAGTCTACCAAATTTCCGAATGCCACCACGAGAATCGATATCAAAGTCTTTCAAACCTTCAATATCAATTTTATCCTTAATATTTTGGCCAAGAAGAGCCAATTCAGATCTAGCCTTTGAGCTTCAAGAATGCGGTCTAAAAGAGAAGGATGAGCCTCAAGGCTACATAAAACAAATGATGAGCATAAATTGGATACGCGCTCTCGAATCTCACAAGTGGATAAGATCTCGAGATCATTCCATTCGGATATCATCATAGAAACAACAGCTTGTTGTTTTCGGCTAAGAGCATCGGCGACACGATTACCCTTACCGGGAGTGTAAATAATATCAAGATCATATGGTGAAAGAAATTCGAGCCAACGCTGTTGACGCAAATTAAGTTCCTTTTGAGAGAATAAATACTTCAAAGACTTATGATCGGTATAAGGAACAAATTTCTCTCCTAAAAGATAATGACGCCAAATCCGAAGAGCAAAAACAATAGCCGCGAGCTCTAAATCATGTGTGGCATATCTAGTCTCGGCAGGCTTTAATTGCCTAGAAGCATAAGCAATAACACGTTCTTTTTGCATAAGAATGGCACCCAAACCAACGTGACTAGCATCAGTATAAACAACGAAATCTTGATTCCCCTCGGGAATAACAAGAATAGGAGCATCAGAAAGGAGTTCTTTTAATTTCTGGAAATAAGTTTCACATTTGTTCGACCAAATGTATTTAACACCTTTCTTCGTTAAGCTAGTGAGAGGCACGGCAATCTTAGAAAAGTCTTTGATAAAACGGCGGTAATAGCCCGCCAATCCGAGAAAACTACGATTCTCTGTCACACTCTCCAGTCTCTTCCAATCTTGAATCGCTTCAATCTTTGAAGGATCCACGAAAATTCTGGATTCGGAAATAATATGACCGAAAAACTTTACACGAGATTGCCAAAAATGGCATTTAGAATATTTTGCTTTTAATTGATTACTCATAAGAGTTTCCAACACAATCCGAAGATGTTTTTCATGCTCCTCCTCGGTTTTTGAATACACAAGAATATCATCAATAAAGATGACAACAAACCGGTCGAGCAAGTCTTTGAAAACTCTATTCATAAGGTCAACGAAATAAGCCGGAGCATTCGTTAGACCAAATGGCATAACAAGCCATTCATAAGATCCATAACGAGTACGGAACGATGTCAGAGGAATGCTATCCTCTGAAATACGAAGCTGATGAAATCCAGTAGCTAAGTCTAATTGCGAAAAGACTCTAGCACCACTAAGTTGATCAAATAGGTCATCGATCCGAGGTAAAGGATATTTATTTTTGATAGTAAGATTATTAAGCTTGCGGTAGTCAACGCAAAGCCTAAGTGTACCATCGGATTTCTTCACAAAAATAGCCGAAGCTCCCCAAGGCGAGGAACTAGAGCGAATAAATTGCTTCGTCTCCAATTCGGATAATTGTTTACGCATCTCCTCGTTTTCTTTATTGGACATACGATAAGGAGGGCGAGTGATAGGTTGAGCTCCAGGAATGAGATTAATTCTGAACTCAATTGCTCGCTTTGGTGGTAATCCTAAAACGGGCTCGAATACGTCGGAAAAATCACGAATGACGTGAATAAGAGAAATAATATCACCCTCATCATCGTCATCGTCATCACGAGGGTTTAAAGAATATAAAGATGCAAGCAAAGCAGAATCCGAATCTTTAAGAATAACAGAAACCTGATTAACAGATTGAGGATGTCGAAGATAAATAGTCCGGTCAGGACATAGGATATGAGCTTCATAACGGCTAAGCCAATCCATTCCCAAAATCATTCCGAAGCCTAAATAACGCATGACATGCAAATCGGCTAGGAAAGAAAAATCACACAAAATAATCTCGACATCTTTACACAATAAACTGATTGTTGCGGATCCACCAACCGGATTCGTAATTCTCAAAGAAGTCATTAAACACAAAACATCCAAAGAAAAAGTATCAACAAGTTCTTTTGATATAAAAGAATGGGACGCACCCGTATCAAAAAGAACTCGAATATGATGATCACGAAATAAAATAATTCCATCCAGAATAGAATGAGAAATACCTTGGCCACGAGATGTGTTGCCAGGGGCTTGAGCAACATTAAGCTTTCCCTCCTTCTTGCCCTGAAGCTTGGGGCATGAAGATATAACATGACCGGAACCTTTGTAGTAGCGACAAGAGATAGACTTGGGACACTTGTTCGCATAATGGTCCTTCGAACCACAATTATAGCACTCCCCACGACCAAAGGAAGAAGTCTTTTCCATGGAGGTCGCTTGCTTCCCTTTCTTATTGGGATAAGGGTCTTTGAATTTACTGGGCCTTTTCTTGTTGTTGTTGAAGTTTGGTTTGGAACCCACCACTTCAACATCATTCTCCCTATCCGCCTCTTCATGACGAAGAGTGATATCAATGAATTGGTCGAAAGAAACTTCTAATTTTAGAAGTAATGGCTTCTTGAGATTTTTGTTTAAGCCATAGACGAACCTCTGATTTTTCTTCAATGGGGTGTTGATATATTCAACCCCGTATTTGGAGAGAGATTCAAAAGAAGCGACATAATCTGTCACGGAAGATTCACCTTGAACATGGTCTATAAAACGGCGAGCCAAAGTCACCTTCTCAGCTTCTGGTACGAATTTTAACTCGAAGCGCTCTCGGAATTTCTCCCAGGTGAGATACGCTTCATTAATATCAGAAATAAGAAGCTCGTACCAGTCCAATGCTCTTTCTTGGAGCATACTAGAGGCCACCTGAACTCGGTGAAGGTCAATAAGATTCATGCGAGAAAAGATTCGATCGCATGACCTTAGCCAAGCCTATACTTCAATAATAGTTTCAAAACCTTTGAATGGCTCCCTACCCAAATTAGTATAATCGCTGCACAAGCGTGCAAATCCCAACTTTGGATAAGTAGGTTCCGGGTTAGCTCCAACTGCTTGAGCATTTGTCACTAAATCAAGAAGCTGTTGAGCAGTCATAAAAACTCCATCTTGGGGTGGAGTGCTAGAAGGTACGGCTCTGGGGCGGCTTGGTCTAGACATTTCTCTCCCTTTAGAAAGAAAGAAGAAGAAGAAAAAGGTTATTCACCAAATTGAATATCAAGCAATCTTGATAGATAAACAAGGAATCATCAAGAAAATAGGATGAATCGGTACGAAGACTCGAATTAAATCCTAAAGCACGACTCCTAAGATGGACTTAGGATGATGATCCTTGTTATATTATTCCATATTGTTTCGAAGTTTGGCTCTGATACCAAGCTGTGACGCCCCACCTCTATACCCATGCTAGCCATTAACACTACGGTGTAATGCTGTCAACTAGCACGGAGAATAAGGCTGTTGAGGAGCAACCATCCGTGTAATTGCTTTGCGCGAGCATCGATATGTCAGATAGTATAACATGCATTTTATTTCAAGAGGAAAATCCGACATACCGATACAAACACAAAGCTACTACACAGTGGCTATAATAATCTTCGGAAACAAATATAGAATAAGCATAACACAAATCAATCACAGATAATTCATATCACAAAGGCGGAAGAAGATATGAATATATAACTAACACATGAAAGTGTATATCAGAGTAGTGGTCAAAAATATCCACAATAATACAAAAGGATAGCAACACGTGCTATACAAAAGAATACAACTATGAGTCTAAATCTCAAGTGTATACAAAAAAATAAACTACTAATCTAAGTAGTTAGCCAAAAGTCAGAGTAACGATCCTGGATGAGAAGTCAAGCAGAAGCACCTGTAACATCTCGGTCTGACCCGAGTTCTATTAAATAAGAAAATAATAAACGGATCAGTCTAGCTATAAATATCAGATGAAACGATATAGAGTAACAGATATGACTAAACACATAATAATTACAATGCCAAGCTGTGATATATATAAGTAATTGAAAATCAACAAGAGATTAATCAATATCACAAAATCTACACAAGAATCAAAGAAATGTCATACTCCTTATTTCGTTCATCAAACCACAAATATTGGCAATTGTATCAATGTCAATCACAAAAGTCAATGACACACAAATTCACCAATGCACGAATATTCATAAAACTTATCAATAGAAATCACGAAAATTGGTGAAACACAAATTTTCGAAATCATCTCAAGAAATCCAGAAATCACAAAATGGAGGAAGGCCTATCACAAACGGGAGCATAAAGCTCACCAACACGTGTATCACAAACGGAACGCTAATTCCATGGTTGCCCAAAGACCATGGGTTGCTACCCCACCAATTTGAGTCGAAACTCCACAAAACGGGGTTTAGTCTCCCTCGCAGACAAAGAGACATCACACATTGCTAGTCTAAATCACAAAGATGATCGTCATGATCAACGAGAAGTGTCAATTACACTAAGCTAGTAAATATATGAGTTTAGCTTCATGTTCCATAACCACTTGCTTAACTCAAATATTTACAAACAAACTGTAGATCTCCACTATAAAATTGTCACAAGAGATTCAATCGAACAAGTCCAAGAATTAACCGACGAAGTAAACGCAAGCGTTTCATACCACTCGTTCTACTAAGTCGTTTAACTAGATTTCTCGTGCGAATGAGGTAAAGGTTTGTATATGCTAATAGATTGGAAAACGGTTCAAGAAACGAGCTTTGTACTAAAATAGAGTTGAAATCATTTGAAGAAAGAGTTTTGATATTTACTACTAGTATAGAAACCTTTATATTTTTAAAGTGATAAATCACGAAGAAGATTGTAGGAACAATCAATCACTAAAATTCACATACGAAGATGTGAATAAAAATCCAACGAAACCGATAAAGAATCCATCAAAATGGATATTCAAAAATCCCTAAAAAGGAGTCATCAAAGTCATAACAAATGATAACAACACATAGGAAACAACACGAATCGATTAAAGTTGGAAATTCAAACAACTAGGCGAAATAGGCAAAAATGCACCAGGTCGGTCGGCCGGCTACAGAGCTCGGTCGGCCGGCTACAGAGCTCGGTCGACCGGACCCTGTTCTCAAAATTCCTCGGGAAGCAGGTCGGTCGGCCAAACCCTGTAATTGGTCGACCGAACCTTAAACAGAGAAGTGCTTATGCACTTGGCAGCAGGTCGGTCGGCCGGCAGCTGTTGCCATTCCCTTCCCAGCCCATCTAAATGAGGTCCAACCTCGACCAAATTGCATTCTCTCGGGCAACGGCGCTAAGGGATTATGCCAATCGACTACCCGGCCCTATAAGCTCTTCGATGCATAACCAAAACACATTCAAACATCAAAGTTAAGATTTTTAAAGATTTGAACCCAAAACACTAAAAATTGGGATTTTCACCAAATCAATCCAAACCAAAAGAAAATGCACACGAATAGGTGTTAGGAATTCATACCTAACAATCGAAGATAGTTATAGACTAAGATGTGAGATAAAAATCTCACCTTTGAACCCAAGCAATTGAAAAAGAAGCTTGAAAGCAAAAGAGAATCAACCACTCTTCAAATCCAACTCAAGAAGCTTGATTCTAAGCTAACAAGAGAAACATTTCCTAAATTAGGTTTAGGAATTTCTGAAATTGATAAGAGAATGAGTTGAAGAAGAAGAAGAGAAGCTTACCAATGGGTTCTTCTATTAGTTTGGAGCTAGAGCTTGATTTGCAAAAGGAAACTAGGGTTTTGGAGTTTTAATTTCCCATCTCTCCCACCATTGATGTTTTAAAACTGAAAAGAGGAGAAAGTGAATTATTGTAGCGCTTCAAGTTTCGTAGCGATCAGACTTGTCGTTTGATCGTACGAACGCGAAGCGCCTTGATATCTATTTAATTGAAATCAATTTGAAATCAATTTGAAAATATTGATTTCAGCATAACTTCTTCATACGATGGAATTTGGACGTGAAACTTTTTCCATCACGTTCAGAATATTTTTAAACACCTATTTTGATATATGGGTTTAACCAATTTCGTTCCGGGGTCAGAACGGGCTTTTTGGGCCGCGTTAGCGTTAGCACGTATATCTATTAACCCGATCCATTTATTTTTCAACTTTACCTATATAAACCCAGATAAAAACCCTAGCCTCCATCTATTCTCATTTGTTTGTGCGTTCATTTCCTCAGCTCCTACTCTTCCCAATGGCTGCAAACCCTAGATCTAAATTCAAATTTCAGAAAAAATCAAATCAAATTCAAAGCCTAAAATTCAAAGGCCTCGGAAAAATCTCAAAAAAATATATGTTAATGCTCTCGACGAGCGTAATTCAATGTGCTATTCATTTTTGATTTTAATTCATCATCTGATCAGTAAAAATCAGAGAATTCCGGCCGTTCATAAGAATTTTTGATGATTCAACGGTGGATCGTCGATTTGGGGACGATCAGAGGGCATGGTTGCGAAGAGGGTGTCGAGGCAGGCCGATCCATGCGGCTATCTTCTTTGATGGGTGTTTGGATTCACGACAATTGGTGGGTAAAAGGGGGCGGCTGGCGTTCGGTTTCTGGCGAATAGGATGGTCGCAGGCGGCTCGGTGGTGGCCAGTGGGGCGTCTCGGGACCGAGGTCTCATGGACAGTGTCAGATCGAGCCTAGGCTTTGGAGGTGGCGTTGTTTTTCGTGGTTAGAAGTGGCGGCTCCATTCGAAGTTTACTGCAAATTAGGGTTGGGAGGTCGCGTGCGCTACTCGGGGAAGAACGTGCAATGATGACGACGTGTGAATTAACGTGAGGTGTTTCTTTATTTTAATTTTTTTCCTGTTTTAAATAAAATTTAATTTTCAACACGTTCTAATTATCATAACTTTTCCATACATGATCGGTTTCACGCGCGATTTTTTTTGTTAGTATCGTATTGAAATTCCAGATCTGTTGACGCTAGTTTGGATGAATTTGAAGACTGTCCAATTTTTGGGTTTAAATTGAATTTAAATTCAATTTAGATTCAAAAGGTGAGTGTTTTAACCCACTCACAACTTCTAAGTTTTCTTATGTTTGCTAAATTGATTTAAGATATGAGTAGAAATTCATTTATGACTGTTTGGCATATTTTATTCTTCATCTCAGTTAGATTGCATTTATTTAATTTAATTGTTATTTAATTTAATTATTGCATATAATTTGACAGTTAAATTTATTTATTTATTGTGCATATAAACTTCCAATTAAACAGTTATTAATTTATTTGTGAATATAAACTGTTCCTTGATACCTGTTATATTTTATACGCTATTTATTGATATTTGTTCAAATTGGATGATGATTAAAATAAATGGTTGATGAATGATGTTTGGTGAATGGATGATGTGTTCTACATTACATAATCTGCAAGTTATCATGCATCTCATTTCATTCGGGATTGCGGTTTGAAATGATATACAACCGCATTTTATTTTAAATTACGGATTGAAATGATAAATATCCGTATCACTTGACCATAGGATAGAAAATTATATACAGGCACCGCGGTCTATGTATATAAATTATTTTGAAATAAATTTCCATGGTTTGGATAGGATACGGTTTAATAAATATTAAATTTTCATATTTTACAAATATTATTTTTATATATACGCACATAGTTAAATTTTTCAATTTAAGCTATGTATAAATTTGTTAAACAAAGATAAATAAGTTGAATAATGGAGTTTGATAGTTTATATTATATGATTTAGTACAGTTTTTAGATATTGTATATATATAGAGTTTTAAATGGTTCAAATCAATTTAAGATTGGAAAATAAATTGGAAATTTATTTGGAATTGAGCTTATTTAAAAATTAAACTCCACAAGTTGGTGTAAACTTATTAAGATTGGAATTTTTAAATGTATGATATTTATAACTGGATTTTTATTCAAGATAAATTAAATCAATAAATCTAGTATGAATAAATTGAAGGAAATACTTAATTGTTAGAAATTTGAGTTTTATATTATGAATTTAGTATGTGTATATTTCAAAACTAAATAATAGGACAATAAATTGTTGATTAGAAATTTCCAACCTTAGTTTTGAAATTGTTAAATACTCAAAGTTTGAAATATATTGAAATCGAAGTGTTTTATTGAAACTGAAAGTGAATCTAAATTTATGGGTTTAGACTAAAATTAAAGTGAATAAATGGTAAAGGCGTAGAAATTTTTTACCTTATAGAGTAATTTAAAATCAACTATTTTACATACCGTTGAATATCCAAACCATTCAGTTTTTAGAAGTTATGGTTTTAAAGCTATGGATTTCAAAGTATTATGTTCTGAAAATTTTAATTCAAATGTTTGGTTTCCATATATTATAAATTTTAAAGCAGTATGATTTTGGAAAAGAAATATATTTGAAATAAAAATGATATTATTGATTTGCGTTTTATAAAAATAATATCAAAATGAGTTGTTTGGAAATGGAAATGATATCGTATTTATGGGTTTTGGAATGGAATTATATTCTGCTTTTAAAGTATAAACTATTTTACAGATCGCGGTGTTATAATAACGTTTGGTTGTTGAAGAGACTGGGATCGGAAGTTGTCATACTCTCTGCCAACTCCGAAAACCACTTTAACAACCGTGTACGCGGTGGAGATTCCAGAATGAAGTTGGATGGTGGTGGCGTTTTCCTTTGAGGTAATTACGTGGACCCGACTCCCGTGAGTTGGCATAAGGTGGCTAAAACAGGAGCGATTCTCAGGCCAATGAGGTCATTCCTTTGATCGGGTACTCCTCTTCGATATTATACTCTGCCTTTGGATTGTTTCGGTGACCACTTTTGTTTTCTTTGATTTTTGGGGAAGTTTGTCCGAGGTGGGCGGTAGTAGCAGCCATGCGTTACCACCAGCCCGGATGCGTAATTAGTATATCTACCCTGGCATTGCCTAGTTGTGCCGTGTCACCTACCCTATCGCGCCTTGTACGAGTTTGGATTTCTCCCGTAGCCTGTGTGGTATCATCTGGTGGCTTCCCGATCAGGAGGGACTATGATATTGGATGGACTACTGGGACTATTATTGTGTTAAGGGGGAGATTGGGTAACTCCTTAACGCTATTTAAAAGTAAGTTTATTTTACAAATAGACACTATTATAATAGCGAAATATACTACATAGTAAATAGTTTAACGGATCCTTAGGAGATGTAAATCCCGAGCATCTCTTGAGTTACTACACTCATATTTATTCCTGTTAATTTAACTTACATAAGATAATTTATTTCTGACTTGAGTGTTTTGTCTTTTTAATTCGCTTGGGTCAGTCCGAGCGTTTCAGGATTTGAAGATTTAGCCTTGGAGGACAAAGACGAAGATTTTTATTACTATTATCTACTATATTATTTCACTACACTATTTAATTCCGCTGCATTGATATTTATTGGTATGTGAACTCTGATATTTATTGTATAAAGAAGAATCAAATGTTTTTTAAACAGTTTTATGAATTGTATATTTGTTATTATATGTTATCCTTCCGCTGTGAGATTCTGTTTAGTTTTTCTTCTCTTCTCTGTTTTTCTTATTTACCCCATAACAATCCGCCCTTCCATATGGTTTGAATTGGCACGTGTGTCAATTTGAAGCGTGCGAAAAGGTGGGAAGTTACAGCACGTAAAACGGATATCATATGTGAAAGTTATACGCATTAATTGTGATTGAATTCCAATTATAAAATAAAAATAAAAAGAACACACTTCAAACCTTAGCCACATCATCACTTTTTCACTCACTCTGGTCTCCTCCTTCACGCAACAATCTACAGGAACATGTACGCATAAACCCAATACTCCACCGTTGACTGCATTTTGACTGCCCTGCATGGCCCCTACTCGCCATCGAACGCCTCGCCACCGCCATTATTTGACTCGCGCTGATCCCCACCACCCATCGCCGTGGGTCCACCTTCCACAGTGCTAGTCGCCGCTTTGATTTTAAACCCTAGGCCGAAATTTGCCAACAATCTAACCGTTAACTCCACGAACGAACGCCACAGATCAACTCCCCTCGGTTCCCTCTGCAAAACCCAGAAACGGTTCGTCGATCCGTCGAGCTTGATTTCGACGTGATGAAGGGCCGAAAATTCTTCAATTTTACTGATCAGACGATGAATAGGATTGAAAAACGAATTCCGTCAGAAGATTACACTCATTGAGAGCTTCAATAAATATTTTGTCCAGATTTTTCTGAGGACTTTGAAATTTATGCTTTGGATTTGATTTGCAATTGGATCAGGATATAGAATTTTGTCTGCCATCGAGGAAGATGAGGAGTAGAATGAATTGCATAGACAAATGAGAATGAGGAAATTACGGTTTATAACCAGGTTTATATAGGTAAGTCAGAAATTAGAATGGATGGATAAGGTTGGATATACGCGCTAACGCCAAAGTGGCCCAAAAAGCCCGTTTCGACTACGGAATGAAATTGGGTCAACCCATATATCCAAATAGGTGTTTTAAAATAATTTAAGCGCGATGTAAAAAGTTTCACGTCCAAATTCCATCATATGGAGAAGTTATGACAAAATCAAATTGTTTCAAATTGATTTCAATTGATTTCAATTTCATTAGTTTCAAGGCGTTTCGAGTCCGTACGATCAAATGACAAGTCCGATCGCTACGAAACTTGAAACCCTACAATAATTCACCGATACTGATCCTATGAAACTGGTTTCGTCGAAATCCGAGTCAGTGGCCAAAATGGCTATTTTTCCATTAATTAAATAATTTAATAATTAATTAATAAAATCCAATTTTAAATTTCAATCTTAAAGTTGACCAATTTTATCCCTTTTATATTTCTAAATCAATTATAATGTTTTAAACAAATTAAAAGTCAATTTTAAAGTTGATTAACTTATCGATTTCAGTATTTTCCTCAACTCCATTCAAATTTCAGAAATTATAAATTAGATTTCCAATAATTCCATTGAATTAAATTTTCATTCATATTATTCAATTCATTATTACACCGGATGAAATCAACATTGGATTCAAAATCCAATATTCTAATATCCTCACATTCCATCTAGTTTCAATTAACGTAATATTAAAAGTTGAATTTCATTTATTTGCAATAAGTTCAATTATTGAATTTTACACTTCAATCACATTAATAAATCTTGCTTTCTATTCTTTAAATCAACCAATTTTCATATTTATAAATAGAATTAGCATTGATTTCATCTTATAAAATTAACCCTTTTCAATGACAATCACATCTACCCTAACTGCACCAATTAAGTCAATTAATTGTAATTGATTTCACATTGAATGTTATTAATTATAAATTGTAACCTCAATAAATTCGTTTATCAATTTAAAATCTTGCTATTCAATAAATTGACATTTTATGGGTATAATTAACATTGAATTATATTACATTTCATTAATGTATTTATTAATTTATTTCCAATTAACGTACTACTTAATTTCCTTTGATTGCAAATTGATTTCCAAATTTTATTTTAATAGACTAAATAAATACGTAACACGTAAAATTTAATACCATTAATTTTTTATTTCATAAAAAAAAAGTTTATTGCTTACAACAAATGCTACCATAAGCTTCATAACACTAATTTATTCCATTTCCATTTATTATAAGTTATTTTATTAGTCAGCCATCTCTTTACATTATTAATTTACCTTTTGTATCCCATTATAAATTAATGCACAAATTAGTAAGGATTCAAATCAAATAAATCATTCCATCCTGGCTCTATTCTTTTATTACATCAACTATTATTTTCGGAATAAAATTAGCGTTTCTTATTCATTTTGTTACAATACTTATATAATACTGATTTTATTCAATTACCATTCTATCTATCATCTCATTAATTAATTCATATTTTCATACCCTTCCATATATAAATTTTGTAATCATGTTATAACATTTTCATTAATTCCATTAATTTGAATTAAATTCCCATCTTTACACCATGTCTATTATTACTCTATAAGCTAGGTATCCTTGTTTACCTTTCACTTACTTGACATATACTCATTTCCATTATTGTAACCTTGCATTCTAGTTACTATTTCATTAATTTATACTAACATTGATTCCTATCAAATTTGCACTTATTACATATTATTCCGTCAATTATAAATTTGAATCTATTTTCCAATTTACAAATTACAATCAATTAAACCTTATAATTGTTTTAAAATAAATTCGAATTGCACTAAATTTGTCGTTTATCAACTTACGTTCAGTTACTATTAAGCAATATATTATTGCATTGGTTAATTCAACAGTTTTGTTTTCTTAAACACTCTCAGTGATTTAAACAATTTTGATATCAATTAAATGTTGATTTAATCATAAATTTCAACGTAAATTCAAATTTCATTATACTCATCAATTATAAATTATTAAAGTTTTTCCTTTCTTTCTAAATTTAATTACAAAGATCCAATTAAATTAACCAACTTATTTATTAAAATTTACGGGTCGTTACATTGTGAGTGGGTTAAAACACTCACCTTTGAATTTAAATTCAATTTAAACCTAAAATTCAAACAGTTTTCGAATCCGTCCAAACTAGCGCCAAAATGTCCAGAATTTTGATGTTATCCTAGAGGAGAAAACTACGCATGATTCGGACTTTGTATGTAAAAGTTATGTGGGTTAGAAGATTGAAAAATCAAAATATTAAAAAACCAAAATAGAGTAAAATGTTCTCACCTTTCCACGCCACATCACCGCTTCTTCCACAAGCTACAGGTCGAACCCATACTCTCATATGCGAGTTGAAGTCGCCTCCACCATTGGCTTCGATTGCGCCTTATATACGCTACGCCCCTCCTCGCGAGCGCCGCACCACCAGACCCCCCTTAGGCCTACACGACAACCTCTGAGTCGAACATCATCATCGGTCGCGAGGTAAAATGCAGCCGCCGCCTTTAGGTTTGAAACCATATCGAATTATTAGCGATAATCTGACCGCTAAAATGAAGAACTAGCAACACTGATGTGCTTCCTTCGACCACCTCTACACAACGCTGTCTTTGATTTACCGATCTGACGAAGTCGATCACGACTCAATGGATGGCCGATAATTAATTCGCAATTTCTAGACAGACAGAGACCTTGATCAAAAACAGACAACATATTCAACTTGCGCTCGTTGAGAGCTTCAGATTGATATATAATCCGATATTATTTGAGGAGTTCGAATTTTTTGCTTTGAAATTGATTTGAAATTGCTTTTGGATTTGGAATTGAAAAATTGTTTGTCTGCCAATGAGGAAGAGGAGGAACAGAATGAATTGTACGTACAGACAAATGACAATGAGAAATAGTTCGGGTTTATAACGAGGTATATATAGGCAAGGCTGAAAATAGAATAGATAGACCAAATTTTGATTTGGAAAATTAAATGATATATGGCCCAAAAAGCCCGTTCTGACTCCGGAAAGAAATTGGGTCAACCCATATATCAAAATAGATGTTACGCAATGCAGCAGGTTTTAAGTCATAATTCTGTTGTATGAAGAAGTTATGCTAGCATCAAGTTATTTCAAATTGATTTCAATTGATTTCAATTAATTGATTTCTAGGCGTTTCGAGCCCGTACGGTTAAACGACAAGTCCGATCGCTACGAAACTTGAAATCCTATTATAATTCACCGTTACAGATCCGATGAACCTAGTTTCATCGAAATCCGAGTCAGTAGCCAAAATGGCTACTTTCTAGTTAATTAAACAAATTAATATTAAATAAATTAAATCACTATTTATATTCAAATTCTATAATTCATAAATTTTATCATCTTGGATAACTTTAGAAATTTATAATCCTTTATAACAAATTTTCATATCAATTTAAAGTTAATCAATTCACCAATTATAGTATTAAATTCCAATTCCAATAAATTCATAAATTATTGATTGAAATTCCAATGAAATTTATTTATTTGATTTCTAGATTTCGTTATCGAATAAATTATTATTTTATGGGAAAAATTAATATTGGCATACTTTTATCACATTAATAATTCCTATTTGTAACGACCCAATTTTTTTTAATAATTTTTAATAAATTAGTAGGTAGAGAATAAAACGTATAAATTAATAGGTAGAGAATAAAACGTATAAATTAATAGGTAGAGAATAAAACGTATAAATTAATAGGTAGAGAATAAATAGTATAAATTAATAGATAGAGAATAAATAAGTAACGTATAAATTAATAGGTAGAGAATAAAACGTATAAATTAATAGGTAGAGAATAAAACGTATAAATTAATAGGTAGAGAATAAAACGCATAAATTAATAGGTAGAGAAAGAGACGTATAATATAATAAGTACTTCGTATTTATTTTCAGTACGTTTCATAAAATTTTCTCTGTCCGTTCTTTTTTATTAAATATATACTTGCAGTTGTTATCAATCCATCGTTTCAATTTATTATATGGTCCGTTACTCTGCCTTTTCAAATTTGAATGTGCGGCTGGTGGCATTAAAAGTTGCTTTAATTATCCACTGAATTATCGTGACCATCCCACTACTCTATATTTACTCCTGTACGTTTTATCTTCGCTTAAATTTTTCTGTCCATTCCTTTTTCCATTTTAATATCCTTGCCTTTCCATACTCACGTGCTTTCCAATCAAGCAATAAATTGTTTAAATATCCACCTTATCAACTCAACCGTTGTTATTGCATCACACCAGTATATAATTCAAATCTATCATTATTCTACCGTTTCTTCTTTAATAAATTATATGTAACAGTATATCATAAATGGACAGCTCATTCTCCACCCATTCATTTCTCCTATTCAATTAATAATGGAATATAATGTTATATATTTGGTATACAATTCAAACAACCGTTACCATTCATACCTCCTAAATTCTAGCGATTGACCCCTCTATTTCCATGGTTCCAATTTTAGTTGCTGGATTACTCATTCCTACCGTTCAACTATATTAAATATTTATAACGTGTAGTCTCTGAGCCTATTTAGCTTCATTTTTTCTTCCTCTCTGTTGCTTCTTGAAAAAAAAAAAGATTTTTCCCATTACAATGCTGAAACACATATGATGGCAAAATGAAAAAGGACCAGTTCTCCTTCCTATAGCTTCGTCAAGCCTCCGCCACCACAGCTCGAACCACCTGTCAAGAGCCACAACCCACTCCATGCCTCCTCCCCTCGTCATCCATATTTTTATAAATGGTATGCGTATCATATTACAATATATGTTTCGTTTTTAAATGTTTACATATAGCATGAATATGTACTAGTACTATATATAGTCTATTTTGTTTAATGGATATGTTATACAAGCTGTGTTTTCTTTTGTCTAATGGATTTCGAAACTTATAATAAATATTATTGCATTAGTTGTTGTTTTCAACTTCCTGCAACACTTTGTTTTTTTATTATAAATTTTAGCTTGCTGCAATTCTCTTTTCATCTATATTATTGTATTCTATTATCTAATATATACATTTTATCTAGTTATATACATTATACTATAAGGTGTATATATATAAGTTTTCATAACCCTTTATAATATGTAGCTATGTATATAAGATTGGAGCTGTTATATATGAAAGCATTGGTTATAGCAATAAAAATATGCAAAGGAATTTATGGTGATATTTACTTATGAATAGAACAAGATACGTACCACCATCTGTATCTTCGTCTCTCTCCCCATGTTTTATTATTATTATTATTATTATTATTATTATTATTATTATATATATATATTCTTTCTTTTTTTTTCTCTTTTCACTCCTTTCATTTTATAGCTTTTAAATAAATTGACAAATGCTTTGGAAGTATTTAAACGCAACACACGACAAATTTAATAAGCAGTGGTGTTTTACGTCATTTATAGCCAAATTTTTTTTGATAAGTTCATACATTTCTAAACTGAAAATAATAAATATATGATACGATGGAATTTGAATTTTCATACGCCGTGCCATGAGCTGATCTTAAATTTAAAAGAGGTATGATATATCAATCGCTTAGAAATAAGACGAAGATAACGTCCTAAATTAACTTTTAGCAAATTGAACGTTACTGTCGTTATTAAGAAACCAACGTATTGTGTCATTTGATTATTTGGGTACTAATAATACGTTACTTTATTCATTCCATCAATTCATTTCACACCACGTTATTTTAAATAAATTGCTACTCTTCTACTGAAATTTATCCAAAAATTTAATAAAAATGATCCGACGGTGTATTAGCCTTCAGGACTAATCCCTGAATTCCAAACGTTGGATCCGCTTTGCGTTCTGTTTTTTCTTCTTCTCTTTTTCCATAAAACATATATAAAGTATAAAGTTTATATTTGTTTTCTGATGTTAGTTGAAATGTAAATATTGATTTTTAAATAGTATATCTATATATAAGCTACTTTTGTTGTTCGTATATTATGTGCATTTTTATGAAATAGCGCCCAATGTATATTATTTTATAAAAGAATTCATTTGTTACGTCAACTAAACATATGTTACATTTGGTTTATATAAATATATTATAACTGATGTTGACTTCTTTCATTATACTCTTTCTTACAGCTAAAATACGTCAGTATTGTAACCTAGCACATGATTAATATTAATCTATTTATATAAGTATTTATTTCAAATTTCATATTGTATATATGCTTGATTCTAATTTATGTGTTTTAAATAAAAAACAATGATTTTGGAATATATATATATATATATATATATATATATATATATATATATATATATATATTTAATTCAATTTAATATGTGTTGAACTTAGAATATGACTTTATATATATAGTTATATATAGTTATATATATATGAGTCCACTCATACCATTATCTTCGCCGATCCCGTTCTGACTTGTTCCATCAATTCTTGTTATCAGCTTTGATCGTTGAATTCGTGCCAATTTTGCTTTGCTTCGATTCATAATTCAAAATTTCAATGTCTGTAGCAGTATGCATATCTGTGTCATATTCTGTATTCTCTAGGCTCGAGAGGTGAGTAATCACTCACGATTAACATTCTTTTATTCATTAAATTTGATTTCAATTAAACGACAATTGAAACATGCTGCTGTAGTTATTTAAATTTGTTATATATGCTATTATCTGTAACTGTTCACCTGCGGGATATGACACCATATCCTGTTGTTTATATTATATTGGTATTGATGATATATGCCTGTTATTTTATTGTATTTTCTGTTATAACTCTGCAAGTTCCCTGTGGTTTAGAAATCACAGTGGGTTGAAATTATACATACCCGAACAAACTTTAGAATAGGAGAAAATCGTTATGGGTTGAAATGATAAACCTAAGCGATTTTCATTTAATTGAATTTGGGATTACGGGTTGAAATGATATCCACCCATATATATTTAGTATACGGATTGAAATAATAAATATCCGTAGCACTTGACTATATGATAGGAAATATATACAGACACCGTTGGTCCATATAAATATTTTGAAAATAAATTTCTATAGTTGAAAAGAAATATATGGGATTTAATAAATATTGGTTCTTCAAATATTATATATATAAATGGAAATTTTATATATAGATTCAATAATAATATTATTGAGATTGATTTCATCCATATAATATGTTTGAGAATTATTTAAGATTTATATTTTAAAATTTACCGTTGTAAAAATTGAATAATTAAGATTGGAAGATAAATTTGGGTTTATTAAGAATGCTATTTTAAGTAAGGATTTATTTAATTAAATCGATTTGAAATTATTGAATGGAAAATTTAAAGGTATGATTTTGTAACTGGATTTTTGATTTAAGTGATTTAATGAATATTTCACGTTTAATAAAATTAAAGAAAATATTGAGTAAAATGTAATTTAAGGTTACTTAAATGATATTGAATCTAATAAGGGAGTATTTCAAGACTAAATAATAATGAGGTTAAATCGAGATCTATATGAAACTGTTATATAGAACATTTAATATTAAAGCCTTGAACCATATTGGAATTTAAATGGTTTATCTTGAGATTCGGATCTGTATTTGAAATCAACATAGTTGAATTTGTTATTTAGCAACTAAATTGATTTGAAATGAAAATTTAGGTTGAACTAAATTTTAATTTATTATTTAGAAAACAAAATTGAATGAAAATTTAGATGAAATGCTGAATACTTAAAGTTTTGAAATATATGGAAATATAAAATGGGTATTTGTGATTATAAATCCGAATTTGAGATCGATAAAATTTAAGTGGTTATTTTAGAAATTGAGTTGAATTTAAATTGATAAATTGAGATTGAATTTAATTTGAATGGGAAGGTCGGGTTGATGTTGGAACGTTTTGTTAAGTTGAGGAAATTGAAAATACTTTACTGTATAAATTATTTAATATATAAATACTATTTTGGGAAATATAGAGATATTTGAAGTGAAAATGAGATTTGGTTTTGAAGTATAAATTAAGCTAAAATGACCACGGTGTTATAGTGTATATTTCTACCTTGTAGAAAGTTCCATGGACCCTTAGAGGATGGTTATCCCAAAGATCCTTTAAGTTATT
The DNA here is from genome assembly GCA_030765085.1 of Allium cepa. Lineage (NCBI taxonomy): Eukaryota > Viridiplantae > Streptophyta > Magnoliopsida > Asparagales > Amaryllidaceae > Allium > Allium cepa. The sequence continues at coordinate 283,312,948 of CM060934.1, read as the reverse complement.
TGTATTTCAGTTGATATTTCACATGAGTTGGATTTGTTGATATAAGAATGTTAATCCTGACTCAAGTGTTTTGTGTTTTTCTTTACGCTCGGGTTAGACTGAGTGATACAGCATTTGAGACTCACCTTTGGAGTTTGGAGCTTCATTTGGAAATCCAACTATCGATTCAGATTCCAGCCTTTCCAGTTGATTGGTTCAGATAAGTCATCTGTTGAATTGGAGACTTCACTGCATTTGAACTATTCGGTTGTATTTTTCTAACTTTGATGTATATAGTAGCTTCATGAACTACTATTCTTTATCTATTCCGCTGCATTATATTACTCTGTGATCTGTGATTGATTTATTTACTGTATATTTTAAGTTTTGCCAAATTTTAATTAACAATTCAGTATTTTGAATTATTCAAGTCGGATATGTATGGTTTTATTGTCGATTTGAATGGTCCAAAAAAGCGGGTCGTTACACCATTTCATCCTAGTTTTCAATTAATATAGAAATTAATGTCATTTACTTACCAATAAATTAATTTATTATTGATTACATCCCAATAAATTAAAAATTGATTTCAATATCGATTTGGTTAAATTGCCTTTTTTGTACTAGGTCCATTATTACTCTATCATCCAATTACATTAGTTTTATATCCTATTATACTAATATACGCCTATTTACATCTTACGTTTGTATAAATATTACTTTAATATATTCAAATCCCTAAGTATTAACTATCCTATTTCCATTTATTATATTTTTGCCAAATATATACATAAATTTCAATTAATATTCTCGATAAATTTATTTACTTGGTCTCATGCTTTCTATTACACCAATTACTACCTTATAAATAAATTTACGTTTCTATTAAATTTACGTTCACACTTTCCGTTATTATATTAATTATCATTAAAGTAATATTTATTCACCTATATTTCTAATTGGTAAATTAACTGGTAACAACAACCATTTGTCACCAATATACTCTTTATAATACTTGTATGGTTATTCTCCATAAATAATTACCATCTATCGTATTATTTCACACATTAATACAATAATTGCATTTCTTATTATTATATTCCATTTATAAGTAAGTCATAACATTTAAATTATTTTATTAAATTGGAATGTTCATTCAAGTTCATTAATTATTAACTTGCATTAACATATTTCCTTAATTTACATTCAATTACTGTTAACAATGTGTTATTTCATTAATTAATTCAATACTTACTTTTATCTTCTCATATTCAATTTATATCCAGGTATAACACTTTCACTACTTCATTTATTAGAAATTTTTTTTGAAAAGCAATGGGCTAAGGGAGCCCTGCCCACTTTATTAAGATGAATCATTTAAGAGTACAATCGCATACAAACTAAGAAATACATCACATTCAAATTTACATCACATAACAGAAGTAAAAAATGAGACATGAAAGCCCAACTAGTATACTTATAGCCTTCCAATCCTTTTTCGAATTCTCCTATCTATAATATTAAACACTACTGAAGCAGTTTCTTCCTTCAACTCAAAGATTCTCCTATTTCTTTCCCTCCAAATTTCATAAACAAAAGCCTTCAGCATAATCATTATAACATCAAACTTTGGAGATTTCCACCGTGTGGCTTTGAAGATATTAAACCATTCTAATGAGCTCTTAACTGGTTTATGAAAATCACCATTAGTTAAGAGTCTACACCAGATCCCAAATGAATAAAAGCATTCAAAGAAAATATGAGTATTTGATTCCGGATGCCTATGACAAAAAACACAATCTTCATTGTTAATGATACCCATGCTTGCCAATTTCTATTTTTAGTTAATAGCATTAGCCATGATTTTCCATAACATCAAATTTTCTTTTGCAGGAGAATTGACGTTCCATATTCTTGTGGCCCATGGAAAAATACCAGTTTGACTTAACAATGCTTCATAAACTAAGGAAACTTCATGTTTTTTCTTATTATTAGTCCATAAAACTTTAATGTCTGTAGAAGGAAGTGTCAAAGATTGAATATGATGCCATAGTTTTTATTAGTCCATAAAACTTCATTTATTAGAATTTTATTCAAATTACTAATAATTAGTTTTAATTAACTTTGTTATATTTCATTTTAGCATTCATTTCAATATTAAATTATAATGTTTTTATTTCTTACTAGATTTAATTACAAAAATCTTATTAAATTACAATTTTAATTATTAAAAATCTACGGGTCGTTACATTGACTGTTCTTCGTTGGGTTCGATGGCATGGACGAACATGCTTGGTGATGAGGAGAGATAGTTGACGTGTTATCTTAATTAATATTTATTGATTTTCTAAATTAAATCATATATTTTCTAACGCCTACAACTTTTGCATACGAACTCGGATTTAGCCACGATTTCTTCCGCTGGGATTGCAATGAAATTTCGGACATTTTGGCCCTAGTTCGGATAGATTCTGAGACTGTTCAAATTTTGGGTTTAAATTGGATTTAAACTCAATTTAAATTCAAAAGGTGAGTGTTTTAACCCACTCACAACTTCTAAAATTTCTTATGTGTGTTAAAATAATTTTTGATGTGATTAGAAATTTATCTATGATCGTTTGGAATATTTTTAATCATCATCTCGATTAAATTGAATTTATTGTATTAAATTGTTATTTAATTTATTATTGCATATAAACTGCTAGTCAATACATGTTATTTATTATCTGTTCTATATTGATGTTATTGATTAAATAGGATGATGATATTGATAAATGTTTGATGATTGATATTGGATGAATGGATGTTGTATTTTATATTGTTATAAACTACAAGTTGTTATGGATTTTATTTCATTCGGGATTGTGGTTTGAAATGATATATAACCGTATTTATACTTTAAATTACGAATTGGAATGATAAATACCCGTATCACTTGACCATAAGATAGAAAATTATATACAGACACCATGGCCTATATATAAAAACATTTTGAAGGGACTTCTATGGTTTTGAAAAGAAATATATGGTTTATATAAATATTGATTTTTGATATTACATAAAAATAACATTTTTTATATATAGTAAAATTCTTAAATTTAAGCTATGCATAATTTTTTTCATTATATAATGAGAGTAATAATAAAGTTTGATTTTAATAAAATATAATGTGGGTAAGTATTTATTTAAATTATATTTTAATATATATAGAGAGAGAGAGTTCATAATGATATTGATACATTAAGGTTGAGAAGACGGATTTGAAATTGGTTTAAAATTGTTTTAATTAAGAATATTAGTTAATTAAAGCAATCTGGAACTTATTGAATTTAAGATTTTAAAGGGCATGATTTTATAACTTGATGATGGCTTAAGGTGATTAACAAATATTTCAAGTTTGAGTTTTATTTAAATAATATTGAATTATTAAATAAATATTTCAAAACTAAATAATAGAAATTGAATTAAGATATATATGAAATTATTAGATTTAGTTTGAAATTATGGAATATTTAAAGCCTTGAAATATATCTAAATCGAAATGTTTTATCGAAATTGAAGTGTATCGAAGTCATGAATTCCAAAGTATTATGGTTTCAAAGTGTTTTGTTTCGGAGTGTTACAACTTTGAAATAGCATGATTTTTGAAATGAATTTATTTGAAATTGCATTTAATTAAGATTTGTCTTTAAATATATATTGATATGGAACTTATTGAAATTAAAGATGTAAGAATCTGACTTGGTAATAAGGTTTTGGTTTATGATGATGTAAAGAGGGAATATCTCAAGTTTAAAGGAATTTAAGGAAATATTTAGTAATTTGGAAGTTTGGATTAATTTAAATGATAAAATATTAATGTGGTTTTTGAAATGAAAATGATATATTATTGATATGGTTTGAAATGAAATGACATATTATTGATTTGGTTTTTTAAGGGAAATAATTTATTATTTATGAGTTTTTGAAATGGAAACGATATCATATTTTATTGGTTTGAAATGGAAATAACATCGTATTTAGTTTTGAAATGGCAATGATATTGTGGTTTGGAAGTATAAACTATTTTTTAAATGACCACGGTGTTATAATAATGATTGGTTGGCAAAGAGATCGGGATCAGATATGGGCTACTGGGGCTATTACGTATTAAGGGCTATATGGGTAACCCCTTAATGCTATTAAAAAGTAAGTTTATTTTACTAATAGACATGATTATAATAAAGAAATATTACTACATAGTAAATAGTTTAACAGATCCTTAGGAGATGGGAATCCCAAGCATCTCTTAAGTTATTGCACTCTTGTTCGACACTGGATAGGAGGTGTCAAATCCCATAAACATCTCTAACGCCGTTCCACTCATATTTATTTCCGTTGAATTAACTCACATAAGATCTTTTAGTTTTAACTCGAGTGTTTTGTCTTTTCAATTCGCTCTGGTCAGTTTGAGCATTACAGGATTTGAAGATTTATTTTGGAGGACGAAGACGAAGATATTATTACTATTATTTATAATATTATTCCACTACATTCATATTGTTCCGCTGCACTATTTATTATTCTCTGGTATGTGTAACTCTGATATGTGTTGTATAAGTAAAATCAAATGTTTTATAAAACAGCTTCATGAACTGTTATTTGATTATTATATTTTTCCATTCCGCTGTCAGATTCTGTTTTGTTTTATTTCTTTCTCCGTTTTTCTTATATACCCCAATAACAATTCGCCATTTCGTATGGTTTAAGTCTGACGTGTGTGGTTTATCGTTGATTTAAAGCGTATAAAAAGGCAGGATGTTACATATGGTATCAGAGCTTTGATTTAGCGATAAACGTTAGCTTTGTGGGGTCTGACTCTTTACTAATAAGGTACTAATGCCCTATGATGAGTCGCTGAGTGTATGTGTAAAAGCTCGCAAATCCGTACCACTTGAGTCAACACTATTCTACTCAAATCAACCCAAGTTGTACAGAAATACGAACCATTTGGGTTAAAGAAGAAGAGGTAGAAGAAGAAAATAGAAAACAACATCAGAATCTAACCATCGCAGCGGAATAAAATATAATAGATAATAATGATCTTTACCCAAAAATCAAATATATCTGTTTATATATTACATCATTAGAGTACATCAATCACAGCTCAACATCAACATCGATAACATACAAATGGATACACAATAACTCAACACAACGGAATATATATATAAACAAGTACGAATGTACGTATCATCATCCAACTCGTCTCCTGAGCTCCACATCATCATATCCTGTATCCTATAATACTCGGTCTGACCCGAGCATTACAGTTAAATAACACCCGATTCAGTCTGGAATACCAGCGTGAGAAAATCACACCCAATTGATTATTAAAGTTTCAAAAATCCTTTGAAAACAAAAGCATCTCGTAAGACCACGCCACAAATAAACATGTCGGGTTTTTACCTTACGATAGCTAAAACTCTTTTTATAGAAATCCTCTGATATTATAATAGGGTCTACATACAAATACTTATAAAATAGCCGAAAAGTACGGGGCCTAGATCACCGTACCGAGGAGTACGCCCGCTCCCCTACAACACAAGACCGGGACTACCCCTTACTCGATAATCCCGAGTGAGATCACCCTGCGGTTGGGATCAGCAACCGCCCACTAAGCTGAAATAAAAAGGGACATCTAGATATGAATGACCTCACCCTGCTAGGGTGCTACCCACCTAGCCTTGCTGCATAACCCCTGATTTTCAGTCATTCCCATTTGATGAGGCTTGAGGATAAGCGTTACCTTTTTAGAACATATCACTTAGAATGCTCATCGTCCACCTGACGGTGTTTCGCAAGCATTCATCCATACAAGTCTGTTCCGGGTTCGAACGAAACCGAAGGCACTATTCCTACCACATCCATTTTGGAAATATCCTCAGGATTAGTAGTGACTAGCCCTTGAACTTCACTGCTCCATCTTCGAATCCAAAATCGTTTCCTATGAAACGTACAAACCGGATCGAAGTGGTTTTCGAGAAATAAATCTCGATCCCGGTCTCTTCGAAACGATCAATGCATTTTTGTCCTATATTGATAGTCAGTTATTTAACTATCAATTTATATGCACAAACATCCATCAACCAATAAATAATTTTCCAAATTATTTATTAATCTAAAAAATATCTTCACAAGATATATTTTCACTTTCAAACCCCTTTGAAAACAGTTTTCAAACTATCTTCCTTTTTCTCAGAATAAATTCTGAGTATTTCCACTTCCACTGGAATCACCAAGCACAAAACTCTAGATTTTTAAATTAATTTACAACACTTTATTGTAAAATATATTTAACATTTAATATAGAAATATTACTTTAGTACTTAATTTAAAATAATACTCTAGAAATACCTAAAATAAGGTTACCTTATAACTATATATTAGATTTTTCTTCTTTAAACAAAATACCAACTCATTCTTTAAATAATTATTACAATAATAGATTAACAAATTACTTACTTTAGAATTTTCTTTAAAATATTTAAATTAAAACTACTTCAATAATTGATTAAAAATATATACTATAAGAATATTTGAAAATAAGGTTACTTTATAAATATAAACTAGGTTTTCACCTTTAAAACAGAATTACTAAGTCACTCTTTACAAATTATTACTACGGTAATAGATTTGAATAAATATTTACTTTAGAAATAATCATTTAGAAGTAATAAATTTCCAAGAACATACTTTGTAAAACAACATTAAAACATTTATTTTATTTTAAAATCTTACTTTGAAAACGTACTTGGCTATCCAGAGAAAATTCCAACTTCAATCACTTAAATCAATTTTCCCAAATTGATTTCCAATTTATTTTATTTTGAAATGAGTTCCTTTAATTACTCAATTCATTAGTTATGAACTTATTATTATTGTTATTATTTTCCGTTTGATTTGAAATCTTTTAACTGAAATATACCAATTTCAGATTTCCCAATTTCTTTTTCATTCTTCTTAAATAATTTAAACCTTGAATTTTAAATAAATGTTTTAATCATACCGAAGTTTAAAAATTTATTAATCTTCTGTTTATTCAAAATTTCCCTTCCATATACGGAATTTATTTATTAGAATTTAAAACTATTGCTATTCTTATCCAATTCATTCCTAATTTATTTAAATTCTCTATAATTATTTCACTTACAAATTCTCTTCTTTTTATTTCCAAAAATCAAATTCTATATATCTTGATAAATTAGTGCACCAGAACATATTCAGGTAAACCATAACATCCAATATTCCAATTGTCAATAATATTCATCACAGAATATAAAATAATCACAAAAGAGGTATTAAATAATTTAAATAAATGTTGAGGGATCCAGTTGGATCCCTCCAACCTGTTTTTCCTGCATCCACAGACGTTAGCACAATATAATATACCAATTTCAAATTATACCGTACTATCGCACATCAATCAATTCAAACATTCAAACAATTATTTAAATTTAATCATTTAAATTTAAATTAAACTGAGTGAGTTTAACTCACCTTATTCCATTTGCAACCCATTTCCAAACTAGCTTGTTTCGTCACAATTCTTCCTAGTTTATCTGCACTCGAACTAATCCTTCCCTGTTCCCTTCAACGCCGGCTGTCGTTGCTGTCATCTCTTGAACCTTCGCTGCTTGATTCTCACATGCACCCTTTATCTCAGCTACGTTCGAACCCAGTGTCGCGTTTGACCCATCACCGCATGCTCGGCCAAGGACTACTGAAAGTCCATCAGCCTTTCCCCTTTGAGGCGCTCCACCAACCAGGGCCTTCCACCCTCTCGCGCGAGCGCGCGCACGCGTCGCTCTAGCAATCATGACTCGAAACCCTAAATCGAGTTCGAGCTCGCGACCTCCATCAAGCTTGCATTGCCGCCCTCGCCGCCTCCCCTAGTAACATGCGCGTCCATGAAGGATCGCGACCTTCGTTAGCTCGCATACTTTTTTTTTCGGTCGATGATTCTGTATTTGGAAAGATAGACGGGGAAAAGGTATACGGCTATTGAATTTGAAAAGAGAGGGGAGTGGTAGCGTACGAGGGAGACATAAGGGCGGCTATTGTTTTCTTTTTCCTTTTTTTTTGCGTTAGCTTGCTTAAGAATGTTTTTGTTGAACGCTCGGGATATTTGTTTTCAAAAGAAAGTGTGTTCAAGAAGACTCGGCAAATTATAAAAAGAAGGAAAATACCTTGCGCGAGAAGTTTGCCTTACTACAGTGATGGAAAAGAAACTGACGTGAAATTATTTCGACTGAAGGTTAACTGGTTAAACAATGTATTAATTAAATTTTAAATTTCAATTTAAATCGACTATTATCAATGAAATTTTCAACGCGTTTATACATCGTACGTTCACACATTAACTCCAATCAATACGAAGTTTGAAATTCGATAATAATACACTATTACAGATCCAATGGAACTGGTTTTGTCAAATTCCGAGACTGTGCCTCGGAAGGCTATTTTTAAATTCATTTTAAACAATAAAATTTCAAAACTGAACAAACCACTGCTAATTTCAATTTTACAATTTCTATTATCCCTGTACTATCAATATAAATTTTACAAGCCTTCAAATTATTTTAACAGGCTTAAAACTCCATATTCAACATTTTACCAAATTTAAATTATTTAATCTAATAAATAAATTATCCAAATAAATAGTGATATTTGGAATTCAAGTTAAAAATTTAACTTTTAAATATTTCAAATAAATTAAATATTCCTATTTTAAATGCTTCAAAATTCCGGGTCGTCACATTCCTCCCCCCTTAAAAGAATTTCGTCCCCGAAATTACTAATTAGGAAGAATGGTCCAATACCTGTTTACTAATCCCCAAAATCAAACAAATCAATATCTTACTAACGACCTTCTTATAAAAGACCCGTTATCTTTCTTACTAACATCCTAAACCTTTCCTTAGTTCAAATACCAACTTTAATTATTCAACTATTCAAATTATAATTCAAAACCCAGTTTAAAATTTTCAAAATTTCTCAAAAAATTTCTAACTCTTCTAAATTTTTGAAAAATTTCGCCAGCGTCTCCTTTGCGCAGCTAGCTTGGTACAACTACAAAAGGCCTCTACGGGCTCCCAAATTCCAAAAGAAAACAAAAAGCCAAGTGGCTCGATCAAAAACCCAATCAAATTTCATACCAAATTTAAATACATACCCTTTTGTCGAGCATTTCAAATTTATCTTTTGAAATCAAATCTAATTCTTCTTTCCCTTTCTATTACCTGCATATCCTGCTTGACAATAATATCCAATCACAATATTCCAAAAACATTTACCGACTTCCTTACGAAATGTCAATATTTATCCATTCCAAATATTAATTCCAATCAAGAATTCACCATTCCCTTCTTAAGTTAGTATAAGCATTTATGTGTTTCTTATATTTATTTTCATCTTACCACTTTAGTTTATATCCATTCCTATTCAAATTGATTCTTCCATTTCCATATGAATTCAATTTATCATCTACTCTAAATTTTTAGATTTTATTTTACATTTATATTGATTCATATTACTATTTTAAAGTAGTTTCATTTACTAACTTATTTCAATTTTCAATTCGAACTCGTTTTGTCGTTAACAAAATTTTCCTAAAATTTTCAAAAAAAATTCAACTCCCAAATTTTCCGGAAAATTTTGGCAGAGTCTCCTTTGTACGGAGGAGCTTTTGCGATTTGACAAAAGACATAAATATATATACATCGACCCACACGGTCGGAAAGACAAAAAATAGTTCATATTTCCTATTTTTATTGCGTAGGCGTACCTTATTGAGCATTTTTAAGCAAACAGCTTATTTATTAAGCAATTAGCGTGCCCAAAATCCAGCCAAACGGCTTCCCGGTACCTGTACTTACTCAATTTAAACATGTAAGTACCAAATATATGAAGTTTAACAATACTTCACTTATTTGCAATAGTTAAACACATTAAACACATTAAACACATGAATTCTAACAGCAATGCATATTAAACACTCTTTATAAGCAAATTTAAATATTCCAACATTAATTTTTATTTGCTTATGACCAATCACATATCGTTCCACTTAATCCAGATGGTTAACAACTCACAAGCTTGCATAAATTTATTTTTAAGCAAAACGAACTCATATTTAATTCAATTGTTTTCAAAATCAATTTATTTTACTCCTATCAATTCATAGAATTGTAATTACTTCCATTTATATCCAATGATAATTTATTCTATGCAAATTTGACAAGATCTATGTGAATAAATAAGTATTTATGTTTTATAACCAATTTAAATCGATTTCAACTCAATTTATACTTAATTCTATTCCGTTTTTAAATTTATTCACGATCCATATATTCTCATTTTTATTGCATTTTAAATTTGAATCCACTTACTTACATTTCATTTTATTAACCAAACTAGTTTCATTATTCAAACAGGTTCCATTCAAAACCACTTGATCTAGCTCAACACATTATGTTTAAATTCCATTCACAATCCACTCATTTACATTTCATTCCATATTTGTTTATTCCGAACTACTTTATTTAGCTCGACAACAATCCAGGCTATTTCACTCAATAACCATTTCAATTTTATTCACGATCTATTCATTTGCGATTCATTTCTTATCCGCATTCATTTAAAACCATTCTATTAACTTGCAAACATTCTATTGTTCATATTGTCTCCAAGTTATTTCAATTCTTTAACATTTTAAATGGTTTACAATTATTTAATTAAGAATCCCCTTCCATTTGTTTATTCAATATAATTAGTTTATCCACTCAACCCATTATGAATTTTCACTTCCTTAAATATTATTTACAACCCACCAAATTCTATTTCGATTAAAATTTTGTTTTCACTTGATTTAAAACCAATCCAATATTATTAAACTTAGTTTAAGTGGATTTCAATTCAACTCCCCCATCTATTTAGCTTAAGCCAATTTACTCAATTTATTCAAATTTTATACTTAAGCTCATTTTTATTTTACAAGTAGACTTTTCTCTTCTATTCAACTTAATTCTCTCTCAATTAAATCTCATTTTAAACCTGCAATTTTATTTGGTTAGTTATTATAAAATTTAACTTTCAGATTCAACTCATTCAATTTATTACAAGGCCATTTCCAATTTATTTAATTTGTTAACACTTCAAGTTAAATTTAATTTATAACTCAAGTTCTAAATCCACTATCCATTTCCAATTTACCACCCAATTTATTAACCACAATTTAATTACATTTACTTCACTATCGATCCAGGTCGAATTTGATTTATAACTTGAGTTTTATTTCCAAACTTCAATATTAACTCACCAATTCAGCTTTTATTAAACTACATTATATCCCCATTACACATTTTATTAACTAATCTATTATCAAATTAGTTCTCTCCTATTTATAGTTCAATGCTTGATTTTTAATTCCAAATATCACTTCATTTAATTTTCTTTGTTCAATTTATTTTATAATTCAAGTTTGTATTTTCTTCGTTTTATTATCCAAAACATCAAACAATATTTATTTTGGATTTTTTATTCCATTTACAATTTATAAGTCACAACTTATTATTTACACAATCCCATTTATTATAGGCTTGAATATATTCTTCCTTTATTTATTTATTTATTTATTTATTTATTTTATTTTATTTTAACTCAAGCCAATGCTTATTTATAACCCAAGTATATTTTATTTCCATGGATTTTAATTCTGTTATAAGTTATTCTGGTTTGTTTATTTCAATCTCATTCTTATCCAACTTATTTTCCAGTTATCCAGGTAAGAATTTAATTCCATTCAATAATTCAACTGAATTTTTATTCCAATTCAATTTTATTTTAACTCAGATTTATTTAACTCAATTCGATTTCAACTTAATTCGAATACAACTGGATATTATTTTCAACCTATTCAATCAATTTCAATCCGGTCAAATTTTTATTCCCATCCAAGTTAATTTCATTTTTATGTTTTCTTTTTAAATTTAAATTCCAACATCCGAAGCTTATATTCCCTTCCTGATTTAAAAATCATCTCAATTTATAAGCTTACAACCTATCTCATCCGGATTTTTAAACACCCGACTTTTGGTTTCAAATCATTTTGAAATCTCCAACATCTCAAATCACACTTCTCAAAAATCGAAAAAATCCTGGTTTAATTCCCACCAAATTTCCTTTGAAGTTTTCAAAAACAACTAGCTTTTCTGAACAAATCAAATTTTTGGCAGCAATCCGTCACTTAGAAATTCGAAAATGAATACTGATGATGCAGCCGTCATCATCAGAATTAATTCCCAATAATCCAAGTGATTTCAATGCTATATCACTTTCAAAATCCATTTTAAGCAAATTTCCTTTCAGAAATACCTCCAAAACAATAATGCTACTATTTATCTTCAAAATACTTCCAAAATCTCCGGGGTTTTAAAGTTTCAAATTCTGTTTTAATTCAAATTTTAACTATAATGCATTTGTATAGTTTATGCTTATACAAATTTCCATTTGATTATATTTCAATTTATAATTTACATTTATAATTCATATTTATAGATTTCATTTTACAATGAATTTATTTCCTTAAATATTAGTTACATTTCAATTTCTAGTTAAATTTTCACTTAACAATGATAATAATTTAATATTATCATTTCTAACATCCAAGCAACCATGTAACAGGGTTGGCGCAGTTGGTTGATGGTCCGGACTGTGTGATCGAAGGTCACGAGTTCGAGCCCCGAAACTGACAACCCTGTAATAAGTACCCGAAGTATGTGTTTGGCAGGCACATACTTCCCTAGAGTTTACAAGCAAAGCTTGGTTCTCTAGGTAATTCAAAAAAAAAACATCCAAGCAACCATATGTTAGCTAAAATAGTTTACAAAAATTTTCTTTATATCAAAATATATTTTTGGGTAAAATTATTTCATTTACCCACATTTAAAACAATACCGTGTCGATTGTTCTATTCAAGTGTTTAGAAACCCCTTCGATACAGTTGTACAGACTATGCCGACAAAGGTTCATATGCCACTCAATAAATCAATCAACACAATATTAAAACAATTTATATTCACTAACAAATACGCGCTCATATCTATTAATACGCTCAAACTCGTTCTAGAGTACTTCGGACTCTAATTTAAATGAGTAATTCCCACCAGAGCCAAGGTTATCACCAACCTAAGATCTGATACCAAGTGTAACAGCCCGCAAATCCGTACCCCTTGAGTCAACACTATTCTAATAAAATCAACTCAAGTTGTATAGATATACGAACCATTTGGGTTAAAGAAGAAGAGGTAGAAGAAGAAAATAGAAAACAACATCAGAATCTAACCATCGCAGCGGAATAAAATATAATAGATAATAATGATCTTTACTCAAAATCCAAATATCTCTGTTTATATATTACATCATCAGAGTACATCAATCACAGCTCAACATCAACATCGATAACATACAAATGGATACACAACAACTCAACACAGCGGAATATATATATAAACAAGAACGAATGTACGTATCATCATCCAGCTCGTCTCCTGAGCTCCACAGCATCATATCCTGTATCCTATAATACTCGGTTTGACCCGAGCATTACAGTTCAATAACACCCGAGTCATTCTGGAATACCAGCGTGAGAAAATTACACCCAATTGATTATTAAAGTTTCAAAAATCCTTTGAAAACAAAAGCATCTCGTAAGACCACTCCACAAATAAACATGTCGGGTTTTTACCTTACGATAGCTAAAACAATTTTTATAGAAATCCTATGATATTATAATAGGGTCTATATACAAATACTTATAAAATAGCCAAAATTGTTACATGATTAAATTCCAGCAACTAGCCACAGAGTGGGTAATTGTAACGTCCCGAAAATTTTCGACTTTCAAAAATTCAACATCGATACTCACTTTATCGACTGCCGAGAAATCGAAGGCCGGAAACCCGAAATGTTATGATTTAAGAAGAAGAAAGAGAGAGAAGGAGAGAGAAAAAGATAGAAAATAGAGAGAAAAGAAAATAGAAAATAGAACGGAAAAGAAAGAACAGAACAACAACAGAATCTCACAATTCGCAGCGGAACAACATATAATAAATAAATGAATAATCTTTAAACAAAGAACTATATCAGTTATTACATTTCATACATTTCATTTCATTACACCATATCATCAGAGTGCACAACAACAACAACATCAACAGCGGAAAAGAAATAATATATACTAGTAATACGCCATGCCATCCATCTTGCATCCAGCAACTCCAGAATATCCTGATAAACCTTAACTCTTGACTGCCCGTGTGGAAATTGGTGGGCACCCAGAGTTTAGGAAGGAAAACAATAAACTCCGAGTCAGTCATGTGTCTGGTGTGAGAACTCAAAACAGTTTATTTATCTTTAAAATCAAAATAGAGGAATATTTTTAATGTCAATTCGCAATGCTTTTAAAAATGAGACTACCATAAGGCCTCCCGCGCACACACACACAATGCAAACGCAGAATCGGAGGAGATTTCTCCTTATGATAGTCAAAGATGCTTGATACGCATTAAAAAGAACATTTGATATTATTACTAGTGCATAGTGTAGGAAAAATTCATTTCGAAAGTAGAATATAAATCTTAGCCAACATACGACCATTATCGTATGCCTACTATAGCTAACTATGTTCAATAGAAGGTTACCGCCACATTCCATAGCAGGTTATACAACTAAAACCGTACAAGTCTCGTATTGTTTCTTTGGATTTCCAACGAACGATCAGGCCAAGGAACTTCCCATTGCCACATGAGAATGCCTCTGGAAGGACATCCCCGAGAACCAAACCGGATCTCTGCCAACACAAGGCCGGGTTACCCCTAACTGAGTAACAACTGACCGAATATGCCATCCCCCGGTCCTTTGGGACCTTTAACCGAGCGCTCGTAATCAATTCACACAATCATAAAGTGTTTTCAACATGAGTAAGTATCTGGGCTCCATACCATGATACCACCCTTTTCCAGAAGGAAATGCACATACCCTAAAGGGCGCTACCCCTCATAACCTTGCTGCATCTTTCCTGTTTTGACCATTCCAGGGGTGTGAGGCTCGACGAAGTCACGTCCACAAAAACATACTTTATACAAAAGCCATGCTTTGCGTCAACAAATGATCACGGAAATGATCACCAAGATAGACGATCAAATAAATGATCCTATCCCAAATAATCAACACAATGATCATTTAACAGCAACACTCAGCATGTCATATTACCAAATTGGGAATATATCGCTGATAACCATCAACTACATAACCTCTGAGCTCATACGTCTCAGAGAAGGGTGTTAAGCTAAGAGAATAAATTCTCCGCCACCAACAGAAATATATTTGAAAGAAATCGGCTTTATATCTCAATTTGTAATGTTAGACATACAATCCATACAAGTCTGTTCCGGGCTCGAACAGAACCGAAGGCACTTACAAAGAAGTCCTTGCAATCCGGATATCCACAATCCTGATCGTGTTAACGCTAAAATTTGAACGCTAATACCCCGGTGTATGTGTTATAGTTGTGAAAGCACCACCCGATAACTCGGGAACAGATTACAAGCAGATGATAGCGGAAAAGCAGTAAACAACAACAATTTTATAGTGGTTCGTCTTAATGGTATAGCCTACGTCCACTTTAAGTACTTTTATTGATGATCTCGTTACAAGCTGATACAATTCTTTCCAAGTACAATACACTTTGAATTACAAGTCACTTAGAACAAGTAGCTTAAACTTCAATGGAGATTAGAGTCTTCAAATCCATGTTGGATGTGTGTGATCTTTTCTCGAAGTTGTTTTTTGCGTTCTTCGTGTCTTGAGAGCTTTAAGTGTTGAATTGGTTTGGAATGCAGCAGAGTAACGACGCTTGAAGAGAATCAGCCCAAAAAGTCCCCTGAATGCTGGATGTGGCCATGTATTTATAGGCAGATTTCTAGGCTAGAATTGTTAAGTCATGAGTCGTGACCGACTCAAGATGAGTCGTAAGTCGTGACCGACTCAGGATGAGTCGTAAGTCATAGGCGACTTAACTGGTTGAGTCCAGACTTCGTATCAGAGCGTCTCCAGTCCTCTGTATATAGCACAAGTCCTAACTCGTCTGCGAGTTAAAAGGTCGTGGTCCAAAATGAGGCGGCATTAGATTTCTACTTAGTAGCTTTAAGTCGCTAAGGTTATAACCCGGTGAGTTGCTGTCCCTCCTGAGTCGTTGAGTCGTAACCCTTCAAGGTCGTTGAGTCGTAACCCTTCAAGGCCGTTGAGTCGGTAACTCCCTAAGGATATTGAGTCGTTAGAGATCTTGAGTCGGTCTATCCCATACACCGTTAATCCCTTGAGTCGCCCACTCCTCTAAGTCGCCTTAAGTTTTAACTCGTTAGCTTGTTGAGTCGGTTGCCTGTTGAGTCGGTTCACCCTTTAAGTTGTGAGGCTTCTCGAGTAGTGGATCCCTTCTGAACCGTTAAGAACCTTAAGTCGTGAGTCGGCCCAGACCTTGACTCATTGCCTAAACGGAGTTAACATTTGCCCCTCGAAGTTCACGCCTAAGTCGTAGGTCGTGTGCTTCGACTCATCTTAACTCGTGTGCCGATTCAACTGCCACTGCTCAAAGCTATAAAAGACTTGAGTCGTTCCCCTTACTTCCTTCTTCTCATTTATTATCCTTTGAACCGTGTCTGCCATTAACGCATCTTCGAGCTCTCAAAGGCGATTCCAACCTGATTCATTTTCGACCATCTTTAACATCACACCGTGTAAGAGATTTTGCATCTTTTTTCAATTGCTGATGATTGCCGATCTCCGCCTCTATTTTTCCCCCTTGATCCTTGCGAATATTATTACATCGGACATTGATGGATTGAAGGCAGGCGGTTTGATCTTACTTGTAATGATTTGAGATTTGAGGCGACCTAGTGGTGTGATGGAACTGGGGTTAACCATTGCGAGGTTATTGGGTTATCGGGTTATGGATTAAATGGTTAATGGGTTAGGAGTTAGATGGTTAATGGGTTAGGAGTTAGATGGTTAATGGGTCAGATTGACTCGAACATTGCCGTAGGTTTGACTCGGCTATTTTTGTATGATCCAGTGACCTTTGCGATTTAACCATGATACGACTCAACATGCTTCACGACCTAAGCCTTGAGTCGTGGCCGAGATAAAACCCTTGAGCCGTGGCCGAGACAAGACTTGGAGATTTTCTTATTATTTCTACGACTCATGACTTAGGGCACTGCCGACTCAGAACTCTTGAACCGTTGACGAGTTATGACTTGTGTGAATTCTGTTTGAACTTTGGACCATTGCATTAACTTTGAACTGTTGAATTTTATTGCATTCATTCACAGGTTATTTTGACCTGCAGGCTAACAACCTGTTCAATACAACATTCACAGAAAACTGGGATGAATATACTGTCATTGATTGCCCATATCAAATGACATATTAGTTAATAACAGATAATTAACTTAAACAAATCGTGTGAACGAAGTGCTATCGATTTCAAGTAGAATATTAAAGCAACACTGAAACAATCAATTGAAACTGACCAGCCTGCACTAATATTATGCTTGAACTCTAAATTAACAAGTTCTGAAATGACCATAGTTGATCGATCGTCAACCAGTTTAATTCCAATTATATTTACTTGTTATTTTTATTAGTTCTGCACAACACTTCACACTTTTAGGAAACGTGCACCTTCGGATTTGAACACCCAGTTGCTTGTGTAGAATGACATCTCAACAAGAAGAACCGATGGGCCAGGCTGAAGATGTCTTCCCAGTAGCCAACTTGTTGGATAATCCTCCGGAGAGAACTCCCACCACTCTGAATCAGCGGGTGCTCAATCAATTGCTCACCCAGTTTGGCATTGCCGAGGCTGATGCCTTACTGCCGGGGCCAAATGATACTGCAGATAGGCCCCCTTCTGGCTTTATTGCTGTCAACCGCCAAATGTGCTTGAGCGGTGCCATACCACCTTTTAATGACTTCCTTCGGCAGTTCCTGCTTCGATTATCTATCTCTCCATTCCAATTGCACCCCAATGGCCATGCCATTCTGATGGGGTTATGTGTGCTTTTTAGTAGAGTTCTGGACAGATTACCGAGCTTTGAGGAAATCTGCTACCTCTGCTCATTCACAAAGATTAAAGATCATCCCTCTATCGTAATCATAAGGAGTGCTCGAAACCGAAAACTCATCACCGATCTTCCTGAAAGCGTTCATGGATTTCTAAACCAATATTTCTTTGTTCGTTGCCCTCCAGGGTTTTATGCCATCTGGAGAGTAGGAAGTAAGATTTTCCTGTTTTTATTTCTCCATTCTTGGGCTTTTCGAAATCTGAGTTGCTAAATGCTAACTTGGCTTCTTTATTATTATTATTTTCCTGTTTTAGCGCTTCCTCCTCCCTCTAGAGATCCATGCTATAAACAAATTTTTGAGAGATTGAACGCCGTGACGGCAGAAGAGAGGAGTATCAAGTTTTTGTTAAATGATGAATTTCTACATCAATACGGGCTTCTTCATTCCTCTCGCTTTACTCAACTTCGTGAAGCTCCAACTGAAATTCCCGATTCTCCGGCGGAAACTCCTGATGCCCCGGTCTCTATTAAAGAGCACATGCAGGGAGGAACCTCCATAGAAACTTCACTAGTGAGATGTTCAATTCCGAAGGACGTTGCGGGGCCGTCCGATAAGTCTGCACTTGCCCCAGTTATCGAAGAGGAAGAAACTCCACGATCTTCCGGAAGATCTGCCGACGAAGGAGTTGAAAAAGCCAGTCCCAGAAAACATGATGGCGATGATGTTTTCGAGGGGTTGAGCGATTTAATCGTGACTTCTCATGAACTTTTCAAAGATGATGTTTCCAAAACTGTCTCTTCTGTAATTGAGGCGACATCTTCTCTTCAACAAACGTCAACTCCTCCTACTCAAGTTATCACTACATCTATTCCACAGAGTGGTATGTAACTTGATGCGTGTAGTTTACACGTTACACAACACTTAGGATTTTTCATCACTTCTACGCGTTTATCTTCTTGTACTTTAAAGATTTCTAAAGCTTATTATTTTTTATTCCAGATTCTCCTATGGGGCGCAGCGGCTCGTACTATGATGCTTTCCAGCGCTACGGGAGGCGTAGCCAGTATGATTACAGGCGTTACCTCCCGTCTTACAGAGAACCGGATGAAGAGAGGGCCATCAGGAAAGCCGACGAGAGACGAGCATATGAAGAACGTCACCGAAGGGAACAAGAAAGACATGACCCTCCCCACAGAGATGATGATACTCAAAAGAGAAAAGCTCACGATGAGAGAGGTAAAGGTCACATAGACGATTCTTCTAGCAAGCGGTCTAGACTTACCGAAGAAACAATGCCGACAGCTTCAGAACATGTTCCTGCTCAATCTCCTGCTCCCGTTCGCTTCGACATTCAGGCAATCATCAACCGGCCCGCATACCAAGTTGGGCAAGGTCCTCCTACTCTTCAAAGTCGATTCCCTCAGTGGTGCCTGAGAGGGGTTCGGTTTGATCTCGACTTGGTTCCCCTTGACAAATCGGCTATGCTGCGAAATCTTGATACTGTCAGGACCGATATTGAAAGAATGTCAAACTGGCAAAAACTTGTCGACGAGCTTCAAAGGTTCAATCGAGCCAATCTCGAGGCCATGCTCACAATGGAGAATGATAAGGCTGAGTGGCAGAAGAATCTCGAACAGCATGATGCCGAAATGAGAAGTATTGCTTCCTATAATGAAAAGTTGGAAGCGGAAGTAGAAAAGCTTAAGGAAGAATTAGCTACTTCGTCTACTTCCTATTCTCAAAAGGAGAGCATACTTCAGCAACAAGTACGAGATGCGCATGCCAGTCAAAGGGCAGTCGAAGATAAGCTTGCATTCAAAGAGAAGGTCATAGAAGAGTATCGCGCTGAAGCTTCACAGCCGCGAGAACAGACTGGCTCTCAAAGCTTGGAGATAGAATTGTTAAAAACTCGACTTGCTATGGCCGAAAAGGAGCGTGACGAGGCTGTTGCTGGTAAACTTGCGGCCGAAGAGGCCCATCAAGCAACCTAAGCTGACGTTAGCTCCACATTATTTGATTTTTATCTGCACAGCATTTTGGGGCGTGGAAGCCTTGCCTTTCTAGGCCCTAAATATGAAATTATGCTAGCTGAAGTTTGGGAGGCAGCGCTTGACATGCTCGGTGGTAAAGGTGCTGGCTATGCTTAGTCTGCTCTTGAAGAGCATTATCTTGATGATGATGCCCGCGCCGCTCTTGCCAAGGGAAAAGAGCAACTCGCCAGGGTACGGGCCGGAATGGCGGAAAGGGAACGCTCTGAGAAAAAAATACCACCTACCACTTCTGAACATCCTTTAGTTTCTTCCGAAGTGGACATTACAGGTTCCTGTGCTCATTCGCTGCCTCCTACAAGAACCGGGGTAATCACCCCTACTGATGATGAAGCTTTGGAGGATATCGGGGCTCAGAATTATGAGATTGAACTAACGAAGCCAACATCTTCAGGTAATTTCGACATTGGTCCGATTCAGGTGGATCGCCTGCTTATTCCTCAAAAATTTGATGAGCTTCTCGATTACTTCTTGAACCTCGATGAACCCATATCTCCCTTCTTTTGGGAAGATACTAACATTTTCAATTTCTCTTCTTCTGCAGTTGAAACAACAAGTGCTGTGCAGACTTCGCCTCCTCTGGTTATTCCTCCTCCATCTCTTCAGGTGACTCCTCCTTCTGCTTCACAACCCGGGTCACAAGAGGAGAAAATTGAGGCTCTTCATGGCTTGGATGACCCTATTGCTTCGCAGGAGCAAAAAGATGAGGGACTTGAAGGAGGCGAGATCTCTCCGGAGCGGACTCCTTCTGACGACGTAGTCTCGTCCGCTCTTGTTACTCTAGGGAGTGAGTCTTCTTCGAAGAGAAGAAAGAAGCACGGGACATCGAAGAGGAGGGGGAAGAAAATTATCACTACTGAAGAGGAACCGGATGTCGCACCGGTTGCACCTCCCTCTCCTTCTTCCCTTATGCCTATAGATAGACCTGAAAAACTAATCATTCGGCCAGGCAAAGGGTCCAAGGGTGGCAAGAAGAAATGAAGACTTCAGCTTTTAGCTTCTCATCTTTTGCATGTATTGGTCGAGAATTGTGCGGGTATCAGCCCCCCGCTTTTCTTTTGTTGAAACTCGTACCTGTATATAAAGTAATGTTGAATAAAATGATTCCTCTTTCTTTGTATAAACTCCTATTTGAATTTGAGAATGCATTTATTATTCATTTTTGCACAAGTTTATTTATATGACATTGCAGTGAGCTTATAGTATGTTGTTTGAGCGTACTTTACCGATGTAGCTATATCATATCGTATACAACTATACCATGCTGCCCCCATATCATAAGCTTACTGCAATTTTCTATACTTCGAGGGGACTTGCACTCTTAT
The DNA here is from genome assembly GCA_030765085.1 of Allium cepa. Taxonomy (NCBI): domain Eukaryota; kingdom Viridiplantae; phylum Streptophyta; class Magnoliopsida; order Asparagales; family Amaryllidaceae; genus Allium; species Allium cepa. The sequence continues at coordinate 283,291,431 of CM060934.1, read as the reverse complement.
TTTCTGTAGAATGACTATTTCATTCGTGAAAAGATTTTTCATAGAGTACAACTCCTTTCATATAAGTTTTTACGCTTTGTCCTTCGAAGAAGTCACTTTTTCCTTTTGCTTATGTATACATTTTGCCAAGTGAATTCTTCTATGTGGTGAAGCGTGCCTCTGAAGGGTACTTCAACTTTAATTCTTCCTTTGAAAGTTAAAGTATGCCCTTGATGAGGATTTTCTTTTCTTTTCTTTTTTTAAAATAGAAATTTGTTCCTCTGAGGAGGGATTTTTCACACTTGGAAGTTTTATTTCAATCTTGGTGAAACGTGTTCCTCCAAAGAGTTGTGCCTTTGAAGAAAGCCTTTTCACGTTTCAACACATGGAAGTTTTATTTCAATCTCGGTGAAACGTGGGCTTCTGAAGAGGTCTTTCCTTTTAATTGTGTCCCCGGGAGGGGGTTGTACCTCTAAGGAGGGATTTTTCACGTTTTGACACTTGGAAGTTTTATTTCAATCTTGGTGAAACGTGTGCCTCCAAAGAGTTATGCCTTCGAAGAAAGCCTTTTCACATTTTGAACACTTGGAAGTTTTATTTCGATCTCGGTGAAACGTGGGCTTCCAGGAAGGTCTTTATTTTGTTTTGCATTTCAACTTTGGTGAAGTGAAATTCCGAAGAGCGGTTGTTACGCTTCAACTCCTGGTGAAATGTGCCTCCGAAGAGGTCTTTATTTTGTTTGCATTTCAACTCTGGTGAAGTGAAATTCCGAAGAGCGGTCGTAACACTTCAACTCCTGGTGAAATGTGCCTCCGAAAAGGTCTTTATTTTGTTTGCATTTCAACTCTGGTGAAGTGAAATTCCGAAGAGCGGTCGTAACACTTCAACTCCTGGTGAAATGTGCCTCAGAGAGGGTTTTCATCGCCTGGAAGTTACTCTCTCATGGTTGGAGGGTCATGACTCCTCCAATCTTTTTTGTTGAGTAGAGAACTTTCTTCTTTGTGGCGTATGACCCGTTAGAGGTCTTTATCCTCCAAAGAGTTGTGCCTCCGAAGAGGACTTGTGCTGCCAATGATGGCTTTGGTTGTTCCTCTGTCCACTTGCTTATGCCTTTTTCAATGATCCTCCGCTTCCTCTTTTTTTTTTTAGCTTTCCTTCCCTTTTCTCACAAGTAACTTGTTTAATCCATGGAAGTGTGCTTCATTGTCAGGCAATTTAGTGAGAACGAGCATTAGCTTCTTAATTGGATGTTTGTTTGTTCAAACGATCTCAATTTATTAGCAAAGACCCGTTTCTGTCGAAATCATAGGCCGTTCAATTGAAGTACTTCCTATCTAGGATTTGAATTCGGGGCTTTTTTTTTAAAATTTGGCGAGGATCACTTGGTCTTTTTATGTGCAAGCTTCACTTCCATTGTCTGCAAAAATTTAAATCGACATTTCAGTAATACATTCTATGTACTTTTTATATCGAAAATAAAGCAAACGTGTAATAATAATAAGGAACACAAGATTTATAGTTGTTCGGCCAGGAAATTGGGCCTACATCCACTTTATATTCTTTCATTATTTACTTGCATCAGTTTTACAATTGCCTTCAATTACAAGAATCATACATTCATAATTCTTTTTACAATATTTTAACAAAATTTTCAAGTAAAGTATGGACGCAAGTGATTGCTGTTCCATGCCCTTGGAATTTGATCTCCTTCAACAGTGGTGAGTTTGAATGTGCCGTCAAGAAGCTTTTGACCTATGACGTATGGTCCTTCCCAATTTGGCCCGAACACACCTGTCGCTGTCATGATTCTCTTCAGGACTAGGTCTCCAATCTCAAAGCTGCGTTGGCGAACTTTGGAGTTGAAATGTCTGGCTATCTTTTGCTGATGAGCTGCAATTCTGAGATTAGCCTCATCTCTTTGTTCATCAAGAAGATCTAGCGCTTCAAGCTGTAACTTCTCGTTTTCTGCTTGATTGAAATGGATTCTTCTGTGTGAAGGGACTTCTATTTCTACCGGAATCATTGCCTCTGACCCGTATGCCAATGAAAACGGGGTGTGTCCAGTCGCAGTTTTGTGAGTGGTTCTGTAAGCCCATAGTGCCAGTGGTAGCTTATCGACCCAACCACCTTTTGCTCTTTCAAGTTGCTTCTTGATGGTTGACTTAATAATTTTGTTGACGGCTTCCACTTGCCCGTTTGCCTACGGATGAGCTACTGCTGAGAAGCTTTTTCGGATTTTGAATCTCTCGCAAAAATCTTGGAATTCTTCACTTTCAAACTGAGTCCCATTATCTGTAATTATTTTTTGAGGCACACCGTATCTGCAAATGATGTTTTTAGTCACAAAACTTATCATCTTCTTTGAGGTGATAGTAGCCAGTGGTTCAGCTTCTGCCCACTTAGTAAAATAATCTACAACAACAATGGCATATTTAATTCCAGATTTGGCAGTTGGTAACGGTCCTACAAGGTCTATTCCCCATATTGCAAACGGCCATGGACTGACCATCTGTGTGAGTTCAGTGGAAGGAGCTCTAGGAATTTTGGCGAATCTTTGACATTTGTCACATCTTCGGGAATACTCTGCTGCATCTCGATTAATTTCTGGCCAAAAATACCCGTATCGGAGAATTTTCTTTGCTAATGTTTGACCACCCGAATGATCACCACATTCTCCTCCGTGTACCTCTGCTAGGATTGCTTTAGACTCTTCTCGGGTTACACACCGAAGTAATGGCATTGAGAATCCCCGTCTGTATAACCGGCCATCCTGGATTATGTATCGAGAGGCTTTTCTCAGTAGCTTTTGTCGTTCTTTTGAGTTCCTTGGTAAGGATCCATTGAGCAGATATTCTATTATCGGAGTCATCCATGATTCTTGCTCTTGAGACATGCCCATGATCCAATCAATGTCCATCTCATCAATGCTAGGAGTCGACAGGACCTCTACTGGAGTTAGCCCCAGAAATTGAGCTTCGCCTGTGCTCGAATACTTTGCGAGAGAATCTGCTTTCATGTTTTCTTCTCGAGGAATGTGACTTATCATGTAATGATCGAAATCACCCAGGAGTTCCCAAGCCTTTGACAGGTAGGCGGGCAGATTCCCCCCTTTTGCTTGGAATTCCTTTTTGACTTGGCATACAATAAGCTGAGAATCACTGAATATCTGTAACGCTCGGATGTTTAATTCTTTAGCAATCCTTAAGCCAGCGATATGGGCTTCGTATTCTGCTTCATTGTTTGTTGAAGGAAATTCCAATCTTAGTGCCAGCAATCCTTAAAGGTTGGTCAGTGAGGACTCTGATAGGATGAGCTTGAAAATATTGCCTCAACTTCCTAGACGCAATTAGTAAGCAATAGGCGAGTTTTTCCAACTTAGAGTAATTCATCTCTGCCCCAGTGAGTCTTTTGCTGATATAGTAGACTGGATGTTGAATCCTTTTGTCTTCCCGTATCAGCGCTGCACTTAAAGCATGAGATGATACTGCCAAGTATATAAGAAGATCCTCGCCATCGCCAGGCCTAGAAAGTATTGGAGGCGTCTCCATATGGCGAATCAATTCATCAAATGCTTTTTGGCATTCGGGAGTCCAATCGAAGTTTTTCTTTCCTTTCTTTAGGGCGTCAAAGAATGGGATGCATTTATCTGTGGCTTTGGAAATGAACCGACTCAAGGCGGCGACTTTTCCATTGAGACTTTGCAATTCCTTCTTTGTTCTAGGGGCTTTGACTTCTTTCAATGCAGTAATTTGAGCTGGACTGGCCTCAATGCCCCTAGCGCTCACGATGAAACCTAAAAACTTGCCGGATTCCACTCCAAATGAACATTTTAAAGGATTGAGCTTCATTCCGTATTTTCGGAGGACAGCGAACATGTCTGCTAAGTGTTCTATGTGATCCAGTGCTTTTTTAGACTTTACTAACATGTCATCGACGTAGACTTCCATAGTCTTGCCCAGTTGCGGTTTGAACATAGCATTAACGAGTCTTTGGTATGTTGCCCCTGCATTCTTCAACCCGAAGGGCATAACTCTGTAGCAGTAAAGACCAGTGTCGGTGATAAAGCTTGTGTCCTCCTGATCTGGCTCATGCATCATGATTTGGTTATACCCGGAGTAAGCATCCATAAAAGATAACAATTCGTGTCCCGCTGTTCCATCTACCAGTTGGTCGATTCTGGGTAATGGGAAGCAGTCTTTGGGGCAGGCCTTGTTTAGATCTGAAAAATCGATGCATACTCTCCATTTTCCGTTGGCTTTCTTAACCAGCACTGGATTTGAAACCGAATTCGGATAAGTAGATTTTTTGATAAAATTATTCTCCATGAGCCGATCAACTTCTTCTTTTAATGCCGCTGACCTTTCTGGACCTTGAGTTCTCCTTTTCTGCTTCACAGGCGTAAATTTTGGATCAATATTTAGAGCATGCACTGCAACTTCTGGGGATATTCCGCACAAATCGGCATGAGTCCAAGCAAAAACATCCAGATTTGTCTTTAAAAAAGATATTAAGATATTTTGAATTGACGCATTCAGTTGTGAACCCACATTCAACACTTTGTTTGGGTCCTTTGGATCGACAGGTATTGGTATTGTCGTTTCCACGGGTACCACTCTATTTTCCCCTGCACTGACTTTTCTAGGGTCCATCTCTTTCCTTGCTCCGCTGTGCTCGCCAGTGCAGGGTCCGCCCTGTATTTGCTACAAAGCTGGTTCTTTGATGCGGACTGGGGCTGCCGCATTCTTTCCCATTTCTCTTTTTCTGGTTTCTCGTAGCTTTGTCAGATAGCACTCTCGCCCAGCATTTTGATCACCTTTTATAACTCCTACTCTATAGTCTGTAGGGAATTTAATAGTGAGGCACCACGGGGCCAGAACGGCTTTGAACGCTGCCAGAGTTGGACGACCAAGGAAAGCATTGTAAGCAGAAAATTCGTCGACAATCACAAAAGTTTGCTTGCGGACCACTTTTCTCTCTCCTTCTCCAAGTTCCACAAACAAATCAATGGTCCCTACCGGCTGCTTTGGCTCCCCAGTGAAACCAGCAATTTTCTGCGATGAGGCTTGCACATCAGCCATAGGGATCTTCATTTGGTCGAATGTTTTCTTAAAGAGAATATTGCAGGATGCGCCACAATCAATGAGAACTCTTCTGACAATAGCTGGCCCGATACTTGCCGAGATGACTAGAGGATCCAAGGTTGGAGCTTCAATACCTGCGGAATCCCTAGCTCTGAACACAATATCATCATCGAAAGTTCTTTGTTGCTTCAAGGGCGTAGCGCCTTCCAAAACAAATACATCTTCCTCGGTTGGTACATACTTTAGAGCTCGGGTATACCTTTCCATCTCACCCCAGCTTCTGCCTGCTGGGTGAGGTCCTCCTGTAATGACATTAATAATGGGCCTTCCAGATTCATGCCCTGCAGCCTTCTCAATCGTCCTAGGCTGTTGAGTAGGAGCCTGTTGCCCCTGACTAGATGAAGCAGGATTGTTGCTATTCTTTTTCACAAATTGCTGCAGTTTGTTTTCCCTTAGCAACTCTTCAATCAGATTTTTCAACTGGCGGCATTCGTCGGTCTCGTGACCGGGTTGATTATGGAAGCGGCAGAACTTCCCACTCTGTATAGCTTTTTTCCCGGTCCTTAGAGGAGGAGGTTTAGGAAAGTCAACGGAATCTTTAATGGCAAGGTAGATACGCTCCGGCGTATCCGATAAAGGAGTATACTCTGATGGCTTGAAGGATCGGGGCTTCTTCAGATTACTCTGCTTCTTCCCATTGTTATTTTCCCTTTTTTGCCCTACAGATTCATTCTTGCATGGAGCAACAGTGTTATCTTCAGCTTTTTCCAACACTGCCTTTACCGGTACAGGACGGCTTTCTAAGCGTATGAATTCATCTGCTTTTTTATAGAATTTTTCAAGGGAATTTGGTTCCTTCATGTTTAGCCATTTCCCAAATTCGCTCGACTTGTCAATACCCTTCATCAGATAAGTCAATATCATTCGCGGTTCTGCATTGTCCACCTCAGCTAACGCTATATTAAAGCGTTTCAAGAAGGATCTGATAGTCTCTCCTGGACTCTGCTCCAAACTTGACAGTGACAAGATATCTTTGGCTTTTGAGGCATATAGTCTGAACTGCTCCTTGAACTTCCGGGTCAAGTCAGAAAACTGATCGATAGATCGGACGGGCAGCTTGGTGAACCAAAGCAGAGCTACGCCTTCGAGATACACAGGGAAATATCGGCATTTTATTTCATCAGAGGCTCTGGCACCTGTCATGTGCCAATCATATTTGTATAGGAATTCATTCGGGTCACTTGTCCCCTTATAAGCTGGAATGGTTGGAGGGACAAACTTCCTTGGGAATTCAGCCTTTAAGATTTTCTCAGTAAATGGAGTCTTACTTGGGGCGAAACCCCATTCTTTCTCGTCTTCAACCCTCTGCATACTCTCTTTCATAATTTGTCGGACCATTCCGGAAAGATACTCCTCCTCATGTCGAGTTCTAGATCCACCAACCTCTGGAAGTGTTTGTTCAAAGGGGCTAGCAGCCCTTTCAGGAGCATTTCTTTCTTCAGCATCATGAAGGTTGCCAGCAAAATTCCTCTCATTACCTGCTGGTTGACGGTTTGCCCCAAGCAAATCTTTCAACCTATTTAGAATTAGGGCATTCTGGGCATTTTGAGCCTCGAGTTGTGCATTTTGGGCATTGATCTGTTGGTTCAGCCCTAAAATTGCAGCATCCAGCTCTGCCTTTGTAACTCCGACAGCTGGAGTGGCTTGATTCGATATAGGGGAAGCGGAGGTTCCCTCTTGAATATTCCCAGATCTGACAGATCTACTCTTCCTTCCAGGAGCCATAATCTCGGATAGACTTCTGGTTTTCAAGGAAATTCTCTCTACAAACCTTTGTGAAGCAATGATGATAACTCGCCTGAGTTCGAGTTCTCAGTGAAAGCACCAAAAATGTTAACGCTAAAATTTTAACGCTAACACCCCTGTGTATGTGTTATAGTTGTGAAAGCACCACCCGATAACTCGGGAACAGATTACAAGCAGATGATAGCGGAAAAGCAGTAAACAACAACAATTTTATAGTGGTTCGGCTTAATGGTATAGCCTACGTCCACTTTAAGTACTTTTATTGATGATCTCATTACAAGCTGATACAATTCTTTCCAAGTACAATACACTTTGAATTACAAGTCACTTAGAACAAGTAGCTTAAACTTCAATGGAGATTAGAGTCTTCAAATCCATGTTGGATGTGTGTGATCTTTTCTCGAAGTTGTTTTTAGTGTTCTTCGTGTCTTGAGAGCTTTAAGTGTTGAATTGGTTTGGAATGCAGCAGAGTAACGGCGCTTGAAGAGAATCAGCCCAAAAAGTCCCCTGAATGCTGGATGTGGCCATGTATTTATAGGCAGATTTCTAGGCTGGAATTGTTAAGTCATGAGTCGTGACCGACTCAAGATGAGTCGTAAGTCGTGACCGACTCAGGATGAGTCGTAAGTCGTGGGCGACTCAACTGGTTGAGTCTAGACTTCGTATCAGAGCGTCTCCAGTCCTCTGTATATAGCACAAGTCCTAACTCGTCTGCGAGTTAAAAGGTCGTGGTCCAAAATGAGGCGGCATTAGATTTCTACTTAGTAGCTTTAAGTCGCTAAGGTTATAACCCGGTGAGTTGCTGTCCCTCCTGAGTCGTTGAGTCGTAACCCTTCAAGGTCACTGAGTCGTAACCCTTCAAGGCCGTTGAGTCGGTAACTCCCTAAGGATATTGAGTCGTTAGAGATCTTGAGTCGGTCTATCCCATACACCGTTAATCCCTTGAGTCGCTCCACTCCACTAAGTCGCCTTAAGTTTTAACTCGTTAGCTTGTTGAGTCGGTTGCCTGTTGAGTCGGTTGCCTGTTGAGTCGGTTGCCTGTTGAGTCGGTTCACCCTTTAAGTTGTGAGGCTTCTCGAGTAGTGGATCCCTTCTGAACCGTTAAGAACCTTAAGTCGTGAGTCGGCCCAGACCTTGACTCGTTGCCTAAACAGAGTTAACATTTGCCCCTCGAAGTTCACGCCTAAGTCGTAGGTCGTGTGCTTTGACTCATCTTAACTCGTGTGCCGATTCAACTGCCACTGCTCAAAGCTATAAAAGACTTGAGTCGTTCCCCTTACTTCCTTCTTCTCATTTATTATTCTTTGAACCGTGTCTGCCATTAACGCATCTTCGAGCTCTCAAAGGCGATTCCAACCTGATTCATTTTCGACCATCTTTAACATCACACCGTGTAAGAGATTTTTCATCTTTTTTCAATTGTTGATGATTGCCGATCTCCGCCTCTATTTTTCCCCCTTGATCCTTGCGAATATTATTACATAGGACATTGATGGATTGAAGGCAGGCGGTTTGATCTTACTTGTAACGATTTGAGATTTGAGGCGACCTAGTGGTGTGATGGAACTGGGGTTAACCATTGCGAGGTTATTGGGTTATCGGGTTATGGATTAAATGGTTAATGGGTTAGGAGTTAGATGGTTAATGGGTTAGGAGTTAGATGGTTAATGGGTCAGATTGACTCGAACATTGCCGTAGGTTTGACTCGGCTATTTTTGTATGATCCAGTGACCTTTGCGATTTAACCATGATACGACTCAACATGCTTCACGACCTAAGCCTTGAGTCGTGGCCGAGATAAAACCCTTGAGTCGTGGCCGAGACAAGACTTGGAGATTTTCTTATTATTTCTACGACTCATGACTTAGGGCACTGCCGACTCAGAACTCCTGAACCATTGACGAGTTATGACTTGTGTGAATTCTGTTTGAACTTTGGACCATTGCATTAACTTTGAACTTTTGAATTTTATTGCATTCATTCACAGGTTATTTTGACTTGCAGGCTAACAACCTGTTCAATACAACATTCACAGAAAACTGGGACGAATATACTGTCATTGATTGCCCATATCAAATGACAGATTAGTTAATAACAGATAATTAACTTAAACAAATCGTGTGAACGAAGTGCTATCGATTTCAAGTAGAATATTAAAGCAACACTGAAACAATCAATTGAAACTGACCATCCTGCACTAATATTATGCTTGAACTCTAAATTAACAAGTTCTGAAATTACCATAGTTGATCAATCGTCAACCAGTTTAATTCCAGTTATATTTACTTGTTATTTTCATTAGTTCTGCACAACACTTCACACTTTTAGGAAACGTGCACCTTCGCATTTGAACACCCAGTTGCTTGTGTAGAATGACATCTCAACAAGAAGAACCGATGGGCCAGGCTGAAGATGTCTTCCCAGTAGCCAACTTGTTGGATAATCCTCAGGAGAGAACTCCCACCACTCTGAATCAGCGGGTCCTCAATCAATTGCTCACCCAGTTTGGCATTGCTGAGGCTGATGCCTTACTGCCGGGGCCAAATGATACTGCAGATAGGCCCCCTTCTGGCTTTATTGCTGTCAACCGCCAAATGTGCTTGAGCGGTGCCATACCACCTTTTAATGACTTCCTTCGGCAGTTCCTGCTTCGATTATCTATCTCTCCATTCCAATTGCACCCCAATGGCCATGCCATTCTGATGGGGTTATGTGTGCTTTTTAGTAGAGTTCTGGACAGATTACCGAGCTTTGAGGAAATCTGCTACCTCTGCTCATTCACAAAGATTAAAGATCATCCCTCTATCGTAATCATAAGGAGTGCTCGAAACCGAAAACTCATCACCGATCTTCCTGAAAGCGTTCATGGATTTCTAAACCAATATTTCTTTGTTCGTTGCCCTCCAGGGTTTTATGCCATCTGGAGAGTAGGAAGTAAGATTTTCCTGTTTTTATTTCTCCATTCTTGGGCTTTTCGAAATCTGAGTTGCTAAATGCTAACTTGGCTTCTTTATTATTATTATTTTCCTGTTTTAGCGCTTCCTCCTCCCTCTAGAGATCCATGCTATAAACAAATTTTTGAGAGATTGAACGCCGTGACGGCGGAAGAGAGGAGTATCAAGTTTTTGTTAAATGATGAATTTCTACATCAATACGGGCTTCTTCATTCCTCTCGCTTTACTCAACTTCATGAAGCTCCAACTGAAATTCCCGATTCTCCGGCGGAAACTTTTGATGCCCCAGTCTCTATTAAAGAGCACATGCAGGGAGGAACCTCCATAGAAACTTCACTAGTGAGATGTTAAATTCCGAAGGACGTTGCGGGGCCGTCCGATAAATCTGCACTTGCCCCAGTTATCGAAGAGGAAGAAACTCCACGATCTTCCGGAAGATCTGCCGACGAAGGAGTTGAAAAAGCCAGTCCCAAAAAACATGATGGCGATGATGTTTTCGAGGGGTTGAGCGATTTAATCGTGACTTCTCAAGAACTTTTCAAAGATGATGTTTCCAAAACTGTCTCTTCTGTAATTGAGGCGACATCTTCTCTTCAACAAACGTCAACTCCTCCTACTCAAGTTATCACTACATCTATTCCACAGAGTGGTATGTAACGTGATGCGTGTAGTTTACACGTTACACAACACTTTGGATTTTTCATCACTTCTACGCGTTTATCTTCTTGTACTTTAAAGATTTCTAAAGCTTATTATTTTTTATTCCAGATTCTCCTATGGGGCGCAGCGGCTCGTACTATGATGATTTCCAGCGCTACGGGAGGCGTAGCCAGTATGATTACAGGCGTTACCTCCCGTCTTACAGAGAACCGGATGAAGAGAGGGCCATCAGGAAAGCCGACGAGAGACGAGCATATCAAGAACGTCACCGAAGGGAACAAGAAAGACATGACCCTCCCCACAGAGATGATGATACTCAAAAGAGAAAAGCTCACGATGAGAGAGGTAAAGGTCACATAGACGATTCTTCTAGCAAGCGGGCTAGACTTACCGAAGAAACAATGCCGACAGCTTCAGAACATGTTCCTGCTCAATCTCCTGCTCCCGTTCGCTCCGACATTCAGGCAATCATCAACCGGCCCGCATACCAAGTTGGGCAAGGTCCTCCTACTCTTCAAAGTCGATTCCCTCAGTGGTGCCTGAGAGGGGTTCGGTTTGATCTCGACTTGGTTCCCCTTGACAAATCGGCTATGCTGCGAAATCTTGATACTGTCAGGACCGATATTGAAAGAATGTCAAACTGGCAAAAACTTGTCGACGAGCTTCAGAGGGTCAATCGAGCCAATCTCGAGGCCATGCTCACAATGGAGAATGATAAGGCTGAGTGGCAGAAGACTCTCGAACAGCATGACACCGAAATGAGAAGTATTGCTTCCTATAATGAAAAGTTGGAAGCGGAAGTAGAAAAGCTTAAGGAAGAATTAGCTACTTCGTCTACTTCCTATTCTCAAAAGGAGAGCATACTTCAGCAACAAGTACGAGATGCGCATGCCAGTCAAAGGGCAGTCGAAGATAAGCTTGCATTCAAAGAGAAGGTCATAGAAGAGTATCGCGCTGAAGCTTCACAGCTGCGAGAACAGACTGGCTCTCAAAGCTTGGAGATAGAGTTGTTAAAAACTCGACTTGCTATGGCCGAAAAGGAGCGTGACGAGGCTGTTGCTGGTAAACTTACGGCCGAAGAGGCCCATCAAGCAACCAAAGCTGACGTTAGCTCCACATTATTTGATTTTTATCTGCACAGCATTTTGGGGCGTGGCAGCCTTGCCTTTCTAGGCCCTAAATATGAAATTACGCTAGCTGAAGTTTGGGAGGCAGCGCTTGACATGCTCGGTGGTAAAGGTGCTGGCTATGCTGAGTCTGCTCTTGAAGAGCATTATCTTGATGATGATGCCCGCGCCGCTCTTGCCAAGGGAAAAGAGCAACTCGCCAGGGTACGGGCCGGAATGGCGGAAAGGGAACGCTCTGAGAAAGAAATACCACCTACCACTTCTGAACATCCTTTAGTTTCTTCCGAAGTGGACATTACATGTTCCAGTGCTCATTCGCTGCCTCCTACAAGAACCGGGGTAATCACCCCTACTGATGATGAAGCTTTGGAGGATATCGGGGCTCAGAATTATGAGATTGAACTAACGAAGCCAACATCTTCAGGTAATTTCGACATTGGTCCGATTTAGGTGGATCGCCTGCTTATTCCTCAAAAATTTGATGAGCTTCTCGATTACTTCTTGACCTCGATGAACCCATATCTCCCTTCTTTTGGAAAGATACTAACATTTTCAATTTCTCTTCTTCTGCAGTTGAAACAACAAGTGCTGTGCAGACTTCGCCTCCTCTGGTTATTCCTCCTCCATCTCTTCAGGTGACTCCTCCTTCTGCTTCACAACCCGGGTCACAAGAGGAGAAAATTGAGGCTCTTCATGGCTTGGATGACCCTATTGCTTCGCAGGAGCAAAAAGATGAGGGACTTGAAGGAGGCGAGATCTCTCCGGAGCGGACTCCTTCTGACGACGTAGTCTCGTCTGCTCTTGTTACTCTAGGGAGTGAGTCTTCTTCGAAGAGAAGAAAGAAGCACGGGACATCGAAGAGGAGGGGGAAGAAAATTATCACTACTGAAGAGGAACCGGAAGTCGCACCGGTTGCACCTCCCTCTCCTTCTTCCCTTATGCCTATAGATAGACCTGAAAAACTAATCATTCGGCCAGGCAAAGGGTCCAAGGGTGGCAAGAAGAAATGAAGACTTCAGCTTTTAGCTTCTTGTCTTTTGCATGTATTGGTTGAGAATTGTGCGGGTATCGGCCCCCCGCTTTTCTTTTGTTGAAACTCGTACCTGTATATAAAGTAATGTTGAATAAAATGATTCCTCTTTCTTTGTATAAACTCCTGTTTGAATTTGAGAATGCATTTATTATTCATTTTTGCACAAATTTATTTATATGACATTGCAGTGAGCTTATAGTATGTTGTTTGAGCGTACTTTACCGATGTAGCTATATCATATCGTATACAACTATACCATGCTGCCCCCATATCATAAGCTTACTGCAATTTTCTATACTTCGAGGGGACTTGCACTCTTATTTTCTGTAGAATGACTATTTCATTCGTGAAAAGATTTTTCATAGAGTACAACTCCTTTCATATAAGTTTTTACGCTTTGTCCTTCGAAGAAGTCACTTTTTCCTTTTGCTTATGCATACATTTTGCCAAGTGAATTCTTCTATGTGGTGAAGCGTGCCTCTGAAGGGTACTTCAACTTTAATTCTTCCTTTGAAAGTTAAAGTATGCCCTTGATGAGGATTTTTTTTTTTTTTTTAAAATAGAAATTTGTTCCTCTGAGGAGGGATTTTTCACACTTGGAAGTTTTATTTCAATCTTGGTGAAACGTGTTCCTCCAAAGAGTTGTGCCTTTGAAGAAAGCCTTTTCACGTTTCAACACTTGGAAGCTTTATTTCAATCTCGGTGAAACGTGGGCTTCAGAAGAGGTCATTCCTTTTAATTGTGTCCCCGGGAGGGGGTTGTACCTCTAAGGTGGGATTTTTCACGTTTTGACACTTGGAAGTTTTATTTCAATCTTGGTGAAACGTGTGCCTCCAAAGAGTTGTGCCTTCGAAGAAAGCCTTTTCACATTTCAACACTTGGAAGTTTTATTTCGATCTCGGTGAAACGTGGGCTTCCAGGAAGGTCTTTATTTGGTTTTGCATTTCAACTTTGGTGAACTGAAATTCCGAAGAGCGGTTGTTACGCTTCAACTCGTGGTGAAATGTGCCTCCGAAGAGGTCTTTATTTTGTTTGCATTTCAACTCTGGTGAAGTGAAATTCCAAAGAGCGGTCGTAACACTTCAACTCCTGGTGAAATGTGCCTCCGAAGAGGTCTTTATTTTGTTTGCATTTCAACTCTGGTGAAGTGAAATTCCGAAGAGCGGTCGTAACACTTCAACTCCTGGTGAAATGTGCCTCAGAGAGGGTTTTCATCGCCTGGAAGTTACTCTCTCATGGTTGGAGGGTCATGACTCCTCCAATCTTTTTTGTTGAGTAGAGAACTTTCTTTTTTGTGGCGTATGACCCGTTAGAGGTCTTTATCCTCCGAAGAGTTGTGCCTCCGAAGAGGACTTGTGCAGCCAATGATGGCTTTGGTTGTTCCTCTGTCCACTTGCTTATGCCTTTTTCAATGATCCTCTGCTTCCTCTTTTTTTTTTTAAGCTTTCCTTCCCTTTTCTCACAAGTAACTTGTTTAATCCAAGGAAGTGTGCTTCATTGTCAGGCAATTTCGTGAGAACGAGCATTAGCTTCTTAATTGGATGTTTGTTTGTTCAAACGATCTCAATTTATTAGCAAAGACCCGTTTCTGTCGAAATCATAGGCCGTTCAATTGAAGTACTTCCTATCTAGGATTTGAATTCGGGGCTTTTTTTTTAAATTTGGCGAGGATCACTTGGTCTTTTTATGTGCAAGCTTCACTTCCATTGTCTGCAAAAATTTAAATCGACATTTCAGTAATACATTCTATGTACTTTTTATATCGAAAATAAAGCAAACATGTAATAATAATAATAAGGAACACAAGATTTATAGTGGTTCGGCCAGGAAATTGGGCCTACATCCACTTTATATTCTTTCATTATTTACTTGCATCAGTTTTACAATTGCCTTCAATTACAAGAATCATACATTCATAATTCTTTTTACAATATTTTAACAAAATTTTCAAGTAAAGTATGGACGCAAATGATTGCTCTACCATGCCCTTGGAATTTGATCTCCTTCAACAGTGGTGAGTTTGAATGTGCTGTCAAGAAGCTTTTGACCTATGACATATGGTCCTTCCCAATTTGGCCCGAACACACTTGTCGCTGTCATGATTCTCTTCAGGACTAGGTCTCCAATCTCAAAGCTGCGTTGGCGAACTTTGGAGTTGAAATGTCTGGCTATCTTTTGCTGATGAGCTGCAATTCTGAGATTAGCCTCATCTCTTTGTTCATCAAGAAGATCTAGCGCTTCAAGCTGTAACTTCTCGTTTTCTGCTTGATTGAAATGGATTCTTCTGTGTGAAGGGACTTCTATTTCTACCGGAATCATTGCCTCTGACCCGTATGCCAATGAAAACGGGGTGTGTCCAGTCGCAGTTTTGTGAGTGGTTCTGTAAGCCCATAGTGCCAGTGGTAGCTTATCGACCCAACCACCTTTTGCTCTTTCAAGTTGCTTCTTGATGGTTGACTTAATAATTTTGTTGACGGCTTCCACTTGCCCGTTTGCCTGCGGATGAGCTACTGCTGAGAAGCTTTTCCGGATTTTGAATCGCTCGCAAAAATCTTGGAATTCTTCACTTTCAAACTGAGTCCCATTATCTGTAATTATTTTTTGAGGCACACCATATCTGCAAATGATGTTTTTAGTCACAAAACTTATCATCTTCTTTGAGGTGATAGTAGCCAGTGGTTCAGCTTCTGCCCACTTAGTAAAATAATCTACAACAACAATGGCATATTTAATTCCAGATTTGGCAGTTGGTAACGGTCCTACAAGGTCTTTTCCCCATATTGCAAACGGCCATGGACTGACCATCTGTGTGAGTTCAGTGGAAGGAGCTCTAGGAATTTTGGCGAATCTTTGACATTTGTCACATCTTCGGGAATACTTTGCTGCATCTCGATTAATTTCTGGCCAAAAATACCCGTATCGGAGAATTTTCTTTGCTAATGTTTGACCACCCGAATGATCACCACATTCTCCTCCGTGTACCTCTGCTAGGATTGCTTTAGACACTTCTCGGGTTACACACCGAAGTAATGGCATTGAGAATCCCCGTCTGTATAACCGGCCATCCTGGATTATGTATCGAGAGGCTTTTCTCAGTAGCTTTTGTCGTTCTTTTGAGTTCCTTGGTAAGGATCCATTGAGCAGATATTCTATTATCGGAGTCATCCATGATTCTTGCTCTTGAGACATGCCCATGATCCAATCAATGTCCATCTCATCAATGCTAGGAGTCGACAGGACCTCTACTGGAGTTAGCCCTAGAAATTGAGCTTCGCCTGTGCTCGAATACTTTGCGAGAGAATCTGCTTTCATGTTTTCTTCTCGAGGAATGTGACTTATCATGTAATGATCGAAATCACCTAGGAGTTCCCAAGCCTTTGACAGGTAGGCGGGCAGATTCCCCCCTTTTGCTTGGAATTCCTTTTTGACTTGGCATACAATAAGCTGAGAATCACTGAATATCTGTAACGCTCGGATGTTTAATTCTTTAGCAATCCTTAAGCCAGCGATAAGGGCTTCGTATTCTGCTTCATTGTTTGTTGAAGGAAATTCCAATCTTAGTGAATAGCATAATGATCGACCTTCAGGAGTCTCAAGTACAACTCCGGCTCCAGAACAGTAGTCGTTTCTCACACCATCGACATATTACTTCCACTGGATCGGGGAATTGTCGACAGTTTCTTCCTCACCGTTACCCTTATCTGTAAATTCTGCAATGAAATCCGCTAAAGCTTGTCCATTGATTGCTTTCCGGGGATGATAAGTGATGTCATACTGACTGAGTTCAATATTCCACTTTAGAAGACGACCCGAAGTTTCAGGGCGAAACAGGACTTGCTTTAAAGGTTGGTCAGTGAGGACTCTGATAGGATGAGCTTGAAAATATTGCCTCAACTTCCTAGACGCAATTAGTAAGCAATAGGCGAGTTTTTCCAACTTAGAGTAATTCATCTCTGCCCCAGTGAGTCTTTTGCTGATATAGTAGACTGGATATTGAATCCTTTTGTCTTCCCGTATCAGCGCTGCACTTAAAGCATGAGATGATACTGCCAAGTATATAAGAAGATCCTCGCCATCGCCAGGCCTAGAAAGTATTGGAGGCGTCTCCATATGGCGAATCAATTCATCAAAGGCTTTTTGGCATTCGGGAGTCCAATCGAAGTTTTTCTTTCCTTTCTTTAGGGCGTCAAAGAATGGGATGCATTTATCTGTGGCTTTGGAAATGAACCGACTCAAGGCGGCGACTTTTCCATTGAGACTTCGCAATTCCTTCTTTGTTCTAGGGGCTTTGACTTCTTTCAATGCAGTAATTTGAGCTGGACTGGCCTCAATGCCCCTAGCGCTCACGATGAAACCTAAAAACTTGCCGGATTCCACTCCAAATGAACATTTTAAAGGATTGAGCTTCATTCCGTATTTTCGGAGGACAGCGAACATGTCTGCTAAGTGTTCTATGTGATCCAGTGCTTTCTTAGACTTTACTAACATGTCATCGACGTAGACTTCCATAGTCTTGCCCAGTTGCGGTTTGAACATAGCATTAACGAGTCTTTGGTATGTTGCCCCTGCATTCTTCAACCCGAAGGGCATAACTCTGTAGCAGTAAAGACCAGTGTCGGTGATAAAGCTTGTGTCCTCCTGATCTGGCTCATGCATCATGATCTGGTTATACCCGGAGTAAGCATCCATAAAAGATAACAATTCGTGTCCCGCTGTTCCATCTACCAGTTGGTCGATTCTGGGTAATGGGAAGCAGTCTTTGGGGCAGGCCTTGTTTAGATCTGAAAAATCGATGCATACTCTCCATTTTCCGTTGGCTTTCTTAACCAGCACTGGATTTGAAACCCAATTCGGATAAGTAGATTCTTTGATAAAATTATTCTCCATGAGCCAATCAACTTCTTCTTTTAATGCCGCTGACCTTTCTGGACCTTGAGTTCTCCTTTTCTGCTTCACAGGCGTAAATTTTGGATCAATATTTAGAGCATGCACTGCAACTTCTGGGGATATTCCGCACATATCGGCATGAGTCCAAGCAAAAACATCCAGATTTGTCTTTAAAAAAGATATTAAGATATTTTGAATTGACGCATTAAGTTGTGAACCCACATTCAACACTTTGTTTGGGTCCTTTGGGTCGACAGGTATTGGTATTGTCGTTTCCACGGGTACCACTCTATTTTCCCCTGCACTGACTTTTCTAGGGTCCATCTCTTTCCTTGCTCCGCTGTGCTCGCCAGTGCAGGGTCCGCCCTGTAATTGCTACAAAGCTGGTTCTTTGATGCGGACTGGGGCTGCCGCATTCTTTCCCATTTCTCTTTTTCTGGTTTCTCGTAGCTTTGTCAGATAGCACTCTCGCCCAGCATTTTGATCACCTTTTATAACTCCTACTCCATTGTCTGTAGGGAATTTAATAGTGAGGCACCATGGGGCCAGAACGGCTTTGAACGCTGCCAGAGTTGGACGACCAAGGAAAGCATTGTAAGCAGAAAATTCGTCGACAATCACAAAAGTTTGCTTGCGGACCACTTTTCTCTCTCCTTCTCCAAGTTCCACAAACAAATCAATGGTCCCTACCGGCTGCTTTGGCTCCCCAGTGAAACCAGCAATTTTCTGCAATGAGGCTTGCACATCAGCCATAGGGATCTTCATTTGGTCGAATGTTTTCTTAAAGAGAATATTGCAGGATGCGCCACAATCAATGAGAACTCTTCTGATAATAGCTGGCCCGATACCAGCCGAGATGACTAGAGGATCCAAGGTTGGAGCTTCAATACCTGCGGAATCCCTAGCTCTGAACACAATATCATCATCGAAAGTTCTTTGTTGCTTCAAGGGCGTAGCGCCTTCCAAAACAAATACATCTTCCTCGGTTGGTACATACTTTAGAGCTCGGGTATACCTTTCCATCTCACCCCAGCTTCTTCCTGCTGGGTGAGATCCTCCTGTAATGACATTAATAATGGGCCTTCCAGATTCATGCCCTGCAGCCTTCTCAATCGTCCTAGGCTGTTGAGTAGGAGCCTGTTGCCCCTGACTAGATGAAGCAGGATTGTTGCTATTCTTTTTCACAAATTGCTGCAGTTTGTTTTCCCTTAGCAACTCTTCAATCGGATTTTTCAACTGGCGGCATTCGTCGGTCTCGTGACCGGGTTGATTATGGAAGCGGCAGAACTTCCCACTCTGTATAGCTTTTTTCCCGGTCCTTAGAGGAGGAGGTTTAGGAAAGTCAACGGAATCTTTAATGGCAAGGTAGATACGCTCCGGCGTATCCGATAAAGGAGTATACTCTGATGGCTTGAAGGATCGGGGCTTCTTCAGATTACTCTGCTTCTTCCCATTGTTATTTTCCCTTTTTTGCCCTACAGATTCATTCTTGCGTGGAGCAACAGTGTTATCTTCAGCTTTTTCCAACACTGCCTTTACCGGTACGGGACGGCTTTCTAAGCGTATGAATTCATATGCTTTTTTATAGAATTTTTCAAGGGAATTTGGTTCCTTCATGTTTAGCCATTTCCCAAATTCGCTCGACTTGTCAATACCCTTCATCAGATAAGTCAATATCATTCGCGGTTCTGCATTGTCCACCTCAGCTAACGCTATATTAAAGCGGTTCAAGAAGGATCTGATAGTCTCTCCTGGACTCTGCTCCAAACTTGACAGTGACATGATATCTTTGGCTTTTGAGGCATATAGTCTGAACTGCTCCTTGAACTTCCGGGTCAAGTAAGAAAACTGATCGATAGATCGGACGGGCAGCTTGGTGAACCAAAGCAGAGCTACGCCTTCGAGATACACAGGGAAATATCGGCATTTTATTTCATCAGAGGCTCTGGCACCTGTCATGTGCCAATCATATTTGTATAGGAATTCATTCGGGTCACTTGTCCCCTTATAAGCTGGAATGGTTGGAGGGACAAACTTCCTTGGGAATTCAGCCTTTAAGATTTTCTCAGTAAATGGAGTCTTACTTGGGGCGAAACCCCATTCTTTCTCGTCTTCAACCCTCTACATACTCTCTTTTATAATTTGTCGGACCATTCCGGAAAGATACTCCTCATCATGTCGAGTTCTAGATCCACCAACCTCTGGAAGTGTTTGTTCAAAGGGGCTAGCAGCCCTTTCAGGAGCATTTCTTTCTTCAGCATCATGAAGGTTGCCAGCAAAATTCCTCTCATTACCTGCTGGTTGACGGTTTGCCCCAAGCAAATCGTTCAACCTATTTAGAATTAGGGCATTCTGGGCATTTTGAGCCTCGAGTTGTGCATTTTGGGCATTGATCTGTTGGTTCAGCCCTAAAATTGCAGCATCCAGCTCTGCCTTTGTAACTCCGACAGCTGGAGTGGCTTGATTCGATATAGGGGAAGCGGAGGTTCCCTCTTGAATATTCCCAGATCTGACAGATCTACTCTTCCTTCCAGGAGCCATAATCTCGGATAGACTTCTGGTTTTTAAGGAAATTCTCTCTACAAACCTTTGTGAAGCAATGATGATAACTCGCCTGAGTTCGAGTTCTTAGTGAAAGCACCAAAAATGTTAACGCTAA
This sequence comes from Allium cepa, assembly GCA_030765085.1. NCBI lineage: Eukaryota > Viridiplantae > Streptophyta > Magnoliopsida > Asparagales > Amaryllidaceae > Allium > Allium cepa. The sequence continues at coordinate 283,271,245 of CM060934.1, read as the reverse complement.
AATTTGAACGCTAACACCCCGGTGTATGTGTTATAGTTGTGAAAGCACCACCCGATAACTCGGGAACAGATTACAAGCAGATGATAGCGGAAAAGCAGTAAACAACAACAATTTTATAGTGGTTCGGCTTAATGGTATAGCCTACGTCCACTTTAAGTACTTTTATTGATGATCTCGTTACAAGCTGATACAATTCTTTCCAAGTACAATACACTTTGAATTACAAGTCACTTAGAACAAGTAGCTTAAACTTCAATGGAGATTAGAGTCTTCAAATCCATGTTGGATGTGTGTGATCTTTTCTCGAAGTTGTTTTTAGCGTTCTTCGTGTCTTGAGAGCTTTAAGTGTTGAATTGGTTTGGAATGCAGCAGAGTAACGGCGCTTGAAGAGAATCAGCCCAAAAAGTCCCCTGAATGCTGGATGTGGCCATGTATTTATAGGCAGATTTCTAGGCTGGAATTGTTAAGTCATGAGTCATGACCGACTCAAGATGAGTCGTAAGTCGTGACCGACTCAGGATGAGTCGTAAGTCGTGGGCGACTCAACTGGTTGAGTCCAGACTTCGTATCAGAGCGTCTCCAGTCCTCTGTATATAGCATAAGTCCTAACTCGTCTGCGAGTTAAAAGGTCGTGGTCCAAAATGAGGCGGCATTAGATTTCTACTTAGTAGCTTTAAGTCGCTAAGGTTATAGCCCGGTGAGTTGCTGTCCCTCCTGAGTCGTTGAGTCGTAACCCTTCAAGGTCGCTGAGTCGTAACCCTTCAAGGCCGTTGAGTCGGTAACTCCCTAAGGATATTGAGTCGTTAGAGATCTTGAGTCGGTCTATCCCATACACCGTTAATCCCTTGAGTCGCTCCACTCCTCTAAGTCGCCTTAAGTTTTAACTCGTTAGCTTGTTGAGTCGGTTGCCTGTTGAGTCGGTTGCCTGTTGAGTCGGTTTCCTGTTGAGTCGGTTCACCCTTTAAGTTGTGAGGCTTCCCGAGTAGTGGATCCCTTCTGAACAGTTAAGAACCTTAAGTCGTGAGTCGGCCCAGACCTTGACTCGTTGCCTAAACGGAGTTAACATTTGCCCCTCGAAGTTCATGCCTAAGTCGTAGGTCGTGTGCTTCGACTCATCTTAACTCGTGTGCCGATTCAACTGCCACTGCTCAAAGCTATAAAAGACTTGAGTCGTTCCCCTTACTTCCTTCTTCTCATTTATTATCCTTTGAACCGTGTCTGCCATTAACGCATCTTCGAGCTCTCAAAGGCGATTCCAACCTGATTCATTTTCGACCATCTTTAACATCACACCGTGTAAGAGATTTTGCATCTTTTTTCAATTGCTGATGATTGCCGATCTCCGCCTCTATTTTTCCCCCTTGATCCTTGCGAATATTATTACATCGGACATTGATGGATTGAAGGCAGGTGGTTTGATCTTACTTGTAACGATTTGAGATTTGAGGCGACCTAGTGGTGTGATGGAACTGGGGTTAACCATTGCGAGGTTATTGGGTTATCGGGTTATGGATTAAATGGTTAATGGGTTAGGAGTTAGATGGTTAATGGGTTAGGAGTTAGATGGTTAATGGGTCAGATTGACTCGGATTTCCCATCACTTAGGGAGTCTCTATACCGTTGCAACTCAGAGCAGAGACAATCGATAGGTCATCCTATCGCTCTCACAAATATCCGGTCTTCAACACCGGTCATCAATGATATCCATTACGTCGTATCACTATTAGGAATGGGTAATCCGAATAACGAGCGCAATAATTTAAAAATAAGTGTAGCATTCAAATTCAGCAAATCCCAACAAATACCTTTCAAAGGTAAATATTGATAGTCGGTTATTGAACTATCAATGGATATGCACAACATCACCAGATTCCAAATAATTTTCCAAATTATTTATTTCCCAAAATTCATATCTTTACAAGATATATAGTTTTCACACTTCAAAAATAAATCAATATTTATTTCTAGACAAATTCCCCTTTTCTTTTATAAATTCCTTAGTGAATTTATATTTCACAATATCTGTGCATATACGATTTCAATTATTCATTTCAATTTATCTTCAAAAAGATAGATTCTCAAAACGTTTCATTTCACATTGGAAAAACATTTCCATACTTATTTATTCATAAGTAATTCACAAATTTAATTTATTTTCAACCATTGGAAAATATTCAATATACTTAAATGGAGATTAAGTACATATTTCATTCTTTAATGAAATCATTCTCTTAAACATATTTATTTGGGCCAAAACGAATGTTGCGTAAAACATCGTTACGACAACCCAAAATAACTAGTATATGGATTCGAAATTAAAATAGATATATAAATCCCAATACTATACAAAACATTTCCTTTCAGACTATAACAACAGTGTTATAGTCCACCATTTCCTTCTATTTCTCGAAAACGTTTATTTCAACAATGAATGTTGAAATCTATGGTTTCGAATCTCAACGCATTTTAAAAACATCGTTAGATCGTTGTAAATTCTATTTAAAACATCACATTCAAAACAATTTCTTTAACATATTATTCACTATTCAAAAACGTGAATATACTACGTTAATCAATTTCATCCTTTCTATACATTTTATTTCAAAGGATAATTCACAGTCAAAAACATGAATATAACTCCATTAATAGGTTTCAACAATTTACTTATCAAAATAAGTCGTTTGCGAATTTATAAAACAACGTTTATAAACTCCATTTCTATCTATTTTATAACAACTTCCTTTTATAAATTCCTTTATTAACCTATTCAATTTATAACTCAATTATAAAACAAAAGTTCATGTTATAAGTTAAATACTTAGAATTTATTTGTTTGCACAATCGTTCCTTTAAACTTCATAATTATAAATCTTATAACTTATAAGATTCAATTATTTATCCAAATATATTCTTTTAACAATTTTTATGAATTTTATAAACCTACTGCTTATACAATTCCATTTATAACTTCACCGTTTATAATTCTATAAATTTCATTCATTTATGAAATTCATTCACAATTCATTGTAACAGTTATAAAAACTCGTTTTTATAATTCAAATATTTTAATTTACAAATTATCAATTTATATATCTCTTATATAAATCAATTTATACTATTATTCTTTTAAAACATCTTTAAACCCCTTTATAATTCCATCATTTTGATTTATAAAATAATCAAATTTTATAAATCCTATTTTTTAAACTTTTTATAATAAATCCAAAAATCCCAGTTTAAACTATTTTATAAAATCATTAATCCCATATTTTCAAAAATCAACCTTTAATTGTATTTCTCAAAAATATCATAATTTTTATAACATTAAAATTATAACGTTTATTTATTTAAAATAAATCAATTCCAAAAATATTTTATAAACGTATACTTTCAAAAATCACTTTGAAATCCTTTTAAAATTCCAAAATTTGGTCCAATGATGCTACATACCAAATAGCCAATCACGACAACAACGATATCATATATCGATATGATAATCCATCAAATATCAAAATATCTGAAATCAAATAAATACTGTTGAGGAATCCAGTTGGATCCCTCCAATCTGTTTTCCTGCATCCACAAACATTAACACAATACCAATTCCGCTCCAGTATGGAATTATCGCGGTATATGGGATTTAAAATATTATCCTCTTAATAGACGGCGCAATAGGGTCTCATCCGCTATACAATGCGGGAAATCAACAACTGCAATATATACATATGCCAATATATATATATATTGCTATTATACATAATACCAATTTCACTGTTTATGAAATATTCGCGGTATATGTTTTTAATAAATAACATCCGCTTACTAACAGCGCATAATGTCTATTTTAACAATCAATAGATAACAATCATCATTCAAACATGCATTCAGGTATTTTAAATCTAACTATTTAAAATAAAATCGAAACTGATTCGATTGAGTGAGAAGTTCTCACCTGATTTTAATTTCGCTTTGGCGATTTATTTCGAATAAAATTAAACGGACGTTTAATTTTACCCAAAATTTTCACTAACTCCAAACGATTCCAATCCAATTCCATAGCGTAGTGCTCGTCCATACGATTCCAAGGCAATTGGTTTCGCGTGTTTTCGACCTCGTATGACAAAGTTATGATTTTATGAAGTTACACGATTTTTATATAAACTATTTACAACTTTTAATTAATTTCAAACCCACATCTCATCATCCACCATCCATTTCCTTTTTTCTTCAGATCTGGCCGTCCATATGCTTTCTTCCTCATACGTAACTTCTACAGGTAGAAGCCGCATACACATTACCCATTAGTCGAAACTAGGGTTCCCTTTTGCCATCACCGCAACGCACATGAACACGATCAGGAGCTTGCATCTCGAAGCTCATCTCTCGCTCTTCACTCGGCCCAAGGAGCATGAAGCTCGGCCCTCACATTAGCCTCGAAACGCATGCACAACCTGTAGGTGTCGGCCCCCCTTGCTCCCCCTCTGATACTCCAAACACGATCATCACCGTATGGATTGAAAGCTCTCGTCGAGCTCTTCGACTTTCGTGTTGAACACTTTCTCTAAATGTTTATGGATTGGAAGTAATTGAGGAGAAAAGAATATTAATTTCTGGCCATTCAATACATAACAGCGGCGGCCTGCATATATTAGGGTTTAGGTTAATTTTTTTTTTTGTGAATTTATGGGCTATTTATAGGGAATTTCGAACACTATTCATCCGGGTTTTTCGAACTCCGATTTACGCGCCGTAACCAGCGTTTCTACGGTTTACCCCGCATTCCGGACACAATGGAATAGGTTTCGAAAGCTAATTCGGACATCTGTGCGAGATATGGCAATAAACGTTCAATTTAAATTAAACCGATTTAAACGATTTTCTAGGCGTTTTAATTTGTACCGGACAAACGGTAAATCCAATTGACACGAAATTTGAAACCTTACAATAATATCACATTACGGATCCGATGAAACTAGTTTTCTCGAAATCCGAGACTGTTTGAAAAATGACTATTTTAACTCGCCAAATTAATAATAAAACAATTTCGATGCGTTTCGAGCTGCCACGATCAAACGATAACTCCGATTGCTACGAAAATTGAAATCCTATAATATCTAACTATTACGGATCCAATGGAACTGGTTTCGTCCAATTCTGAGACTGTTCAAAAATTGACTATTTTCACTAGTCGATTTTAATATTAAAATATTCAATTTTCACAAATTAACTTTTAATTCGATTTTAAAAGTTCTAAAACATCTTTCTAACTTCAATATGATAAAATAAAATTTTACAAATCATTTTCAATCATATTTAACTCAATTTTCAATTATTTCCATAATTTAACATATTAAATTATTGATTTAATTATTCAATTAAATCCAATTATTCGAAATAAAATTTATTCGACTTATAAATTTCACTCATTAATATTTAAAATTAATTAAATATTCAAATTTTAATTACTAAAAATCCTGGGTCGTTACAATCTTCCCCCTTAAAAGAATTTCGTCCTCGAAATTATCAAGTAAGAAAAATTACAGAATCTATTAACTTTCCCAAAATTCATAATTAAATTTCTTACAATAACTTTACTAATTTTTCAAATCATACTTAGTTATCTTTTCAAAAACAACTACTATTGTTTAACTTTCAACTCCAAATCAAAGTTATAGTTTTCAAAATTTTCCAATTTTCTCAAATTTTTTCTAACGCCTTAAATTTTCGGAAAAATTCGCCATAGTCTCCTTTGCGCGGCTCGATCCGAAAAAAAAATGACAGTATATATATCACAAATATACATCTCATCATGTAATGAGGCATCCCGCAGGGAAAAAATGGTAAAAGTACGATATTTAATCCGAGATATGTACCTTATATTTTATTAGCAAGCATATACGGCTAATATAGCGCGAAAGCGAGCTCCAAATGCGAAGCAAACGCGATCCGCACCTACTAAACACTCAACAAACAACATGAGAATCATGCATATAGACAATAGTATCAATATACAACATATAGCAACATAATAACTATACATGCCAACATAGCAAATGAAGTAAAAGCAACAAATGCAAACATCAACCAACTATCATTCAACTAGCATTCATAACCAATAAATATTCATTCATATTCTCATTGATATTCAATGAAATGATTTTCAATTTAATCATATTTGATTTATTAACATTGGATTTACTAGCATTCATTTTCAATTTGTTTATATTTACTAATTCATATTCAAGTTGGTTCACTTCCAAATCAAATTCAATTCTATTTAAGTTTCACTTAACTTCCAATTGAATTCCAATTACTTTAGCTTCCAATTTCATTAACTCAATTTCATTAACACTTAATGAATTATATACAATCAATCAACTAACAACCATATAACAATCAATGTATATCAATTACAACTAAATTCCTTTGCTTACAATTGGTTTAATTAATTGATTTTTATTCAACTATTCAACTTTCCAATAACATTAGATTTTAATGAATTAACACTTATATTCATTATTTCATATCAACTTAATTTGCATTCAATTGATTTACATTCAATCCATTTATTCAATTCAATTACAAAGGTTGAATTTCATTTACATAATCTAAGTTCACATCTATCACTTAACTTTATTGATTTACTTTGATACCAATATCAACTTCATTCAACATACTCTTAAGTCATACTTCCATTTTATAAACATCACTTGGTTTTACATAACTTAAATTCCCACTTATAAATCAATTCAGATTCCAAATTCTAAAGTAAATTTTCATTTAACTTTAAATTCATTTGCTTATTTATAACTCATATTCACAAATATATTCATATAGTTTCACTTCTTATATATATAAGTTTATTTCACAATTGTAAATCACTTTAATTATAATTCAATTCTTATAATTCACTTGCTTATACAATTATTTTTTAATATAGATTATTCAAACAACTAAACAATCAACTTATATACACTTTAATAATTCTGAAAAATTATTTCTTTATATATAAAATATAATCAAGGTAAAATTATTTCATTTACCCAATTTTAAAACAATATTGTATCGAATTGTTCTATTCAAGTGTTTAGAAACCCCTTCGGCATAGTTTTGCAGACCACGCTGACGAAAGTTCATATGCCACTCAATAAATCAATGATCACAATATAAAACAATTTCATATTCACTAACAAATACGCACTCGTATCTATTATTACACTCAAACTCATTCTAGAGTACTGCTGACTCTATCTCTAATGAGTAATACCCAACAGAACCATGGTTGTCGCTTAACCATATGCTCTGATACCACATTGTCAGGACCCGATTCTTCGACTCCCGAATATCGACATCAATACGTCCACTGTATCGAATGCCCATCAGTCGGATGCCGAAAAACCGAACACTGAGGGTTTAAGAAAGAGAAAGATAGAAGAGGAGAGAAGAAGATAGAAAATAGAGAGAAAAGAAAATAGAAAATAGAACGGAACAGAAAGAACAGAACAACAAAAGAATCTCACAATTCGCAGGGGAACAACATATAATAAATAAATGAATAATCTTTAAACAAAGAACTATATCAGTTATTACATTTCATACATTTCATTTCATTACACCATATCAGCAGAGTGTACAACAACAACAACATCTACAGCGGAAAAGAAATACTATATACTGGTAATACGCCATGCCATCCATCTTGCATCCAGCAACTCCAGAATATCCTGATAAACCTTAACTCTTGACTGCCCGTGTGGAAACTGGTGGGCACCCAGAGTTAAGGAAGGAAAAGAATAAACTCCGAGTCAGTCATGTGACTGGTGTGAGAATTCAAAACAATTTATTTATCTTTAAAATCAAAATAGAGGAATATTTTTAAAGTCAATTCACAATGCTTTTAAAAATGAGACTGCCATAAGGCCTCCCGCACACACACACAATGCAAACGCAGAATCGGAGGAGATTTCTCCTTATGATAGTCAAAGATGCTTGATACGCATTAAAAAGAACATTTGATATTATTACTAGTGCATAGTGTAGGAAAAATTCATTTTGAAAGTAGAATATAAATCTTAGCCAACATACGACCATTATCGTATGCCTACTATAGCTAACTATGTTCAATAGCAGGTTACCGCCACATTCCATAGCAGGTTATACAACTAAAACGGTACAAGTCTCGTATTGTTTCTTTGGATTTCCATCGAATGATCAGGCCAAGGAACTTCCCATTGCCACATGAGAATGCCTCTGGAAGGACATCCCCGAGAACCAAACCGGATCTCTGCCAACACAAGGCCGGGTTACCCCTAACTGAGTAACAACTGACCGAATATGCCATCCCCCGGTCCTTTGGGACCTTTAACCGAGCGCCCGTAATCAATTCACACAATCATAAAGTGTTTTCAACATGAGTAAGTATCTGGGCTCCATACCATGATACCACCCTTTTCCAAAAGGAAATGCACATACCCTAAAAGGTGCTACCCCTCATAACCTTGCTGCATCTTTCCTGTTTTGACCATTCCCGGGGTGTGAGGCTCGACAAAGTCACGTACACAAAAACATACTTTATACAAAAGCCATGCTTTGGGTCAACAAATGATCATAGAAATGATCACCAAGATAGACGATCAAATAAATGATCCTATCCCAAATAATCAACACAATGATCATTTAACAGCAACACTCAGCATGTCACATTACCAAATTGGGAATATATCACCGATAACCATCAACTACATAACCTCTGAGCTCATACGTCCCAGAGAAGGGTGTTAGGCTAAGAGAATAAATTCTCCGCCACTAACAGAAATATATTTGAAAGAAATCGGCTTTATATCTCAATTTGTAATGTCAGACATATAATCCATACAAGTCTGTTCTGGGCTCGAACAGAACCGAAGGCACTTACAAAGATGTCCTTGTAATCCGGATATTCAAAATCCTGATCGGGTTTCCCATCACTTAGGGAGTCTTTATACCGTTGCAACTCAGTGCAGAGACAATCGATAGGTCATCCTATCGCTCTCACAAATATCCGGTCTTCAACACCGGTCATCAATGCTATCCATTACGTCGTATCACTATTCGGAATGGGTAATCCGAATAACGAGCGCAATAATTTAAAAATAAGTGTAGCATTCAAATTCAGCAAATCCCAACAAATACCATTCAAAGGTAAATATTGATAGTCGGTTATTGAACCATCAATGGATATGTACAACATCACCAGATTCCAAATAACTTTCCAAATTATTTATTTCCCAAAATTCATATCTTTACAAGATATATAGTTTTCACACTTCAAAAATAAATCAATATTTATTTTTAGACAAATTCCCCTTTTCTTTTATAAATTCCTTAGTGAATTTATATTTCACAATATCTGTGCATATACGATTTCAATTATTCATTTCAATTTATCTTCAAAAGATAGATTCTCAAAACGTTTCATTTCACATTGGAAAAACATTTCCATACTTATTTATTCATAAGTAATTCACAAATTTAATTTATTTTCAACCATTGGAAAATATTCAATATACTTAAATGGAGATTAAGTACATATTTCATTCTTTAATGAAATCATTCTCTTAAACATATTTATTTGGGCCAAAACGAATGTTGCGTAAAACATCGTTACGACAACCCAAAATCACTAGTATAGGGATTCGAAATTAAAATAGATATATAAATCCCAATACTATACAAAACATTTCCTTTCGGAAATCATTTACTATAACAACAGTGTTATGGTCCACCATTTCCTTCTATTTCTCGAAAACGTTTATTTCAACAATGAATGTTGAAATCTATGGTTTCGAATCTCAACGCATTTTAAAAACATCGTTAGATCGTTTTAAATTCTATTTAAAACATCACATTCAAAACAATTTCTTTAACATATTATTCACTATTCAAAAACGTGAATATACTACGTTAATCAATTTCATCCTTTCTATACATTTTATTTCAAAGGATTATTCACAGTCAAAAACGTGAATATAACTCCATTAATAGGTTTCAACAATTTACTTATCAAAATAAGTCATTTGCGAATTTATAAAACAACGTTTATAAACTCCATTTCTATTTATTTTATAACAACTTCCTTTTATAAATTCCTTTATTAACCTATTCAATTTATAACTCAATTATAAAACAAAAGTTCATGTTATAAGTTAAATACTTAGAATTTATTTGTTTGCACAATCGTTCCTTTAAACTTCATAATTATAAATCTTATAACTTATAAGATTCAATTATTTATCCAAATCTGTACTTTCAACAATTTTTATGAATTTTATAAACCTACTGCTTATAAAATTCCATTTATAACTTCACCGTTTATAATTCTATAAATTTCATTCATTTATGAAATTCATTCACAATTCATTCTAACAGTTATAAAAACTCGTTTTTATAATTCAAATATTTTAATTTACAAATTATCAGTTTATAAATCTCTTATATAAATCAATTTATACTATTATTCTTTTAAAACATATTTAATCCCCTTTATAATTCCATCATTTTGATTTATAAAATAATCAAATTTTATAAATCCAATTTTTTAAACTTTTATAATAAATCCAAAAATCCCAGTTTAAACTATTTTATAAAATCATTAATCCCATATTTTCAAAAATCAACCTTTAATTGTATTTCTCAAAAATATCATAATTTTTTTAACATTAAAATTATAACGTTTATTTATTTAAAATAAATTAATTCCAAAAATATTTTATAAACGTATACTTTCAAAAATCACTTTGAAATCCTTTTAAAATTCCAAAATTTGGTCCAATGATGCTACAGACCAAATAGCCAATCACTACAACAACGATATCATATATCGATATGATAATCCATCAAATATCAAAATATCTGAAATCAAGTAAATACTGTTGAGGAATCCAGTTGGATACCTCCAACCTGTTTTCCTACATCCACAAACATTAGCACAATACCAATTCCGCTCCAGTACGGAATTATAGCGGTATATGGGATTTAAAATATTATCCTCTTAATAGACGGCGCAATAGGGTCTCATCCGCTATACAATGCGGGAAATCAACAACTGCAATATATACATATGCCAATATATATATATTGCTATTATATATAATACCAATTTCACTGTTTATGAAATATTCGCGGTATCTGTTTTTAATAAATAACATCCGCTTACTAACGGCGCATAATGTCTATTTTAACAATCAATAGATAACAATCATCATTCAAACATGCATTCAGGTATTTTAAATCTAACTATTTAAAATAAAATCGAAACTGATTCGATTGAGTGAGAAGTTCTCACCTGATTTTAATTTCGCTTTGGCGATTTATTTCGAATAAAATTAAACGGACGTTTAATTTTACCCAAAATTTTCACTAACTCCAAACGATTCCAATCCAATTCCATAGCGTAGTGCTCGTCCATTCGATTTTAAAAGTTCTAAAACATCTTTATAACTTCAATATGATAAAATAAAATTTTACAAATCATTTTCAATCATATTTAACTCAATTTTCAATTATTTCCATAATTTAACATATTAAATTATTGATTTAATTATTCAATTAAATCCAATTATTCGAAATAAAATTTATTCGACTTATAAATTTCACTCATTAATATTTAAAATTAATTAAATATTCAAATTTTAATTACTAAAAATCCTGGGTCATTACAGTAATACAAACAAAACTCGTACAAGGCTCGTAGGGAGAATGGATTTCCATCTAATGACTAGGCACTGGGGTACCACCTGTCACAGTACGTGGCCTAGATCACAGTACCGAGGAGTACGCCCGCTCCACTACAACACAAGACCAGGACTACCCCTTACTGGATAATCCCGAGTGAGATCACCCCGCGGTTGGGATCAGCAACCGCCCACTAAGCCGAAATAAAAAGGGACATCTAAACAGGGATGACCTCACCCTGCTTGGGTGCTACCCACCTAGCCTTGCTACATAACCCCTGATTTTCAGTCATTCCTATTTGATGAGGCTTGAGGCTAAGCATTACCTTTTGTAACAACCTGCATATTTATCGATTTTATATTTAAATATTTTATTTAAATATTTTATCGGTACTCGGAATTTAGTCCGAAAAGCTACTTTTTGCATACGATTGAATTAGAACTCGAGACCACCTCCATTGAGTTCAAAATGCCGTTTGCGACCTTTTTGAGTATAAACTTTGATATATTTGGAGTTAGTCAAAAATTTGACCTTTTTCACTTTGGGTTTGAATTTGGGTTCAACCCACTAGCCAACTTATACTCAAAACTGAACCACTCTTCCCCATTCACCCTCACTTCTTCCTCTTTTCAGTTCTAAGGCAATAATGGTGGGAGAGATTGGAAATTAAAACTTCAAAACCCTAGTTCCTCTTGCAACCTCAAATTCCTAGCTCCAAATTCAAGAGAACCCATTGGTAAGTATTCTCTTCTTCTTCTCCAACTTATTCTCTTACCAATTTCAGAAATTCCTAAACCTAATTTTGGGAATGTTCTTGTTTTGAGCATAGATTCAAGCTCATTTGGGTTGTGTTGAAGAGAGGTTGATTCTCCACTTGCTTTTAAGCTTCTTCTTGTTTGATTTTGTAAAAAGGTGAGATTTTTATCTCACATCTTAGTCTATAATTATCTTCGATTGTTAGGTATGAATTCCTAACACTTATTCATGTGCAATTGATTTTTGTTTGGATTGATTTGGTGTATATTCCAATTTTTGGTGTTTTGGTCTAATTTATGAAACTCCTATTATGGATATTTGGACATTGATATTTGAGGCGTATCGAAGAGCCGTTTAGGCTGGGTTGTTGTTTGACGTAATTCCTTAGCCATCGCCATTTGCTCGTTCGATCGTTTTCGATATTCGTTTGGCCATTTTTGGCCTAGGTTCAGGGAATGCCCTGAACCCCAGATTCAGACGTCTGAAACGTAATATTCAGACGTCTGAATATTATTCTTGGAAGACTTCTATTCCCAGATTCAGACGTCTGAATATATGGTTTCAGACGTCTGAATTGGTTCATTTGGAACCAGAAAGGAAATAGGCTAAAAAGTGCCTATTTCAGACGTCTGAAACACTTGATTCAGACGTCTGAATTGTGTTCTGGAAATCTTTATATTTCCAGATTCAGACGTTTGAACCACTTGATTCAGACGTCTTAAACTGCAGTGTTTTGCCTATTTGCCTATTCGCTTGAGAATTCCAATTTAAATCTATTCGTGATGATCCTATTTGTTGTTATCATTTATTATGCCTTTGATGACTCCTTTTAGGGATTTTTGAATATCCATTTAGATGGATTCTTTATCGGTTTCTTTGGATTTTATTCACATCTTCGTATGTGAATTTTAGTGAATGATTGTTCCTACAATCTTCTTTGTGATTTGTCACTTTAAAAGTATAAAGGTTTTCTATACTAGTAGTAAATATTAAAACTCTTTCTTCAAATGATTTCAACACTATTTTATTACAAAGATCGTTTTCTCAAACCGATTTCTAGTCTGTTAGTATATACAAACCTTTACCTCACTCATACGAGAAATCTAATTAAACGGCTTAGTAAAATGAGTGGTATGAAACGCTTACGTTTACTTCGTCGGTTAATTCTTGGACTTGTTCGATTGAATCTCTTGTGACAATTTTCTAGTGGAAATCTACAGTTTGTTCGTAAATATTTAAGTTAAGCAAGTGGTTATGAGACATGAAGCTAAACTCATATATTTACTAGCTTAGTATAATTGACACTTCTCGTTGATCATGACGATCATCTTTGTGATTTAGACTAGCAATGTGCGATGTCTCTTTGTCTGCGAGGGAGACTAAACCCCGTTTTGTGGAGTTTCGACTAAAATTGGTGGAGTAGCAACCCATGGTCTTCGGGCCGTTTGTGGAGCTTCGTCTCAATTTGTGATGGTTAGCAACCATGGAATTAGCATTCCGTTTGTGATACACGTATTGGTGAGCTTTATGCTCCCGTTTGTGATAGGCCTCCCCCCCCTTTGTGATTTCTGTATTTCTTGAGTTGATTTCTAGAATTTGTGCTTCACCAATTTTCGTGATTTCTATTGATAAGCCTTATCGATATTTGTGCATTGGTGAATTTGTGCGTCATTGACTTTTGTGATTTCTGAATTTCGTGTATTGTATTCTGGAATTTGTGTGTCATTGACTTTTGTGATTGACATTGATATTATCGTCAATATTTATGGTTTGGTGAACGAAATAAGGAGTATGACGTTTCTTTGATTCTTGTGTAGATTTGGTGACATTGATTAATCTCTTGATGATTTTGAACCAATTATATATATCACAGCTTGGCATTGTGATTATTATGTGTTTAGTCATATCTCTTATTCTATATCGTTTCATCTGATATTTATAGTTATACTGATCCGTTTATTATTTTCTTATTAAATAATACTCGGGTCAGACCGAGATGTTACAGGTGCTTTTGCTTGACTTCTCTCTTGGGATTGATTTCTCTGACTTTTGGCTTACTACTTAGATTAGTAGTTTATTTTGGTGTATACATTTGAGATATAGACTCCATGATGTATACTTATTCTTTTGTGTAGTTCTTGTAACTATTCTCTTGTGATAGTGTGGGTCTTGCTTGACCACTACTCTGATGAACACTTTTATGTGTTATATATATTCATATCTATTTCCGCCTTTGTGATATGAATTATCTGTGACTGATTTGTGTTATGTTTATTTCTATATTTGTTTCCGAAGACATTATAGCCACTGCATAGTAGCTTTGAGTTTGTGTCGGTATGTCAGATTTCCTCTTGAAATAAAGCATGTTATACTATCTGACATATCGGTGCTCGCGCAAAGCAATTACACAGATGGTCGCTCCTCAACAGCCTTATTCTCCGTGCTAGTTGACAGCATTACTCCGTGGTGTTCTTGGCTAGCGTGGGTATAGAGGTGGGGCGTCACAGCTTGGTATCAGAGCCAAACTTCGAAACAATATGGAATAATATAACAAGGATCATCGTCCTAAGTCTACCTTAGGAGTCGTGCTTTAGGATTTTATTCGGGTCTACGTACCGTCCTATCCTATTTTCTTTTATGATTCCTTGTTTTATCTATCAAGAATTACTTGATATTGAATTTGGTGAATAACCTTTTTCTTCTTCTTCTTTCTTTCTAAGGAAGAGAAATGTCTAGACCAGGCCGCCCCAGAGCCGTACCATCTAGTACCCTACCCCAGGATGGAGTTTTTATGACTGCTTAACAGCTTCTTGATTTAGTGACGAATGCTCAAGCAGTTGGAGCTAACCCGGAACCTACTCACCGAAAGTCGGGATTTGCCCGCTCGTGCAGCGATTACACTAATTTGGGTGGGGAGCCATTCAAAGGTTCCGAAACTGTTATTGAAGTACAGACTTGGCTAAGGTCATGCGATCGAATCTTTTCTTGCATGAATCTTATTGACCTTCACCGAGTTCAGGTGGCCTCTAGTATGCTCCGAGAAAGAGTATTGGACTGGTACGAGCTTCTTATTTCTGAGATTAATGAAGCGGATCTCACATGGGGGCAATTCCGAGAGCGCTTCGAGTTGAAATTTGTACCAGAAGCAGAGAAAGTGACATTGGCTCGACGATTTATAGACCTTGTTCAAGGTGAGTCCTCCGTGACTGATTACGTCGCCTCCTTCGAGTCGCTTTTCAAATATGGGTTTGAATACATCAACACCCCTTTAAAGAAGAACCAGAGGTTCGTCTATGGCTTAAACAAAAATCTCAAGAAGCCATTACTTCTAAAATTAGAAGTTTCTTTCAACCAACTCGTTGATATCGCTCTTCGTCTTGAAGAAGCGGATAGGGAGAATGATGTTGAAGTGGTGGGTTCCAAACCAAGCTTCAACAACAACAAGAAGAGGCCAAACAAATTCAAAGGCCCCTATCCTAATAAGAAAGGGAAGCAAGCAACCTCCGTGGCAAAGACTTCTTCCTTTGGTCGTGGGGAATGCTATAATTGTGGTTCGAAGGACCATTACGCGAACAAGTGTCCAAAGTCTCTCTCTTGTCGCTACTGCAAAGGTTCCGGTCATGTTATATCCTCATGCCCCAAGCTTCAGGGCAGGAAAGAGGGAAAGCTTAATGTTGCTCAAGCCCCTGGCAACACATCTCGTGGCCAAGGTATTTCTCATTCTATTCTGGATGGAATTATTTTATTTCGTGATCATCCTATTCGAGTTCTTTTTGATACGGGTGCGTCCCATTCTTTTATATCAAAAGAACTTGTTGATACTCTTTCTTTGGATGTTTTGTGTTTAATGACTTCTTTGAGAATTGCGAATCCGGTTGGTGGATCCGCGAAAATCAGTTTATTGTGTAAAGATGTCGAGATTATTTTGTATGATTTTTCTTTCCGAGCCGATTTGCATGTCATGCGTTATTTAGGCTTTGGAATGATTTTGGGAATGGATTGGCTTAACCGTTATGAAGCTCATATCCTATGTCCTGAGCGGACTATTCATCTTCGACATCCTCAATCTGTTAAGCAGATTTCTATTAATCTTAAAGATTCAGATTCCAGCTTGGTTGCATCTTTATATTCTTTAAATCCTCGTGATGACGATGATGATGATGAGGGTGATATTATTTCTCTTATTCACGTCGTTTGTGAATTTTCCGACATATTCGAGCCCGTTTTAGGATTACCACCTAAGCGAGCAATTGAGTTCAGAATTAATCTTATTCCTGGAGCTCAACCTATCACTCGTCCTTCGTATCGTATGTCCAATAAAGAAAACGAGGAGATGCGTAAACAATTATCCGAATTGGAGACGAAGCAATTTATTCGCTCTAGTTCCTCGCCTTGGGGAGCTTCAGCTATTTTTATAAAGAAATCCGATGGAACACTTAGGCTTTGCGTTGACTACTGCAAGCTTAATGATTTTACTATCAAAAATAAATATCCTTTACCTCGGATTGATGATCTATTCGATCAACTTAGTGGTGCCAAAGACTTTTCACAATTAGACTTAGCTACTGGATTTCATCAGCTTCGTATTGCAGAGGATAGTATTCCTTTGACATCGTTTTGTACTCGTTATGGATCGTATGAATGGCTTGTTATGCCATTTGGTCTAACGAATGCTCCGGCCTATTTCGTTGACCTTATGAATAGAGTTTTCAAAGACTTCCTCGACCGGTTTGTTCTCATCTTTATCGATGATATTCTTGTGTATTCTAAAACAGAGGAGGAGCATGAAAAACATCTTCGGATTGTGTTGGAAACTCTTAGGAGTAATCAATTAAAGGCAAAATTTTCTAAATGCCACTTTTGGCAATCTCGTGTGAAGTTTCTCGGTCATATTATTTCCGAATCCGGAATTTCCGTGGATCCTTCAAAGATTGAAGCGATTCAAGATTGCAAGAGACCGGAGAGTGTGACAGAGATTCGTAGTTTTCTCGGATTGGCAGGTTATTACCGTCATTTTATCAAAGACTTTTCTAAGATTGTCGTGCCTCTCACTAGCTTGACGAAGAAAGGTGTTAAATACATTTGGTCAGAAAAATGTGAAGCTTCTTTTCAGAAATTAAAAGAACTTCTTTCTGATGCTCCTATTCTCCTTATTCCCGAGGGGAATCAAGATTTCGTTGTTTATACCGATGCTAGTCGCGTTGGTTTGGGTGCCGTTCTTATGCAAAGAGAACGTGTTATTGCTTATGCTTCTAGGCAATTGAAGCCTGCTGAGACTAGATATGCCACTCATGATTTAGAGCTCGCGGCTATTGTTTTCGCCCTTCGTATTTGGCGTCATTATCTTTTAGGAGAGAAATTTGTTCTTTATACCGATCATAAGTCCTTGAAGTATTTATTCTCCCAAAAGGAACTTAATTTGCGTCAACAGCGTTGGCTCGAATTTCTTGCACCATATGATCTTGATATCCTTTATACTCCCGGAAAGGGAAATCGCGTTGCTGATGCACTTAGTCGAAAGCAACAAGCGATTGTTTCTATGATGATATCCGAATGGAACGATCTCGAGATTTTATCCACTTGTGAAATTCGAGACCGTGTTACCGATTTATGTTCATCTCTTGTTTTATGTAGCCTTGAGGCTCATCCTTCTCTTTTAGACCGCATTCTTGAAGCTCAAGGGTTGGATCCTGAATTGGCTCTTCTTGGCCAAAATATTAAAGATAAAATTGATATTGAAGGTTTGAAAGACTTTGATATCGATTCTCGTGGCGGCATTCGGAGATTTGGTAGACTTATCGTGCCAAATATCAATGATCTTCGTAAAGATGTTTTAGAAGATTCTCATCGTTCTAAATTTACCATTCATCCCGGAAGTAGTAAAATGTACGCAGATATGAAGCGACTTTATTATTGGGAGGGGATGAAACTTGACATCTCTAACTTCGTTAAGCGTTGCATGACTTGCCAACTCGTTAAGGCCAAACATCAAAGGCCCGGTGGGTTATTGCAACCTTTAGAAATTCCAATTTGGAAGTGGGACCAAATTTCCATGGATTTTATAGATGGCCTTCCCCGTTCTCGTTCTGGTCATGATAGCTTATGGGTAATTGTTGATAGACTTACTAAATCCGCCCATTTTATTCCCGTTCGGTATAACCGAACCGTTTCTCTTTTGGCCAAGCTCTTTGTTAAAGAGATTGTTAAATTACATGGGGTTCCTACTTCTATTGCTAGTGATCGTGATCCATTGTTTACTAGTGGGTTTTGGAAGAGTCTTCAAAAAGCTTTGGAAACGAAGCTCAATTTTAGCACCGCTTATCATCCTCGGTCCGATGGACAAACCGAGCGTGTGAATCCACTACAACAAACAGGGCCTTTAACAGCGTTTTAAAAACGCTATAAAAACTTTTAACAGCGTTTTTATATATGCTGTATATCGACATGCAGTTAAAAGTCAGGGATATACAATGACAAGAAATAAACGCTGTTAAAACTTTCAACAGCGTTTTATAAACGCTATGGAAGGTTTTAACAGCGTTTTAAAAACGCTATAAAAACTTTTAACAGCGTTTTTATGTATGCTGTATATCGACATGCAGTTAAAAGTCAGGGATATACAATGACAAGAAATAAACGCTGTTAAAACTTTCAACAGCGTTTTATAAACGCTATGGAAGGTTTTAACAGCGTTTTAAAAACGCTATTAAAACTTTTAACAGCGTTTTTATGCATGCTGTATATCGACATGCAGTTAAAAGTCAGGGATATACAATGACAAGAAATAAACGCTGTTAAAACTTTCAACAGCGTTTTATAAACGCTATGGAAGGTTTTAACAGCGTTTTAAAAACGCTGTTAAATGTTTAAGTCCATTTCACCAACCATCAACCATAATGTGTGTATATACACATTTCAAAATTAGCATATTATATCAGTATCACATTTCAAAACATATTATATCAATATCACAATTCAAAATCAACATATTATATCAATACGACATTTTGGACACATATTTGATAACCAACGTATGAAATTTCATATTCAAAATATACAATATTCTTACACCAAACATAAATAGTTTGTCGTCAATAGCTCAAAAAAATATATAAGTATCAAATTCAAACTGCTACACTCACAACATTCCTGCCTGCACATCTCCTGTGCAACTGTGCACCTTCATAAAAAACAAAGGCCTCGTTTCACACATCTTCTACCAAACCACAGCAACCACTTCGACATATACAAATATCACTTCAAACAACTGCCAAACTATAAGCTTTGCCATTCCACTTGTCTCCATACAAACAGCAGCTCCACTATTACCCACTGTCTCTTCCACCACAGCCCCTGCCTTCCATCACTTTCCTACCCCGCAAATGTCAACCAGTGCCAAATCACCAACCCCTTCATACCAAACAACCCATGCAACCATCTACGACTTCCCTCACCTCACAACTCATACACCCATAACAAACAACCCAAACAACTCATTACTGCAATCATACAACCATGCTTCCACTTCACATCTTTGTGCCATTGCCATAACAAACACTTAATCACACAACCACTATAATACAACATATCCATCATACTGCCTTTAAAAGCCACTCATTTGTATGATTACAGATACTACACTTTGTATTTGATTATATGAACCATGGAAAACTGCAACTTTGCCCTGTTCACATTCATCTACCCACTGTGCACTGTGCACATTAACACCATCCCAAAGTTCATCAGCAAATATCACTTCTGCCAATGCTACACACTCACAATACATTACATTCCTCTGACCATCTGCTTTCCATACCCTCCGTAATCCCCTCCACCAACAGGTCATCAAACACCATGCTATCAGACCATCCAACCCCGACCATCGAACCACACAACTCCCCAAGTTCAGACCCAAAAAAAACTGTGCCACAAACCTATAAAAACCACCCAATCGAACTCACCTGAATCTCAACAGCAATCACCAAACTGCTTAGCCAGTCGCCTAAACCACCAATCACCATCCATACAACCACATACCCCTCTAACTTCATCTCCTCCACTGACATCCCATTGCAACAATCCTTAACACAGCAAGCTACACAATTGAATAATTCGGCTATTCACTTCCACTTCCTTAACACAGCAAGACAAGACTGTCACTGCTCTGTCACACTCCACCATCACTACAGACTTCATCACTTCCCAACCACTTCATATCACCACCTCTGTCGGACCATCAGCAGCTATCAAACATTCCTTCACCTCCCACAAACCTGTCGCAAACATAACTGCCTTATTCATTCTCCACACTACCCATACTTCACCCGACTTCATTGTTTGCCTGACCTCCACAAAACAGTCAACCCATCTACATCACCCACTGATAAACACACAACAACCATCCCCGACTGTTGCATTTCTGCCACTACAATACCTCATCATGACTTCAGACCTGACCACAATCACAACAAAAGCAAAACTCCACCCCTCCTCTTATTGCGCCTACACCCCTGCCTTCATACAACCCTGCCACTGTCACACTGCTTCCTCACAACAATTTTTTTACTAAAATTATTGCCTGCCTTCCTCTTCTCCATTGTAACATTTTTCAAACTACAATCTCATACTCACACATACCTCACTGCCTGACATCTTCAATCAAACACAACTGCTGTGTCAAAAAAAAAAAAAAAACTGTGAATTAACTGTCGAAGATGCATAATTTAGCATATATTGCATCAAAGAATATCAACTAGCATTTATAATAAATCAAGAGGAATCAAAGTAACACAACATCTAATGCTTTTGGTTATGGCAACATACATGCTGGGTTCAACAGCTACCTCACAGAACTAAAGCATAATAATAATTCAAACAGAGATTGTGAACCTATATTCATAGAGTTCAAGTGGTATCCCCATATCCAGAGACTGTCTCGGTTTAACATTGTCTCTTGCATTCTATCTCAGTTTAACATTGATACTGTATTCAGTTTACTGCCTACTTAAAACTGCAAGGAAAGGTAATAACTCATAATATTTACCATCAAACCTTGTATGAAAAAGAGCGCCAGTCACCAATAAGAAGGTCAAACTCAGCTTCAGGTTTACCAAATGGCACAACAATGACAAATCGATTATTGACCCTAATCGGACCGTAACCTCCTACTGCTTTTTGAAAGTTGATCGAAGGGAAATAAAAGAAGCTACCAATTTGGTCTTTAACTTGAAATGCATATGTCCAATTTGACCCTGACTGAATTGGACAGTTTGTGCCTGATACACCATCTTGCCATGAGTTCAGTCTTTGTTCAATTCCATTCCTAAAGCAAGTTTTCACAAACAATCGTTATAAACAAAAGACAAAACTTTAATTATAGTTTCAAGTCTTAAGCAAGCATTCATACATCTCTAAATATATATGTCATACACAATGAGCATTTGAAGAAGTAAGCAATTTGTCTAGGTTGCTTTTTATACCAATAAAGTGATAAACCATTCATATCAAAGACTAGCTTTATTTACTAAAGCAGGAAGGATGAAGCTATTTTCTGATTGATGATCATACATGCTACTCTATAAGTGCAGTATTAAGATGCTGGAAGATTTCAAATAGGAAGGAAGGAAAACAGTTTCATTTATAATTCTTGCACAGTTACCGAAGTATCTTCTACACGTCTCAATTTTCTATACATTGGTTTTTTTCATTGAACTGGTGCTATACATGGTCAACTAGCCATTCTAATCAAGTTAACTTTACAAATAGGTATAAAGATATGAATTCACAACTTTTATACATGGTGATATACAAGTCAGTTTTATTGACAGTTTACTTTTCAAAAACATGTTCTATTTCTCAACTTTTATACACTATATGTCCAATCCATTTGCAAAAATGATACGAATTCACAAAAAGTATTGTACAGAGTTGAACAAAGTCATCCATTATTTTTATTTCACACTGAAAAACATGAGCTACCTATTCCATTTAGTCTTTAACTGATTGTTTTTTATTTAATTTTTATTTAAAGTATCAATGTACTAACTTCATGCGTTAGATAATCCGGATACTTGAGAATTAACCAAGACTTACTACTTATTTTCTCAGCTTTCCCTTGTGTAGATTTATAGGGCTGATAGAACCATGGCATGTTTCACATATCATATTTGAAATAAATGACAAATCATGCGAGCCTGTGATTATATGGTTGTTAATAATGGAATTCTAATATGCCTTAGTGATCATATGCCTCAAAATTTGAAGCTAAGACAAATGGCTAATTACATGCATGCACAAATACACACAATGAAGCAAATCACCTTGATCAAACTAGCTAAACAATGAACGTCAATCCCATCAAGGACAATGCCATGATTTAATTGATCTCTCACATGCTCTTCCTGCCCATTTTCTGCATTAATTCTAAAAATGCCTTCAGCCTGCTCAATATTTTTTTTATCAAGATTAAGTTTCAAAATTCAAAATTAATTCGAAGGTATACATGTTTTCATTACTTGCATTGTACATACCCGAAGACCACCTAGTTCATAGAGACGTCCTTGCATCAACGAGATTATTGTTGGAACACCATTTCATCTTGAATCGAAGGAACACTGCATAGATTCAGCTGATACACCAAATATAGTCACACTGCGGTAAGAAATAGGAGTATTAAAGTTTGCATATGCCTTAGTTACAAAAATACAAACATAGCCAGCTGATTACAACGAAAACTCTTGAACCAAAGGAAGTCTTAACCCTTATACACTGGGTTTCATCCTTTCTTTGTAATACATACAAATATTTTTTCAGGTCTGGTGAAATTAAAATATTTATGTAACCAACATCGTTCTAATTTGTTTAGTACTAAGCACATCAGACAGTATTGACCATGATATAAATTAACAATTATTACGAAAATCATGTCTATCAAAATATCTGCTAGAATGTAATTAAAGCACCAGTGCATTAATATAAACAAGAATTATTTGTACTGTGATTAAGACATTTTGTTCAAAATGCAACACGATATGCATTTTATGTACCAAAAAACCAGTTGGAATTAGAAACATTGTTTAACATAGAATTCAATGAAGTGATGGTACTTTTGTACTAATTATTGTAGATTCTTTAAAGAAATTTGAAGTTCCATTCAACACAGATGCCCTATGTGCTTTGGACATGTCTGCATGACTCAGTTGAAATATTTATTCAAAAGATGACCGTTAACATGGTATAGTACTGATGTTAGGTACCCAACTCACTTTCTAATGACAATATATAATAATCTTCAACAATCTATTTACTGTTTTCCATAGTCCTTATCTGTTCAGGAGATGAATGAGTTAAAATTTGTAAGTTTAACGTTCAATATTTGTCCAGGTTTATTGAGCTCAGGATGTGATCTATGATTTACACGCTGACAATATCTTAATAAACGATGAATTTTATATAATTATGCACTTGACTAAATGATACAACCAATATGATTGCATATTCATTCAGTATATAAAAAATTCTTCTTTGTTTCAAGTATGGATTATGACATCCTAGTTAACAAGATGGATGTATAATAGATTTGGAATCCTTATTTGAATTTTAAATAATTCATACGACATGCTCAAATTTATACTCCACGAGACAAATATACGATATTCGTCTTTGGAAACTCCTACATACACTTTAGCTTTCGCCAGTAAGCAAACTGCATGACAGCCTGAGCAAAATTGCTAATAAATACACCATCAAAACACTTCCTAATCAATTAAAAAATGGGCACCGAGTTTGTTAATATCTAAACTAAAGTTTTCTCTTTCCTTTTGTTCTTGTTTCCCTATCATCCAAAAACAAAAATAGTAATTAATTACTAGTTAACAAAATAACACAAGACCTAAAAATAAAACTTTTTATTTTTTGTGACAAAAAAAATGTTGAACCCGTGACCTCAAGGTTATGAGCCTTGCGAGCTACCAAACTGCTCTACTCCGCGCTAAAGAACTAGGAACTAACGGGTCAAGAAAGATTGGATATGCCCTCTACCATATCTATACAAATAGAATAGTCTATTTATACAAAATGGTAAAGAGGGCCCCTCTATGATCTATCTATCTAACCTGATAGATATTTTCCTTATAATTTTATTTTCAATGCAAGCATACTCAGATGGTTATGCTTCCAGCCCTCACACATTTACATATAGTGAAGTGTACAGTAACAACGTGGATCATGTAAGTGATGGGGTCATATCTATATCGGATTGGACATTGATGAAACCATACCTAACCCTAATAATAATCGAATCGGGGTTGATTTTAAGCTCAAGCAATCAAAGCCATTGGTGGTCTGAGGTAAGTTAAGAGCAATATTGTGAATATTATACAAATATGAGCAGAGAGGAGAGTTTTACCTTGATGGAGACTGCAACTACGATGGAAGTTAGGGTTTCTCATTGCTGTCGATGAAAACTGAAGCATCAAGTTGAAGAATGAGATACAATTTATTGGTTACTCAAATCAAACTCAAAACGAAAATAAATAAGCTAGGTCATGTAGGCGATCCAAGGAGAAAAATGGAAAAGGCAAGAGGTGGACGATCGACATAGAGACAAATAATTTTATCATTTCATTTGATTTGATTTAGAAAATTGGGGATGAAAACGTGAACAATGGTTTGATTGAATTTTTTGGGTTCCCGCCTGTAAAATTGCATACCGAGTTATTTATGGCGCATAAATACGTTGTATTTTCTTTATTTTCATCTAGCTAATTGGACAAATAGCAAGCAGCAGCAAAACGCTATTTTATAGTGTTTCTTGATGCTATAATTGACAAAATTTCTTGTAGTGACATCTTCTTATTATGAATCTGAAGTTTATATTGACTGAAAACCATTGCTTCTTATATCACTCTAATAAAATGAGGACACTTCTGTTAGGTACAACATAACATACTGTATAAAATTTGCTTGAATTAGGCCCATACGATACATAAAAATGAAATACAAAATCTAGTTACCTGGTTATCAAATCCAACTCCAATGAAACACAAGACTACAAGGTTGGAGTCTAATCGGTCATCTAAAGTTGACAAAACAAAATGAGAAACAACAAGGTTTTGATTCATA
This sequence comes from Allium cepa, assembly GCA_030765085.1. Classification (NCBI taxonomy): domain Eukaryota; kingdom Viridiplantae; phylum Streptophyta; class Magnoliopsida; order Asparagales; family Amaryllidaceae; genus Allium; species Allium cepa. The sequence continues at coordinate 283,245,655 of CM060934.1, read as the reverse complement.
TTTTAGTGTAAAAGTCAAGTTCACGAAATATACAGTAGAAACTTATACACGGTAAGAATATAAATTTACAACATGCATGACAGTAATATAAACAAAATCATATAATTACTATTCTAGGATCAAATACTTACATAGCTACATTGTGAAATGGGAACAAATTACTGTGACCAGCCACAGACGTGCTTATTTTCTAGCTCAAGCAAAGGCATCACCTGAAAATATTTACTCAAAAATATAAATGTTAATCCAATTATATTACTAAAATCATAAGAATACAGGAACAAACTTCTCAAAATCATAAGAATACAGGAACAAACTATCGACCACAGCGGTAGAGCTAAAAGTCGCTTCCACTGACAAGCCTGCAATAGGGATGGGGTCGAGGAAAACCGGAGACGAGCCTGCAATCTGGATGACTGCGACGAGGATGGAGACAACGACGAACGGAAACAAGCCTGCAATGAGGCCAATCGACTGCTGCGGGAACTAGGGCTACTCGCGATGAATTTTTTTCAAAGGAGGAATATTTTATACTTAATTTTGGATCGAGGAATTGAAATTTTGGGAAATTTTTTGTTTAATGGGAGTTCACAGAAATGGGGGGAAGGAAATAAAATTTAGCGCCTTTGATTTCTAACAGCGTACGCAACATAGGGTTTAAGTAATTTAGCGTCAAATTATCATTTCTCACGGCAACGCACTCAAAAACGCTATACTCTTATGCTGAGAAAACAAACTTTTCTTGTAGTGATCAAACACTTGAAGATCTTCTTCGTGCTTGTGTGCTTGATTTTGGGGGAAGTTGGGAAGATCATATTTCCCTTGTTGAATTCTCCTATAATAATAGCTTCCAATCTAGTATTGGTATGGCACCTTTTGAGGCACTCTACGGAAGGCCATGCCGATCTCCTTCTTGTTGGCTTGAGATCGGTGAGAAGCTGGTTTTAGGTCCCAATTTTATTCGTGATTCCACAGAAAAGATTGATCTTATTCGTCATAGGATGAAAGAAGCCCAGAGTAGACAAAAATCTATGCCGATAATCGAAGAAGGAAATTAGAATTTTCCGTTGGAGATTCTGTTTTTGTTCATGTTTCACCAATGAAGGGTGTTGTACGTTTCAGTCGATCGAGAAAATTGGCGCTTAGAAATATTGGGACATTTCCTATCACTGAACGTATTGGTTCCATGGCTTATCGCCTTTTATTACCGGCTCAATTTTCTGCTATCCATGACGTGTTTCACGTTTCTCAGCTTCGGAAATGTCTTCGAGATTCCGATTCTATTCTTGAGCCCGGTGTTGTGGAAGAGATTGAAGTTTCGTCTAATTTAACTTATGAGCAACATCCTATTCGTATCATTGCTTCGGAGGTCAAACGACTTCGAAATAAAGATGTTCCGCTTGTTAAAGTTCAATGGTCTTCAAATCCTAAGGATTGTTCTTGGGAATCTAGAGAGTACATCGAGCGAACACATCCGGACTTACTTTCTCATGCTCTTTGAGGTGAACTTCTTATTTCAAATTTCTTTTGTGTTGAATATGTTTTATGGTTGTTACTACATATCTTCTTCTTAAATATTGCGAGGATACAATTTCTTTAAGGAGGGGAGTCTGTAACAACCCGCATATTTATCGATTTTATATTTAAATATTTTATTTAAATTTTTTATCGGTACTCGGAATTTAGTCCGAAAAGCTACTTTTTGCATACGGTTGAATTAGGACTCGAGACCACCTCCATTGAGTTCAAAATGCCGTTTGCGACCTTTTTGAGTATAAACTTTGATATATTTAGAGTTAGTAAAAAATCTGACCTTTTTCACTTTGGGTTTGAGTTTGGGTTCAGCCCACTAGCCAACTTATACTCAAAACTGAACCACTCTTCCCCATTCACCCTCACTTCTTCCTCTTTTCAGTTCTAAGGCAATAATGGTGGGAGAGATTGGAAATTAAAACTCCAAAACTGTAACGACCCAGAATTTTTAGAAATTAAAATATGAATATTTAATTAATTTTAAATATTAATAAGTGAATTTATAAGTCGAATAAATTTTTATTTGAATTATTGGATTTAATTGGATAATTAAATCAATAATTTAATATGTTAAATTATGGAAATAATTGATAATTGAGTTAAATATGATTGAAAATGATTTGTAAAATTTTGTTTTATCATATGGGAGTTAGAATGATATTTTAGAACTTTTAAAATCGAATTAAAAGTTAATTTGTGAAAATTGAATATTTTAATAATAAAATCGACTAGTGAAAATAGTCAATTTTTGAACAGTTTCAGAATTGAACGAAACCAGTTCCATTGGATCCGTAATAGTTAGTTATTACCGGATTTTCAATTTTCGTGTCAATCGGAGTTACCGTTTGATCGTGGCAGCTCGAAACGCATCGAATTTATTTTTAATTTAAATTTGGCGAGTTAAAATAGCCATTTTTCAAAAAGTCTCGGATTTCGACGAAACCAGTTTCATCGGATCCGTAATGTGATATTATTGTAAGGTTTCAAATTTCAAGTCAATTGGATTTACCGTTTGTCCGGTACAAATTAAAACGCCTAGAAATCGACTTAAATCGGTTTAATTCAAATTGAGCGTTTATAGCCATAACTCGCACATACTTCCGAATTAGCTTCCGAAACCTGTTCCATTGTGTCCGGAACGCGGGGTAAACCCTAGAAACGCTGGTTACGGCGCGTAAATCGGAGTTCGGAATTCCCGGATGAATAGTGATTGAAAAATTCTCTATAAATACCCCCAAATTCTTAAAAAAAGAAAAAAAAAAAAAGAAAACCTAAACCTAATTTATACGTAGCCGCCTCAGCCAGAATCAATGGCCGAAAGTTTTCCATGTTCTTCCTTCAATTTCTCAAAATCCAAGCATCGATTCAAGAATCGCTCAACTAGAAAAACGTAGAGGATAGTGTGATTGACATATCCAACGGGTATGATCGCGAATGGAGTTGTATATTGGGAGATTTTTAGCCGCGTTCTCTAGGGCTTGCGCACGTGTTTCAGAGCAGATGGGGGGGCCGAGCCTTGAGCCATTCAGGCCGAGCATGGTGCTGGAGTTGGGCTACGACGTGGAGCTCCTGGATCGTGTCGAAGTTAAGCGAGGCGATCGATAAAATTAACCCTAATTATCATTATGGGTTCGGCGGCTTCGAGTATAGCCTGTAGAAGTTGCTTGCAAATGGGAGAGGGGGGGGAGAAGCGTATGCGCGGCCTGGATCTCCTCAACATGAAATCAACGGCTGAGATTAGCTTAGGGTATAATAAAAATAAAGTTGTAAATTTTATTCAATGAATTCGTGTACAAACTTCAAATATTCATAACTTTTTCATACGAGGTCGAAAACGCGCGAAACCAGTTGCGTTGGAATCGTATGGACGAGCACTACGCGATGGAGTTGGTTTGGAGTCGATTGGAGTTAGTGAGAATTTTGGGTAAAATTAAACGTCCGTTTAATTTTATTCGAAATAAATCGCTAAAACGGAATTTAAAATCAAGGTGAGAACTTCTCACTCAATCGAATAGGTTTCGATTTTATTTTAAATAGTTAGATTTAAAATATTTGAATGCATGTTTGAATGTTGATTGATATCTATTGATTGTTAAAATAGACATTATGCGCCGTTAGTAAGCGGATGTTATTTATTAAAAACATATACCGCGAATATTTCATAAACAGTGAAATTGGTATTATATATAATAGCAATATATATATTGGCATATGTATATATTGGAGTTATTGATTTCCCGCATTTTTTGTTTAGCGGATGAGACCCTATTGCGCCGTTATTAAGCGGATAATATTTAATAAGAACATATACCGTGATAATTTCGTACTGGAGCGAAATTGGTATTGTGCTAATGTTTTTGGATGCAGGAAAACAGGTTGGAGGGATCCAACTGGATTCCTCAACAGTTTTTAATTGATTTCAGATATTTTGATATTTGATGGATTTTCATATTGATATATGATATCGTTGTAGTCGTGATTGACTATTTGGTGTGTAGCATCATTGGACCAAATTTGGAATTTTAAAATGATTTCAAAGTGATTTTTTGAAAGTATACGTTTATAAAATACTTTTGGAATTGATCCATTATAAATAAAGAAACGATATAATTTTTAAAGTTATAAAAATTATGATTTTTGAGAATATGGTTAAAAGCTGATTTTTGGAGAAATATGGATTAATGATTTTATAAAATAGTTTAAATTGAGATTTTGGAATTTATTAAAAAGAGTTTAAATATAGGATTTATAAAATTTGATTATTTTATAAATTAAGAGAATGATGAAGTTTTTAAAGTAATTTAAAAACGTTTTAAAAGAATAATATAAATTGATTTATATTAAGAGATTTATAAATGGATATTTATAAATTGAAATATTGACATTATAAAACGAGTTTTTATAAGTGTTTGAATGAAGTGAAAATGAATTTCATAAATGAATGAAATTTATAGAATTATAAACTGTGAAGTTATAAATAAAATTTATAAATAGTAAGATTTATAAATTTGTGAAGTTAATTGAAGAATAGATTTGGTTAAATAAATGAATCTTATAAGTTATAAGATTTATGATTTGGAAAGTCTTTAAAAGAAACGATTTTGTAAAATAATCGTTTTATAAGTAATTAACTTATAATATGAACTTGTAGTTTATAATTTAGTTATAAACTGGAATAGGTTAATAAAGAAATTTATAAAAAGGAAGTTTTTATAAATAAATAGAAATGGAATTTATAAACGTTGTTTTATAAATTCACAAATGACTTATTTTGATAAGAAAATTGTTGAAACCTATTAAAGGAGTTATATTCACATTTTTGAATGTGAATAATCCTTTGAATTGAAATGAATAAAAGGATGAAATTTGTTAACAAAGTATATTCACGTTTTTGAATAGTGAATAATATGTTAAAGAAATTGTTTTGGATTTGGATGTTTTAAATAGAATTAAAACGATCGAACAATGTTTTAAAATGTGTTGAGATTCGAAACCATAGATTTCAACATTTATTGTTGAAATAAACGTTTTCGAGAAATAAAAGGAAATGGTGGACTATAACACTGTTGTTATAGTAAATGATTTCCGAAAGGAAATCTTTTGTATAGTATTGGGATTTATATATCTATTTTAATTTCGAATCCCTATACTAGTGATTTTGGGTTGTCGTAACGATGTTTTACGCAACATTCGTTTTGGCCCAAATAAATATGTTAAGAGAATGATTTCCTTAATAGAATGGAATATATACTTAATCTCGATTTAAGTATATTGAATATTTTCTAAGTGTTGAAAATAAAAGGATTTGTGAATTACTTATTGAATAAGTATGGAATTGTTTTCCAATATGAAGTGATATTTAGAACTTATCTTTTTGAAGATAAATTGAAATGAATAATTGAAATCGAATATTCATTGATATTTTGGAATTATAAATTCACTAAGGAATTTATAAAGGAAGTGGAATTTGTCTAAAAATAAATATTGATTTATTTTTGAAGTATTGAAATTATATATCTAGTGAAGATATTTTTGGAAAATAAATAATTTGGAAAATTATTTGGAATCTGGTGATGTGTGCATATCCAGTGATAGTTCAATAACCAACTATCGATATTTCCCTTTGAATGGGTAATTGATGTGATTTGTTTGAATGTGAATGCTACACTTATTTTTGAATAAGCGCTCACTATTCGGGTTAACCGAGAAAGGACCATGGGGTCGTATAACCCATTCCGAATATGTGATACGTCGTTGTGAATTGCATTGAAGATCGGTGTTGAAGACCCGGTATTTGCGAGAGCGATAGGATGACCTGTCGATTTACTCTGCACCGAGTTGCTCCGTTATAGAGTTCTCCATATGTGATGGTAAATCCGATCAGGATTGTGAATATCCGGATTGCAAGGACTTCTTTGTAAGTGCCTTCGGTTTTGTTCGATCCCGGAACAAACTTGTATGGATTGTGTGTCTGACATTACAAGTTGAGATATAAAGCCGATTTCATTCAAATATATTTCTGTTGGTGGCGGAGAATTTATTCTTTTAGCTTAACACCCTTCTCTGAGACGTACGAGCTCAGAGGTTATGTAGTTGAATATTATCAGCGATATATTCCCAATTTGGTAATGTGATATGCTGAGTGATGCTGAAATGATCATTGTGTTGATTATTGTGATAGGATCGTTTATTTGATCCTCTATCTTGGTGATCATTGTGTTGATCATTTGTTGACCCAAAGCATGGCTTTTGTATAAAGTATGTTTTTGTGGACGTGACTTCGTCGAGCCTCACACCCCAGAAATGGTCAAAACAGGAAAGATGCAGCAAGGTTATGAGGGGTAGCACCCTTTAGGGTATGTACATTTCCTTCTGGATAGAGGTGGTATCATGGTATGGAGCCCAGATATTTAACCTATGTGGTTACTACGAATTTATTACTTTGTGGTTGTTGGCTTTCGGGATCCCGTGAGAAAGGTCGTTTACGATCGGGGAATGGCGTGCTCGTGTCAGTAGTTACCCAGTTAGGGGTAACCCGGCCTTGTGTTGGCAGAGTTCCGGTTTGGTTCTCGGGGATGTCTTTCCAGAGGCATTCTCATGTGGCAATGGGAAGTTCCTTGGCCTGACCATTTGTTGGAAATCCAATTCCCAATACGAAACTTGTACGGTATTAGTTGTAGAACCTGCTATTCACTTATGGTGGTCACCACTGTTTGGATAGTAGCTATAGTAGGCATACGATAATGGTCGTATGTTGGCTAAGATTTATATTCTACTTTCGAAATGAATTTCTTCTACACTATGCACTAGTAATAATATGAAATGTTCTTTTAAATGCGTATCAAGCATCTTTGACTATCATAAGGAGAAATCTCCTCCGATTCTGCGTTTGCATTGTGTGTGTGTGCGGGAGGCCTTATGGTAGTCTCATTTTTAAAAGCATTGCGAATTGATTAAAAATATTCCTCTATTTTGATTTTAAAGATAAATAAACTGTTTTGAGTTCTCACACCAGTCACATGACTGACTTGGAGTTTATTGTTTTCCTTCCTAAACTCTGGGTGCCCACCAATTTTCACACGGGCAGTCAAGAGTAAGGTTTATCAGGATATTCTGGATATTCTGGAGTTGCTGGAGGCAAGCTGGATGGCATGGCGTATTACTAGTTTATATAGTATTTCTTTTTCCGCTGCACTGTTGTTGTTGTATGATGTTGTACACTCTGATGATATGATTTGATGTAAAGTATAAAATGTAATAACTGATAGTTCTTTGTTTAAAGATTATTCATTTATTATTATATGTTGTTCCGCTGTGAATTGTGAGATTCTGATGTTGTTCTTGTTTTCTGTTCTATTTTTCTTTTCCCTCTATTTTAAAATCTTCTATCTTCTTTTCCCTATCTAAATTTTCCATCTTCTGTTTTCTTTTCCTTTCCATCTTCTACCTTTTTCTCTCTTTTTCTTTTTCTTTTCTTTTTCTAAAACCCATAACTATTCGGTTTTTCGGCAACGAAAATCCGCATACGTTACATTTGGTATCAGAGCTTATGGTTAAGCGACAACCATGGTTCTGTTGGGTATTACTCATTAGAGATAGAGTCAGTAGTACTCTAGATTGAGTTTGAGTGTAATAATAGCTATGAGAGCGTATTTGTTAGTGAATATATAATTGTTTTATATTGTGATGATTGGTTTATTGAGTGGTATATGAACTTTCGTCAGCGTGGTCCGCAAGACTATGCCGAAGGAGTTTCTAAACACTTGAATAGAACAATTCGTCACAATATTGATTTTAAATTGGGTAAATGAAATAATTTTACCTTGATTATATTTTATATATAAAAGAATAATTTTTCAGAATTATTAAAGGGTATATAAGTTGATTGTTTAGTTGTTTGAATAATCTAAATAAAAGAATAATTGTATAAGTAAAAAAGAATTATAAGAATTGAATTATAATTAAAGTGATTTACAATTGTGAAATAAACTTATATATGTAAGAAGTGAAACTATATGAATATATTTATGAATATGAGTTGTAAGTAAAAGTGAATTTAAAGTTAAATGGAATATAACTTAAGTGATATTGAATGAAGTTGATATTAGTATCAAAGTAAATTAATAAAGTTAAGTGGTGGATGTGAACTTGAGTTATATAAATGAAATTCAACTTTTGTAACAGAATTGAATGAATAGATTGAATATAAATCAATTGAATGTGAATTAAGTTGATGTGGAATAATGAATAAGTGTTAATTCATTAAAATCTAATGTTATTAGAAAGTTGAATAATTGAATGAAAATCAATTAAATTAAACCAATTGATAAGCAAAGGAATTTGGTTGTGATAGATATACTTTGGTTGTTATATGATTGTTAGTTGATTGATTGTAAATAATTCATTAGGTGTTAATGAAATTGAATTAATGAAATTGAAAGCTAAAATAATTGGAATTCAATTGGAAGTTAAGTGAATCTTGAATAGAATTGAATGTGAATTGGATTTAAATTAGTAAATGATAACTAATTGAGAATGAATGTTAGTAAGAACATCCACTGTATATGAATCAAATGTGATTAAATTGAAAACCCAATTCATTGAATATTAATAAGAATATAAATGAATATTTATGATTATGAATGATAATTGGTTGATGGTTGAATATATATTGTAATGAATGCATTGCTATGTTAGCATATGTAGTTATTATGTTGCTATATGTTGTATATTGATACTATTATCTATATGCATGGTTCTCATGTTGTTTGTTGAGTTTAGTAGGTGCGGATCGCGTTTGCTTCGCATTTGGAGTTCGCTTTTGCGCTATATTAGCCGTATATGCTAGCTAATAAAATATAAGGTACATATCTCGGATTACATACCGTACTTTTACACTTTTTTCCCTTCGGGATGCCTCATTACTTGATGAGATGTATATTTGTGATATATATACTGTCATTTTTTTTTCGGATCGAGCCGCGCAAAGGAGACTATGGCAAATTTTTCCGAAAATTTAAGGCGTTAGGAAATTTTTGAGAAAATTTGGAAAATTTTGAAAACTTTAACTTTGATTTTGGAATTGAAAGTTAAACAATAGTAGTTGTTTTTGAAAAGATAACTAAGTATGATTTGAAAACTTAGTAAAGATATGTAAGTAAGTTAACTATGAATTATGGAAAATTAGTAAATTCTATTACTTTTCTTACTAGTTAATTTCGAGGACGAAATTCTTTTAAGTGGGGAAGATTGTAACGACCCAGAATTTTTAGAAATTAAAATATGAATATTTAATTAATTTTAAATATTAATAAGTGAATTTATAAGTCGAATAAATTTTTATTTGAATTATTGGATTTAATTGGATAATTAAATCAATAATTTAATATGTTAAATTATGGAAATAATTGATAATTGAGTTAAATATGATTGAAAATGATTTGTAAAATTTTGTTTTATCATATGGGAGTTAGAATGATATTTTAGAACTTTTAAAATCGAATTAAAAGTTAATTTGTGAAAATTGAATATTTTAATAATAAAATCGACTAGTGAAAATAGTCAATTTTTGAACAGTTTCAGAATTGAACGAAAACAGTTCCATTGGATCCGTAATAGTTAGTTATTACCGGATTTCAATTTTCGTGTCAATCGGAGTTACCGTTTGATCGTGGCAGCTCGAAACGCATCGAATTTATTTTTAATTTAAATTTGGCGAGTTAAAATAGCCATTTTTCAAAAAGTCTCGGATTTCGACGAAACCAGTTTCATCGGATCCGTAATGTGATATTATTGTAAGGTTTCAAATTTCAAGTCAATTGGATTTACCGTTTGTCCGGTACAAATTAAAACGCCTAGAAATCGACTTAAATCGGTTTAATTCAAATTGAGCGTTTATAGCCACAACTCGCACATACTTCCGAAGTAGCTTCCGAAACCTGTTCCATTGTGTCCGGAACGCGGGGTAAACCCTAGAAACGCTGGTTACGGCGCGTAAATCGGAGTTCGGAATTCCCGGATGAATAGTGATTGAAAAATTCTCTATAAATACCCCCAAATTCTAAAAAAAAAAAAAAAAAAACCTAAACCTAATTTATACGTAGCCGCCTCAGCCAGAATCAATGGCCGAAAGTTTCCCATGTTCTTCCTTCAATTTCTCAAAATCCAAGCATCGATTCAAGAATCGCTCAACTAGAAAAACGTAGAGGATAGTGTGATTGACATATCCAACGGGTATGATCGCGAATGGAGTTGTATATTGGGAGATTTTTAGCCGCGTTCTCTAGGGCTTGCGCACGTGTTTCAGAGCAGATGGGGGGGCCGAGCCTTGAGCCATTCAGGCCGAGCATGGTGCTGGAGTTGGGCTACGACGTGGAGCTCCTGGATCGTGTCGAAGTTAAGCGAGGTGATCGATAAAATTAACCCTAATTATCATTATGGGTTCGGCGGCTTCGAGTATAGCCTGTAGAAGTTGCTTGCAAATGGGAGAGGGGGGGGGAGAAGCGTATGCGCGGCCTGGATCTCCTCAACATGAAATCAACGGCTGAGATTAGCTTAGGGTATAATAAAAATAAAGTTGTAAATTTTATTTAATGAATTCGTGTACAAACTTCAAATATTCATAACTTTTTCATACGATGTCGAAAACGCGCGAAACCAGTTGCGTTGGAATCGTATGGACGAGCACTACGCGATGGAGTTGGTTTGGAGTCGATTGGAGTTAGTGAGAATTTTGGGTAAAATTAAACGTCCGTTTAATTTTATTCGAAATAAATCGCTAAAACGGAATTTAAAATCAAGGTGAGAACTTCTCACTCAATCGAATAGGTTTCGATTTTATTTTAAATAGTTAGATTTAAAATATTTGAATGCATGTTTGAATGTTGATTGATATCTATTGATTGTTAAAATAGACATTATGCGCCGTTAGTAAGCGGATGTTATTTATTAAAAACATATACCGCGAATATTTCATAAACAGTGAAATTGGTATTATATATAATAGCAATATATATATATTGGCATATGTATATATTGGAGTTATTGATTTCCCGCATTTTTTGTTTAGCGGATGAGACCCTATTGCGCCGTTATTAAGCGGATAATATTTAATAAGAACATATACCGCGATAATTTCGTACTGGAGCGAAATTGGTATTGTGCTAATGTTTTTGGATGCAGGAAAACAGGTTGGAGGGATCCAACTGGATTCCTCAACAGTTTTTAATTGATTTCAGATATTTTGATATTTGATGGATTTTCATATTGATATATGATATCGTTGTAGTCGTGATTGACTATTTGGTGTGTAGCATCATTGGACCAAATTTGGAATTTTAAAATGATTTCAAAGTGATTTTTTGAAAGTATACGTTTATAAAATATTTTTGGAATTGATCCATTATAAATAAAGAAACGATATAATTTTTAAAGTTATAAAAATTATGATTTTTGAGAATATGGTTAAAAGCTGATTTTTGGAGAAATATGGATTAATGATTTTATAAAATAGTTTAAATTGAGATTTTGGAATTTATTAAAAAGAGTTTAAATATAGGATTTATAAAATTTGATTATTTTATAAATTAAGAGAATGATGAAGTTTTTAAAGTAATTTAAAAACGTTTTAAAAGAATAATATAAATTGATTTATATTAAGAGATTTATAAATGGATATTTATAAATTGAAATATTGACATTATAAAACGAGTTTTTATAAGTGTTTGAATGAAGTGAAAATGAATTTCATAAATGAATGAAATTTATAGAATTATAAACTGTGAAGTTATAAATAAAATTTATAAATAGTAAGATTTATAAATTTGTGAAGTTAATTGAAGAATAGATTTGGTTAAATAAATGAATCTTATAAGTTATAAGATTTATGATTTGGAAAGTCTTTAAAAGAAACGATTTTGTAAAATAATCGTTTTATAAGTAATTAACTTATAATATGAACTTGTAGTTTATAATTTAGTTATAAACTGGAATAGGTTAATAAAGAAATTTATAAAAAGGAAGTTTTTATAAATAAATAGAAATGGAATTTATAAACGTTGTTTTATAAATTCACAAATGACATATTTTGATAAGAAAATTGTTGAAACCTATTAAAGGAGTTATATTCACATTTTTGAATGTGAATAATCCTTTGAATTGAAATGAATAAAAGGATGAAATTTGTTAACAAAGTATATTCACGTTTTTGAATAGTGAATAATATGTTAAAGAAATTGTTTTGGATTTGGATGTTTTAAATAGAATTAAAACGATCGAACAATGTTTTAAAATGTGTTGAGATTCGAAACCATAGATTTCAACATTTATTGTTGAAATAAATGTTTTCGAGAAATAAAAGGAAATGGTGGACTATAACACTGTTGTTATAGTAAATGATTTCCGAAAGGAAATGTTTTTTATAGTATTGGGATTTATATATCTATTTTAATTTCGAATCCCTATACTAGTGATTTTGGGTTGTCGTAACGATGTTTTACGCAACATTCGTTTTGGCCCAAATAAATATGTTAAGAGAATGATTTCCTTAATAGAATGGAATATATACTTAATCTCGATTTAAGTATATTGAATATTTTCTAAGTGTTGAAAATAAAAAGATTTGTGAATTACTTATTGAATAAGTATGGAATTGTTTTCCAATATGAAGTGATATTTAGAACTTATCTTTTTGAAGATAAATTGAAATGAATAATTGAAATCGAATATTCATTGATATTTTGGAATTATAAATTCACTAAGGAATTTATAAAGGAAGTGGAATTTGTCTAAAAATAAATATTGATTTATTTTTGAAGTATTGAAATTATATATCTAGTGAAGATATTTTTGGAAAATAAATAATTTGGAAAATTATTTGGAATCTGGTGATGTGTGCATATCCAGTGATAGTTCAATAACCAACTATCGATATTTCCCTTTGAATGGGTAATTGATGTGATTTGTTTGAATGTGAATGCTACACTTATTTTTGAATAAGCGCTCACTATTCGGGTTAACCGGGAAAGGACCATGGGGTCGTATAACCCATTCCGAATATGTGATACGTCGTTGTGAATTGCATTGAAGATCGGTGTTGAAGACCCGGTATTTGCGAGAGCGATAGGATGACCTGTCGATTTATTCTGCACCGAGTTGCTCCGGTATAGAGTTCTCCATATGTGATGGTAAATCCGATCAGGATTGTGAATATCCGGATTGCAAGGACTTCTTTGTAAGTGCCTTCGGTTTTGTTCGATCCCGGAACAAACTTGTATGGATTGTGTGTCTGACATTACAAGTTGAGATATAAAGCCGATTTCATTCAAATATATTTCTGTTGGTGGCGGAGAATTTATTCTTTTAGCTTAACACCCTTCTCTGAGACGTACGAGCTCAGAGGTTATGTAGTTGAATATTATCAGCGATATATTCCCAATTTGGTAATGTGATATGCTGAGTGATGCTGAAATGATCATTGTGTTGATTATTGTGATAGGATCGTTTATTTGATCGTCTATCTTGGTGATCATTGTGTTGATCATTTGTTGACCCAAAGCATGGCTTTTGTATAAAGTATGCTTTTGTGGACGTGACTTCGTCGAGCCTCACACCCCGGAAATGGTCAAAACAGGAAAGATGCAGCAAGGTTATGAGGGGTAGCACCCTTTAGGGTATGTACATTTCCTTCTGGATAGAGGTGGTATCATGGTATGGAGCCCAGATATTTAACCTATGTGTTTACTACGAATTTATTACTTTGTGGTTGTTGGCTTTCGGGATCCCGTGAGAAAGGTCGTTTACGATCGGGGAATGGCGTGCTCGTGTCAGTAGTTACCCAGTTAGGGGTAACCCGGCCTTGTGTTGGCAGAGTTCCGGTTTGGTTCTCGGGGATGTCTTTCCAGAGGCATTCTCATGTGGCAATGGGAAGTTCCTTGGCCTGACCATTTGTTGGAAATCCAATTCCCAATACGAAACTTGTACGGTATTAGTTGTAGAACCTGCTATTCACTTATGGTGGTCACCACTGTTTGGATAGTAGCTATAGTAGGCATACGATAATGGTCGTATGTTGGCTAAGATTTATATTCTACTTTCGAAATGAATTTCTTCTACACTATGCACTAGTAATAATATGAAATGTTCTTTTAAATGCGTATCAAGCATCTTTGACTATCATAAGGAGAAATCTCCTCCGATTCTGCGTTTGCATTGTGTGTGTGTGCGGGAGGCCTTATGGTAGTCTCATTTTTAAAAGCACTGCGAATTGATTAAAAATATTCCTCTATTTTGATTTTAAAGATAAATAAACTGTTTTGAGTTCTCACACCAGTCACATGACTGACTTGGAGTTTATTGTTTTCCTTCCTAAACTCTGGGTGCCCACCAATTTTCACACGGGCAGTCAAGAGTAAGGTTTATCAGGATATTCTGGATATTCTGGAGTTGCTGGAGGCAAGCTGGATGGCATGGCGTATTACTAGTTTATATAGTATTTCTTTTTCCGCTGCACTGTTGTTGTTGTATGATGTTGTACACTCTGATGATATGATTTGATGTAAAGTATAAAATGTAATAACTGATAGTTCTTTGTTTAAAGATTATTCATTTATTATTATATGTTGTTCCGCTGCGAATTGTGAGATTCTGATGTTGTTCTTGTTTTCTGTTCTATTTTTTTTTCCCTCTATTTTAAAATCTTCTATCTTCTTTTCCCTATCTAAATTTTCTATCTTCTGTTTTCTTTTCCTTTCCATCTTCTACCTTTTTCTCTCTTTTTCTTTTTCTTTTCTTTTTCTAAAACCCATAACTATTCGGTTTTTCGGCAACGAAAATCCGCGTACGTTACAAAAACCCTAGTTCCTCTTGCAACCTCAAATTCCTAGCTCCAAATTCAAGAGAACCCATTGGCAAGCATTCTCTTCTTCTTCTCCAACTTATTCTCTTACCAATTTCAGAAATTCCTAAACCTAATTTTGGGAATGTTTTTGTTTTGAGCATAGATTCAAGCTCATTTGGGTTGTGTTGAAGAGAGGTTGATTCTCCACTTGCTTTCAAGCTTCTTCTTGTTTGATTTTGTAAATAGGTGAGATTTTTATCTCACATCTTAGTCTATAATTATCTTCGATTGTTAGGTATGAATTCCTAACACTTATTCATGTGCAATTGATTTTGGTTTGGATTGATTGGTGTATATTCCAATTTTTGGTGTTTTGGTCTAATTTATGAAAATCCTATTATGGATATTTGGACATTGATATTTGAGGCGTATCGAAGAGCCGTTTAGGCTGGGTTGTCGTTCGACGTAATTCCTTAGCCATCGCCATTTGCTCGTTCGATCGTTTCCGATATTCGTTTGGCCATTTTTGGCCTAGGTTCAGGGAATGCCCTGAACCCCAGATTCAGACGTCTGAAACGTAATATTCAGACGTCTAAATATTGTTCTGGGAACACTTCTATTCCCAGATTCAGACGTCTGAATATATGGTTTCAGACGTCTGAATTGGTTCATTTGGAACGAGAAAGGAAATAGGCTAAAAAGTGCCTATTTCTGACGTCTGAAACACTTGATTCAGACGTCTGAATTGTGTTCTGGAAATCTTTATATTTCTAGATTCAGACGTCTGAACCACTTGTTTCAGACGTCTGAAACTGCAATGTTTTTCCTATTTGCCTATTCGCTTGAGAATTCCAATTTAAATCGATTCGTGATGATCCTATTTGTTGTTATCATTTATTATGCCTTTGATGACTCCTTTTAGGGATCTTTGATTATCCATTTCGATGGATTCTTTATCGGTTTCTTTGGATTTTATTCACATCTTCGTATGTGAATTTTAGTGAATGATTGTTCCTACAATCTTCTTTGTGGTTTTTCACTTTAAAAATATAAAGGTTTTCTATACTAGTAGTAAATATTAAAACTCTTTCTTCAAATGATTTCAACACTATTTTATTACAAAGATCGTTTTCTCAAACCGATTTCTAATCTATTAGTATATACAAACCTTTACCTCACTCGTACGAGAAATCTAATTAAACGGCTTAGTAAAATGAGTGGTATGAAACGCTTACGTTTACTTCGTCGGTTAATTCTTGGACTTGTTCGATTGAATCTCTTGTGACAATTTTCTAGTGGAAATCTACAGTTTGTTCGTAAATATTTAAGTTAAGCAAGTGGTTATGGGACATGAAGCTAAACTCATATATTTACTAGCTTAGTGTAATTGACACTTCTCGTTGATCATGACGATCATCTTTGTGATTTAGACTAGCAATGTGCGATGTCTCTTTGTCTGCGAGGGAGACTAAACCCCGTTTTGTGGAGTTTCGACTCAAATTGGTGGGGTAGCAACCCATGGTCTTCGGGCCGTTTGTGGAGCTTCGGCTCAATTTGTGATGGTTAGCAACCATGGAATTAGCATTACGTTTGTGATACACGTGTTGGTGAGCTTTATGCTCCCGTTTGTGATAGGCCTCCCCCCCTTTGTGATTTCTGGATTTCTTGAGATGATTTCTAGAATTTGTGCTTCACCAATTTTCGTGATTTCTATTGATAAGCCTTATCGATATTTGTGCATTGGTGAATTTGTGCGTCATTGACTTTTGTGATTTCTGGATTTCGTGTATTGAATTCTGGAATTTGTGTCATTGACTTTTGCGATTGACATTGATATTATCGTCAATATTTATGGTTTGGTGAACGAAATAAGGAGTATGACGTTTCTTTGATTCTTGTGTAGATTTGGTGACATTGATTAATCTCTTGATGATTTTGAACTAATTATATATATATCACAGCTTGGCATTGTGATTATTATGTGTTTAGTCATATCTCTTATTCTATATCGTTTCATCTGATATTTATAGTTAGACTGATCCATTTATTATTTTCTTATTAAATAATACTCGGGTCAGACCGAGATGTTACAGGTGCTTCTGCTTGACTTCTCTCTTGGGATTGATTTCTCTGACTTTTGGCTTACTACTTATATTAGTAGTTTATTTTGGTGTATACATTTGAGATATAGACTCCATGATGTATACTTATTCTTTTGTGTAGTTCTTGTAACTATTCTCTTGTGATAGTGTCGGTCTTGCTTGACCACTACTCTGATGAACACTTTTATGTGTTATATATATTCATATCTATTTTCGCCTTTGTGATATGAATTATCTGTGACTGATTTGTGTTATGTTTATTTCTATATTTTTTTCCGAAGACATTATAGCCATTGTGTAGTAGCTTTGAGTTTGTGTCAGTATGTCGGATTTCCTCTTGAAATAAAGCATGTTATACTATCTGACATATCGGCGCTCGCGCAAAGCAATTACACAGATGGTCGCTCCACAACAGCCTTATTCTCCGTGCTAATTGACAGCATTACTCCGTGATGTTCTTGGCTAGCGTGGGTATAGAGGTAGGGCGTCACACCTTTTTAAAACATATCACTTAGAATGCCCATCGTCCACCTGACGATGTTTCGCAAGCATTCATCCATACAAGTCCGTTCCGGGTTCGAACGGAACCGAAGGCACTATTCCTACTACATCCATTTTGGAAATATGCTCAGGATTAGTAGCGACTAGCCCTTACACTTCACTGCTCCAACTTCGAATCCAAACTCGTTTCCCACGAAACGTACAAATCGGATCGAAGTGGTTTTCGAGAAATAAATCTCGATCCCGGTCTCTTCGAAACGATCAACACATTTTTGTCCAATATTGATAGTCGGTTATTTAACTATCAATTTATATGCACAAACATCCATTGACCAATAAATAATTTTCCAAATTATTTATTAATCTCAAAAAATCTTCACAAGATATATTTTCACTTTTGAACCCCTTTGAAAACAGTTTTCGAACTATCTTCCTTTTTCTCAGAATAAATTCCGAGTATTTCCACTTCCACTGGAATCACCAAGCACAAAACTCTAGATTTTTAAAATAATTTACAACACTTTATTGTAAAATATATTTGACATTTAATATAGAAATATTACTTTAGTACTTAATTTAAAATAATACTCTAGAAATAACTAAAATAAGGTCACCTTATAACTATACATTAGATTTTCTTCTTTAAACAAAATACCAACTCATTCTTTAAATAATTATTACGATAATCGATTAACAAATTACTTACTTTAGAATTTTCTTTAAAATATTTAGAGTAAAACAACTTCAATAATTGATTAAAAATATATACTATATGAATATTTTAAAATAAGGTTACTTTACAAATATAAACTAGGTTTTCACCTTTAAAACAGAATTACTAAGCCACTCTTTACAAATTATTACTACGGTAATAAATTTGAATAAATATTTACTTTAGAATTAAACATTTAGAAGTAATATATTTCCAAGAACATACTTTGTAAAACAACATTAAAACCTTTATTTTATTTTAAAAACTTACTTTGAAAACGTACTTGGCTATCCAGAGAAAATTCCAACTTCAATCACTTAAATCAATTTTCCCAAATTGATTTCCAATTTATTTTATTTTGAAATAAGTTCCTTTAATTACTCAGTTCATTAGTTATGAACTTATTATTATTGTTATTATTTTCCATTTGATTTAAAATCTTTTAACTGAAATATACCAATTTCAGATTTCCCAATTTCTTCTTCATTCTTCTTAAATAATTTAAACCTTGAATTTTAAATAAATGTTTTAATCATACCGAAGTTTAAAAATTTATTAATCTTCTGTTTATTCAAAATTTCCCTTCCATATACGGAATTTATTTATTAGAATTTAAAACTATTGTTATTCTTATCCAATTCATTCCTAATTTATTTAAATTCTCTATAATTATTTCACTTACAAATTCTCTTCTTTTTATTTCCAAAAATCAAATTCTATATATCTTGATAAATTAGTGCACCAGAACATATTCAGGTAAACCATAACATCCAATATTCCAATTGTCAATAATATTCATCACAGAATATAAAATAATCACAAAAGAGGTATTAAATAATTTAAATAAATGTTGAGGGATCCAGTTGGATCCCTCCAACCTATTTTTCCTGCATCCACAGACGTTAGCACAATATAATATACCAATTTCAAATTATACCGTACTATCGCACATCAATCAATTCAAACATTCAAACAATTATTTAAATTTAATCATTTAAATTTAAATTAAACTGAGTGAGTTTAACTCACCTTATTCCATTTGCAACCCATTTCCAAACTAGCTTGTTTCGTCACAATTCTTCACAGTTTACCTGCACTCGAACTAATCCTTCCCTGTTCCCTTCAACGCCGGCTGTCGTTGCTGCCATCTCTTGAACCTTCGCTGCTTGATTCTCGCATGCACCCTTTATCTCAGCTACGTTCGATCCCAGTGTCACGTTTGACCCACACCGCATGCTCGGCCAAAGACTACTGCAAGTCCATCAGCCTTTCCCCTTTGAGGCGCTGCACCAACCACCGCTATCCACCCTCTCACGCGAGCACGCACACGTGTCGCTCCAGCAATCATGACTCGAAACCCTAAATCGAGCTTGAGCTCGCGACCTCTATCAAGCTTGCGTTGCCACCCTCACCGCCTCCCTCAGTAACATGCGCGTCCATGAAGGATCGCGACCTTCGTTAACTCACATACTTTTTTTTAGGTCGATGATTCTGAATTTGGAAAGATAGATGGGGAAAAGGTATACGGCTATTGAATTTGAAAAGAGAGGGGAGTGGTAGCGTACGAGGGAGATAGAAGGGCGGCTATTGTTTTCTTTTTCCTTTTTTCTTTTTTTGCGTTAGCTTGCTTAAGAATGTTTTTGTTGAACGCTCGGGATATTTGTTTTCAAAAGAAAGTGTGTTCAAGAAGGCTCGGCAAATTATAAAAACAAGGGAAATAACTTGCGCGAGAAGCTTGTCTTACGACAATGATGGAAAAGAAAGCTGACGTAAAATTATTTCGACTAAAGGTTAGATGGTTAAACAATGTATTAATTAAATTTTAAATTTCAATTTAAATCGACTATTATCAATGAAATTTTCAACGCGTTTATACATCGTACGTTCACACATTAACTCCAATCAATACGAAATTTGAAATCCGATAATAATACACTATTACGGATCCAATGGAACTGGTTTCATCAAATTCTGAGACTGTGCCTCGGAAGGCTATTTTTAAATTCAATTTAAACAATAAAATTTCAAAACTGAACAAACCACTGCTAATTTCAATTTTACAATTTGCATTATCCTCTGTACTACCAATATAAATTTTACAAGACTTCAAATTATTTTAACAGGCTTAAAACTCCATATTCAACATTTTACCAAACTTAAATTATTTAATCTAATAACTAAATTATCCAAATAAATAGTGATATTTGGAATTCAAGTTAAAAATTTAACTTTTAAATATTTCAAATAAATTAAATATTCCAATTTTAAATGCTTAAAAATTCCGGGTCGTCACATTATGTTTGTGCGTCTATATATATATGAGAGAGCGTACTTGTTAGTGTTATAAAAAGGTTTTAATATTGTGTTAATCTGTTCTGTTTTGTATTTATAAATTCTGGTTGGTGCATAGGATGCTATGACATCAATAGGGATTTCCAAACACTTAATAGGACAGGCCGACATAATATTTGTTTTGAATATAGGTGTATGAAATAATTTTGCCTATTATATTTTCTATATATAATATAAAAATTTTTAAATGATATATTTTTGGTTATAATATATTGGTTGTTAGGTAGTGAAATTTATAAATATTGGTTGGAAATAAGATTAAAAATAAAATAAATGAAAATTGGATATTTTAGAACTTAAGTTCGGGATTTGAATGTTTCTTTCAAAGGATTTTTGAAATGTAATGATATTGTTTATATGTATTTTCTGATATAAATATTTCAATATATTTAAAAGAATTACTTTAAAAAACCTTTGAAAGGAAATAAGTTCTGCACTTCCCTCTCTGCCAGCGGAAAATAATTTTGGTGATGAGTGCATGCATCATCGACATTCATTTTCGAGTTTCAAAGTGGGACGGCCACTGTAGTAGTTTTACTGCAGATTTATTTTGATAAACAAATATAAATTTTAAATAGTTTTAAATATAATTGGATATATATAGATTGTGGGTATAATATTTATCTGTCGTTTTAAAAATGATTTGAAATTTAACCTGGTATATTGTTCTTAAGTTTCTGTTAATTAATAGTTTTAATTAGTGTAGTGAAATGGAATTTTACTAATAACTGAAACCTCTAAATGAAAGAGGAGATTTAATGCTAAGTTATAAATGGGATTAAAGGAAATTTGAAATTATAACCTATGAAAAAAAGGATATTATTATTGAACATTAAGTTAATTAAAAGAAATAACATAAACTTGTGTAACTTTCTATTGCATCCCTAAAAGCATATATATGACTTACCAAATGTTAAAAGTTCAAATGCTTATAAGAAAATGTAATGGAAATTGTACAAGTAAACTAATGTAATGAAAGTATTCAATGAATTTTCCTTATAAATAAGAATTTAATGTTATAATCGTATAAACTTAAGTTGTGACTGAAATGCTGCTAATTAAATATAATAGAAAGGTTATAAATAATTGAAATGAACACTGAATGAATGAATGGAAATATGGAAATTTGCAAGAAATAAATGTAAATAAAGAGGATAACCCATTATATGAATAAAAAGGGAATCAAACAACAAATGTTATGAAATGAAATTAATAAGAATGAACGTGATCTGTTGTTTGAAATTGTTGTTTGTTTGGTTTATGGTTGTTTGGGCAAGGATACCTTAAAATTGTATGGATGTATGAATAATCTATTTAATTCATCTAAGACTGTTGAGTAAATGGTGCATTTAATATTTTATTTTCCATTCTGTACAATTTGAATTTTTTGAACCCGAACAACTATTTGTTTTGGTTGATACGAAAGGATAATTGATTGGGTTGATTTTTATGTGATGATTGTATATTGGTTGCAAATAGTTGTTGTTTTATATTGATTTTGTTGAAACAACTTTAAATATTCATTTATATAATTATTATCAACTCTTAATATTATATAAGTGAAATACAACTTATGGAAGCAATTGCTACTGCTTTTGGTTTTATAATTAAGCGTTAATTGCCCGATAAATAGGCACATTCTCGGATTATGGTTATATAGCGTTATTATATTGTTTTCCTGTTGTTGGGATATATTATTTTGTGATATTGTGATATATATAGTTATATTTGATATTATATTTTCTTCCGAGCCTCCTCATACAAAGGAGACTCCGCCAAAAAAATTCGTAAATTTTGGACTTAGAAATTTTTTGAAAAATGATTTCCAAACTCTATTAATTTGAGTATAAAAAGATTTAATGGCTATAAATTGATATATTTTATTTAAATTAATTAATTTTGTAAATTTATTTGTTTATAAAGTTAATATTTTTGAATAAGATGTATATTTTACTCAATTCTTTCTTTCCCTTCTCCTTTTCGGGGATGAAAAGTTTGGAGTGGTGAAGAGTGTAATGACCCGTAAAATTTTCGATAATTTAATTGTTAATTTTATTATATGTTTGTTATCTAATATTGGAGAAACAGAAATTTGTGACTCATTAGTGAAATGGTAACTTAAATGAAATGTAATAATGCTAATATAAGTTAAATATTTGCTATTTGAATGAAGTTACAATTAATGGAATTAATGTAAGTGTTATACTAGGCTATAAATCGAATATAAGAAAAAAAACGTAAATATTGAATTTATTAAATGAATAAATATAAATTGAATGGTAACTGAATAAAATCAATGTTTAGTAAGAAATCATAACATTGTGTGACGACCCGGAAATTTTGAGCATTTAAAATCGGAATATTTAATTGATTTTGAATATTCAATAGAGTAATTTTAACTTGAATTACGAATATCATAATTTATTTGACAATTGAATTATTAAATTAAATAATTAGAAGTTGGGTAAAATGTTGAATCTGGAATTCTAAGCCAGTTAAAAATAATTTGAAGGCTTGTAAAATTTATATTGATAACACTGAAGATAATAGAAGTTATAAAATTGAAATGAACCGTGGTTTGTTCAGTTTTAAAATTTTACCGTTTAAATCAATATTTAAAAATAGCCTTCAGAAGCACAGTCTCGGAATTTGACGAAACCAGTTCTACTGGATCCGCAATATTGTATTATTATTGGATTTCAATTTTCGTAGTGATTGGAGTTGTTATGTGAGCATACGATTTATAAACACGTTGAAATTTACAACGATAATTTAATTTAAATTTTTTAAGTATAATATCACATAAGCAACATCACAGCCGAGATAAAAATTAAATAATATTATAACTTGACAAAAATCAAGTCTTGGTTTCAAGAGCACGCCACTTCCTTTCCAAAATATCACGTCCCCTCTCCTCTTTTATAAATCGAGCTTCATCTCTTTCTTCAGAATGGAATGAAATCAAACAAAGTAAAAAAAAAGGGCGATCCTATTCCCCTCCTCCTTTTTATAAATCACGTATATTCCTATTTCCCTTCTTCTTCCATTTAATTGAAATCGAGCAGAGTCAAAATCGAATCTATTCGATTATAAAAAAAATCAAATCAATTTTGATCTCAATTAAATGTTGGTTTCACCTCATATACGGGCTCTGGGGGGTCTACGGCATCATTTTTAGGAGGAAGCGATCTCCTGTGTCGCAAATGATTAGGTTTGGTCGAATCAAAAGGGGGCGCGTGCGGCTGTGAGGAAGGACGCGCGTGTATGCGTGGAGGCACGGAAGGAGGTAAAGCGAGAAAAGGAGGATTTTGTCTTGGTTGTTGGCCTAAAGCGATGTCGTGACTGATGTTCTGTCACGAGGAGGAGTGTGTTTGATCAAGCTAGGGTTAAAGGCAATGATGGTGGAGGTCAGGTGGAAGGTATGGTGATCATGTGGTACTCTGGGTGAAGCAGCATAGTTCATGGAGGAGGCTAGGGGATGATGGTCGAAGTCTGGAAATAATTGAGCTAATAGTTGTGTTTTCTTGGAAGTTATCGCATGCAAAACAGTGGGAAGTTGAGTGAGAGGAAGGGATGCGACGAATGTGGAGGGGTCGAAGTGAGGCTGGGTTCGTTCTAGGTCAAATGGCAGTGAGGTATTTTGTTTTTGTTTGATTTAATTGAATAAGTAGATGTTTATATATATACACAAAGTTCTAAAATCATATGTATATTTGTAAAAATACACATATATGAAATAGAAATAGTTTTACAGTGAGAAAACTGTAGTTTTGTTGATTTGAAAAGACATATAATAACTATTAAGGTGGTCAATTTATTTAATTAGCTCACTTAAGTTATTTTAGTCATTTAGAAATAATTTATTAAAGGGAGAATTTTTTTTTGTATAGATAAAGTTTGAAAAATCTGTGTAGATTATCCTTTAAGTATTTACATACGTTGTCTCAAAGGAAAATAAATATACATTTTAATTTATCTATATTAAGGAAATAATTTATTTAACTGGTTAATCAATTATTTGGTTACCAATGGTAATTTATTAAAGAAAATTAGTTTTAAACCAAACCATTTTGTTAATTAAATTTACTAAATGGGAAATTTATGGTTCAATTATTCATGTATTAATAAACCATATAAATGTTTATAAAAGGTATAAAATCGTGGACTTAAATCGAGAATGAAGTGGATGTACAAATTTAAGAGGCAAAGGTGAGTTAATCTCACTCAGTTTAATTCAAATTTTAATGATTAAATTTAAATAATTGTTTGAATGGTTGAATTGATTGATGTGCTATAGTACTGTATTTTGGAATTGGTATTATATGTTGTGCTAACGTCTGTGGACGCAGGGAAAACAGGTTGGAGGGATTCGACTGGACCCCTCAACTTTTATTTAAATTATTTAATATTCTCTGTTCTGATTATTTGAAGTTCTATAATGAATTATGTGGAAGTATTGAATGCTATGGCTTGGTTGATATAATTGGGTATAATGAATTACCAAAAATATAAATTTGATTTTGGAAATGAAAATAAAAGAAGTGAAATTGCAAGTAAAATAATCATAGAATAAATTTAATAATGGCTTGGAAAAGAAATAAAGTGACTTTAAATCCTAATAAATGAATCCTGAGAATGGAAAGGAAAATTTGAATAAACAGAAAGTTAAAGAATTTTTAAAATGTAGTATTATTAATTAAAAGAACAAACATTTATTTTGAATTTAAGATTTGAATTATTGAAAGAGTAAAGAAGAAATTGGAAAAGATAATAGTAAGTCCATAACTAATAAATTTGGAAATGAACTGATAAGCAAAAGAATTTATTCCAAATAAATAAATTGGAAATCAATTTGGGGAATTGGAAATCAATTTGAGGAAATTGATTTAAGTGATTGAAGTTGGAATATTCTCTGGACAGCCAAGTGCGTGTTTTTAAAAGTAAATTTTTAAATATAAATTAAATGTTTTTAAGTTGTATTTAAAGAAAGCAAGTTTTAGAAAATTTCTTATTTCTAATATTTAAATTCTAAAGTAAGTATTTTCTCAAAATTTATTATATTAGTAATTATTTAAAGAATGATTTAATATTATGTTTTTAAAAGTATAAATCTAGTTTTATATTTATTAAGTAACCTTATTTTCAAATGTTCATATAGTATGGTATTTTTAATAAATTATTGATGTAGTTTTAACTTAAATGTTTTAAAGTATATATTTCAAAGTAAAGTATTTTATATTATTTTAAAAATCTATTTTTTTGTGCTTGGTGATTTCAGAGGAGATAGAAAATATTTGGGAAAGTTTATTCTGAAAGAAAGATGGTTTGAAACTGTTTTCAAAGGATGAAAAATAGAAATATATCTTGTGAAGATAATTTGAGGTTAATAAATAATTTGAGAATTTTTTTTTTGATGGTTGTTTGTGAATATTAATTGATAGTTAAATAACCGACTATCAATAGGGGAAATAATTTTAAAGGACAAATTAAAGTAAATAATTGCTCAGAAGAACACGCGCAAAAAACTTTTACCGTAAGGACAAAGCCCAAGCCCAGATACAAATTAAAACAAAGACAAAGAATTATGCCCGTCTCCTCTTTCTCGCTTTCACTCAGAAATCGACCAACTTTCTTTTAAAAATAAAATTAAATCAAAACAAATCGATTTCTCGTTCAATTGCTCAGAAGCAAAATCAATTTCCACAGTCTCTCCAAAACCAAAATCACTTTCACAAAACCAAAATTACAATTTTCAATTTTTTTGAGTCTGTGTTTGATGTCGCGGTTGTGGTTGGTGTTTTGCAGGAGGCGGTGAGGAGAAAATTTTGATTAGGTCGCGGTTTGGTCGAGGTTGAGGTCGCAAGTTGTTGACGATGATTGTGTTAGTCGAGGAAGATGGTTTGGAGTCTGGCCATGACAGATGAGTTTGGTTTTTGGACAGTGAAGTCAGAGAAGCAATTTGTTGTATATGCAGAAAGGTGGAGCAACATACTTGAAAAAAAAAATTCATAACAAAATATTGAAAAATATTATCTCTCAATTTCAAAAACAGTTAGTTCAAAAATAAAAAGTTACTACAGGAAGAAAATTGATACTACATAAAAGAAAATGATACCTATAGAAACAAAACTGATACCCACATAAGAGAAACTGATACCTACAAAAACAAAACTGATACCTACGTAAAAGAAACTGATACCTACAGAACCAAAACTGACACCTACGAAAACAAAAAAGATAAATAACTACATAATAAAAAATAAAACAAAATATTTAGCAAATATGTCTTAAAGTAATAGCTACAAACGAAAAAATTCATATACAAATCGATACTAAGTGTGCTAGTAAAAATATTAAATATTTTAATTCAAAGCATATTATATGCTTGTACCATTAAATTTGATGTTTCACAATTAAATTTGATAGTTGTAAAGTAATGTAATTCTGTTGAAATTTGTACTTGTGAAGTAATGATGTTCTGTTGCAATTTGATACTTATGAAGTAATGATGTTATGTTCTTAAAACAAAGCTGTTCTTACTTGTAAAAACACACAGTAGAACTAATACTGTAAAAACATTTAACTGATACTAAAACTGAATACATCCACTTACAATAAACTGAACACAAATTAACAACAAATTGCATTTATAACAAATTCCATGATATATTGAATACAAAGTAATAACAAAAGGTTCAATTACAATAAACCACCAAAACAAGTCACACATCCATTTATTAATCTGAACAAATTCAAAATCAAAAATCAAATCATATCCTCTTCTAAGCTTGACAATTCCATTTATTATGACCAAGCTGTTTTGCACTCGCCACATCTGTAATGCTTGTTCTGAAAATATAAAAATCCTCCTTTAGACTTAGCTGATGGTCCACCTGCGCCACATTATCACCACTGCCAAATAAAAAACATTAGTAAAAACATGTTCAGTTTAAAACATTAGTTTTTCCATTTCATAAAACTGATACCTAAGGTATACAAAACTGATACCTAGTTACTGATAATCAAAAAAAATTATACTAAGAAAAATAAAAATGATACCATAAAACTGATCCTAAGATATGATACTTTTCCACTCTATCACAAGCTTATATACAACCCAATCAATAATACTTTTCCAATCATAACAAGCTTATATCTCATTCTTCAAAACATATAAAAAGCAATCAATAGACAATCGACTGCTACAAGAGTTATAATTCAACACAAACAGACAAAGAAGACTCTTATCCCCACAGCCAAAAATAAATAAAAAATAAACGTTAGTAAAAATATGTTCAATGTAGAACATTATTATTCAATTTCACAAAACTGATACCTACCGTATACAAAACTGATACCTAGTTACTGATAATAAAAGAAATGATAATAAGAAAAAAATAAAAATGAAACCCAAAAACTGAACATAAAATATGATACTTTTCAACTCTATCACAACTTTATTTACAACCCAAACAACTTTATATCAAAACTTTGAAGGAAAAAAGATCACGGTAGAAATATGAAAAGAATGAGGTCGACAAACGCGCGTGAGAAAAATATAATAGATGAACTATAATTTTCAGAAGAATGAAATTGAAATGACCAAATAAGGTTGATCGATATTTTGATTGCGAGAGTAAATTGGACCGCGACAGAAAAATTTGATCGAAACGAAGAAGAAGAATACTGGCTGGAAGGAAAATACGTGCGTGTGTCCTTATGAGAAAATAATTAGCGGGCTATCCTAAATCTAAAAAAAGCCCTAAAAATTGTCCTTAAGGAAAATTTCCTGCTATCAATATTGGACACAAATACGTTGATCGTTTCAAAGAGATCGGGATCGAGATTTATTTCTCGAATACCACTTCGATCCGGTTTGTACGTTTCGTGAAGACGATTTTGGATTCAAAGATGGAGCGGTGAAGTGCAAGGGCTAATCGCTACTAATCCTGAGGATATTTCCAAAATGGATGTAGTAGGAATAGTGCTTTCGGTTCCGTTCGAACCCGGGACGGACTTGTATGGATGAATGCTTGCGAAACATCGTCAGGTGGACGATGGGCATTCTAAGGAATATTGTTCTAAAATGGTAACGCTTAGCCTCAAGCCTCATCAAATGGAAATGAACGAAAATCAGGGGTTATGCAGCAAGGCTAGGTGGGTAGCACCCAAGCAGGGTGAGGTCATTCCAGTCTAGATGTCCCTTTTATTTCGGCTTAGTGGGCGGTTGCTGATCCCAACCGCGGGGTGATCTCACTCGGTATTATCCAGTAAAGGGTAGTCCCGGCCTTGTGTTGTAGGGGAGCGGGTGTACTCCTCGGTACGGTGATCTTGGCCCCGTACTGTGACAGGTGGTACTCCAGTGCCTAGTCATTAGTTGGAAATCCATTCTCTCTACGAGCCTTGTACGAGTTTTGTTTGTATTACCCACTCTGTGGCTAGTAGCTGGAATTTAATAGATGTAACAATTTCGGCTATTTTATAAGTATTTGTATATAGACCCTATTATAATATCAGAGGATTTCTATAAAAAGAGTTTTAGCTATCGTAAGGTAAAAACCCGACATGTTTATTTGTGGCGTGGTCTTACGAGATGCTTTTGTTTTCAAAGGATTTTTGAAACTTTAATAATCAATTGGGTGTGATTTTCTCACGCTGGTATTCCAGACTGATTCGGGTATTATTTAACTATAATGCTCGGGTCAGACCGAGTATTATAGAATACTGGATATGATGCTGTTGAGCTCAGGAGACGAGCTGGATGACGACACGTACTTCCATACTTGTTTATATATATATATATATATATATATATATATATATATGTGTGTGTGTGTGTGTGTGTGCGCCGCTGTGTTGAGTTGTTGTGTATCCATTTGTATGATATTGATGTTGAACTGTGATTGATGTACTCTGATGATGTAATATATGTAAACAGAGATATTTGATTTTAGAGTAAAGATCATTTATTATCTATTATATTTTATTCCGCTGTGATGGTTAGATTCTGTTGTTGTTTTCTATTTTCTTTTTCTACCACATCTTTTTTAACCCGAATGGTTCGTATTTCTGTACAACTTGAGTTGATTGTTGTAGAATAGTGTTGACTCAAGGGGTACGGTTTTGCGGGCTGTTACAGTTGGTATCAGAGCATAGGTTGGTGATAACCTTGGCTCTGGTGGGAATTACTCATTTAAAATAGAGTCCGTAGTACTCTATAATAAGTTTGAGCGTATAAATAGATATGAGCGCGTATTTGTTAGTGAATATAAATTGTTTTAATATTGTGTTGGTTGGTTTACTGAGTGGCATATGAACCTTCGTCGACACAGTCTGCGCAACTTTATCGAAGGGGTTTCTAAACACTTTAATAGAACAATTGACACGGTATTGTTTTAAATATGGGTAATGAAATAATTTTACCCAAAAATATATTTTGATATAAAGAAAGTTTTTGAAAACTACTTAGCTAATATATGGTTGCTTGGATGTTAGAAATGATGATATAAATGAAATAATTTTACCTAAAAATATATTTTGATATAAAGAAAGATTTTGAAAACTACTTAGCTAATATATGGTTGCTTGGATGTTAGAAATGATGATATAAATGAAATAATTTTATCCAAAAATATATTTTGATATAAAGAAAGTTTTTGAAAACTACTTAGCTAATATATGTTTGCTTGGATGTTAGAAATGATGATATTAAAGTATTATCATTGTTAAGCAAAAATTTAACTAGAAATTGAAATATAACTAATATTTAAGGAAATAAATTCATTATAAAATAAAATTTATAAATATGAATTATAAATGTAAATTATAAATTGAAATATAATCAAATGGAAATTTCTATGAGCATAAGCTGTGCAAATGAATTATAGTTAAAATTGATTTAAGCAGGATTTGGAAATTTAAAATCCCAGAAATTTGGAAGTATTTTGAAGATAAATGATAGCATTATTGTTTTGGAGATACTTCTGAAAGGAAAATTGTTTTAAATGAATTTTGGAAGTAATATAGCATTGAAAGAACTCGGATTATTGGAAAATAATTCTGATGATGACGGCCGCATCATCAGTATTCATTTTCGAATTTCTGAGTGACAGACTGCTGCCAAAAATTTATTTGTTCAGAAAAGCTAGTTGTTTTGAAAATTTCAAAGGTAATTTGTCGGAAATAAAAACCAGGATTGGTTTACATTTTTGAGAAATGCGAGTAGAGATGTTGAAGATTTCAAAATAATTTGAAACCAAAGCCGGGTATTTAGAAATCCTGATGAGATAGTTGTAAGCTTATAAATTGAGATGATTTTTAAATCAGGAAGGGAATATAAGCTTTGAATGTTGGAATTTAAATTTAAAGTGAAAAGTTAAAAACATGAAATTAACTTGGATTGGGAAACAAAATTTAACTGGATTGAAATTAATTAAATAGGCTGAAAGATAATATCCAGTTGTTTTTTTCGAATTAAGTTGAAATCGAATTGAGGTTAAATAAATCTGAGTTTAAAATAAAATTGAATTGGAATAAAAATTCAATTGAGTTATTGAATGAAATTAGATTCTTACCTGAATAAATGGAAAATAAGATGGGTAAGGATTGAATTGATATGAATAAGCATAAGGCTTGAGTTAAAATAAAAGAAGAATATATTCAAGCCTATGATGAATGGAATTGTGTAAATTATAAGTGGAGACTTATAAAATTAAAATGGAATGCAAAATCCAAAATAAATATTGTTTGATGAATTGAAAAATAAAATGAAGATCAAAACTTGAATTATAAAATAAATTGAACTTAAGGAAAATTAAATGAAGTGATATTTGGAATTAAAAATCAAGTATTGAACTATAAATAGGAAAGAACTAATTTGTTAATAAATTAGTTAATGAAATGTGTAAATGGAACCTATTGTAGTTAAATAAGCTGAATTGTGAGTTAATAATGAAGTTTGGAAATAAAACTCAAGTTATAAATTGAATTCGACTTGAATGGTCAGTAAAGTAAATGTAACTGAATTGTGAGTCCATGAAATTGGGTGGTAAATCGAAAATGGATAGTGGATTCAGAACTTGAGTTATAAATTAAATTTTAACTTGAAGTGTTAACAAATTAAATATAATTGAAATATATCGAATAAAAATGTAAATAGATTAAAATAGTAATGGTAGGAGCTGCAAATAAATTCCAAATAAGTGGGAATAAATTGGAAATGGCCTTGTAATAAATTGAATGAGCTGAATCTAAAAAGTTAAATTGAAATGGGATTGGATTAAAATAGAATCATGTTTAATTGAGAAGAGAAATTTATTTGCAAAATGAAATGAGCTTAAGTATATAAAAAAAGGAATTTGAATAATTCGAAGTAAATTAACTTAAGTCTAAAATTCAATGAAGCATGACTTATATAAAATTTGGGAAATGATTGTTAAATTTTAAGCATTAAGGATTGTTGAGCTTAATAAAAATGGTTTTGAATAAAATCAATGTGAAAATGAAATCAATGCAAAGATATGGTTTAAAAATAAATTAGAATGGAATGAAATTTAATATAAAATGAGTTGGAATCAATTTTAAAATAGTTATAAAACTAAAGAAATTGTTTGTTTGAGTGAATATTGTCGAATTTGCATAGAAATAATTGTTGTTGTCGTAAACAAGATTTAATAAAGTTCCATGGATTAATAGAAGTAAATAAAACTTGATTTTTGAATCAATTGAAATGAATACAAAATAGTTTGAATTAAAAATAAATTGAATATAAGAGAATGAGTGAAAATCATTCTGAAAATGGATAGAATAATTGAAAAATCAAGTGAAGCAATCGAATTGATTTTGAGGCCTTACCAATTGTTTATAAACGGCTTTGTGTACATTGTTTATAAAATATGGTTTTGCTGTTACTATAAGTTGATGGGTAACAAATATTGATTTTTGAAATCAGTTAAATTGAATGGGTTTATTTGGACTTGAAAAGGAATTGAAGATAAGTAAATGAGTTGTAACTCACTTAAAGTTGAATGCAAATAGTATATTAATTGGTTAAGAAGCAAATTGAATTAGGTTGGAAACTATACAAATTGCTTATGGAAGCATTTATAGTGCATTACTTATGTTATTAATTGTTGTAGTTGTTTAAATGAGTAAAATGTTATAGATTTCATAGATATGTTACTTATATATTTAAATTGAGTAAGTACAGGTACTAGAAGACCGTATAGTGGAAGTTTTGACGCGCGAATGCTAAAATAAAATAAGCCGCTTTCTTAAAAATGCTAAAAGAGGTACGCCTACGCAATAAAAATAGGAAATATGAACTGTTTTTAGTTTTTCCGACCGGGTGGGTCGATGTATATATATTTATATCTTTTTTCAAATTGCAAAAGCTCCTCCGTACAAAGGAGACTCTGCCAAAAAATTTCAGAACTTTTGGGAGTTAGAAAATTTTTGAAAATTTTTGGAAAATTTTGTTAACGACAAAACGAATTCAAATTAGAAACTAATTAAAATAATGATATGAATTAGTGATAAATGACAAATAAAATTTATATATTCAGAGGTAAAGATAAATTGAATTCATATGGAAATGAAAGAATCAAAATTGAATAGAAATAGGTATAAACTGAAATGGTAAGGTGAAAATAAATATAAGAAACATATAAAATGCTTATACTGAACTTGAGAAAGAAATGGTGAGTTCTTAATTGGAAATTGATCTTTAAATATATTCTAGGTTAATGTTAGGAATGGATTAATATTGATATTTCGTAAGGAAGTCGATAAAATGTTTTTGGAATATTGTGATTGGATATTATTGTCTGGTAGGATATGTAGGTAATATAAAAGGGAAAGGAGAATTGGATTTGATTTCAAAAGATAAATTGGAATTGCCCGACAAAAAGGTATGTATTTAAATTTGGTATGAAATTGATTGGGATTATGGATTGAGCCACTTGGCATTTTGTTTTCTTTTTGGATTTGGGAGGCCGTAGAGCCATTTTGTTGTTGTACCGAGCTAGTCGTGCAAAGGAGACGCTGACGAAATTTTTCAGAAATTTAGAGAGTTAGAAAAATTTTGAGAAAATTTTGATAACTCAAAATTTGGTTTTAAATTGAAACTTGAATGGTTAAACAAATGGTATATTTTGAAACTAGGGAAAGGTTTGGAAAGTTAATAAGAATGATAATGGGTCTTTTATAAAAAAATAGTTGGTAAGATGTTGAATTGTTAGAAACTGTTTGGTTTTAGGAAAAGTAACGGGTTTTGGGCCATTCTTCCAAGTTAGTAATTTTGGGGACGAAATTTTTTTAAGGGGGGAGGAATGTGACGACCTGGAATTTTTGAGCATTTAAAATCGGAATATTTAATTGATTTTGAATATTCAATAGAGTAATTTTAACTTGAGTTACGAATATCACAATTTATTTCATAATTGAATTATTAAATTAAATAATAGGAAGTTGGGTAAAATGTTGAATCTGGAATTTTAAGCCAGTTAAAAATAATTTGAAGGCTTGTAAAATTTATATTGATAACACTGAAGATGATAGAAGTTATAAAATTGAAATGAACAGTGGTTTGTTCAGTTTTAAAATTTTATCGTTTAAATCAATATTTAAAAATAGCCTTCCGAGGCACAGTCTTGGAATTTGACGAAACCAGTTCCATTGGATCTGTAATATTGTATTATTATCGGATTTCAATTTTCGTAGTGATTAGAGTTGTTATGTGAGCATACGATTTATAAACGCGTTGAAATTTACAACGATAATTTAATTTAAATTTTTTAAGTATAATATCACATAAGCAACATCATAGCCAAGATAAAAATTAAATAATATTACAACTTGACAAAAATCAAGTCTTGGCTTCAAGAGCACGCAACTTCCTTTACAAAATATCACGTCCCCTCTCCTCTTTTATAAATCGAGCTTCATCTCTTTCTTCAGAACGAAACGAAATCAAACAAAGTAAAAAAATGGCGATCCTATTCCCTTCCTTCTTTTTATAAATCACGTATATTCCTATTTCCCTTCTTCTTCCATTTAATCGAAATCGAGCAGAGTCAAAATCGAATCTATTCGATTATAAAAAAAATCAAATCAATTTCGATCTCAATTAAATGTTGGTTTCACCTCATATACGGGCTCTGGGGGGTGTACGACATCATTTTGAGGAGGAAGCGATCTCCTGTGTCGCGAATGATTAGGTTTGGTCGAATCAAAAGGGGGCACGTGCGGCTGTGAGGAAGGACGCGCGTGTATGCGTGGAGGCACGGAAGGAGGTGAAGCGAGAAAAGGAGGATTTTGTCTTGGTTGTTGGCCTGGAGCGATGTCGTGACTGATGTTCTGTCACGAAGAGGAGTGTGTTTGATCAAGCTAGGGTTAAAGGCAATGATGGTGGAGGTCGGGTGGAAGGTATGGTGATCGCGTGGTAGTCTGGGGTGATGCAGCATAGTTCATGGAGGAGGCTAGGGGATGATGGTCGAAGTCTGGAAATAATTGAGCTAATAGTTGCGTTTTCCTAGAAGTGATCGCATGCAAAACAGTGGGAAGTTGAGTTAGAAGAAGGGATGCGACGAATGTGGAGGGGTCGAAGTGAGGCTGGGTTCGTTCTGGGTCAAATGGCAGTGAGGTATTTTGTTTTTGTTTGATTTAATTGAATAAGTAGATGTTTATATATATACACAAAGTTCTAAAATCATATGTATATTTGTACAAATATACACATATGAAATAGAAACAGTTTACAGTGAGCAAACTGCAGTTTTGTTGATTTGAAAAGAAATATAATAACTATTAAGGTGGTCAATTTATTTAATTAGCTCACTTAAGTTATTTTAGTCATTTAGAAATAATTTATTAAAGGGAGAAATTTTTTTTGTATAGATAAAGTTTGAAAAATCTGTGTAGATTATCCTTTAAGTATTTACATACGTTGTCTCAAAGGAAAATAAATATACATTTTAATTTATCTATATTAAGGAAATAATTTATTTAACTGGTTAATCAATTATTTGGTTACCAATGGTAATTTATTAAAGAAAATTAGTTTTAAACCAAACCATTCTGTTAATTAAATTTACTAAATGGGAAATTTATTGTTCAATTATTCATGTATTAATAAACCATATAAATGTTTATACAACGTATAAAATCATGGACTTAAATCGAGAATGAAATGGATGTACAAATTTAAGAGGCAAAGGTGAGTTAATCTCACTCATTTTAATTCAAATTTTAATGATTAAATTTAAATAATTGTTTGAATGTTTGAATTGATTGATGTGCTATAGTACTGTATATTTTGGAAATGGTATTATATGTTGTGCTAACGTCTACGGATGCAGGGAAAACAGGTTGGAGGAATCCAACTGGACCCCTCAACTTTTATTTAAATTATTTAATATTCTCTGTTCTGATTATTTGAAATTCTATAATGAATTATGTGGAAGTATTGAATGCTATGGCTTGGTTGATATAATTGGGTATAATGAATTACCAAAAATATAAATTTGATTTTGGAAATGAAAATAAAAGAAGTGAAATTGCAAGTAAAATAATCATAGAATAAATTTAATAATGGCTTGGAAAAGAAATAAAGTGACTTTAAATCCTAATAAATGAATCCTGAGAATGGAAAGGAAAATTTGAATAAACAGAAAGTTAAAGAATTTTTAAAATGTAGTATTATTAATTAAAAGTACAAACATTTATTTAGAATTTAAGATTTGAATTATTGAAAGAGTAAAGAAGAAATTGGAAAAGATAATAGTAAGTCCATAACTACTGAATTTGGAAATGAACTGATAAGCAAAATAATTTATTCCAAATATATAAATTGGAAATCAATTTGGGGAATTGGAAATCAATTTGGGGAAATTGATTTAAGTGATTGAAGTTGGAATATTCTCTGGATAGCCAAGTGCATGTTTTTAAAAGTAAATTTTTAAATATAAATTAAATGTTTTTAAGTTGTATTTAAAGAAAGCAAGTTTTGGAAAATTCTTATTTCTAATATTTAAATTCTAAAGTAAGTATTTTCTCTTAATTTATTATATTAGTAATTATTTAAAGAATGACTTAATATTATGTTTTTAAAAGTATAAATCTAGTTTTCTATTTATTAAGTAACCTTATTTTCAAATATTCATATAGTATGGTATTTTTAATAAATTATTGATGTAGTTTTAACTTAAATGTTTTAAAGTATATATTTCAAAGCAAAGTATTTTATATTATTTTAAAAATCTATTTTTTGTGCTTGGTGATTTCAGAGGAGATAGAAAATATTTGGAAAAGTTTATTCTGAAAGAAAGTGTGACGTCCCGGCTTCCTACGCCCAGGAAGACGTGTCATTAATAAGAAAGAAAGGGGTAGAAATAGAAAAGAAAAGAAAGAAAGAATAACAACATCAGAATCTCACAGCGGAATGGAATAAAATATAATATATCAACATAACTATTACATAGTTATATACATCAGAGTTATACAATAACATACAACATGACTATCATATACATATTAGTCAGGACATACATCTCAAATACATCATGAGCTAATTAACACGGCGGAACTATATAGATAGCTACATACGTCTGGTCTCCTACTCCAACTCCTCCAGAATTCGTCAAAGCTAACCTGAATCCCTTGGCTACCCGTAAAAATTTGGGTACCCGAGAGTTTATGAAAAACAAAATACAAACTCCGGGTCAGACATGGTTCTAGTATGAGTAAATGGGTTAAAGTTGTTTAACTTTGAAAATCATTTAAAATAAAGGTATCACGTAAGACTTCCCACACATAAATACGGGTAAGTTTTTACCTTACGCTAACCAAAACATTTTATACGAAATCCAATGATATTATAATAGTGTCTAGGGTTTTCAAGTAAAATACAGAAATAGCTGAAATGCTTACATCTCACATTTCAACATAGTTGGGCACAATCAAAACGTACGGCGCTTATTGGAAATTGGATCCCATACAATGGCAGGGCTACTGGGGTACCGTCCGTCACAGTACGTGGTCTAGATCACAGTACCGAGGAGCCACCCTAACTCCCCTGCAACACAAGGCCGGAACCATTCCTTACTGAACAGTCCCGAACAAGATAACCCCGCAGTTGGCTGCAGACCAACCGCCAACACAACCGAATAAAAGGGACATCTAGACAAGGGTATACCTCGTCCTGCTTGGGCATGACCCACCTAACCTTGCTGCACATCCATTGTTTTAGCCATTCCCGGTTGATGAGGCTTGAGGCTGCGTTTACCTTTTCAGAACATATTTCTTAGAATGCTCATCGTCCACCTGACGATGTGCTGAAAGCATTCAATCCATACAAGTTCGTTCCGGGTTCGAACGAAACCGAAGGCATTATCTCGTTACACTCGTTTTGGAATCACCCTCAGAGTTAACGACGATAACCCTTGCATTCTGGAAACACCATCTCGATCTTCACTTGAAATTACACGACCTAACGTTTAATTTGGATCGATGTGGTTTTCGGAATATCAATTGATACCCGATCTCGGACTCATCGAAATCCAAACGCCATTTTAAAGTCCAAGTTATCTAATTAACTTAACAGTTTAAATTTAACAATTGAATTCATAAAGTAATTTAATACAGATAAATAACATCAGATAAACATATAGCAATTTAATACAGATAAATCATAAACAATCATTACAGATATATCTAGAATATCACAGAACATCCCAGAAATAAATAAATATCAGAGGCAATCAATATAATCATCGATTCATATCAACTATATTGATTTGTTCTAAATTTAATTGCATACTTAAACATAAATTATGCTTAATCGATTACGATTAATTAACTTATTTCAATTTATTAATTACTTATTAATTATTCACTTAATTAATGAATTAATTCTTAATTACTAATCAACAACCTTAATTATTGATTTATAAAACTCAATTACATAAAATTTGGACTACGTATGAAATTATAATTATAAAATTTGTTGTTCTACTTAATTAACTTTGTATTTAAATTAATTATTCCCTTCGTTTTCTGCAAAGCTTAAAGTTTAACCTGGATTAAACAATTTGGTCAATACTAAATATATAATTATACTTAGCTTATTTTGCTTTAACTTCAAATTACAGTTAACAAAATTCCAGGCATTGAAAAACTCGAAGCATACATCGTGCTCAACTCGGGTAGGTTTCGAGTCCATCCCTTACCTCTCACGCGTTCCCTCTCTATCTCCCTTCTTCTCCTGTTTCTTACTTCTTTTTTTTTAGAGGTTTAAAGTTTTAACAGTTGAAACTTGCTAACCCACGCGCAACCCTAACCCTCGACCCAGATCAATCCCGAAGCCAACACGCGACTAACTCGAGTTACACTCGAGTCGACCATGAGCAGAAAATTTCTCCACCGCCGTGCACATGCACGGCGGTCCACCACCGCGCCACCGCCACGCGACACCACCCACAAATCACAAACACCCCTCTCGTTCGAAATTGCAACCCAGAAGAACGCGACAACAACGAAATCGAAATATGACCGTAAAGTCGAATGGCTCCATGAACACAATTGACAAAAAAAACCTCGTACTCACGGCCGCGACCTTCTGAGGTGATGTGGCTTCGGCCGAACCTTGCCAACACCCCACTCGAGCCTCTACCCAAATCCTATGGCACTCGGTGAAGCTATGTTGTCGCGATCATCAAAAATACAGAACCCAAAAGATACAGACCTTAAACCCTACTCTTGATTAATCCTCAAAAATCTTACATTCATAAATTTTTTTAGCATTTTTGTAGTGATCTATAATCTATACACAAGCTTTATATAAATTTTCATCATTAATCATTGAGTGAATCACCTGATATTCATGAAATAGCTTCTACAGTTCATTTATGAACTGCTCTATAAATAGTTAACCAAAAATTTTGATTCTTGTCTTAAAAATCATATTACTGTATGTTAAATCGATATATAAACTCAAATTTTCAATTTAAGTTATTTGAATTTTTACTATAATTATACTTTATACTATAAATTCAACTTACAGTATTCATGCTGTTATTAAAACACAGATATCCAAAGTTTACAAACATAACAGAACATCTTTATATCAACGTAGCAATTCATTCATAAGTCAATTATTAAAATTAAATTTCAAAAAAAATTGGTTTACTCACACAAGTTTGCAGTTGAACCGAGGATGATGCAAGAAACTTGTAGCTTGAATTTGAATATGCTTGATAATATGCAGTTTTGAAATTCCTGTAACCTTGTTGCTTTTGGCTTTTGAACTTGAAATTTGTTTATTTTTTTCTTTCTTTTGCTGTTTCTCAGATTTATGAAGTTTTCTTTTGCTTTTGAAGATACAGATGAGTTAAGGAATAAGAAGATGTATACAAATATTTCTATCTTTCAACAAGACTATCTTCTTGCACAAGCTTTGGCTTGATAAAATATCTTGCCTCATTTTATTATGTACTCAAGCCTAAGACAATTCAAATTTCGGCTGAAAGATAATAATTGTGTTTTTCAGTACATAAAAGTAGGCTAATTAAATGTTTGTGTTAACATATATGTTAACATACTATTAATGCTTGCTGACACAAACCTATGGTGCAAAGATATTTGCAGATTGTTTGTACTAAGATGTTTTACTGATGTGAATTCTTGCTCTCTCTTATTTTAACATATAAACCAAATGTTTGTTTGCAGTTTTTTTTTTGATTTCTTATGCATACACAGTTTGCAAGTTTTCATTTGTGTTTGTATTATGATTTTCTTATGATCACATATAAGTAATGTTTGCAGGTTTTCAATTTTTCTTCATTGTTTATAGATTATGTATATTTGTCTTTCAATAGTTAACACTTTTATTTATATCTTATTCAAGTTATAATTTTATACTTATGTTTGTAATCCTACTGTTATGTTATATTTATGTTAAATATATAGAAGCTCATGTTTATAACCATATTTATAAGTATTTATATTTATATAGAGCTCATGTTAAATATTTATAAGCTCATTTTATTTTAGTTATAAAAGCTATTGTTAGAAACATTACTTAAATCTTGTGTTTGTTTAAAGTTAATTTTTTTGTCAATATTGGATTTGTAATGTATTCTTTATATTTATATTTAATATGGGTTGAATTGTATTATTGTAAATATTATTATTAACTGCATTTATATCTCTGGTATTAAATGTCATTAATATATAATTTTAATTTAATAGAATAAAACAGATTTAATTTTTGAATATTGTTAAAAGAGTCTAGTTTACATTTTGAAATTATAAATTCTTTTATAACCCATATACAACTAATAATATCCAACAACTTATTTATTTATAAATGAAAATATTATATTTTATTTAAATTTGATCAAAAACTTATGATAATAATAGGGTCAAAATTCCGGGATGTCACAGAAAGATGGTTTGAAACTGTTTTCAAAGGATTGAAAATAGAAATATATCTTGTGAAGATAATTTGAGGTTAATAAATAATTTGAGAAATTATTTATTTTTTTGATGGTTGTTTGTGAATATTAATTGATAGTTAAATAACCGACTATCAATATTGGACACAAATACGATGATCGTTTCGAAGAGACCGGGATCGAGATTTATTTCTCGAATACCACTTCGATCCGGATTGTACGTTTCGTGAAAACGATTTTGGATTCGAAAATGGAGCGGTGAAGTGCAAGGGCTAATCGCTACTAAACCTGAGGATATTTCCAAAATGGATGTAGTCGGAATAGTGCCTTCGGTTCCGTTCGAACCCGGAACGGACTTGTATGGATGAATGCTTGCGAAACATCGTCAGGTGGACGATGGGCATTCTAAGGGATATTGTTCTAAAAAGGTAACGCTTAGCCTCAAGCCTCATCAAATGGGAATGACTGAAAATCAGGGGTTATGTAGCAAGGCTAGGTGGGTAGCACCCAAGCAGGGTGAGGTCATTCCAGTCTAGATGTCCCTTTTATTTCGGCTTAGTGGGCGGTTGCTGATCCCAACCGCGGGGTGATCTCACTCGGGATTATCCAGTAAGGGGTAGTCCCGGCCTTGTGTTGCAGGGGAGCGGGCGTACTCCTCGGTACGGTGATCTAAGCCCCGTTCTGTGACGGTGGTACCCCAGTGCCTAGTCATTAGTTGGAAATCCATTCTCCCTACGAGCCTTGTACGAGTTTTGTTTGTATTACCCACTCTATGGCTAGTAGCTGAAATTTAATAGATGTAACAATTTCGGCTATTTTAGAAGTATTTGTATATAGACCCTATTATAATATCATAGGATTTCTATAAAAAGAGTTTTAGCTATCGTAAGGTAAAAACCCGACATGTTTATTTGTGGCGTGGTCTTACGAGATGCTTTTGTTTTCAAAGGATTTTTGAAACTTTAATAATCAATTGGGTGTGATTTTCTCACGCTGGTATTTCAGACTGACTCGAGTATTATTTAACTATAATGCTCGGGTCAGACCGAGTATTATAGAATACATGATATGATGCTGTTGAGCTCAGGAGACGAGCCAGATGACGACACGTACTTCCGTACTTGTTTATATATATATATATATATATATATATATATGTGTGTGTGTGTGTGTGTGTGTGTATGTTCCGCTGTGTTGAGTTGTTGTGTATCTATTTGTATGATATTGATGTTGAACTGTGATTGATGTACTCTGATGATGTAATATATGTAAACAGAGATATTTGATTTTAGAGTAACGATCATTTATTATCTATTATATTTTATTCCGCTGCGATGGTTAGATTCTGTTGTTGTTTTCTATTTTCTTCTTCTACCTCATCTTCTTTAACTCGAATGGTTCGTATTTCTGTACAACTTGAGTTGATTGTTGTAGAATAGTGTTGACTCAAGGGGTGCGGATTTGCGGGCTGTTACACATTGGCTTAGGAATGATAAACTTATAAAAATGTGAAAGAGAGTTAATGATAATAATTATTATAAGTTAATCATTTATTTAGTCCATTAAATCAAAATTTGTAATCAATTGCAATAAATCTCAATTCAATGTTATGTTAGTGTAAATGAAGAAAATAATTAGAAATAATATTAATTCTATTCATAATATGACAATTGGTTGAATGAAAATATGGATATCAAGATTTATTAATTTATTGGAATTTAAACTTAGTAATTGGATTAATTGCAATTAAATGAAATTTAATGAAATTTAGGCTAACACTGAAATTGATAAATTAATCAACTCTAAATTGACTTCTAAATTTATTTAAATTAGTGTAAATGATTTAGAAATTTAAAAACGATAAAATTTGTCAATTATAGAATGGAAATTGAAAAATTGATTTGATTAATTAATTTTTAATATATTTAATTAATGTAAAAATAGCCATTTTGGCCACTGACTTGGATTTCGACGAAACCAGTTTCATCGGATCCGTAGCGATGAATTATTGTAGAATTTCAAGTTTCGTAGCGTTCGGGCTTGTCGTTTGGTCGTACGTACTCGAAACGCCTAGAAATCAAATTAATTGAAATCAATTTGAAATAACTTGATTTTAGCATAACTTCTTCATACGATG
Organism: Allium cepa; assembly: GCA_030765085.1. NCBI lineage: Eukaryota > Viridiplantae > Streptophyta > Magnoliopsida > Asparagales > Amaryllidaceae > Allium > Allium cepa. The sequence goes on along the minus strand of CM060934.1, from coordinate 283,202,532 downwards.
CAAATAGACTTGAAAGCTGTTCCATTGCATTTAAAATATTTAAAAACATCTATTTTGATATATGGGTTGACCTATTTTCGTTTCGGAGTCGAAACGAGCTTTTCGGGCCATTTTATTGTTCAACGTGTAAATAAATCGTGTCCATCTACTTAATTTTCAGCTCTGCCTATATATATCTGGTTATAAACCCTAGCAGCATTTCTATTTCTCCTTTCTATACATACAGAAACTTCTGTTGCTTTTCTTCCTCAATGGCTGTAAACCCAAAATTTTCCAATTCAATTCCAATTCAAAATCCAACAACAAAAATTCAAACTCCTTAAATAATATCAAATTTTATATCGATCTGAAGCTCTCAACGAGCGCATCTCGGATTTGAGATTCGTTTTTCAATTTGAATCATCAGTTGCTTATAAATCGATGATCAATTTTCGACCGTCCATCACGCTTCGATGAACCTCGTTCGGTCGATGGAAGGGTATGAAGGTGTAGAGATTTGCGAGGGGATTCTGTCCAAGCAGTTCGCATGGCCTAATGATAGTTGGATCACAATCGTTTGGTGGATTGGGGTTCATGGAAGGAGGCGCGGCGCGCGTAGGGCGATCGGAGGGAAGTTTGTGGGCACCGGTCGACGCGTCTCGGCGAGGCAAGGGAATTGAATGTGGTCGGGGACGTCCTGGTAGCCCGAGGTGCATGAATTTTGTGGTCAAATTCGAAGTTTGACTGTTCTTGGTTGGGTTTGATGGCATGGACGAACATGCCTGGTGATGAGGAGAGATAGGTGAAGTGTTATCTTAATTAATATTTTATTGTTTTTCTAAATTAAATCATATATCTTCTAACGCCTATAACTTTTGCATACGAACTCGGATTTGGGCGCGGTTTCTTCTGCTGGGATCGTATTAAAATTCCGGACATTTTGACGCTAGTTCGAACAGATTCTAAGACTGTTCCAATTTTGGGTTTAAATTGGATCTAAAATCAATTTAAATTCAAAAGATAAGTGTTTTAACCCACTCACAACTTCTAAAATTTCTTATATGTGTTAAATTAATTTTTGATGTGATTAGAAATTTATTTATGATAGTTTGGCATATTTTTAATCATCATCTCAGCTAAATTGAATTTATTGAATTAAATTGTTATTTAATTTATTATTGCATATAAACTGCCTGTAAATACCTGTTATTTATTATCTGTTCTATATTGATGTTATTGATTAAATTGGATGATGATTGTGATAAATGTTTGATGATTGATATTGGATGAATGGATGTTGTATTTTATATTGTTATAAACTGCAAGTTGTTATGGATTTTGTTTCATTCGGGATTGTGGTTTGAAATGATATATAACCGTATTTATATTTTAAATTACGTACTGAAATGATAAATATCCGTATCACCTGACCAAAGGATAGAAAATTATATACAGACACCTTGGTCTATATGTAAAAATATTTTGAAGGGATTTCTATGGTTTTGAAAAGAAATATATGGTTTATATAAATATTGATTTTTGATATTATATAAAAATAACATTTTTATATATAGTTAAATTCTTAGATTTAAGCTATGTCTAATTTTGTTCATTATATAATAGGAGTAATAATAAAGTTTGAATTTAATAAAATATAATGTCGGTAAGTATTTATTTAAATTATATTTTAATATATATATATAGAGAGTTTATAATGATATTGATAAATTAAGGTTGAGAAGGCGGATTTGAAATCGGTTTAAAATTATTTTAATTAAGAATGTTATTTAATTAAAGCAATCTGGAACTTATTGAATTTGAGATTTTTAAGGGCATGATTTTATAACTTGATGATGGTTTAAGGTGATTAACGAATATCTCAAGTTTGAGTTTTATTTAAATAATATTGAATTTTTAAATAAATATTTCAAAACTAAATAATAGAAAATTAAATTATGATATATATGAAATTATCAGATTTAGTTTGAAATTATGGAATATTTAAAGCCTTGAAATATATCTAAATCGAAATGTTTTATCGAAATCGAAGTGTATCGAAGTTATGAGTTCCAAAGTATTATGGTTTCAAAGTGTTTTGTTTCGGAGTGTTACAACTTTGAAATAACATGATTTTTGAAATGAATTTATTTGAAATTGCATTTAATTAAGATTTGTCTTTAAATATATGTTGATATGGAACTTATTGAAATTAAAGATGAAAGAATCTAACTTTATAATAAGGTTTTGGTTTAAGATGATGTAAAGAGGGAATATCTCAAGTTTAAAGGAATTGAAGGAAATATTCAGTAATTTGGAAGTTTGGATTAATTTAAATGATAAAATATTACTGTGGTTTTTGAAATGAAAATGATATATTATTGATATGGTTTGAAATGAAATGAAATATTATTGATTTGGTTTTTTAAGGGAAATAATATATTATTGATGAGGTTTTGAAATAGAAACGATATCATATTTTATTGGTTTGAAATGGAAATGACATCATATTTGGTTTTGAAATGGCAATGATATTTTGGTTTGGAAGTATAAACTATTTTTTAAATGACCACGGTGTTAAAGTAATGATTGGTTGGCAAGTAGACCGGGATCGGATATGGGCATACTCTCTGTCGATACCAAAAACCACTTTGACAACTGTGTACGCAGTGGAGATTCCAAAATGAAATAGGATGGTGGCGGCGTTCCTTTGAGGTATATACGTGGACCCGACTCCCATGAGTTGGCATAAGGTGACTAAAACAGGAGCGATTCTGGGCCAGTGAGGTAGCTCCTCTTATCAGACACACTCCTTCGATATCATTCCATTTTATTCTGATTTTGAGATTTATTCGGTGACCACTTTTTATTTTTGATTTTGGAGGGTGTGGCTCGAGGTGGGCGGTAGCTGTGTGCTATGCATCACCACCAGTCCGGATAGTAATTGGTATATCTACCCTGTCATTGCCTTGTGTGCCGTGTCAACTACCATAGCGCGCCTTGTACGAGTTTGGTTTTCTCCCACAGCCCGTGGAGTATTTAGGATAGTCTCCCGTTCTGGAGATACGCTGATACTGGATGGACTACCGGGACTATTACGTGCTAAGGTGGAAAATGTGAAGCCTTAATGCTATTTAAAAGTAAGTTTCTTTTACTATAGACATTATTATAATAGTGAAATAATACTACATAGTAAATAGTTTAACAGATCCTTAGGAGATGTGAATCCCGAGCATCTCTTAATTTACTGCACTCATGTTTGACACTGGATAGGAGATGTCAAATACTGTAAACATCTCTAACGCCGTTCCACTCATATTTATTTCCGTTGAATTAACTCACATAAGATCTTTTAGTTCTGACTCGAGTGTTTTGTCTTTTCAATTCGCTCGGGTCAGTCTGAACATTACAGGATTTGAAGACATTATTTTGCAGGACGAAGATGAAGATATTATTACTATTATTTATTATATTATTCCACTACATTCGTACTATTCCGCTGCATTATTTATTATTATCTGGTATATGTAACTGTGATATGTATTGTATAAGTAAAATCAAATGTTTTGTAAAACAGCTTCATGAACTGTTATTTGATTATTATATTTTTCCATTCCGCTGTGAGAGTCTGTTTTGTTTTATTTCTCTCTCTGTTTTTCTTATATACCCCAATAACAATTCACCCTTTTGTATGTTTTAAGTCGGACGTGTGTCGTTTATCGTCGATTTAAAGCGTACAAAAAGGCGGGATGTTACATCTAGTATCAGAGCTTTGGTTTAGCGACAAACCTTAGCTTTGTGGGGTCTGACTCTTTACTAATAAGGGTGTAATACCCTATGATGAGTCGCTGAGTGTGTGTATATATATGAGATAGCGTACTTGTTAGTATTATAAAAAGGTTTTAATATTGTGTTAATCTCTTCCGTTTTGTATTTATAAATTCTGGTTGGTGCATAGGACGCTATGACATCAATAGGGATTTCTAAACACTTAGTAGGACAGACCGACACAATATTCATTTTGAACATATGTTACGACCTGTAAAATTCAATAATTAAATTGGTTGAATTAATAAGATTTTCGTAATTAAATTTAGAAAGAAATAAAAAATTTATAATGTATATTCAAGTAAATGTTAAGAATGAATTATAGCAATGGTTATTAAAACTAATTGTTGACAATTGAAGTGAAATCCTAATAAAGAAATAGTGTTAATTGTTGCACTTGGGTATAAAATTCAAAATAAGTAATTAAAGGTAAGCATTTAATTAACCAGTGCAATAATATATTGATTAATAGTAACTGAATGTAAATTTAGGCATGATGTTAATGCAAGGTGAACAATATTAATTAAGGTTAATAATAAATGAATGGAAGGAAATTCCAATTAACGAAAATAAATTTAAATGTTATAATAAAAAAATAAAAAGTAACAATGTCAATTAAAGTTGATCGTAAACGATTTCAATGAAATTCCAATTTACTAAAGTAATTTAGATTTCATACTTGACAATAAATTGAATATAAGGAAACAAGAGTAGATATTGAACAAATTGATGAATTAGATAAAATTAATGGTAGTTGGATAAGAACAGTGTTATGTAATCAATTTTGTTATTTAATATTTGAAGGAATACAAATTTGTAATCCGTTAATGAATATATAACGGGAATGAATTGTAAGAATGTTAATGTAAGCTAATAAATAATTAATTCAATGCAAACCCAATTGATTGAAACAACTATTTGGGTTATAATTGATTGTAAATAGGAATATTTGGTAATAAATTAATATAAGAAAAATAAATGTAAATATTGAATTAATCAATGAATTAATAATGAATAAATAGTGATTGAATAAAATACATGTTTTGTATGTAATTATTTGGAAATGATAACTTATATAAATATGGTTAAGGGTTAGTGGAAACAATTATTATAAAGTAATCATTCATTTAGTCCATTAAATCAAGTTTGTAATCAATTGCAATGAATCTCAATTCAAGGTTATATTTGTATAAATTAAGAAATAATTGGAAATAATGCTAATTCTATTTATAATATGACAATTGGTTGATTTAAAGAATAGAAAGCAAGATTTATTAATTTAATTGAAGTGTAAAATTCAATAATTGAATTAATTGAAAATAAATGAAATTAAACATTTAATTATTACGTTAATAAAAATTTAGATGAAATATGAGAATATTAATGTAATGGAATTTTAATCCAATGTTAATCTCGTCCGTTTGATAATAATAAATTGAATAATAGAATGGAAAGTAAATTAAATAGAATTACTGGAAATTAAATTTATAATTTTTGAATTTTATGAAATTGAGGTTAATACCGAAATTGATAAATTAATCAACTCTAATTCGACATTTAAATTTTTTTAAATCATTGTAAATGATTGGGAAATTTGAAATGATAAAAATTGTCACTTATAGAATTGAAACTGAAAATTTGATTTAATTTATTTATTTTTAATGTATTTAATTAATGTAAAAATAGCCCTTTTTTGGCCACTGACTCGGATTTCGACGAAACTAGTTTCATCAGATCCGTAATGGTGAATTATTATAGGATTTCAAGTTTCGCAGAGATCGGACTTGTCGTTTGATCGTACAGACTCGAAACGCTTTGAAATCAATTGAAATCAATTTGTAAAAATTTTATTTTAGCATAACTTCTTCATACGATGGAATTTGGACTTGAAACTTGCTCCATCGTGTTTAAAATATTTAAAACATCTAATTTGATATATGGCTTGACCCAATTTCGTTCTGAAGTCAGAACGGGCTTTTTGGGCCATTTTATCCTTCAACGCATATATCCAATCGATCCGGTCCATTCTATTTTAGCTTTGTCTATATATACCCTGTTATAAACCCTAATTTATTAATTCCTCATTTTTGTACGTTCTATTAGCTCCTCTTTTCAATGGCCGCAAATCCTAATTTTCAAATACAATTCCAAATCAAATCCAAAGCCAAAAATTCAAACTTTCCAAACAATATCAAATTTTATATGGATTCGAAGCTCTCGAAGATCCTAATCTTCTGGTGTGATTCGTTTTTCAAATCGATACAATGTTTTCCTAGAGCTCGCCAATCGATTCTCGGCCGTTCATCATGCACCGATGAATGTCGTCGGGTCGTCAAATAAATTATACCGTTGTGTAGAGATGGATGAGTGGGTCACATCGGTGTAGTTCGCTCTGTCGACCGACAGTTGGATCGCGCACAAGAATTCAATTAGGGTTTCTTTAAAATGGTGGTGGCTGGAATTTTGGGCGACGATGGCGCGTGTTGCGAGACCATGGAGGGGAGCAACGCTTGCTGACTAGGGGTCCCGGCTGGCTCTAAGGTGGCGCAGTTGATCGGTGATGTGGCGGTCTCGATTCGTGTGCGTGTATGGCTTCCTATGTTCTTGTACGCAACTAGGTTTCAGGGGAAGATGATTGCACATGGTAATTTTATGTATTAATTTATTTAATTTAATTCAAACTGAAAGTTCTAACCGCGATATCTTTCGCGTACGAGGACCAATTGATGCGCGGTTTTCTCTGCTAGGTTCGTATTGGAATTCTAGACATTTTGGCGCAAGTTTGGATGAATTCTAAGATGGTTCAAATTTTGAGTTTAAATTGGATTTAAATTCAATTTAAATTCAAAAGATGGGTGTTTTAACACACTCACAATTTCTAAAATTTCTTATGTGTGTTAAATTAATTTCTGATATGATTAGAATTTTTTTATTGCTATTTGGTATATTTTATCATCATTCCAGTTAAAATTGAATTTATTGAATTGAATTAGTATTCAATTTATTATTGCATATAAACTGTCAGTTAAATTAATTTATTATTGAATATAAACTGCCAGTAATTACTTGTTATTTATTTCTATTCTATATTGGCATGATGTTTGAATTGGATGATGATTGTGATAAATGGTTGATGATTGGTATTGGGTAAATGGATGCTGTATTTTATATTGTTATAAACTGCATGTTGTTATGCATTTTATTTCATTCGGGATTACGGTTTGAAATGATATATAACCGTATTTTTATTTTAAATTACGGATTGAAATGATAAATATCTGTATCACTTGACCACAGGATAAAAAATTATATACAGACACCGTCGGTCTATATATATAGATATTTTGAAAATGTTTTCTATGGTTTTGGATAGAATTATACGGTTTAATAAAAAAAAATTGATATTATATAAAAATATTTTATATATAGTTAAATTCTTGTATTTAAGCCATGTGTAAAATTGATTTGAAGCATAAAATAAGTTAAATAATAAAGTTGACTTTATTAAGACAATATGGTTAAGTAGCTGTTTAAATTATATTGTATATATAGTTATAATGGCTTAAATAAACTGAGGTTGGAAGATAATATGAAATTGATGTGAATTAATTTTTTTAATAATTTTTCTTGAATAAATTTGATTTGAAATTGAGATAAATTTGAGATTATATGAAATTGAATTTATTTAAGAATTAAACTCAAAAGGGTTGATGTGAAATTTATTAAATTGGATATTTTAAAAAGGTATAATTATTATAACTAATTCTGGGGTCTAAGCGAATTAAATGATTATTTCAAGTACGTGAATTAAAGGCAATATTTAGTTATTTCTAATTTGAGTCTTATTTAAATGATAAGGGGTTTATTATGCAACATATTTCAAAACTAAATAATAGAAAATTTAACCGTTGAATCGAAATTATCAAATTTAGTTTGGAAATGTTGGAATATTTAAAGCCTTGAAATATATTGAAAGTGAAATGTTTCGATGTTATGAATTTTCAAAGTATTTGTTTTAAAGGTTTTAAGTGTATAATTTGGAAGAGCTAGGATTTCGGAAAAGGGATATATTTGAAATAAAATGACATTATAATTCGAAATAAAAAAATGATATCATATTGATTTGGTTTTAAATGGAAATGATATCATATTTACATGGTTTTGAAATGAATAATATATCCTGGTTTGAAGTACAAATTATTTTAAAAAGGCCGTGGTGTTATATTAACATTTGGTTGTTGAAGAGACCAAGATCGGAAGTTGTCATACTCTCTGCCCACTCCAAAAACCACTTTAACAACCGGTGGAGATTCCAGAATAAAGTAGGATGGTGGTGACTGTGACGCCCCGCCTCTATGCTCACAATAACAAAGAGTATTAAAGGAAATACTGTCTGTTATTATGAAGAATAAGGCTGGATAGGAGCGTCCATCCATAGTTAGGCCTTACACTAGTATTGATTACCTCGATAGGAGTGGTATATATTTTTAATTTTTCATCTCATATTTATTTACTCCCATCGACATACCCAATTCCAATATAAAACGAACTACGATGGTTCATAATAGTTTAGGACAATATATATAATACTAACACAGTTAATATAAATGCGGAACACAGGTAAAACAAAAAGTCTCATATATATAATAACTGATGTCAGTTACAATACATTTGATACAATACATATGATACAACTACAACTGTCGACTTAGGAAGTTACATATACAAGTACATTATCGTAAGCAATATACATGAATATACAACATTCTATACTAAGACAACGACTACTCCAAAAAGTATGAAAAGACTTCATAGCTCTAGCAACAACTCCAAAGTAAGATATCTACGTAACTCGGGTCTGACCCGAGTATTAAATTCAAAAGAAAATAATACACGGGTCAGTCTAATTCAAAATCAGTTATTAGTGCACAGAAGCAATAATAATTAAGAAACAAATAGACGACAGTCGCAATAAATCTCGTCTATCCGATCCTTAAATGAAGAAATCGGATAACGATAAATATAACACGTAACAGTGTTAAACAACAATCAGCGGATTCAAATCATCAACAAAGATAAGTAAAAAGAATATCAATAAAGATTATTTGGAAAACATCAAAATTGCCAAATCGGCAATTAACAGCAAAATCATCAAATTAAACCAATCAAAATACAATTTAAATCATATTGAATTGAATAAACGAAACAGTTCAAACAATTGAAATATCAATTAAAATATCAACTTGGGTAGGGCTGCAGTACACGCACGCGTGCATTGCCTCGCCACTACAACATATGGAATATGCAAAAGATCAATAAATAGAAAATGAAATAAAATATCATAAACCATATCGTGTGGCTGCAGTTCACGCTTGCGTGCACTGCCTTGCCACTACGGTGACGATGTACACAAAAGCTCAATATAGTGTGGCTGCAGTTCACGCTTGCGTGCACTGCCTTTCCACTACAGTGATGATGTACACAACTGGGCATAAGGTCAAACCCGTAATACCGGATTCAACTCAAGTGACTTCGAAAACAATCCAATTACATCGATACAACGCAAACCGACAAGGGAAAATTGCATACATACTATAGGGGTAGAGTGAAGGTGAGAGCACCAAATGCAAATGAATACAATGCATCAATGCAATGTATCAGACTCGAGCTCAAACAAAGGCAGTGGACAGAGCATGCATATGAAGCAACCAGACCTGACTGGAAGGTTCATACACGAACCATAAATCAATATCGAACTAAACTACACAGGAGATCAATGCTCATAACTTAAATGAACCTGATCCTATATTGAACAAGCGGAAATGGCCACAACATCAAATGAACAGTGAAAAGAGCAACAAGTGGAACGAGACTGAACCAGACAAATGGAACTGAGTTCAAGTGAACAACAACAACATGAACTCGATGCAGTGCAACTCAATGCAACAAAAGAACACAAGACTCAACCTAGGGCAATGGAACAGTTGCAACTAATTGAAACTGGAAATTGCAAATAACAATTAAAGTACCCAAAGCAGGGGTCATCATCAAACAAGTCCAGATACATACAAGCATCGTGTGGCAGTACAACACGAAGTCAAGGACAACAACTACAACCTAGATGCAAACTCGATGAATCAAGGGGACACTTGTATACATATACAAGAAACTAAGGTGAAGCCACAAGTGTATCATTATAACAGACCAAATGCCATCACGAGAACAAGACTGCATCAACATGCCCAGATCACACTTGAGTACATATACTCGAAACACAGTGCACATCAAACCAAAAATGAGCCTAAGGATATAACTCAAAAGCAATCAAACTAAATCAAGCTGTATGTAAACAGTGCGACATGGCTCAAAGTATCAGTGGTGAACCAATGAAAAGTGCAGCAGCCTAAACACTAAATAGACCATGGAACAACAAGATGATCGAACAAGTGAACAATGTTAACAAGACCACATACAAGTACATCACTACATTGTACACAGTATACAACCCAAAGTGAACAGAGTCTAAGCAACTGACAACATTACAAAGACTACAACATAATGCAACCGTGCTGTCTCGAAAGAAAAATCATGTAACCAAGATAAACCAAATGTGGTCTGGACAACCGAGTTGAATATGCCGCACTTATGCAACATATTCAAATATATAAAGGGTTCCAGAAGTAATAGAAACAACACTGCAGCCCTAAAGAATGCACGGTAAACTAAATGAACCCATATGGATAGAGCAGCAAAGATCACACATGACACAGCATGCACAAAAGTGGAAACAGCAACCACGAAATACAAGTGCAAGTACAAAATGAATGCCACGACTACAGAGGCTCAAGGGCAGTCAAAACTGTACATATTCAAATGCACTTAACAAAGAACTCAGAGACATTATCAAGTTAATGTCGAAGTTCAACCAAAACATCAACTCGATACAACAAGTATACATATATGCAACTCGAAGTCAAAACAGCAATTGGTACTAAACCAAAGTCAACAGAGTCGAAACCGTAGGGGTCACGAATAAATTCAATATCATCAAGCCAAAACCAAATCAGTGATGACTACGCAAAATAAGCAGCTCAAAATCATCTCAAGCATCTCAACAAAATTGAATGGTCGAAGCCCAAAATAGACAAAATCATCAAAAATTCAAAGCAATGATAGAGCAGAAATTACACAACGAAATTCACGAATTAGAACAAGACAGAAATCAACGAGATTCGACTAGATGTGAGTAATTTAAAAATCACTCACCTTGATTTCGAGCTTGACCAATTCAAAGAGCCGTGAGCAAAGGAGAATCGATCTAGCAAGGCAGCGGATTCATCGCTTGATTGCGCAGATAAAGTCGGCCTCTTCGAAAATTAAAAGCCCTAATTTGGATCGAAGGACGAAAAAGAACGGCCGCCATTTTCTGTTAGCTTTTCGAACGAACGAATAATGAAAAGGAACGGGTCGAATTTTGAAATAAAAAAAGGAACGGCACAAAACAAACGAATGAAAATGTGGGCCAAATTCAATTGAAGCCCGCAACCATTTTCATCAAATTTTTGAAAGGAATTTAATCTGGGTTTTATAAACTCCAAACAGCAATTAGCAACAATATTAATCGTTTAATGTTGATTATAAATTGATGCTAAATACCGGGTTGTTACAGACTCCCCTCCTTAAAGAAATTGCGTCCCTACAATCATAAGGAATAAATGGACAAAAAGTAACAACCATAAGAGCATATCATCACAAGATGAAGAAAATTCGAAATAGGAAGTTCACTGTTGCAACGACCCAACTTCCATACTCCAGGAAGTCGCATCGTTAATAAGAAAGAAAGGGATAGAAAAGAGAAAGAAAGAGAAGAAAGAAGAAACAACATTAGAATCTCAACAGCGGAACGAATAAATTATATTAATAATATAAGTATTATATAGTATACAACACTAATCAGAGTTACTCAGAATTTACATCACATACTAGACAGTTATAAACATCTGTCTAGTTATACAACTCAATATAACTCAACAAAACAATACTAACACAGAGAACACACAGCGGAACTATTATCTACAACACAGAAGCCTCCTGCTCCATTTGCTCCTCCAATATTCGTCAAAGCTAACCTGAATCCCTTGGCTACTCGTAAAAATTTGAGTACCTAAGAGTTTATGAAAAACAAAAATAAACTCCGGGTCAGACATGGGTCTGGTGTGAGTAACAGGTTAAAGTTGCTTAACTTTGAAAAATCTTTGAAAAGAAAAGGTATCACATAAGACTTCCCACACATAAACATGGAAAAGTTTTACCTTACGCTAACCAAAACATTTGATAGGAAATCCAGTGATATTATAATAGGTCTAGGGTATTCAAGTAAATATGAAATAGCCGAAATTGTTACATCTATTAAATTCCAGCTACTAGCCATAAAAGTGGGTAATACAATCAAAACCGTTGGCACTTATTGGATTTTGGATTCCATCAATGGCAGGGCTACTGGGGTACCGCCCGTCACAGTACGTGGCCTAGATCACTGTCCCGGGGACCACTCCCGATCCCCTGCAACACAAGACCGGAACCATCCCTTACTGGACAGTCCCGAACAAGACAACCCCGCAGTTGGCGTACGTTCCAACTGCCCACACAGCCGAATAAAAAGGGACTTCTAGACAGGGGTAAATCTTGCTTTCCAGTGGGCGCTACCCACGAAGTCTTGCTGCACCTCCCCTATTTTAGCCATTCCCGGTTGATGAGGCTTGAGGCTACGATTACTTTTATAGGACATATCTCTTAGAATGCTCATCGTCCACCTGACGATGTTCTGAAAGCATTCAATCCATACAAGTTCGTTCCGGGTTCGAACGAAACCGAAGGCATTATCTCGTTACACTCATTTTGGAATCACCCTCAGAGTTAACGACGATAACCCTTGCACTCTAAATCTACATCTCGAACCTATAGTACTATTCCGTCAAACTCATTACGGAATTACCCACAGAGTTATACTGACGTATAGCCCTTACACCTCGAGTCTTCACTTACTCCACTTGGATTCACGACCTAACGTTAATTTGGATCGATGTGGTTTTCGGATATCCAAATATGGAAACCCGATCCCGGTCTCATCGAAATCCAAAGCGTGTCTTTTAAGGCCAAGTTGTTTTAAAGGTTTAAAACAATTCAATTTCATTATCTATATACACACAGATAGATAATATACAGATTCATAATAGATAATCCAAATCATCATCACAATGCAACCATGCATCCATATCACTCAATATTGCCTATCTCATTTCTAGGATTCAAACCAATCAAGGCAAACAATCATTATTCAACCATATAAGCAATGATTTACCATACCAATTATAATTAATTTAAATTAAATTAAATTAATTACATCATTCAAATTAATTTAAAGTGAATTAAATTAATTACTTAATCAATATAAATCTTACTTACATCATTATTAATTAATTACAATTAATTAATTAATCTCTAATCAATCACCTTAATTAATCACCCTTGATTAATTATTCTTAATTACATTCAAGTAATCATTCTTTAATTAATTTTTCAAATTAATTATACTTAACCAAATATAGTAATTAACCTTAATTAAATTAATTAACTATAATTAACTACATTAATCCTTAATTAATTATATCAACTAATTACCCTTAATCACTTATTATTAATTAATTAATCTTAATTAATCAATCTTAATTACATCATTAATTATATTAATTAATGATTCCTAATTACAATTTAATTAAGTATCTTATTTAGATTAATTACATTAAGTAATCAAATCTTAATTTAAACCATAATTGTTAATCACCCTTGATTAACTCTATTCAGTAATTAATTATCCTTAATTACTTTACCAAACAAATTAACTTCTCCATAATTAATTATCTCAAATTAATTCCTTGATTAATTCACAAAGTAAATATACGTAAATTACTTCAATTATCAAATCATCTACAATCAATTACATCCAGTAATTACCATTAATTACTACCCTAAGTAATTTCTCTTTATTTAATTACATTAAGTAATTATACTTCACAAATCATCAAATGATTATTTTAAATTAATTAAACTGAATTAATTAACTTAATCTAATCAAATTTAAACTCAATTAATGACAATAAGTAATTAATTTCCTTAATTACTTCCATAAGTAATTATACTTAATAGCTTGCACAAATGATTATCTTTTAAATTAATTAATCTAGTTAATTATTAAAATTAATTATATTAATTAATTATTAAATAATCCTTAGTTAATGACCTTCATTAACTATTAAACAATTCATTAATTATTTTCTAAAATAATTAACTTATTTTAATCATTATTAATTACAAATTAATTAATCATTAATAACTCACTACTTAACCCTTAATTAATTAAATAATTAAGTGTTAATTAAAAATTAATTAATCCATTATTACTCGATTAATTAATTATTATTTTTGGCAAGGCCGACGGGGTTAGATGGACCCCGACCATTTTATTGCTGCACCAATCAGAACATTACACAGATTACACTGATCTAAGAAAACAAGGGGAGACATGGCACAACAAGCACTAGGGAAACAAAAACAAAAAGAGAAAAGACTATACAGAACAATCTTCGCAGCGAGGCAAACATCCCAGGATCGAAAGAGAAGGAGAGAAGACTTATATCAATCTTAATTTCTTGCATAATCCACTGCTTGAGTACTTCATCAGATTTAGCGTTACTTGCATCGAACAGTCTTGTATTTCGTTCCTTCAAATAGAGCTGATGAAACTCTTCAGCACTGTGTTAAATACCCTTTTTCCTTCACTTTTATTTCCCGATCTCATATAAATTCTTTCCCACTCCACCTGATTGTCGTCAGAGACATTAGTTCGTTGAAGCTTAGCCATGATGCCTATCCACATTTGCTTAATAACAGGGCACTCAAAATATAAGTGTTCAACAGTTTCAGGTTGCTCGCTACAATATATACAGTAGATGATGACATTCATCCCCATGCATGCAAGTTTTGTCTTGGTCAGTATTGCACGGTTAAGTATTTTCCAAAGCATGAAATTTTGTCGCATTTTACTGTCATTACTCCAGGTTCGTTTCCACCATCTCCATGTAGGGCAGTTATCATTCTGCATGATAAATTCATATGCTTCTCCAGTTTTGAACAAAGTCTTTTTGTTACGCCATACCAGACGATCAGAAGATGATGTTAATGGAATATACATGCCTATTTTGTTCCAAATATTTTGGATCCTACTATTTGAAGATAACCTTCGTGTAGTTTGAAGACTGTATATAACATCTCTAACCTTAGTAGCCAAATGAATCGCAGTTTGCTGTATGTCATTGTATGTTAAATGTTGCCTCAGTATGAAACCCATGTCTAACCATGGATCCTCCCAAAAGCTGACGCTATTTGTAGGATTCGAATTCATTAGTATAAGTGGAAGAAAATATTCCTTAATCTTAAAGATGCTCTGCCAGGTCCAGCTCAAGTTCTAAGGCTTGGGCATGTTCCACAAACTCCTTCCCTTTATCACATTTCTGTCAGACCACTTAGCCCAAAGGCTTTCAGAAAAATTGTAGTAGGTGTCGATATGTTTCGCGAAGGCAGCCTTGTTCCACAGTTTTAAGTTTAGAATACCAAGACCACCTTTGTTCATTGGCCTCTCAACTCTGCTAAATTTAATGGGAGCTATATATCTGCCAGTTGTCTTGCATGTCCACAGGAATCTCATGATTGCACTTCTGATCATATTTATCAACTTAAAGGGGAGAATGAAAGTTCTAGCCCAGTATAATTGCATTGAAAAAATAACAGACTTAATCAGGGTCAATCTACCTGCTTGACTAAGAAACTTGGTGGTCTAGCTGTTAAGCCTCACCGTTATCTTCTCAAAAAGCGGAAGACATTGGGCAGTAGAGATTTTTGACGTTGTGAGTGGTAGTCCCAAGTATGAAACTGTATCGGTGTTGTGTGTCAAGACAGTAATATGCGTAATTTGATTGCACTGTTCAGCATGAAGACCAGCCGTAATGATGTCAGATTTGGCGATATTAACTCTCAGCCCCGTCATATTGTAGAATTGATCAAGGGTAAGCATTATGTTCGTGACTGTGTCAGTATCAGGTGAGCAGAAAACAATCAAGTCATCCGCAAACATAAGAGCAGTGATCAGAGGATCTTTGCAGGTAGGATGAAGCTTATATTTACCTTGGTTTAGCTATTTATCGAACTACTGCGTAAGAAACTCCATAACCATAATGAATACATAAACTGAAAGAGGATCTCCCTGTCTAATCCCTTGTTTAGAAGTAAAAAAGACAACAGACTTTCCATTGACATTAACAGAATAAGTCGGTGTGGAGATGCATTCATATATCCAAGATATAAAATGCGGTGGGAAGTTCATGTACCCCATTATTCGAACAATACTATCCCATTGTAACATGTCAAATGCTTTCATAATATCAAGTTTCATCATTGCTTTTGGAGGAGTATTCTTACATTTATAGCCCTTAATAAGTTCATGCGAGAGAAGAACATGATCCAGAATATTCCTACCAGGTAAAAAGGCAGCTTGGTTTTTTGAAATAATTTTTGGTAAGACATGCCTTAGCCTTGTAGCAATTACTTTTGAGATGCATTTTAAATAGTGTTGCAACAGGACATAGGGCGAAATTCGTTCACACAGTGAGCATTCTTTTGTTTGGGTATCAGAGCTATGTTTGTATAGTTAAATGATCTGAAGATTTTACTTTTCCTGAAGAAAAGAAGAATGGCATTGCTTACATCAGTTGAAAAAATTGACCAGCATGAAGTATAGAAGTAGACATTCAATCCATCCGGGCCGCCACACAAATTAGAGTTAAGAGAGAACATAGCTTGTTTAATCTCTTCATGGGTAACTTCATTGCATAGGAAGGTATAATCATCTGGACTTAGTCTAAGCACGATGTTATCCGGGACCTGTTCAATATTAGGACTGAAGTTGTTCTTGTTGCTATACAGATCAAAGAAATGTTGAACAAAAGCATCTTGGACCTCATTTGTTTTGGAGTGTAGAGCACCATTCGCATCGTAGATAGTAGTAATGTTTTCTCTTCTCTGATTATTCTTGAGACTAGCATGGAAGTAGGCACTGTTTTTATCTCCCTTTTCCTTCCACTTATTTATTCCTCGACTTCTGTCTGACCATACGATTCTCAGCAGCTAAAGCTTCATAGTATTGTTGAGTCAAGTAACTTTCAGTTGTAGCATGATTTGCATTATTCACATCAGACATCATAGCTTTTTGTACTTCAATCAGTTTTTCTTTAATCAGTGTACTCATTTTCTCACCGTTATCATATTTTTGGAATGCCCATTGTTTCAAGATCACCTTTATCTCTTTTATTTTTTCCTGCAAAACAAACAAATGAGTACCAAATTTAGGCTTGTTCCATGTTGTTATCACAGTAGATTTAAAATCAGGTTTAGATACCCAAGTATTAAAAAATTTAAAATTCGATTTTCCCCTCTTGTCCGCTTCACGCAAGTGTATAATCTGAGGTGAGTGGTCAGAAAGGAGAGGGGGAGGTAGGTGATTGAATAGAAGAGGCCATTTGGATAGGGCAGATTGATTGGAAAAGGTGTGATCTATCCTAGAGAGTTCTACATCCATGTCTCCTCTTATTGTTCCATGAGTACCGCATACCAACAGATTTGACCATAATCAGTTCCGCGTCGATAAGAGTATCAGCAAGTGGTTTAATTTCATTAAGAGAGAGCGGGCAACCACCAACTCTATCAGAAAGTGAGAAACTACAATTGAAGTCCCCCATGATAATCCATGGGTGGGTGGACTGCCTAAGAGATGGGATGGTCGAAAGTAACGTAGTTCTAAATGCTGCTGAGTTGAATGTGTATACAAAGGAAACATAGAAAGTTGAATTATCAGATAGATCAATTGCTTGACAGTGTATTAGCTGGGAAGAGGAAAGGATGGGGGTTAGTTGTATAGTTTTGGGATCAAATAGAATCAAAATTCTACCATATGGTGCTTCATTCAAGTTATGGATGAATTTCCAACTTGGATTAATGTAAGTTGTCGCCTTGTCAGTCTTGTTTTGATCCAATTTCATTTCAAGAAATGCTAAGATTGTTAGTTGATGTGTTTTGATAAGCTGTATACACTGTTCCTGCTTGATAATTTGGGCTCCACCACGAATGTTCCATGCTCCAATATGTAACATCATTGGATTACACGCGCATTGAGGAGTTCTATCTTCATTCTCCTGGTTACCGCCTGATTAGAGGACAGGTAATTAGGAATTGTAGATGAAAGGGGAGTAAATTCATGGTTTCTTGTTTCATCAGGCAAGGGGGAGGAGGCTTGACAAGTTTCTGAAGGGGTGGGTTGCATTGTTATCTCAGAGGAGTGCGCAGTCATTGGTGGAGGGGCTTTGAATGCTGCAGGTGGTTTGATTTTGAAGTAACTGTGTAGGTTGGGCATTGTTTCATTCCCTGGGGGAATGGATATTGTAGTTTGATTTTTGGTCTGATACGTAGTGCATGTGTCATTGTCGTTGTGCATCTTTTCTTTCATCTGTTCATTTTTCCTTTGTTTGCAATTCTTGTTGCTGTTTGGTTTCTCTTTTCTACCAGAAGAGCTGGTTTCTCCACCTTTTTTACTATCATTATTTGTTTTTACATTTTTGCATCCATCATTGCCTATCACTGTTTGTTGTATTTCATTCACTGATTGTTCTTCATCATGTTTCCCTTGTATTGAATTTTTCTTCCTATCTTCTTCTTGATTAATATGGTTCACATCTTCATTTTGTGCCTCTGTTGCATAGCTTTCAATTGTTTTCCGTCCTCGTTTTTCATCTTCCACACTTTTATCTATCATATCAATCATGTTCTCCTCTTCATGCAGATTAAGGAGAGCATCAAATCTGTTGAATATTATAATTTTTCCTACTGAGTCATTTTCTCCATTTGTCTCCACTTCTACAGGACTATATTCCTTAACCACTTTATTTATTGCATTCTGAATGTTGGCATTAACTTCTTCATTTATGTCTTCGCTATTGTTATTTTTATCACGGCATAAACCATTATCTTGGTCTTCACTTTTCTGCTCTTCCACATTCTTTCTTTTCTCTTTGCTTGTCCATCCTGAACTATACCCTTTTCTACTGACTCTGGCTTCTTATTGTTCACACGTTGCCAAACTCTGTTGTTACGCTGCATAACCGGTTTGACATTTCTATTATCACGGAGTATCACTGATGCCTCATCCTTTTTTCCTTTACTGTCGTTTCTGTTTGTTTCCTTTTCTTTGTAACTTTGACTATTTTCCTTACCATCACATCTTTCTGTTTTATGTCCAATTTTTTTGCATAATACACATACGTCTGGCTTCCACTGATATTGAACATAGATTTTTTGATACCCCCCTTCCACCAACTTAACCATAAACTCGTCAGGAAGCCCTTTGTCTGGTTTGACTTCAATTAAGCACTTCGCATAGTTCAATCGTTCTTGCTTCTCCGTCATTTCATCCATACACAACATCCTCCGTCATTAATTATTAATCATTAATTAAAATCAAATCTTCTTTGATTAATTAATTATTTTTAATTACAAGTTAATTATTCTAAGAATAATTAATCCTAAACTTTTAAGATTAAACCTTTAATTACTTTGAGTAATTATTTATTTCATTAATTCGTAAAATAAATTAATTATCCATTTAATTACCTTATTAATTAAATGAATTATAAATCATTAACTTCTAATTTAACTTTAACAAGTTTTTTTAAATTAATTTAAAACCTTTAAATGATAAATAATACTTCCACTTACAAAAGAAATTTTACAAAGGTTTAAATCAAATTCCCTTTTTATATTCAAAACATTTAAATTTTTCTTAATCATTCAAATTTGTTAAACACTTCAAGTTTATAAAACTTAAATTTATTTTAAACCAAAGATTCAAACTAGATTTGAATCAAATTTAAACTTGTTTAACACATTCTTTTATATTTCAATTTCAAATTTAAATTCAAATTTCTTTAAAACATTTCTAAACAACAAACCCTTTTTAAAGTTTGTTTAAACAAATTTGAATTTAAAACTTAATCATTTCCAACTATGATTCAAATCAAAACTTGAATCCATAATACAAAATTAGATTTAAAACATATTTTAAATCTTTGCTTAATGTTTTAACTTTTCATTTTTAAAATTTGAAACACGACAAATTTCTAAACTGCAAACTAACTCGAACTAAAATGATTCACTCGAGTAAGCGCTAAATAAACTCGAGTAAAACTCGAGTAGCTTTCATTCGCATTTATTCTAACATATAGGTACTGACAGGTTTAACAAATCCTGTAACAATAGAATACCCGTGACCTCAACTCAAAGGCTTCAAGTCACCCACACCTCTGCTTCGAGCAAAAGCACGCAATACCCCGGACATCACTCGAGTATACTTATTCCCCAAACAATCACCTGATATACCAAAATCCACGTGCACCTGCACCGTCACAACAACCACCACCTACACCTCGCGACCACCCACACATGTCGATGATCATCCCTCAACCAAAATTGTAACAACCCGCATATTTATCGATTTTATATTTAAATATTTTATTTATATATTTTATCATTCGTCGGATTTTGGTCCGAAAAGCTACTTTTTGCAAACAGTCGAATTGGGACTCGAGACCACCCCCATTGAGTTCAAAATGACGTTTGTGACCTTTTTGAGTATAAACTTCGATATGTTTGGAGTTAGTGGAATTTTGCCACTTTTCACTAAGGGCTTTGGTTTGGGCTGAGCCTAATAACCCCACTTACTAGCTCAGTTCCAACCCCTCTCCTCTTCATTACTTTGTAATTTCCTAATACATTCAAGCTTCATCAAAAATGGGGGAAGAGAAAAAGAATTAGGAAATCCTAAGCCCTAGTTTCCATTAGCAAATCCATCTCCTTACTCCAAACTCAAGAGAACCCATTGATAAGCTTTCTCTTCATCTTCTCCAGCTCATTCTCTCTTTGATTTCAGAAATTTCCTAAACCTAACTTAGGGAATGTTCTTCTTTTAAGCTTAGATTCAAGCTTCTAGTGTTGAGATTGAAGTGTGGTTGATCTTCCCTTGTCTTCAAGCTTCTCATTCATTGTTTTTGGGTTCGAAGGTGAGATTTTTAATCTCACATCTAAGTCTATGAATTATCTTCGATTGTTAGGTATGAGTTCCTAACACTTATTCATGTGCATTTGATTTTGATTTGGATTGCTTTTGTGAATATTCCAATTTTTGGTGTTTTGGGTTCAATTCCTTAAAAATCATAGCTTTGATCTTTGATCATGATTTTGTGTTGCATCGAAGAGCTTATAGGGCCGGGTAGTCGATTGGCATAAACCCTTAGCGCCGTTGCTCGTGCGATTGCAATTTGGTTGGGATTTGCACCTCTTTTGAAATAGGGTAGGAAGTGCAAGTATACAGGTTCGGCCGACCGAGCCCCTGGGCCGGTCGACCGACCTGTAGTCCAGGCACTTCCTGCCTCTGTTTGGAAGTGCTGGTTACAGGCTTCGGCCGACCGAGCCCCTGGGCCGGTCGACCGACCTGGTGCCCGAGCACTTCCAACCCCTGGTTCGGTCAACCGACTCAGGGAGTCCGGTTGACCGACCTGCTCCTATCTGCCAACTATGCCTTTTTGCCTAGTTGTTTGAATTTCCAACTTTAATCGATTCGTGTCGTATCCTATTTGTTGTTATCATTTATTATGACCTTGATGACTCCTTTTTAGGGATTTTTGAATACCCATTTTGATGGATCCTTTATCGATTTCTTTGGATTTTTATTCACGTCTTCGTATGTGAATTTTAGTGATTGATTGTTCCTACAATCTTCTTTGTGATTTGTCACTTTAAAAATATAAAGGTTTTCTATACTAGTAGTAAATATCAAAACTCCTTCTTCAAATGATTTCAACACTATTTTATTACAAAGCTCGTTTTCTTAAACCGTTTTCCAATCTATTAGTATATACAAGCCTTTACCTCACTCGTATGAGAAATCTAATTAAATGGCTTAGTAAAACAAGTGGTATGAAACGCTTGCGTTTACTTCGTCGGTTAATTCTTGGACTTGTTCGATTGAAACTCTTGTGACAATTTTCTAGTGGAGATCTACAATTTGTTCGTAAATATTTAAGTTAAGCTAGTGGTTATGGGACATGAAGCTAAGCACATATATTTACTAGCTTATTGTAATTGACACTTCTCTTTGATCATGATGATCATTTTATGTTTTAGACTAGCATTGTGCGATGTCGTTTTGATTTGGTTCATCGGATGTCACGCTGTGCGGCGTCGATGCTCCGAATTATTTGATACATTGGATGTACCGTTTGCACTACATCAATGTCTTAGCTTTGTGATTCGTTGGATGTACCGTTTGCACTACATCAATGATATGCTTTTGATACGTTGGATGTACCGTTTGCACTACATCAATGTCTTTGCTTTTGATTCATTGGATTTACCGTTTGCACTACATCAATGATATGCTTTTGATACATTGGATGTACCGTTTGCACTACATCAATGTCTTTTCTTTTGATTCATTGGATGTACCGTTTGCACTACATCAATGATATGCTTTTGATACATTGGATGTACCGTTTGCACTAAATCAATGTCTTTGCTTTTGATTCATTGGATGTACCGTTTGCACTACATCAATGATATGCTTTTGATACATTGGATGTACCGTTTGCACTACATCAATGTCTTTGCTTTTGATACATTGGATGTACCGTTTGCACTACATCAATGTCTTTGCTTTGTAATTCGTTGGATGTACCTTTTGCACTACATCAATGTCTTGGCCATCCTTTTCTTGTGATTTCTGGATTTCGTGTGTTGAATTCTAGAATTTATGTTTCACCAACTTTTATGATTGGCATTGATATATATGTCATTTATTGTGGCTTGGTGAATGAAATTAGGAGTATGACATTCCTTTTTATCTTTGAGAAGATCTTTGCGATATTGATTAATCTCTTATTGATTTTTCAATTACTTATTTATCACAGCTTGGCATTGTGATTATTATACGTTTAGTCATATCTCTTATTCTATATCATTTCTTCTGATATTTATAGCTAGACTGATCCGTTTATTATTTTCTTATTAAATAATACTCGGGTCAGACCGAGATGTTACAGGTGCTTCTGCTTGACTTCTCTTCTGGAGTTATCATATGATCTTTTGGCTAACTACTTAGATTAGTAGTTTATTTTGTTGTATACACTTGAGATATGGACTCATAGATGTATTCTTTTGTATAGCACGTGTTGCTATTCTTTTGTATTATGGTGGATTTTTTTGACCATTTTGACCACTACTCTGATATACACTTTCATGTGTTAGTTATATATTCATATCTTCTTCCGCCTTTGTGATATGAATTATCTGTGATCGATTTGTGTTATGCTTATTTCTATATATTTTTTCGAAGATTATTATAGCCACTGTGTAGTAGCTTTGTGTTTGTTTCGGTATGTTGGATTTCCTCTTGAATGCATGTTATACTATCTGACATATCGGTGCTCGCCCAAAGCAATTACACGGATGGTCGCTCCTCAACAGCCTTATTCTCCGTGATAGTTGACAGCATTACACCGTAGTGTTCTTGGCTAGCGTGGGTATAGAGGTGGGGCGTTACAAAAACCCAACCATCAGAGAAACTGAAAAACCCCCAAATCAAAAATGAGCATTCGAGCTCAAAATTTTGAACAGAAAGGGTCGAACTGCAACCGCCTAAATCTCCAAATTGCGATCATCAGAGAGTCAACGCCGCCGGCCACATCAACTTCCACACCTCATCTTTCTCCCGTTCAAATTAGGAAAGACTCGATCACCTATTCGAGTCGCGGTGATCAATTTACTGATCAACATTGAAAAACTAGGGCATTACAACTTCAATCCCAAATTTCTACTACTTCACTCCATAAATCCATTATCTTCCATTTTTTTTAAAACATGATCATTACTTCATCACTGAAACAACCCATGGCCACTCCAAATCTTCTAGAATGAAAATCCCAACCTAAAACCCCATTTCCAGACAAACCTGTGATCCTTTCCCAATTTAAACTAATTTTTTTCTGAATTTAGTTTTAGAATTCAAAGTTTTAGTTTGTGTAATTGATTTAATACCTTAAATCAATGAATTATAGATAATTAAATTCTTACTTATATAAAAAAAAATTGTTCTGTAGCATATTCTATTTCAAGAGATATTACAGGTTCTCTCTTCTTCTTTTTTTTTTAAATAAAAACTTAAACTTTGAATTAATATTACATAACCATATTTGATTTAATCATAAATCCATAAATGCAGATTAGATCAATCTAAAATAGAGTTTAAACACATTCTTAAAACCTAGAACTTAAGTACAGAGAACAAATTTCCTAAAAGCATACACATCTATATACATATTCATATATATAAATACCAGCAATGAACTTGTAAATGACATGCACATATTTTATTTCCAGAGTAAAGTAAACAACCAAAATTCATACTTATGTTTTTAAAAGAGTGAGGTTACTCACAGATTTTAGTAGAAGAGCATCCATATTTATTGAAAACTTTGCATCTGACTGCTTCAGTACTTTTAAAAACTGCAATTTGATTTTTAAAAAACATTCATCTTGTAATCTGCCTTGCTCCCAGATTTTTATCATTGCATGCAGGTTCTAGAAAGAAAAGAAATTTGCAAGCTTCCAGTTATACAAGTGCATGCTTGTTTCCAGGTTGATTTTACACAGAAATGCAGACTTCATTATTTCAGGAGAAAAAATGCGGACTTTCCAGATTTTACAAAGTGATTTCAGGTTTTGAATTGAAGGCTACTGTTTTGAGGATGGTTTTCAGATTCTTGGTTTTCTGTTTTTTTTTTAAGAAGAAGATTTCAGATAGCTTTGGTTAATTGAGGTTAGAGGAGATTATAGTTTATCAAATTTGTTTGAGAGTGGAAATTGTTAGGTTTTATTGAACAGAGATTTTCTGTTTTGTGAAGATGAATTCAGATTTTTAGATCTGAAAATTTCTCTTAAGTTATGAAGAAGAATAGGGAAAAGAAAATGAAATGTGAAAAAGAAGTGTTTATATAAGTAAATTTTAAGAATAAAAGAAAAAGAAAATTAAATAATACACTTGTTCTAAATCTTTAACATTTGTCACTTTAATAGCTTTATAACTTAACACATGTCTTTAAGGTGCCTTAAGAGATTACACATGTAAATTAAGAGTATTTTAGTTTAAATAAATTTGTTTATAAAAGCTTTTAAATCTTATTTTATTTCTTATGTATATATAAATGAGTTTATCTCTTTTTTAAATTGAAAAGGAATGAAAACAAACAAATATAAATACAAGCTTATTCGAATATTTTTAAATACTTATCCTTTTAAATTTCAAAACATTCAATTCAAAATCAAATTATAAAACTCCAATTTAAAAATCAAGTTATACATATGCATATATAACTCTTGTTAAATTAAAAAAAAACAATTTCTATTTCTATAAAAAATCCATTTATGTTCATAAAAACTAAGTATTATCATTATTATTTTAAAAATAACAATTTAAACCATTCTAAATTATTTATAAATGAGATTATAAATTACTTCTATTACTTAATAAATTAAGATCATATGAAATTTGTATTTTAACTCTTATTTAAAATTTTAAATAATATTAAAAATAAAATAAAACAAGCTTAAATGTTAATCAAATTTTAAATTCATCTTTAAGCTAATTAAATATAAGTTTAAACAAATAAGATTTTCTTTTAATATAAACCATATAATTATTTATTAAATTGCTTTGAAAAGTTAGATGTTAAATTTAAATCAAATTTCAAATTTGTCAATTATAAATTAAAATTAGAAAATTGATTCGTTTATTAAGTTCTAAATCAAAGTTTATCAATTTACAATATATACAATTATATATATTATAAACAGAAAATAGTTTATTAGCTTTAAAAGATAGAATCTACCAATTTAAATATTTATTATAAGATGATTATTATATCAATTCAAAATTTTATTATCAAGAATTATTAAATCAAATAAATTTTTAAACACAGATTATTAAATTTATATTGCCCAATCTTCCGGGATATCACATTCCTCCCCCCTTAAAAGAATTTCGTCCCCGAAATTTAAAACAAAGGCAATTCAATTAATCTATCTTAAGATTTTATTTTAAAACACAAGCATATATTATCAAACATATGCTAACAACCATAGCAACCAATTCAAACAAAACAAATCTAATTATCCAAAAAAAACCTAGATAAAATTTTCACGAGTTTCCCCGATATAAATATCGAGATACTCGCTCTATAGAATCTAAACAATCAATACTATTAAGCTATAGAGCTCCTATCAACTAGATCTACAAAACTAAACAGGATATCAGACTACAGACAAGTCTGATTCAACAATCACATCCTCCTGAAATGCTGGTTCCATAACCAGAGATAGATCATACACGTACTCCCTCAGAGATACGGGAAACACAACGAATCCCAGTTATCCAAACTGGCAATTCAACTTTGAAAATCAAACATCAACCCTCACAAGAATACAGAAAAGATCCAAAACACCTCGGAGCTGACTTACCCAGTCTTACTCAATCTTATAGCTCCTTAGATCGAAGAAAAACTTACCCAAAATCAAATCTCCGACTCCGGAATCCAAATTCCTTCGCTCTTATCCATAGAACACTTCTGACAATCCTGGGCTGCCTTCATCTCTTTCGATCAGCTCAACTCTCGCTGATTCCACAGGAAACAAACTGGTCCAAAACAATCGAACAGAATGATCTCCTTAAGATCAATCCCAAACCAAGAACACCAACTCTACTCCATAAACATCAGAAAACTGACTTACTTCTCCTTATCTTGAAAAGATAAAACAAAAGCACTCCCAAACTGCTTCCGCTGCACAACTCTGATCTGAAGTAGAAGAAAAACTTGAGCACAAACTGGATAACACATCATAGAAATACGGTTCAACGAATCCATAAAAGAAATCTCAGATGCCCCATCTGATCCAAAGCTGCTTCACAAAACCTCCGGCATCACTCCTAGAATCCAGTCGATAAGAAAACTCAGCCTCCAGGTGCGGACAAACTTCTCATAGCTCAAGAGAACACTCAAACTATCGCAAGTCACTTTTGCGATCAACCCGTCCAATATCCAAAGAAAAATGTTCTCTCATTACTAATTAAAACAGTCTATGCTTAACTAGCCAACATATCAAAGAAATGAATCTACCCGGCTGCTTCTGAACTCCTTCAGAAAAACTGCTAACCAGAAATCCTTCTTGTCAGCATAGAACACTCTGAGCTGCACTGTTAATACCGATGCCAAAGACTTCCTAATCCAAAATTCTTCGAGAAACTCGGGTCTCAAACCAGACAGAAACATCCTGCTGAACCCAGCCACAATATCGAAGCAAACATACTTCTAAAACTTGTTCCAAAGAAAAAATCTTCGGAAACACCTATAGTCACTGTGTCTCATTACACAACTACTCTTTCCTCAGGTATCGAGATACCATCATTTCCTTCTGCCCAACCGACAGATCCAAACTCTACTCATCCAACTCAGAGATGATCTCCGAACCTTTACAGGTTACCTTCAGAGATAAATGAAATCCTTCATCACTACAAAGCTCATTCGAGACGGTAGTAGGTCTACAGTCTCGACAGATACACTCCCAATTTTAACACTCAAATTCCAACCATTGGTAGTCGTGTTACACACACTACTACCCCTTCTACCTTTATAACTTACGTTGGAAAACCTGAACGGGTAACCCAACAAATAGGTAGAAATATATATACAAATATATATTAAAAATACAAATACGCTCTCTCTCAAGAAAGACACCACTACAGAGCCTAGGTACTCACTCAACCTAAAGCTCTGATATCACTGCAACGACCCAACTTCCAGACTCCAGGAAGTCGCATCGTTAATAAGAAAGAAAGGGATAGAAAAGAGAAAAGAAAGAGAAGAAAGAAGAAACAACATCAGAATCTCAATAGCGGAATGAATAAATTATATTAATAATATAAGTATTATATAGTATACAACACTAATTAGAGTTACTCAGAATTTACATCACATAATAGACAGTTATAAACATCTGTCTAGTTATACAACTCAATATAACTCAACAAACCAATACTAACACAGAGAAAACACAGCGGAACTATTATCTACAACACAGAAGCCTCCTGCTCCATTTGCTCCTCCAATATTCGTCAAAGCTAACCTGAATCCCTTGGCTACTCGTAAAAATTTGAGTACCCAAGAGTTTATAAAAAACAAAAATAAACTCCGGGTCAGACATGGGTCTGGTGTGAGTAACATGTTAAAGTTTCTTAACTATGAAAAACCTTTGGAAAGAAAAGGTATCACGTAAGACTTCCCA
The DNA here is from genome assembly GCA_030765085.1 of Allium cepa. NCBI lineage: Eukaryota > Viridiplantae > Streptophyta > Magnoliopsida > Asparagales > Amaryllidaceae > Allium > Allium cepa. The sequence continues at coordinate 283,174,179 of CM060934.1, read as the reverse complement.
CACATAAACATGGAAAAGTTTTTACCTTACGCTAACCAAAACATTTGATAGGAAATCCAGTGATATTATAATAGGTCTAGGGTTTTCAAGTAAATATGAAATAGCCGAAATTGTTACATCTATTAAATTCCAGCTACTAGCCACAAAAGTGGGTAATACAATCAAAACCATTGGCACTTATTGGATTTTAGATTCCATCAATGGCAGGGCTACTGGGGTACCGCCAGTCACAGTATGTGGCCTAGATCACTGTACCGAGGACCACTCCCGATCCCCTGCAACACAAGACCGGAACCATCCCTTACTGGATAGTCCCAAACAAGACAACCCCGCAGTTGGCGTACGTTCCAACCGCCTACACAACCGAATAAAAAGGGACTTCTAGACAGGGGTAAATCTTGCTCTCCAGTGGGGGCTACCCACGAAGTCTTGCTGCACCTCCCCTATTTTAGCCATTCCTGGTTGATGAGGCTTGAGGCTACGATTACCTTTATAGGACATATCTCTTAGAATGCTCATCGTCCACCTGACGATGTTCTGAAAGCATTCAATCCATACAAGTTCATTCTGAGTTCGAACGAAACCGAAAGCATTATCTCGTTACACTCATTTTGGAATCACCCTCAGTGTTAACGACGATAATCCTTGCACTCTAAATCTACATCTCGAACCTATAAGTACTATTCCGTCACACTCATTACGGAATCACCCACAGAGTTATACTGACGTATAGCCCTTACACCTCGAGTCTTCACTTGCTCCACTTGGATTCACGACCTAACGTTAATTTGGATCGATGTGGTTTTCGGATATCCAAATATGGAAACCCGATCCCGGTCTCATCGAAATCCAAAGCGTGTCTTTTAAGGCCAAGTTGTTTTAAAGGTTTAAAACAATTCAATTTCATTATCTATATACACACAGATAGATAATATACAGATTCATAATAGATAATCCAAATCATCATCACAATGCAACCATGCATCCATATCACTCAATATTGCCTATCTCATTTCTAGGATTCAAACCAATCAAGGCAAACAATCATTATTCAACCATATAAGCAATGATTTACCATACCAATTATAATTAATTTAAATTAAATTAAATTAATTACATCATTCAAATTAATTTAAAGTGAATTAAATTAATTACTTAATCAATATAAATCTTACTTACATCATTATTAATTAATTACAATTAATTAATTAATCTCTAATCAGTCACCTTAATTAATCACCCTTGATTAATTATTCTTAATTACATTCAAGTAATCATTCTTTAATTAATTTTTCAAATTAATTATACTTAACCAAATACAGTAATTAACCTTAATTAAATTAATTAACTACATTAATCCTTAATTAATTATATCAACTAATTACCCTTAATCACTTATTATTAATTAATTAATCTTAATTAATCAATCTTAATTACATCATTAATTATATTAATTAATGATTCCTAATTACAATTTAATTAAGTATCTTATTTAGATTAATTACATTAAGTAATCAAATCTTAATTTAAACCATAATTGTTAATCACCCTTGATTAACTCTATTCAGTAATTAATTATCCTTAATTACTTTACCAAACAAATTAACTTCTCCATAATTAATTATCTCAAATTAATTCCTTGATTAATTCACAAAGTAAATATACGTAAATTACTTCAATTATCAAATCATCTTCAATCAATTACATCCAGTAATTACCATTAATTACTACCCTAAGTAATTTCTCTTTATTTAATTACATTAAGTAATTATACTTCACAAATCATCAAATGATTATTTTAAATTAATTAAACTGAATTAATTAACTTAATCTAATCAAATTTAAACTCAATTAATGACAATAAGTAATTAATTTCCTTAATTACTTCCATAAGTAATTATACTTAATAGCTTGCACAAATGATTATCTTTTAAATTAATTAATCTAATTAATTATTAAAATTAATTATATTAATTAATTATTAAATAATCCTTAGTTAATGACCTTCATTAAATATTAAACAATTCATTAATTATTTTCTAAAATAATTAACTTATTTTAATCATTATTAATTACAAATTAATTAATCATTAATTACTCACTAATTAGCCCTTAATTAATTAAATAATTAAGTGTTAATTAAAACTTAATTAATCCATTATTACTTGATTAATTAATTATTAATCATTAATTAAAATCAAATCTTCTTTAATTAATTAATTATTTTTAATTACAAGTTAATTATTCTAAGAATAATTAATCCTAAACTTTTAAGATTAAACCTTTAATTACTTTGAGTAATTATTTATTTCATTAATTCGTAAAATAAATTAATTATCCATTTAATTACCTTATTAATTAATGAATTATAAATAATTAACTTCTAATTTAACTTTAACAAGTTTTTTAAAATTAATTTAAAACCTTTAAATGATAAATAATACTTCCACTTACAAAAGAAATTTTACAAAGGTTTAAATCAAATTCCCTTTTTATATTCAAAACATTTAAATTTTTCTTAATCATTCAAATTTGTTAAACACTTCAAGTTTATAAAACTTAAATTTATTTTAAACCAAAGATTCAAACTAGATTTGAATCAAATTTAAACTTGTTTAACACATTCTTTTATATTTCAATTTAAAATTTAAATTCAAATTTCTTTAAAACATTTCTAAACAACAAACCCTTTTTAAAGTTTGTTTAAACAAATTTGAATTTAAAACTTAATCATTTCCAACTATGATTCAAATCAAAACTTGAATCCATAGTAGAAAATTAGATTTAAAACATATTATAAACCTTTGCTTAATGATTTAACTTTTCAGTTTTAAAATTTGAAACACGACAAATTTCTAAACTGCAAACTAACTCGAACTCAAATGATTCACTCGAGTAAGCACTAAATAAACTCGAGTAAAACTCAAGTAGCTTTCATTTGCATTTATTCTAACATATAGGTACTGACAGGTTTAACAAATCCTGTAACAATAGAATACCCGTGACCTCAACTCAAAGACTTCGAGTCACCCACACCTCTGCTTCGAGCAAAAGCACGCAACACCCCGGACATCACTCGATTATACTTCTTCCCCAAACAATCACCTGATATACCAAAATCCACGTCCACCTGCACCGTCACAACAACCACCACCTACACCTCGCGACCACCCACACATGTCGATGATCATCCCTCGACCAAAACCCAACCATCAGAGAAACTGAAAAACCCCCAAATCAAAAATGAGCATTCGAGCTCAAAATTTTGAACAGAAAGGGACGAACTGCAACAGCCTAAATCTCCAAATTGCGATCATCAGAGAGTCAACGCCGCCGGGCACATCAACTTCCACACCTCATCTTTCTCCCCTTCAAATGAGGAAAGACTCGATCACCTATTCGAGTCGCGGTGATCAATTTACTGATCAACATTGAAAAACTAGGGCATAACAACTTCAATCCTAAATTTCTACTGCTTCACTCCATAAATCCATTATCTTCCATTTTTTTTTAAAACATGATCATTACTTCATCACTGAAACAACCCATGGCCACTCCAAATCTTCTAGAATGAAAATCCCAACCTAAAACCCCATTTCCAGACAAACCAGTGATCCTTTCCCAATTTAAACTAATTTTTTTCTGAATTTAGTTTTAGACTTCAAAGTTTTAGTTTGTGTAATTGATTTAATACCTTAAATCAATGAATTCTAGATAATTAAATTCTTACTTATATTAAAAAAAATTGTTCTGTAGCATATTCTATTTCCAGAGATATTACAGGTTCTCTCTTCTTCTTCTTTTTAAAAAATAAAAACTTAAACTTTGAATTAATATTACATAACCATATTTGATTTAATTATAAATCCATAAATGTAGATTAGATCAATCTAAAATGGAGTTTAAACACATTCTTAGAACCTAGAACTTAAGTACAGAGAACATGTGACGCCCCACCTCTATACCCACGCTAGCCAAGAACATTTCGGTGAATGCTGTCGACTAGCACGGAGAATAAGGCTGTTGAGGAGCGACCATCCGTGTAATTTCTTTGCACGAGCACCGATATGTCAGATAATATAACATGCATTCTATTTCAAGAGGAAATCCAACATACCGACACAAACTCAAAGCTACGACACGGTGGCTATATAAATCCTTCGGAAACAAATATAGAAATAAACATAACAAAAATCAGTCACAGACAATTCATATCACAAAGGTGGAAATAGATATGAATATTACACATAAAAGTGTACATCAGAGTAGTGATCAAACAAGATCCACAATAATACAAAAGAATAGCAACACGTGCTATACAAAAGAATACAACTATGAGTCTATATCTCAAGTGTATACCACAAAATAAACTACTAATCTAAGTAGTTATCCAAAAGTCAGAGTAATGATCCTGGATGAGAAGTCAAGCAGAAGCACCTGTAACATCTCGGTCTGACCCGAGTATTATTTAAGAAGAAAATAATAAACAGATCAGTCTAGCTATAAATATCAGAAGAAATGATATAGAATAGGAGATATGACATAAACATATAATAATCACAATGCCAAGCTGTGATAAATAAGTAATTGAAAATCAACAAGAGATTAATCAATATCACAATAATCTACTCAAGATAAAAAGGAATGTCAAACTCCTGATTTCATTCACCAAACCACAATAAATGACATATATATATCCATGCCAATCGTAAAAGTTGGTGAAACACAAATTCCAGAAATCAACACACGAAATCCAGAAATCACAATAAAAAGGGTGGCCAAGACATCGATGTAGTACAAACGGTACATCCAATGAATCCAAAAGCCAAAACATCGACAAACGGTACATCCAATGAATCAAAACACATAAGAAAGCACATGGGTCGCTAGCCCACGAAGTAATGAGACGAAGCTCGATTTAATGAGGTACGGTCCTCCACATAGACAAAGAGACATCGCACATTGCTAGTCTAAACCATAAAATGATCATCATGATCATCGAGAAGTGTCAATTACAATAAGCTAGTAAATATATGAGCTTAGCTTCATGTCCCATAACCACTAGCTTAACTTAAATATTTACGAACAAATTGTAGATCTCCACTAGAAAATTGTCACAAAAGGTTCAATCGAACAAGTCCAAAAATTAACCAACGAAGTAAACGCAAGCGTTTCATACCACTTGTTTTACTAAGTCGTTTAATTAGATTTCTCATACGAGTGAGGTAAAGGTTTATATATACTAATAGATTGGAAAACGGTTTTATAAACGAATTTGGTATTAAAATAGTATTGAAATCGTTTGAGGAAAGGTTTTTGATATTTACTACTAGTATAGAAAACCTTTATATTTTTAAAGTGACAAAGCACAAGGGGGATTGTAGAAACAATCAATCACAAAGATCACATTCGAATATGTGAATAAAAATCCAATGAAATTGATAAAGGATCCATCGAAGTGGATATACCTAAAATTTCCAAAGAAAATAAGTCATCAAAGAGGATAATAAATGATGACAATAAATAGGATCATCACGAATCGATTTAAATTGGAAATTCAATCCAAAAAGGCAAAATGGACTCAAACAGCAGGTTCAGTCGACTGAACAGAGTTTTCAGTCGACTGACCCTGTGCCTGGAAATTTTCCAGGTTCAGGAAACTTTCTGTTTCCAGTTTCAGTCAACTGAACAGAGAATTCAGTCGACTGAATCATGCCTGGAAACTTTAGGGTTCCAGGTTCAGTCGACTGAACAGAGTTTTCAGTCGACTGAATCATGCCTGGGCTGTTTTCAGCCTTATTCGAATGAAGAGCAAACTCTTCCAAAATGCAACCGGACGAACATTGGCTCTAAGGGTTTATGCCAATCGGCAACCCGGCCCTATATGCTCCTCGGTGCATCACTAAAAGCATGATCAAACATCCATAAAAGGATTTCCCACAAATTTGACTTAAAAACCTAAAAATTGGAGTATTCACAAAACCAATCCAAATCAAGAGCAAATGCACATGAAGAAGTGTTAGGAATTCATACCAAACAACCAAAGATAATTATAGTCATAGATGTGAGATAAAAATCTCACCTTTGAACCCAAACAAATGAAGAAGATGCTATGAAGCAATGGCAAGAACAAGCACTCTTTAATTCCAACTCAACAAGCTTGAATCTAAGCTTAAAAGAGAAACATTCCCTAAATTAGGTTTAGGAAATTTCTGAAATCAAAGAGAGAATGAGTTGGAGAAGAAGAAGAGGAAGCTTACCAATGGGTTCTCTTGAACTTTGGAGCTAGGAGATGGATTTGCAAAGGAAGCTAGGGCTTGGAGTTTTAATTTCCACTCTCCACCTCCATTGTTGTAAAAGCTTGAAGAGTTAGGAATTAGAAATGAAGTGAATGAAGAGGAGAGGGGTTGGAACTGAATACATAAGTGGTTAATTGGCTCAGCCCAAACCAAAGCCCTAAGTGAAAAGTAGCAAAAATCAACTTTCTCCAAACATATCGAAGCTTATACTCAAAAAGGTCGCAAACGTCATTTTGAACTCAATGGGGGTGGTCTCGAGTCTCAATTCGACTGTTTGCACAAAGTAGCTTTTCGGACTAAAAATCGACTGACGATAAAATATTTAAATATAAAATCGATAAATATGCGGGTTGTTACAGACTCCCCTCCTTAAAGAAATTGCGTCCTCGCAATAATTAAGAAGGAAATATAAGAAGTAACAACCATAGAAGCATATTAACGCAAAAGAAAATTTGAATCAAGAAGTTCACCATAAAGAGCACGAAGGAATAAATCTGAAAGTTTTCGTTCGATGGATTCTCAAGATTTCACAAGAGAAATCCTTAGGATTTGAGAACCATTGAACTTCCATCAAAAAGAATATCTTTATATCGAAGGCGCTCAACCTCCGAAGCAATGATGCGAATAGAATGTTGCTCAAAAGTCAAATTTGGTGAAACTTCAATCCCCTCAATAACACTGGGCTCAAGAATGAAAACCGGAATCCCTAAGGCATTTCCGTAGACAAAAGACGTGGGGAACGTCAAGAATAGCAGAAAATTGTGCCAGTGCAACGGCGTAGTACAAAAACGGTACGCCCGAGAAACTAGAAACTCAAATAATTTGGGACACCAGCGTAGTACAAAAACGGTACGCCCAATGAACCAAAGCAAAGACATTGATGTAGTATAACGGTACATCCAATGAATCAAAAGCAAAGACATTGATGTAGTACAACGGTACATCCAATGAATCAAAAGGCGAAGACATTGATGTAGTACAACGGTACATCCAATGAATCAAAAGGCGAAGACATTGATGTAGTACAACGGTACATCCAATGAATCAAAAGGCGAAGACATCGATGTAGTACAAACGGTACATCCGATGAATCAAAAGCATAGACATCGATGTAGTACAAACGGTACATCCGATGAATCAAAAGCAAAGACATCGATGCAGTACAAACGGTACATCCGATGAATCAAAAGCAAAGACATCGATGTAGTACAAACGGTACATCCGAAGAATCAAAAGCAAAGACATCGATGTAGTACAAACGGTACATCCGATGAATCAAAATCAAAGACATCGATGTAGTACAAACGGTACATCCGATGAATCAAAAGCAAAGACATCGATGTTGTACAAACGGTACATCCGATGAATCAAAAGCATAGACATCGATGTAGTACAAACGGTACATCCGATGAATCAAAAGCAAAGACATCGATGTAGTACAAACGGTACATCCGATGAATCAAAATCAAAGACATCGATGTAGTACAAACGATACATTCGATGAATCAAAAGCAAAGACATCGATGTAGTACAAATGGTGCATCCGATGAATCAAAAGCAAAGACATCGATGTAGTACAAACGGTACATCCGATGAATCAAAAGCAAAGACATCGATGTAGTACAAACGGTACATCCGATGAATCAAAGCCCGAATGATTTCGGAACACCGACGTAGTACAAAAACGGTACGTCCAATGAACCGAACACAATAAAAGAACATCGGACGCAAGTTCATAAAAGAAATGAGATGAAACTCAATAAAATGAAGTACATCAAAACGCCCGATGAACTTGATAAAAAGATAATTTCATTTAGTCATCAACAAAGAAACAACCCCTTGTTGCTTACGACTAAACGCATTGGCAACACGATTTCCCCTTCGGGAATAAAAAGAATATCAAGATCATAGGAAGCTAGGAACTTGAGTCGACATGAAGTTCCTTATAAAAAAATAAATATTCCAAGATTTATGATCGAGATGGAGAACAAATTCCTCCCCTAAAAATGATGATGCAAAACTCTAAAAGTAGAAACAATAACCGCGAGCACTAGATCATGAGTGGTATATCTAGTCTTGATAGGCTATAATAATTTAGAAGCACAAGTGATAGCACGTTCTCCTTTGCAAGAGAACGGCATACAAACCAATATGACTAGTATTGGTACAAATAGCAAAGTCTTGGTTCCCCTTCAGGAATCACAAGAATAAGAGTATCGAAAGGAAATTCTTTCAAATAATTTTCTTTCCCGAAAAGCTAAAGCTTTCAAAAATCAAAATTATTTCGATGTAAAAATATTTATAGAAGAATTCACATTTTACAAGTCAATATATCATGTCTGATTGTCACATCAAAGCGTTTAGGAAATTTCTATCGATAACGTTGATCAAGCGCATCGATCAAAATTCTTAAAGCACTCAACGGGCAATACAATCACAAAATCATCTTTTATAGGATAAATAAATCTCTTAAAAAGTTTTAAGAATTTTCTTTGTTCGTTTCAAGAACAAAAATCCAGTTATACTTCTAAATAAATCTTATGAAAAAGATTTTTGCAAAATTTTAAATTGCTATTTTCATTCAAATATCAATAAATAAAAGAATGGTCTCATCGAAACATTCATAGAATATTCGATTTATAAAATGGATGAAATAAGCTGGACGAACTGAATGACATAATAGTTCATTCATAGGAATCATAACAAGTGCGGAATGCGGTAAGTGGAATGCTAACTTCCGCAACTCGTAGCAATTGAAAACCGGTGGTAAGGTCAAACTGAAAAGACCTTAGCACCACACAAAAGATTACTTAGGTGATAATGCTAAGACAAGCTCAAAGATTCCGGAAAACTTCTCTAACTACATGAATGAGAGAAATAACACTTTCCTTATAAGTGGGCTTAAGGAATAAAATGATGCCATCAAGTCGGAATCAAAATCATAAAGGAAAAATAGAAATCTGCTTAACAGATTGAAAATGTCGAAGAGGAAAAGTCCACACGAGAAAATAGGATATAGGCTTCACAACGATTAAGCCAATCCTTACAAAAGTAAATTCCGAAGCCTAAGTAAAAATATCGGCTCGGAAAGATAAATCACATAAAATAATTTCGACATCAAATAAAAGCAAATTGAGGGTTGCAGATCTACCATCCGGATTCGCAATCCTCAAAGAAGTCATCAAGCCCAAAATATTCAAAGAAAAAGAATCGACAAGTTCTTTTGATATAAAATAGTGAGATGAAACCCATATCAAAAAGAACTCAAATAGAAAGTTCACGAATTAAAACAATGCCATCAAGGATTGAATGAGAAATACCTTGACCACGAGAAGTGTTGATAGGGGCTTGCACAATATTTAGCTTTCTCATGTCCTTGTTCAAAAGTTTGGGACATGCAGATAAAAGATGACCCGGTTTCTTGCAATAGCGACAAGAATGGGGTTTTGGACACATATTCTCATAGTGTTCCTTAGAATTACAATTGTAGCATCCTCCACGATTAGGTATTGGAGTCTTTGCTACAAAAGTAGTTTGCTTCACTCTCTTATTGGGATTAAGGCTCTTGACTCAATATGCCTCTTCTAGGAAGTCCCAATAGCACAAGCACTTCCTTTACGAACCTCTCCATGAAGAAGAGTAACATCCACAAGCTGATTGGAAGAAACTTCAAGTTTCAAAGGTAGAACCATTTCGGGGTTCTTACTCAAAGCATAGATAAACTCTTGATTCTTTACAAGATCCAAAAGTTGTTGAGCAGACATGAATACTCCATCCAGGGGAGTAGCACTAGATTGACCGGCGTTGGGACGGCCAGGTCTAACCATTTCTCTTCTTTAAGAAAGAAAGAAAGAAGAGGAAAAAGTTATTCTCAAGATAAATATCTAGCAATTCTTGATAGATAAAACAAGGAATCATAAAGAAAATAGGATGAATCGGTACGAAGACTCGAATTAAATCCTAAAGCACGACTCCTAAGAAAGACTTAGGACGATGATCCTTGTTATAATATTCCATATTTTTCCAAAGTTTGGCTCTGATACCAAGCTGTGACGCCCCACCTCTATACCCACGCTAGCCAAGAACATTTCGGTGAATGCTGTCGACTAGCACGGAGAATAAGGCTGTTGAGGGGCGACCATCCGTGTAATTTCTTTGCGCGAGCATCGATATGTCAGATAATATAACATGCATTCTATTTCAAGAGGAAATCCGACATACCGACACAAACTCAAAGCTACTACACGGTGGCTATATAAATCCTTCGGAAACAAATATAGAAATAAACATAACAAAAATCAGTCATAGACAATTCATATCACAAAGGCGGAAATAGATATGAATATTACACATAAAAGTGTACATCAGAGTAGTGATCAAACAAGATCCACAATAATACAAAAGAATAGCAACACGTGCTATACAAAAGAATACAACTATGAGTCTCTATCTCAAGTGTATACAACAAAATAAACTACTAATCTAAGTAGTTATCCAAAAGTCAGAGTAATGATCCTGGATGAGAAGTCAAGCAGAAGCACCTGTAACATCTCGGTCTGACCCGAGTATTATTTAAGAAGAAAATAATAAACGGATCAGTCTAGCTATAAATATCAGAAGAAATGATATAGAATAGGAGATATGACATAAACGTATAATAATCACAATGCCAAGCTGTGATAAATAAGTAATTGAAAATCAATAAGAGATTAATCAATATCACAATAATCTACTCAAGATAAAAAGGAATGTCATACTCCTGATTTCATTCACCAAACCATAATAAATGACATATATATATCCATGCCAATCGTAAAAGTTGGTAAAACACAAATTCCAGAAATCAACACACGAAATCCAGAAATCACAATAAAAAGGGTGGCCAAGACATCGATGTAGTACAAACGGTACATCCAATGAATCCAAAAGCCAAAACATCGATGTAGTACAAACGGTACATCCAATGAATCCAAAAGCCAAAACATCGATGTAGTATAAACGGTACATCCAATGAATCGAAACACATAAGAAAGCACATGGGTCGCTAGCCCACGAAGAAATGAGACGAAGCTCGATTTAATGAGGTACGGTCCTCCACATAGACAAAGTGACATCGCACATTGCTAGTCTAAACCATAAAATGATCATCATGATCATCGAGAAGTGTCAATTACAATAAGCTAGTAAATATATGATCTTAGCTTCATGTCCCATAACCACTAGCTTAACTTAAATATTTACGAACAAATTGTAGATCTCCACTAGAAAATTGTCAAAAGAGGTTCAATCGAACAGGTCCAAAAATTAACCAACGAAGTAAACGCAAGCGTTTCATACCACTTGTTTTACTAAGTCGTTTAATTAGATTTCTCATACGAGTGAGGTAAAGGTTTATATATACTAATAGATTGGAAAACGGTTTTATAAACGGATTTAGTATTAAAATAGTATTGAAATCGTTTGAGGAAAGGTTTTTGATATTTACTACTAGTATAGAAAACCTTTATATTTTTAAAGTGACAAAGCACAAGGGGGATTGTAGAAACAATCATTCACAAAGATCACATTCGAATATGTGAATAAAAATCCAATGAAATCGATAAAGGATCCATCGAAGTGGATATACCTAAAATTTCCAAAGAAAATAAGTCATCAAAGAGGATAGTAAATGATGACAATAAATAGGATCATCACGAATCGATTTAAATTGGAAATTCAATCCAAAAAGGCAAAATGGACTCAAACAGCAGGTTCAGTCGACTGAACAGAGTTTTCAGTCGACTGACCCTGTGCCTGGAAATTTTCCAGGTTCAGGAAACTTTCTGTTTCCAGTTTCAGTCAACTGAACAGAGAATTCAGTCGACTGAATCATGCCTGGAAACTTTAGGGTTCCAGGTTCAGTCGACTGAACAGAGTTTTCAGTCGACTGAATCATGCCTGGGCTGTTTTTCAGCCTTATTCAAATGAAGAGCAAACTCTTCCAAAATGCAACCGGACGAACATTGGCTCTAAGGGTTTATGCCAATCGGCAACCCGGCCCTATATGCTCCTCGGTGCATCACTAAAAGCATGATCAAACATCCATAAAAGGATTTCACACAAATTTGACTTAAAAACCTAAAAATTGGAGTATTCACAAAACCAATCCAAATCAAGAGCAAATGCACATGAATAAGTGTTAGGAATTCATACCAAACAACCAAAGATAATTATAGTCATAGATGTGAGATAAAAATCTCACCTTTAAACCCAAACAAATGAAGAAGATGCTATGAAGCAATGGCAAGAACAAGCACTCTTTAATTCCAACTCAACAAGCTTGAATCTAAGCTTAAAAGAGAAACATTCCCTAAATTAGGTTTAGGAAATTTCTGAAATCAAAGAGAGAATGAGTTGGAGAAGAAGAAGAGGAAGCTTAGCAATGGGTTCTCTTGAACTTTGGAGCTAGGAGATGGATTTGCAAAGGAAGCTAGGGCTTGGAGTTTTAATTTCCACTCTCCACCTCCATTGTTGTAAAAGCTTGAAGAGTTAGGAATTAGAAATGAAGTGAATGAAGAGGAGAGGGGTTGGAACTGAATACATAAGTGGTTAATTGTCTCAGCCCAAACCAAAGCCCTAAGTGAAAAGTAGCAAAAATCAACTTTCTCCAATCATATCGAAGCTTATACTCAAAAAGGTCGCAAACATCATTTTGAACTCAATGGGGGTGGTCTCGAGTCTCAATTCGACTGTTTGCACAAAGTAGCTTTTCGGACTAAAAATCGACTGACGATAAAATATTTAAATATAAAATCGATAAATACGCGGGTTGTTACAGAACAAATTTCCCAAAAGCATACACATCTATATACATATTCATATATATAAATACCTGCAATGAACTTGTAAATGACATGCACATATTTTATTTGCAGAGTAAAGTAAACAACCAACATTCATACTTAAGTTTTTAAAAGAGTGAGGTTACAAACAGATTTTAGTAGCAGAGCATCCATATTTATTGAAAACTTTGCATCTGACTGCTTCAGTACTTTTAAAAACTGCAATTTGATTTTTAAAAAACATTCATCTTGTAATCTGCCTTGCTCCCAGATTTTTATCATTGCATGCAGGTTCCAGAAAGAAAACAAATTTGCAAGCTTCCAGTTATACAAGTGCATGCTTGTTTCCAGGTTAATTTTACACAGAAATGCAGACTTCATTATTTCAGGAGAAAAAATGCAGGCTTTCCAGATTTTACAAAGTGATTTCAGGTTTTGAATTGAAGGCTACTATTTTGAGGATGGTTTTCAGATTCTTGGTTTTTCTTTTTTTTTCCTTTTTTTTAAAGAAGAAGATTTCAAATAGCTTTGGTTAATTTTGGTTGGAGGGGATTATAGTTTATCAAATTTGTTTGAGAGGGGAAATTATCAGGTTTTATTGAACATAGATTTTCTGTTTTGTGAACATGAATTCAGATTTTTAGATCTGAAAATTTCTCTTAAGTTATGAAGAAGAATAGGGAAAAGAAAATGAAATGAGAAAAAGAAGTGTTTATATAAGTAAATTTTAAAAATAAAAGAAAAAGAAAATTAAATAATACACTTGTTCTAAATCTTTAACATTTGTCACTTTAATAGCTTTATAAGTTAACACATGTCTTTAAGGTGCTTTAAGAGATTACACATGTAAATTAAGAGTATTTTAATTTAATTTAATTTGTTTATAAAAGCTCTTAAATCTTATTTTATTTCTTATGTATATATAAATGAGTTTATCTCTTTTTTAAATTGAAAAGGAATGACAACAAACAAATATAAATACAAGCTTATTCAAATATTTTTAAATACTTATCCTTTTAAATTTCAAAACATTCAATTCAAAATCAAATTATAAAACTCCAATTTAAAAATCAAGTTATACATATGCATATATAACTCTTGTTAAATTTAAAAAAAAACAATTTCTATTTCTATAAAAAATCCATTTATGTTCATAAAAACTAAGTATTATCATTATTATTTTAAAAATAACAATTTAAACCATTCTAAATAATTTATAAATGAGATTATAAATTACTTCTATTACTTAATAAATTAAGATCATATGAAATTTGTATTTTAACTCTTATTAAATTTTTTAAATAATATTAAAAATAAAATAAAACAAAGCTTAAATGTTAATCAAATTTTAAATTCATCTTTAAGCTAATTAAATATAAGTTTAAACAAATACGATTTTCTTTTAATATAAACCATATAATTATTTATTAAATTGCTTTGAAAAGTTAGATGTTAAATTTAAATCAAATTTCAAATTAATCAATTATAAATTAAAATTAGAAAATTGATTCATTTATTAAGTTCTAAATCAAAGTTTATCAATTTACAATATATACAATTATATATATAATAAACAGAAAATAGTTTATTAGCTTTAAAAGATAGAATCTACCAATTTAAATATTTATTATAAGATGATTATTATATCAGTTCAAAATTTTATTATCAAGAATTATTAAATCAAATAAATTTTTAAACACAGATTATTAAATTTATATTGCCCAATTTTCCGGGATATCACAACCTTAAGGAGCATGAAAGAGTGAACTTGAACGTGTTTGCTCGATGAATTCTCTGGATCCCTAAGTGCAATCCTTAGGATTTGAGAACCATTGAACTTCCGCAATAAAAACATCTTTATATCGAAGGTGCTACACCCCCGAAGGAATGATGTGAATATTAGGTTGCTCAAGAATAAAAATCGAAAATCTCTAAGGCATTTCCGTAATTGGAAGACGTGGAAAATGTCATGAATAGCAGAAAATTGAGCCCGTACACCGGCATAGTACAGTATAAACACCAAAGAAATCTTTTAATTTCATAAAAGAAATTCTCAAATTCTCTACAAAATTTAATTATCAAATAGATAATCAGAAAACACCTAGACTGAATAATCACACTTATCAGCAATATTCAATTATCAAAACGATAATCAAATCTTAAATCACAAATACTTAATTATCACAAACGATAATCAAATTTCAAATCAACAATTGTTTAATTATCACAAACGATAATCAAATTACAAATATTCGATTATCAAAAAACGATAATCAAATCAACAAATATTCGATTATCAAAAACGATAATCAAATCTTAAATCACAAATATTTAATTATCACAAACGATAATCAAATTTCAAATCAACAATTATTTAATTATCACAAACGATAATAAAATTACAAATATTCGATTATCAATAATGATAATCAAATCTCAAATCAACAAATATTCGATTATCAAAAACGATAATCAAATCAACAAATATTCGATTATCAAAAACGATAATCAAATCTCAAATCAACAAATATTCGATTATCAAAAACGATAATCAAATCAACAAATATTCGATTATCAAAAACGATAATCAAATCAACAAATATTTAATTATCAAAAAGGATAACCAATTACAAATATTCGATTATCAAAAACGATAATCAAATCAACAAATATTCGACTATCAAAAATGATAATCAAATCTAAAATCAACAAATATTCGATTATCAAAAACGATAATCAAATAGACAAATATTCGATTATCAAAAACGATAATCAAATCGACAAATATTCGATTATCAAAAACGATAATCAAATCTCAAATCAACAAATATTCGATTATCAAAAATGATAATCAAATCAAAAAAATATTCGATTATCAAAAGCGATAATCAAATCAACAAATATTCGATTACCAAAAACGATAATCAAATCTCAAATCAACAAATATTCGATTATCAAAAACGATAATCAAATCAACAAATATTCGATTATCAAAAAACGATAATCAAATCAACAAATATTTAATTATCAAAAACGATAATCAAATTTCAAATCAACAATTATTTAATTATCACAAACGATAATCAAATTACAAATATTCGACTATCAGAAAAACGATAATCAAATCAACAAATATTCGATTATCAAAAACGATAATCAAATCAACAAATATTCGATTATCAAAAACGATAATCAAATCAACAAATATCCAATTACCTGCAGATAATTGGAAACAACAAATATCTAGTATCAATTAAGATAACTAGAAAATCAACATAAAAGGTGGATCGATCCCAACAAATGACGAGTTTTTAAGCTACGCCGCACGTGCATCAACATATGGCCGAAGCCTACCAAGTACCCAACATAATTTTGGCACCCAACAAATGACCCGGAGGTCCAACAAATGACCCGAAGATCTGATACTGGTATTGACCCGAAGGTCCAACATATGACCCGAAGGTCCAACATAGTGGCTCGAAAGCACACGAAAATCATCAAATATTTCAATTAACGAGTCCGGACTTAACCAAAATAGCAAACGCACATGTCCCATAACCACGAGTTTTACTAAATTGTTTAAATCTCTTCATCGTTTCCTTGAAAGTGCAAAATTGTGTATTCCAATAATAACAATTCACATTCTCAAACGAACAAGTCCGAAATTATGCGAATCAGGAAAAGAAAGGGGTCATAATCCTCGATTTTGCTGAAACGTTTAAATCGCTTCCTCGTTCCTTTGAAAGCGCAAACTGCAAAACTTCTAAAAACAATTTCATTTATTTTATAAAAGTAATAATTTACATTATCAAATGAACAAGTCCGGAATTAAGCGAATCAGTAAAAGAAAGGGGTCATAATCATCGATTTTGCTGAAACATTTAAATCGCTTCCTCATTCCTTTGAAAGCGTAAACTATAAAAAAAATTAAAACAATTTAATTTTAAAACGATTTGTAAATCCGTGATAAAAATAGCAACATTAGTGACAATTTCGATAAGGAAATTGTACTTCTTAAAACACCGTAAAAACGGATTTCAAAATCAGCATTGCGGGATGACCGCTTGAAAATCCACTTTAAAATATGACGGTCAATGAAGTCAAAGCGACAGTGATTTTTAAACATCAAAATCTCATTAAAATAATTTGCATCAAAATATAATACCAGTGAATTTTCATTCATTAAAATGTCAACAAAACACCGTGCTTAAAAAATTTAGCGTTGGTGTATAAATCCCGTTATAAAAATATAACGGCAACAAAATACGTTTCATAACCAAACATCGGTTCAATGTAAAATTAATGCAGTAACATGCAACCTAAATTTGCACATATACCGCAAAATGAACAAAGAAATCATTCAAATATATCTTCAATGAAG
Organism: Allium cepa; assembly: GCA_030765085.1. Taxonomy (NCBI): domain Eukaryota; kingdom Viridiplantae; phylum Streptophyta; class Magnoliopsida; order Asparagales; family Amaryllidaceae; genus Allium; species Allium cepa. Next base: position 283,156,678 of record CM060934.1, on the reverse strand, counting down.
ATAATTCTAAAACAGCAAAAATCTCAACAAATTCACATAACTGCAATCGCTTCGAATCCTTAAATCGGATTCGAAATTTTCAAAGAAAACAAAATAAACAAAGTTATGTAAGCAACAAATGAAATTTATTTCAATTTCGTATTTTGATTTTCAAATCAAAAAGGTTATCTGCCGTACTCAGCGAAGACAGTCACTGTTTCCGCTGCGCACTCTGATAAACAGAACACACTCAATCAATCATAAAAAACACAGTTTCACTTTTTATTTTTAAACAAATATATTTAAAAATTTCAACATATTTTCAAAACTTTAGTTTTGACTCAAAGCACAACTAAAACATCGACAATTAGTTGTAACAAATGTTCCATCTAAGTTATGTTTTATATTATGTCCATAAACCCCAAGCTCTGATACCAACTGTGACGCCCCACCTCTATGCTCACAATAACAAAGAGTATTAAAGGAAATACTGTTTGTTATTATGAAGAATAAGGTTGGATAGGAGCGGCCATCCGTAGTTAGGCCTTACACTAGTATTGGTTACCTCGATAGGAGTGGTATATATTTTTAATTTTTCATCTCATATTTATTTACTCCCATCGACATACCCAATTCCAGTATAAAACGAATTGCGATGGTTCATAATAGTTTAGGACAATATATATAATACTAACACAGATAATATAAATGCGGAACACAGGTAAAACAAAAAGTCTCATATATATAATAACTAATGTCAGTTACAATACATTTGATACCATACATATGATACAACTACAACTGTCGACTCAAGAAGTGACATATACAAGTACATTATCGTAAGCAATATACATGAATATACAACATCCTATACTAAGACAACGACTACTCCAAAAAGTATGAAAAGACTTCATAGCTCTAGCAGCAACTCCAAAGTAAGATATCTACGACCTGAAATAACTCGGATCTGACCCGAGTATTAAATTCAAAAGAAAATAATGCACGGGTCAGTCTAATTCAAACTCAGTTATTAGTGCACAGAAGCAATAATAATTAAGAAACAAATAGACGACAGTCACAATAAATCTCGTCTATCCGATCCTTAAATGAAGAAATCGGATAACGATAAATATAACACGTAACAGTGTTAAACAACAATCAGCAGATTCAAATCATCAGCAAAGATAAGTAAAAAGAATATCAATGAAGATAATTTGGAAAACATCAAAATTGCCAAATCGGTAATTAACAGAAAAATCATCAAATTAAACCAATCAAAATACAATTTAAATCATATTGAATTGAATAAACGAAACAGTTCAAACAATTGAAATATCAATTAAAATATCAACTTGGATAGGGCTGCAGTACACGCACGCGTGCACTGCCTCGCCACTACAGCATATGGAATACGCAAAAGATCAATAAATCAAAAACGAAATAAAATATCATAAACCATACCGTATGGCTGCAGTTCACGCTTGCGTGCACTACCTTGCCACTGCGGTGATGATGTACACAAAAGCTCAATATCGTGTGGCTGCAGTTCACGCTTACGTGCACTGCCTTGCCACTACAGTGATGATGTACATAACCGGGCACAAGGTCAAACCCGAAATACCGGATTCAACTCAAGTGACTTCGAAAACAATCCAATTACATCGATACAACGCAAACTGACAAGGGCAAACTGCATACATACTATAGGGGTAGAGTGAAGGTGAGAGCACCAAATGCAAATGAATACAATGCATCAATGCAATGTATCAGACTCGAGCTCAAACAAAGGCAGTGGACAGAGCATGCATATGAAGCAACCAGACCTGACTGGAAGGTTCATACATGAACCATAAATCAATATCGAACTAAACTACACAGGAGATCAATGCTCATAACTTAAATGAACCTGATCCTTATTGAACAAGCGGAAATGGCCACAACATCAAATGAGCAGAGAAAAGAGAAACAAGTGGAACGAGACTGAACCAGACAAATGGAACTTAGTTCAAGTGAACAGCAACAACATGAACTCGATGCAGTGTAACTCAATGCAACAAAAGAACACAAGACTCAACCTGGGGCAATGGAACAGTTGCAACTAATTGAAACTGGAAATTGCAAATAAAAATTAAAGTACCCAAAGCAGGGGTCAGCATCAAACAAGTCCGGATACATACAAGCATTGTGTGCAGTACAACACGAAGTCAAGGACAGCAACTACAACCTAGATGCAAACTCGATGAATCAAGGGGACACTTGTATACATATACAAGCAACTGAGGTGAAGCCACAAGTGTATCATTATAACAGACCAAATGCCATGACGGGAACAAGACTGCATCAAAATGCCCAGATCACACTTGAGTGCATATACTCGAAGCACAGTGCACATCAAACCAAAAACGAGCCTGAGGCTATAACTCAAAAGCAATGAAACTAAATCAAGTTGTATCTAAACAGTGCAACATGACTCAAAGTATCAGTGGTGAACCAATGAAAAGTGCAGCAGCCTAAACACCAAATAGACCATGGAACAGCAAGATGATCGAACAAGTGAACAATGTTAACAAGACCACATACAAGCACATCACTACATTGTACACAGTATACAACCCAAAGTGAACAGAGTCTAAGCAACTAACAACATTACAAAGACTACAACATAATGCAACCGTGGTGTCTCAAAAGAAAACTCATGTAACCAAGATAAACCAAATGTGGTCTGGACAACCGAGTTGAATATGCCACACTTATGCAACATATTCAAATATATAAAGGGTTCCAGAAGTAATAGAAACAACACTGCAGCCCTAAAGAATGCACGGTAAACTAAATGAACCCATATGGATAGAGCAGCAAAGATCACACATGACACAGCATGCACAAAAGTGGAAACAGCAACCATGAAATACAAGTGCAAGTACAAAATGAATGCCACGACTACAGAGGGTCAAGGGCAGTCACAACTGTACATATTCGAATGCACTTAACAAAGAACTCAGAGACATTATCAAGTTAATGTCGAAGTTCAACCAAAACATCAACTCGATACAGCAAGTATACATATATGCAACTCGAAGTCGAAACAGCAATTGGTACTAAACCAAAGTCAACAGAGTCGAAACCGTAGGGGTCACGAATAAATTCAATATCATCAAGCCAAAACCAAATTAGTGATGACTACGCAAAACAAGCAGCTCAAAATCATCTCAAGCATCTCAACAAAATTGAATGGCCGAAGCCCAAAATAGACAAAATCATCAAAAATTCGAAGCAATGATAGCTCAAAAATTATGCAACGAAATTCACGAATTAGAACAAGACAGAAATCAATGAGATTCGACTAGATGTGAGTAATTTAAAAATCACTCACCTTGATTTCGAGCTTGACCAATTCAAAGAGCCGTGAGCAAAGGAGAATCGATCTAGCAAGGCAGCGGATTCATCGCTTGATCGCGCAGATAAAGTCGGCCTTTTCGAAAATCAAAAGCCCTAATTTGGATCGAAGGACGAAAAAGAACGGCCGCCATTTTCTCTTAGCTTTTCGAACGAACGAATAATGAAAAGGAACGGGTCGAATTTTGAAATAAAAAAAATGAACGGCACAAAACAAACGAATGAAAATGTGGGCCAAATTCAATTGAAGCCCGCAACCATTTTCATAAAATTTTTGAAAGGAATTTAATCCGGGTTTTATAAACTCCGAACAAAAATTAGCAACAATATTAATCGTTTAATGTCGATTATCAATTGATGCTAAATACCGGGTTGTTACAGTGACGTTCTATAAAGGTATATACGTGGACCCAACTCCCGTGAGTTGGCATAAGGTGGCTAAAACAGGTGCGATTCTCGGGCCAATGAGGTAGCCCCTCTTATCGGACACATCCCTTCGATTTTATACTCTGACTTTTGGATTGATTCGGTGGCCACTTTTGATTTTTGATTTTAGGGGTGTGGCTCGAGGTGGGCGATAGTAGCTGCTACGCATTACCACCAGCCCAGATAGATATTTGGTATATCTACTCTGACATTGCCTAGTTGTGTCGTGTCACATACCATAGCGAGCCTTGTACGAGTTTGATTTGTGTCGTACCTATGGAGAATCTTCTTGTAGTCTCCCGATCAGGAGATATGCAGGTACTGTATAGACTATTGACACTATTACGTGTTAAGGGAGAGATTGGGTAACTCCTTAACGCTATTTAAAAGTATGTTTATTTACTAGTAGACATTATTATAATAACGAAATATTACTACATAGTAAATAGTTTAACGGATCCTTAGGAGATGTGAATCCCGAGCATCTCTTAAGTTACTGCACTCACGTTAGACACTGGATAGGAGATGTCAAATCCCGTAAACATCTCCGACGCCGTTTACACTCACATTTATTTACCGTTGATTTAACTTACATAAGATCTTTTAGTTCTGACTCGAGTGTTTTGTCTTTTTAATTCGCTCGGGTCAGTCTGAGCACTTCAAGGTTTGAAGATCTTATTTCTGGAGGACGAAGATGAAGATTGTATTACTATTATTTATTATCTTCCACTACATTCTTACTATTCCGCTACATTAGTTATTATTCTCTGGTATGTGTAACTCTGATATGTATTGTATAAGTATAAACAAATATTTTGTAAAACAGCTTCATAAACTGTATATTAGATTATTATATTTTATCGTTCCGCTACAAGATTCTATTTTTTTCTTTTCTTTCCCTATTTTTTCTTATTTACCCTATAACAATCCACCCTTTTGTATGGGTTGAGTCTTACGTGTGTGGTTTGTCGTCGATTTAAAACGTGCAAAAAGGTGGGATGTTACATCTGGTATCAGAACTTTGGTGTAGCGATAAACCTTAGCTTTGTGGGGTCTGACTCTTTATTAATATGGTAGCAATACCCTATGATGAGTCGCTAAGTGTATATATTGAGAGAGCATATTTGTGAGTGTTATAAAAAGGTTTTAATATTGTGTTAATTTGTTCCGTTTTGTATTTATAAATTCTGGTTGGTGCATAGGACGCTATGACATCCATAGGGATTTCTAAACACTTAATAGGACAGACCGATACAATATTTGTTTTGAATATAGGTGAATGAATTAATTTTGCCTATTATATTTTCTATACATAAAATATATTTTTTATAAAGGTTATATTTGGTTGTAATAGATTGGTTGTTAGGCAGCGGAAATTATAAATATTGATTGAAAATAAGATCTAAAATAAAATAAATGAAATTTGGAAATTTTAGAACTTAAGTTCGGGGATTTTGAAATTTGCTTTCAAAGGATTTTGGAATATAATAATATTGTTTATAAGTATTTTCTGATATAAATATTCCAATATAATTTGAAAGAATTGTTTTAAAGGAACTTTGGAAAGAAATAAGTTCGGTAATCCCCTCTATGTCGCTGGAAAATAATTTCGGTGATGAATGCACGCATCATCGACATTCATTTTCGAGTTTCGAAGTGGGAAGGCCACTGTAGTAGTTTTACTGCAGATTTATTTTGATAAGCAAATATAAAATTTTAAATTGTTTTAAATATAATTGGATATTTAAATCGAAAGTATATATTTATCTATTATTTTGAAATGATTTGAAATTAGACCCGATATTAGTTCTTAAGTTTCCATTAATTAATAGTTCAACTATTGTAGTGAAATGGAAGGTAACTAATTAATAATTGGAACCTCTAATTAAAATAAGAGATTAAATGCTAAGTTATAAATAAAATTTAAAAGAAAGTTGAAATATGTAATCTAGAAATGAAAGATATTGTAACGACCCGAAAATTTCGAAGCCGAAAATTCCAGATAGTTATGAAAAAGAAGAAAGAAATAGAAGAAGAAGATCAGAAACATCAATATCTCATATTCGCAGTGGATAAAATATAATAATAAATAATAACAGTCCACAAAAGAATATATTATCTGTCGATTACATTTTGTTGCATCAGAATTTCACATATACACAGTCACTGAATATACACAATTATCATATCACAGATTTACAATAGTATAACACAGCAGAAATACTCTATACATTTCTGCCATCCGGCTCGACTCCTGAGCCCCAGAACGTACCTACCTGAAAATCTGTAAGCCACTTGTCGTAGGTTTGTAAGCTACTTGTCGTGGGTTTGTAAGCCACTGGTTTCGATAGAAATTGGGTTCCATCCCAAAAGAAATTGGAAGAAAGATGAGAGTGCTATTATGAAGTTTTAACAAAATACTAGACACTTATCTTGAGATCTTGAAATCTTGATTCTCTAGAGTCTTGAATCTTGAATCTCTAATCTTCATCTTGATGCTTGAGTCTTTATACTGATCAGTCTTCGATGATACCTGCATATACTTCCTATATACATATGTATATCTATCTATATGGAAATGTTAGTATATATTTTATAAAGTAAAGTATAATAACTATATAAGGTTGTTGTCATCAAAACATCATCAACTCAGTTCCTAACAATCTCCCCCTTTTTGATGATGACAACCTTTAATTATAAAATATTCTTACCATACCATAACTCCCCCTTACTCCATGATTTCTTCTTAAAACTACAACTCCCCCTTACTCCATCACTCCCCCTTACACCAAGTACATATATTTTTATAACTTTCTCCCCCTTTGTCATCAACAAAAACTATTAACTACTTAAGAATTCAAGAATGATTAGTATGAACAAATAATATGTATAGAACAAGCATGAAACAATGAGTATAAGTGAACACATTTTAGTTATTACAACATATATAAGAACATACATACACGAACAAACAAAACAATTTAAAACAAAGAATAAAATGAAAGTATGCTTTAATGGCGATCCTTAACTATAGGAGACTTATGAATCGAACAATTGGGGTAGTGGAGACAAAGTTTCCACGTTGTTCAATTATGTTTCCATTAGTATCAACAAGGATCTCACCAATGCAAATAACGCTCTCGTCCGTATTCATAGGGACTTCGGTTTGAGGTAAAGGTTGACTTCTTCTTGGTCTTCTTGTGGTTCTTCCATAGGTTCTTCTTCCTCGGATTCCATGGCTTGTGAAGAGTCTTCAATATTAATAGGATTTGTACGGTTATCCATAAGGAATTTTTGTACATTCCTAATAATATTCCCTTGCCTTTGTTGTTTTCTAGCCATCCTAAGTTGACTTACTTGAATTTCATTCATCAATTGAAGGATATCTTTTATCTTCTCTTGCAATTTGATCACTCGAGCGTGCGTAGTTCGTTGAAATGGACCAGAATGAGGAGATGTGGGTGAAGTGGGTTCATTAGTAGAAGAGGAGGCCATTATTTTATTGTTTCAGAAGTTATTTACAAAGAATATAGTGAAGAAAGAGGAGAGAAAACGAAATGAATAGATAAATAACCAAATAACTAACTTTGGAGGGAAATTAATTTTCAAATTTTTGTTGGGTATGTCGACATCATGAGATGGGGCATGTCGACATGTTCATCAAAAAAATGTAATTTTTATTTTGAATTTTTATTGATTATTATATTATATTATTTTATATTTTAGATTTTGAACAAATACCTAATTCTCTTCTAAATTTAGTAAAATTCTGTTCGGTTAATGGTTTAGTTAACATATCAGCAATTTTTTTTTCAGTATTTATGTAATCTAGAGTTATTATTTCTTTAGTTATATTATCTCTAAGAAAATGATGTCATATATCAATATGTTTAGTTCTAGCATGATGAGTTGGATTGTTAGATAGATTTATTGCACTAGTATTATCACAATATATTGGTGATTTACTTATGTTAATTCCAAAATCTTTTAAAGGTTGTTGCATATATATGACTTGTGGACAGGCCAGAGCAGCAGATATATACTCTGCTTCAGTTGTTGACAAGGAAACAGTATTTTGTTTCTTGCTGAACCAGGAAACCAGTGAATGTCCTAGAAAGTGACAAGTTCCACTTGTACTCTTTCGGTCTGATTTACAACCAGCATAATCAGCATCACAATATGATATTAAATCAAAAGTATTATTTTTAGAATAAAATAAACCATAATCTAAAGTGTATTTTACATATCTTAAAATTATTTTAACAGCTTTTAAGTGAGTTTCTTTAGGTTGTGATTGGTATCTTGCACAGAGACAAACACTATGCATAATATCAGGACGACTCGCTGTTATATAGAGTAGCGAACCAATCATTCCCCTATATAAATTTTGATCAATATCTTTTGATTTATCTTCTTTACTTAAACCTACATTTGTTGACATTGGAGTTGGTTTCCCACTAGAGGTACTTAAACCATATTTATTGATTAAGTCTTTAGCATATTTTTCTTGACTTATGAAGATTCCATTTTCTAGTTGTTTAATTTGAAGCCCTAAGAACAAACTTAACTCTCCCATGTGACTCATTTCAAATTCATTAGTCATTATATCTGAAAATTCTTTATTCATTATGTTATTAGTTGATCCAAAGATTATATCATCTACATATATTTGAACCAGTTGAATATCTTGATTATTTCTTTTAATAAAAAGTGTTGTATCTACTTTACCAATTTCAAAACCAGATTGAAGTAAATAAGATCTTAGTCTTTCATACCAGGCTCTAGGAGCTTGCTTTAGACCATATAGAGCTTTCCTTAACTTGTATACATGGTTTGGAAATTTATTATCTTCAAAAAGTAGAGGTTGTTCAACATAAACATCTTCTTTTACAAAACCATTTAGAAAAGCACTTTTAACATCCATTTGATATAATTTGAAATTATTATAATTAGCGAAAGTAAGTAGAATTCTTATAGCTTCTAATCTTGCTACGGGGGCAAAGGTTTCATCATAGTAAATTCCTTCTTCTTGACAATAACCTTGCGCGACTAAACGAGCTTTATTTCTTACAACCTCACCGAGTTCATTCATTTTATTTTTATAAACCCATTTAGTTCCAATTATACTTTTATCCTCAGGTTTAGGAACAAGTTCCCATACATCATTTCTGGTAAATTGATTTAATTCTTCTTGCATAGCAAGAATCCATGAATCATCAGACGATGCTTCCTTTGGATTTTTAGGTTCAATTGTTGATATAAAGGCTACATTAGTCATACTACTTAATTGATTTCTAGTTCTTACTACAAATTCAATATTTCCTAAAACATTTTCTATAGGATGATCTTTTGATATTTTAAATCTCTTATTAGGTTGATTTATTTCACTAATAGTTTCATTAGATTGATTTAAATTTATAAAATCTTCTTCATCGTCTATTTGTACAATATCTTTAAGATTTTCATCAAAAGATACATGCATAGTTTCTTCAATAGTATTAGTTTTTAAATTAAAAACTCTAAATGCTTTGCTTCTATTAGAATAACCAATAAAGACTCCTTTATCAGCTTTTGGTTCAAATTTATCTAAATTATCTTTTGTATTAAGTATAAAACATTTACTCCCAAAGACTTTAAAATAAGCAACTATAGGTTTCTTATTATAAATTAATTCATATGGAGTTTTATTTGTTAATGGTCTAATTAAAATTCTATTTAATATATAACAAGCTGTAGCAACAGCTTCAGCCCAAAAATGTTTAGGTAAATTACTATCAGAAAGCATTGTACGAGCACACTCTTGAATCGTTATATTCTTACGTTTTACTACTCCATTTTTTTGTGGAGTTCTTGGAAATGAAAAGTTATGAGTAATTCCCTTTTGAGTACAGAAATTCTCAAAATTTTCATTTTCAAATTCACCACCGTGATCACTTCGAATAGTTTTAATTTTGAAAGAATGTTGTTTTTGAATTCTTTTTAGAAAAGTTTTTAAATATTTCAAAAGCATCACTTTTATGTTTTAAAAAGATTGTCCAAGTATATCTTGAATAATCATCTACTACAATAAAAACATATTTACTAAGGTTAATTGATTGAACTTGATATGGACCAAATAAATCTAAATGAAGTAATTCTAGAGGAATAGAGGTAGAAATAGCATCTTTTAATTTAAATGAACTTTTCTTAAGTTTTCCTAATTGACAAGCATCACAAATACTATCTACTTTAAAGTTTAACTTGGGTAGACCTTTAACTAAGTCAAGTTTTGATATCCTAGATAATAATTTGAAATTCAAATTGCCAAATCTTTTATGCCAAATCCAAGGGTCACTTGTATTAGCCAAAAGACATAGATTATCATTTGAAATTTTCATACTAAGGATATAAATATTTTTCTTCCTAATACCTTCAAAAATTATATTAGACTTATCATCTTCAATGTGACATTTATCTTTTCCAAATTTAATTTTAAAACCTTTATCGCAAAGTTGACTTATACTAAGCAGATTATGTTTTATGTTCCTAACTAATAAAACATCAGAAATAAGTAAAGTTTTAGAGTTACCGACATTGCCGACGCCAACCACATATCCTTTAGAGTTGTCACCAAAATTGACTAATCCACCATCTTGATAAGTAATGTCCTTGAGTATCTCGGGATTTCCAGTCATGTGCCTCGAACAGCCACTATCAAGTATCCATTTATCTTTCTCAATTTGCACAGTTTGTCCATTGGGTGTTGATTCGTCAAAAGCCATATAACATGTCTGTTCCTGCATAACACACCAATTCGGTAGATAACTTGATTTTTCAAAATAACTATATGCAGACTGATGATACTTTGATGAAATTCATAGATTCAACACAGTTTTAACACAATTTTCCAAAAATGCCATTTTTATATTTTTCAAGTTTCAGATTATGAAAACAATGAAAACCAATGCTCTGATACCAATTGTTGTGGATGCAGATTAAGGATCTTAAGGCAGAAATAACACTAGAGGGGGGGTGAATAGTGTTTTAAAGAATATATGAACTATATGACTAAATTAAAACTTTCAACACAAATCTAAACAGAATTCTAACACAGAATGATCACAGAACATATAACAAATGCAAATAGTAAAGTAAAGCAAGTAAAAGGAAAGAACACACCGGATTTTATACTAGTTCGGAATCCTCCTACATCCAGTCCTGCACCAAGGCAATATCCTTGTACAGATTTTTATAAGCCAATATCCAAATTACAACCCTCAATTTCTAAGGCCTTGAGGAACCCTCCTATCTCCGAGTCTGGGTAAACTCTCTTGATTTACGGGACACAAGATCACCCTAATACTTTCTAATAACAATCCTTTTGAATGGATAGACTCTACGGACTTTTTGAATACAAATTAATCCTATAACTCTAAATAGCACTTTGATCTTTAGTAGAATGATGGAGAATCAAATAGAGATAGTATCTAAATGATTTCCTATTGAGAATTTGGCAGAATAATGGCACGATCTTGAAAATATGAAGTTTTATGGATAAGGAATGGTGGAGAAGAAAGAGTGAAGAAAATAAGAAAGTAGTTGTTAAAAAAATTCGTTTTGGAAGCCTTTATGTAGATGCACAACAGTCATAACCATTGGTGAAAGGTTTTCGAACGAATGGACATTTCTTTTGAAAATTGAATTTTGAATCCAACTGTCACCATGTCGACATGGGGTATCCCCAAATGTCGACATCCCTCAGTTCAAAATTATAGAAATGTTGTTTTGTAAAGACAATTGAATTTAAAACAAGTTGAAACTTCTCTGAAGCAAAGTAAAGTGTTTAAACAATATTTTGAGATAGAGAATGAATATAAAACATTATTTTAAATATATATATATATATATAATTGATATAGACCGTCAATTATATAAGTAATATTTAAAATCAGAATAAGTTTTGATGTTTTTAAAAATAAAAGTTTTTAAAATCAGAATAGAGGAATATTTCAAGGCTAAAACAAAGTTTGAAAATATTTTTGAAAACATGATTTTGAAACCTAAAACATTTTGAAAACAGATTTAAAAACATTTTGAAAAATCTATTCAAACTAAAATTGCAAGAACCTTCCTATAGAGCTCCTCCAAAGGACTCGAGAACTTGTACAAAGTAGTTTAAATGATTTTGATTTTCGTGGGTTTGTAAGCCACTTGTCGTAGGTTTGTAAGCTACTTGTCGTGGGTTTGTAAGCCACTGGTTTCGATAGAAATTGGGTTCCATCCCAAAAGAAAATTGGAAGAAAGATGAGAGTGCTATTATGAAGTTTTAACAAAATACTAGACACTTATCTTGAGATCTTGATATCTTGATTCTCTAGAGTCTTGAATCTTGAATCTCTAATCTTCATCTTGATGCTTGAGTCTTTATATTGATCAAATTTCGATGATACCTGCATATACTTCCTATATACATACATACATACATACATACATATATATATATATATCTATATGGAAATGTTAGTATATATTTTATAAAGTAAAGTATAATAACTATATAAGGTTGTTGTCATCAAAACATCATCAACTCAGTTCCTAATACATTACACCAAAGTAACACCCGGGTGCTGGAAACCGGCGTGAGTAAACCTAACTAACATGGAATACAAAGTATACAACTCATATAAACCTGGGTAACTTATATCAATTCACAAAGCCACAATTAGTTATAGATATCATTAATTCCACACATCCATTCCCTAAGTACAAAGGCTTAGATTTAAATATTTCAATTTTCTTTAAATCACTTCACTCCAGCATATAGATTTCACATATCAATCTATATTCGAAGTGGTTTTGGGTATTTCCTAATACCCGACCCCGGCCACTTCGAGACTTGTGTCATCCAAACCCAAATTATCAAAATGAAGTACTCAACATTTCATATCAGGAATATCATCTCATTCAAGCATCCAATACCATTCAATCATTCATAACAAATTTGATCACTTTCAAATTAGTTCAATTGATTCTAATTTTATTTCTAACCTCAATCAATTAGATTCCTTCATTAAGTAATTCCAAATCAATTTATTAATCAACTCTTCCATATCCATTCATCTTAATTAATCACCCTGGATTAAATATTTTCAATTACATTCAAGTAATTATCTTTAATTAATTTCACGATATTAATTATTCTTAACCCAAAATAAATAAGTAATCTTAATTACCTCATAAATTAATTAACTATATTAATTATATTTATCCTTAATTACTTATTGACTAATTTCTCATAAGTCACTTATTTTTGATTTATTAATCTACAACAATCAATCTTTTATTACGTCATTGATTATATAAATTATGATTTCCCATTTACATTTCAATTTATCCTAATCTAATTTAATTATGTTAAATAATTAATCATTCATTAAACCACACATATTAATCACTTTTGATTTACCTCAACCTGTATTAACTATCTTTTCATTTACTTCATTAAATAAATTAATTACTCGTTTTATAATAGAAACTTAAAAGAATTTTAAAACCAAATTTATTTTCAAATTCAAATCAATCTACAATTGCACTTTACATTCAAGTTGTTAAAAACACTTAATATTTGAAAACTTTATTTGTTAAATTTAACTGTGATTTAGAACCTGTCTTAAATCTCTACTCTACAATTTAAACTTCAGTTTTTAAAATACCACTTCTATTTCTTACCAATTCATTCTTATTATTATTTATTTTATTCTATAATTATTTCACTTTCAAAATTCACCCTTATATTTCTTTCAAAACTCCAATTTATATATTTTGATAACTCAGGGTACCCAAACATTCAAGCAAACCACAGCATTCAGCATTCCAATTACCAAATTATTCATCACAGAATATCAATCCAATTACAACCACTCGTTTAAATTTAACCATTTGAATTTAAATAATAAAAATCCAGAAGCGTGAGGTTTACTCACCTTTGATTTATATTTTGCCGAACATCCAAATATATTGCATTGATTTCCCAGATAGGAATTCCACTTGACTTGTTTTATATGATTTGTTTGGACCTCGTACAAAATTTAACATAGATTAACGAACTTTGTATATAATTTAACCCATAATTAATGTAAATTTTAAAAGTTGAAATTAATTTACCCCAAGCAAACTTGAGCCATGCATTCCTTCTCTCATTCGTTCGAACAACCCAGGCAAGCACAAATGAATGTGCAACCAGAATGACTTCCAGCACTGTCGTCTTCTTGCTGCATCCTAGACCCGCCACTGCGTCGCGTCCTCCCAAATTGGCACGAAACCCTAGCTCGACCTCCAGATACGAGCCACCCCTCTACCAAAAATCGCCACTACAGCTTGATGCTAGAACCAGTCGCAACTCAAGACAACTTCGACCACGGCCATCAATTCCTCCCTCGCGCACGCGATTCCATAGCTCGCGCCGCATCCCCACAATCGATCGCGACTTCGCCTCGCTCGCCGTCGACCTCCACCACAACGCGACATCGCTGAATCGAGGCTACGAGACGATCTCCGCTTCATTCGACGATGGTAGGGGTGAGGCGATTTGAATTTGAATTTGAATACCGAATGAATTTCGTTCGTTCCTCTTTTTTTCATTTGTTTTTTTCGATTCTGCTTGAAACTTATAGAAGGAAGACGGGAAATTAGATATAGGTGGGTGAGAGGCTTCTTGAGTACGAGTTAATGAAATTATCTTTGACCTTTTGAACTTAAATTTTATTATATTTTCAAAACGTCTCATTAACTGCCATTTAAATTTCAAACTACTCTTAAGGAATACCGTCTGGCGATTATAAGGTTTTACCCGCGTTCCGAACACAACGGAACGTGTTTCGGAAGCTAATTCCAACATATGCGCGAGTTACGGAGGTAAACGGTCAATTTTAAATTAAATCGATTAAAATAGTTCTAAGTGTTTTTAGCCGCCAGGGTCAAATGACAACTCCGATTGCTACAAAAATTGAAATTCGATAATAACTAACTATTACAGATCTAATGGAACTGGTTTCATCGAATTCCGAGACTGTTCCTCAGAAGGCTATTTTTAAATTCAATTTAAACGATATACTATCAAAATTGAACAAACCACCTTTCAATTAAATTTCAACCATTCTATTATCTTCAGTATCGTCATTATAAATTTTATGAGTCTTCAGATTATTTTTAATAGGCTTAAAATTCCATATTCAACATCTTACCCAATTTCAATTATTAAATTCAATATTTAAACTATATAATTCTATGATTTTATTATCAAGTAAATATTGATATCTTGAATTAAAGTTAAAATTAACTTTAAATTCCATTTTAAATTGTTATAAATTCCGGGTCATCACATTCCTCCACCTTTAAAAGAATTTCGTCCTCGAAATTACTAGTTAGGAAGAATGGTCCAATACCAGTTTATTTTTCTTAAAACCAAACAATTTTATCAACTTTCCATAATATATCTTTTATGAAAGATTCAATATTACCTCAACCAACTTCCAAAACCTTCCATAGTTTCCAACAATATTTATTTACTCCATTTATTCAAATTTAAATTTAAGTTTAAAATTCAAATTTAGATTGTCGCAACTTCCTCAAAACTTTTCTAACTCTCTAAATTTCCGAAATTTTTGCCAGCGTCTCCTTGGCGCGGCTAGGTCGGTACAACTACAAAAGGCCTCTACGGGCACCCAAATTCCAAAAGAAATAGAAAGCCAAGTGGCTAGATCAAAACCCAATCCAATTCCATACACATATTTAAATACATACCTTTTAGTTGGGCAATTAAAATTTATCATCGGAATCGCAATCAATTTTACATTCCCCTTTAGTACCTGCATATCTCACTTAGCAACAATATCCAATCGTAACCTTTCAAATCATTTTATACCTTTCCTTATATAGGTTCTCACATCTACTTCTATGCAAATTAGTTTTCTCCTTTTCATATGAATTCAATTTATTTTCAATTTTGAATATTAAATTTTATCTTCCATTTATAACTGATTCATATTAGTTTCATCTAATAATTTATTTTAATTTCCAATTTGTAATCGTTTTGTCGCTAACGAATTTTTTTTCAATAATTTTCTAACTCCCAAAATTTTCAAAAATTTTGGCAGAGTCTCCTTTGTACGGAGGTGCTTTTGCAATTTGACAATAGATATAAATATGTATACATCGACCCACACGGTCGGAAAAAGCAAAAACAGTTCATATTTCCTATTTTTATTGCGTAGGCGTACCTTATTTAGCATTTTAAGCATGCAACTTATTTATTTTAGCAAATAGCACAACCAAATCCAGCCAAACGGCCTTCACGTACTTGTACTTACTCAATTTAAATATGTAAGCACTAAAATCATGTAATTTTAACAACATTTAACATACTTAACTAGCAAACATACAAGTTTCTATAAGCAATGCAGGTTAAACAATCTTTTTAAGCCACTTATGGGGTTCCGACTTAAATTTTGATTGTTTACAACCAATTCGCAAACATCTCCATTCAATTCAAATGGTTTACAACTCAATTGCTTACATTCAATTTATTTTAACCCAAACAAGCTCATACTCCATACAATTAATTTCAAAATCAAGTTATTTAACTTCTCTCAACCCAAAGAATTTTAATTTCTTTCATTTACGTCAAACGACAATTCATTTTATGCAAATTTGACAATATTCGCTTAATAGAGTATTTATTTTAGTTTATAACTACTTTAAATTTATTTTCAACTCATTTTATATTTAATTCCATTTCATCTCTAATTTATTCACCAACCATTTATTTAGCTTGATACATTCCATTCTTGTATACTACTAGCCATTCCCAATTTAATTCAATCCAAGCTTTTATTTAATGGACATTCACCCTTATCCGAAGCCAAGCTTCCATAAATTTTAAATTA
Source organism: Allium cepa (assembly GCA_030765085.1). Lineage (NCBI taxonomy): Eukaryota > Viridiplantae > Streptophyta > Magnoliopsida > Asparagales > Amaryllidaceae > Allium > Allium cepa. Next base: position 283,139,954 of record CM060934.1, on the reverse strand, counting down.
AGTGAATTTACTTTGATTTATTCCAACATCAAACTCAAGTTTACTTCTATTTGATTCTCATTTAATCAACTTCCATTAAATTCAGTTAGCCCATCCATTTTAAATTTAATTTTAAATTCACCTTCTCAATTTATCAAAATAATATCCAAGCACATTTTTAACTCATTTATACCTCAAATTAATATGTCACCGAACTTAAGTTCAATCTGATAATCCAGTTCCAATCACAACTTTGATTTAGTTTTTATTCAATCAGACTTCATCCATTTATTATTTAATTCAATTAACCCATTTTAAAATTTTAATTTACTTACTTAATTCATTTTCGAATTTATTTTATTAAAACAAGGCCATTCTCAATTTATTTCTATTCACTTGGGTTTTGTTTTGCAACTCAGACCATTTCTAAAATAATCACTTCTATTTCATATGGCATCACTTCTCTTATATCAAATTTACTTGCAAATTTCATTAAATATTATTCAAATCACCCTTGAATTGTATTTGTAATTCAAACCATCACATTTTTCAATCCAACTCTATTTTATTTTTATTTTACAATATCTCCTCTTATTTAGTTCATTATCAAATCTAAGTCGAATTCTATTTAAAATTCGAATTCATTCCCAAACCCATTATCAACTTACAATCCATTTTATTTAACCGAGTTTAATTTTATTAACATACATTATTAAATAATTTATTTAGCTGATTAGCTTACTTCCATTTTTAATTTAATATTTGATTTTTAGTTACAAAGAATCACTTCATTAAATTTTCCCGAGTTTCAATTTTACTTTATTATTTCAGTTTGAATTTCCCTTAATTTTCCAAAATTCCAACATTTTATTTTAAAATTTTAGAAAAGCTTTTAAATTTACATAATACTATTAAAATAGCTCTTTATAAATATACTTCTTATAACTCAATGTCTCAGCCAGTCCATCCTTGTTCTCACAGAAATTCAGTCATACGTTGATCAGGCGTAGAACTGAAAATCTGTAAGTACTTAGCAGACCCATTTTCAACATCCAGTAAAAATACTTGGAAAATAATTTTATTGAAAATATAGAGAACAACTTTTGAAAATAGAGGAAATATCTTTGGTGAGAATGCTCTGGAAATCATCACTCCCATCCATAGTCGCAGTTAACCCGATGGTTACGTTGCCATCCCGACAAAATCCATAGATAACTGTAGGCCTCCGCGCCCCTCGATTACACCATGGAACCCGCTACAGATCGCAGCTATAACTGGGGTTACGTAACTATCACAGCAAAAACCCATATAATTGTAGGCATCAGTGCCCTCGAATTTCGCTGCCAAAAGAATGAAACTTCTCCACTCCACTCGACCATAGATCGTAGTCTACCGATGTTGTGTTGCCTTTCCGACAAAATCAAGTGTAGACTGTTGGCACTCATCCTCCACATGATTTTCGCTATGGTCCCCACAGTAGATCACAGTGACATCGAGTTATACTGTCGTCACAACATAACCCAAATGCCTCTATAGGCATCAGCGCTCTCGACTTTCGCTACCCAATAATCCTCAGGAACTAGTTTATCCGAACTCCTCCAAGGATCAACTTTAGAACCCCCCTTGGGGCTCAAGGCAGCACCACCCGGTGGCACTCCTGAGAAGTTCATTTCAAGGGAGCGCCCTTTTTCCCAGAGCCATCATCAAAACATTTTATACCATACATATAGTATCTTTCAAATCATACACCTAGTATGATCTCATACAAGGCTCCTTTATACAAAATCGATTGTCCCAAAATTGATAAATTTCAAACTTGGCTTTCCAAATTCCCATATTGATTTTATCCAAAAATCAAAAGCTTTTCCAAATCCAAAGGTTTCCAAAACCATTTTTTTTCCAAAATCTTCATAAGATCCTTTATATATATATTCAAATATATATAATTTTTAAAAACTTTGGATTATTTCAATCTTGTATAAAACTCCTTTTATACTTCAACCACTTTCAAAATCCTTTTCCTCAGCAATAGATTCAACAAGGGGAGATTTATCTTATATGACAAAGATATATAACTTTGTTTACTCAAAACAAATATTCAAATTTTGATTACTCTTTCCAATATAAATTTCATTCAAATTTGTACGATGTACACTTATCATCCGTAAGCTATACAATTCTGATCGCTCACTCGATCACACAATTTCACTTCTGAACTAGTATCGTCCACCCGGTTTCCTAGTGCGGACTTAGATCTGGTTTCTTGATCAAAAACCGCCATTCGCCTTGCATAGCCATAACTATGATAGAGAATATCCAGAACCAATCAACAATCCATATCCAGGTTCGCCGTCGAAAATCGAGTGAAAAATCCCAACTCGGATTGATATATCTATCTCGAAATTCTATGCTCGAATCTGGATCAAATCACTATGCGAATGGAATAATATATGTACATCCTACGTATTTAACTTCCTTGATTATTAGCCAAATCAATTTCATTTCCATTCACATTCACTTATTCACATTTACATTAATCCCCCATTTGGATTATCACTTCAATTCTTATCCCAATTGGGTATTTAAATCAATAATAGTTTGAACTCCGACCAGTTATATTTAGAAAATAGCTTGAAATTTAAAAAAAAATAGATAAGTAGTTGAAAAATAATTATTAGTTTGCAAAATAACTGTACAATAGTTAACTAATTGTAAAATAATTGGAGACTAGCTAAATAGTTATAGAGATTTTAGATAATTGCATAATAGTTGCAAAATAGTAATTAATTTGTAAAATAGTTGAAAAATAATAATTAGTTTATAAGACGGTTGAAAAATGGTTAAATAGCTCCAAAAATAATTATAAGATAAATATAAAATAATTTGGCTTTAAGAAAGAAAGGTTGTATATATTTAATAGCTTAGAAAAATAAGTTTATATCAAAAAAAATTATATTGAAAATAGTCAAGAGTCAAACTGTTCACTTCCCCAACAATTCGATTTAAATTTCCACTTCCATTTAATTGACTCAATTCTAACTTAAATAACTTCAATTTCTATTGAAATTTATTTGAACCCAATTCAAATTCAAATCATTTCAATATAATCCAATTTAATTTTGAACTAATTCAATTCCAATCTTGAATTTTAAACTACCTCGAATTATATAAATTCGAATTAAATTCTCAAAGTTTGGTTTAACTCTTTAAACCAAATTAACTTTTATTTAAAGTTTTTAAACTATTTAATTTCTGAGTCCAATTCTCCATTTTAAATTATCTTTACTTATATATTTCAAGGTTCAAATAAGATTTCAATACAATTTTATTTTAAAAATTTAATTTATTATTAAATTTTTGTCTTCCTGTTTGAAGCCAGTTCTTAAACAATTTTAATTTACAAACTCAATTATTCAAATTTTCAGTCTAAAGTGATTCCATATCCTTAATTTCAAATTAAAGTTAGATTTCCCTTTTATCTCAATAATGGATATATTACCACACTTCATTTCTCATTCATTTAAACAAATCCAATTCGCAATTTAGGGATTTTTAATAACAATAGGATGATATTATCCAATTTATTTTAAAACATCCATCCATTTCCAATTTCCAGATCTCAAACCCATTTTGAGATCGCACAAACTTCCAATTCAAATTAACCATTTAACTTTCCAAGTTAAATTCCAGTTTCATCTTAAAATCTCCAATTCAACTTGCTCATTCAAACTTATTTAACTTTTCCCAAGTTAAATTTGATTTACTTAATCCAATCAACCTCATTCAATAATCTTCTTTATTTTAAATAACAAATAAGTTAATTTGATTATTTTTGTTAATAAATTTTAATTGATTCTATAATCTTCTTTATTTAAATAATTAATTAGAGGATTTATCTTTTAATAAACTAAGAATCCGTTTTCTACTTATAATGTGTATATGTATTTATATATATTTTTTAAATAGATAAGTTTGGTTTTAAATTTAATTAGTGTAGCATATTTTCTAATTTTAAAATTGGGAATTGTGATTTATTTTTTATTTAAGCTTTTCAAAACTATTCAATAAAATAACTAAATGATTTTAAATTTAAGGTAAATGTTTTATTTGTTAAAATGTATTTTTGACTTAAGTTTGAATGTTAAAATAAGGTTCTAAAATGTTTGTTTTATTCTTTTTAAAATAATGATTAATAATTATGATTTGTAAATTAAATATGAGAATTTAAAATACAATATATAAATGAATCATGTATTCATTTAAATAACAAATAAGTTATAATCCCTTTATAAATTTATTTTAAATGATTAAAAATATTATTTAAATGATTAATTTGTATATTGTTTTTATTTATAACTATAATTGGTTTATTCTTTAATTATTTATCTATACATAACTAAGTATTAAAACTAATTAACTAAGTTAAACTTTCTTTAACACATAATTAAAAATAACTAATTACTTAAATTAACAAGTGTAAGTATCTTAAAGCCTAAACTAACAAATGTAAACTAAATATCATTTTAAAATGACAAGTGTAAAAATTGAGACATGTGTCTTGTTTAAATTTTATTTTTCTTTGTTTTTAAAATAAATCATAAAGAAGATATTTAAACTTGCATCTTTTCATTTTTTTTCCTTTCTTCATTTTCATTCTAATCTAAGAATTCTCAGCTGAGAAAAACCCTTTCTTGTCTTCTTCAAAATTTCATATCGACTTCTATAAACAAACATACAAATCTGCATAACTTTTTTTCCACCTCTCCAAAAATCAAACTTTTCATCTTAAAATCTACATTCCCCTCTTCCAAAAGCAAATATGCATGTCAGTTTGTAAAACTAAAAACTGGAGAAAACAAATATAATGCAAACAAACTTGCATACAACAAACAAAGCAAGAAAAACTGCATTTTCTTTTAGATCTCGAATTCAAACAGAAGGTCTGCATTTCTTTTCAAAATCTGGAAGCAAGGGAAACTGCATTTTTCTTGTGAACTGGAGGGTAGCAATTACATGCAAGATAAAAACAAAATATGAACCAATTTTTAAAGGCATTCAAGCAAATTTCAAATAGTGTTTTGCATGTTCAGATTTATCACGTTCTGCCATCAGGATTTAAACAGTGAGTAACTATTTTTTTTTAAAATAAAAATTATTTAATAGGTAAAAGTTGTTATCATGTTTTTTTTAAAGTAGAAATGAATATATATGAAATTGCTGTGAATATTTATACCTGTGAATATATGCATGTGTACATGATGATAACTATTGCATGTGTGTTCTTCAAATCCCAAACTCCTGTTTGATCCTTAAATTCGTTTTCTTTTGACTTTTTGCTGTTATGATTTAAATTGTTGAATAAAACTTGTTTATTTTAGGATAAGGTAAGTTTTAAATTTTATATAAGTTAAATAAAACTGTTTGCAACTTGGAAATTAAATTAACAGAGCAACAATTGGCATAGGATGAAAATTCAATCTTTATGAATTTATGTTTCAGGATGATGAATCAAAACTACTTCCAAAATTATGATTTTTAAAAGAAGAATTTCAATTTTTAATACCATATACAGAGAGCAATTTAAACATTTCTGTATTTTATAAATTGGGTGAGCTCTGTTGATTTTGATGATCGTTTGGGTTGAAATTTCTTCTAGTGATGGTGTAATGATCTGAGATAATGGGAAAATTCTTGGTTTGTGTTGCAATTTGTTTTGATGTTGAGATTTGGGTTTTAAAGTTTTAAACCCTAGTTTACTGGGTTTGAGAAGAATTGGACACCACGGCTTTGACATTGGATCGAGCTCATCAATTTCTTGGGTATCGATAGATGGTGGTGTAAGGAAGTCATCGCTGGAGTTGTTGTCTTTTCGTTGGCCTGTGGCGCGTGATGGAGACGTTGACAGGATGGGCTTGAAGGGTAACTGTGTCCGTTCCAGGTGTAGTTTTTGAACTCGAATTTCAAATTCGAGTCGATTTGGGCGATCTGATGTTCGTGGTCAGATGAGAGTGTGAGTGGCGACTTGAGGAGTTCGTCAGAGGCGAGCGATGGTGGACGGCGTCGTTGTGCATGTGCATAGGGCAGGGTGGTTATGCTGGTAAATGTTTGGATAGTTGCAGGTTGATGGCTCGTATTGTCTTGGGGGGATATGAGTTTCAACTCGAAGCAAGGGAGGATCGGACTCGAAGTAGTTTTTTTGGGTTTGCTCCAGCTACCTGATTGTTTCAGGTTTTAGGATTTAGCAGAAAACTGTTTACAGTTTTTATGAGAAGAAGTAAAACTTTTTAAATGTAAACTTAAATCTGAACTAAGTTGAAAAATTAAATTGAATTTAGATATGAATTGAATTAGTTTAAATTTGGGTCTTTGAAATAATTTGAAATTTCTTTTAAATTGTAGTTTGATTTCAAATAAAAACAGGAACTGTTTTCTGTTTTTAAATTTAAAGGTAAAGTTTAAATTGTAAGTTGAAGTTTAAACTGGGTTTTTAAAATCTAAAATTTGAACATGAATTCAAATTAGATTGCCTGAGATTTAAAATCATTTGTTTTTTAAATTTAAATTTGATTTCAAACTCATAAGCGTAAAAGCATATGTGTGCTTTGGGTTTGAGCTGGAAGTTTAAAATTTTAAATTAGAAATTTAAAATGAGATTAAATCTGGGTTTTTAAATCTGTAATTAAATTTGAACTTCAGTTTTTAAAATAAAATAAGTTTAAAATTTAAATCATTTAATTACATTGAAAGGTTAAATGATTTGAAGATTTATGTAAGTAAGCTTTCAATAATTTAAGTTTAAATCTGTAATTAAGGTTCAAGCTATATTTCGGTTTTGAAAATTTAAAAGTAATTTTTAAAAACTGATTTGAATTTAAAATTTAATTGGGGTTTAAATTCTTTTAAACTTATTTATAAAGTAGATGTTTCTCATAACATATGAGATAAAAGTTTTGAATTGTTATAAAATCTTGTTTAAGTTAAATTTGTATCTTAAGTTCAAAAATGAAGTTTAAAAGGAATTTGAAGCAAATTCGAAAACAATTTTTTTTAAAATGATTAATTAAATAAGGAATGTTTATCTTAAAGATAAATAAAATTTTAATGATTTGTATTCATTTAAATTATTAAGTTAATTTAAAATGAATGATTAATTATTTAATTAATAATGTGGATGATTAATTGAATAATTAAGAATTTTTAATTAGATTAATTAAGATTTAAGATTAATTAATTAAGGTTAATTAATCTATAATTAAGGATTGTTAACTAAAATTTAATTCATGATTAAGATTATTTAATCAAGTCATTAAAGATTAATTAAATTGTAATTAACACCTAATTAATTAATAATTGGAGATTAATTGAATTGTAATTAAATATAAATTAATTAGTAATTAATAATGGTTGATATAAGTTAATTTCTTAATTAAGTAATTAAGAAATGTTAATGAAGGTCATTAACTTAAAATTAGTTAACAATTAATTAATGTGATTAATTTTGATAATTAATTAGATTAATTAATTAAAAATAATCAGTTGTTTAAGCTTAATTACTTAATGAAAGTAATTAATGAATTAATTACTTAGTGTAATTAATTTGATTAATGTGATTAGTTTATTTTAATTAATTAAGTTTAATTAATTTAAACATTTGTGGATTGATGTATAAATACTTTATGTAATTAATGGGTTTGTAATTACTCGGGGAAGTAATTAACTGAGAATTGCTGAATGTACTTAAAGATGTTTAAAGATGGAAGTAATTTAGATTAAATTACTTTGAAATTAATCAAGGGATTAATGGAGATAATTAATTAAGAGTAATTAATTTATGGAATGAGTAATTAAGGGTAGTTAATTACTGGGTATTATTAATCAAGGGTGATTAATATAAAATATGTGGTTTAATTGCAGATTAATTACTTAATGTAATTAATTTTAAATAGAGAGATTAGTCAAATTGTAATTAGAAATCATTAATTAATCAATTAATGGTGTAATTTAGAATTGATTTAATTAAGGATTAATTAATAAAAGAAGTAATTAATCATTAAAGGATTAATGTAAATAATTTAAGTTAATTAATTAATCAAGTAATTACAAGTTAATTATTTGCAAAGAGTTGATTATAATTAACTTGTGTAATTAATTTAAAGCTAATTACCTATTGTAATTAGGGGATTGTTAATCTGAACTTATTAATTAAAAGAATAATGAGATGATGATTTACTAATTGATTTGTAATCAACTGATGATTAAGATAAGCAGGATTTTAATGACGAAGTAATTAATTTAATTCATTTTGAATTAATTAGAGATTAAGTAATTAATTTAATTCATTTTAAATTAATTATAGATGGTATGATCATTAGATCATTGCTTAGGTTTGATGATTGGTATTAGTTATTGGTATGGTTTGTAATCTCAGCTATGAGATGAGTTATGTTATATGATATGAATGCATTGGTGGCATTGTGATATTGATATGGATTATCTCATTATGATATGAATTATCTGTTGGTAATGAAAATGTTGATTATCTATTGTGTTGTGAAATTATCTATCTGTGTGTATACAGATAATGAATTGAATTGTTTAAACTTTAAAACACCTTGGCCTTAAAAGGAACGTTTTGGATTTCGATGAGACCGGGATCGGGTTTCCATATTTGGATATACGAAAACCACATCGATCCAAAGTAATGTTAGGTCGTGAATCTCAAGTGAAGATGAAGATTCAGAGTGCAAGGATTATCGTCGTTAACTCTGAGAGTGATTCCAAAATGAGTGTAACGAGATAATGCCTTCGGTTTTGTTCGAACCCGGAACAAACTTGTATGGATTGAATGCTTTCAGAACATCGTCAGGTGGACGATGAGCATTCTAAGTGATATGTCCTATAAAGGTAATCGTAGCCTCAAGCATCATCAACCGGGAATGGCTAAAACAGGGGAGGTGCAGCAAGGCTTCGTGGGTAGCCCCCACTTGAGAGTGAGATTTACCCCTGTCTAGATGTCCCTTTATTTCGGCTTAGTGGTGCGGTTGTTGATCACAACTGCGGGGTGGTCTTGTTCGGAACTATTCAGTAAGGAATGGTTCCGGCTTTGTGTTGCAGGGGAGCGGGCGTACTCCTCGGTACGGTGATCTAAGCCACGTACTGTGACGGGCAGTACCCTAGTAGCCCAGCCATTGTATGTAATCCAAAATCCAATATGTGCCAATGGTTTTGATTGTATTACCCACTTTTGTGGCTAGTAGCTGGAATTTAATCATGTAACAATTTCGGCTATTTCATATTTACTTGAAAACCCTAGACCTATTATAATATCATCGGATTCCTATCAAATGTTTTGGTTAGCGTAAGGTAAAAACTTTTCCATGTTTATGTGTGGGAAGTCTTACGTGATACCTTTCTTTTAAAAGGTTTTTCAAAAGTTAAGCAACTTTAAGCTGTTACTCATACCAAACCCATGTCTGACCCGGAGTTTATTTCTGTTTTTATTAAACTCTTGGGTACTCAAATTTTTACAAGTAGCCAAGGGATTCAGGTTAGCTTTGACGAATTGTGGAGGAGCAATGGAGCAGGAGGCTTCTGCGTGTAGATATATAGTTTTCCGCTGTGTTGGTATCTCTGAGTGTTTCTGTATTGTGTATTGAGTTGTAATAACTAAACAGGTGTTTATAACTGTCTAGTATGTGTTGTATTGTCTATGTAACTCTGATAATTGTTGTATATTATGTAATACTTATGTTACTAATATAATTTATTGTTCCGCTATTAAGATTCTTGTGTTGTTTCTTCTTTCTCTTCTTTCTTTTTTCTTTTCTATCCCTTTCTTTCTTAAGGATGATACGATTTTTTGTGGAGAAAAAGTCGGGTCGTCTCATTTGGTATCAAGAGCACTAGGTTGAGCGAATACCTAGTCTCTGGAGTGGTGTCAATCTTGAGAGTGCGTATTTGTATTTTTAATATATATATATATATATATATTTATTTATATTTATATTTCTACCTATCTGATTGGGTTACCCGTTTAGGTTTCTCCAATAAGTTATAAAGGTTGATAAGGTAGTGGTGTGTGTAACACAACTACCGATTGGTTGTAGTTTGAATGGATGAGGTTGAAAGTGTATTTGTCGGGACTGTAGACCTAATACCGTCTCGAGTGAGTTTTGCTTGGTGTAAGTACTTCATCGATCTCTAAAGGTAACCTGTAAAGGTTCGGAGTTCATCTTTGAAGTGCTGAGTTGAGTATTGGATCTGTCGGTTGGGCAGAAGCTAGTGAGTGATGGTATCTTGATACCTCAGAAAGTAGTAGCTGCGTGATGAGACGCAGTGACTATGGATATTTCCGAAGATGTTTCTTTGGATCAAGATTAAGGAAGTGAGTCTGCTTGGTGTTGTAGCTGAGTCCAACAGGGTGTTCTGTTTGCTTTGAGGTCCGAGTTACTCGAAGAGTTTGGATTGAGAATTCTTTGGCTTTGGTGTTAGAGGAGCAGCTCAGAGTGTTCTGTGTTGACAGGAAGTCTTGTGGCTGGGTAGTTTCTTTGAAGTAGAGTTCAGAAGCAGCAGAGTGGACTCATTTCTCTGGTGAGTTGGCTAAACCAGCATAAGCTGTTATGATTGGTAAAGAGAAAGCATTTTCTTTGGAATTAGGCTGATTTGATCGCAAAAGTGACTTGCGATAGTATGCTCTTGAGTTGTTGGAGATTGTCCGGATATCTTCTAGGAAGGCAGAGTTTGTTTGCAGCTAGAGACCGAGTTTTCTTATCAGCTAGTATTTCAAGAATGGAACTGGTGGTTCAGTTAGTAGATGGATGGTTCCTTGAGATAGAAGTGGGTGAAGCAACTCAGGTTTCGGAGGAACTTGTGAGTATTTCTTTATGGATAGGTGGAACCATATTTCTGTGTTGGGTTGTCAAGTCTGTGCCTGTGCTCTTCGTCAGCATTTTCTTCTACTTCGGATCAGAGTTGTGCAGCAGAAGCAGTTTGGGGGTGTTTCTTTTTTGTCTTTTTCGGATAAGGAGAAGTTTGTTCTGTCTTCTATTGTTTGGGAAGTAGAGATTGTTCTTGGTTTTGGATTGATCTTGAGGAGATCATGGTGTTGGGTTGTTTTGATCCAGTTTGTTTCTAGTGGCATCAGCAAGAGTTGAGCTGATCAGGAGGGATGTCGGTAGTCCATGATCGTCCGAAGAGTTTTTATGGATAAGAGACAGAGAAATTTGGATTCTGGAGTCGGAGATTTGTTTTGGGATAAGTTTTCTCCGATCCAGGGAGCTACAAGTTTGGGAAGCTAGCTCCGTAGTGTTTTGGGTTTTTTTCTGTGTTTTGGTTGGATAAGTGTTTGGTTTTCTAGAGTTGAATTGCCAGTTTGGATAACTGGGATTCAGGGTGTTTCACGTATCTCTGAGGGAGTACGTGTTTGATATTTCTGGTTGTAGAACCAGCAGTTCAGGAGGATTTGGTTGTTGAGTCAGACTCATCTATAGTCTGATATTCTGTTTAGAGTTGTAGATATAGATGAATAGGGACTCTATAGCTTAGTAGTATTGATTGTTTGGATTCTATAGAGCGAGTATCCCGATATATACCGGGGAAACTCGTGAAAGTTTTATCCAAAATTCTTTTGGATAATTAGATTTGTTCTGATTGTGTGAATTGGTTGCTTTGGTTGTTAGCATATGATTAACATATGCTATGTTTTAAAATTAAATCTTTAATAAGATTATTAAATTAGCTTTGTTTTAAATTTCGGGGACGAAATTCTTTTAAAGGGGAAGGATTGTAATATCCCGGAATTTATGGCAATGTAAATTTAATAATCTGTGTTTAAATTTAAATTAATTTGATTATTTTTGTTAATAAATTTGAATTGATTCTATAATCTTCTTTATTTAAATAATTAATTAGAGGATTTATCTTTTAATAAACTAACAATATGTTTTCTATTTATAATGTGTATATGTATTTATATATATATTTTAAATAGATAAGTTTGGTTTTAAATTTAATTAATGTAGCATATTTTCTAATTTTGAAGTTGGGAATTGTGATTTATTTTTGAATTAAGCTTTTCAAAACTATTCAATAAAATAACTAAATGATTTTAAATATAAGATAAATGTTTTATTTGTTAAAATGTATTTTTGACTTAAGTTTGAATGTTAAAATAAGGTTCTAAAATGTTTGTTTTATTCTTTTTAAATTAGTGATTAATAATTATGATTTGTAAATTAAATATGAGAATTTAAAATACAATATATAAATGAATCATGTATTCATTTAAATAACATATAAGTTATAATCCCTTTATAAATTTATTTTAAATGATTAAAAATATTATTTAAATGATTAATTTGTATATTTTTTTATTTATAACTATAATTGGTTTATTCTTTAATTATTTATCTATACATAACTAAGTATTAAAACTAATTAACTAAGTTAAACTTTCTTTAACACATAATTAAAAATAACTAATTACTTAAATTAAGAAGTGTAAGTATCTTAAAACCTAAACTAACAAATGTAAACTAAATATCATTTTAAAATGACAAGTGTAAAAATTGAGACATGTGTCTTGTTTAAATTTTATTTTTCTTTGTTTTTAAAATAAATCATAAAGAAGATATTTAAACTTGCATCTTTTCATTTTTTTTTCCTTTCTTCGTTTTCATTCTAATCTAAGAATTTTCAGCTGAGAAAAACCCTTTCTTTTCTTCTTCAAAATTTCATATCAACTTCTATAAACAAACATGCAAATCTGCATAACTTTTTTTCCACCTCTCCAAAAATCAAACTTTTCACCTTAAAATCTACATTCCCCTCTTCCAAAAGCAAATATGCATGTCAGTTTGTAAAACTGAAAACTGAAGAAAAAAAATATAATGCAAACAAACAAAGCAAGAAAAGCTGCATTTTCTTTTAGATATGGAATTCAAAAAGAAGGTATGCATTTCTTTTCAAAATTTGGAAGCAAGGGAAACTGCATTTTTCTTGTGAACTGGAGGGTAGCAATTACATGCAAGATAAAAATAAAATCTGAAGCAAGTTTTAAAGGCATTCAAGCGAATTTCAAATGGTGTTCTGCATGTTCAGATTTATCATGTTTTGCCATCATGATTTAAAAAGTGAGTAACTCATTTTTTTTAAAAAATTTATTTAATAGGTAAAAGTTGTTACCATGTTTTTTTTTAAATTAGAAATGAATATATATGAAATTGTTGTGAATATTTATACCTGTGAATATATGCATGTGTACATGATGATAACTATTGCATGTCTGTTCTTCAAATTCCAAACTCCTGTTTGATCCTTAAATTCTTTTTCTTTTGACTTTTTGCTGTTATGATTTAAATTGTTGAATAAAACTTGTTTATTTTAGGATAAGGTAAGTTTTAAATTTTATATAAGTAAAATAAAACTGTTTGTAACCTGGAAATTAAATTAACAGATCAACAATTGGCATAGGATGAAAATTCAATCTTTATGAATTTATGTTTCAGGATTATGAATCAAAGCTACTTCCAAAATTATGATTTTTAAAAGAAGAATTTCAATTTTTAATACCATATACAGAGAGCAGTTTAAACATTTCTGTATTTTATAAATTGGGTGAGCTCTATTTATTTTGATGATCGTTTGGGTTGAAATTTCTTCTAGTGATGGTGTAATGATCTGAGATAATGGGAAATTTCTTGATTTGTGTTGCAATTTGTTTTGATGTTGAGATTTGGGTTTTAAAGTTTTAAACCCTAGTTTACTAGGTTTGAGAAGAATTGGACACCACGGCTTTGACATTGGATCGAGCTCATCAATTTCTTGGGTATTGATAGATGGTGGTGTGAGGAAATCATTGCCGGAGTTGCTGTCTTTCCGGTGGCCTGTGGCGTGTGATGGAGACGTTGACAGGTAGGGGTTCTGTGTCTGTTCCAAGTGTAGTTTTTGAACTCTAATTTCAAATTCGAGTTAATTTGGGCGATCTGATGTTCGTGGTCAGATGAGAGTGTAAGTGGCGACTTGAGGTGTTCGTCAGAGGCGAGCGACGGTGGACAGCGTCGCTGTGCATGTGCACAGGGCAGGGTGGTTATGCTGGTGAGTGTTTGGATGGTTGTAGGTTGATGGCTCATGATTGTCTCGGGGGGATTTGAGTTTCAATTCGAAGCATGGGAGGATCGTACTCGAAGTAGTTTTTTTGGGTTTGCTCGAGCTACCTGATTGTTCCAGGTTTTAGGATTTAGTAGAAAACTGTTTACAGTTTTTAAGAGTAGAAGTAAAAGTTTTTAAATGTAAACTTAAATCTGAACTAATTTTAAAATTTAAATTGAATTTAGAAATGAATTCAATTAGTTTAAATTTGGGTCTTTGAAATAATTTGAAATTTCTTTTAAATTCTAGTTTGATTTCAAATAAAAACAGGAACTGTTTTCTGTTTTTAAATTTAAAGGTAAAGTTTAAATTGTAAGTTGAAGTTTAAACTGGGTTTTTAAAATCTGAAATTTGAATACGAATTCAAATTAGATTTTCTGAGATTTAAAATCATTTGTGCTTTTAAATTTAAATTTGATTTCAAACTCATAAGCGTAAAAGCCTATGTGTGCTTTGGTTTTGAGCTGGAAGTTCAAAATTTTAAATTAGAAATTTAAAATGAGATTAAATATGGATTTTTAAATCTGTAATTAAAATTGAACTTCAGTTTTTGAAATAAAATAAGTTTAAAATTTAAATCATTTAATTACATTGAAAGGTTAAATGATTTGAAGATTTATGTAAGTCAGCTTTCAATAATTTAAGTTTAAATTTGTAATTAAGGTTCAAGCTGTATTTCAGTTTTGAAAATTTAAAAGTAATTTTTAAAAATTGATTTGAATTTAAAATTTATTTGGGATTTAAATTCTTTTAAACATATTTATAAAGTAGATGTTTCTTTTAACATATGAGATAAAAGTTTTGAATTGTTATAAAATCTTGTTTAAGTTAAATTTGTATCTTAAGTTCAAAAATGAAGTATATATGGAATTTAAAGCAAATTTGAAAACAAATTTGTTTAAAATGATTAATTAAATAATGAATGTTTATCTTAAAGATAAATAAAATTTTAATGGTTTGTATTCATTTAAATTATTAAGTTAATTTAAAATGGATGATTAATTATTTAATTAATAATATGGATGATTAATTTAATAATTAAGAATTTTTAATTGGATTAATTAAGATTTAAGACTAATTAATTAAGGTTAATTAATCTATAATTAAGGATTGGTAATTAAAATATAATTAATGATTAAGATTATTTAATCAAGTGATTAAAGATTAATTAAGATTGTAATTAACACCTAATTAATTAATAATTAGAGATTAATTGAATCGTAATTAAATATAAATTAACTAGTAATTAATAATGGTTGATATAATTTAATTTCTTAATTAAGTAATTAAGAAATGTTAATGAAGGTAATTAACATTTAATTATTTAACAATTAATTAATGTGATTAATTTTGATAATTAATTAGATTAATTAATTAAAAATAATCAGTTGTTTAAGTTTAATTACTTAATGAAAGTAATTAATGAATTAATTACTTAGTGTAATTAATTTGATTAGTTTATATTAATTAATTAAGTTTAATTAATTTAAACTTTTGTGGATTGATGTATATTGGGCGAAGTCCTACCGGACCAGGGCACTCTCGAACCAACCCATCTCCAAGGCCTAGCTTAACCACTCACCATCGGATCAGGGCACTACCGAACCTCACCGGACCAAGGCGTTTTCGAACCAACATTGCCAGGCCAGATTACATCAGCCCTGGCCCACCAGCGGCTATATACATCCAAGACCCCTACCCCCAGCCTCACTCTATAAATAGAGGGGTAGGGGTACAACAATGGCAGACAAGTTTGAGAGCTCAAGCACGGACAGAACTTTCAAACAACTTTCATACACTTGTAATCAAAGCTTTGTACTTGTAATCTGAGCAGTGAAAGAGAATAACATATGAAGTGGACGTAGGCACATTCTGGCCGAACCATTATAAATCTGTGTGTCTTTTACAGTTTAGTCCCTGCTTTTTACATATTTGCATAAATCACCCAAATCACTAAGAACAACATATAATCGACTAAATCATACGACTTGGAGATGTTTGCCTATTTTTTGTGCAAACATTTTTGGTGCTTTCACTGAGAACGTGAGCTCGAAGCTTTAGCTTCTCCCACTTAACCTTCTTCCTAACAGCATCGCTCATTGCTCAGAAAACATGCCTCCCAGGCAGAAGAAAGATGTTAACAAAGGAAAGAACATCACAACCAACAGTATTCCAGATCCAGTGATCCCAGATCAAGAGAATCTCTCGTTCCAACAGCAGTACCAAATGAAAATCAGGCAAATCCGACGGCCCCCGCCACGGAATAGCCGGCAGCAATTACTAGTGCAGATCTTGACAGGGTTGTGGATGAAGTGACTGACCACTTCACATCCCAACAAGAAGCCTTATAGAATCGACCCATGTCATGCTTAAGGGATGCTGAAGAATCCAACCGCAACACTGAATCATGGGATGAGTCCCAGTCTGGAGGATCTCGGAGGCGACAAAGATCTTTCTTCTTCGAAGAAGCTAACAACAGAAACAGCAATGGTAGGAGCCGAGCCCGAGCTCAGCCCGAACTCCAACCCGAGGAAACGCTTGGAACCGAACCCAGCAGGAGAGGTACCAGGCGAGGGTTGGCTGTAGTTGAGCCTATCATGCTACCTAGCCATAGAAACACCAATGTACGGGGCCGAGCTAGAGTCCAGCCCGATGTTGGACCCTGGGAAGTTCTCGGAATAGAACCCAGCGGAGGAAGATCAGGGTAAGGGCCAACTGTAGCTGACTCTAGCATGCTCCCAGAAGACTAGAGACAACCATTGGAAAATATTAGGAGTGATAGACGATACCATCCCTACAGGTCATATGGACGGAATCAATCTCGCATAGAAGAACCAAACTCATTTCTATCGACTCCAAATTCTGATGAAAGAATGGCGTGATTGTTCAGAGAATGCGTCCAACGGGATCAAAGAGATCGAGGGATAGGCGCTAGGGTAACCAGCCCTTTCACCCGCAATATCGAAATTGCCATCACCCCCCGAGAATGGAAAATGCCAACAATGGAACCTTACAAGGGAATCTCTGACCCCGTTGTACACTTGGAGAGATACACACAGCATATGCTCATGAGCGGAGCCACAGAAGGAGTATTGTGCATATGCTTTCCACTATTCTTGGCAGATCTAGTTACCTCCTGGTTCTGCCACCTACCCCAAGGATCCATAGCTCATGGGAAATGTTGAAAGAAAAGTTCATCAGCCAGTTCCGCATTCATGTGGAACAACCCAAGGACGCTTATTCCCTATCTAATACAAACAGAAGCCTGGAAAGATAGTGCAGCAATATCTTACCCGATTCAATGCTGCAGCAGCCGCAGTCCAAGATGCTGACGAGAAACTTATCTTAATGGCCCTTTGTAGTGGTGTGCATCCAGATACTAAGTTTGCTAGAAGATTAACGAAAGAAAAACCAACTACCTTACCCGATTTCTTCTATGAAGCCGGAAGATATATGAGATTTGAAGACGCTGCCACTGAAAGACAGACAGGGCAACAAACCAAGGCAGCTCATGGCGACACACCTGATGTAGCAAAGGACGTTCGAAGAAATGACTCTAGAGACAATGCTGGGGCAAGAAGGGAGAAAAACGTCTATATCGGCCAGGACCGAGATTTGACACTTACACTCCTTTGAATGAAATAATCGAAAACATCTTCCTGGCCACCCAAGACGAAGTTAAATACAGACGCACCCCGTACATGAAGGAATCAGATAACGCAATTAAGTCTGGAAAGTTCTGCCGCTTCCACGAATCTCATGGGCATGATACCAATGAGTGCCATCATCTCTGGGACTTAATTGAAGAACACATAAGAAGGAAGAGACTGGAACGCTATGTAAAAGGTCAGAACAGGACCCCAGCTCCTGCCAATGAGAACCCAAGGCTACCCCTCCCAGAAACAGGAGGATGAAATGGCAACATCAGCGGCTCTAGTCAAGAGAAGATAGTGGTACATACCATATCGGGAGGATCACACATTGCCGACAGAAGCTGGGCAGAGATGGAAAGATACGGAAAGTCACTTAGAAACAACGAAGGCTATGTTAATTCTGTTATGGAAGAACGCCACCCGATGCGAAAAGAGAATGATGACATTACATTCAATAGGCGTGACCTAGAAGGAAGGCAGTACCCTCACATGGATCCTATGGTCATCTCTGCCCGGTTCGGCCCAGCCGAAGTTTTCTGAATTCTAGTAGACACTGGAAGCTCAGTAAATATCCTATTCAAGCATGCTTTCGATAGAATGAAGCTATCAATAAAGGATGTGTCTCCCTGCAACAAACCACTACACGGTTTCACTGGAGACGCGAAGATGCCCCTCGGGCAATTGGACCTTTTTGTTGAAATGGGAAGTCACCCCCGCTCCATTGTGCGGAAACAAACATTTGTGCTAATAGATAACCACTTGGCCTACAACGCCTTTTTAGGAAGACCAGCCTTGTCTGACTTCCAAATTGTCTTAGCCCCGTGGTGCCTGAAGATGAAATTTTCAACAGACAATGGAATAGGGGAATAGAGGAAGATCAAGATGCCGCTCGAGATTGCTATGTAACCGAACTTCGCAATAATCGCAGGAAGGATAGAGGGAAGAATACAGAGACTACTCTCTGCATGAAAAACTTAGAAGCATAACAACTAAAGAAAGCCCCTCCTCTTCGATATACCAGTGATCCTCTCAATGAATTAGACCCCAGAGGCAAAGAGGAGGAGGCCACCGCCGAGCCTGCAGAGGCTATGGAGTTTGTATTTATAGACAAACACGAGGCAAGTAGACTGTTGAAAATCGGATCTCAGCTGAGAGCAGAATTGAGGGATCAACTCATTGATTTTCTCCGCCACAACTTGGATGTATTTGCATGGACGCACGCTGACATGACTAGAATCTCCCCAGACGTGGCATGTGATGCAGCCAAGGCCCAAGAAGAAGTTGTGCAAACTTTGATTCCTGAAAATATGAATTTGTGGTGTAGTGTGATGAGTCGTCCACGACTCAAGGAAGGTTTGAGTCGTTTCCGAGCTAGGGAAAGAAGTCCACGACCTAACAAACCAAGGGAGAAGACAAGCCGAGATAACCAAGCATCGGAGTTGAGTCGTCCCCGACTCAACGGTCTAACCATGAGTCGTTCCCGACTTAGGGAGTTACAAGGGGGAGATAACAAGACAGTGGGTTTGAGTCGTTCGAGCTTGAGTCGTATACGGGATAATGGAACAGGGTTACGACTCAAGGGAAACTTGGAGTGTTCGTACTTGATGAGTCGTACACGACTTAACAACGTATCCATGAGTCGTGCCCGAGATAGCATCAAGAAGGAGAAGGGTTCAGCTGATGGAGGCTTGAGTCGGTGGAGGGATTACGACTTAGATGAGTCGTCCAGAATTGAGTCGCTTGAAGGGATATGTCGTGGTGGAGAGATAGCATCAAGAAGGAGATATGCAGAAGTGAACTTGGGAGCTTGAGTCGCTGAAGTTATGAGTCGTGAGTCGTAGGTCGTTGCCGACCTAGTATGAGTCGTGAGTCGTTCATGTGAAATGATGAGTCGTGTACTATGACTGATGTGCTGTAACCATGAGTCGGTTGAGACTTAAGTCGTTTATAAGTTGAGTCGTAGGTCGTTTGCTTTGTGTTCTGTTGTAAAGGGGTAGTGTTGTGATGTGTTGGTGATGAGTCGTAAATGATGAGTCGTTGGGGATGAGTCGTTGATGCTAAGTCGTGTATATGTGTTGTTTCTTTTATCTGATGAGTCGTATATCGTTGCGTCTAATGAGTCGTGGTGTATGATAAGTCGTTAACGACTTATGATGAGTCGAGAGTTTTGAGTCGTATACGACTTATGGAGGCGGGTGCAAAACACTATAAATAGGGAGTGAGTTGTAATGTTTTTGGTTGTTGATTTTGAATAAAATTTCTCTTTTGTTAGCTTTGTGCTTTCATACCAATTGGTAGTTGAGTGTAATCTCCTATCTCCACTTACGTCGTTCGAGTGCGCTCGAATCCACGTTTGTTGAAGCCGATTCACGGAATCTAGTGCGCTAGATCAACGTGCGAAGAATCGTAGATCTTTGAACACGGTATAGTGCGCTATCAACGTGTTTGAGATAGCTAGAGTTCGGTATCTTTGGATCAACGAACTTGGGCATTTTTGGTATCTTCAACTCACCGATTGCTACAATCCATCGATTGAAGTTTATTTCGAATTATCCGCTGCGTCAGTTTTGGTATCGGAGCCATACTTAGCCAATCATAGCTAAGTTGATTCTTGGAGCCAAGTGTTGAAGTTTGAAGTTGTGTTCGTTGTGGTCATCTTGAAGTTGCAACAAGCTTGGAGTATTTGATCTATAGCATTTTGAATCAAGTGTTGGAGAGTGATTGAATTTGTGAGGAGATTTTTGCGCGCCAAGATTTGAAGTGTGGAGCCGTGCCGACTTAACCATAAGTCGTTGCACATTGAGCCGAGGCAAGTCTTGACCGAGCCAAGCAAAGTTGTGAAGAGTCAAGGCCGAGACAAGCATTGCCGAGACAGTTGAGCCTAGATTGCCTTATCGTGTGAAATTTTGAAGTATTGTGTTCAATTTGTTGAAGTTTGTGAAAATTTTAACCATGCCACCAAGGAGAGCTAATCGTCATCAAAACGTTGAAGCTTTGTATCGTAAAGAAGAAGCCGAGCTTATGGAACAACGTATTAATGAAAAATTTGATGAAGGCATTGGTAAATTGGAGAGATTGATGACTGATTTGAATCAAAGGAGGAGATCACCAAACTCGAACCATGGAGGAATCCGAGTTTCACCATTGGTTACGGAAGCGAGGAGGGTATCACCACATTCTTGTAGAGATAGAAGAGAAACATCAATTTCATCACGAAGAGATCATCATGACTATGCACATGAAGAAAGAAGAAGTCATCGAGAATTTGACCATGAAGTATATAGAGATGAAGAGAGACATAGTCAAAGAAGCATGCATGAGAGAAGGGATGATGTTAGTCGAGATCGATGTAGGCGTACCTTTGATTTTGTTGAAGAGGGTGATAGAGCAAGTATTCCTTATAGAGATCGAGACCAAATTCGAAATTCTTACCGTGATGTGGAGGATGATCGTCGTTGGGAGTCGGGTATGAAAATGGAAATTCCAGAATTTAAAGGCGGAATGGTTGCTGAGGAGTTTTTAGATTGGTTGTCTAATGTGGAGGAAATCTTTGATTTCAAGGAGGTGCCGGAGAATAGAAGGGTGAAGTTAGTTGCTACAAGGCTGAGGGGAAGAGCATTGGCATGGTGGCAGCAAACTAAACTTACTCGAGAACGAATGGGGAAGTCAAAGATAGAATCTTGGGAGAAGATGAAAAAGTTGATGAGATCTACTTTCTTACCTTACAACTACCAGTCACTTATGTACCAAAGGTTGCAGAATCTGAGGCAGGGGACAAAGTCTGTTAGTGATTATGCTGATGAATTTTACCAACTCATTGCCAGGAATGATATCATGGAAACAGAAGAACAGCTAACTGCTAGATTCATTGGGGGCTTGAGAATGCAGATCCAAGATATGGTTAATATGTTTGATCCTAGATCAGTAGCAGAGGCACATCAGAAAGCGTTAGCTTGGGAGAAACAAGGAAGGCGTGGAGGTGGTGTGTTTACTAATTCCAATAATCAAGCAAGGGGCGTTGGCGGAAGTTCTAGTGTTCCTAAACCTGTTACAAAGCCAGTGGTGAAGGAGGCAGAGAAAGCGAAGGCTAGTAGTGTTTTCAAATGTTATAATTGTCAGGAGTTGGGTCACAAAAGCAACGAATGTCCGAAGCCGAAGAAGAGAACCATGGTTGCAGAGGTTGAGGCAGATGATGGTGAGGAGGCAGAGTATTCAAATGTACCTTATGTTGAGGAGGAAGAAGAAGTGTCGGGAGATGAAGGATGTAATCTTATGATGAGGAGAAGTTGTTTGACACCAAAGCAAGAGGAGGATTGTAGTTGGCTGAGAAGCAATATTTTCCAATCGACATGTACTATTCTGGGAAAGGTCTGCAAGTTTGTTATTGATGCAGGAAGTTGTGATAATATTATTTCTACAGAAGCAGTGAGAAAGTTGAACTTGAAGACCGAGAAGCATCCTAAACCATATAAGCTAGCATGGTTAAGGAAGGGAGGTGAAGTAAAAGTGTGTCGAAGGGCTTGTGTTAATTTTTCGATTGGGAAGAAGTACAAAGATGAAATCTGGTGTGATGTCGTAGATATGGATGTTTGTCACTTATTGTTGGGCAGACCATGGCAGTTTGATAGAGCAGTTCAGCATGACGGTCGTGCCAACAGTTACAGTTTCATGTTCGAGGGTACTAAAATCACTTTGGTTCCTAAGAAGCAACAGCAGAAGGAGAACAAACTGGAGGAGATTGAAGAATTGAAAACTCTGTTGACTTTGAAGGAGTTTGTTAAAGAAGTGGAGGAAGAACCGGAAGTGTTTTTGTTGATTGGGAGAGAGAGTAGTGAAGAAGTTGAGATTCCCGAAGAAGCAAAGCCAGTTTTGGAAGAGTTTGAAGATGTCTTTCCAGAGGAGTTGCCAAAGGAGTTACCACCACTTAGAGACATTCAACATCAGATTGATCTTGTTCCGGGGGCAGTGTTACCACATCGACCACATTATCGTATGAGTCCGAAGGAACATGAGGAATTGAGAAGGCAGGTGGAAGAATTACTTGAACAGGGTCGTATTCAGGAAAGTTTGAGTCCGTGTGCTGTACCTGCATTGTTAGTACCAAAGAAGGACGGAACTTGGAGAATGTGCACTGATAGTAGAGCTTTGAATAAGATCACTGTTCGTTACAGATTTCCTATGCCGAGGTTGGATGATTTGTTGGATCAGTTGAGTGGGGCAACTATATTCTCGAAAATTGATTTGAAGAGTGGTTATCATCAAATTCGTATCAGACCTGGAGACGAATGGAAGACAGCTTTCAAAACTAGAGAGGGGTTGTACGAATGGTTGGTTATGCCATTTGGTTTGTCTAATGCACCTAGTACATTCATGCGGGTGATGAATCAAATTTTTAGACCACTCATTGGAAAGTTCGTCGTGGTTTATTTCGATGATATTTTGATTTATAGCAGGAGTACGGAGGAACATGTTCTACATCTGAGAGAAGTGTTGTTTATTCTTCGTGAAGAACAATTTTATGCTGCTACAAAGAAATGTGTGTTTATGACACCTAGTGTTTTATTCCTGGGGTATGTTGTTTCAGGGAAAGGTATTCAAGTTGACCAGAGCAAAGTTGAAGCAGTCAAGAATTGGCTGCAGCCAAAGACAATTACAGAAGTGAGAAGTTTTCATGGGCTAGCGTCATTCTACCGAAGGTTCATACCACACTTCAGTAGCGTGATGGCTCCAGTGACTGATTGCATGAAAGTGAAACAATTTGTATGGTCAGAGGAAGCGGGGGTTGCCTTTGAAAGGATCAAGGAATTGTTGACGTCTGCACCAATTCTTGTTTTACCGAATTTTCAGTTATTGTTTGAATTGCATACTGATGCTTCGAAGGTTGGTATTGGAGGAGTTCTGAGCCAGAATGGAAAGCCAGTTGCTTATTTTAGTGAGAAACTGTCAGGGGCAAAGATCAGATACAGTACATATGACGTTGAATTTTATGCTGTTGTTCAGGCTGTTAAGCATTGGAGACATTACTTATTTCAGAAGGAATTTGTTCTGTACACTGATCACGAAGCTTTGAAACATTTACAGGGGCAAGATAAGATTTCAGCAAGACATGCATCATGGATTGCATATTTACAGCAGTTTACTTTTGTCGTTAAGCACAAATCTGGGGTGACCAATCGAGTAGCTGATGCTTTAAGTAGGAGGAGTCATTTACTGACGACAATGAAGGTGGAAGTGACGGGGTTTGAAATGTTGCCAGAGATGATTGAAGAAGATCCTTACTTTGTGAAATATGTTGAAAAAGTGAAGGATGGGAGTACCGATGAATTCATGTTAGTTGATGGTTTTCTGTTTAAAGGAAATCGTTTATGTATTCCGGACTGTAGTTTGAGGATGAAGATTGTGAAGGAATTGCACGATGAAGGACATGTTGGCCGTGATCGTACTTTACAGTTGATTTCGCAGTCTTACTTTTGGCCGTCGATGAGGAAAGAGGTTGAAAGATTCGTGGAGCGATGTCATATTTGCCAAGTTTCAAAAGGGACAGCAACGAATGCAGGGTTGTATATGCCGTTACCAGTACCATCTAAGCCATGGGTTGATATCAGCATGGATTTCGTTTTGGGTTTGCCGAGAACTCAAAGGGGAAATGATTCGATATTTGTTGTGGTGGACAGGTTTTCAAAGATGGCACATTTTGTTGCTTGCAAGAAGACAGCAGATGCAGTTCGAGTGGCACAGTTATTTTTCAAGGAGATTTATCGACTTCATGGTTTACCAGAATCTATTGTTTCTGATCGAGATACTCGTTTCCTGAGTCACTTTTGGCTGAGTTTGTGGAAGATGGTCGGAACAAAGCTGAATTTTAGTAGCGCTTACCATCCACAAACTGATGGGCAGACAGAAGTTGTTAACAGGTCATTGGGTAATTTGTTGCGTTGCCTTGTACAGGATAATTTGAGAAGTTGGGACCTGAAGCTATGCCAGGCAGAATTTTCTCACAATCATGCAGTAAATCGAAGCACAGGATTCAGTCCGTTTCAGATTGTTTATTCAAATTTACCTATGGGACCGTTGGATTTAGCAGTAGTACCACCGTCGAAAGGAACAGTTAAACGAGCTGCTGATTTTGTTGATGAGCTGAATGAATGTCATAAAATCGTTCAGGAACGATTGGAGAAATCGAATGAGAAATATAAGAAGTTTGCAGATTCGAAACGACGAAATGTTGAATTTAAAGAAGGTGATTTGGTCTATGCTGTATTAACAAAGGATCGTTTTCCGGTGGGTGCTTATAACAAGTTGAAGGCGCGAAAAATTGGTCCAGTTGAAGTTTTGAAGAAAATTAATGAGAATGCTTATCGATTAAAGTTACCAGATGATGTTTATACTTCTGATGTTTTTAACGTCAAACATTTAATTCCATATCATGGAGGTGGAATTGTTGAGGAAGAATTTACAAATTCGAGGTCGAATTTTTCTCAACCAGGGGAGGATGATGCAGCCAAGGCCCAAGAAGAAGTTGTGCAAACTTTGATTCCTGAAAATATGAATTTGTGGTGTAGTGTGATGAGTCGTCCACGACTCAAGGAAGGTTTGAGTCGTTTCCGAGCTAGGGAAAGAAGTCCACGACCTAACAAACCAAGGGAGAAGACAAGCCGAGATAACCAAGCATCGGAGTTGAGTCGTCCCCGACTCAACGGTCTAACCATGAGTCGTTCCCGACTTAGGGAGTTACAAGGGGGAGATAACAAGACAGTGGGTTTGAGTCGTTCGAGCTTGAGTCGTATACGGGATAATGGAACAGGGTTACGACTCAAGGGAAACTTGGAGTGTTCGTACTTGATGAGTCGTACACGACTTAACAACGTATCCATGAGTCGTGCCCGAGATAGCATCAAGAAGGAGAAGGGTTCAGCTGATGGAGGCTTGAGTCGGTGGAGGGATTACGACTTAGATGAGTCGTCCAGAATTGAGTCGCTTGAAGGGATATGTCGTGGTGGAGAGATAGCATCAAGAAGGAGATATGCAGAAGTGAACTTGGGAGCTTGAGTCGCTGAAGTTATGAGTCGTGAGTCGTAGGTCGTTGCCGACCTAGTATGAGTCGTGAGTCGTTCATGTGAAATGATGAGTCGTGTACTATGACTGATGTGCTGTAACCATGAGTCGGTTGAGACTTAAGTCGTTTATAAGTTGAGTCGTAGGTCGTTTGCTTTGTGTTCTGTTGTAAAGGGGTAGTGTTGTGATGTGTTGGTGATGAGTCGTAAATGATGAGTCGTTGGGGATGAGTCGTTGATGCTAAGTCGTGTATATGTGTTGTTTCTTTTATCTGATGAGTCGTATATCGTTGCGTCTAATGAGTCGTGGTGTATGATAAGTCGTTAACGACTTATGATGAGTCGAGAGTTTTGAGTCGTATACGACTTATGGAGGCGGGTGCAAAACACTATAAATAGGGAGTGAGTTGTAATGTTTTTGGTTGTTGATTTTGAATAAAATTTCTCTTTTGTTAGCTTTGTGCTTTCATACCAATTGGTAGTTGAGTGTAATCTCCTATCTCCACTTACGTCGTTCGAGTGCGCTCGAATCCACGTTTGTTGAAGCCGATTCACGGAATCTAGTGCGCTAGATCAACGTGCGAAGAATCGTAGATCTTTGAACACGGTATAGTGCGCTATCAACGTGTTTGAGATAGCTAGAGTTCGGTATCTTTGGATCAACGAACTTGGGCATTTTTGGTATCTTCAACTCACCGATTGCTACAATCCATCGATTGAAGTTTATTTCGAATTATCCGCTGCGTCAGCATGCCACCTACAAAACATCGATCCTACCAAGGTGCCAGTAAAGCAGAAAAAAGAAGTATGGGGGCAGAACGATCAGCGGCCCTCGATGAAGAAGTAAAGAACCTACTTGCCAATAACTTCATACGAGAAGCCATCTACCCAGAGTGGATCGCTAACCCGGTACTAGTAAAGAAGGCTAATGGGAAATGGCGAACATGCATTGACTTCTCCAACTTAAATGACGCTTGCCCGAAGGATTGCTTCCTACTCCCCCGAATCGATCAGCTTGTGGACAGCACAGCCGGGAATGAACTCTTATCTTTTATGGACGCATACTCAGGATATAACCAAATTCCTATGCACGCTCCCGATCAAGACCACACTAGTTTCATCACTGACCGGGGATTGTACTGCTACAGAGTAATGCCTTTTGGACATAAAAATGCCGGAGCTACTTACCAGCGCCTCGTCAACAAGATGTTCGCGGAACTAATAGGACGAATTATGGAAGTTTATATGGACGACATGCTAGTAAAGTCAAGGAAAGCCGACGATCACGTAAGCCACCTGGGCGAGATGTTTCAGGTACTTCGCCAATATGGAATGAAGCTGAATCCTCTAAAGTGCTCCGTCGGAGTATCATCAGGAAAGTTCTTGGGATCCATCATCCATGCCAGAGGAATTGAAGTAAGCACCGAACAAGTCTGAGCCCTGAAAGATATCAGGATACCTTCCACTCGAAGAGAAATGCAAAGCCTAAATGGGAAGGTGGCCGCCCTAAGCAGATTCATCTCTAAAGCGACTGACAAGTGTGTCCCCTTCTTCAAGGCTCTAAAGAAAGACAAAGAAAAGTTCGAACGGACTGACGAATGCTTAACAGCCTTCCTTAACCTAATCGAACACCTCCAGAGACCACCAGTACTCTCAACTCCAAACGAAGGCGAAGAGCTATACCTATATCCTGCTGTGTCATCTCATGCTCTATGCGCCGTTTTGGTGAGAGAAGACAACCGCGCGCAACGGCCAGTATACTTTGTAAGCAAGAGGTTAACGGGGGTAGAAGCCAGATATCCTAAACTTAGAATCTAGCATACTGTTTACTAATCACGTCACGGAAACTGCGACACTATTTCCAATCTCATTCCATCAGAGTTCTAACCGATCAACCGCTAAGGCAGGTACTCCATCATCCCGACACTTCTGGACGACTACTTAAATGGTGCATTGAACTGAGTCAATATGATATCACCTACCATCCTCGCGCTGCCATCAAGGGACAAGCCATTGCCGATTTCATTGCCGAATTCACTACCAACGAAGGTAAGGAGCAATCTGAAATAGAAAAAGACATTAAGTGGAATCTCTTTGTGGATGGAGCATCAAACGAACAAGGCTCGGGGCAGGTATTGTAATAATCACTCCCATGGGAAGGAAGCTACACTATGCTCTAAGGTTGGAATTCGCCGCCACCAACAACGATGCAGAATATGAAGCAGTAATAGCTGGATTAGAACTTGCCTTAGAGATTGGAGTCAGTTCATTATGTCTTCATAGTGATTCTCAACTTATTGTAAACCAAATACTAGGAGAATTTCAGACTCGAGGAGAACGACTCACAACATATCTAAAGAAGAACAAGCTGCTACTCGATCAATTGGATCACTATTTAATCAAACACATCCCTCGAGAAGAGAACCAAGAGGCCGACGAGCTGGCAAAGCAAGCTAGCATGAAAGAGGTACCATTTCTGGAATAGTAGCCATCTCAAAGCAACTAACCCCGAGTTTCGAGCAAGTGAATCTGATAGCTGCAATCGAAGAGGAAACTTGGATGACTCCCATCCGAAAATTCTTACAAGATGGCACACTGCCCAGCGAGCGTAACGAAGTCAGGAAAATCTTGAGGAAAGCTTCCCGCTACACAATACAAGAAGGCATCCTCTATCGGCGCGGCTTCTCTAACCCCTTATTAAGGTGTGTCGCTGGAAGGGAAGCTAAGGAAATCTTATCCAACATCCATCAAGGAAGCTGCGAAGATCACACTGGAGGGCGGACTTTGGCAAAAAAAATACTCCGATATGGATATTTCTGGCCCGCCTTAAACAAAGACGCCTTAGACTTCGTCAAAAAATGTGACAGGTTTCAGAAATTTGCCAAGATTCATCGACTACCAACAAATGAGATTACTCAAATGACCAGCCCTTGGCCCTTTACAGTATGGGGAATTGAATTGATTGGCGAACTGCCAGTGGGCCGAGGCGGAGCCAAATATGCTATAGTGGCAGCTGACTATTTCACCAAATGGGTGGAAGCAGAACCTCTAAATAAAATATCTTCGGCAAAATTTATTAACTTCTTAATCAAAAATGTTCTATGTAGGTACGGAGTTCCACTCAAAATCATATCGGACAATGGACTTCAGTTTGATAGCGAGGAGTTTGCCGACTGTTACCAAGAGCACGGAATTCACAAAAGCTTCTCATCTGTAGCTTATCTCCAGGAAAACGGACAAGTCGAAGCTGTCAACAAAATTCTCAAAACTCTAATCAAGAAGAAACTTAAAAATTTAAAAGGTGCTTGTGTGGATAAACTTCCTACGACACTTTGGGCCTACCGCACATCTTTCAGAACATCGACGGGGCATACTCCCTTCTCTTTGGCATACAGATCGGAGGCCATGCTCCCAGTCGAAACTATAGTGCCTTCCCACCGTAGGATCCACTATAACCCAGAAGAGAACGAAGAACTCCTTCACAAGTCTTTGGATCTAATTGAAGAGAGAAGAAACGATGCAGCGCTCAAAGCAGCAGCTCACAAGCAAAAAGTGGCAGCGCAATACAACTCCAAAGTCAAGCATCGTAGCTTACAAGAAGGAGATCTTGTCCTCAAGCGAATCTTCCCGCACCCCGGTGCACTAGATCCAATCTGGGACGGACCATATGTAACTCATAAAGATCTCCACAACGGAGCTTATATTTTGTCAACAGTGGACGGGTAGGTGTTCCAGAGGGCATGGAACATCCAACACCTTCGTCGATACTTTTCTTAACTTGTACTGCCCATATGAAGTGAATTAACAAAGAGAATCAGTGGACGTAGGCATTTTCGTGCCGAACCACTTTAAAAACTTGTATCTTTTTTAACTTGTTCCTTTATATCTTGGCTGCTTGTTAACTTTATCCTTTTCTGTTGAACAAAATCCTGTGTAATGGCATTTCCATTCAAGACACGTCACAGCGCGACTTCACTTGGACAAGACCTAACAGGTACTATACGAATCTATGCCCTCGCCAATGAGACACTTTTGCTCCAGCATCCATCTGCTGCGGATTAACTCATTGCTCGCGATCGGCCCTTAAAGCCAACTGTAATGAGCCGATTATAAGCCACCGAGAAGGCCGACTATAGCCGAGGCAGCTCATTACGGCATTCGGCTCGCCGACAATCGTAAACCTACTTTAAGCCCCAACATAAGGTGTGGCCAGCCAGGGGTAGTTCACAGTTGACGATCGGCACCCACGCTAGCCGGCCACGGTAAATCGAATAATACCCACGATTTACGGGCCATAATGGCCCGGGTAGTTACTGTGCGCGATCTCGGCTCCGAGTGTCTTAAGTATGGCTGTGGTAAAAAAGAGAAACTCCCCGCGTAGGCATAAGATGGGTGAAAAATGTCTCCAAGACCCACAGCTAGGGAAAGTGACTACAAAACCCGTTTTCACGAACTTAAGCACATCGCAGGCCTTCCGTGATTGGAAGTTTTACTATTTCTTATATTTCTATTTTGTATAAAAACTTTCCTCCTATCTTCTATAACGATCCCTAAAGTACAGGACACAAAATAGGAGACGCTCGCTAATGGGAATAGGAACTCACAACTGGATGATAGGTCACTCAGCTGCATTCCATGCTCACTCATACAAGACATTAAAAGCAACCGTCTATGACTAAAACATGAAGGGCGGTACTTTCTTCTTTTGTATATGAATACGTAGTTGTAATTTATTCGCACATCACACTAACATTGCAAGATATGAAATTATATTTTAAGCAAGAACTTGACATCAAACACAATTGAATCACAGGAATGTGCACAGCTATATTTCTTATGCAACACACCAAAATAACGATAGCATTCGAATATGATAGAATCAGCTTAAGTTAAAAATTACAGGCCAAGAATAAATTCGTTCGTTACGAATAATATAATTACAGCCTAAAAGTTACATTAATGTTTTGGGACTACTATAGCAACAATGTCAAGTAAACCAAAAGATATCCAGATCAAGTCAAGGAGTCGGCTGCATCGGAGCTTCACCTCTATCCTACTGGCCCTCCGAGATCTACTTAACCGCAGGATTGGAACTCTCAGCATGTTGACCAGAGGTAGTTGGTGCTTCAGAGGTCCTGCCTGTCCAATTCAGGAGAAGAATCCATTAAATAAACAATAAGCAATCAAGTTACGAAAAGCTAAAAGGGAAGACTTACCAGCATCTGCTCCTTGATCATCATCCTCCAACTGCACACCTACCTCCTCAGCAGTAAGCAGCCGCATACCCTCCTTCACCGCCGCTTTCTTCTCCTTGGTGAATTGAGGCGTAACCACGTCCATTCTAAAGGCCACGCCACCCTCCTTATCTGCATCGTCCTTAGCCTCCTCCAGGGCCCTGAGATAAATCCTGGCCATGACCCAGGGATAATCATCCATCCAAGATAAGCTGCCCTGTTTCCAAGTGCGAAAGTATATATCCTGAAGCATCTCATCCATTATCCCCTCATTCTCCTCAAACTCCCTTATTCGGGCCTCAGAAGCCAACATCTTTGCAGTGGCAGCATCCCTCTTCGATTGGTATCGCGAGCAGTCAGCCTGAAAGGATTTCCTCATCGCCTCCATCTCCTCCTTCAGCTTGGTTTGAGCAAGATTTAGGGCTTCAAGTTTCCCGGATAACTCCTGTACCCGCTCGAGATCCGCCTTCCGAACCTCATCCACCGTTGCAATAGCCATATCAATCCGTTCCTTACAAACAGCCTCCATTTTCCATAACTCTGCCCTACTGGCCTCTTCCATGGTTTTCTTTAATTGCCTAGAAGCGGCCTCATGTTGAGAGATCTGAATGGCCTGATCAGCGAGTTGTTTGGCCTGGTCGAAAACCATTAACCGCAGTCGAATGTTAGCACTCCGGAGTTCTTCTTCAGCCTTGACCAGTCGGGCATGATGCCCCATTAGCTTCCTGGTTTCCTCAGCAACCCGGTCAATGTTTGCCTTAGCTTCGTCCCCCAAAGTTACGACCCGAGTGGTAAGCAAATCAAGGTCCAGGGACTTAGCTTCATCTAGTACTCTTACCATAGAATTACGAGGGAGAAGGTGCTCACCGGTAGCCTCGTCAAAGGTAATATCACGAGAACCCGAATCCAGATCCGGATGACCCACAAACGGATTACGTGCCAAGCCGGGATGATCTATCT
The DNA here is from genome assembly GCA_030765085.1 of Allium cepa. NCBI lineage: Eukaryota > Viridiplantae > Streptophyta > Magnoliopsida > Asparagales > Amaryllidaceae > Allium > Allium cepa. The sequence goes on along the minus strand of CM060934.1, from coordinate 283,107,926 downwards.
TGGTAACGGTTGGATTTTCAAACGGGTGCGGAGAAGGTATAAACTCAGTATTCTCCTCCGTGGTATCCTGAAGAGGCTGAGTTGGGGGCTGAGGACCATGTGAAGATTCAAACAAGGAGCGACTCCTCTTCTTCTTTTGGATATCCTCTTCGATAACTCCAAGAAGAGGACGGTAGCCGACTACTCCTCCAGGGCGGTTAGTCGAAGGCTTTGGTTTAGTAGAAACCATGATAAGTTTGTATTGTTCAAGTCGGTGTCGAACATCTGATGTCTTGGCCACCTTACCCGCTTCTGTGATAAAAACCAAGTGTTACAAGCATACATTGAGCTATAATTCAAGAAATATATCAAGTTAAGAAGAGTAAAGAGACGCTTTTGTTATACAAACCATGGGGAGGAGTAGGATATTGCAATAAGTCCTGGATCTCATTCCAGGACGGGAGTTGACCACAAAATATTCCTAAATCCTTGTCATAAATGGAGTCGGCAGGAGTCAAAAATTCACCTTGAATCGCAGGAATTTCCTTAGCTGAAGCGCTCTTAGAAGATGAATCGGCGCTGGTCCCGGCCTTGTCAGCTTTCTTAGGCTTCTCCACTAAAGCCGATCCTTCCTCCAACCCTTCAAAAGCTAGGCAGAAAGCGTCATCTGTCCACTCCTGGATCACACCTGCTTGCTCAGAAGACAAAGCCTCAGTGCCATCACCACTCCGTCCGTCGCCACCATCATCGCTATGACCATCACCATCACCTTCTCCACCACTTCTACTCTCCGCCTCACCTCCTTCATCCTTGCCACTTTCCTCCTCTACATATTCCTCCTCCGAGACATCTGGACATGTGCTGGGGGAGGGTCCATCGGACTTCTTAAGTTTCTTCCCCCCGGCAATTGAATGTTTCGAAAAGGGTTTCCTTTTTCCTCTCTTCACTGTAGCCCCTCCTTTAGCTTTGGCGGCGCTCTCCTCAGCTGTGTCTCTTTGCTTGACCACAGACTGACGTGGCAGAATCAAGTTAAGCCCCAAAAGAGTAGCATTCCTGATCAAATAAGAAGCCGCCCTCTCTTTTTCCGGAATGGCTTCTATTTCCGCAGCCATCTGAACCAGACGATCGTTCTCTACAACCGCAAAGCCACCTGTCGCTAGCAAGAAACAAAGCACATAAGGGGGAGCATTGTGAAGAACGGGAATTATAAATGGGATTCAACTTACAGCCCGAGGTGAAGCTGTGGAAAGAAACAGAGTCATCCTTGACAAAGAACCATTCCTTCTTGAACATGCTAAATTTTGAATATAAGTCCAGGACTGGCTTGAAAGACACGGCCGATTCTAAGCTAATATATGGAGACCCCTTATTGTAGCCTCTCAAGTTGTACAGGTACCAGATCTCCCGATTGGAAGGGGGACGCCCGTATTTTCTCTGAAAAATAATGAACAGACTAACCAAGATGGCATAGGAGTTGGGCTGAAGCTGGAAAGGGGGCACCTACAAGTATGTGATGAAGCTGACTATCCAAGCGTTGGTCGGAGGAATGGCTCCGCACATGCTGTGATATCTACTATAAGCAAAATATCCTTTAGGGGGCTATACGGCATCACTCCTTTCCCTGGCAACATCATATGCGCTCTGTCAATCCCAAAAGACCTAGATATAACGTCAAGCTGCTCATCTTTGAGGGAGCTGGGAAAGCAGTCAGGCGGTGAGTTCAAGAGCTCTTGAGGACCGTACCCGTCTACTAACGATCTCGGGGGTGGTCCATGTCGTTCTGGTTCTACCTGAACTGGGGGCACTATGGAGGACTCTTCTTTGTCCTTGGATTTCTTTTTGTCAGAACGAGTTTCTACTTTATGAGACATTATCTGCAACACGAGAAAACATATTGTTAGAACAGGGAGTGTAGAGATATAAAAAAGCAAGTACATACAGTCTGGAATCTCATTCATAATTCAAAATATAAAATTTCATTCGGTAGTACGAATCTAAGGATCCATTCGGCACTCATACTCCCTAATTTCATTCGGTAGTTCAAGACAAAGGATCCATTCGGCACTCACACTCCCTAATTTCATTCGGTAGTTCGAGTCAAAGGATCCATTCGACACTCATACTCCCAAATTTCATTCGGTAGTTCAAGACAAAGGATCCATTTGGCACCCATATTCCCCGATCTCATTCGGTAGTTCAAGCATAAAGTTTATTCGGCAGAAGAAAGCCTCACCTGGTCCCGCAGTCGAATCTGGTTGGGTGATATGATCGATTCGGCTCTTTCAAATAGTAAGGAGTAACGGAGGCATGAAGCCCATACTTATAGGCAAGCATAGGTTGACCGGAACAATTGGTTCGGCACTTGGGCCGAATGAGGGTGTCCAAATTGATCTAAAAACAAAGTACGACATATGCAGGCATATGCCCCACTTTGGGGGGCAAATGTTGGGCGAAGTCCCACCGGACCAGGGCACTACCGAACCAACCTATCTCCAAGGCCTATCTGAACCACTCACCACCGGATCAGGGCACTACCGACCCATCACCGGACCAAGGCGTTTTCGAACCAACCTTGCCAGGCTAGATTACATCAGCCCAGTCCCACCAGCGGCTATATACATCCAAGACCCCTATCCCCAGCCTCACTCTATAAATAGAGTGGTAGGGGTACAACAATGGTAGACAAGTTTGAGAGCTCAAGTACGGATAGAACTTTCAAACAACTTTCATACACTTGTAATCAAAGCTTTGTACTTATAATCTGAACAGTGAAAGAGAATAACATATGAAGTGGACGTAGGCACATTCTGGCCGAACCACTATAAATCTGTGTGTCTTTTACAGTTTAGTCCCTGCTTTTTACATATTTGCATAAATCACCCAAATCACTAAGAACAACATAAAATCGAGTAAATCATACGACTTGGAGGTGTTTGCCCATTTTTTGTGCAAACAATGTATAATTACTTTATGTGATTAATGGGTTTGTAACTACTTAGGGAAATAATTAACTGAGAATTACTGGATGTAATTAAAGATGTTTAAAGATGGAAGTAATTTAGATTAAATTACTTTGAAATTAATAAAGGTATTAATGGAGATAATTAATTAAGAGTAATCAATTTATGGAATGAGTAATTAAGGGTAGTTAATTACTGGTGTTATTAATCAAGGGTGATTAATATAAAATATGTAGTTTAATTGCAGACTAATTACTTAATGTAATTAATTTTAAATAGAGAGATTAATCAAATTGTAATTAGAAATCATTAATTAATCAATTAATGGTGTAATTTAGAATTGATTTAATTAAGGATTAATTAGTAAATGAAGTAATTAATCATTAAAGGATTAATGTAAATAATTTAAGTTAATTAATTAATCAAGTAATTACAAGTTAATTATTTGTAAAGAGTTGAGTATAATTAACTTATGTAATTAATTTAAAGCTAATTACGTATTGTAATTAGGGGATTGTTAATCTGAACTAATTAATTGAAAGAATAGTGAGATGATGATTTATTAATTGATTTGTAATCAACTGATGATTAAGATAAAAAGGATTTTAATGATGAAGTAATTAAGTTAATTCATTTTAAATTAATTAGAGATTAAGTAATTAATTTAATTCATTTTGAATTAATTAGAGATTAAGTAATTAATTTAATCCATTTTAAATTAATTATAGATGGTATGATCATTAGCTCATTGCTTATGTTTGATGATTGGTATTGGTTGCCTGGTATGGTTTGTAATCTCAGCTATGAGATGAGTTATGTTATATGATATGAATGCATTGGTGGCATTATGATATTGATATGGATTATATGATTACGATATGAATTATCTGTTGGTAATGAAAATGTTGATTATCTATTGTGTTATGAAATTATCTATCTGTGTGTATATAGATAATGAATTGAATTGTTTTAAACTTTAAAACAACTTGGCCTTAAAAGACACGTTTTGGATTTCGATGAGACCGGGATAGGGTTTCCATATTTGGATATCCGAAAACCACATCGATCCAAAGTAACATTAGGTCGTGAATCTCAAGTGAAGATGAAGATTCAGAGTGCAAAGGTTATCGTCGTTAACTTTGAGGGTGATTCCAAAATGAGTGTAACGAGAAAATGCCTTTGGTTTCGTTCGAACCCGGAACGAACTTGTATGGATTGAATGCTTTCAGAACATCGTCAGGTGGACGATGAGCATTCTAAGTGATATGTCCTATAAAGGTAATCGTAGCCTCAAGCCTCATCAACCGGGAATGGATAAAATAGGGGAGATGCAGCAAGGCTTTGTGGGTAGCCCCCACTTGAGAGTGAGATTTACCCCTGTCTAGATGTCCCTTTATTTCGGCTTAGTGGTGCGGTTGCTGATCACAATTGCGAGGTGGTCTTGTTCGAAACTGTTCAGTAAGGAATGGTTCCGGCATTGTGTTACAGGGGAGCGGGCGTACTCCTCGGTACGGTGATCTAGGCCACATACTGTGAAGGGCGGTACCCCAGTAGCCCAGCCATTGTATGGAATCCAAAATCCGATAAGTGCCAACGGTTTTGATTGTATTACCCACTTTTGTGGCTAGTAGCTGGAATTTAATCATGTAACAATTTCGGCTATTTCATATTTATTTGAAAACCTTAGACCTATTATAATATCATCAGGTTTCCAATCAAATGTTTTGGTTAGCGTAAGGTTAAAACTTTTCCATGTTTATGTGTGGGAAGTCTTACGTGATACCTTTCTTTTAAAAGGTTTTTCAAAAGTTAAGCAACTTTAACCTGTTACTCACACCAGACCCATGTCTGACCCGGAGTTTATTTCTGTTTTTCTTAAACTCTTGGGTACTCAAATTTTTACGAGTAGCCAAGGGATTCAGGTTAGCTTTGACGAATTGTGGAGGAGCAATGGAGTAGGAGGCTTCTGCATGTAGATATATAGTTTTCCGCTGTGTTGGTATCTCTGAGTGTTTTTGTATTGTGTATTGAGTTGTAATAACTAGACAGGTATTTATAACTGTCTAGTATGTGTTGTATTGTCTGTGTAACTCTGGTAATTTTTGTATATTATGTAATACTTATGTTACTAATATAATTTATTCGTTCCGCTGTTGAGATTCTTGTGTTGTTTCTTCTTTCTCTTCTTTCTTTTCTCCTTTCTATCCCTTTCTTTCTTAAGGATGATACGACTTTTTCGGGAGAAAAAGTCGGGTCGTCTCACAAATAATACTTATTTATTATTTCTCATTACTTTGAAACAAAATTTTCAAATTCTGGGACCAGATTTAGAGTTTCATTTTCAATCAATTAAATTTTAGTTTGGTTGTATTTCCGTTTTTACTTAGTTTAATTTCAATTCAAGACTTCAATTTGGTCGCATTATATTACTCCTTAATTTTAATTTCAATAATTTAACAACCAATCGCTTTAATATTTATTAGAATAAAATATTTCTTTATATATCAATATATACTTTTATATAAAATCATTTAAACCCTTTATATAAGAAAATAACAAGTACGCCCTCATATATATATATATATATATATATATATATATATATATAAAAACACACACTCAACTCATTCTAGAGTACAACGGACTCTAATTAATGAGTAATCCCCACCAAAGCCAAGGTTCTTGCTTAACCTTTCAAGTCTGATACCAAATGTAACGACCCAAAATTTTGGAAGCCGAAAATTCCAAATAGTTATGAAAAAGAAGAAAGAGATAGAAGAAGAAGATCAGAAACATCAACATCTCACATTCGTAGTGGATAAAATATAATAATAAATAATAACAATCTACAAAAGAATATATTATCCGTCGATTCCATTTTAATACATCAGAGTTTCACATATACACAGTCACTGAATATACACAATTATCGTATCACAGATTTACAATAATATAACACAGTCGAAATACTCTATACATTTCTGTCATCCGGCTCGACTCCTGAGCTCCAGAACGTACCTACCTGAAAATCTGTAATACTCGGTCTGACCCGAGCATTACACCAAAGTAACCCCCGGGTCAGGCTGGAAACCAGCGTAAGTAAACCACTTTAACATGGAATACAAAGTATACAACTCATATAAACCCGGGTAACTTATATCAATTCATAAAGCCACAATTAGTTATAGATATCATTAATTCCACACATCCATTCCCTATGTACCAAGGCTTAGATTTAAATTGTTCAATTTCCTTTAAATCACCACTCCAACATATAGATTTCACATAGCAATCTATATTCGAAGTGGTTTCGGGTATTTCCTAATACCCGACCCCGGCCTCTTCGAGACTCTTCTCATCCAAACCCAAATTATCAAAATGAAATACTCAACATTTCATATCAGCAATATCATCTCATTCAAGCATCCAATACCATTCAATCATTCATAACAAATTTGATCACTTCTAAATTAGTTCAATTAATTCTAATTGTATTTCTAACCTCAATCACTTAGATTCCTTCGTTAAGTAATTCCAAATCAATTAATTAATTAACTCTTCCATATCCATTCATATTAATTAATCACCCTGGATTAATTATCATTCAATTACATTCAAGTAATTATCTTTATTTAATTTCACGATATTAATTATTCTTAACCCAAAATCAATAAGTAATCTTAATTACCTCATAAATTAACTAACTATATTAATTTTATTTATCCTTAATTACTTATTGACTAATTTCTCATAAGTCACTTATTTTTGATTTATTAATCTAAATCAATCAATCTTTTATTACGTCATTGATTATATAAATTGTGATTTCCCTTTTACATTTCAATTTATCCTAATCTAATTTTATTATGTTAAATAATTAATCATTCATTAAACCACACATATTAATCATTTTTGATTTACCTCAACCTGTATTAACTATCTTTTCATTTACTTCATTAAATAAATTAATTACTCATTTTATAGTAGAAACTAAAAAGAATTTTAAAACCAAATTAATTTTCAAATTCAAATCAATCTACAACTGCACTTTACATTCAAGTTGTTAAAAACACTTAATATTTAAAAACTTTATTTGTTAAATTTAACTATGATTTAGAACCTGTCTTAAATCTCTACTCTACAATTTGAACTTCAGTTTTTAAAATACCACTTCCATTTCTTACCAATTCATTATTATTATTATTATTTATTTTATTCTATAATTATTTCACTTTCAAAATTCACCCTTATATTTCTTTCAAAACTCCAATTTATATATTTCGATAACTCAGGGTACCCAAACATTCAAGCAAACCACAGCATTCAGCATTCCAATTACCAAATTATTCATCACAGAATATCAATCCAATTCCAACCACTCATTTAAATTTAACCATTTAAATTTTAATAATAAAAATCCAGAAGCGTGAGGTTTACTCACCTTTGATTTATACTTTGCCGAACATCCAAATATATTGCATTGATTTCCCAAATAGGAATTCCACTTGACTTGTTTTATATGATTTGTTTGGACCTCGTACAAAATTTAACATAGATTAACGAACTTTGTATATAATTTAACCCATAATTAATGTAAATTTTAAAAGTTAAAATTAATTTACCCCAAGCAAACTTGAGCCATGCATTCCTTCTCTCATTCGTTTAAGCAACCCAGGCAAGCACAAATGAAAGTGCGACCAGAACGACTTACAGCACCGTCGTCTGCTTGCTGCATCCTAGACCCGCCACTGCGTCGTGTCCTCCCAAATTGGCACGAAACCCTAGCTCGACCTCCAGATATGAGCCGCCCCTCTACTAGAAATCGCCATTACTGCCTGATGCTAGAACCAGTCGCAACTCAAGACAACTTCGACCACGGCCATCAATTCCCCCCCGCGCATGCGATTCCATAGCTCGCGCCGCATCCCCACAATCGATCGCGACTTCGCCTCGCTCACCGCCGAGCTCCACCACAACGTGACATCGCTGAATCGAGGCCACGAGATGATCTCCGCTTCATTCGACGGCGGTAGGGTGAGGCGATTTGATTTTGAATACCGAACGAATTTTGTTTGTTCCTCTTTTTTTATTTGTTTTTTCGATTCTGCTTGAAACTTAGAGAAGGAAGACGTGAAATTAGATAAATGTGGGTGAGAGGCTTCTTGAGTACGAGTTAATGAAAATATTTTTGACCTTTTGACTTTAAATTTTATTATATTTTCGAAATGTCTCATTAACTGCCATTTAAATTTCAAACTCCTCTTAAGGAATGTCGTTAGGCATTATAAGGTTTTACCCGTGTTCTGAACACAATGGAACGTGTTTCGAAAGCTAATTCGATCATGTGCGCAAGTTACAGAGGTAAACGATCAATTTGAAATTAAATCGATTAAAATAGTTCTAAGCGTTTTGAGCCGCCATGGTCAAATGACAACTCCGATTGCTATGAAAATTGAAATCCGATAATAACTAACTATTACGGATCCAATGGAACTGGTTTCGTCGAATTCCGAGACTGTGCCTCGGAAGGCTATTTTTAAATTCAATTTAAACGATATACTATCAAAATTGAACAAACCACCTTTAAATTAAATTTCAACCATTCTATTATCTTCAGTATCATCATTATAAATTTTATAAGTCTGTAGATTATTTTTAATAGGCTTAAAATTCCATATTCAACATCTTACCCAATTTCAATTATTAAATTCAATATTTAAACTATATAATTCTATGATTTTATTATCAAGTAAATATTGATATCTTGAATTCAAGTTAAAATTAACTTTAAATTCCATTTTAAATTGTTATAAATTCTGGGTCACAGATATGATTATTGAATGTCAATAAAGGAAAGCAGAGAGACTTGTATAACTTTCAATTGCATTCTTTAACATATATATGACTTACCAACTATTAAAAAGTTAAAATGTTATAAGAAAATTTAATAGATATTATACAAGTAAAACTTGAAGTAATGAAAGCATGCTACGAAATTCTTTAATAAATAAGAATCTGAAGTTGTAATTGTTATAAACTTAAGTTATAATGGAAATCTTACTATAATAAAATAGTATAAAAGGTAAATGTTGTAAGTAAGTAATTATAGACTTAAGTAAATGTTGAAGTTATTTATTTTTAAAATAAGAAGAAAGATGAATACTATAAATAAATGAAATTAAGCTGTCAATAAATGAATGTAATATAATAAAAAGGAAAATTTCATGATATGAATAAGTGAAAATGATATTTTGTTAGAAATGAATAAAAGTAAATGAAACTGTAAGAAATGAAATGTAATTAAAAAGATAAATTATTATATGAACGAAATAAATAAGAATAAACTTGATCTATTGTTTGAAATTGTTGTTTGTTTGACTTATAGCTGTTTGGGCAAAGATACTTTAAATTTGTTTGGATGAATAAATAATCTATTAGTTCCATCTAAGACTGTTGAGTAAATGGTGCACTTAGTAGTTTATTTTCGTTCCGTACAGTTTAAAGTCTTTGAACCCAAGCAACTATTTGTTTTGTTTGATATGAATGAATGATTGTTTTGTGTTGATTATATGTGATGGTTGTATGCCTTGTTGCAAGTGGTTGATGATTGTATTGATTTGTTTGTTTATGGTTGAAACCACTTTAAATATTTCATTTTATATAAATTTTAACCCTCTTTTGGATTATAAAAGTGAAATAGAGGTTATGGAAGCAATTGCTACTGCTTTTGGTTTCTTAATTTAAGCGTTGTTTGCCCGACAAATAGGTACGTTTATCGGATTACGGTTTATAGCGTTATTATATTGTTTTTCCCGTGTTGGGATATATATTATTTTGGAAAATATATGTTATATATTGTTATATTTGATATTATATTTTCTTTCGAGCCTTCCCGCACAAAGGAGACTCTACCGAAATTTTCCGCAAATTTCGGACTTAAAATTTTTAAAATGTTTTCCTAACTTTATCAATTTAAATATAAAAAGATTTAATTATTTATAAATCTATATATTTTATTTAAATTATCCAATTTTGTAAACTTATTGTTATGAATAATATATATTGATTTATAAATTCCTCTTTTCCTTTCTTTTTCTTTTCAGGGACGAAAAGTTTTGAGTGGGGGAGAGTGTAACGACCCGTAAAATTCAATAATTAAATTTGTTGAATTAATAAGATTATCATAATTAAATTTAGAAAGAAATAAAAAATTTATAATGTATATTGAAGTAAATGTTAAGATGAATTGTAGCAATGGTTATTAAAACTAATTGTTGACAATTAAAGTGAAATCCCAATAAAAAAAATAGTGTTAATTGTTGCACTTGGGTATAAAAATAAAAATAAGTAATTAAAGGTAAGCATTTATTTAACCAATGCAATAATATATTGATTAATAGTAACTGAATGTAAATTTAGGCAATAATGTTAATGCAAGGTAAACAATATTAATTAAGGTTAATAATAAATGAATGGAAGGAAATTCCAATTAAGGAAATAAATTTAAATGTTATAATAAAAAAATAAAACGTAACAATGTCAATTAAAGTTGATCGTTAACGATCTCAATGAAATTCCAATTTACTAAAATAATTTAGATGTCGTACTTGACTATAAATTGAATATAAGAAAATAAGAGTAGATATTTGTGACGACACAAAAGTTATTAACATTTGAAATGGAATATTTAATTGATTTTAAATATTTGGAGGTTAGTTTAACTTGAATTTCGAATATAAATATGAATTGGCAATTTATTTATTGAAGTTGGATAAAAATTTGAATCTTCAGTTTTAAGCTGATTAAAAGAAAAATATTAAATGCTTAGGAAATTTATATTGATAATACTGAAGATAATCGAGGCTTCAGAATTTAATTTGGAAATTTTTTGTTTAGTTTTGAATTTATATTGTTTAAATCGATATTTAAAAATAGCCTTTCGAGGCACAGTCTCAGAATTCGACGAAACCAGTTCCACTGGATCCGTAATATTGTATTATTATCGGATTTCAATTTCCATAGCATTCGGAGTTGTTGTGTGGCCGTACGATATATATATGCGCTAAAATTTATGTTGAATCCAATTTAACAACCGAGTCTAAAAATCTATCTTCTCCATACGATCGAATTAGGACTCAAAGCCATTTCCATTGCCTTCGAAATAGGGGTTTAACATTATAAATACCTAGCAGCACGCCTCGATAGGAGGTCGAGATTTTTAGCTACGTTTCCGAGATAATTTAAAATTTAATAATATAGTATACACTGTTGACCAGTCAATGGCGGTTCCTTCTCAGGTACGCCCTTTTTCTCCATTCAAAACTGGCTTTCACAGCACGAAACTCCCCTCTTCATTTATTTTAAAACCACGAAACCCTTCCCATCTTCATTCGGTATATATTAAAAAAAAGAATATCAGAGGCTGCTATCTTATCTTTGAAGCCACTCTCCTATATACCAACGTACTCTTCTCTTTTTCCTTCTCTAAGACATTTGAACGAAGGATTCAGTACGATTCCTTGAAAGAAAAGAAGAAAAAAGAGAAGCCGCCTCTTTTATCAAATTGAACCGTTTGTTGTAAATAAAAATCAAGGAGACGAACATTATCCCCCTCTTTCATCTCATAATAAAAGTTCGAAGCCAGATTGCGTGAATCCCTCTCTTCCAATTCGCGAAATTCCAGTTGTTATCTTCCTCAAATTTGTTTGAATTTATAGTAGTAAGGAGGGTGGACTGCGACCAGATCGCACGCCGATCTGGAAAAGTGAAATAGAGGTCGACTTCAACGCCGACAAAAGAACCATGTGTCGAGGCAGCGCTGAGGGGGGAAATCTCTTCGTTCTCATTTTTTATCGCGCAACCGATATCGATCTCGACCCTAGTCTCGCGTTGTCGTGAAGGTGGAGGCGCAACTGTGGGTTCGTTATGGGTGAGCAGACAAGCCGTGGTGAAGGAGTGATTGTTTGAGCTCGAATCTGGGTTTAGGAGAAAGAAGCTCTACGATTTTTGGTCGATGTCGACGAGGTCGAGGGATCGAGTTCAATCTGTGGTGGTAGGCAGGCCAGTCCTCTGTTCGAGTTGCTAGCATATGAGTGGAGTTCAGATTGTCTCGAGCTTGTAGCATGGTGAGGTATTAGCCGTTTTTGTTTTTATTTTTATTACATGCATGTTATAATTTTAAACATGAAAGAAAATAAAATTTTATTACAGTAAGGTGAAGTTTTAAGCAGTTTTTTGATTTTCAGTCAACCTTAATTAATTTGAAACTTTATAAAAAATAGATGTTTCTTAAAAATCTATATAGATTTTTTTCGAAGTAAGGAAAATAATAAATATATATACAGTACATTTTAACTAATGTAATTATTTGGTAACTAGAAAATATTTTATTAAAAGAAATTAGTTTAAAACTAATTATTAGTTAAGTCAAATTTTAAAATGATAATTAATTGTTCGATTGATTCGTATATTAATAAAAATCATATAAATAGTTATGCAAGGTCAAAATCGTGAAATCAAGTCGGAAATGGAAATGGGTTGCATGCGTAGTAAAAGGTGAGATCATCTCACTCAAATTATAATAATTGAAAATTTCAGTTATTGATTGATTGTTGAATTATGAGAGTTAAATTTAAAATTGTTGATTTTGTGCTTGGATGATGGTTGTTATCATTTGTTTTGAAATGGACCCTATATGTCGTATAATAGCGGATGATATTATATTAAACCCATATACCGCGATATTCCACCTCGAAGTGGAATTGGTATTGTATATGTATTTGGAGTGATTGATTTCCCGCATTATATGGCGGATGAGACCCTATGCACCGCATAATAGCGGATGATATTTTACAAATCTCATATACCACGATATTCCACCTCAAAGTGGAATTGATATTTAATTGTTGTGCTAACTCTGTGGATGCAGGGAAACAGGTTGGAGTGATCTAACTGGATTCCTCAAATATTTGAATTTGTTTCAATATTGTGTGTTAACTATTTATAATCTGTGTGTGATTATTTGTGATTGAAACCGTTGAAGGCTATAATTTAGCCGAATATATTTTTGGTACCGTAGGATACCAGAAATAAATGAAAAAGGCTGGATTTTGAAATTTGGATAGGAATTTATAATAAATTTATTCAAAAGAAGAAATTTAAATAGATAAAAATTTATTTTGATAACTTGTTAAATAAATTCCAAATATGGGAAAAGTTTAATAAATGGATTTCGTGTAATATTATTTAATAGTTGAAGAATTTATTTAAATACGGATTTTAAATATTTGAAAGAGATAAAGAAGTTTATTTCAAAAGGAAATAAATTTAGAAATTTAATTTGGGATTTAATTTGGAGTTAAATAAACTTTGGGAATCAATTTGAAAATCGTAAATTAGTGGATATTTAAAATTTTAAATTCACAATGGGAATTTTATAAAAGAAAGGGAAATTTGTTTTAAAAATAAATATTGTTTTATTTTTACAAGCGTGGAAAGGAATTTACGGATTTAGAACGCAAATTTAAAGTAAATCCAGAAGGATTTATAAATTGATTTGAATGAACCATTTTAGAATGGAAGGTACTTTCCCCTGGAAAGCCGAGTATGTTTTCAATATAGTCTATAAATATGAAATTGAAGTCGTGAAGATGATTTTAAGGAAAGATTATTTTGGAGAGATTGTTTACTTGGGTTATTTTGAAAATGTTTAAAGTAAAGATATATTTTAATTTATTATAGAAGTGATTATTTAAAGATTTAATTGATATTTGTTTTAGAAAATGGATATTTAAATAGTTATATCCTATTTATTAATTTATTTTAAAATTAGTTTGGACTTGAATTTTATATGTGATTTTAATATAATATCTTCACAACTAATGTTTTAGATAAAGTGTTTTAAAATAGTTTTTATTCTGAATGTTCCAAGTATATAAGTTTGGATAAGTAATTTAAATTATTTTAAAGCATTCGAACTCGGCAGATTTTTAGTGGAAATAAATAAATATTTGGAAATGTATTCTCCGTAAGGAAAAGTAATTTTAATTTTTCTTCAAATGATTGAAGTGTGAAATATATCTTACGGAGATATTTTGAAAATAAATAATTGGGAAAATTATTTAAATCTGGAAATGGTTGTGAATGTTGATTGATAGTTAAATAACCGACTATCAATATTTACCTTTGAACGACATTTGAATTTCGATGCGACCGGGGGTCGGATTCTAAATAGATATTCGAAAACCACATCGAACCTTTATGATTGTGATGGATCTTTGTTTAAAAGATCAAAATGGAAATTGTTGTGATTTGTTTGAAATCTGAATGAACACTTATTTTTAAAAATAAGCGCTCATTATTCGGATTAGCTAGGAGAGGACCTTGTGTCATAAAACTCATTCCGAATAATAATACGACGAAATGGGATTGCATTTGAAGACGGTGCTGAAGACCGGGTATTTTCGAAAGCGAAAGGATTACCTGTCGAATGTCTCTACACCGGGTTGCTCGAGTATAGAGATTTTATCACCCTTTGTATTGGGGACTCCGGACGTGATTAGTGAATATCCGAATTTCCAAGGGCTTCTTTGAAGTGCCTTCGGTTCCGTTCGATCTCGGAACGGACTTGTATGGATGTGTGTATGACGTTACACTTTGAGATGTAAAGCTGGTTTCTATCAAATACATTTCCGTTGGTGGCGGAGAATTTATTCTCTTAGCTTGACACCCTTCTCTGAGACGTACGAGCTCAGAGGATATGTAGTTGATGGATATTGGTGATATATTCTCAGATTTGTAACGTGACATACGAAGTGATGCTGATCATTTGTTGATCAAAGTATGATTTTGTGAAAAGTGTAGCTTTGTGGACGAGACTTGGTCGGACCTCACACCCCGGAAGTGGTCAAAACAGGAAAGTGGCAAGGTTATTTGGGGGTAGCTCCCCCTAAGGGTATGTCATTTCCTTCTGGAAAAGGGTAGTATCATGGTACGGAGCCCAGATATTTTACCTATGCTGATGCTGCAAATTTATTATACTTTGTTGTTGTTGCTTTGTGGTTGAGGATCCTTGGATAAAGGTCGCAAACGACCGGGGGATGGCATACTCGTGTAGTAAGTACCTAGTTACAGAGGTAACCCGGCCTTGTGTTGGCAGAGATCCGATTAGGTTCTCGGGGTGTCCATCCAGAGGCGTACCCATGTGGCAATAGGAAGTTCCTTAGCCTAACCATTTGTTGGAAATCCAAAGAAACAATACGAGCCCTTTACGATTGCAATTGTATAACCTGCCTACTCAGGAGGTAGCTATAGCAGGCATAATATAATGGTACCTATGCTGGCTAAGATTAATATTATACTTTCAAAATGTTTCTATACTATGCACTAATGATAATATTAAAAAGGATTTTGCGTATCAAGCATGTTTGACTATCATAAGGAGGAATCTCTCCCAAGTCTGTGATTGCATTGTGTGTGTGCCGGGAGGCCTTATGGTAGTTTCATTTTCCAAAAATCATTGCGGATTTCTTTTCTTTCTTTATGGAAATAACTGTTTTTAAGATCTCACACCAGTCCCATGACTGACCTAGAGTTTATTGTTCCCTTTTTAAACTCTGGGTGCCCATAATTTTTCCACACGGGCAGCCTAGAGTAAGGTTATCATTATTCTGGAGCGAAGTCGAAATAGAGATGTTGTGGAGATCAGGAGCAAGCTGGATGGCGAAGCATATCACTAGTATATGTTATATTCTCTTCCGCTGTATGTTGTTGTAAAACTCTGATAATGTAACGTGATGTAATGTAATAACTGATATAGTTCTTTGTTTTAAAGATATTCATTTATCTATTATATTTGTTCCGCTGTGATATGTGAGATTCTTATGTTGTTTTCTTTTCATCTTCTTCTACCTCTTTCTTCTTTAAACCCTAAGACTCGTACATTTGTTCCACTTTGGGCTGAATTGTTGTGAAATTTTGACAGCTCAAAAGGGGTGCGGATTCGCGGGCCTTTTTAGTGGTATCAGATCATTTGGTTAACGATAACCTTAGCTTTGGTGGGTGTTACTCATTAGAGATAGAGTCAGTAGTACTCTAGAATGAGTGTGAGTGTATTAATAGATATGAGAGCGTATTTGTTAGCGAATATAAAATTGTTTTATATTGTGATGATTGGTTTGTTGAGTGATATATGGATTCTGGTCGGTATAGTCCGTACAAGTCTATCGATAGGGATCTCTAAACACTTGTACAGAACAATTCGGCACGATATTACCCAAAACTATTTTCTTAGATAAAGGTAATAATCTTTGTAAATTATTATAGTATATGGTTACTTGATTGTTAGGAACTGATAATATTATTATCATTCGAGTAGGAAATTGAAATCGTAACTCCAAACTTAAGAAATAAATTCACATACAAATGGAATTTTAGAATATAAATTGTAAATGTGATTTACAATTTGAAACAGAATTCTAGAGAAGTATTTCGAAATGTTTTGAAAAGAATTTGAAAATTTTGGAGATTTGGAAAGTTTAAATCCCTTTTGATTTTGAAGATGATTTTCAAAGGTTTTGGAAAGTGTTTTGATGGGATGAAAGCTCTAAACTCTTTTAGGTCGTTGGAAAATAACTTCGGTGATGACTGCAGCATCATTGATGTTCATTTTCGGGTTTCCAGGAGAGGAACTGCTACCAAATTATTTTAAATAGAAGTTGTTTGCAAACTGGGTTTGGTTTTGGGAATTCAAAAGATAATTCGTATTGATTTCGAAAATGATTTCGAAAGGTTGAAAAGACTCTGGAATCTTATTAAAAATAGATATATATGGAATAAAATTTATAAAGGTGGAAAATAAAATTTTGAATGAATAAATAAATTTACAGTTGCAAGTAAATGAAAGGGAAATTGAATGTTGAAATTTATTTCGAATTTGTAAGTAAATAGAACTGGAATTGGAATTGAATTTGATTTGTGAAGCAAAGTATTAAAATAAAATTAGTAAGTGAAATTAATTGAAGAAATGACTAAATAGATATGGTTTGGAATGAATTGAATTCAATATTTATAAATGAAAGGTGAATTAAATTCATATGGAATTTGAAATACAGTTTAAATACAAGTGGTTGTAAACCAAAATGGTGAATTGAAATTGAATTGTGTCTGGGAATGAACAAAGATTAAAACTGGAATTGAAACTGGATATTGAAAACCAATTTGAATTGTGTGAAATGAAATGAAGTTGTAAAATTAGTTCGAAGTAAACTAAAGGTAATAAAGGTGGAAATAAAAAAATATGGCTTGAGATAAAATGAATTGGAATTCGTAATGGATTAGTAAATGAAAATAATTTAAAATAGTGATATGAATCAATTATGAATGAAGATAATTGATAAATTCAATATTCGGAAGGAAAAATTGAATCCTAATAGAATTGAAGTGTAAATTGAATTCAAATGAAATTGAAAATGTAAGATTGAAATAAAATGGATGTATAACTTCAATAGTGAAGTAAAGATGGTATAAGAAGTATATATTGAAAATTTTGTAAAGGAATGTGTAGAATAAATTTGAATGTTGTAATTGGATATTATGGCTAGTACGATATACAGGTGTGTTAAAGACAAAGGATAAATTGGATTTTGATTTCAAAGATAAAAATTGAATTACTCGACAAAAAGGTATGTATTTGAATTTAATATGGAATTTGATGACTTTCTTGTCCAGCCACTTCACTTTTCGTTTTCTTTTTGAATCTGGGGGCCTGTGGTGCCATTTTGTTGTCGTACCGAGCTAGCCGTGCAAAGGAGCCGCTGGCGAAATTTTTTGAAAATTTAGGGAGTTAGAAAAATTTTGAGAAAATTTTGAAGTTTAAAATTTGAATTTAGGTTTAAATTTGAATTGTTAAGAAAATAATGTCGTTGGAAGATATGGAAGGTTTTAGAAAGTTAGTTGAAATGGTAATGGATCTCTAATAAAAAGATTTGTTTTGGAAAGTTGATAAAACTGTTTGGTTTGGAAAATATTAAACGGGTTGAGGATCATTGTTCTTAACTAGCAATTTCGGGACGAAATTCTTTTAGGGGGGGAAGGATGTGACGACCCAAATTTTTTTAACATTTGAAATGGAATATTTAATTAATTTTAAATATTTGGAGGTTAGTTTAACTTGAATTTTGAATATAAATATGAATTGGTAATTTAATTATTGAATTTAATTTATTGAAGTTGGATAAAAATTTGAATCTTCAGTTTTAAACTGATTAAAAAAGAAAAAATATATTTTTAAAGGCGTAGAAAATTTATATTGATAATACTGAAGATAATGGAAGCTTCAGGATTTAATTTGGAAATGTTTTGTTTAGTTTTGAATTTATATTGTTTAAATCGATATTTGAAAATAGCCTTCCGAGGCACAGTCTCGGAATTCGACGAAATTCGAATTTCTGCTAGCGGAAAAGTGCAGCAAAACGCAGAAAAAAAGGTCGACGAAGCTAAAGAAGTCCGAATTTTGCAAAACGAAAGAGATGCCTCACTCAGAAGTGGATTTTTAATTTTTCTATGTAAAAATATTCAAGTTTGGAAAATATTTTATTATCAACAATTATTAACAGACTTGAATTTAATAAAATTACACAAAAAAAACATTCATAAAATCAGATGAAAATTTACCATCTGCTATATTTAAATATACTTATTCCAAATATAAATTTTTATTTTCAAATTTCATTATTTAAAATTTCTTTAAAATTCAATTAAATACGTAAATAAAATAAATAAAAATTAATAAGATTTTACGGATCATTACAATACACCTGGTAAAGCCAAAGTAGTAGCTGATGCTTTGATTAGAAGACATACTGTTCTTGCTTATCTTGTTGTCACCTTCACTCTTCTTGACAAGATTGCTAGTAAGCAAAAAGAAGACAAGTTTCTCTAAGAAATTTATGGGAAAATACATAGAGGCAAAGATCTCAGATTTGAAATCGATAATAGTGGAATTATAAGGTTGAAAGGGAGGATTGTGTCCCAGACATCCCAGATCTCAAACGAGAAGTATTGAATGTCACAAATCCAAGTTTAGTATCCATCCAGGGGTTAAGAAAATGTATGGAGATATTAAGAGAACCTTCTGGTGGAAAAAGATGAAGAGAGATATATCTATTTATGTTAGTCATTGCGCAACTTGCCAACAAATAAAGAGTGATCAAATGAAGATGGCATGGTTACTCCAACCACTGGAAGTGCCCAAATGAAAATGGGACCAAGTGTCTTGGATTTCGTAGATGGTTTGCCACGAACTCGGAAGGGTAATGAGGCGATTTGGGTTATTGTGGATCGACTGACCGTAAATAGTAAGAAAATTGATTTAGGCATACAAACGAGATATCTTAGGGAATATACTCATTCTAGGGCATTTATAACCCTATCTCTAATGAGTCACCTAATGAGTTGTACTCCAAGGCAAAAGTTCTTACTCAACCTTTAGCTCTGATACCAAATGTGACGACCCACACTTCAACCTTCGAAAATCGACATTCAATACATCACCCGTATTCAAATGTCGGGGATTCAAACGTTGGAGTCTGGTTCGCTGGAGCCATAACACATTAGATGATAACAACATAATGGACACAAAATAACTTTCATTCATATACTTCATGGATTACAACATTCTACAACAAGTGACCAACATCATCAAAGCCTATATATACACAACAGCGGAATATAACATAATAGTGGAAAAATAACATCAATAGGGTCTTCCAAGAGAGTCCAACATACTGCATCTTCATTTCCAAAGCTCCAGAGTCCAAACCAAAAGGCTCAAAAAAACAAAAGCTTCAAAGACTTCCATATCTACATCTACTTTCCAACTTAGCTCCAGAATCTACTGGTAACCTGACTCTAGGCTACCCGTGTGGAAAATTTAGGGCATCCAGAGTTTAGAAAAGGGAACAATAAACTCCGAGTCAGTCATGGGACTGGTGTGAGATACACAAAAACAGTTATTTGTACAAAGAGAAATTCGTTCATGCTTTTGGAAAATGAAACTACCATAAGGTCCCCGACACACACTCAATTGCAATCGTACACATGGGGGAGGTTTCTCCTTATAGTCAAACATGCTTGATACGCGAAAATCCTTTTCTTATTATTATTAGTGCATAGTGTGGAAAAACATTTTGCAAGTATAATATTAATCTTAGTCAACATACGTACCATTATAGTATGCCTACTATAGCTACCATGTTAAATGGAAAGTTCTACAACTAAAATCGTAAAGGGCTTTCATTGTTTGTTTGGATTTTCAACAAATGGCCAAGGCTAAGGAACTTCCTTTATCTGAATGGGTACACATCGTGAGGGACGTCCCAAGAACCTAACCGGATCTCTGCCAACACAAGGCTGAGTTACCTCTGTAACTAGGTAACTACATGAGTATGCCATTCCCCGGTCGTAACCGACCTTTACCGTGGCCCGTCAAATTCCAATAACAACATAAGTAAAATATCTAGGTTCCATACCAGAATACCACTTTTTATCCCGAAGGAAATGCACATAACCTCAGGGTCGCGAACCCCATAACCTTGCCGCATCCTTCTTGTTTCAACCATTTCTCGAGGTGTGAGGTTCAATGAAGTCTCGTCCTACAAAGCTACGCTTTACACAAAAGCCATGCTTCGATCAACCAATGCTCAGCACTTAGCATGCCACAATACCAAATTGGGAATACATCACTAATAACTATCAACTACATAAGCTTTGAGCTTGTACGTCTCAAAGAAGGGTGTTAAGCTAAGAGAATAAATTCTCCGCCACCAAACAGAAATGTATTTGATAGAAATCATCTTTATATCTCAAAGTGTAATGTCAGACATACATCCATACAAGTACATCTTGGGTCTAAATGGAACCGAAGGAACTTCGTCCAATTAAGGAAAGAATTCCTTGCAAATCCGGATATCCCCAATCTCGTTGGGACTTCTTGTCACATAGGGTAATCGCTATACCAGAACAACTCGATGGAGAGACAATCAACAGGCAATCCTTTCGTTTTCGAAAATACCCGATCTTCAACCACCATCTTCAAATTCCGTCATATCATTATTCGGAATGGGTTTTATGACCTAATGTCCTCCCTCGGCCTTTCTGAATAATGAGCGCTTACTTAAAACATATGGATACATTTGGTTCTTAGTTAAGTCACAGCTTATTTTCCAAAATCTTTCCTTTTGAATGGTTTAAGCAAATTTCCATTTTAAACCTTTTAAACAAAAGATCCACTTTTTATAATTCAATGCAGAACATTATATTCACGCAGCAATTCATCATAGATAAATGTTTATCACAGTTCAATCTAAAGCATTGCACATCACAGATCATTATAGATTTAAAATACTATAAATATTAATCGATCCAAACATTCGATACAATAATCATCCATAAGCAAGATTAATTAATCCCATAATTTATAATTGATTTAATTTAAACTAAATAAATTAATTACTTATGAATAAATTACCTAACCCTGCTAATTAACATTAATTAATTACAAAACATTTGTTATTATTTTAATAAATTAAAGAAATTAATTAATCATCCTTAATTATCTATCTTAATTAATTATCCTTAATCACTGATTAATTACTCTTTAATTACTAATTAATTATCCTTTAATCATTAATTAGTTAACCTTTAATTACTAATTAATTAACCTTTAATTATAAATTAATTAACCTTTAATTATTAATTAATTATTCTTTAATTACTTGCATTAAGTAATTATCCTTTAAGTGATTATCCTTTAAGTAATTATCCTTTAATTATTAATCAATTAGTCCTTTAATTATTAATTAATTAAACTTAATTATTAATTTATTAACCTTAATTATTAATTAACTAATTAATTATTCTATAATTATTTTCATTAGTTAATTACTATTTAATTACCCAAGACCTTAATTGATTAAAGATAAACCATTTATCTTAATTAATTCCTTAATTATCATTAAAATCTTTATTAACCTTAGAATTAATTTATCATTAATATATGAATTAACTTAAGACCCGTAAGTTAATTAATAATAAAAAACATTTTATCTTCTTTAATTAATCTGCTTAATTATACTTGTTAAATTTATTTAAACAAACCTTAAGAATTAATAAAAGACATTTAATAAAATATCTTAAACTTAGTTAATTTAAAATAATTTATTTTATAACTTTTAACTAATTCCAAACTTAAACAAAACAATTATTATTTAAAAGAATTAGTTTAGAAATTTGTTTAGACTTGATTTATTTTAACATTTTATAAACTTGTTAATACACTTTTTGAAAAAGAACCCGAGTCTAACCCGAGTGCTCCCCTTACCCAAACCCGAGCTATTTCTTTATTTTTGTTTTTTTCAACACTTTATTTTGTTTTAATATTTTAAAAACTGTTATACGTGCTAAAACCCCATGCGAACATCTCGGTACAACACTCGAGCCCCATCTTCATTTCCCTAAGTACAAACCCGAGTCAACTTCTTCTTCTATCCTAACACAGCAATACCCAAACCCAGACACAACCCTGACGCCCGAGCACATGCACACGAGTTCGTCAGCGCTCCGATCACTGTCGCTACCCCCAGCAACTCGACGAAGACCTCCTCTTGCAGTACGACCACCCAGATTTCAAAGTAAACTTGAAAATCGAATTTGAGCAATCTCGACAACCACCTGGAACAAACTCGACACCCAAAACCAACTCATCCCGCCACCTTAGGTTACCAGAGACCTCGCGACTCTGGCCAAACCTTCATCGATCAACCACGCGTCGATTCCCCTCACTCCGATCGAGTTCGGTGCTTCGACGACGCCGCAAAATCAACTCAAACCTGGTCGACCAAAGCAGGTCGTTAAACCCTACTTCAACGTCATGCCAACGCCGCGATGATCAGAAAATTCACCCACCATTTTTTCTGAGGTCGCTGGCCTTCAAGCTACCTCCAGCGACAATTCCGACCACCCACCTTGCTTCAAACACTAGGAAAAACCGAAAATCCCCTTACCACGAATTCCTCACTCAAAACAAATCTAAAAATCTTGATTTCACTTTTAAAATTCATGATTTTTGGAGATGAATAAGATGATGTAGGTGAATCAAGAAATCACTGTATTCAAATTTGACATGTTTTTGAGTTTCCACTGTATATCTTCTCTTTTAGTTAAAATTACTTCCCAGATATACTTGAAAATATTTTTAAAACTTAGATCTAGGTTATACAAACATATTTTGTTTATAACTTAAAGCCTAAAAAGAATCAGGGGAAGAGATTTTAAATTTTTACTAAGTTTTGTAGCCTGTATACTTAGAACAGAGGCAAATATGCATGTACGCAGACATGCACCCAATTATCTACACATATATATACATGCAGGCATATTTACATCTATACGAACATTTTTCACTATATTCTTTCAAGCATTTGTCACATGTAATCAAGAAATGACAGTTTAAATTAAAAAAAAAATTAGTTTACTCACTTTTTTTATATTGAACAGAGAAGCTGGAAATTGGTTTTTATCTTCGAAAACTGGAACTTGGTTTTGATCTTGATCTGCTTGATGTATTTATTTGCTTGATTGTTGATCTGGTCTATAGCTTCAGGTTTGTAGTTGCTGTTGTTTGATTTCAGTTTTCTTTTCTGGTTTTACTTTCTTAGGTTTTGTTTTTGAACATATGAAAGAAAAAATGAGAAAGAAGGAGTATAGTGGTATATATAACTTGTTTACTTTTATTTTTGAAAACGAAAAGAAAATTAAAAATGTGACACTTGTTGTTTGCATGATATAATTAAGCTACCACTTGTTAAATTTCATGTTATAATACTTACACTTGTAAATTTACACGTTATTAATATTTTTATATACTTTATATATTATATTATATTTATTTTTATATTTGTATATGTTTTGTGTTTTTATATTAATATATATCATATTTTCAATTTTTATTAAATACATTTCCTTTTATTTATATATATATATATATATATAACTTTAAAGAAAATGATTTAAAATCTAATTATACACTAATAAAAAATCATATATATATACATATATATTAGTTTTTTTAAATATAGAGTTCTTAAATCCAATTTATTTTTAAAATATTTATTTTTTGAATTTTAAATTAAAATTCTATTTAGAATATATATATATACACACATAAACAAATACAAATCTTATTTGTTTTTGAAAAAAAATTCAATTAATTCACAAATTAATTCTAAAAATTATATTAATTACTAAATTAAATTTGGCTTAAAAACGGGATCGTTATAATTATTATCTATCAACTGTCAAAAATTGAATACTATTTTCATCTATCTTCTCATATTTCAGTATGATGCATACAAAACAAATGATATATTGAACAATCATTCAATGACTATTTATCCGATTATCCTCTACCATCTATTAAATATTGAAATGCTATTTTCATTTATCATTCCATCATAACACATATAGTAAATAAAGTGATATATTCAACTACCATTCTATCATGCTATGTTTGTCTATCATTTTTTTCAATGCTATATTTGTTTATCATTCTATAACTATTCATCTTATTGTTGTCTATCATCTGTCAAGGACTGAATGTTATACTCATCTATCATCTCATATTCCAATATGATGCATACAAATCAAATGATAATTGAACTATCATTCAATAACTATCTATCTAATTATCGCTTACCGTCTATCAAATATCAAAATGTTATTTTCATTTATCATTGCATCATTACACATACATTAAATAAAGTGATATATTCAACTGTCATTTTATCTGCTATGCTTGTCTACATTTTTTTCAATGCTATATTTGTCTATCATTCTGTAACTATTCATCTTATTGTTGTCTATCAACTGTCAAAAATTGAATGCTATGATCATCTATCATCTCATAGTTCAATATGATGCATGCAATAAATCAAATGATGTATTAAACTATCATTCAATAACTATCCATCTAATTATCATCTACCATTTATTAAATATCGAAATGTTGTTTTCATTTATCATTCCATCATTACACATACAATAAATAAAGTGATATATTTAACTATCGTTCTATGTTTGTCTATCATTTTATTCAATGCTATATTTGTTTATCATTATGTAACGATAAAGGAGTATACATAAGATGTAAAAATATATGATCAAGGACCACTAGTTTAAGGGGAAAGTGGTATGATGTTATAGGCAAAGGCCTAGTAGCTTATGGGCTTGAACCCCCAGGACATCAAAATGAAGGCACTACTTGAATTAAGTACCAACCTTATTATAAAAAGACGTAAAGATATATGATGTCATAAGATAGTATATTCATCTCCATAAAAATGTTGATTTTACTCTAAAAATTATGAATTTTAAAATAATGTTGTTTTTATCCTTTACAAAAATAAATAGGATACTATACATACCGTTAAGCCATAAAATGTTTATATTAACGTTTATATCGCCTCTTGATTGGTAAGAATATTTTGTAACTTTGTTGACTACCCTATAGGGTTACAGAGGTAATCTTATGCAATCGCAAAATGATACGTCATGGGATCTAATGTACTTTATGATTTATTGAGCACACTCAAGTTTATAAAAAGGATTATAGCATATAAAAATATAATCCAAAATTATATATGAGATATAACTAGTATCATGATATTTATCCTTTATAGGGACTATAATTTGTTGAGCACCCTTGAGGTTGTAGTAACATGATAAGCCAATCCTAAACCCACTAGAGGAATTTGAGAAATTTTTGCATCTCTTTTAGAGATTTTAACATATACAAAATCTATTAGTAGACTTATTAGAAAATTATAATAAACCAATCTAATAAATATATAAAGATATTTATTCATAATAATTTTTAACATGATATGCAATGATATGTAATTTATTCATAATAGTTTATAAAGATAAGTAGCAATAGTGAAGCTATTCTGAAAGAAAAACATCATAAATTGAGACGACCCGGCTTTCTCTCCACAGAAAGTCGCATCATCATGAAGAAAGAAAGGGATAGAAAAGAGAAAAGATAGAGAAGAAGAAGAAACAACATCAGAATCTAAACAGCGGAACGAATAAATTATGTTAATCACATAAATATTACATAGTTTACAACCATTATTAGAGTTACACGGATTATACATCACATACTAGACAATAATAAACACCTGTCTAGTTATTACAACTCAAATACAATATAAACCATCGACATAGAGAAAACAAACACAGCGGAACACTATATATATCTACAATGCAGAAGCCTCCTGCTCCATTGCTCCTCCACAATTCATCAAAGCTAACCTGAATCCCTTGGCTACTCATAAAAATTTGAGTACTCAAGAGTTTAAGAAAAACAGAATAAACTCCGGGTCAGACATGGGTCTGGTGTGAGTAAACGGTTAAAGTTGCTTAACTTTGAAAACCTTTGAAACAAAAGGTATAACGTAAGACTTCCCACACATAAACATGGGTAAGTTTTTACCTTACGCTAACCAAACCATTTGATAGGAAATCCAGTGATATTATAATAGGGTCTAGGGTTTACAAGTAAAATACAGAAATAGCTGGAATGCTTACATCTCACGTTCCAACATAGTTCGGCATAATCATTACGTACGGCACTTATTGGAGATTGGATTCCATACAATGGCAGGGCTACTGGGGTACCGCCCGTTATAGTACGGGGCCTAGATCACCGTACTGAGGATTACGCCCAATCCCCTGCAACACAAGGCCGAAACCATTCCTTACTGAACAGTTTCGAATGAGGCAACCCCGCGGTTGTAGCTAGCAACTGCCTATACAGCCGAATAAAAAGGGACATCTAGACAGGGGTAAACTTGTCCTACTTGGGCATGACCCACTTAATCTTGTTGCACCTTCCCTGTTTTAGCCATTCCTGGTTGACGCAGCTTAGACTTAGGCTCGATCAGTTTAGATACCAAACTATCGCAACCTATCCAGGACTTTCCTCATGAAATGATGATTTCGTGTCAAATAAACCAATAGAACGATAAATGCTCAATTTCGTTGATCGTGATGATGCCGGAATCTGGCTATCTCCAGCCCGTTTATCTCGCAAGATGCCGTGTTGAAAGATCTACAATTCGATCGTTGATCACTCGCAAGTGATATCGATAATTGGCTTCAACTTCGTTGATTCGCGCACAAATAACCCGAAGATGGAAAGAAGAAGGAGATCACACTCAACTTCAACAATGGTGGCCAAAGCTCACACACAATTTTATTTCAAAAATCAACTCTCTTTTACAAATGACAACACACCCCTATTTATAGGAAATTACAACACACACACGACTTAACATATGCGACTCACGACATACGACTTAACAACAATTACAAGTTACAACATCACACGCGACTCAATACTTGCGACTTAACAATACAATGCGACATAAGAACTTGTGACTTAAGAAGAAAGCACGGCTTCATGCGACATACGACTTAAGCGACATAAGCTTCAAGAACGACTTAAGAAGATACACAGCTTCATGCGACATAAGAAACCATGCGACCCAAGCGACATAGCAACATAAGAGAACCATGCGACATAAGCGACATAGCGACCATGCGGCATAGCTGAACGACCTAATGAGATGCGGCATAAGTGAGCGATTTATAGATATGCGACTTAAGGCAGGCGACTTATGGAAATGCGGCTTGATTTCTTGAGCCGTTATCTTATAAGGTAGGTCGTAGAGCAACTTATGGATGAGCGACTTAAGGTTGAGAGACTTAAGGCAGTTGGCATACGATTGACATAACTCGCAGGCGACTTAAGATTGAGCGACTTAACATGGTGCGCTGCGTCATCCTCCCCTGGTTGAAAAGAATTCGACCTCGAATTTACACTTTCCTCTTCTTCGACATACTTATTCTCATGATATAGAATCAAGTGTTTGACATTGAAAACGTCAGCAGTATGGATATGATCCGGCAATTTTAACTAATAAGCTTTCTCATTAATCTTTTTAACGATTTCCAAAGGACCAATCTTTCTAGCAGCTAGTTTTTTGTAAGTACCAATAGGAAATCGATCCTTAGTCAATACTGCATATACAAAATCTCCTTCTTTGAACTCAACATTTCGTCGTTTAATATCTGCGGATTGCTTATATTTCTCACTCGCCTTAAGCAATCGGTCCTGCACAACCTTGTGGCACTCTTGCAATTCATTCACAAAATCACTAGCTCGTTTGATCACTCCTTTCTGCCGTGGCACTATAGATAAATCCAATGGCCCCTTAGGAATTGTTGAGTAAATAATCTGGAACGGTCTGAACCCAGTGCTACGATTAACTGCATGGTTGTGTGCAAACTCAGCTTGACACGGCTTGGAATCCTAACTCTTCAAATTGTCATTCACAAGGCATCTCAATAGATTACCTAGGGATCTATTCACAACTTCTGTCTGTCCATCCATCTGTGGATGATAAGCACTACTAAATTTCAGCTTTATCCCGACCATTCTCCATAGACTCATCCAAAAATGACTCAGAAAATGAGTGTCTCTATCCGATACAATAGATTCAGGCAACCCGTGAAGACGATAGATCTCCTTGAAGTATAACTGTGCGACATTAACTGCATCTGTAGTCTTCTTGCATGTGATAAAATGTACCATTTTTGAAAACGGATCAACCACCACGTAGATATAATCATTGCCACATTGCGTACTCGGCAAGCCCAATACAAAGTCCATACGAACATCCACCCATGGTTTAATAGGTATAGGCAACGGCATATGTAAACCTACATTTGTTGCGGTCCCCTTTGAAACTTGACAAATATGGCACCTTTAAACAAACTTTTCAACCTCCTTCCTCATTGACGGCCAAAAATAAGACGTTGAGATCAACTGCATAGTACGGTCGCGGCCCACGTGTCATTCTTCATGTAATTCTTTGATCATTTTCATTCGTAAACTACAATCTGGAATACACAACTGATGTCCTTTGAATAGAAAACCTTCAACCAGCATATATCCATCCATGTTTCCCTGCTTGACTTTGTCTAGGATTTCAGAAAAATATGAATCTGAAGTGAGAAGATCTGGAAGTAAGTCAAAACCCATCACCTTTATTCGCATGGTTGTTAGTAAATTACTCCTCCTACTCAATGCATCGGCGATGCAATTAGTTACTCCAGACTTGTGCTTTACGACGAATGAATTGTTGCAAATAAGCTATCCACGATGCATGCCTAGCTGCAATTTTATTCTTCCCTTGTAAATGTTTCAACGCTTCATGGTCCGTATACAAAACAAATTCTTTGTGGAACAAGTAATGTCTCCAATTCTTCACAGCCTACACAATAGCATAAAACTCCACATCATAAGTATTGTATCTCATCTGTGCTCCAGAAAGTTTTTCACTGAAATAGGCGATTGGACGACCCTTCTGACTCAACACTCCTCCAATTCCAACTTTGGATGCATCTGTATGTAACTCAAATAGTAACTGAAAATCTGGCAACACTAGAATCGGTGCTGAGGTTAAAAGTTCCTTGATTTGCTCAAAAGCAGATCCTGCCTCTTTCGTCCATGAAAACTTCTTTCCTTTCATACAATCAATAACAGGAGCCATTACACTACTAAAGTGCGGTATAAATCTTCGATAAAATGAAGCTAACCCATGGAAACTTCTGACTTCTGTTATAGTTTTGGGCTGCGGCCAATTTCTGATTGCGGCTACTTTACTCTGGTCCACTTGTATCCCTTCCTTAGACACGACATAACCCAGAAATAAAACATTTGGCGTCATGAACACGCATTTCTTCATCGCTGCATAGAACTGTTCTTGACGAAGAATAGTTAACACCTTTCGCAAGTGTTGAATGTGCTCCTCTGTGCTAGCACTATATATCAAGATATCATCAAAGTAGACTACAACAAACTTCTCGATGTAAGGTCTGAAAATTTGATTCATCGCCCTCATAAATGTACTTGGTGCATTAGATAGACCAAATGGCATGACCACCCATTCATATAATCCTTTTCGAATCTTGAATGTTGTCTTCCATTCATCACCTGGTCTTATGCGAACCTGATGATAACCACTCTTATGATCGACCTTAGAAAAGATTATAGACCCACTGAGTTGATCCAATAGATCATCAAGTCTTGGCATAGGAGAACTGTATCTGACAGTTATTTTGTTGAGTTCCCTGTTGTCGGTACACATTCTCCATGAACCATCTTTCTTCGGTACCAACAGAGCTGGTACAACACAAGGACTGAGATTCTCTCGAACACGCCCTTGCTCAAGCAACTCCTCAACCTGTCTCCTCGACTCTTCATGCTCTTTTGGACTCATACGATAATGTAGCCTATGCGGCAAAACAGCACCTGGCACTAGATCAATTTGATGTTGTATATCCCTTAGTGGCGGTAATTCCTTGGGTAATTCCACAGGAAAGACATCTTCAAATTCATTCAACACCGGTCTAACCTCCGCAGGAATTTCAAGAACTTCACTTGTTTCATACCTAATCAACGTAAACAATTCAGCACTATCTTTCACTTCTTCGACAAATTCTCCCGTAGATAATAGACTAGTTGATTCCACTTTCTTCTTTGACTTGCTTTCACTTTGTTCACATTTCTTAGGAACTAAGGTAATTTGGGTTCCTTCAAACATGAAACTGTAGCTGTTGGTGCGACCATTATGTTGTACAGCTCTATCATATTGCCATGGTCTTCCCAATAGTAAGTGACACACATCCACATCGACAACATTACACCATATATCATCTTTGTACTTCTTCCCAATGGAAAATGTAACAAATGCTCGTCTTCCCACTGTCACTTCTCCACCTTTCTTTATCCATGCCAGTTTATAAGGTCTAGGGTGTTTTTCAGTCTTCAACCCTAACTTCGTGACGGCTTCTTCAGAAATAATGTTATCGCGGCTTCTCGCAGTAATAACAAATCGACGAACCTTTCCCAAGATAGTACATGTAGACTGAAAGATATTGCTTCTCAGCCAACTAGAATCATTCTCATGCTTTGGCACTAAACAAGACCTCCTTATCATCAAGTTACACCCTTCGTCTCCTGACACAACTTCTTCATCTTCATCAAACTTCGATGGTTGAGAATTATCAATTTCATCTTCCACATCCTCATATTCACATTCCTCTGCAACTAACGCTCTCTTCTTTGGCTTAGTGCATTCATTACTTTTATGGCCAAACTCCTGACAATTATAGCACTTGATACTGTTATTGACCTTTGCTTTAGCAGCTTTATTGACAATTGGTTTACTGACTGCCTTGGAAACATTAGCACTGCTACTAGCACCCTTATTCTGGTTGTTAGAAATCGTAAACACACCACTTCCTCGTCTCCCTTGTTTCTCCCATGCTAGAGCTTTCTGATGTGCTTTAGCAGCAGACATTGGATTAAACATATTAACCATGTCTTGAATTTGCATTCGTAACCCTCCAATATATCTAGCTGTTAGCTGTTCCTCGGTTTCCATAATATCATTCCTTGCAATCAAGTGATAGAATTCATCTGCATAGTCATTCACTGTCTTCGTTCCTTGTCTCAAATTCTGCAAACATTGATACATAAGAGATTGATAATTGTACGGCAAGAAAGTCGCTTTCATCATCTTTCTCGTCTTCTCCCAAGCGACAACTTTTGATTTTCTCATTCTCTCCCGAGTTAGTTTAGTTTGCTGCCACCAAGCCATAGCTCTTCCCCTTAGTTTTGTAGCAATTAATTGGACTTTTCTATTCTCAGGCACCTCCTTGAATTTCAAAATTTCTTCAACATTCGACAACCAATCAATAAATTCTTCAGCTTGCATACCACCTTTGAATTCTGGAATTTCCATCCTCATACTTGATTCCCATTTATGATCATTTTCTGAATCCAGATATTGATTTCACACTTGGCCTCGATTTCGATAATGACTACTACCTCCATCACCATCTTCCTCAAAATCAGATGTATTTCGATATCGATCCTGACCATCTACATCCCTACAATTACGCATGTCCCTTCTACCCCGTCTTTCAGCATCACGATATGTTTCATTTTCAAACCCCCATTGAGTTCTTCCCTTTTCATTTCGGTACCCATGGTGGTCTCGCATCATTGAAACTGATGATTCTCTCCTATCTCGATAAGACTGGGGTGACATCCTCCTTTCTCCCGAAACCGATGGTGAAACCCTGTTTCCACTCTGGTTCGAAACTGGTGACGTTCTCTTTTGATTTCGATTCATGTCGTTCATCAATTTCTCCAATTTTTCAATACCCTCATTGAAATTTTCATTGATACGCTCCTCCATCTGCTCAGCTTCTTGTCTTCTATACAAATCTTCAACATTATGATAGCGATTAGCACGTCTCGGAGGCACGATCATTAAACAATCTCATTTCTGTCTCTAACTTAGCTCTGATACCAATTGATGCAGCTTAGACTTAGGCTCGATCAGTTTAGATACCAAACTATCGCAACCTATCCAGGACCTTCCTCACGAAATGATGATTTCATGTCAAATAAACCGATAGAACGATAAATGCTCAATTCCGTTGATCGTGATGATGCCGGAATCTATCTATCTCCAACCCGTTGATCTCGCAAGATACCGTGTTGAAAGATCTATAATTCGATCATTGATCACTAGCAAGTGATACCGAGAATTGGCTTCAACTTTGTTGATTCGCGCACGAATAACCCAAAGATGGAAAGAAGAAGGAGATCACACTTAACTTCAACAATGGTGGCCAAAGCTCACACACAATTTTATTTCAAAAATCAACTCTCTTTTACAAATGACAACACACCCCTATTTATAGGAAATTACAACACACACACGACTTAACATATGCGACTCACGACATACGACTTAACAATAATTACAAGTTACAACGTCACACGCGACTCAATACTTGCGACTTAACAATACAATGCGACATAAGAACTTGTGACTTAAGAAGATAGCACAACTTCGTGCAACATACCACTTAAGCGACATAAGCTTCAGGAACGACTTAAGAACATACATAGCTTCATGCGACA
Organism: Allium cepa; assembly: GCA_030765085.1. Classification (NCBI taxonomy): domain Eukaryota; kingdom Viridiplantae; phylum Streptophyta; class Magnoliopsida; order Asparagales; family Amaryllidaceae; genus Allium; species Allium cepa. Next base: position 283,074,866 of record CM060934.1, on the reverse strand, counting down.
TAAGAAACCATGCGACCTAAGCGACATAGTGACATAAGAGAACCATGTGACATAAGCAACATAGCGACCATGCGCAATAGCTGAACGACCTAAAGAGATGCGACATAAGTGAGCGATTTATAGAGATGTAACATAAGGCAGGCGACTTATGGAAATTCGGTTTGATTTCTTGAGTCGTTATCTTATAAGGTAGGTCGTTGAGTGTAGGTCGTTGAGCCTTAAGGTTGAGCGACTTAAGGCAGTTGGCATACGATTGACATAACTCGCAGGCGACTTAAGATTGAGCGACTTAACATGGTGCGCTGCATCACCGGTTGATGAGGCTTGAGGCTACGATTACCTTTAGAGAACACATCTCTTAGAATGCTCATCGTCCACCTGACGATGTTCTGAAAGCATTCAATCCATACAAGTTCGTTCTGGGTTCGAACGAAACCGAAGGCATTATCTCGTTACACTCATTTTGGAATCACCCTCAGAGTTAACGACAATAATCCTTGCACTCTAAATCTTCATCTTCACTTGAGATTCACGGCCTATCGTTAATTTGGATCAATGCGGTTTTTGGATATCCAAATCTGGAAACCCGATCTCGGTCTCATCGAAATCCAAAACGCCATCTTTTAGGTCCAAGTTGTTTTAAAGTTTAAAACAATTCAATTTTATTATCTATATTCACACATATAGATAATTCACATATACAACAATAGATAATCATATCATCACCATTCAACCAAATTATCTCATATCACATATCACAGATATCTCATCAGAGATATCAAACAATCAAGGCATTCAATATCATCCATCCATACATAAGCAAGGATCTATAAATCACACCATTTATAATTAATTGGAAATTAATTAAATTAATTACTTCTTTAGAATAAATTAAATTAATTACTTTCATCACTAAAACCTTGCTTACTTAATCATTAATTAAACCAATTAATTAATCATCATCTTAATTAATCACCTTTGATTAATTATCTTTAATTACATTAAGTAATTAACCCTTAATTAATTGCACAAATTAATTATCTACAGACCATTAAAGTAATTTACCTTAATTACTTCATTAACTATAATTAATTACATTAATCCTTAATTAATTACAATTAATTAATTGCCTTATAATCACTTATTATTGATTAATTAATCTTAATTAATCAATTCTTAATTACTCTTATTAATTACATTAATTAATGATCCTTAATTAATTAATTCCATTAATCAACTTAATTAATCATATACAGTAATTTCCATCCTGTAATTACTTACCTTAATTAATTAACTCCTTAATTAATTAAATTAATACTTTTGATTAATTACACCAAGTAATTAATCCTTAATTACTTCTACTAAGTCATTATCCTTTAATTACTTTCCATTAAGTAATTTCCTTTTAATTAATTACATCCCAGTAATTATACATTAATTACTTACCTTAAGTAATTACATAATTTAATCTCATTAAGTATCCATACTTAATCAATCATCTATAATTAATCAACCAATTAATTAATCACATTCATTTGATTAATTACAATTGGGTAATTCATCCCTAATTACCCCTTTAAATAAATAAATTAATCCATAATTATAGATTAATTAATTCATAATTATTAATTCATAAACTTTAATTATCAATTGATAAAACTTAATAACCAATTAATTAATCCTAATTAATTAATTAATCAATCCTTAATTACAATTAATTAACCCTAAATCATAGTTAATTAATTCTTAATTAACTTTAATTATAGATTAACAATTTATTATTTATTAATTAATAAAGCCTAATTATTAATTAATAAAACTTAATTACAAATTAAGTACTTTTTAAATACAAATTAATTAATCTCTAATTACAAATTAATCAACCTTAATTACTTAATTAATTAATCTCTAATCATTAATTCATAATCTCTAATTATCTAATTAATTATACTTAATTGTAAATCAATTAACCTCTAATCAATTAACTTATAACCCTTAATTATTAATTTTAAATAAAATAATTAAATCAATTAATTTCTCTTAATTAATTCTTAATCCTTATTAATTAAATTAGTTAATAAAACTTAATTTTCCTTGGTTAACTTAATTAATTTCAAGATAATAAACTTTAATTATCTTATTAATGCCCTTATTATCATTTTCATTTTTAAACTATTATAACTTTATAATTAACTATACTTAATTGAATCAAAAATTAAGTTTAAAAAAAAATAATCATTTTAACTTGATAAATTAAAGTTATCAAAACATAACTTTAAAAATAACTTAAACATTTATAAATTAGTAGTTTTAAAAGCAAGTTTCAAATTTGAAAAAAACTTACTTTTATATAAATCTTTAAAAATTCCATTTCTAGCTTAAATTTAAATCACTTTAAATTTACTTATCAAGATTTAAATTTAACAAACTTCAATTTCTTAATCAAAATGTTTAAGGAACATTTATTTTTAGAAAGGATAGAATTCAAAAAATAGATTCATTGCAAATGTTTAAAACTTCCTTTATTTAAATTTGAAACTTGTTTTATAAAAACCTTTTCAAAACTTTTGAAAATTCTTTTAAATACCTGCTTCAGTTTTGAATCCCGTGAACCACTCGAGCCATTCCAAGTTTCAACTCTTTTATTAAATTTCAAAAGTTTAGTTTAAATTTTAAATTTTAAAAACCTGTAACACTAAACTGTTAACAAGCTAAACAATACAAGCTACACGAGATTACTCGAGATCCACTTCGAGCACAACACCATTCCACTCAAGCATCTCTTCAAGACTAACACTAAACCCAACCAACTGACACAACTCCTCCTTCCTTGCACATGCACCATCACCGGATCCACCTCCGATCATCGATGCGCACCCTCCTGCACATCCCTCATCATCGCTGCAACTCGTCCCGACCACCAATCCACACTCACAAGCTTTCGAACAGGATCGAACAACCCAGTTGAGTCTGGAACTAAAGCAATCTTCATCAAAACCTCTCGACCACGCTGTCGGACGACTCGGGCCATCCCTTGCCAAACTACCACGCTACCATTACCCCGAGTTTCATGGCACTCGATCAATTAAAGAAGAAGCAGTGATCCCAATTCTAGCTTCAACAAGAACTAGGGTTAGAAACCCTTTTGATCAACCACCACCTCTACGACTCACAAACACCTCATCCACTATTTTTGCCAAACACTCCAATTGACAATCTAACTCCAGACGAAATCCCGACCACTCGAGATCCTTTGATCATCAAAAAATGCCCAAGTACCATTTTCCAGACATCCCCCAAATTCACATCAATTTCAACACTAAAAATTCTGATGTTTGTTTTAAAAATCATAACTTTCAAAATGGATTCAAGTTATAATCTTAAAACAGTGAATTAAGATGATTGATTTTACATATTTTTAAGTATCTCTACATTACTTTCCATTTTTTAACATGGTTTAAATCTTAAATATTTGAATCTATATTTTAACTTCTGTATTAAGCTTAAACTAAACTATCTTGTTTAAACCTCAAAGTTTAACGGGGAACACATTCAAAGATTTTGAATTTTAGTCAAAATCATACACTCTGAACTAAAATAGGGGAGTCAAATTCAACAGATATGTATACATTCATATATACACAGAGGCACACTCATATACATACATATAAGACAAACATCACAGAACTTATATGCAACATATGAAGCTTTTGAAACTGGAATGTAATTTGCATGCTTTATTGATTTGATTCCAGAAAAATCTATCTTGCTTGTAACTTAAAAAGCTTTGATACTTGATTGTTTGAAGATGGAATGTTGGATAAATGATACAGTGCAATCTACCAACTCAATGGATTTAAACCGTTCAAGGGCCATAGGTCGCTCACGACCTAGTGAAGGTCGCTCGCGAAGTAATACATTAAACACCAAGGCATTGGATTTGGGTTGGCCGTGACCTAGTATGTTGGTAAGTCGTTTGTGACCTAACAAGTTAGGTCTTAAACCGCTTCAGCGACCTAACTAGTCAAGCAAACCGGTGCGTATTTCTTTGGTTCGCCCCGACCTAAACAAGCTACGACCTAAAACTACGTGTTATCTGGAGTTATGTCACGAGCCTCCTTAGGTCGTGAAGGCAGTAGGTCGCTGCTGTGTATTTTAGGTCGCTCTTGATGCTGAAGCCTTAGGTCGTCCCTATCTTATGTCGCTGAAGGTTCTTAGTTCGCTAATGATAAGTCGTATGTCACTATGTGTGTGATGTTGTAACTCGTGTGTGTTGTGTTGTACATAGGTCGCGTGTGTTGTAACTGATTAGGTCGAAGATCGTGTTGTATGGGTTAAGTCGTTTGATTGTGTTAGGTCGTTAACGACCTATGTTAGGTCGGCCGTGTATGTGTCAATATGTTAGGTCGTGGATCTTCAATTGTGAAGCTTTTTGATGTAAGTGTTGTGTGTGATGTAAATCTCTATAAATAGGGATGTTGGGTCATTTGTAAACTTGGTTGATTTTTGAATAAAACTTTTTGTTTGTGTGCTTTGTGCCACTTTGAAATTGGAAGTTGAGCGTTGTCTCCTTTCTCCATTTGCGGTATTCGAGTGCGCTCGAATCAACGGATTTGAAGCCGATTCACGGAATCTCGTGCGCGAGATCAACGTCGAAGAATCGTAGATCTTTTAACACGGTATCGTGCACGATCAACGTGTTAGGGATAGCTAGAATTCGGTATCTTTTGGAGATCAACGAATTTGGGCATTCGGTATCTTTCAATCCATCGATTTATATTGCTTCATCTAATCGTTCTTCGATTAGTTTGACACGAAATCTTCATTTCGTCGTCATCGTCATAATCCGATGTGTCAGTTTGGTATCAGAGCTAGACTTAGCCAATCATAGCTAAGCCGAGTCTTTGGAGCCAAGGAGAAGAGTTTGAAAAGTCAAGGCCGAGCTAAATCAAGCAAAGCCGAGCTAAGCGAAGTGTTGTTCAAAGCCGAGCTGAACTTGTTCAAGTTTGTGGGAGATTTATTCAAGTTGAAACCGTGCATCATTTTGAAGATCAAGGACGAGAGTTGCAAGTTAGAATCCAAGCCGAGTTTGTTCAAGATTGTTGTTTGTTAAAGTTCTACAATGCCGCCGAGAAGAGCTAATCGTCATCAAAATGTTGAAGTGTTGTATAGAAGAGAAGAAGCTGAGCAAATGGAACAACGCATCAATGAAAAATTTGATGAAGGTATCGGAAAGTTAGAGAAGTTGATGGTTGATATGAATCAAAGTCAAAGGAGAAGTTCGTCAGTATCGAACCATGGAGGAAACAGAGTTTCACCATCGTTTACGGAAGCGAGGAGGGTGTCGCCACAATCTCATCGAGATCAAAGAGAATCATCAGTTTCAACGAGAAGAGAACATCATGAGTATCGGGGTGATGAGAGAAGAACTTATCATGGATTTGAAAATGAGCCATATCGTGATGTTGAAAGACATAGTAGAAAAGATATGCGTGATCATAGAGATGTTGATGGTCGAGATCGATATCGAAGTACATTTGATTATGATGAAGATGGTGATAGATGTAGTGTTCATTATTGAGATCAAGACCAAGTACGAAATCACTATCGGGAGGTAGAAGATGATCGTAAATGGGAGTCAGGGATGAAGACTGAAATTCTAGAATTCAAAGGTGGAATGGTAGCTGAAGAATTTTTGGATTGGTTATCTAATGTTGAAGAGATTTTTGATTTTAAGGAAATTCGTAGCATCGTAGAGTTAAGTTGGTTACTACACGTTTTAGAGGGAGAGCTATGGCATGGTGGCAACAAACTAAACTTACACGGGAAAGGATGGAAACGTCGAAGATTACTTCATGGGAGAAGATGAATAAGTTAATGAAAGCTACTTTCTTGCCGTATAATTATCAGTCTTTTATGTATCAGCGATTGCAGAACTTGAGACATAAAACAAAGTCTGTGAATGTTTATGCGGATGAATTTTATCAACTGATTGCCAGGAATGATATCATGGAGGCAGAGGAACAGTTGACTGCTAGGTTTGTTGGAGGGTTGAGAATGCAGATCCAGGATATGGTGAATATGTTTGATCCGAGATCTGTTGCAGAAGCACATCAGAAAGCACTTGCTTGGGAGAAACAACGGAGACGAGGAGGTGGTGTGTTTACGAATTCCGACAACCAGAATAAGGGTGCTAGTAGCAGTGCTAATGTTTCCAAGACAGTCAATAAACCAGTTGTCAGTGAAGTCGCTAAAGCTAAGGCTAACAACAATTTCAAGTGCTATAACTGTCAAGAGTTTGGTCATAAAAGCAATGGATGTCCAAAACCTAAGAAGTGAGTGATGGTTGCTGAGGCTGAGGATGAGGATGTTGGTGAAGGTTATTCTAGTCCAGTTGAGGGGAATGAACAGGATATCGCGTCGGGAGATAAAGAATGTAATCTAATGTTGAGAAGATTGTGTTTGACACCGAAGCAGGAAGAGGAGGCTAGTTGGTTAAGGAGTAATATCTTTCAGTCGACATGCACTATACTGGGGAAGGTTTGTAAATTTGTGATTGACCCGGGAAGTTGTGACAATATCATTTCTACCGAAGCTGTGAGAAAGTTGAAGTTAAAGATGGAGAAGCATCCAAATCCTTACAAGTTAGCGTGGTTGAGGAAAGGAGGAGAGGTGAAGGTGGACAGGCGAGTTCATGTTCCGTTTTCTATTGGGAAGAAGTATAAATACAAGATCTGGTGTGATGTGGTGGAGATGGATGTTTGTCACTTGCTTTTGGAAAGACCATGGCAGTATGACCGAGCAGTGCAGCATGATGGTCGAACCAAGAGCTACAGCTTTATGTTTGAGGGTATTAAGATCATTTTAGTTCCGAAGAAGAGATAGCAAGAAGAGAGCAAGTCAGAAGAGATTGAGGAACTGAAGACTTTGTTGACTTTGAAAGAGTTTGTTAGAGAAGTAGAGGAGAATCCAGAGGTGTTCTTGTTGATTGGACACGAAACTACTGAATCTGTTGAAGTTCCAGAGGGAGTAAAGCCAGTATTGGAAGAATTCAGAGATGTGTTTCCTGAAGAGTTTCCAAAGGAGTTACCACCGTTGAGAGATATTCAGCATCAGATTGATCTTGTGCCAGGGGCGGTATTACCTCACTGGCCACATTACAGGATGAGTCCTAAGGAGCATGAGGAACAGAGAAGGCAGGTGGAGGAGTTGTTAGAACAAGGGCGTTTTCAGGAGAGCTTGATTCCTTGTGCAGTTGCGGCCTTATTGGCACCGAAGAAGGATGGTTCGTGGAGGATGTGTACGGACAGTCGGGCTCTAAACAAGATCACTGTGAGATACAGGTTTCCTATGTCGAGGTTCGATGATTTGATTGATCAGTTGAGTGGGGCTGTTGTGTTCTCAAAGATTGACTTGAAGAGTGGATACCATCATATTCGTATTAGACCGAGGGATGAGTGGAAGACTGCTTTTAAAACTAGGGAAGGTCTATACGAATGGCTGGTTATGCCGTTTGGCTTGTCAAATGCTCCTAGTACTTTTATGAGAGTGATGAACCAGATTTTCAGACCATTTATTGGGAAGTTTGTAGTAATTTACTTTGACGATATTTTGATCTGTAGTGGGAGTATGGAAGAGCATATCCAACATTTGCGAGAAGTGCTGTTTATTCTACGACAGGAGCAATTCTATGCAGCAGCAAAGAAGTGTGTGTTCATGACGCACAGTGTTTTGTTTCTGGGATATGTTCTGTCAAAGGAGCGTATTCAAGTGGATGAAAGCAAAGTGGAAGCTGTGAGAAATTGGCCACAGCCTAGGACTATAACAGAAGTTAGAAGTTTTCATGGTTTAGCATCATTCTACCGAAGATTTATTCCACATTTCAGTAGCGTGATGGCACCAGTTACTGATTGTATGAAGCGGAAGCAATTTTCATGGTCAGATGAAGCAGGAGTTGCTTTTGAGCGAATCAAGGAACTTTTGACGTTAGCACCAATTCCAGTTTTGCCGGACTTTCAGTTGTTGTTTGAGCTACATACTGATGCATCTAAGGTTGGAATTGGTGGAGTATTGAGTCAGAATGGAAGACCATTTGCTTATTTCAGTGAGAAATTGTCTGGAGCCAAGTTGAGATATAACACTTATGACGTGGAGTTATACGCGATTGTTCAAGCTGTGAAGCACTAGAGGCATTATCTGTTTCAGAAGGAGTTTGTTCCTTATACTGATCATGAGGCGTTAAAGCACTTGCAAGGCAGGACAAGATAGCAGCTAGGCATGCATCGTGGATTGCATACTTGCAGCAATTTACATTTGTAGTGAAACATAAGTCGGGAATTACGAATCGCGTGGCAAATGCATTGAGCAGGAGAAATCATTTATTGACTACAATGAAAGTTGTAGTGACCGGGTTTGATGTGTTGCCAGAATTGCTTGTGGATGGTCCTTACTTTGCGAAGATGGTAGATGAAGTCAATAAAGGGAAGATGGATGAGTATATTTTGGTAGATGGGTTTCTATTCAAGGGGAATCGATTGTGCATACCATAGTGCAGCTTGCGAATGAAGATTGCGAAGGAATTACACGAAGAAGGACATGTGGGTAGAGATCGTACATTGCAGTTGATTTCTCAATCTTATTTTTGGCCATCCATGAGAAAAGAAGTTGAAAGATTTGTGGAGAGATGTCACATATGTCAAGTTTCCAAAGGGACAGCTACGAACGCTGGATTGTATATGCCATTAACCGTGCCTACTAGACCATGGTTTGATATCAGCATGGATTTCGTTTTGGGTTTGCCAAGAACTCAGCGAGGGAATGATTCTATATATGTGGTGGTGGACAGATTTTCGAAAATGACACATTTCGTAGCTTGTAAGAAGACAGATGATGCAGTTCGTTTTGCTCAATTGTTCTTTAAAGAAATTTATCGATTACATGGGTTGCCTGAGTCCATTATTTCTGACAGGGACACTCGATTCTTAAGTCATTTTTAGATGAGTTTGTGGAAGATGGTTGGAAAGAAACTGAATTTTAGTAGCGCTTATCATCCGCAAACAGATGGGCAAACGAAGGTGGTGAATAGATCATTGGGAAACTTGCTGAGATGTCTTGTAAAAGATAATTTGAAGAGCTGGGATATGAAGTTATGTCAAGCGGAATTTGCACATAATCACGCTGTTAATCGAAGTACTGGATTCAGTCCATTTCAAGTTGTATATTCAGCAATTTCGAAGGGACCGTTGGATTTGACGACAGTGCCATGTCAGAAGGGAATTATTAAGCGAGCTTGTGATTTTGTGAATGAGCTACAGGAGTGTCACAGAACGGTTCATTAACGATTGCTTGGATCAAATGGGAAGTATAAACAAATGGCGGATAAGAAGCGAAGGAGTGTAGACTTCAAAGAAGGTGATTTGGTTTATGCAGTGTTGACGAAAGATCATTTTCCAGTGGGAACTTACTACAAGTTGAAAGCTAGAAAAATTGGACCCGTGGAAATTTTGAAGAAGATCAATGACAATGCATATCAGTTGAAGATGCCAGATCATATTCACACTGCAGACGTTTTCAACATCAAATACTTGATTCCGTATCATGGGGATAAGCTTATTAAGGAAGAGGTAGGTGCAAATTCGAGGTCGAATTCTTGTCAACCGTGGGAGGATGATGCAATGCAATCTACCAAATCAATGGATTTGAATTGTTCAAGGGCCATGGGTCGCTCACGACCTAGTGAAGGTCGCTCGCGAAGTAATACATTAAGCACCAAGGCATTGGATTTGGGTCGGCCGCGACCTAGTATGTTGGTAAGTCGTTTGCGACCTAACAAGTTATGTCTTAAACCGTTTCAGCGACCTAACAAGTCAAGCAAACCGGTGCGCATTTCTTTGGTTCACCCCGACCTAAACAAGCTACGACCTAAAACTACGTGTTATCTGGAGTTATGTCGCGAGCCTCCTTTGGTCGTGAAGGCAGTAGGTCGCTGCTGTGTATTTTAAGTCGCTCTTGATGCTGAAGCCATAGGTCGTCCCTATCTTATGTCGCTGAAGGTTCTTAGGTCGCTAATGATAAGTCGTATTTCACTATGTGTTTGATGTGGTAACTCGGGTCTGTTGTGTTATACATAGGTCGCGTGTGTTGTAACTGATTAGGTCGAAGATCGTGTTGTATGGGTTAAGTCATTTGGTTGTGTTCGGTTGTTAACGACCTATGTTAGGTCATCCATGTATGTGTCAATATGTTAGGTCGTGGATCTTGAATCGTGAAGCTTTGTGATGTAAGTGTTGTGTGTGATGTAAATCTCTATAAATAGGGATGTTGGGTCATTTGTAAACTTGGTTGATTTTTGAATAAAACTTTGTGTTTGTGTGCTTTGTGCCACTTTGAAATTGGAAGTTGAGCGTAGTCTCCTTTCTCCATTTGCGGTATTCGAGTGCGCTCGAATCAACGGATTTGAAGCCGATTCACGGAATCTCGTGTGCGAGATCAACGTCGAAGAATCATAGATCTTTTAACACGGTATCGTGTGTGATCAACGTGTTGGGGATAGCTAGAATTCGGTATCTTTTGGAGATCAACGAGTTTGGGCATTCGGTATCTTTCAATCCATCGATTTATATTGCTTCATCTAATCGTTCTTCGATTAGTTTGACACGAAATCTTCATTTCGTCGTCATCTTCATAATCCGCTGCGTCAATAAACTGGAACATAATGATTCAAACTTTGATTCTTTGTTTGGTTCCAGGTTGTAGTTGTTACAAGCTTAGGCCTTTAAATCTGTTTTAGTGGAGATGTTTTACAGGTTTTAAACTTTGGTTTGAGGAATGCTTTTTAGGTTCAAGCTTTCAGATTTGAAAGTTGTTCTGAGGAAAGATTATAGAATTTGATTGCAGATAAAATTTCTAGTTTTGGAAATGAACTCGGTTTCTTTGATTTTAGAACTGAGATAGGAAAAAAAGAGAATGAAGGGGAAAGATAGAATTTTATATAAGTAAATTTAGATTTTATTAAAATTAAAAGAAAATTCAAATAAATGTGACACTTGTCCCTAACTTAGATTAATATTTTAACACATGTTATCAAAAATGGTTTATAACTTAATGCCTGTATTAACTTATTTTTATATTATTCGTAAATGATTTTAAAAGCTTTTCTTATTAAATTCCTAATTAATAAATACATTTATAAATTTATAAATGCTATCTAAATTTTATATAAATACAATTTTTAAAGAAAATAAAATATAAACCAATTATGATTTTTAAAAAATCATATATAATATTTTAAACTCATTTTTAAATGTTAATTTAAAAGCTTTTGTATTTATTCCTATTAAATAAATACTTTTCCAAATTTTTATAAATAAATTTCTTTAAAGAGAATAATATAAAACAAATCTTAAATAAAAACCTTATCCATATTCTGTTTAAAATATTTTTAAAATAATTATCCTTTAAATGCAAATTAAAATCCAGATTCGAATTCAAATTCAATTTAAAATCCGAATTAAAATCAGTTCAAATAAATATAGATATCAATTTCAAACAAACACACTATTAATTGTAAATAATTATTTTATTTAAAAATAAATTAAATACACACACATATATATTTTAAACACACTTATTAAATTTGAAAACAATAAGTCTATTTAAAATCTATTTATAAAATAACACAATTTAAATTGGTAAATTATCATTCAATTTAAAAATCTATTTATAACTACATTTAAAAACAACTCATTATAACTATAATTGTTTGAAATTAACAAATTTTACCAATTTTAATTAATTAATTAAGAGATTGTCACATTTTAAATTCCTTGAAATTCCGGGATATCACATTCCTCCCTCCTTAAAAGAATTTCGTCCTCGAAATTTAAAACAAAAGATAATCCAAAATTTTATTTTATTTCAGCCAATTCTAGCATACATATCAGCCATACACAACCATACGAACAATTGCATCCACACTAACATTCAATCCAACAAACAACACAAGCTAACCGGACACAAATCCGGATAAGCTTCCTAAAATTTTCCCAAGTTTCCCAAGTACAGACACTGGAATATTTTCTCTACTGAATCCAAACTAGCTACACTACTAAGCTACTGAACTCCTATCCATCTGGATCTACAATCTACACAAGAGATCTGACCACAAACAAGATCGACACAACTATCAAACCCTCACAGAGCTACTGGTTCAAAAACCAGTGATGGATCATACACGTACTCCCTCAGAGATACGTGCAATACATTGAATCCCAGTCTTCCAAACAGGCAATTCAACCCTTATAAGCTAAACACTTATTCCTTACAAAAAATCAAAAGGATCAAATATACTTCGGGGCTAACTTCCAGTTTTACCCAATCTTATTTCCTCCCTTTTACCGGGGAAATAACAACGAAGTCACCAACTTCGAATTCCAATTTCCTCCGTCTTTTAACCACAAAACTCACCTGATGATCCTGGGTTGCCTATAGATCATTCCTGATCAGCTCAACCTTCGTTGATGCTTCTACAAACAAACTGAATCAAAAACAACTCAAAAAAATGATCCTCTCAAGATCTACCCAAAATCCAAAACAAACTCTACTATCAACAGTAGAAAACAACTTCTCCTATCTGGAAAAGATAGAACAGGATCACTCGCGAACAGGCCTTCATATCTTGAAAAAAAATTCCTGTAGAAATCTTGTAATCCAAACACTGCAACTGTTTGCGACAAAATTGACCACAAACACCCAATATGGCAAAAGTACTCGTTTATGAACGCAAATCAGCAACAATCAATATAGAACTCGGATCTAAACAATAACAATCACAATCACTCAGAAATAACAATCGCAAACACAAGATTTATAGTGGTTCAGCGATCTTGCCTACGTCCACTTTGAAGTTTATGTCTTTATTGATTCACTTGATGATTTCAATTGATTACAGCGGACTACAACTGATGATAGCATTCAAATCTGATTACAACAGCGAAGATGAAGTATGGAATTGAATCCGGCAGAGTCTCGACGTTCAATGGCGGAAGATCCCCCTTTCTGAAGGCTTCAGGTGCTATTTATAGGCGTTGGAGGCCCAGATCTCGCTCAAACTTCGGGAGACTTTTTCTGGCACGTGAGTGGGCCCACGCGACCATGCCCGCCAAGTTTCGACTCGATCTGAGATCGATTCGAAGTGATTTCGAATCCATCAAAAAATGATCCAATCGAGCTGAAACTTGGCAGGAAAAATCTTTACCTTGTATGGAAGCTACTTTGAAAATTTTGTTGCATTTGGATCAGCAGTTTAGGAGATACGATCGGTTCGAATTGGAGTGCTTCGGTTGGTTGTTTAGTTCGAATCGATTCCTTCGAATCGATGCCTTCAACTCCATCAGCTCACGTGGTCTTGTGATGAGGTAGCGCGCGTCCTTCGAGTCGATGCGGTCTCCTCTTCGGGTTGAACGTTTCGTCTCCTTGGATCTTGCCGACTTTGTATCATGGAGTGACACTTCATCCAAGCTAGTTGACTTGGTGGAAATAGAACAAGTGATTGTTAGTGGATCGAGTGTGACCGATTCGAACAGAGGCATCCCAATGGGTTCGAACTCGATCGATACGAACAAGATCGGTTCGAAGTGACTAACTCCTGATGGATTCGAACCTGATGGATTCGAATGGAGCGAGGTGTTGCATGTTGATGGATTCGAACCTGATGGACTCGAATGGAGCGAGGTGTTGCATGCTGATGGATTCGAACCTGATGGATTCGAATGGAGCGAGGTGTTGCATGCTGATGGATTCGAACCTGATGGATTCGAATGGCATGCTCTTTCCTTAGGTTGAATCGACCATAACTTGCACATACGAGCTCCGATTGACTTGAGATTTGAAACGCTGGCTCTGCAGCTTTGGTCATCATGTCTTGTGAATTGTGGCCCAATCCGGACTCGGACAAAATTCATCGATATCCATAGAGAAGCGCAATGCGACCAATCTCTGAGGCGAACTGTCTCTTGTTTTCGACCAATATTTTGGTATCACGGCTTTGCCAAGAAGCAGGATAACATTTTCCCTCCAAAATATGCCTTGCGGTAGGAAGGCGTGTTTTGTAATGCCATGAGCTGAATGTTTATATCCTGTGGATGTCCTGCAAAGGAATTTATAGTTTTATGTGGCCTCAAATAACGACCGTTCCGGATCGATATACTTGAGATGAAGTGCGACCGTTCATGGTCAAGCGCCTAACTTCAAATGACGATCGTTCGGGATCGAGCCACTTGAGGTGAATTGCGACCGTGCGCGGTCAAGCGGCGGACCTTAAATGACGACCGCTCGCGATCGCGCCATTTGAGGTGAGGTGATTCGTGCCGTTTGGGGCAAGTTGTGACCATTCGCGGTCGGATGCCGTTCGAGGTAAGCTGTGATCGTTCGCGATCGTGTGCCGTTCGAGGCGATTTTGTGACCATTCGAGGTCGGGTGCCGTTCGTGGCGAATTGTGACCGTTTGCGGTCGGGTGCCGTTCGAGGCGAGAAAGTGTGCCCGGGAGGGCTCGGTATTGTTGATACCAGGTCCACGTTCGAGTGGGTCCCTGGATCATTTGTCTGGGCGGTTTATCGCCATCTTAGAGCATGCCTAAGGACTGTTAGCGACCCCGTACATGTGTAAGTAGCTTAGCCATTTCAGAATTATCAGAATCAAATATCTATTCAACAGATGAGTTTTAAAATAGAAATGTCCAAACAAACAAAGCCCAAATGTCCAAATAAAAATGAAACAAAAGCAAAGCAAGGATGTCAAAGTGTAAGTTCCCACTACTAAACGGTCAATGATCATTCAGAGCATGTCTGGGGATCGTTTGCGATCTCGTACATGTGTAAATGAGTTAATTGTGTTAGTGGGAAGCTTACGACTTGTTCATCGTTATTTCAATCAATTGATAACCAAACGGTGCCTTGATTCAGGGTCGCCTTTAGCTGATGTAGCCGGTGGCCGCTCTGGTTCCACCACTGGAGTTCGGCTCCTCACATATTGAAGGAGCATACCGTTCCTGATATGTCCTTCTACCTCGTCCTTCAGATGCCTACAATCATTAGTGTTATGACCGTTTAATTCATGAAATACACAAAACTTATCTGATCTTCTTTCGTCGGAAGTTGGATCCCTTCTCATTGGTCTACGATACGGAACCTGCTCCTTGGTATCCTGATAAATTCGTTCCAGACTCTCATTCAGCTCAGTGTAAGTGGTGAATCGCGGCTCCCTCCGTTGCCGCTTTGACCTGTCGTTATAATCCTCAGCCTTTCATTTTCCTTTATCCTTGCCCGAGTCCTTTTCGAAAGGCTTTTTGTCTTTAAGCACATAAACTTCTATTCCCTCTCCTTCTTCTCTTTCTTCCTTTCCATCCTCTAATCGCAAAATCTTTTTTGCCTCATCGTAGAATTCCGCTAGATCCACAGGCGGATCTTTAGTCAATGAATTTTTGAACTCTGTGTCATCAGCTACTCCGGACACAGCAGCCATCTCAACCATGGATGGATCTGCTCGATCCACCGAAGCTGCTGCTGCATTGAATCGCGTTAAATAACTCCTCAAAGTCTCTCCGGTTTTCTGTTTTAGAGTTGCCAAAGTCATCACGTTCTTGGGTCTTGTAATGTGAACTCTGAATTGCCTCATAAATCTCTCAATTAAATCATTCCATGTTCCGATGGATCCATTCTCCAATTGTGTAAACCACAATGCTGCAATATCCGCCAAGTACAATGGGAAGCACCGGGCCATAACCTCCTCTGATGCCCCCAGCACTTCCATATGCCTCATATACTTTGTCAGATGAACCGTGGGGTCCGTTCTCCCGTCATATATGTCCAACCATGGTAACTTGAAATCCGGTGGGTTCCTAGCTCGTCTGATTGCTGGAGTAAATGGACTCCTATTGACATCCTCCAAATCATTGTTTACCAAACCGCCTCTCATAGCTCTTCTAACCATCTCCGCCAATCTGTCATTGTCTCCGAGATGCATCTTCGTTCATCACTTTCAACCTGCCCCCCGAGTTCACGAGGGAACTCTGGGATCTGCCCCTTTGACTGAGCGTTCACTCCTCTGCTACTCCCGGGTTGCGCAGATGTTCTTCTCTCTCTCTACGATATTTGATCAACGTTCTCCATGTGGTTGCCCCCTAGTTCAGGTGCCACGCCGGATGGTCCTGCTTCGTTTTGAACTCCATCCGCTTCTCTATTTTGTGCTCCAAGTTCCCCTATCTGCTGGAATAAACTCTGGATCAACTCCTCCTGTTTCTTCATCATTGTCTCCATCTCATCCCTAGTGATGAAGATCGACGCTTGATTCGCTCCTGAGGAAGCCTCTTGACTTCCTTGATGTTCACTTCGCACTGGCCTTGGCCTTCTACTTGATTATCTCGTCATAATTTCTCAAATCTGAACTTTCAAACTTTCTAAATCAACTTCTAATGGGTAGAACTCCTGAATTAGCCTTCTCAGTGGGAGCACCAAAATGTTTGCGTCAAAATTGACCACAAACACCCAATATCGTGAAAGTACTCGTTTATGAACGCAAATCAACAACAATCAATATAGAACTCGGATCTAAACAATAACAATCACAATCATTCAGAAATAACAATCGCAAACACAGGATTTATAGTGGTTCAGCGATCTTGCCTACGCCCACTTTGAAGTTTATGTCTTTATTGATTCACTTGATGATTTCAATTGATTACAGCGGACTACAACTGATGATAGCATTCAAATCTGATTACAACAGCGATGATGAAGTATGGAATTGAATCCGGCAGAGTCTCGACGTTCAATGGCGGAAGATCCCCCTTTCTGAAGGCTTCAAGGTGCAATTTATAGGCGTTGGAGGCCCAGATCTCGCTCAAACTTCAGGAGAGTTTTTCTGGCACGTGAGTGGGCCCACGCGACCAAGCCCGCAAAGTTTCGACTCGATCTGAGATCGATTCGAAGTGATTTCGAATCCATCAAAAAATGATCCAATCGAGCTGAAACTTGGCAGGAACAGTCTTTACCTTGTATGGAAGCTACTGTGAAAATTTCGTTGCATTTGGATCAGCGGTTTAGGAGATACGATCGATTCGAATTGGAGTGCTTCGGTTGGCTGTTTAGTTCGAATCGATTCCTTCGAATTGATGCCTTCGACTCCATCAGCTCACGTGGTCTTGTGATGAGGTGGCGCGCTTCCTTCGAGTCGATCTGGTCTCCTCTCTGGGTTGAACGTTTCGTCTCCTTAGATCTTGCTGACTTTGTATCGTGGAGTGACATGTCATCCAAGCTAGTTGACTTGGTGGAATACGAACAAGTGATTGTTAGTGGATTCGAGTGTGACCGATTCGAACAGAGGCATCCCAATGGGTTCGAACTCGATTGATACGAACAAGATCGGTTCAAAGTGACTAACTCCTGATGGATTCGAACCTGATGGATTCGAATGGAGCGAGGTGTTGCATGTTGATGGATTCGAACCTGATGGACTCGAATGGAGCAAGGTGTTGCATGTTGATGGATTCGGACCTGATGGATTTGAATGGAGCGAGGTGTTGCATGCTGATGGATTCGAACCTGATGGATTCGAATGGCATGCTCTTTCCTTAGGTTGAATCGATCATAACTTGCACATACGAGCTCCGATTGACTTGAGATTTGAAACGCTGGCTTCTGCAGCTTTGGTCATCATGTCTTGTCAATTGTGGCCCAATTCGGACTCGGAAAAAATTCATCGATATCCATAGCGAAGCGGAATGCGACCAATCTCTGAGGCGAACTGTCTCTTGTTTTCGACCAATCTTTTGGTATCACGGCTTTGCCAAGAAGCGGGATAATAGCAACTTCCGGTTGCTTCCACTCAAGAATAGATGCCACCTTGCTTCCGCTGCACAACTCTAATCCAGAGTAGATGAGAATGCTGATGAAGAAAACAAGCACAAACTGGACAACACATCCCAGAGATATGGTCCAACAGATCCATAACGAGAAAATTCAGAAATTCCACCAAATCCTGAGCTGCTTCACCAAAATCTATTTCTAGGAACCATCCTTCTACTAAGCTGAACCACCGGTACCTCTTATGGAATCCTAGTCGATAAGAAAACTCAACCTTCAAATGCGGACAAATCTCTGACCACCCTGAAGACATCCGGAAAATCTCCGATAACTCAAGAGAACACTCAACTATCGCAAGTCACTTTTGCGATCAACACAGCCTAATTCCAAACAAACTATTTTCTCTTTACCCATTAGAACAGCTTTCTCTTATCTAGACAATCCATCGAAGAAATGGATCCACTTTGTAGCTTCTGAACTCCACCTCTAGAAAACTGATCAGCTAGAAGACCTTCCTGCTGGCACACAGAACACTCCGAGCTGCACTGGTGACACAGATGCTGAAGTATTCCTAATCCAAAGCTCTTTGAGAAACTCGAAACTCAAAGAAAACAGAAACACCCTGCTGAACTCAGCCACAACACCGAAGCAGACACACTTCCTTAAACTCGCTCCAAAAGAAAACATCTTCGGAGACATCCATATTCACTGCATCTCATCATGCAGCTACTATTTCCTGAGGTATCAAGATACCATCACTCGCTTCTGCTTATCCGACAGATCCAAACTCTACCCATCCAAATTTGCACTTTAAAGATGGACTCCGAACCTTAATAGGTTTCCTTCAGAGATCAATGAAATCCTTACACCAAGCTACAAAGCTCACTCAAGACGGTATTAGGTCTACAGTCTCGACAAATACTCTTCCTACCTCAAACATTCAAACTCCAACCATTGGTAATCATGTTACACACACCACTACCCCATCTACCTTTAGAACTCACAATGGAAAAACCCGAACAGGTAATCCAACAAATAGGTAGAATATATATATATATATATATATATATATATATATATAGTTATATATAAAAATTACAAATACGCTCTCTCAAGAAAGACACCACTCTAGAGCCTAGGTATTATCTCAACCTATGCTCTGATACCAAGTGAGACGACCCGGCTTTCTCTCCATAGAAAGTCGCATCATCTTGAAGAAAGAAAGGGATAGAAAAGAGAAAAGATAGAGAAGAAGAAGAAACAACATCAGAATCTAAACAGAGGAACGAATAAATTATATTAATCACATAAATATTACACAGTTTACAACCATTATCGGAGTTACACAGATTATACATTACATACTAGACAGTTATAAACACCTATCTAGTTATTACAACTCAAATACAATCTAAACCATCGACTCAGAGAAACCAACACAGTGGAACGCTATATATATCTACAACGCAAAAGCCTCCTGCTCTATTGCTCCTCCACAATTCGTCAAAGCTAACCTGAATCCCTTGGCTACTCGTAAAAATTTGAGTACCTAAGAGTTTAAGAAAAACATAATAAACTCTGGGTCAAACATGGGTCTGGTGTGAGTAAACAGTTAAAGTTGCTTAACTTTGAAAACCTTTGAAACAAAAGGTATCACCTAAGACTTCCTACACATAAACATGGGTAAGTTTTTACCTTACGATAACCAAAACATTTTATAGGAAATCTAGTGATATTATAATAGGGTCTAGTGTTTTCAAGTAAAATACCGAAATAGCTGGAATGCATACATCTCACGTTCCAACATAGTTGGGCACAATCAATACGTACGGCACTTATTGGAGATTGGATTCCATATGTCAGGGCTACTGGGGTACCGCCCGTCATAGTACAGGGCCTAGATCACTGTACCAAGGAAAACTCCCAATCCCCTGTAATATAAGGCCGGAACCATTCCCTACTGAATTAGTTCCAAACAAGACAACCCCACGGTTGTAGCTAGCAACCGCCCACACAGCCGAATAAAAAGGGACATCTAGACAGGGGTAAATCTCGTCCTATTTGGGAATGACCCACTTAGCCTTGCTGCACCTCTCCTGTTTTAGCCATTCCCGGTTGATGAGGCTTGAGGCTACGATTACCTTTAGAGAACACATCTCTTAGAATGCTTATCGTCCACCTGACGATGTTCTGAACGCATTCAATCCACACAGGTTCGTTACGGGTTCGAACGAAACCGAAGGCATTATCTCGTTACACTCATTTTGGAATCACCCTCAAAGTTAACGACAATAACCCTAGTAGTCTGAATCTTCATCTTCACTTGAGATTCATGACCTATCGTTAATTTGGATTGATGTGGTTTTCGGATATCCAAATCTGGGAACCCGATCCCGGTCTCATCGAAATCGAAAATGCCATCTTTTAAGTCCAAGTTGTTTTAAAGTTTAAAACAATTCAATTCTATTATCTATATTCATACAGATAGATAATTCATATATACACAGATGATAATTCATATCATCACCATTCAACCAAATTATCTCATATCACATATCACACATATCTCATCAGAGATATCAAATAATCAAGCCATTCAATATAATCCATCCAAGCATAAGCAAGGATCTATAAATCACACCATTTATACTTAATTTAAAATGAATTAAATTAATTACTTCTTTAAAATAAATTGAATTAATTACTTTCATCACTAAAACCTTACTTACTTAATCATTAATTAAACCAATTAATTAATCATCATCTTAATTAATCACCTTTGATTAATTATCTTTAATTACATTAAGTAATTAACCCCTAATTAATTACACAAATTAATTATCTACAAACCATTAAAGTAATTAACTTTAATTACTTCATTAATTATAATTAATTACATTAATCCTTAATTAATTACAATTAATTAATTACTTTATAATAACTTATTATTGATTAATTAATCAATCCTTAATTACTCTTATTAATTACATTAATTAATGATCCTTAATTAATTACTTCCATTAATCAACTTAATTAATCATATACATTAATTTCCAACCTGTAATTACTTACCTTAATTAATTAACTTCTTAATTAATTAAATTAATCCATTTGATTAATTACACCAAGTAATTAATCCTTAATTGCATCTACTAAGTAATTATCCTTTAATTACTTTCCATTAAATAATTTACTTTTAATTAATTACATTCCAGTAATTATACATTAATTACTTACCTTAAGTAATTATATAATTTAATCTCATTGAGTATCCATACTTAATCAATCTTCTATAATTAATCAACCAATTAATTAATCACATTCATTTGATTAATTACAATTGGATAATTCATCCCTAATTACCCCATTGAATAAATAAATTAATCCTTAATTATAGATTAATTAATTCATAATTATTAATTAATAAACCTTAATTATCAATTAATAAAACTTAATAACCAATCAATTAATCATAATTAATTAATTAATCAATCCTTAATTACAATTAATTAACCCTAAATAACAGTTAATTAATTCTTAATTAACTTTAATTATAGATTAATAATTTATTACTTATTAATTAATAAATCCTAATTATTAATTAATAAAACTTAATTACAAACTATGTGCTTTTTTAATACAAATTAATTAATCTCTAATTACAAATTAATCAACCTTAATTACTTATTTATTAATATCTAATCATTAAATAATAATCTCTAATTATCTAATTAATTATACTTAATTGTAAATTAATTAACCTCTAATTAATTAACTTATAACTCTTAATTGTTAATTTTAAATAAATTAATAAAATTAATTAATTTCTCTTAATTAATTCCTTAATTAAACTTAATCATTATTAATTAAATTGATTAATTAAACTTAATTTTCCTTAATTAACTTAATTAATTTCAAGATAATAAACTTTGATTATCTTATTAATGCTTTTATTATCATTTTCATTTTTAAACTATTATAACTTTATAATTAACTATACTTAATTAAATCAAAATTAAGTTTAAAAAAAATAATCATTTTAACTTGACAAATTAAAGTTATCAAAACATAACTTTAAAAATAACTTAAACATTTATCAATTAGTAGTTTTAAAAGCTAGATTCAAATTTGAAAAAACTTAATTTTATATAAATCTTTAAAAATTCCATTTCTAACTTAAATTTAAATCTCTTTAAATTTACTTATCAAAATTTAAATTTAACAAACTTCAATTTCTTAATCAAAATGTTTAAGGAAACATTTCTTTATAGAAAGGATAGAATTCAAAAACAAGATTCATTGCAAAAGTTTAAAACTTCCTTTATTTAAATTTGAAACTTGTTTTATAAAAAGCTTTTTAAGACTTTTGAAAATTCTTTTAAATACCAGCTTCAGTTTGGAATCACGAGAACCACTCGAGCCATTCCAAGTTTCAACACTTTTCTTAAATTTCATAAGTTCAATATAAATTTTAAATTTTAAAAACCTGTAACACTCAACTGTTGACAGGCTAAACAATACAAGCTACACGAGATTACTCGAGATCCACTCCGAGCACAACACCATTCCACCCGAGCATCTCTTCAAGACTAACAATAAACCCAACCAACTGACACAACTCCTCCTCCTTATGCCCATGCACCATCACCGAAGCCACCTCCGACCATCGATGCACCATTCAGCGCATCCCTTATCATCGTTGCAACTCGTCCCGACCACTAATCCGCACTCACAAGCTTTCGAACAGGATCGAACTACCCAGTTGAGTCTGGAACTAAAGCAATCTTCATCAAAACCTCTTGACCACGCTGTCGGACGACTCTGGCCATCCCTTGCCGAACCACCACGCTACCATTACCCCAAGTTTCATGGCACTCGATCAATTAAAGAAGAAGCAGTGATCCAAATTCTAGCTTTAATAAGAACTAGGGTTAAAAACCATTTTGATCAACCACCGCCGCTACGGCCCACAAACGCCTCATCCACTAATTTTGCTAAACACTCCTATTGACAATCTAACTCCAGACGAAATCCCGACCACTCGAGATCCTTTGATCATCAGAAAATGCCCAAGTACCATTTTCCAGACATCCCTAAATTCATATCAATTTCAACACTAAAAATTCTGATGTTTGTTTTAAAAATCATAACTTTCATAATGGATTTAAGTTATAATCTTAAAATAGTGAATTAAGATTATTGATTTTACATATTTTTAAGTATCTATACTGTACTTTCCAGTTTTTAACATAGTTTAAATCTTAAATATTTGAATCTATATTTTAACTTCTGTATTAAGCTTAAACTAAACTATCTTGTTTAAACTTCAAAGTTTAACAGAGAACACATGCAAAGATTTTGAATTTTAGTCAAAATCATACACTCTGAACTAAGAACAGGGGAGTTAAATTCAACTGATATGTATATATTCATATATACACAGAGGCATACTCATATACATACATATAAGACATACATTATCACAGAACTCACATGCAACAGATAATTAGCAACTTAAGTTTTAATTTAAAATGTTTACTCACCATTTTGAAAAGCAGAAGCTTTTGAAACTAGAATGAAATTTGCATGCTTTGTTGATTTGATTCCAGAAAGCTCTGTCTTGCTTGTAACTTAAAAAGCTTTGATACTTGATTGTTTGAAGCTGGAATATTAGATAAACTGGAACATAATGATTCAAACTTTGATTCTCTATTTGATTCCAAGTTGTAGTTGTTACAGGCTTAGGCCTTTAAATTTGTTTTAGAGGAGATGATTTGAAACGGCCCGCCTTTCTCCCCACAGAAAGACGCATCATTTTTAAGAAAGAAAGGGATAGAGAAGAGAAAAGACAGAGAAGAAAGAAAGGAACAACATTAGAATATAAACAGCGGAACG
Organism: Allium cepa; assembly: GCA_030765085.1. Lineage (NCBI taxonomy): Eukaryota > Viridiplantae > Streptophyta > Magnoliopsida > Asparagales > Amaryllidaceae > Allium > Allium cepa. Next base: position 283,051,113 of record CM060934.1, on the reverse strand, counting down.
AATAAATTATATTAATCACATAATACAATACATTGTATCATATACGTCGAAGTTACCCAGCTTAAACAACAAATACTAGACAGTTATAAACACATGTCTAGTTATACTACTCAATATACAATACAGATAAATGACTCAGAGAACACACAACGGAATACTATATATCTACACGTTGAAGCCTCCTACTCCATTGCTCCTCTTGAATTCTCCAAACCTAACCTGAATCCCTTGGCTACTCGTAAAAATTTGAGTACCCAAGAGTTTAAGAAAAACAGAATAAACTCCGGATCAGACATGGATCTGGTGTGAGTAAACGGGTAAAGTGGCTTAAACTTAAAAACCTTTTGAAAGAAAAGGTATCACGTAAGATTCCCACACATAAACATGGAAAAGTTTTTACCTTACGCTAACCAAACATTGGATAGGAAATCCAGTAATATTATAATAGGTCTAGGGTTTTCAAATAAATATGAAATAGCCGAAATTGTTACATTTATTAAATTCCAGCTACTAGCCACAAAAGTTGGTAATACAATCAAATCCAAGGGCGCTTATTAGATTTTGGATTCCATACAATGGCAGGGCTACTGGGGTACCGCCCGTCATAGTACGTGGCCTAGGACACCGTACCGAGGATCGCTCCCAATCCCCTACAACACAAAGCCGGAACCATTCCTTACTGAACATTTCCGAATAAGATAACCCCGGCGGTTGTAGCTATTCAACTGCCCATATAGTCGAAATAAAAAGGACTCTAGACATGGGTTTATCTTGTTTGCACCAAAATTGGTCACAAACACCCAATATCGTGAAAGCACCCGTTTATGAACACAAATCAGCAATAATCAACACAAAATTCATATTTAAGCAATATCAAACACAGCAATTTACAAATAACAGTCAGAAACACAGGATTTATAGTGGTTCGGCAATCTTGCCAACGTCCACTTTGAAGCTTATGTCTTTATTGATTCACTTGATGATTTCAATCGATTACAGCGAATTACAGCAAGTTATAGCTCTGATACTTGATTACAACAGCGGTATTGAAGAGTAGAATTGAATCCGGCAGAGTCTGGACGTTGAATGGATAAAAAGATCCCCTTTCTGTAGGCTCCAGGGTGCTACCTATATGCGTGGGAGGCCCAGATCTCGCTCAAACTTCGAGAGACTTTTTCTGGCACGTGAGTGGGCCCACGCGACTGACCCCATCAAGTTTCGACTCGATCTGAGATCGATACGAAGTGATTTCGTATCCATCAAAAAATGACTCAATCGAGCTGAAACTTGGCAGGAACAATCTTTACCTTGTACGGAAGCTACCGTGAAAATTTCATTGCATTTGGCCACGTGGTTTGGGAGATATGATCGATACGAGCTAGTATGTTTCGGTTGGCTGTTTAGTTCGACTCGATCACTTCGAGTCCACGCGTTCGAATCGATGGGTGCACGTGGTTCTGTACTGATGTGGAGCACGATCCTCGTATCGATCCTACTTTTGCTCCGAGTTGACCTCTTCGTATCTACGAATTTCGCCTTATTCGTATCATGTGCCACGACCCAGTTTGCATCGATGGGTTCGAATCATTGGTCGATACGAAGGGGATCAAGACGGACCAAGTGGATACGAACATGGCAGATTCCATGGATACGAAATAATGATATGTTACTCTTGATGGATGTGGGGACGATCGATACGGAGCAGTGCTTGGGAACGAGACCGATCGATTCGAAATAGGGTAAGCCGATGGATACGAATAATGGATTCGAACTGCTCGGACTCAATGGATACAAACGTGCTGAGTGGATGTCCATCTGATCGATTCGAAACCGATCGATTCGAGGCGATCGATATCACTGCTGATTGACTCGAATGTGATCGATTCGAAATACATGGAGCCTGATGGATTCGAAATGAACATCTCCTCCACATTTTGATGGATACGAATAGCATCCTTTGGCTAACTAGTATCGACCATATCTCACTCATACGAACTCCGATTTACCTGAAATTTGGAACACTGGCTTTCATGGCTTTGCTTGTCATGTCCTATCAATTGTGGCCTGATCCGGGCTTGGACAAAATTCATCGATACCCATGGTGAAGCAATGTACAACCAGTTTTTGAGACGAACTGTCTTTTTTTTCGACCGATCTTTTGATATCACGGCTTTGCCAAAAAGCGGGATAACATTTGCCCCCCAAAACATGCCTTGCGATAGGAAGGTGTGTTTTGTAATGCCATGAGCTGGATGTTCATATCTTGTTGATGAACCGTACAGAGAATGATAGTCTTTCCTGACCATGAATGACGATCGTTCGAGATTGACTGTCATTTGGGGTGAAGCGTGACCGTTCGTGGTCGGGTGCCGTTCGAGGCAAATGATGGAATGGGACCATTCGAGGTTGGGTGCCGTTCGCGGAAAATTGTGACCGTTCGAGGTCGGGTGTCGTTCGAGGCGAATTGTGACCGTTCGAGGTCGAGTACCGTTCGAGGCAAATTGTGACCGTTCGAGGTCGGGTGCCGTTCGAGGCGAATGAGTGTGCCCGGGGGGGGGGGACTTAATATTATCGATACCAGGGTCACGTTCGAGTGGGTCCCTGGATTATTTGTCAGGGAGGTTTATCATCATTTCAGAGCATGCCTAAGGACCGTTCGTGACCTCGTACATGTGTAAGTAACTTAGCCATTTCAGAATTATCAGAAACAAATATCTATTCAACAGATGAATTTTAAAATAGAAATGTCCAAACAAACCAAGTCTAAGTGTCCAAATCAGAACGAAAACAAAAGCAAAGCAAGGATGTCAAAGTGTAAGTTCCCGCTACGAAATGGTCAATGATCATTCAGAGCATGCCTGGGGATCGTTCGCGATCTCATACACGTGTAAATGATTTAATTGTGTTAGTGGGAAGCTTACGACTTATTCATCGTTATTTCGATCAATTGATAATCATACGGTGTCCCGGTTTAGGGCCACCCCTGGCTGATGTAGACGGTGGTCGCTCCGGCTCCACCGCTGGAGCTCGCCTCCACACGTATTGAAGGGGCATGCCATTCCTGATGTGCCCTTCCACCTCATCCTTCATATGCCTACAGTCATTTGTGTCATGACCGTTCAACTCATGGAATGAGAAATACTTGTCCGACCTTCGCTCGTTGCTAGTCGGATCTCTTCTCGTTGGCTTCGATAAGGGACTTGCCCCTTAGTGTCCTGGTAGATCTGTTCCAAAGTCTCGTTCAACTCTGAGTATGTGGTGAATCTCGGTTCCCTCCGCGGTCGCACTGATCAGTCATTATTATCCTCAGCCTTTCGTTTTCCCTTGCTAGTTTCTGCACCTTTATCAGGGGGATTTCCTCCTTTGATCACATAAATATCAATCCCTTCTCATTCTTCTCTTTCGGCGTTTGCATCTTCCAATCGTAGAAACTTTTCTGCCTCGTCATAGAATTCCACTAGATCCACAGGTGGATCGTTAGTTAATGAATTTTTGAACTCTGTGTTGTCTGCTACTACGGACACAGCTGCCATCACGACCATAGATGGATCGGGTCGATCCACTGAAGCTGCTGCCGCATTGAAGCGCGCCAGAAAATTTCTCAAACTCTCCCCGACTTTCTGTTTTAAAGTTGCCAAAGTCTTCACGTTCTTGGGTCTTGTAATGTGAACCCTGAATTGCCTCATAAATCTCTCAGTTAAATCATTCCATGTTCTGATAAATCCATTTTCTAGTTGTCTAAACCATAACACTGCAACATCCGCCAAGTACAATGGAAAGCACCGGGCCATAACCTCCTCTGATGCCCCCAGCACCTCCATATGCCTCATATACTTCGTCAGATAAACCATGGGGTTCGTTCTCCCGTTATACATGTCCAACGATGGTAGCTTGAAATCCGATGGGTTCCTAGCTCGTCTGATTGCTGGAGTAAAAGGACTCCTATTAACATCCCCCAAATTTTTGTTTACTAAACCGCCTCTCATAGCTCTTCTAACCATCTCTGCCAATCTGTCATTGTTTTCAGGCTGTAGTCCTCGTCCATTGTCTTCGGCCTGCCCCCGAGTCCGTGTGAGCTTTCTGGAGTATGCCCCCTTTGTTGAACATTCATCCCTCTATTGTCGCCAGGTAGTTCGGATGTCCCTGACTCTCTTCCCGGAACTGGATCAACATGCTCCAAGTGTGCGCCCTCCGGCTCTGGTGCTGCGCCAGATGGTCCTGCTCCGTTCTGGACTCTAGTTGCTCCTTGATTCTGCGCTTCAAGTTGCCCAATCTGTTGAAGCAAATTCTGGATCATCTCTTCCTGCCTTCTCATCATTGTCTCCATCTCGTCCCTAGTGATGAAGACTGAAGCTTGGTTTGCACCTGAAGAAGCCTCTTGACTCCCTTCGTGCTGACTTCGCTTAGGCCTTGGCTTTTTGCTCGATTGTCTCGTCATAATTTCTCAAACATGAACTCTCAAACTCTCTGAATCAACTTCTAATTGGTAGAACTCTTGAGTTCAACTCTCAGTGAAAGCACCAAAATGTTTGTGCCAAAATTGGTCACAAACACCCAGTATCATGAAAGCACCCGTTTATGAACACAAATCATCAATAATCAACACAAAATTCAGATCTAAGCAATATCAAACACAGCAATTCACAAATAATAGTCAGAAACACAGGATTTATAGTGGTTCGACGATCTTGCCTACGTCCACTTTGAAGCTTATGTCTTTATTGATTCACTTGATGATTTCAATTGATTACAGCGAATTACAGTAAGTTGTAGCTCTGATACTTGATTACAACAGCGGTACTGAAGAATAGAATTGAATCCGGCAGAGTCTGGACATTGAATGGCCAAAAAGATCCCCTTTTTGTAGGCTCCAGGGTGCTATTTATAAGCGTGGGAGGCCCAGATCTCGCTCAAACTTCGGGAGACTTTTTCTGGCACGAGTGGGCCCACGCAACCGACCCCACCAAGTTTCAACTCGATTTGAGATCGATACGAAGTGATTTCGTATCCATCAAAAAATGACCCAATCGAGCTGAAACTTGGTAGGAACAATCTTTACCTTGTATGGAAGCTACTGTGAAAATTTCATTCCATTTGGCCTCGTAATTTGGGAGATATGATCGATACGAGCTAGTTTGTTTTGGTTGGCTATTTGGTTCGACTCGATCACTTCGAGTCCACGCGTTCGAATTGATGGGTGCACGTGGTTCTGTAGTGACGTGGCGCGCACTCCTCGTATCGATCCTACTTTTTCTCCGAGTTGACCTCTTCGTATCCACGAATTTCGCCTTGTTCGTATCATGTGCCACGACCCAGTTTGCATCGATGGATTTGAATCATGGATCGATACGAAGGGGATCGAGATGGACCAAGTGGATACGTACAGGGAAGATTCCATGGATACGAAATAATGATCTGTCACTCTTGATGGATGTGAGGACGATCGATACGAAGCAGTGCTTGTGCACGAGACCGATCGATTCGAAATAGGGTATGCCGATGGATACGGATGATGGATTCGAACTGCTTGGACTCAATGGATACGAACATGCTGAGTGGATGCCCATCTGATCGATTCGAAACCGATCGATTCGAGGCGATCGATATCACTGCTGATCGACTCGAATGTGATCGATTCGAAATACGTGGAGCCTGATGGATTCGAAATGAACATCTCCTCCACATTTTGATGGATACGAACAGCATCCTTTGGCTAACTTGCATCGATCATATCTCGTTCATACGAACTCCGATTTACCTGAAATTTGGAACACTGGCTTTCATGGATTTGCTTGTCGTGTCTTATCAATTGTGGCCTGATCCGGGCTTGGACAAAATTCATCGATATCTATGGTGAAGCAATGTACAACTAGTTTTTGAGACGAACTGTCTTTGGTTTTCGACCAATCTTTTGATATCACGGCTTTGCCAAAAAGCGGGATAACATATCTCATCCTACTTGGGCATGACACACTTAGCCTTGCTGCACCCCCTGTTTTAGCCATTCCCGGTTGATGAGGCTTGAGGCTACGATTACCTTTATAGAACGCATCCCTTAGAATGCTCATCGTCCACCTGACGATGTTCTGAAAGCATTCAATCCATACAAGTTCGTTCTGGGTTCGAACGAAACCGAAGGCATTATCTCGTTACACTCATTTTGCAATCACCCTAAGAGTTAAAGACGATAACCCTTGCACTCTGAATCTTCATCTTCACTTGAGATTCACGACCTATCGTTAATTTGGATCGATGTGGTTTTCGGATATCCAAATCTGGAAACCCGATCCCGGTCTCATCGAAATCCAAAATGTATCTTTTAGGTCCAAGTTGTTTATGGTTAAACAATTCAATTCTATTATCTATATACACATAGATAGATAATTCACAATGTCACAATAGATAATCTACGTTATCATCACAGCAGAAAATTCATATTATCATCACAATTCAACCAAATCATCTCATAACATATATCACGCATATCTCATCAGAGATATCAAATAATCAAGCTATCCAATATCAATCAGCCATCCATAAGCAATGATCTACTAATCACACCATCTATAATTAATTTAAAATGAATTAAATTAATTACTTTATCACTATTTAATTTAACATTAATTAAATTAATTACCTTCATCACACAAATCATGCTTACATAATCCTTAATTAAACCAATTAATTAATCATCATCTTAATTAATCAACCTTGATTAATTATCTTTAATTACATTAAGTAGTTTACCCTTAATTAATTACACAAACTAATTATCTTCAAACCATTAAGTAATTAACCTTAATTACTCTATTAATTATAATTAATGACATTAATCCTTAATTAATTACAATTAACTACCTTATAATAACTTATTATTGATTAATTAATCTTAATTAATCAATCCTTAATTATTCTCATTAATCACATTAATTAATGAACCTTAATTAATTACTTCCATTAATTAATTATCTATAATTAATTACATTATTCCTTAATTAATTACATTAATTAATCATGCTTAAATTAATTGCTTTCATCAAATCAACTTTAATAATTATAAAACGTAATAAATTACTTCTTAATTACTTTTAATTACATTTATAAATCCTTTGATTTATTACACCAAGTAATAAATCCTTAATTACTTTACCAAGTAATTATCCATTTAAAATTACTTCCCACTAAGTAATTTCCCTTATCTCAATTACCTCCAGTAATTTATTCATCGATTACTTACCTTAAGTAATTACTCTTATCAAATCTCATCAAGTAAGCATACTTAATCAATTACCTTGTGACTATCTTTAATTAATTAACAAATTAATCACATTCACCTCATAAATCATAACCAAGTAATTCATCCTTTAATTACTCTTTAACCAAATTAATCCTTAATTACATATTAATTATCCTTCAACTATTAATTTATAAACCTTAATTATTAATCAATCCTTTAATACAAAGTAATCAATCCCTAATTACTTTTATAATTAATTAATTAACCTTAATTAACTAATTAATTATCTCATAATCATAAATTAATAAAACTTAATTATTAATTTACAACCTTAATTACAAATTAATCAATCCATAATTATATTTAATCAATCCTTAATTACAATTAATTAACCTTTAATAATAGTTAATTATTTCTTAATTAACTTGAATTATAGATTAATAACCTCTTAATTATTAATCAAGAAAACCCAATTATTAATAATAGAACTTAATTAAGTATTTCTTAATTACTAGTTTAATTAACCCTTAATTACTTAATTAATTAATAAATAATTACAATTTAATTAATCCCTAATCATTAATTAAGCCATCATAATTATTAGTTAATTAAATTAATAATTACCCTTAATTAATTACTTAATTAACCCTTTTTAATAATTAATTTAATTAATTAATTAAAAATTTCTTAACTAACTTAATTAATTATTGCTCATTAAAAACTTAATTATCCTTAAGATAAAACATCATCTTTAATTATCTTTGAAAACATTTTATCTTAACAACTAACTTTACTAAATTAAATCATTAATTAAGTTTAAAATATAAAGTAATCATTAATTACTTACCTCTAATTATTAATTAACTATCCTTAATTTCAAGTTAATATATCACTTTGAAAACTTTAATTGTTAATTTATAAATCATTAATTATTAACTAATTAAATTAACAAATCACTCTTAAATTATTCCATTTATTATCAAACTTATATCACATTTTTAAGATAAATCATTTCTTATTAATTTCCTTTATATTTCAAACTAAGTGTAACAACCCGCATATTTATCGAGTTTATATTTAAATATTTTATTTAAATATTAAACCGTTAATCGGATTTTGGTCCAAAAAACTACTTTTTGCAAACGGACATATTAGGACTCGAGACCACTTCCATTGAGTTTGAAATGCTGTTTACAACATTTTTGAGTATAAATATTGATATGATTGGAGATAGTAGAATTTCACTACTTTTTCACTTGAGACTTTGGGTTGGGCTTTTAGCCTATTAGACCCAACCTTCACCCCTCCTCTTCATAACTTCATTTCTATTTGCCTAAGTCTTCAAGCTTCTTCAAAAATGGTGGAGGGAATGGGAAATTAAAATTCCAAAACTCAAATTCAATTGCAATCCATCTTTCTAGTCCAAATTCAAGAAGAAGACATTGGATTCAAGCTTCTTGTGCTTAGATAGAAGAGGGATTAATTCTTGCTTGCTTAAAACTTCATTTTCATTGATATTTGGTGCAAAGGTGAGATTTTTATCTCACAATTCTAGCCTATAACTGTATTGGACTATTTGGAATGATTCCCTATCATGTTTGCACGCACATTTGCATTTGGTTTGGATTGGATTGGCAAAAAACTCCAATTTTTTAGCGTTTTGGTGAATTTCCTGCATTTAAGTCGTTCTGCCCAGATTTGGCTCGCTCAGAGTTAGGTCGTAGGTCGCAAGGTCGCTAGGTCGTGGGTCGTTTGGGTCTAGGCCGCTCGGCATGACTCTAGGTCATCGAAATGCTTGTTTGAGTTAGGTCGCGCCTCTTTTAGGTCGCGTCTCCTTTAGGTCGCGCCTCTTTTAGGTCACGTCTCCTTTAGGTCGCTCTCCACTGGAACCCTTAAGTCGTTTGGCCTTAGGTCGTTGCACAGTTAGGTCATTGGAAACCACTTGATCGTATGACCTTGTTAGGTCGTTAGGTCGCGATGGCTTTAAGTTGCGCACCTATTAGGTCGTTCGCCCCTTTTTGTCGTTAGGTCGCTCGACTGTTTATGTCGTTAGGTCGCGAACCCACTTAGGTCGCTTAACCTTGTTTTCCTCTAGGTCGCGTGGCCTTTAGACCCTTAGGTCATGAGCAGTTAGGTCGTTAGACCTAGGTTGCCTTTTCCCCTTAGGTCGTTGGACCGATAGGTCGCTTCACCTGTGCTCACGTTAGGTCGTTCGACCTATTCATCTTTAGGTCATTCCACTTGCCTATCTCGTAGGTCGCGTTCCACCTAGGTCGCGTGAACCTATAGGTCATTGGACCCTCAACTCGTAGGTCATTGGACCTTATCCCGATAGGTCGTTCCCTTCACTAGGTCGAACCGTTTTGGTCGGGGCGCTGCCCCCTGGACCCCCGCGACCTGACCGGGCAGGTCGAACCCCGTAGCGGTGGCGTTGCCCCCGCACCCCCACCTTAGGGGATTGCCACCCCCCCTAGACCCCCCCTCCGTAGGGGATCTTAGATGAAAGGTGCATTTTGAGCTGATTTCCTTAGATTTCATTCACGTCTTTGAACGTGAAGTTTTTTGGTGATTTGTCACTTTAATAAAATAAAGGTTTCAAAACTAGTAGTAAATATCAAAACTCTTTCAATAAAAGGATTTCAACTCTATTTTTAATAGCAAAGCTCTTTTCTTAACCCGTTTTCCAATCTATTAGTATATACAAACCTTTACCTCACTCGGATGAGAAATCTAATTAAACGGCTTAGTAAAACAAGTGGTATGAAACGCTTGCGTTTTCTTCGTCGGTTAATTCTTGGACTTGTTCGGTTGAACCTCTTGTGACAATTTTCTAGTGAAGATTTACAGTTTGTTCGTAAATATTTAAGTTAAGCAAGTGGTTATGGGACATGAAGCTAAACTTTTGTATTTACTAGCTTAGTGTAATTGACACTTCTCGTTGATCATGACGATCATTCTTATGTTTCAGACTAGCAATTGTGCGATGTCTCTTGTTTGCTTGGTTAGACTAGACACCACTTGTGTGATTTCATTCACACATACCTTTTTACCTTCTTGGTTAGTCTAGACACCACTTGTGTGATTTCACTCACACATACGTTTTTGGTTGCGAGGTTAGACTAGACACCACTTGTGTGATTTCACTCACACATACCTTTTTGATTTTTGGTTAGTCTAGACCTCATCTGTGTGATTTCGACTCACATATATGGGGTAGCTCCCCATGGTCTTCGGACCGTCATGTGATAGGCCTCTTTCCCCTTTTCTGTGATTTCTGGATTTCTTGTGTTGATTTCTGGAATTTATGTCATTGACTTGTTATGAGTACAAGTTTAGGGTATGATGCCCTCTTTGGATCTTTGAGAAGATTCTTGTGATATCGATTTATCTCTTATTGGTTGATCTTCTGCTGGTCATCATTTGCATACTTATAGTAGTATGTCAGTATGGATATTTTTATGTTATGCCATACCTTTTATTTTATACCATGTCATCTGATATTTATAGCTAGACTGATCCGTTTATTATTTTCTTAAATAATACTCGGGTCAGACCGAGATGTTACAGGTGCTTCTGCTTGACTTCTTCCCAGGATTTGCTACTCTGACTTTTGGCTAACTATTTAGATTAGCAGTTTTTGTTGTATACACTTGAGACATAGACTCATAGTTGTATTCTTTTGTATAGCACGTGTTGCTATTCTTTTGTATTATTGTGGATCTCTTTGACCACTACTCTGATGTACACTTTCATGTGTTAGTTATACATTCATATCTTCTTCCGCCTCTGTGATATGGATGCTGTGACTGATTTGTGTTATGCTTATTTCTATGTTTGTTTCCGAAGATTATTTATAGCCACCGTGTGATAAGCAATTACATGGATGGTCGCTCCTCAACAGCCTTATTCTCCGCGCTAGTTGACAGCACTACTCCGTAGTATTCTTGGCTAGCGTGGGTATAGAGGTGGGGCGTCACACTAAGTTTGAAAATAACTTTAAGGATTTAGCTTAAAACATTTAAAACAAATCATACAATTTATTTATACAAACAATTCCAAAGAAATGAATTTTAAGAAATTGATTTAGCTTAAGTATTTAAAATTTAAAACTAACTTTATTTTAAATTTTAAATCTGGTTAAACATTTTACTTTGGGTTTAACCCATACGTACTTGAACTAGAAACAAGTACATCATCTTTTCTTTTTAAAACAGTTTGACTTAAATTTTAAAAAAAAACTGTTTGATTTAAAAAAACTTAAATTGTTAAAAAATTTAACAGTTTTCCTTAAATGCTCGTAAAAGCCACCATGCCAAACCCGAGCCGCAACCCTATTTCCCTGAACCAACCTTCGAGACAACAAATAAAAACTCAACCCAAACACAACAGCACCACCACAAGCCACCGTGCACCTGCACCACTCGACGATCAACTTCTGATCATCGCCAGAAAGTCCTACATACCCAAATTCACTCCAGCAACCCATCATAAACATCATCATGCTTCCATAACCCAAGATTCCAAAACTAGGTATCCTGTTGAAACAGGAACTTCAAACTACTGCCAGAAAAACACATCACCCAAACGCCTCTGACCACCGAAGGATGAACCACTTCGTCCACACCTTGCCGAACACCTACACAACCAAATTCTTCAACCACGACCCACTCGATCGTCTAGAGGTGAAGAAACGACCACCCATCTGACCACATCCAAAACTAGGTTTTAAAACCCAAATCACCCTACCGCCGTCACTATGGTGATCATTCAACGTTTCCATCATTTTTTCCATACTTCCCGATCATACCTCAACCTCCACTCAAGATCTCGATCACCATAGAATTTGTGATCATCAAATATTACCAAAAATCCAAATTCCAAACAGTACTAAAATTCTCATTCGATACCTTACTAAAAATTGAGATTTTTTTTTAAAAATCTTATTGTCCATAAGTGATTCAAGAATTAAACTTGAATCAGTAATTTACAACACTTGAATTTTACAAGTTTTAAAGATTTCTGCTGTTTTTCCCAAATACAAGCATACCTTTAGTTCTTACATACCTGTTTATATTTTCATTTCCTCGATTATGCTAAAACTTAGTCATTTTATTTTTAATCCAAGTGTTAGCAATGAATAAATAAAAAGATGTGAATTTTTATACATTAGTAAACATTAAAACCTATAAACAAGAGATATAATGACATGCACATTTCAAAAACTATCATACATAAAGTGTTCATACCGTGATATTCACATGCAAAGATAATTCATCTTAGAAATCATATAAAAACAAATTTTAAACTACTTTAGCATTTGAATTATTATGTTTACTCGCCTTTTTTAATGAAATGCAGAGAGTTTGTAGTTCCTTGAAACTGAATACAGGTTGCTTGCTTTCCTGGAAACTGGAATTGCTATGAATACTTTGATTACTTTGAAAGCTTTTTGCTTTGACCCAGATTTACTTGCATGTATTGAAGGTGTTACAGACTTGAAAAAAGAAGCATAGTTACAGGTTTTGGTTGATAACAGAGCTTGATGCAGGTTTGGTTTTGAGGAGTGTTACAGGTTTGAAAAGATTACATATATATTGGTTTGAAAAAATAATTTTCCAAGCTTACAGTTTTGAAAGTGTTCCAGGTTGCAATTTGAAATAGATCTTGCTAGAAAATCTTAGTACAGGCTTGATGACATTCTCTAGTATGCATTTGGTTTGTAAGAGATGTTTTCAGGCTTGAGAAAATGATCACAGGATATTTGAAAATTCAGGTTTTGAAAATTGATTTACAGATTTGAATGAAGGTTACAGAGTTTTGAATTTCTTGTTTGATGAAAATTTACAGGATGAATTTGCATTGTATAAATTTGAACTGAGAATTGTTTTTCAAATTTGATTTGAGGAAAATTTCAAATTTTGAAAAAGTGAAGATTGCATGGAAAAATTCTGGTTTTCTTTTAGAAATGAACATAGACTTGAAAGAAAAAGAAAATGAAGAGGAAGAACATTGGTTTATATAAGTTAATTTCATATTTTCATAAAAATAAAAGAAAATAAAATAAATTTGACACTTGTCTCTAACTTTCATTATTATGTTAACCCATGTTACTAAAAAGATATGAAGTTTTAACACTTGTCCTAATTTATTTTTATATTATTTATGAATGATTTTAAAGGCTTTTTAAATTAATTTTCTAATTAACTAATATGTTTTCTTAATTTATAAATGCTTTTCTAACTAAATTCCTAATAAACAAATACATTTATAAATTTATAAATGTTTTCTAAATTTATATAAATACAAGCTTTAAAGATAATAGAATATAAACTAATTATAATTTAAATAAAAATAGCATAAAATATTTTAAACTCATTTTTAAATGCTAATTCAAAACTTTTGTATTTATTCCTATTAAATAAATACTTTTCCAATTTTCTATAAATAAATTTCTTTAAAGAATAATATAAAACAAATCCTATTTTCAAATAAAAACATTATCTATATAATTTAAATCCAAACTATATTATATTTTTAAGATATATATATATTTCTTTAAATTCCATTTTTAAATTCAAATTCAAAGATTAGTTTTAAAAATCCAAATTTAAAGTCAATTCAAATAAATATAGATATCAATTTTAAATAAACACATTATTAATTGTAATTAATTATCCTATTTAAAATTGATTTAAAAACACTCATATATATATATATATATATATATATATATATATATTTAAACACACTTATTAATTTTGAAAACAATAAGTCAATTTTCGAATTTATTTATACAAACTAAATAATTATTCTTATTTAAAAACCAATCTATAATCATAATTTAAAAACATCACATTTTTAATTGTTTGGCTATTTTTATTTGAAAATAATAATTTTATCAATTTTTAAAAAATTTAATTAAGAGTTTATCACATTTTAAATTCCTTGAAATTCCAGGATATTACATTCCTCCCTCCTTAAAAGAATTTCGTCCTCGAAATTTAAAACAAAAGATAATCCAAAGTTTTATTTTATTATTTTAACCAATTCAAGCATACATAACAGCCATACATTATCAAGCAAACAAACAATTTCATCCAAACAACCGATTCAATCAAATAAACTAGCTACCCGGACACAGATCCGGTTAAGCTTCCTAAAATTATCTCAAGTTTCCCAAGTACAGACACAGGGATACTCGCTCTACTAAATCCAAACTAGCTATATTACTAAGCTACTGAGCTCCTACTCATCTACACAAGAGATATAACCACAGACTAGACTGATCAACAAACTAAATCCTTCACAGAACTACTGGTTCCAAAACCAGTGATGGACCAGACACGTACTCCCTCAGAGACACGTGAAATACCTTGAATTCCAGTCTTCCAAACTGGCAATTCAACTCTTCAGACCCAAGCACTAGTCCATATAAAACTCAGAAGAATCCAATATACCTCGGAGCTAACCTCATAATCTTATCAAATCTCATTGCTCCCTGTATCGTAGAAAACCTCAACAGCAACGAAGTCTCCAACTTCGAATTCCAAATTCCTCTATCTCTTAACCTCAAAACTCTACTGAGGATCCTGGGCTATTTACAGATCCTTCTTAATCAGCTCAACCTTCGCTGAAGCTTCTACAAACAAACTGGATCAAAACAACTCAACAAACTGATCCTCACAAGATCTACCCAAAATCAAAACCACAAACTCCACTTCAGAATCATTAGAAGATTACAACCTACTTCTCCTATCCGGAAAAGACAGAATAGGATCACTCGCCAACTTGCCTCAGATCCTGAAAATTCTAATAGAAACTCTCTAATCTAAAACACTGCAACTTCGAGTTGCTTCCACTCTAGAATAGCTGCCATATTGCTTCCGCTGCACAACTCTGATCTGGAGCAGATGAAAAATGCAGTTGATGAACACAGGCACAGAATAGACAGCACATCCCAGAAATAAGGTTCAACAGAAGTTCCAAGAAATACAGAGCTGCTTCACTAAACAATCAACCTAGGAGACATCCTTCTACCCAGCTGAATTACCAGTAGCTTCATGAACCAAGTTAATACGGAACTCTATCCTCAATGCGGGCAAATATCTAACTTCCCTGAAGATATACGGAAAATCTTCGACAACTCCATAACTCCTATATCCCCTAGAGATGCCTCAAAGCCAAGCAAAAGATTATCTAAGATAATCACCCAAACTATCGCAAGTCACTTTTGTGATCAACCCAACCTAAATTCCAAAGATATTGTTCTCTCTTTACCAATTAGAACATCTTATCCTCAACCAACTAATCCATTGAAGAAACGGGTCCACTCCACTGCTTCTGGTTTCCACATCTAGGAAACTGCTAAGCCAAAAGATTTCTGTTGGAATACAGAACACTCACGAGCTGCAAAGCTAACACAGATGCCAAAGACTTTTTAATCCAAGCTCCTGGATCCTCAAAACCAGATCAACCAATCCCACACAGGGCCTTGAGACGTGAAGTCATCTCCTCAAGAAACTTGGGCCCCAAACCAAACACAAACATCCTTCAGAAACTCAACCCCAACAACGAAGCAGACACGCTCCCTTGAAATTGCACCAAAAGAAAACATCTTTGGAGATATCCATAGTCACTGCGTCTCATCACGCAGCTACTACTTCCTGGGGTTGCCAAGATACCATCACTTGCTTCTGCCTAACCGACAGATCCAAACTCTCAAAAATCTGCTCACACGAGCGCGATCAAACTTACACTTCAATGATAGATTCTGAACCTTAACAGTTTTCCTTCAGAGATCAATGAAATCCTTACACCAAACTACAAAGCTTACTCGAGACGGTATTAGGTCTACAGTCTCGACAAATACTCTTCCAACCTCAAACATTCAAATTCCAACCATTGGTAGTCGTGCTACACACAACTACCCTATCTACCTTTATAACTTATGTTGGAAAGCCTGAACAGGTAACCCAACGGATAGGTAGAAATATATATATATATATATATATATATATATATATATATATATATATATATATATATTGAGACGACCCAACTTCCTATCTCCAGGAAATCGCATCATCTTGAAGAAAGAAAGGGATAGAAGAAGAAAAGAAAGAGAAAGAAAGAAACAAAACAACATCAGAGAACTCACAGCGGAACGAATAAAATAGAATATATCACATAAATATTACATAGTATCACATTATATCAGAGTACACAACTTAAACAACACATTCTAGACAGTTATAATCATCTGTCCAACTATGCAACTCAAGTACACAAGATACAGATACAACAAACAGAGAGGAAATAATATAACTACACGTGGAAGCCTCCTGCTCCATATCTCCTCCAGAATTCGTCAAGCAAACCTGAATCACTTGACTACTCATACATAATATGAGTACCCAAGAGTTTAATAAAATAGAAAATAAACACTCGGATCAGACAGGGGTTTGGTGTGAGTAAACGGTTTAAATTGCTTAACTTTAGAAAACCTTTTAAAAAGAAAAGGTATTACGTAAGACTTCCCACACATAAACATGGAAAAGTTTTTACCTTACGCTAACCAAAACATTTGATAGGAAATCCAGTGATCTTATAATTATGTCTAGGGTTTTCAAGTAAATAAGAAATAGCCGAAATTGTTACATTTATTAAATTCCAGCTACTAGCCACAAAAGTGGGTAATACAATCAAAACCGTAGGGTCTCGTAGGAAGAATGGGTTTCCATCAATGGCAGGGCTACTGGGGTATCGCCCGTCACAGTACGTGCTCTAGATCAACGTACCGAGGAGTACGCCCGCTCCCCTGCAACACAAGGCTGAAACCATCCCTTACTGGAGAGTCCCGAACAAGACCACCTCGTAGTTGGCGCGACCAACCACACACTAAGACAAAATAGAAAGGGAACACTAGACAGGGCTAAATCTCACTCTCAAGTGGGGGCTACCCACGAAGCCTTGATGCACCTCCCCTGTTTTAGCCATTCCCGGTTGATGAGGCTTGAGGCTACGATTACCTTTATAGAACACATCTATCTTAGAATGCTCATCGTCCGCCTGACGATGTGTTGAAAGCATTCAATCCATTCCGAGTTCGATCGAAACCGAAGGCACTATCTCGTTGCACTCATATTGGAATCACCCTCAGAGTCAACGACCATAGCCCTTGCACTCTAAATCACCATCTCGAATCTATAAGTACTATTCCGTCAAACTCATCACGGAATCACCCACAGAGTTATACTGACGTATAGTTCTTACACCTCGAGTCTTCACGAAGCTCCACTTGCATTCACGACCTAACGTTTAATTGGAATCGATGTGGTTTTTGGATCCTAAATATGAATATCCGATCCTGGTCTCACCGAAACCAAACGCCATTTTAATGTCCAAGTTGTACTTAAGGGTTTAACAATTCAAACTTATATTCAAGGTGATATATAAACAGATAGATGAATCACATTATCTCAATAGATAATTCATAACAACATTCATCTTCACAAAGCAGCATATAACATATCATAGATATTCAAATCATCCATTATTAACCAATATCAATCACCCAATATCATTCACTCAATATTGATCATCCAATACCAACGACCAAATATCAATCAATCATTCCAAAGCAGAATTAATTATCTCTTAATCAATTGGATTAATCCTAAATCCTTCTTCATTTATTTATTACAAATAAATAAATTGATCATTTCTAATGATCTTCCTTAATTAATCTTCCTTGATTAATTTTACTTTAATTGCATTCAAGTAATTAATGTTAACCATATTCAGTAATTAACCTTTAATTACTATCATTAATTACAATAATTAATGATCCTTCATTTACTTCTATTAATTAACTATAATTAATTACATTAAATCTTAATTAATTACAATTAATTAACCACACTTAAATTAATTACTTTTATTAGTCAACCTTGATTAATATTATTAATTACATTAATGATCCTTATTATTAATTAAAAATTCCTTTAATTAATTAAATAATTAATTTATAATTAATCATCTCATTAATCATAAACAGTAATTAACAAATTGTAATTACTTATCTTAATTAATTAACTCTTAATTGATTATATTAACCTTTGATTAATTAATCTAATCAATTAATCTTTAATTACTTCATTAAGTAATTATTTCTTCAATTAAATTAATAAATAATCCTTAATTAATTACCTTATTAATTAATTACATTTTAATTAATTACACTTAGTGATTAATCTTTAATTAAACACATTTCATTAATTAATTAATCTCATTAATTAATGAACTAAAATAATTAAGTAATTAACTCTTAATTACTTACATAAGTAATTATTTCTAATTACCTCTATTAATCAATCTTGATTACTTCCTTAATTAATTACTTAACAAATAATTAATCCCATTATTAAACAATCCCTAATTAATTAATTAATTACTCCATAATTAATTAACTTTAAAACAATTATATTAATCAATTCTTTAATTGATATCATCAAGTGATTAACCAATCATCACTTCCATTAAAATACTCCATGAGTAATTACCATTAATTACTTCCATAATTAATTACTTCCATAATTAATTACTTCCATTCTTGATTGTATTCAAATATTAACCATTGATTACTTCATTAAATAATCATACTTAATTAATTCATAATTAAGTGATTATATAACAATTAACTAATTATTTAAATTTAATTAAATAATTAATTAACTTCTTGTATTAAAGAAAATCTTTAATAAATTAAGAAAACCATAAATCTTAATCAAACCTAATTTATTAACAAATAATATTAAATAAGTATTCTTAAGTTAATTATCCAAATAATTTAACCTTATTTATTTCCATAAATAAATTATTTGAATTAAATCAAATTTTAATAACCTTAAAGACCAATTATTCAATTTGGTTTACAATAATATTAATCTTTATTGAAAATAATACATTTAAAAACAAATTTTCAAAATTCAAAACACATTAATCATCTAAGTTATACTTATTCATTCAAACTGAAATTTAAAACTTTAGTTTTAAAATCATTACTTCAAAATTTCTTTAAACCTTGATTAAATATTTGAATTCAAAACATTCTTTTAAATTGAACTTCATATTTTAATTAGATAATTACTTATAAAGAAATAATCTTTAAATTTGAAATGAATTCAATTTATACCCTTTTAAAAGGTTTGATTAACAATTAAGAACAAGTCATTTGAAAACAAATTTCCTTTATAAAAATTTGAACTCAATGTTAATCATCAGCAGCTTTAAGTTTGCACTTTCATTATTAACAGCACTAATGTTATACAGTATCACTCAGAAAAAAAACGCGACCCAAAAATACAAGAAAAACACGGTAACATCACGAGTTTTTCCCCGAAGCAACCCAGCACCCCCTTTTCGAGTCGGCCCCGAGTACAACACGAGCATGACGCGATAATCTCTTCGGGTCACAACCCTTCTTCCCCAACTCGAAAAACCCAGTGCACAAGAATGTGCACAGTGCACCTACCCACGAGCTTACGGCCTTCGTTGAGCGTCGCGCCTATCGCCGACAATCTCACTAACCCACACGAGCTCGACAACACACCCAGATCCAAGAATATGCGCTCGAATCGAAAATTCACTCTCGAGCACGAAAACTGCAGAAACATGAACCACTCAACCCATCGTCACCGGTCATAGCCACCACCGGAAACCCTAATGATCACCTCAAAACATCGCCGCAACCTCCACGCCACTATCCCCAAGTCACGATCAACTCCGGTCATGCATTCACACCGAAACCAATTCGACAGTAAAACTAAAAGATAACCAACCTTAAACCCTAATTTACTCAAATTCGAGCAATTTACACAATGGAAAAATTCTAAAACATTTTTCCCATTATCAACATCACTCAAACAAGGCTCGACCAAGAAATCAAATCAAATAGTTGCGAAGATCGACGGCAAACACCAAAAACTCCAAAAAAGTTCAAACCCAAAATTCACGATAAATACCCAGTTAACAATTACAATTTGTATCTCTAAATTCGTGATTTATCATCACGATTACATGCATGAAACTCATTTTCCAATTTAAGATGGCAATTTTTTTACAAAAACTTAGTTTTACTGTAAAACTTTAATTTATACTTATTTGTTGTACTAAAAATTATTGAACTATTTTTATGATCTTCAATTTTCATTTACAAACAAATTTCGTTTATGCATTCAAGGCCAATATGAATCAAATTGGGAAAATTTGGATTCTTGAAACAAAGGTCACAGTTTTTTCTTTTTTCTTTATCAAACAGAGCACAACATCACATATACAGTCTAAGTTTGTATATAAATATAACTGTAAATTCAATTATAAAAACTAAATGATTTCCATGCAATACTAATATCAATTCACATGCATTAGGATCAGTATCAATTTAACTGTTTTTAAAATCAATTTACTCACCTTTATAAAATATACAGAGCAGAACTTCTGTATTATTCCAGGGTTTGAACATTATCTGAAAAAGGTGTTTTGATGCTTTTGATTGCTGATGAAACTTGATCCTTTTAGTTGCAGATTGAATTGTTGTGAAGAACTTCATGAATTGCAGGTTGATTTAAAACTTTGAAATGCAGTTTGAAGTTGCAGATTTCCTTGATATTGCAAATTTGATTTCAAATTTCAGGTAGACTTTTGTTTTCAGATTTTACTTTTGCATTTGTGGTTTTGAATTTCAGGTAGAAGAAAAATTCTGGTTTGAACTAAGAAATAAAAACAAAGGGAAGAGTGTTTAAAATGAAAACTAATTTTTTTTCTTTTCCTAAAATATTTATAAAAAATAAAAATTATAAGTTGCCACTTGTCTTCAAGAGTTTACATTTGTCATCTAATTGACTTAATAGGTTTACATGTGTTTTAAGATGTTAACATGTTTACACATGTCTTAAGCAATTTTTAATTAATTTTTACTTAGTTTAAATGTAAATAAACTTACTTTCTTAAGTTACTAAATGAATAAATGTTTACATAAGTATTTATAAATTTACTTTAAAAAGAAATTATTCTAAAACTAATAAATACAAATATAAATATACATCTTATACATGTTATTTAAAATCTAGAACTTTTATTTTTATACAATTATAACCATTTTAAATTGAAGCATTTAAAAAGAAAGCAAAACAAACTTGTTTAAATTCCCTTTTAAACTATCATATTTAAAAACAAACAGTTTATCTTATATTTTAAAACAAACAATTATCTTATAATTGAAAACAATTTGACAAATCCAAACTAACTTTTGAAAATATAAATTAAAACAAAGCATAAAATTACAATTTCATACATATACAAATTATCCATAGATTAAATTAAATTTAAAACAATATCAAATTATAACATATACAAACATATATATTACAATTTAAAAATTCATCTTTTATTTAAAACACAAGATATTCTATTCACAATATATATCAAATATATATATTATAAATAGAATAAAATTTCGTTAGCTTTGCAAAATAAATCTTATCAATATTTTAAATTGTCAGAAAGATATTGATCATAATTATCAGATTAAATATTTATTAACCTTTAAAAGAATAAATTTACCAATTTAAATTAAAATTATAAATAAAATTATCAAACCAATTTAATTATTATATAGATTATTAAATTGATATTGCCCAAAATACCGGTTCGTTACACACACACACACACACACACACACATATATATGTAATCATATATAAAAATTACAAGTACGCTCTCTCAAGAAAGACACCACTACAAAGTCTACGTATTCGCTCAACCTATGCTCTGATACCAAGTGAAACGACCCGCCTTTCTCCCCACAGAAAGACGCATTATTTTTAAGAAAGAAAGGGATAGAGAAGAGAAAAGACAGAGAAGAAAGAAAGGAACAACATCAGAATCTAAACAGCGGAACGAATAAATTATATTAATCACATAATATAATACATTGTCTCATATACATCAGATTTAAACAGCTTAAACAAGACATACTAGACAGTTATAAACACTTGTCTAGTTATACAACTCAATACACAATACAAATAAACAACTCAAAGAACACAAAGCGGAATACTATATATTACACGTTGAAGTCTCCTACTCCATTTCTCCTCTAGAATTCGTCAAACCTAACCTGAATCCCTTGGCTACTCGTAAAAATTTGAGTACCCAAGAGTTTAAGAAAAACATAATAAACTCCGGGTCAGACATGGGTCTGGTGTGAGTAAACGGGTAAAGTTGCTTAAATTTAAAAACCTTTTGAAAAAAAAGGTATCACGTAAGACTTCCCACACATAAACATGGAAAAGTTTTTACTTTACGCTAACCAAACATTTGATAGGACATCCAGTGATATTATAATAGGTCTAGGGTTTTCAAATAAATATGAAATAGCCGAAATTGTTACATTTATTAAATTCCAGCTACTAGCCACAAAAGTGGGTAATACAATCAAATCCGAGGGCGCTTATTGGATTTTGGATTCCATACAATGGCAGAGCTACCGGGGTACCGCCCGTCACAGTACGTGGCCTAGATCACCGTACCGAGGATCACTCCCAATCCTCTGCAGCACAAAGCCGGAACAATTCCTTACTGAACATTTCCGAATAAGATAACCGCGGCGGTTGTAGTTATTCAACCGCCCACACAGCCGAAATAAAAGGGACTCTAGACAGGGGTTTATCTCATCGTACTTGGGCATGACCCACTTAGCCTTGCTACACCTCCCCTGTTTTAGCCATTCCTGGTGGATGAGGCTTGAGGCTACGATTACCATTATAGAACACATCCCTTAGAATGCTCATCGTCCACTTGACGATGTTCTGAAAGCATTCAATCCATACAAGTTCATTCCGGGTTCGAACGAAACCGAAGGCATTATCTCGTTACACTCATTTTGGAATCACCCTCAGAGTTAATGACGATAACCCTTGCACTCTGAATCTTCATCTTCACTTGAGATTCACGACCTATCGTTAATTTGGATCGATGTGGTTTTCGGATATCCAAATCTGGAAACCCGATCCCGGTCTAATCGAAATCCAAAACGTATCTTTTAGGTCCAAGTTGTTTAAGGTTAAACAATTCAATTCTATTATCTATATACACATAGATAATTCACAATGTCACAATAGATAATCTACATTATCCTCACAACAGATAATTCATATTATCATCACAATTCAACCAAATCATCTCATAACATATATCACACATATCTCATCAAAGATACCAAACAATCAAGCTATCCAATATCAATCAGTTATCCATAAGAAATGATCTATTAATCACACCATCTATAATTAATTTAAAATGAATTAAATTAATTACTTCATCTCTAATTAATTAAATTAATTACCTTCATCGCACAAATCATGCTTACATAATCCTTAATTAAACCAATTAATTGATCATCATCTTAATTAATCAACCTTGATTAATTATCTTTAATTACATTAAGTAATTTACCCTTAATTAATTACGCAAATTAATTATCTTCAAACCATTAAGTAATTAATCTTAATTACTCTATTAATTAGAATTAATGACATTAATCCTTAATTAATTACAATTAATTATCTTATAATAACTTATTATAGATTAATTAATCTTAATTAATCATTCCTTAATTATTTTCATTAATCACATTAATTAATGAACCATAATTAATTACTTCCATTAATTAATTAACTATAATTAATTACATTATTCCTTAATTAATTACGTTAATTAATCATGCTTAAATTAATTGCTTTCATCAATTCAACTTTAATAATTATAAACAGTAATAAATTACTTCTTAATTACTTTTAATTACATTTAAAAATCCTTTGATTTATTACACCAAGTAATAAATCATTAATTACTTTACCAAGTAATTATCCATTTAAAATTACTTCCCACTACGTAATTTCCCTTATCTCAATTACCTCCAGTAATTTATTCATCAATTACTTACCTTAAGTAATTACTCTTATCAAATCTCATTAAGTAAGCATACTTAATCAATTACCTTGTGACTATCTTTAATTAATTAACAAATTAATCACATTCACCTCATAAATCATAACCAAGTAATTCATCCCTTAATTACTCTTTAACCAAATTAATCCTTAATTACAGATTAATTATCCTTCAACTATTAATTAATAAACCTTAATTATTAATCAATCCTTTAATACAAAGTAATCAATCCCTAATTACTTTTAAAATAAATTAATTAAGCTTAACTAACTAATTAGTTATCTCATAATCATAAATTAATAAAACTTAATTATTAATTTACAACCTTAATTACAAATTAATTAATCCATAATTATATTTAATCAATCCTTAATTATAATTAATTTACCTTTAATAATAGTTAATTAATTTTTAATTAACTTGAATTATAGATTAATAACCTCTTAATTATTAATCAAGAAAACCCAATTATTGCTTAATAAAACTTTATTAAGTATTTCTTAATTACAAGATTAATTAACTCTTAATTACTTAATTAATTAATTAATTAATACAATTTAGTTAATCTCTAATCATTAATTAAGCCATCATAATTATTAGTTAATTAAATTAATAATTACCCTTAATTAATTACTTAATTAACCCTTTTTAATAATTAATTAATTAAACTTAAAATTTCTTAATTAACTTATTTAATTATTACTTATTAAAAACTTAATTATCCTTAAGATAAAACATCATCTTTAATTATCTTTGAAAACATTTTATCTTAACAACTAACTTTACTAAATTAAGTCATTAATTAAGTTTAAAATATAAAGTAATCATTAATTACTTACCTCTAATTATTAATTAACAATCCTTAATTTCAAGTTAATAAATCACTTTTAAAACTTTAATTGTTAATTTATAAATCATTAATCATTAACTAATTCAATTAATAAATCACTCTTAAATTTTTCCATTTATTATCAAACTTATATCAAGTTTTTAAGATAAATCATTTCTTATTAATTTCCTTTATATTTCAAACTAGGTTTGAAAATAACTTTAAGGATTTAACTTAAAACATTTAAAACAAATCATACAATTTATTTATACAAACAATTCATTTCAAAGAAATGAATTTCAAGAAATTGATTTAGCTTAATTATTTAAAATTTAAAATTTACTTTATTTTAAATTTAAAATCTGGTTAAACATTTTACTTTGTGTTTAACCCATATGTACTTGAACCAAAAACAAGTACATCATCTTTTCTTTTTTAAAACAGTTTAACTTAAATTTTAAAAAAAAACTGTTTGATTTAAAAAAAATCTTAAACTGTTAAAAACTTTAACTGTTTTCCTTAAATGCTCGTAAAAGTCACCATGACAAACCCGAGCCACAACCATATTTCCCTAAACCCACCTTCGAGACAACAAATAAAAACTCAACCCAGACAAACAGCACCACCACAAGCCACTGTGCACCTGCACCACTCGACGATCAACTTCTGATCATCGCCAGAAACTCCTACATACCCAAAATCACTGCAGCAACCCATCATAAACATCATCATGCTTCCATAACCCAAGATTCCAAAACTAGGTATCCTGTTGAAACAGGAACTTCAAACTACTGCCAGAAAAACACATCGCCCAAACGCATCTGGCCACCGGAGGATGAACCACTTCATCCACACCTTGTCGAACACCTAAGCAATCGAATCTTTTAACCACGACCCACTCGATCGTCCAGAGGTGAAGAAATGATAACCCATCTGACCACATCCAAAACTAGGTTTTAAAACCCAAATCACCCTACCGCCGTCACTATGGTGATCATTCAACGTTTCCACCATTTTCCATACTTCCTGATCATACCTCATCCTCCACTTAAGATCTCGATCACCATAGAATTTATGATCATCAAATATTACCAATAATCCAAATTCCAAACAATACCCAAATTCTCATTCGATACCTTACTAAAAATTGAGATTTTTGTTTTAAAAATCTTATTGTTAATAAGTGATTCAAGAATTAAACTTGAATCAGTAATTTACAACACTTGAGTTTTACAAGTTTTAAAGATTCCTACTTTTTTTCCAAATACAAGCATACCTTTAGTTCTTAGATGCCTGTTTATACTTTCTGTTCCTAGATTATGCTAAAACTTAGTTATTTTATTTTTAATCCAAGTGTTAACAATGAATAAAT
The DNA here is from genome assembly GCA_030765085.1 of Allium cepa. Lineage (NCBI taxonomy): Eukaryota > Viridiplantae > Streptophyta > Magnoliopsida > Asparagales > Amaryllidaceae > Allium > Allium cepa. The sequence goes on along the minus strand of CM060934.1, from coordinate 283,024,665 downwards.
AAAAAGATATGAATTTTTATACATTAGTAAACATTAAAACCTGTAAAACAGAGATATAATGACATGCACAGTTCAAAAACGATCATACATAAAGTGTTCATACCCAGATATTCACATGCAAAGATAATTCATCTTAGAAATCATATAAAAGCAAATTTTAAACTACTTTAGCATTTGAATTATTACGTTTACTCATCTTTTTTAATGAAATGAAGAGAGTTTGTAGTTCCCTGGAAAATACAGGTTGCTTGCTTTCCTGGAGACTGGAATTGCTATGAATACTTTGATTACTTTGAAAACTTTTTGCTTTGACCCAGATTTACTTGCATGTACTTGAAGGTGTTATAGACTTGAAAAAAAATGCACGGTTACAGGTTTTGGTTGATAACAGAGCTTGATGCAGGTTTGTTTTTGAGGAGTGTTACACGTTTGAAAATATTACATATATATTGGTTTGAAAAAATAAATTTCCAAGCTTGCAGTTTTGAAAGTGTTCCAGGTTGCAATTTGAAATAGATCTTGCTAGAAAATCTTAGTACAGGCTTCACGACATTCTCTGGTATGCATTTGGTTTAGAAGAGATGTTTTCAGGCTTGAGAAAATGATCACAGGATATTTGAAAATTCAAGTTTTGAAAATTGATTTATAGATTTGAATGAAGGTTACAGAGTTTTGAATTTCTGGTTTGAAGAAAATTTACAGGATGAATTTGTATTGTATAAATTTGAACTGAGAATTGTTTTTCAGATTTGATTTGAGGAAAATTTCAAATTTTGGAAAAGTGAAGATTGCGTGGAAAAATTCTGGTTTTGTTTTAGAAATGAACATAGACTTGAAAAAAAAAATGAAGAGGAAGAATAGTGGTTTATATAAGTTAATTTCAGATTTTAATAAAAATAAAAGAAAATAAAATAAATTTGACACTTGTCTCTAACTTTCATTATTATGTTAACACATGTTACTAAAAAGATTTAAAGTTTTAATACTTGTCCTAATTTATTTTTATATTATTTATAAATGATTTTAAACGCTTTTTAAATTAATTTTCTAATTAACTAATATGTTTTCTTAATTTATAAATTCTTTTCTAATTAAATTCCTAATAAACAAATACATTTATAAATTTATAAATGTTTTCTAAATTTATATAAATACAATCTTTAAAGAAAATAGAATATAAACTAATTATAATTTATATAAAAATCACATAAAATATTTTAAACTCTTTTTTAAATGCTAATTCAAAAACTTTTGTATTTATTCCTATTAAATAAATAATTTTTGAATTTTCTATAAATAAATTTCTTTAAAGAGAATAATATAAAACAAATCTTATTTTTAAATAAAAACATTATCTATATAATTTAAATCCAAACTATATTATATTTTTAGGATATATATATTCCTTTAAATTCCATTTTTAAATTCAAATTCAAAGTTAGTTTAAAAATCCAAATTTAAAGTCAATTCAAATAAATATAGATATCAATTTTAAATAAACACATTATTAATTTTAAATAATTATCTTATGTAAAATTGATTTAAATACACTCATACATATACACATATATATATATATGTATATATATGTATTTAAACACACTTATTAACTTTAAAAACAACAAGTCAATTTTAGAATTTATTTATACGAACTAAGTAATTATTCTTATTTAAAAACCAATCTATAATCATAATTTAAAAACATCACATTTTTAATTGTTTGGCTATTTTTACTTAAAAATGACAATTTTATCAATTTTTAAACAATTTATTTAAGAGATTATCACATTTTAAATTCGTTGAAATTCCAGGATATTACATGTTTTACAGGTTTTAAACTTTGGTTTGAGGAATGCTTTTCAGGTTAAAGCTTTCATATTTGAAAGTTGTTTTGAGGAAAGATTATAGAATTTGATTGCAGATAAAAATTTTGGTTTTGGAAATGAACTCGGTTTCTTTGATTTTAGAACTGAGATAGAAAAAAAAGAGAATGAAGGGGAAAGATAGAATTTTATATAAGTAAATTTATATTTTATTAAAATTAAAAGAAAATTCAAATAAATGTGACACTTGTCCCTTACTTAGATTAATATGTTATCACATGTTATCTAAAATGGTTTATAACTTAACACTTGTATTAACTTATTTTTATATTATTTGTAAATGATTTTAAAAACTTTTCTTATTAAATTCCTAATTAACAAATTCATTTATAAATTTATAAATGCTTTCTAAATTTTATATAAATATAATTTTTAAAGAAAATAGAATATAAACCAATTATGATTTAAAAAATCATATATAATATTTTAAACCTATTTTTAAATGTTAATTTAAAAGCTTTTTTATTTATTCCTGTCAAATAAATACTTTTCCAAATTTCCATAAATAAATTTCTTTAAAGATAATAATATAAAACAAATTTTATCTTAAATAAAAACCTTGTCCATGTTGTATTCAAACTATTTTTAAAATAATTATCCTTTAAATTCAAATTTAAATCCAAATTCAAATTCAAATTCAATTTAAAATCAGTTCAAATAAATATAGATATCAATTTCAAACAAACACATTATTAATTGTAAATAATTATTCTATTTAAAAATAACTTAAATACACACACATATATATTTTAAACATACTTATTAAATTTGAAAATTATAATTCTATTTAAAATCTTTTTGTAAAATAACACAATTTAAATTTGTAAATTATCATTCCATTTAAAAATCTATTTATAACTATATTTAAAAACAACTCATTATAATTATTATTGTTTGAAATTAACAAATTTTACCAATTTTAATAAATTAATTAAGATATTATCACATTTTAAATTCCTTGAAATTTTGGGATATCACATAAATGATGCAAACTATAAAGTCTGGTTAAGAAACATTAAAATCGAGCTCACTTATGAAAAACTCTAGCATGTAGTCACTAACAAACCCTTGGCTAAACCAGACAGTAAGACTAACTCAATATTGTCTTACAAATCAAGGTTTAGACTACGAACATGCTCAATGCTATTTATTTTCCACTATGAGAACTAAGCTCAAAATAAAACATAAGAATATGGAAGTTCACTCCATTTTTGAGCAACTACTAGAGTTATAAGGTGAACATTCCAATTCCGTAAATTAGGAGATATCATGAAACTTATTTCGAAAAAGTTAGGCAAGGGACTCATTTCCAAGATCGCATATATAACATGATTAATACATATAGAAATTGGATGAATTGGGTAACATCCTATATTTTGGAGCGCCATAATTCAAAATTTTGACAAACAATAAGAATTCACTAAATGTTGATTAAGTGAATTTAACCAATGGAGTTATCTAATGGGAAAATCAATTAATTAAGAGTGATAAACTTAATGAATTTGATTAAGTAAAATAAGGGAAATAAAAGTAATTAAAATTTGTTCATAATAAAAGAGATAAAAAAAGGGATGTTATAATGACAGGATTAAGGAATTAATAAGCCAAGAAAGATAGGGACTTTAACCCAAACCTAAATTATTAACTCTTACATTCCTCTAACCATGCCATACTCTCATTCGTTTTCATTTCATCCAAAATAAAGTAAAACTAAGGCCGGTCACCATTAACAAGGAGAGGAAGACAATCTAGAGAAAATTAAGTCTTCAATTTTAAAGAAGAGAAAAGATTTCAATCAAAGTTTTCAGGTTTATGTAAGTATCACCCTCTTTACATTATAGACCCCTTTGATTTCGGTTTTGACATTCTATTTATTGTTTAATATGGGTTGAATTTAGTTTTTATGATGATAAGATAAGCCCATATCTATTTGTTGATATTATCTTAAATTATTATTATTTTTAAATTAAAACTAGAGACAACCACCTCCAAATGAATTGACAATTGAGTATGTAGTTTATGAAATAAAATCAGAGATGGATTTTAAATTTCATAATTTTCCAATTTGTAAATTAATTTATATGAATTTTCTAAGGTGAAAATATGTAGTTTTGGGCTGTAGAATAATATTTTTAAATAATATAGGTTTCAACCTAAATTTTTATTGGTGCTAAATAATAGTTATTATGTTTTTCTATAATTTTTTTTGGTAATTTTCCAATGAATTTTCAAACTGATATGAATTTTTAAAACGGGAAAAAAGTTATGATCAATAATTAAGTAATTAATTATTTGCCCAATTAAGGGAGAATTTTTTTGGCCATAATAGCCTTTTTTAATAAAGATTAAAAGGAAAAAAAGGATTTTGACATGTATAAAGTGTAGGGGACAACGAATCTCCTTTTTCTAACTATAAATACATTTTCAAGCTATTTATGAAAATGCTATTAAGTCCTAATTGAATATCTAATGAAAATGTTCCTCTCATCGAAAATGTTCCTATCGTCGAAAAATGTTCTTGTAACGACCCGTAATTTACCCTTTAAATATAAATATTTAATATATTTTTAAATAATTAATTTATGGAATTTGTAACTCAAACAAACTCTTATTAATAATAACTTGTGATGGTAAAATGATTTTCAAATTATGCTTACAAAAATATTTAATTTGATGGAAAATAGAAAATGCGGTCGGAAAGCTTTTCCAAAAATTCAATTTTTCATCATCAAAAAGTTGTTTGAAATATTGTGAACACCTTAATCATATCCATACATTTAAAAATAACATAAGTATGGATAAGTTAAATCATATGGTGAAAGTGTATTTACTTAAGTAATAAGAAGAAGTAAGAAGATGTGACTTATTTTCCAAATTTTAAATATAAATAAATTAAAAAAGAAGTGTCACCTTTCACCTACACATCATAGTACTAATGAACGAACTAGGCCAGCCCGCAGCGAAAGAAATGGGTAAATTTTAAATTTTTTTAACCCTATTGGATCCTAGTTGAGCCTATGAAACCAAATTTAATTAGAACATTTCTAAATTTTTTTATAAATAAAATCATTTATTTTATTTAAACTAGTCAAAGGGAGGTTTAAAAAAAATTAATTTGAATGCATGGTCTATCAAATATAGCTAACATTTATTAATAAGAGTTGATATATATAGAGAAGGAAAACTTTCATTTCTTTCCCTAAAACAAGTAATTAATTGAGAGCGTTAATAAAATTTAATGTACATATCAAGGAGGGAACCTTTCATTTCTTTAATTAAAACAAGTGATTAACTAAGAGCATTAATTGCATTAAATGAAAAGATGAACCTTTTATTTTTCTCTTTAATTTGAATTGATTGATTAGATTTAAGTTATGTGTGTGTGTGTGCGTGTGTGTGTGTGTGTGTGTATGTATCAAATACATATATATGTGTGTGTGTGTGTGTGCACGCGCATGTGTAACATGATAATCCATGAAGGATATAATGTATCTGTATATAGATATTGGGATTTACATTGCAACAGACAAATTAGCTTGTTTTGTGTGTAGTGTAATTTGTCCAAATATATGCTTGTATAATATGGCAAAATAAGGTATTAGTATATGTAAATGAATATGCATATATATATATATATATATATATATATATATGCATACATTACATATATATATATATTATTAAATATTCTGCCATATAAACCAATGTAAAATAATTATATGAAAAATTATGAGTTTTATAATTTTACAAAATCTAGAAACACATGTAACGACCCACTATTTCGAACCACTCGCATCCAGATATGTCTAACTTGAGTTGCTCAACACAACAGATTGTTAATTTATATTTAGCAGAACTTAGCATATACAGTAAATAAATCAATCACAGAATCACAAACACGGAGTATTATAACAATAAGCAACTGAAACGGATGAATGATAGTTCATGAAGCTACTATATTAACAATAGAGTATGAAATAAAATACAATAGAAATCAAGATACATAGAAGTCACAAATACATAAGCAATGACGAGTCTGAACATAACAACTGGAATAACTGAAAGAACTGAAAGCGGGATATATAGACAGATCTCCAAGCAAAGCTCCAAACTCCAAAGGTGATTCTAAAATTATATGACACTCAGTCTGACCCAAGAATAAAGCAAAACAAAAAACACTCTAGTCAGGATTAACATTCTTATATCAGTAAATTTAACTCAAGTGAAATGTCAACTGACATACAGGTAACTTAAAAGTGCTTGGGATACTCATCCTTTAAGGATCCATGGAACTATCTACAATGTAGTAATATACGCTATTATAATAATGTTAATATTAAAGTAAACTATTAAAGGAGCGTTAAGGCATCACCCATGTCCCCCTTAACACATTTTTGTAATGCCGTAGTCTATACAGTACTGTAAACTCCACCAAACCGGTGGGCTACCAGGGAGCACTCCATAGGTACGACACAATCCAAACTCGTAGAAGGTGTGATAAGGCAGATGACAAGGCACAACGAGGCAATGCCAGGTAGATATATCGTTTACACATCCGGGCTGGTGGTAACGCATAGCCGCAGCTATCGCCCACCTTGAAACAACACTCCCATAATCAAATCAAAGGTGTACCCAATCAAATCACAAATTAATAGAATGGTATCGAAGAAGTTTGTTTGGTCGGAGGAGCTATCTCACTTGGCTCGTCAATTGCTCCTATTTTAGCCACCTCAACTAAATCATGGGAGTCAGGGCTACGAAAATACCTTAATAAGAATCGTCGCCAAACCATCCTACTTCAGTATGGAATCTCCACCGCGTACACAGTTGTTAAAGTGGTTTTTGGTATTGGCAGAGAGTTTGACAATATCTAATCCAGTCTTTTTAACAACCAAACGCTTATTTCACACCGTGGTTATTTCATTTCAAATAGTCCATACTTCATATAAAATATCATATTCATTTCAAAATCATATCAATTTGACATCTTTATCACCTTTAAAAAAATATTCATTTCCATAATCGTAACACTTTTAAAATTATAACACTTTTGAAATCATAATACTTTTGAAATCATAACACTTCCCACTTAAACAGTTTAGATATTGAAAATAGTATATATATTAAAATAGTTGTAAATTAAAATAGTTTATATAATAAAATAATTTATAAATTTAAAATATTTTTTATATTAAAATATTTTTTATATGTAAAAATAGTTGTAAATGAAAATAGTTTATATTGGAAATAGTTTATAAATTTAAAATAGTTTGTAATTAGAGTTATTTCTTCCACTTGCACCAATCAATTCAAATCCACTTAAATTTCATAATTCAATTCTAATCAATTTTAGTTTAAAATTTTCAATTTGAAGGGTGCCATTCAAAAATCTTATTAAACCATCTTCAATTTATCGATTTCAAATTCAGATTTAAGCTACCAATTAAACCATTTCAATTTCAATAGATTTTAAAGTTTAAATATTCAAAAATTTACAATAAATCAAAATCAAGTTATAAAATCATACCTTTAAAATCCCAAATTCAATAAGTTTCAAATCGATTTTATTTAAGTGTAATTCTTAAAAAAATACAATTTCAGATCAATTTCAATTTATCTTCCCGACATTAATTTAATAAAATTATTATAAAATCTAATTTTAAAAATATAAGTTAAATAAATACCCAAACATATTATATACTAATTAAATCAAAATTTTATTAAATTAAATCTTGTTATTAAGTTTATTTATATTATACCTATTTTATATATTTTAGAATAGTAAAATTATATGTAAAATCTTAAAATTATAAACTAACTTATAAATTTAAAATTTCAAAACATCTAATTTTTCAAAATCAAAAATTTAGACCTATATAAAATAACATTTATACACATATATTATAAAAATAAATATTTATTAATCATATATTTCCTTTCAAAACTTTGGAAATCATTCTAAAAACATAAACCAATAGCGTCTGTATATAATTTTCTATCCTTTGTTCAAGTGATACAGATATTTATCATTTCAATCCGCAGTTTAAATATCTACGGATATATGTCGTTTCAACCCGCAATCCTAAGTTTTCAAAATCAATGAATATCGCTTGGGTTTATCATTTAAACCCATAACGAATTTCCCCTAGTGTGACGACCCGGGTTTTTGGTGTCAGATAATCGGGTGATTAACTGATTGTAATATTAATTTTGAAAAGTCGAACAAATAAAATTCCAATAATCAAAATACCAGGATATATATATATTGATATAAAAACCATAATAAATATTGAACTATAAATCTTTGAATATGATAAATCTCATAGAAGATAAATAATAAACCCCACCATTTAAAATAGGATAAAATATCCAATATATATATATATATATGTATATGTATATATTTATATACATATAAGCTTACGATGTTAATAATATATGGAAGTATATAAATGTAGATATAAAAGGATGGCAACAACATATATAAATAGATATATATAATCATTAAAGTACTGTATGTGTAAATATGTGTATATCTATATATAATAAAAAGCTAATTATGACAATGTAAAAATGAATATGGTATAAATGATGAAAACATATGTGGAGAATAGGAAAAAAAAAATATATCAGTGACTTACATTATTGTCTGAAATATAAGTAAAACATATAAAATTAATTATCGTAATGTATGAATATATTTATATGTATATAAGGCAAACGAGACAAAGAAATACTTGCATACATATGTAGGAGATATGTATATTCATAAGAATAGATATGGATGTAAACAAAAGGGGAGACAAGCATTTAAAGCCTAGCATACAAAACATAAAATCAGGTCTGTTAAGAAAAAAATTAAATCAAAGCTTTTTCATATAAAATCAAAGAAAATAAAGGAAAAATGAAAATATGAGGCATGTACAAGCTACAGCTATTTTTTCTTGTACAAGTAAACTCTGCCTTCGTTTACTTCTGGCATTAGAACAAGGTAAGAAAGATTTATACAAGCCTTCATTTCATATAAAAAATATATCAAATAGGATAAGGATGTAAACAGTATGGGAAACATTTGCATTAAATACTATCAATTCTAGCACAAACAAAAGTCATTTTGCAACCTTGTAAATCATATCAGTTCAAAGAAAATTTTGCCTGGTCAAGTAAATATCTCTGACCAAAGAAATTATGCTTACACCAGTAAATACCTACTCTATACACTTCCTTCTCTACATATATACATATACCTTGCTTTGCTTCAATCTGGGATTCGAATGAAATAAAAAGGAAAGAAAAATATTAAGCTGCCACTTTGAAGTCAAATAACTCAAGTTCAGGAAATCAAAACAAAAACAACACAAAATAGAGGAGATCATCAACAGGGCAGGGCAGCAGTTTTTCTATTCCTTTAAAACTGTGCGTAAACATTTTATGTTAAACCTTAAGTAAATTAAGTTCTGTTGCTTGTGAAAGATCAGAGATTTAATGATGTTTGCTTATATATAGATAGTGAAATCTCTGTATTTAAGAATGTGTAGACTGTGCATGTATAATTTGTTTGCTCTTCTCTATTTTTAAACTACAAGAGATTAAAAAGAAATCAAAGCAAATGCAGTTTTAAAGCTTCCCAGTTTTATCAAGTCCTCTGCATAAAAAAAAGGGTGAGTAAATTTAATTTTAAAAACAATTTAATTGAGTGTATACAGTAGATTCTTGAAGTAAATTGTGATGTATGTTTGATATATGTTTGCATGATGGGTTTTAAATACTAAAATATGTAAATATGTGTATTGATAACTGTGCTTAAGTCTGTACAACAATTTGTCTACTCTGTTCTTCAATTTCAGGTTACCAATTAAATTTAAGAGTCAACTGCTCCTTCTCCGATCAGTATTATCTTATGATGCTTAAATAAAAGTTGTTAGAAATAACAAGATATAAATTATAAAATCTATTAAAGCAAGAATTGAAGACAGTGTTAATCAAAATATATACGTTACAGAAATAGCTTGATATTATCAAAATTCCAACATGATTATATCATAGATTCAAGTTATAATCTATTATATCCTTGAGAATTAGGATTTTTAAGATAAAAACCATGATTTTAAATATGGTATATTGTGAGAAATCTTTAGACGACTGGAATTGGATTTTTGGGCTATTTCTGGTAATCGGCAACAATAGGGTGGTCGAGACCATTACAGGAGGTGGCTGGGAGTTCGATGATCACGGCAAAAATAGCTGGTGGGTTGCATGATCATCGAGGTGTCGGCGGCAAGTAAATTAGGTTTCTAAACATAATTTTGGTCAGGCCTGGTCACTGGAGCATTTCGAGTCCTCTGGTCGATCGAGTGACATTGTGTTCTCGTGTTGGATGCGTAGGAGTGTGCAGTGTTTGTGAAGAGGCCTATGACTCGGGGTTGGTCTCGGGGAGGTAATGTCGTGGTTCGGGTTGGACTTCGAGGCATCACGTGTGTGTGTTGTGTTTCCAGAGTTTATGTTGAAAAATTAAAACTAAGGAAGAAAGAAGGGAAGGTAGATTTTCTCGGGTCTAGCTCAAATATTAACTGGGTTGAACCCAAAGAAAATTTATAACAGTTTTAAAATGCAAGAAAAATCAAGTTTTTTTGAAAATTTAAAATAAATCAAGTCTAAATCTGTTCTTAAATAAACTTCTTCATATGAAAGTAATGTTTTTATTTAGTACTTGGTTTAAGATGTAGAATGATCTGATATTTAAATTAATTTGGTTAATTCTTAAGTTTGGTTTAAACTTAGTTTTAAATATGTAATTAAGTAGTATATTTTGTATCATATGTTAATGATAAGTGATTATAAGATTCATTAAAATGATACTAGTAATGGTTTAGTGGTAAATAAAGATAAAAAGGTTTATTTTATAGTTTATTAAGGTCTTGGATAATTTAATAAAATGGAAAGAAATTAATTAAATAAAATAATTGAAGAGAATTAATTAATTTATGATTGAGGATTATAAATTAATAAAATTAGAGATTAATAAATTTGTAATTCGAAATTAATTAATAGTTGATTAGAGCTTGTTAATGAAAGTAGATGGGAGATTGATTAATTAAACGACAATTACTTAATTGAAGTAATTAAGAGGAAATTACTTAAAGGGAAGTAACTATGAATTTAATGTAATTAAAGATGATAATTAGAGGTTGATTTATTAATTAGTTTGTAGATAGTTAATGTTGAAAAAGAAGGATTATAAGATGATTGAAGTAATTAATTTAATTAGGGATGGTATGACTGGTTAATCTTGTTTATGAAAGATTGAATGATATTGAATGCCTTGGACAATTTAATGTTTCTGATATGAAATGTTTTGTTATATGATTGTGTTGAACAGTGATAATGTAGTTATTTATTGAGATAAATTGTTGTGTAAAGTGACATCTTGTACTTAACGTTGAATCAGATTTCACTTGAATAACTTGGTGTTTAAGATTGGATTCGAAGAGACCGGGGTCGGTACCGGTAAGTACCCGAAACCACTTCGATTTGTAATCTACTATGGTTCTTTATAAATTGATATGTGAAATCAATAGATTGAAATGGGATTAATTTAAATGGCTGGACTATTTAAACTAAGTAAAGGTACTTAGGGATCGATTTTTGAGTTTAAGTATTGACTATAACAAGTGGTGGACTTGTAGTGAAATACGAGTTACCCGGGTTTTCTTTAATGATTGGAATTTAGTATTTCAATTTATATGGGTTTACTCATGCAGGTTTCCAGCCTGACCCGGGTTTTACTTTGATGTAATGCACGGGTCAGACCGAGTATTATAGATTTTCAGGTGAGGACATTCTGAAGCTCAGAAGGTGAGCTGGATGGCAAGAACGTATGGAGTGTTTCCGCAATATTATATTGTTGTATATCTGAGACATGATGATTGTGTATATCCAGTGTCTATATATACGTGTAACTCTGATGTATTATAAATGTATTTGACAGATACAGAATTCTTTTGTAAACTGTTATTATTTGTTATTATATTTTATCCACTGCGAATGTAAGATGTTGGTGTTTTTGTTCTTCTTATTCTTCTATCTCTTTCTTCTTTTTCCTAACTATTTGGAAATTTTCAGGATCGAAAATTTCGGGTCGTTACAGTTTGTATCAGAGCCAGGTTAAGAGAGAACCTTGACTCTAGTGGGGGATACTCATTAAGGATAGGGTAGATGGTACCCTAGAATGAGTTGAGTGTATATATATATATATATATGGGAGCGTACTTGTTATTTTCTTATATAAAGGTTTTTAATGAATTTATATAAGAATATATTTTGATATATAAAGCAATGTTTCTTACTAATAAATGTTAAGGTAATTGATTGTTAAATTATTGGAATTAAATTAAGTGATAATAGTAATACAACCAAATTGAAATTAAATAAAGACAAGTTTGAAATGGATTCAAACTGAAATTAAAATCTTGAATTTGGGGAAAGAATTTTAGAATAAGATAATAATGAATTGGATTCCAGATATGATAATCTTGGTTATTATCATAAATGATTATTGTGTTTAATAATAAAATGTGTAATAATGAGTAAACAAAATGAATTTTTTTTAAGGAAGTAAAACATTTAGGTAAGTATGGCTTATAAATTGAAACTGAAGACGATATAAATTGTGAATTTTTAAATCTAAGTCCAAAATTTGAAAATTGTTTCAAAGTGATAAAGAAATAATAAATAATATTATTTGAATGGAGAGTACTGTTTGAAATAGGAGTTGTCTGAAAATTTAAAGAAATTTGTTTTGAAATTTAAAAAAAAACCAAGGTAGTCTAAAATTTAAGAATAACTTGGTGTGTAAAGCCAATAATATGTATGGGGAATATACATAATATCAATGATGGCTTGATATAAACTCTAAATGTTGAGTTTTAGATTTAGAATGAGATGTGATACCTAAGGTGATAAGTTTGAACTTATAAGATTATTAATGTGAAGTTTAAAATTTGAAGTAGGAATTCAAATTTAAGTAAGGATTGACTGAAGGAATGAATTGAATTTAACTTAAGGAAAGTTAAACAAGCAACCAGAATTTGGAAAGTTCAGATGAATAGGGATTTAACTTAGGAAGTTAAATGGTAAATTTGAATTGGAAGTTTGTGTGATCTCAAAATGGGTTTGAGATCTGGAAAGTGAAAATGGATGGATTTTTAAAATGAATTGGATGATATCATCCAATGGTATTAATAATCCTTGAATTTTGAATTGGATTTGTTTAAATGAATGAGAAGTGAAGTGTGGTGATGTATCCATTATTGAGATAAAAGGGGAATTAAACTTTAATTTGAAATTAAGGATATGGGATTACTTTGAATTAAAAATTTAAATAGTTGAATTTGTAAATTAAAAATTGTTTAAGAACTGGTTTCAAAATCGGGAGATAAAATGGGGTAATAAATTGAATTTTTAAGATAAAATTGTTTTGAACTCTCATTTGAGCTTTGAAATAAGTTAAGTAAAGATAATTTAAAATGAAATTTGAGAATTGGACTCAGAATTAAATTGTTTAATAATTTGGATTATTGATTCAAAAATAAAGGGGTAATCTAATTTAAGGGTTTGAATCAACATTTGGAAATTTAGCTCGAATTTATATAATTCGAGATGGGTTAAAGTTGAGATTTAGATTTCATTAGTTCAAATTGAATTTAGTTTGAATTAATTAAAATTAAAGATAGATAGGTATAAAATTCAAATGGAAAATTTGAATTGGATTAATTTGAAATAAAATCAAAGATTTAATGAGTTCAAATTTAAATGGTAATTAGGACTAATTCATGGAAATTGAAATGATCTGAAATTGAAGTGGATTCAATTTGAAATTAGCCCAAATTGATTTGAATAATTTGGAATTGTAATTAAAGTTGAATAGGTTTAAAATTCAACTAGAATTTGATTTGAAAATTGGAAAGAAATTGAGAATTAATTCAACTTGAATTGGGGTTAAATCAATTTCAATGAAAATTGAAGTTATTCAAATTGGAATTGTGTAAATTTAAATGAAAGTGGAAATTTAAATTTAATTGATAGGCAAGTGAATAGATTTGACTCTAGATTATTTTCAATATAGATTATTTCAGTATAAACTTATTTTTCCAAGCTATTTAATAAATACAACCTTTCTTTTTAAAGCCAAATTATTTTATATTTGTTTACGATTATTTTTGGAACTATTTAACAATTTTTCAACTGTTTTATAAACTAATTACTATTTTTCAACTATTTTACAAATTAATTACTATTTTACAACTATTTTGTAATTATTTAAAATTTCTGAAACTATTCAACTATTTTACAATTAGTTAACTATTTTACAGCTATTTTGCAAACTAACAATTATTTTTCAATTACTTATCTATTTTTAAAATTTTCAAGCTATTTTCTAAATATAAACTAGTCGGAGTTCCAACTGTTATTGATTAAATACCCAACTGAGATAAGAACGATAATCCAATGGATTTGAAGCAATTGTGAATATATGGATAGAAATTAAAGGAAATGTGAATAGAAAGGAAATTGATTTAGTTAATAATCAATGAAGATAATTACGTAGGATGTACATATATTATTCTATTCGCATAGTGATTTGATCTAGATTCGAGCATAGAATTTCGAGATAGTTTATCGATCCGAAATGAGATTTTCGCTCGATTTTCGACAGTGAACCTGGATATGGATTGTTGATTGGTTCTGGATATTCTCTATCATAGTTATGGCAACGCAAGGAGAATGACGGTTTCTTCTCAAGAAACCAGATCTGAGTCTACACTAGAAAGTCGGGTGGATGATACTAGTTCGGAAGTGAAATTTGTGTGATCGAGTGAGCGATCAGATTGGTATGGCGAACGAATGATAAGTGCACATCGTACGGATTTGAATGAAATTGATATTAAAAAGAGTAATAAAATTTGAATATTTGATTTTGAATAAACAAAGTTATATATATTTGTTATATAAGGTAAATCTCCCCTTGTTGAATCTATTGCTGGAAGGAAAGGATTTTGAAAGGTTTTGAAGTATAAAAGGAATTTTATACAAGTTTGAAATGATCCAATTTTTTTATATATATATCTATATATATAAAGGATCTTATGAGGATTTTGGAAAAAGGTTTTGGGAACCTTTCGATTTGGAAAGGCTTTTGATTTTTGGGTAAAGTCAATATTGGAATTTGGAAAGCCTAGTTTGAGAATTATCGATTTTGGGATAATTGATTTTATGTAAAGGAGCTTTGTATGAGATCATACTAGGTGTATGATTTGAAAGATACTATATGTGTATAGTATAAAGTGTTTTGACAATGGCTCTAGGGAAAAAGGCGCTCCCTTGAAATGAACTTCTCAGAAGTGCCACCGAGTGGTGCTGCCTTGAACCCTAAAGGGGGTTCTAAAGTTGATCGTGTGAGGAGTGCGGACAAAACTAGGTCCTGAGGATTATGAGTAGTGTGTAGTGAAAGTCGAGGGGCGTTGATGCCTACAGAGGCATTTGGGTTATGCTGTGACGACAGTGTAACTCGATGTCATTGCGATCTACTACAGACAATAGCGAAAGTCGTGTGTGCCGCTGAGAGCCAACAGTCTGCGTTTGATTTTATATCGGTAGACTACGACCTATGGTAACATAGCGAAAGACGTTTGTGCCGCTGAGAGCCAATAGTCTGCATTTGATTTTACATCGGTAGACTGCGGCCTATGTAGGAGTGGAGAAGTTTCATTTTGACAGCGAAAATCGAGGGTGCTGATGCAAATAGTTACATGGACTTTTGCTGCGATGGCAACGGAACCCAGGATGTAACTGCGACCATGGATGGGGGTGATGATTTCCAGAGCATTCCCACTAAGGATATTTCCTTTATTTTCAAAAACTGTTTTCTATATTTTCAATAAAATCATTTTTCAAAAATATTTTCACTGGATGTTGAAAACGGGTCTGCCAAGCACTTATAGATTTTCAGTCGTACGCCTGATCAACTTATGACCAAATTTCTATGAGAACAAGGATAGACTTCTCAAAACATTGAGTTAAAAAAAGTACTTCCATCAAAACTATTATAGTAATATTATATAGATTTTTAAAGTATTTTAAAAATGATCAAAGAAAATTTATTTGATTTGAAGCATTTTAACAATTCTGGCTTCGTTCCTTTTCGAGAACGAAAAGATTTAAAAGGGGGAGGAATGTAACGACCCGGGTTTTTGGTGTCAGATAATCGGGTGATTAACTGATCGTAATATTAATTTTGATTAGTCGAACAAATAAAATTCTACTAATCAAAATACCTGGATATACATATATATATATATTGATTTAAAAACCATAATAAATATTGAACTATAAATCTTTGAATATGATAAATCTCATAGAAGATAAATAATAAACCCCACCATTTAAACTAGGATAAAATATCCAATATGTGTGTGTGTGTGTGTGTGTGTGTGTGAATATGCGCTTATATGTTTTTGTTTGATGATAATAAACATATATATTCATTTAAAAGTATTTGGTAATGTACTATTTTGTTTTTCATAGATTAAATAAATATTTGTTGAATTAAATAAATTACACAGAATTTGAATTCAAACAGAAATTTTATTCAAACAAATATTTATTACAATCTTGAATAGTACAAATTCAAGCTCTCACTATACATATACATTTTTTATTACATCACAATCCAGTTTACATAATTTCCTCACTACATATCACTCGCACTTGTATTTTGTCTTCAACTTCATTCCAGTTTGAATCCAGCATCTGAGCAATCTGAAAAAATATTCACTAACGTGGTAAAATTGAAAAAGAAATATTTTTGCAATATAAAATAAAATATGATTTTTGGAAATATTATTTGCCTCGGTTATTTGGGTTGTTCGTCATCATTCACACTTGAATTCATCACAAAGTCGTGCACATAGATATATACACTTGATAACGCTACAGGGACAGGTAATCATGAGTGGCTGCAATACACACGTGTACATTTATACACGTGTGCACTGCCTCGCCAACTCGTGTGCACAGCTCCAACCAGTAATGCAACAGTGACCAACCAAAAGTTCAAGTAAATCAAAATGCAGTAATGGGTGAACAGCTGTGACACCCTACCTCTATACCCACGCTAGCCAAGAACATTACGGTGAATGCTGTCAACTAGCACGGAGAATAAGGCTGTTGAGGAGCGACCATCCGTGTAATTGCTTTGTGCGAGCATCGATATGTCAGATAGTATAACATGCAATTCTTTTCAAGTGGAAATCCGACATGCCGACACAATCTCAAAGCTACTACATAGTGGCTATAATATCTTCAGAAAAAAATATAGAAATAAACATAACATCAATCAGTCACAGACAATTCATATCACAAAGGCGGAAATAGATATGAATATTACACAAGAAAGTGTACATCAGAGTAGTGGCCTAACAAGATCCACACTATCACAAAATAATAGCAACATGTGCTATACAAAAGAATACATCAATGAGTCAATATCTCAAGAGTATACAACAAAAACTACTAATCTAAGTAGTAAGCAAAAGGTCAGAGTAATGGATCCCTGGAGAGAAGTCAAGTCGAAGCACCTGCAACATCTCGGTCTGACCCGAGTATTATTTATAAGAAAATAATAAACGGATCAGTCTAGCTATAAATATCAGATAACATGATATAGAACGAAAGATGTGGCATAGACGTAAAATATCCATAATGGCATACTACTATAAGTATGTAAATGATAATCAACAAACTATTAATCAATATCAAAGAATCTTCTCAAAGATCCAAAAAGGGTATCATACCCAAAACTTGTACCCACAACAAGTTAATGACACACGAATTCACCAATGCACAAAAATTGATAAATCATATCAATGAAAATCACTAAAATTGGTGAAGCATAAATTCTAGAATTCAACACACGAAATCAAGAAATCATAAAATAAAAAAAAAAAGGGGGGGGGGAAGGCCTATCACATGAACGGTAGCATGAAAACTCACCAACAGCTATAACACACGAACGAGAAGCTATCTCATGGTAGCTAGCCATTAATTTGACACACGAATGGTCCGAAGACCGTGGGTTGCTACCCCACCAAATTTGAGTCGAAACTCCACAAAACGGGGTTTAGTCTCTCTCGCAGACAAAGAGACATCGCACATTGCTAGTCTAAATCACAAAGATGATTGCCATGATCAACGAGAAGTGTCAATTACACTAAGCTAGTAAATATATGAGTTTAGCTTCATGTCCCATAACCACTTGCTTAACTTAAATATTTACGAACAAACTGTAGATCTCCACTATAAAATTGTCACAAGAGATTCAATCGAACAAGTCCAAGAGTTAACCGACGAGGTAAACGCAAGCGTTTCATACCACTCGTTTTACTAAGTCGTTTAATTAGATTTCTCATACGAGTGAGGTAAAGGTTCGTATATACTAATAGATTAGAAATCGGTTTGAGAAAACGAGCTTTGTAATAAAATAGTGTTGAAATCATTTGAAGAAAGAGTTTTGATATTTACTACTAGTATAGAAAACCTTTATATTTTTAAAGTGACAAATCACAAAGAAGATTGTAAAAGCAATCAATCAGTAAAATTCACATTCGAAGACATGAATAAAATCGAAAGAAACCGATAAAGAATCCATCGAAATGGATATTCAAAAATCCCTAAAAAGGAGTCATCGAAGTCATAATAAATGATAACAACAAATAGCATTATCACGAATCGATTTAAATTGGAATTCTCAAACAAAAAGGCAAGAAGGCAAAATCACAACAGTTTCAGACGTCTGAAACAAGTGGTTCAGACGTCTGAATCTGGAAATATAAAAATTTCCATAACACGATTCAGACGTCTGAACCAAATGTTTCAGACGTCTGAAATAGGCATATTTTAGCCTATTTTCTTTCTGTTTGAAATTAAGCCAATTCAGACGTCTGAAACCCTATATTCAGACGTCTGAATCTGGGAATAGAAAACTTCCAAGACAATATTCAGACATCTGAATATTCTGTTTCAGACGTCTGAATCTGGGGTTCAGGGCATTCCCTGAACCTAGGCCAAAAATGGCCAAACGAATATCGGAAACGATCGAACGAGCAAATGGCGATGACTAAGGACTTACGTCGAACGACAACCCAGCCTAAATGGCTCTTCGTTACGCCTCAAATGTCGATGTCCAAATATCCATAATAGGATTTTCATAAATTAGACCAAATCACCAAAAATTGGAATATACACCAAATCGATCCAAACCAAAATCAATTGCACACGAATAAACGTTAGGAATTCATACCTAACAATCGAAGATAATTATGGACAAAGATGTGAGATAAAAATCTCACCTTTTTACCAAAATCAAACAAGAAAAAGCTTGAAAGCAAATGGAGAATCAACCTCTCTTCAACACAACCCAAATGAGCTTGAATCTATGCTCAAAACAAGAACATTCCCAAAATTAGGTTTAGGAATTTCTGAAATTGGTAAAAGAATAAGTTGGAGAAGAAGAAGAGAAGCTTACCAATGGGTTCTTCTATTAGTTTGGAGCTAGAGTTGATTTGCAAGAGACAACTAGGGTTTTGGAGTTTTAATTTCCAATCTCTCCCACCATTGATGCTTTAGCTTGAGTATAAGGAATTGAAAATGAAGTAAATGAGGAGGAGAGGGGTTGGGACTGAATACATAAGTGGGCTCAGCCCAAACCAAAACCCTAAGTGAAAAAGTAGCAAAAATCAACTTTCTCGAAACATATCGAAGCTTATACTCAAAAAGGTCGCAAACGGCATTTTGAACTCAATGGGAGTGGTCCCGAGTCCTAATTCGACCGTATGCAAAAAGTTGCTTTTCGGACCAAAATCCGACGAACGATAAAATATTTAAATATAAAATCGATAAATATGCGGGTTGTTACCGACTCCCCTCCTTAAAGAAATTGCATCCTCGCAATACTTAAGAGGAAAATAAAGAGTAACAACCATAAGCATATCAACACAAAAGAAAATTGAAATAAGAAGTTCACCTCAAAGAGCACGAGAAAGCAAGTCCGGATGTGTTCGCTCGATGTACTCTCTAGATTCCCAAGAACAATCCTTAGGATTTGAAGACCATTGAACTTTAACAAGCGGAACATCTTTATTTCGAAGTCGTTTGACATCCGAAGCAATGATACGTATAGGATGTTGCTCATAAGTTAAATTAGGCGAAACTTCAATCTCTTCCACAACACCGGGCTCAAGAATAGAATCGGAATCTCGAAGACACTTCCGAAGTTGAGAAACGTGAAACACGTCATGGATAGCAGAAAATTGAGCCGGTAATAAAAGGCAATAAGCCATGGAACCAATACGTTCAGTGATAGGAAATGGCCTAATATATCGAGGCGCCAATTTTCCCGATCGATTGAAATGTACAACACCTTTCATTGGTGAAACACGAATAAAAACAGAATCTCCAACAGAAAATTCTAATTTCCTTCTTCGATTATCGGCATAGGATTTTTGTCTACTCTGGGCTTCTTTCATCCTATGATGAATAAGATCAATCTTTTCTATGGAATCACGAATAAAATCTGGACCTAAAACCAGCTTCTCACAGGCCTCAAGCCAACACGAAGGGGATCGACATGGCCTTCCATAGAGTGCCTCAAAAGGTGCCATACCAATACTAGATTGGAAGCTATTATTATAAGAGAATTCAACAAGTGAAATATGATCTTCCCAACTTCCACCAAAATCAAGAACACAAGCACGAAGAAGATCTTCGAGAGTTTGATTCACACGCTCGGTTTGTCCATCGGACTGAGGATGATAAGCGGTGCTAAAATTAAGCTTCGTTCACAAAGATTTTTGAAGACACTTCAAAAATCCACTAGTAAACAATGGATCGCGATCACTAACAATAGAAGTAGGAACGCCATGTAATTTAACAATCTCTTTAACAAAGAGTTTGGCCAAAAGAGGAACGGTTCGGTTAGACCGAACGGGAATAAAATGGGCGGATTTGGTAAGTCTATCAACAATCACCCATAAGCTATCATGACCCGATCGAGAATGGGGAAGGCCATCTATAAAATCCATGGAAATTTGGTCCCACTTCCAAATTGGAATTTCTAAAGGTTGCAATAACCCACCGGGCCTTTGATGTTCAGCCTTAACGAGTTGGCAAGTCATGCAACGCTTAACGAAGTTAGCGATGTCAAGTTTCATTCCCTCCCAATAATAAAGTCGCTTCATATCCTCGTACATTTTACTACTACCGGGATGAATGATGAATTTAGAACGATGGGAATCTTCTAAAATATCTTTACGAAGATCAATAATATTTGGTACGATAAGTCTACCAAATTTTCGAATGCCGCCACGAGAATCGATATCAAATTCTTTCAATCCTTCAATATCAATTTTATCCCTAATATTTTGGCCAAGAAGAGCCAATTCGGGATCTAGCCTTTGAGCTTCGAGAATGCGGTCTAAAAGAGAAGGATGAGCCTCAAGGCTACATAAAACAAATGATGAGCATAAATCGGATACGCGGTCTCGAATCTCACAGGTGGATAAGATCTCGAGATCGTTCCATTCAGATATCATCATGGAAACAACTGCTTGTTGCTTACGGCTAAAAGCATCGGCGAGACGATTACCCTTACCGGGGGTATAAAGGGCATCAAGATCATAAGGAGCAAGGAACTCGAGCCAACGTTGTTAACGCAAATTAAGTTCCTTCTGAGAGAATAAATACTTCAAAGACTTATGATCGGTATAACGAACAAATTTCTCTCCTAAAAGATAATGATGCCAAATTCTAAAAGCGAAAACAATAGTCGCGAGCACTAGATCATGAGTGGCATACCTAGTCTCGATCGGCTTTTAATGATTTAGAAGCACAAGTGATAGAACGTTATCTTTTGCAAGAGAACGGTATCCAAACCAATACGATAAGCATTGGTACAAAAGATAAAGTCTTGGCTCCCTTCGGGAATCACAAGAATAAGAGTATCGAAAAGAAAGAATTTCTTTTAAATAATCTTCTTTCCTAAAAAGTTAAAACTTTCAAAATTACATTTATCTTTATGCAATAATCTTTCTAGAAAAATTTACGTAAGTCAATTTATTGTGTCTGACTGTCACATCTAAGCGTTTAGGAAATTCCTATCGATAATGTTGATCAAGCGCATCGACCAGAATTCTTAAAGCACTCAATGGGCAATACAATCACAAAATCATCTTCTATATGATGAAAATATCTCTTAAAAGTTTTGAGAATATTCTTTGCTCGTTTAAGATCAAAATCCAATTGTACTTATAAATAAATCTTATGAAAAAGATTTGCAAAATTTTAAATTTCTATTTTCATCCAAAATCAATAAATACAAGAATGAAGTTATTGGGATTAAAATGGATGAGGTAAACTGGATAAACTGAATGACATAATAAGTCATTCATAAGAATCGTAACGAGTGCGGAATGCGATAAGTGGAATGCTAACTTCCGCAACTCGTAGCTAATGAAAACCGATCGCAAGGTCAAACTGAAACGACCTTAACACCACACAAAAGATTGCTTAGGTGGTAATTCTAAGACAAGCTCAAAGATTCCGAAAAATTCTAAAAATATATAAATGAGAGAAATAACACGTTACTCATCACGTGGGATTAAAGAATGAAAATGATGCCATCAAATTGGAATCGAAATCACAAAGAAAAATAGAAATCTGCTTAACAGATAGAAAATGTCGAAAATGAACGGTCCATTCGGAAAATAGGATATGGGCTTCATGATGATTAAGCCAATCCTTCCACACAAATCAATTCCAAAGCCTAAGTAAAAATATCGGCTCGGAAAGAAAAATCACATAAAATAATTTCGACATCAGTAGAAAGCAAATTGAGTGTTGCGGATCCACCAATCCGAATTCGCAACCCTTAAAGATGTCATCAACCCAAAATGTTTTAAAGAAAAAGAATCAACAAATTCTTTTGATATAAAAATGATGAGATGAACCCATATCAAAAAGAACTCGAATCGGATAATCGCAAACAAATGAAATCAAAGGTTAAATAAGAATACCTTGACCCAGAGAAGTTTCGCTAGGAGCTTTTAGCTTTCCCTCTCTCCTACTTTGAAGTTTAGGGCATGTAGATAAGTAATGACCCGAGCCTTTGCAATAGCGGCAATAAAGGGGTTTCGGGCATTTAATTACATAATGGTCTGTGGAACCACAATTGTAGCATCGTTTACGACTTGGGGTAGGTGGCTTGGCTGCCGAAATTTCCGGTTCCACCTTCTTCTTGCTTAGAAGTATGGGGCAGACAGAAATATGATGACTTGAATTTTTGCAATAACAACAAAAGAGTGGTTCCGGACACTCCTTCGCATAGTGGTCCTTAGAACCACAATTGTAGCATTGTCCATGATTAGGGATTGGAGTCTTTGCTACCTAAGTTGCATGCCTCCCTTTCTTGTAGGGATTAAGGCCTTCGAACTTAATATACCTCCTTTTGTTGCAAATGAGGCTCTTTTTGGAACCTCCGACATCACTGTTACTCCCTTTACCGACCTCTTCTTCTTGTAGAGTGATATCTACAAGTTGATCGAAAGGAACTTCTAGTTTCAGAGGTAAGACCTTTGTGGGATTCTCTCTCAAAGCACAGATAAACCTTTGATTCCGAGCAAGATCCAAAAGTTGTTGGGCAGACATGAATACGCCATCCAGAGAAGGACTACTGGATTGACCAGCGCTAGGACTGCCAGAACTAACCATCTCTTCTTCTTTAAGAAAGAAAGAAAGAAGAAGAAAAAGGTTATTCACAAAATGAATATCAAGCAATCTTGATAGATAAAACAAGGAATCATAAAAGAAAGTAGGATAGAACGGTACGAAGACTCGAATAAATCCGAAGGCACCACTCCTAAGAAAGACTTAGGACATGATCCTTGCTAGATTATTCTACATTGTTCCGAAGTGAAGCTCTGATACCAAGCTGTGACACCCCACCTCTATACCCACGCTAGCCAAGAACATTACGGTGAATGCTGTCAACTAGCACGGAGAATAAGGCTGTTGAGGAGCGACCATCCGTGTAATTGCTTTGTGCGAGCATCGATATGTCAGATAGTATAACATGCAATTCTTTTCAAGTGGAAATCGACATGCCGACACAATCTCAAAGCTAATACACAGTGGCTATAATATCTTCAGAAACAAATATAGAAATAAACATAACATCAATCAGTCACAGACAATTCATATCACAAAGGCGGAAATAGATATGAATATTACACAAGAAAGTGTATATCAGAGTAGTGGTCTAACAAGATCCACACTATCACAAAATAATAGCAACATGTGCTATACAAAAGAATACATCAATGAGTCAATATCTCAAGAGTATACAACAAAAACTACTAATCTAAGTAGTAAGCAAAAGGTCAGAGTAATGGATCCCTGGAGAGAAGTCAAGTCGAAGCACCTGCAACATCACGGTCTGACCCGAGTATTATTTATAAGAAAATAATAAATGGATCAGTCTAGCTATAAATATCAGATAACATGATATAGAATGAAAGATGTGGCATAGACGTAAAATATCCATAATGGCATACTACTATAAGTATGTAAATGATAATCAACAAACGATTAATCAATATCAAAGAATCTTCTCAAAGATCCAAAAAGGGTATCATGCCCAAAACTTGTACCCACAACAAGTTAATGACACACGAATTCACCAATGCACAAAAATTAATAAATCATATCAATGAAAATCACTAAAATTGGTGAAGCATAAATTCTAGAATTCAACACACGAAATCCAGAAATCATAAAATAAAAAAAAGGGGGGGAAGGCCTATCACATGAACGGGAGAATGAAAACTCACCAACAGCTGTAACACACGAACGAGAAGCTATCTTATGGTAGCTAGCCATTAATTTGACACACGAATGGTCCGAAGACCTGACACACGAATGGTCCGAAGACTGTGGGTTGCTACCCCACCAAATTTGAGTCGAAACTCCACAAAACGGGATTTAGTCTCCCTCGCAGACAAAGAGACATCGCACATTGCTAGTCTAAATCACAAAGATGATCGTCATGATCAACGAGAAGTGTCAATTACACTAAGCTAGTAAATATATGAGTTTAGCTTCATGTCCCATAACCACTTGCTTAACTTAAATATTTACGAACAAACTGTAGATCTCCACTATAAAATTGTCACAAGAGATTTAATCGAACAAGTCCAAGAATTAACCGACGAGGTAAACGCAAGCGTTTCATACCACTCGTTTTACTAAGTCGTTTAATTAGATTTCTCATACGAGTGAGGTAAAGGTTCGTATATACTAATAGATTAGAAATCGGTTTGAGAAAACGAGCTTTGTAATAAAAAAGTGTTGAAATCATTTGAAGAAAGAGTTTTGATATTTACTACTAGTATAGAAAACCTTTATATTTTTAAAGTGACAAATCACAAAGAAGATTGTAAGAACAATCAATCAGTAAAATTCACATTCGAAGACGTGAATAAAATCCAAAGAAACCGATAAAGAATCCATCGAAATGGATATTCAAAAATCCCTAAAAAGGAGTCATCAAAGTCATAATAAATGATAACAACAAATAGCATTATCACGAATCGATTTAAATTGGAATTCTCAAACAAAAAGGCAAGAAGGAAAAATCACAACAGTTTCAGATGTCTGAAACAAGTGGTTCAGACGTCTGAATCTGGAAATATAAAAATTTCCAGAACAT
Organism: Allium cepa; assembly: GCA_030765085.1. NCBI lineage: Eukaryota > Viridiplantae > Streptophyta > Magnoliopsida > Asparagales > Amaryllidaceae > Allium > Allium cepa. The sequence continues at coordinate 282,998,967 of CM060934.1, read as the reverse complement.
GATTCAGACGTCTGAACCAAATGTTTCAGACGTCTGAAATAGGCATATTTTAGCCTATTTTCTTTCTGTTTGAAATTAAGCCAATTCAGACGTCTGAAACCCTATATTCAGACGTCTGAATCTGGGAATAGAAAACTTCCCAGACAATATTCAGACGTCTGAATATTCCGTTTCAAACGTCTGAATCTGGGGTTCAGGGCATTCCCTGAACCTAGGCCAAAAATGGCCAAACGAATATCGGAAACAATCGAACGAGCAAATGGCGATGACTAAGAAATTACGTCGAACGACAACCCAGCCTAAACGGCTGTTCGATACGCCTCAAATATCGATGTCCAAATATCCATAATAGGATTTTCATAAATTAGACCAAATCACCAAAAATTGGAATATACACCAAATCGATCCAAACCAAAATCAATTGCACAAGAATAAACGTTAGGAATTCATACCTAACAATCGAAGATAATTATAGACAAAGATGTGAGATAAAAATCTCACCTTTTTACCAAAATCAAACAAGAAGAAGCTTGAAAGCAAATGGAGAATCAACCTCTCTTCAACACAACCCAAATGAGCTTGAATCTATGCTCAAAACAAGAACATTCCCAAAATTAGGTTTAGGAATTTCTGAAATTGGTAAAAGAATAAGTTGGAGAAGAAGAAGAGAAGCTTACCAATGGGTTCTTCTATTAGTTTGGTGCAAGAGACAACTAGGGTTTTGGAGTTTTAATTTCCAATCTCTCCCACCATTGATGCTTTAGCTTGAGTATAAGGAATTGGAAACGAAGTTAATGAGGAGGAGAGGGGTTGGGACTGAATACATAAGTGGGCTCAGCCCAAACCAAAACCCTAAGTGAAAAAGTAGCAAAAATCAACTTTCTCCAAACATATCGAAGCTTATACTCAAAAAAGGTCGCAAATGGCATTTTGAACTCAATGGGAGTGGTCCCGAGTCCTGATTCGACCGTATGCAAAAAGTAGCTTTTCGGACCAAAATCCGGCGAACGATAAAATATTTAAATAAAATATTTGAATATAAAATCGATAAATATGCGGGTTGTTACAACAGACCACAAATGTACAACACGGTGAAGATGACAAGTGCATCCAGAAGTTCAACAATTTCAAGTGTCAACCAGAATGAAGACCAACGACAAATTGAAACTGCAGTGGACATGTATACAACAAAAGAAGTAGTGACATGCACATCAACCGGATGAACCAAACAGGTCAAGTAACACAGCAGACCACTATGCAGTAGACAGAGTGCAACTATCAAAGAAGCAAACAAAGACCAGACAATACAGCATGTACAAGCCACAATGAGGTTGTACAAGTACAGTCAAGTCAAATGGAACTCAACAAAGCAGCTCAAGTAACAAAACTCGAGTGCAGCAATGAAACCACAAGTTACACAATCAAGTGATCAACACAGCAACATGCATGAAGAACCAGAGGTACAAGTGCAGGCAAGTGCACAACTTCACAACAAACAAGGCAATGAACAAATGCATAAGTGATCAACACAGCAGCTTAAAGTCACAGTACACAAATGCAAGACCAAAGTGTCCAAACAACAAATGAATGACCAGCCAACAAAGAATCAAGTGTCGACCAGGCAGAGAACAATGCAATCATGAAGTATGTAATTCGAACTAACATGATATGCAATACCAAAGTGCAACATACTTCAATAATCAAGTTCAGGTCAGACCAACCACTACAATGATACAAAGCAAGTTCGACAAGCAAACAACAAGTTCATGTTTGAAACCACTCGAGTGCAACAGAGAAGCCATGGTCAATGCAAAGCAAAAGGGAAGCTACGACGAAATTCTACAAGTCAAGTCAACAGTATGGTACTATGCAAATACACAGCAGTATCAAGTGATACAGAAGATGGACGAGGTTCAACATTGCAGAGATGGCCGAAGTCAAAATTCAAAAAACAAATTCGTATCTTTGAAAAAGTCAGCAATGAAAAAGGGAAAGTTTTTGCCTTTTTATTCAAGAAAAATCGTACGCGTGAAAATCAAAGCCGTGGGCATCAAAACAGAAAGTAAATCAGGAAAGACGTGCGCATCAAGTATTAGAAAAGTTTTGGAAAGTATCGAATTGAAACGAAGAAAGCAAGTGCAATCGAATTCATATAAATATCAAACCCAAACCATCATCATAGGCATCGAGTTAAAAAGCAAGCAATCAAACGAGCAACAAAAGAAATTACATACCGAATCATCAACAACTCGATCATCAGAGAACGAGAGAGCAAAAGCAACGAGAATCGATCAACAGAGGAGCAACGCTATCTCGAAGTCAACCAAATCATCAGAGAACGAGAGTGTCACAAACCAGATCCGAAGCCCTAATTCGAGAAAGAAGCCGATGCCCTAATTCGACAAAGGGATCGGCCGCAATTGCACTCAGAAGGAAGAATAAAGAGGCCGACATTTTTCACAAGAATTGGATCGGGCTAAAAATAAAAGGGCCGTGATTTATAAAAAAGGGGGTTTTATTTTTAGGGTTTTAGTCTAATTTTAATAGGTTTTAATTTTTGATTTGAGCAAAAATTAGGGATTAAAGTTTATATTTTAATTTTTGCTCCTAGTCTTATTTTTGAAGTTGTTTTTTTCTTTTCGAGTCAAAGAATTTGTAAATCACCACCTAGGTTGTAGGTAGTGTCAGATTGTCTAGTTAGAATTAGTTCAGTGAGCAGGGTGTGCGAATTTGCAAAACTCTATAGGCGGAGCAGAGATTGTGAGTAAGCGAAACTATATAGGCGGAGCAGGGTGTGCGAGTCTATGAGAGTGTTTGTGAGTGGGAGCAAAAGGGTTTGCGAGTCTAGTAGAGTGTTTGTAAGCGAGATACTGTTTAATTCTAATAGAAATTTGGGAATGCAGCAGTAGGCAGGAGTTGCCGAAGCTGGGTAAATTTTGTGTGTGATTTACTTTTCAGCATATTTATTTCTGCAGTTTGTTTCTGTGTTTAATTCGAGAAAATTTGCTATAACCCTATTCACCCCCCCTCTAAGGTTAATCTAGATCCTACAAGTGGTATCAGAGCACGGTATTTTTCTTTAACTCTAGAGTCATGAATCCATCAAATAATGCTTTTTCTGAGGGGCAATCTATTGTTAGGCCACCTATGTTTAACGGGAGTGATTATGCTTATTGGAAAGTTAGGATGGGCATTTATCTTAGTTCTGTTGATTATGATGTTTGGGATATTGTTGAAACTGGCTATAAGTCTCCCACTATAACCGTTGGTGATACTGAGATTCCTAAACCTAAGGATAGGTGGGATGTTAACGATAAGAGATTGAAAACTACAAATGCTAAAGCCATGAATGCTTTGATCTGTGCTCTTGATAAAAATGAATTTATTAGAATTTCTCATTGTAAAACTGCACAGGAAATCTGGCATACCTTGGAGGTGACACATGAAGGAACTTCAAGTTAAGGAGTCTCGTCTAGCCCTATTCAGCAACGAATACGAGAACTTTGTGATGGACAAAGGCGAGAGCATAAAAGACATGTTTGGACGCTTTTCAACTTTGGTGTACAACGCTAGAGCGCTTGGGAAAGTATTCACTGAGGTAGAGCTTGTGAGGAAGGTGCTACGAGTCTTACCGATGAGCTTTGAGGCAAAAGTCACGGAAATACAAGAATCGAAGGATCTGAGTAAGCTAAGCATGGAGGAGCTGATTGGCAACTTAATGACATATGAGCTTGAGCTAAAAGCAAAAGAAGAACGCAACAACTCCGAACCAAAGAAGAAGACGATTGCCTTAAAGAGCAAACAAGAGAGCGATGAAGAAGAAGAAGATCCAATTGAAGAGCTTGCAATGGCTGTCAATAATCTTAGAAAATGGTCAAGATTCATGCCACGCAAGAAGAAAGCAAAGGGTAATAGGTCAAAAGATTCTGACAATTCCGATAATGGATTGACGTGCTACAACTGCAACAAGCCTGGTCACTTTAAACAAGAATGCCCACTTCTCAAATACAACCAAGGAAAGAAAAAGAAGAAAAAGGCCTTTGCAGCGACTTGGGATGATGAAGAAGGAGAGGAAGTTTCAGATAGCAGCTCAGAGGAGGCTAACTTGTGTCTTATGCCAAAATCAGATTCAGATGCGAGCTCGGAGGAATCTAGCGAGGGAGGTGACTATTCTTATAGAGACCTTGTTTTTATGTGTTCTGATCTTACTAAAGTAGTTGATGCTCTTGAATTTAAAATTGAAAAACTGAAAGCTGATAGGAGAGAACTTGCTCGTGAAAATTTTAGGTTAGAAACTGAACTTGAAAATATTCAAAACCTAGAATGTAAAAATATGTAAAATTTTAGATTCAGAATTGACAAGACTTAAGAATAGCTTTGAGAATCTTGAAAAAAAAAACTTGAGTCTTAGGGAAACCATTGACAATAGGAAAAAGGATTTCATAAACAGATGCACTTTACTTGTAACTGAAAACACGACACTAAAAACAAAGTCCAAAATCTTGAGAAATCTCTGAATAACTTTTCAAGAGGAGAAAAATCATTCAACATGTTATTGAGAAATCAAATTTTGGCTAACAACAGAAAAGGACTAGGTTTTGGGAAATCACAAGTTGATGATAGTGCAAAAGGTAAGAGTGTCTTTGGTAGATGTGAAATAATTGGACATCATGTTGAAAATTGCAGTCATAGGAACAAGAAAACAAAATTTATACAAGTTTGGGTTCCTAAGAATTCTACAAACAAATTTCATGTCTATTGGAACAAGAATGAAAGGACTAAACAAGTTTGGGTTCCAAAGGGTTTGTTTATTCACAAATATTCTGCCACTAACAATCATGGACCTATAAAAACAAATAGGTCACAAAAATCTTTCAGCGTGTAGGTATGGTGGCGGGCTAAGGAACAACAATAGTGTTTTCTGGATTTTTGGCTGTTCTAGAAACACAACGGGCGACAAAGCAAAGGTCCTTAGCCTAGTACAAAGGTGACAGAATCACAATGGGCAATCACGTAAAATTATCATAAAGGTAAAACAGGAGAAGGTATATTTCTGTGATAATCTGCACCGTGTTATGAATGAAATCAGGCAATATTGAGATGTTGTAGAAATGATAATTTTTGATTCTGACTTGTTCAACATGCTGGCTCTATATTCACGGTTTTCTGATTATTTACATGGCTTCAATTCAAATTCAAAGAATGTCATTTAAATTGTTGCTAAAATTGGGTTTGAAATTTTCGATACATTCTCATGGTCTGGTTTATCAATTTTAGTTAGTGATATTTTGGATTAAAAGAGAAACTCAGATGCAGATTACACTGGTAATCTAGTTGATAGAAAAATTACTAGTTGAACGTGATTTTTGAGACATTTTGTAACTGCATCGTTTTTCATAGAAAATATCTGCATATTGTTCATTTTAAATAATTTTTCATTTAGCAGAATTTTTTTTCATATATAACCCCTTCGAGAAAATAATTGTTTGACCATATTTCAAATTAGTCGTTTTATTTGATTTTAAATGACAAAATTTTGACTAATCCGACTCCCTACTAATTATCAAAACGATAAATAGTGATTGAAAAGTTGATAAGTGTTGATATTTAACATACATTACTCAAGAGAGTATATTTGGAAAATTTCTTTAGGAATTCAAACAAGAGTTATAAAACTTTTTGTTGGGTAAAGATTCCATGATCATTTCTTTATCTATCATATTTCTATCGACCATGGTTTATCAAATCTTAAATATAGTTTGTCAATATGTGGTACTATAATCAGGAATCATTTGTTTTTCATGTCACATTTTTTTTGTAAAAATAAATAAATATCCAAAGTATTCACTCTCATTTAAAAGTCCACACGGTTATGCATGGGTGAATTACTTGGATTTTTGATTATGTGCTTCCATGCTCATTTAAAAGTACTTACGGTTATGTATGTATGGAACGCATATCAAAATTAATTGATTAAATAGGCAAGTTGATTCTAATCCCATTTAAAAGTCCTCACGGTCATGCGTGGTTAGAAGATACTTGATTTCATTTTTAAAATTAAATTGCAATACTACTAATCTCATTTAAAAATCCTAACGGTTATGCATGATTAGTAGATATTCAAATTCCTGATATAAATGTACCACAAGTTGATACAATTGTATGATTTTATATTAGAACATCATTTCCATTCTTTCTAAATGTGGAATATGCGCCTAACAAGGGTAGTTATGATTTTTGTTTGATTTTTATTGAAGTTTAATATTTATATTCAATTTGAGTTTTAATGCTGGATTGATATTTACCACTTTATCTCTATTTTCTCTAAAACTATTATTCTTTTGCTAATAACAAAAGGAGGAGAGAAAAGTTAAGATTTTGTCAAATAGAATCAAGCAAAGGTCAAATAATTTTCCATTTGCATCTAGGCTTATTTGAATATTTCTATTTGCATGCATATATGTAGGGGGAGGATCATGTAGAGAGGAAGCATTTAAATAGGGGGAGCAATTAGAGTATATCATTGATCAAATACATTTAACACGGTCAAAATCTTAAATATATGTTTGTTATCATCAAAAGGGGGAGATTGTATGAATATGCACTTATATGTTTTTGTTTGATGATAATAAACATATATATTCATTTAAATGTATTTGGTAATGTACTATTTTGTTTTTCATAGATTAAATAAATATTTGTTGAATAAAATAAATTACACAAAATTTGAATTCAAACAGAAATTTTATTCAAACAAATATTTATTACAATCTTGAATAGTACAAATTCAAGCTCTCACTATACATATACATTTTTGATTACATTACAATTACATCACAATTCAGTTTACATAATTTCCTCACTACATATCACTTACACTTGTATTTTGTCTTCAACTACATTCCAGTTTGAATCCAGCATCTGAGCAATCTAAAAAAAATATTCACTAACGCAGTAAAATTGAAAAAGAAATATTTTTGCAATATAAAATAAAATATGATTTTTGGAAATATTATTTGCCTCAGTTATTTGGGTTGTTCGTCATCATTCACACTTCAATTCATCACAAAGTCGTGCACATAGATATATACACTTGATAACGCTACAGGGACAGGTAATCATGAGTGGCTGCAATACACACGTGTACATTTATACACGTGTGCACTACCTCGCCAACTCGTGTGCACAGCTCCAACCACCAATGCAACAGTGACCAACCAAAAGTTCAAGTAAATCAAAATGCAGTAATGGGTGAACAGACCACAAATGTACAACACAGTGAAGATGACAAGTGCATCCAGAAGTTCAACAATTTCAAATGTCAACCAGAATGAAGACCAACGAAAAATCGAAACTGCAGTGGACATGTATACAACAAAAGAAGTAATGACATGCACATCAACCGGATGAACCAGACAGGTCAAGTAACATAGCAGACCACTATGCAGTAGACAGAGTGCAACTATCAAAGAAGCAAACAAAAACCAGACAATACAGCATGTACAAGCCACAATGAAGTTGTACAAGTACAGTCAAGTCAAATGGAACTCAACAATGCAGCTCAAGTAACAAAACTCGAGTGCAGCAATGAAACCACAAGTTACACAATCAAGTGATCAACACAGCAACATGAATGAAGAACCAGAGGTACAAGTGCAGGAAAGTGCACAACTTCACAACAAACAAGGCAATGAACAAATGCATAAGTGATCAACACAGCAGCTTAAAGACACAGTACACAAATGCAAGACCAAAGTGTCCAAACAACAAATGAATGACCAGCCAACAAAGAATCAAGTGTCGACCAGGCAGAGAACAATGCAATCATGAAGTATGTAATTCGAACTAACATGACATGCAAGACCAAAGTGCAACATACTTCAATAATCAAGTTCAGGTCAGACCAACCACTACAATGATACAAAGAAAGTTCGACAAGCAAACAACAAGTTCATGTTTGAAACCACTCGAGTGCAACAGAGAAGCCATGTTCAATGCAAAGCAAAAGGGAAGCTACAGTGAAATTCTACAAGTCAAGTCAACAGTATGGTACTATGCAAATACACAGCAGTATCAAGTGATACAGAAGATGGACGAGGTTCAACATTGCAGAGATGGCCGAAGTCAAAATTCAAAAAACAAATTCGTACCTTTGAAAAAGTCAGCAATGAAAAAGGGAAAGTTTTTGCCTTTTTATTCAAGAAAAATCGTACGCGTGAAAATCAAAGCCATGGGCATCAAGACAGAAAGTAAATCAGGAAAGCTGTGCGCATCAAGTATTAGAAAAGTTTTGGAAAGTATCGAATTGAAACGAAGAAAGCAAGTGCATTCGAATTCATATAAATATCAAACCCAAACCATCATCATAGGCATCGAGTTAAAAAGCAAGCAATCAAACGAGCAACAAAAGAAATTACATACCGAATCATCAACAACTCGATCATCAGAGAATGAGAGAGCAAAAGCAACGAGAATCGATCAACAGAGGAGCAACGCTATCTCGAAGTCAACCAAATCATCAGAGAACGAGAGTGTCACAAACCAGAGCCGAAGCCCTAATTCGAGAAAGAAGCCGAAGCCCTAATTCGACAAAGGGATCGGCCGCAATTGCACTCAGAAGGAAGAATAAAGAGGACGACATTTTTCACAACAATTGGATCGGGATAAAAATAAAAGGATCGTGATTTATAAAAAGGGGGTTTTATTTTTAAAGGGTTTTAGTCTAATTTTAATAGGTTTTAATTTTTTATTTGAGCAAAAATTAGGGATTAAAGTTTATATTTTAATTTTTGCTCCTGATTTTATTTTTGAAGTTGTATTTTCCTTTTCGAGTCAAAGAATTTGTAAATCACCACCTAGGTTGTAGGTAGTGTCAGATTGTCTAGTTAGAATTAGTTTAGTGAGCAGGGTGGAGTAGAGTTTGCGAGTAAGCGAAACTCTATAGGCGGAGCAGGGTGTGCGAGTCTATGAGAGTGTTTGTGAGCGGGAGCAAAAGGGTTTGCGAGTCTAGTAGAGTGTTTGTAAGCGGGATACTATTTAATTCTAATAGAAATCTGGAAATGCAGCAGTAGGCAGGGGTTGCCGAAGCTGGGTAAATTTTGTGTGTGATTTACTTTTCAGCATATTTATTTCTGCAGTTTGTTTCTGTGTTTAATTCGAGAAAATTTGCTATAACCCTATTCACCCCCCCTCTAGGGTTAATCTTGATCCTACAATATGTATGTATGAATGTATATATTTATATACATACAAACTTACGATGTTAATAATATATAGAAGTATATAAATGTAGATATAAAAGGATGGCAACAACATATATAAATAGATATATATGATCATTAAAGTACTGTATGTGTAAATATGTGTACATCTATATACAATAAAAAGGTAATTATGACAATGTAAAAATGAATATGGTATAAATGATGAAAACATATATAGAGAATAGGAAACAAAAAAATATATAAGTGACTTACATTATTGTATGAAACGTAAGTAAAACATATAAAATTAATTATGGTAATGTATGAATATATTTATATGTATATAAGGCAAACGAGACAAAGAAATACTTGCATACATATGTATGAGATATATATATTCATAAGAATAGATATGGATGTAAACAAAAGGGGAGACAAGAATTTAAAGCCTAACATACAAAACATAAAATCAGGTCAGTTGAAGAAAAAAATTAAATCAAAGCTTTTTTATATAAAATCAAATCAAAGAAAATAAAGGAAAAATGAAAATATGAGGCCTGTACAAGCTACAGCTATCTTTTTCTTGTATAAGTAAACTCTGCCTTCGTTTACTTCTAGCATTAGAACAAGGTAAGAAAGATTTATACAAGCCTTCGTTTCATATAAAAAAATATCAAATAGGATAAGGATGTAAACAGTATGGGAAACATTTGCATTAAATACTATAAATTCTAGCACAAACAAAAGTCATTTCGCAACCTTGTAAATCATATCAGTTCAAGGAAAATTTTCCCTGGTCAAGTAAATATCTCTGACCAAAGAAATTATGCTTACACTAGTAAATACCTACCCTGTGTACTTCCTTCTCTACATATATACTGACATAGCTTTGACTAGGCTTGATCGGTTTAGATGTCAAACTGTCACGACCTATCCAGGATCTTCCTCACGAAATGATGATTTCGTGTCAAATAAACCGATAGAATGATAAATGCTCAATTTCGTTGATCGTGATGATACCGGAATCTAGCTATCTCCAACCCGTTGATCTCGCAAGATGCCATGTTGAAAGATCTACAATTCGATCGTTTATCACTCGCAAGTGATACCGAGATTTGGCTTCAACTTCGTTAATTCATGCACGAATAACCAGAAGATGGAAAGTAGAAGGAGATCATACTCAACTTCCAACAATGGTGGAAAAAGCTCACACACAATTTTATTTCAAAAATCAACTCCCTTTTACAAATGACAACGCACCCCTATTTATAGGAAATTACAACACATACAAGCGACTTAACATATGTGACTCACGACATACGACTTAACAACAATTACAACACAATATCACACGACTTAACAATACTACACATATGCGACATAAGAACTTGTGACTTAAATAGATAGCACGACTTCATGCGACATACGACTTAAGCGACATAAGCTTCAGGAACGACTTAAGAAGATACACAGCTTCATGCGACATAAGACTTTAGTGACATAAGCTTCAGGAATGACTTAAGAAGATACACAGCTTCATGCGACATAAGACTTAAGTGACATAAGACCTAAGCGACATAAGACTTACCAACAAACGAGTTACAACATCATACGACTTAACTCAAGGTTTTTAAGTCGCTTTTGCCTTAACTCGTTAGGTCGTTGCTCGTTGAGTCGCTAGGCCGGTAGGTCGCTTGTGCCGTTAGATAGTAAAGTCGCTTTGTGCTTTAGGCCAATAGGTCGCTCCCTGTTGTAGGTCGTTGGGTCGTTTAGACGCTAGGTTGCTCCCTGCTGTAGGTCGTTAAGGCGACATATGTTGGTTGCGACTTAACATGGTGCGTTGCATCATCATCCCCTGGTTGAAAAGAATTCGACCCCGAATTTACACTTTCCTCTTCTTCGACATACTTATTCTCATGATATGGAATCAAGTGTTTGACGTTCAAAACGTCGGCAGTATGGATATGATCCGGCAATTTTAACTGATAAGCATTCTCATTAATCTTTTTTACGATTTCCAAAGGACCAATCTTTCTAGCGGCTAGTTTGTTGTAAGTACCAATAGGAAATCGATCCTTAGTCAATATAGCATATACAAAATCTCCTTCTTTGAACTCAACATTTTGTCATTTAATATCTACGGATTGCTTATATTTCTCACTCGCCTTAAGCAATCGTTCCTGCACAACCTTGTGGCACTCTTGCAACTCATTCACAAAATCACTAGCTCGTTAGATCACTCCTTTCTACTATGGTAATATAGATAAATATAATGGTCCCTTAGGAATTGTTGAGTAAACGACCTGGAATGGACTGAACCCAGTGCTACGATTAACTGCATGGTTGTGTGCAAACTCAGCTTGACACAGTTTGGAATCCCAACTCTTCAAATTGTCATTCACGAGGCATCTCAATAGATTACCTAGGGATCTATTCACAACTTCTGTCTGTCCATCCTTCTGTGGATGATAAGCACTATTAAATTTCAGCTTTGTCTCGACCATTCTCCATAGACTCATCCAAAAATTACTCAGAAAATGAGTGTCTCTATCTGATACAATAGATTCAGGCAACCCGTGAAGACGATAGATCTCTCTGAAGTATAACTGTGCGACATTAACTGCATCTGCAGTCTTCTTGCATGCGATAAAATGTACCATTTTTGAAAACCGATCAACCACCACGTAGATAGAATCATTGCCACGTTGCGTCCTCGGCAAATCCAATACAAAGTCCATACTAACATCCACCAATGGTTTAGTAGGTATAGGCAATGGCATATATAAACCTGCATTTGTTGCGGTTCCCTTTGAAACTTGACAAATATGGCACCTCTGAACAAACTTTTCAACCTCCTTCCTCATTGACGGCCAGAAATAAGACTTTGAGATCAACTGCATAGTACGGTCGCGGCCCACGTGTTCTTCTTCATGTAATTCCTTGATGATTTTCATTTGTAGACTGCAATCTGGAATACACAACTGATTTCCTTTAAATAAAAAGCCTTCAACCAGCATATATCCATCCATGCTTCCCTGATTGACTTTGTCTAGGATTTCGAAAAAATATGAATCTGAAGTAAGAAGATCTGGAAGTAAGTCAAAACCCATCACCTCTACTCGCATGGTAGTTAGTAAATTCTCCCTCCGACTCAATGCATCAGCGATGCGATTAGTTACTCCAGACTTGTGCTTTACGACGAATGTAAATTGTTGCAAATAAGCTATCCACGTTGCATGCCTAGCTGCAATTTTATTCTGCCCTTGTAAATGTTTCAACGCTTCATGGTCCGTATACAAAACAAATTCTTTGTGGAACAAGTAATGTCTCCAATGCTTCACAGCCTGCACAATAGCATAAAACTCCACATCATAAGTATTGTATCTCATCTTTGCTCTAGAAAGTTTTTCACTGAAATAGGCTATTGGATGACCCTTCTGACTCAACACTCCTCCAATTCCAACTTTGGATGCATCTGTATGTAACTCAAATAGTAACTGAAAATCTGACAACACAAAAATCGGTGTTGCGGTTAAAAGTTTCTTAATTTGTTCAAAAGCATATCCTGCCTCTTCCGTCCATGAAAACTGCTTTCCTTTCATACAATCAGTAACAGGAGTCATTACACTACTAAAGTGCGGTATAAATCTTCGATAAAATGAAGCTAACCCATGGAAACTTCTGACTTCCGTTATAGTTTTGGGCTGTGGCCAATTTCTGATTGCGGCTACTTTACTCTGGTCCACTTGTATCCCTTCCTCAGACACGACATAACCCAGAAATAAAACACTTGGCGTCATGAACACGCATTTCTTCGTCGCTGCATATAACTGTTCTTGACGAAGAATAGTTAACACCTTTCGCAAATGTTGAATGTGCTCCTCTGTGCTAGCACTATATATCAAGATGTCATCAAAGTAGACTACAACAAACTTCCCGATGTAAGGTCTGAAAATTTGATTCGTCGCCCTCATAAATGTACTTGGTGCATTAGATAGACCAAACGGCATGACCAGCCATTCATACAATCCTTCCTGAGTCTTGAATGTTGTCTTTCATTCATCACCTAGTCTTATGCGAATCTGATGATAACCACTCTTAAGATCGACCTTAGAAAATATTACAGACCCACTGAGTTGATCCAATAGATCATCAAGTCTTGGCATAGGAAAACTGTATCTGACAGTTATTTTGTTGAGTGCCCTACTGTCGGTACACATTCTCCATGAACCATCTTTCTTCGGTACCAACAGAGCTGGTACAGCACAAGGACTGAGACTCTCTCGAACACGCCCTTGCCCAAGCAACTCCTCAACCTGTCTCTTCGACTCTTCATGCTCTTTTGGACTCATACGATAATGTGGGATATGCGGTAAAACAGCACCTGGCACTAGATCAACTTGATGTTGTATATCCCTCAGCGGCGGTAATTCCTTGGGTAATTCCACAGGAAAGACATCTTCAAATTCATTTAACACCGGTCCAACCTCCGCAGGAATTTCAAGAACTTCACTTGTTTCATACCCAATCAACATAAACAATTCAGCACTATCTTTCACTTCTTCAACAAATTATCTCGTAGATAATAGACTAGTTGATTCCACTTTCTTCTCTGACTTGCTTTCACTTTGTTCACACTTCTTAGGAACTAAAGTAATTTGGGTCCCTTCGAACATGAAACTATAGCTTTTGGTGCGGCCATTATGTTGTACAGCTCTATCATATTGCCATGGTCTTCCCAATAGTAGATGACACACATCCATGTCGACAACATCACACCATATATCATCTTTGTACTTCTTCCCAATAGAAAATGTAACTAATGCTCGTCTTCCCACTGTCACTTCTCCACCTTTCTTTAGCCATGCCAGTTTATAAGGTCTAGGGTGTTTTTCAGTCTTCAACCCTGACTTCGTAGCGGCTTCTTTAGAAATAATGTTATCGCGGCTTCCCGCATCAATAACAAATCGACAAACCTTTCCCAAGATAGTACATGTAGACTGAAAGATAATGCTTCTCAGCCAACTAGAATAATTGTCATGCTTTGGCACTAAACAAGACCTCCTTATCATCAAATTACACCCTTCGTCTCCTGACACAACTTCTTCATCTTCATCAAACTTTGATGGTTGAGAATAATCAACTTCAGCTTCCACATCCTCATACTCACATTCCTCTACAACTAATGCTCTCTTCTTTGGCTTTGTACATTCATTAGTTTTATGGCCAAACTCCTGACAATTATAGCACTTGATACTGTTATTGACCTTTGCTTTAGCGGCTTCGTTGACAATTGGTTTATTGACTGCCTTGGAAACATTAGCACTGCTACTAGCACCCTTATTCTGGTTGTTAGAACCTGCAAACACACCACTTCCTCGTCTCCCTTGTTTCTCCTAAGCTAGAGCTTTCTGATGTGCTTCAGCAACAGACATTGGATTAAACATATTAACCATGTCTTGAATTTGCATTCGTAATCCTCTAATATATCTAGCCGTTAGCTGTTCCTCGGTTTCCATAATATCATTCCTTGCAATCAATTGATAGAATTCATCTGCATAGTCATTCACTGTCTTCGTCCCTTGTCTCAAATTCTGCAAATGTTGATACATAAGAGATTGATAATTGTACGGCAAGAAAGTCTCTCTCATCATCTTTCTCATCTTCTCCCAAGTGACAACTTTTGATTTTCCCATTCTCTCCCGAGTTAGTTTAGTTTGTTACCACCAAGCCATAGCTCTTCCACTTAGTTTTGTAGCAATTAATTGGACCCTACGATTCTCAGGCACCTTCTTGAATTTCAAAATTTCTTCAACAGTCGACAACCAATCCAGAAATTCTTCTGCTTGCATACTACCTTTGAATTTTGGAATTTCCATCCTCATACCTGACTCCCATTTACGATCATTTTCTGAATCCAGATATTGATTTCGCACTTGGCCTCGATTTCGATAATGCATACTACCTCCATCACCATCTTCTTCAAATTCATATGTATTTCGATATCTATCCTGACCATCTACATCTCTACGACTATGCATGTCCCTTCTACCTTGTCTTTCAACATCACGATACAGTTCATATTCAAACCCACGTTGAGTTCCTCCCTCTTTGTTTCGATATCCATGGTGTTCTTGCATTATTGAAACTGATGATTCTCTCCTATCTCGATAAGATTGGGGTGACATCCTCCTTTCTCCCAAAACCGATGGTGAAACCCTGTTTCCACTCTGGTTCGAAACTGGTGACATTCTCCTTTGATTTCGACTCATGTCGTTCATCAATTTCTCCAATTTTTCAATACCCTCGTTGAACTTTTCATTGTACGTTGCTCCATCTGCTTAGCTTCTTGTCTTCTATACAAATCTTCAACATTATGATAGTGATTAGCATGTCTCGGAGGCATGATCATTAAACAATCTCGTTTCTGTCTCTGATTTAGCTCTGATTTGGCTTTGATACCAATTGACGCAGCTTTGACTAGGCTTGACCAGTTTAGATGCCAAACTATCACAACCTATCCAGGATCTTACTCACGAAATGATGATTCCATGTCAAATAAACCGATAGAATGATAAATGCTCAATTCCATTGATCGTGATGATGCCGGAATCTAGCTATCTCCAACCCGTTGATCTCGCAAGATGCCGTGTTGAAAGGTATACAATTCGATCGTTGATCACTCGCAATCGATACTGAGAATTGGCTTCAACTTCGTTGATTCGTGCACGAATAACCCGAAGATGGAAAGTAGAAGGAGATCACACTCAACTTCCAACAATGGTGGCAAAAGCTCAAACATAATTTTATTTTAAAAATCAACTCCCTTTTACAAATGACAACACACCCTTATTTATAGGAAATTACAACACATACAAGCGACTTAACATATGCGACTCACGACATACGATTTAACAACAATTACAACACAACATCACACGACTTAACAATACTACACATATGCGACATAAGAACTTGTGACTTAAGAAGATAGCACGGCTTCATGCGACATACGACTTAAGCGACATAAGCTTCAGGAACGACTTAAGAAGATACACAGCTTCATGCGATATAAGACTTAAGTGACATAAGCTTCAGGAACGACTTAAGAAGATACACAGCTTCATGTGACAGAAGACTTAAGCGACATAAGATTTATCAACAAACGAGTTACAACATCATACGACTTAACTCAAGGTTATTAAGTCGCTTTTGCCTTAACTCGTTAGGTCGTTGCTCGTTGAGTCGCTAGGCCGGTAGGTCGCTTGTGCCATTAGATAGTTAAGTCACTTTGTGCTTTAGGCCAATAGGTCGCTCCTTGCTGTAGGTCGTTGGGTCGTTTAGACGCTAGGTCGTTGGGTCGCTCCCTGTTGTAGGTCGTTAAGGCAGGCGACATATGATGGTTGGACGACTTAAGGTGAGCGACATATGTTGGTTGCGACTTAACATGGTGCGCTGCATCATACACATATACCTTGCTTTGCTTCAATCTGGGATTCGAATGAAAAAAAAAGAAAGAAAAATATTAAGTTGCCACTTTGAAATCAAATAACTCAAAGTTCAGGAAATCAAAAGTGTAATGACCCATAATTTTCGACAATTTAAATTGGTTAAATTAATGAGATTTTTGTAATTAAATTTAGTAGAAATAAAAACTTTATATATAAATATTGAAATGAACGCTAAAACAAATTATATATATGGTAATTAAAACCTGATTATTAGTAATTTGAATAGAATTCCAATGAATGAAAATAGTGAAAAGATTATACCTGGATGTAAACTGTATATGAGAAATAAAAGGAAAGTATTAAATTGATTAATGTAATAAAACATTGTTAACAGTATTTGATTTTAAATTAAGGAAACGTGTTAATGCAAGTTAATAATTAATGAACTTGAATGAACGTTCTAATTTAATATAAATTCAAATATTATGACTTAGCTATAAATGGAATATAATAAGAAAAAATGCGATTATTGTATTAATGGGTGGAATAATATAATTTGTATAAATGAAACATAGGTAAACAAATGTAGGTATTGAATTAATATATGTTATTTATTTAGGGTATTGCATAAAATTGGTAATCCAATTGCAATTAATGGCAATAACGTTGATATAAGCTAATAAATTAAATTTCAATGCAATACCCATTAATGGATGGAATGAAATAGGATTAATGTAAATATATACTAGGTTATAAATCAAATGGAAGGAAACAAACGTAAATATTGAATTAATTAATGAATAAATATACATTGAATGGTAATTGAATGTAAATTTAATGAAAAGTGGATAAAATCAATATAAGATGATGAATTTCAATAATTGTGGGTGTATAATAAAATGGATTTAATTAGAATTACATGAAAAGATTATTAATTTAAATGTAATAAAGTGGTTTAATTGGGAAATATTAGAGTGCCAAGATATAGCCAATGATAATTAAAGGCAATAATTAATGAATTGAATGGAAGGCCAATTAATGAAAATAAATGGAAACTTTGATTTATGAGTAATAAAGACCTATTAATGTGACTGAAGGTTAACGGTAACGATTATTGTATGTCACCTATTTATGAAGCTTGTAAATTTAAAATTGGAAATCAGTTACAATAATTATAATTTAATATTACGATAATGTTAATTAAGGCAATATTTGTAAATCATGTTAAGGTTATTCATATTGGACAATTTGAGTGTAATTAAAGGCATGGTAATACTTGTTATAATTTACCTGTTTATTTGGTTTAATAATAAAATTGGAAATCAATTTGAGTTAAATGAACCTTAGTGCTATAAAAATGAGAATTAATGCAATAACTAATTTAGTGCAAATAAATTTATGGAACCAATGGTAAGATCTTAACTGATTGTAATTGATAATTTGAAATAATGACTATTGGTTGAATAAAGAGATGGAAATAAAGTTTTATCTAGATATTAGAATTTTAATCTGAATTGATAAGTAACAAACTTATAAATGAAATTAAAAGCAAAGAGGTGGCAATTAATATAGGTGGCTTGCTTATGTAAGGTGTTAAATAAACTTTGGTAATAAATTAGAATAAATCCAAATTTAACATTGTGTTAATGTAATGGATTTGATTCCAAGGTAAATTTCATCCGTTAGTTAATAATAGATTTAAAACTAGAATGAAAAGTAAATTTATTGGAATAATTGTAAATTAAATTATAATTTCTGAATGTAAGAAGAATGAAAATTTACGATGAAATTGAAGAACGAATCAACGTTAAATAGACATCTAAATTGTTTAAAACTTGTATAAATGATTAAGAAATTTAAAAGTGAGAAAAATTGTCAATTATAGAATTGGAATTTAAAATTGGATTTTATTTAATTAAATTTTAAATTATTAAATTAATGTAAAAATTAGCAGTTTTGGCCATTGACTCGGATTTCGACGAAACAGTTTCATCGGATCCGTATCGTTGAATTATTGTAGGGTTTCAAGTTTCGTAGCGATCGGACTTGTTGTTTGATCGTACGAACGTGAAACGCCTTGGAATCAATGAAATTGAGAATAATTGAAATCAATTTGGAAAACATTGATTTTAGCATAACTTCTTCATACGATGGAATTTGGACCCGAAACCTTTTCGATTGCGCTTAAAATATTTTAAAACATCTATTTTGATATATGGGTTGACCTAATTTCGTTCCGGAGTCAGAACGGGCTTTTTGGGCCACTTTGTCATTAGCGCGTATATTTAATAGATCCGATCCATTCTATTTCAACTTTCTCTATAAATACCCTGTTATAAACCCTAGCAACCACTATTCCTCATTTTTATACATATTGGAACTTCTGTGCTCCTCTTCCTCAATGGCTGCAAACCCTAGATCCAATTGCAAATTCAAAAATCTAATGAAAATTCAAACTCCTCAAAAAATGTCATTAAAAAAATATATCGAAGCTCTCGAAGAGCGCAAGTCAGATCTGCAGTCCGTTTCTCGATCTGAGTTTTTGTGTGGCCAGAATTCAAGGAACAAATCTCGGCCTTTCATCTCGTCGTAATCAGCTGCGAGGGGTCACCAAATCGTTTATGGGTTTTGAAGAGGGAACAGAGGGGAGTTCATCGGCGGTGTTCGTTTGTCGATCTGACGGTTAGATTGCTGTGAAAAATTCGATTAGGGTTGCATCAATAGGCGGCGGCTGGGATGTTTTCACAGTGGTTTGGCATTGAGGTTGGCCGAGATAGAGTCATGAATGAGAGCGGAGGTCGGTGGCGAGTCGAGCAGTGGTTGCGTTGTGCCAGGCGACGGCGAAGTGTCAACGAACGATCAGCGTCTAGGGTTTTTATTGGGTTCGTTTGAATGTTTCTGTAGTAGAGAGTTGCGCATGCAGATTGAAGGGTGATGACGTGGCATAGAGGAAGGGATAAATGTGTTTTGTTTTCTATTATTTTATAATTGATTTCAATCGCATTAATCGTTATATCTTCACATACGAACACCAATTCACGCGTAGTTTTTTTGATAGGATCGTATTGAAATTCCAAACAATTTGGCGCTGGTTTGGGCGAATTATGAGACTGTCAAATTTTGAATTTAAATTGAATTTAAATTCAACTTAAATTCAAAAGGTGAGTGTTTTAACCCACTCACAACTTCTAAAATTTCTTATGTTTGTTAAATTGATTTATGATGTGTTTAGAAATTAATTTATAACTGTTTGGCATATTTTCAATCATCATCCCAGTTAAATTAAATTAATCTAATTTAATTGTTACTTATTTATTTATTTCATATAAACTGCCAGTTAAATTTGTTATTTATTTATTGCATATAAACTGCCAGTTAAACAGTTAATTAAATTAGTGTTGAATATAAACTGCTAGTTGATACCTGTTGTTTATTATTCGTTATATATTGATGTATTGTTTGAATTGGATGATGATGTTGATGAATGGATGTATGATTTTATGATGGATGAATGGATGTTTATTTGTATTATCATAAACTGCAAGTTATTATGCATTTTATTGCATTCGGGATTGCAGTATGAAATGATATATAACCGTAAAAATTTTATTTTTAAATTGTGGATTGAAATGATAAATATCCGTATCACTTGACCATAGGATAGAAAATTTTATATAGACACCGTCGGTCAATATATATATTTTTTGAAAATGATTCTATAGTTTGGATAGGATACGGTTAAATAAATATTAATTTTTTATATTATATAAATATTATTTTTATATACATATATAGTTAAATTATTGAATTTAAGCTATGCATTAATTTGTTAAATAAAATAAATAAGTTGAATAATGGAGTTTGATTATTTTATATTATATGTTTAAGTACATGTTTAAGATATTGAATATATATAGAGTTTTAATGATTTAAATCAATTAAGATTGGAAGGTAAATTGGAAATTTATTTGGAAATGAGCTTATTTAAGAATTAAACTCCATAAGTTGATGTAGAACTTATTTACTTGAAATTTTAAAAGGTATGATATTTATAACTAAATTTTTATTCAGGATGAATTAAATGAATATTTCTATTATAAATAAATTGAAGGAAATATTTAGTTATAGGTAATATGAGTTTTATTTAAATGATTATGGATTTGTTATGCAAATATATCAAACTAAATAATAGGACAATGAATTGTTGAATAGAAGTTTCGAACCTTAGTTTCTAATTGTTAATACTCAAAGTTTAAAATATGTTGAAACTGAAGCGGTTTATTGAAAACTGAAAGGGAATTTAAAATTTATGGATTTAGACTTAATGTAAAGAGAATAAAATTCTAAAGTCGTTGAATTTTTTTACTTTTTAAGTAATTTTAAATTCAAACCATTTTATTTTATATACTGTTTGAATATCCAAACCATTTAAGTTCTGGATATTATGGTTTTAAAGCTATGGATTTCGAAGTATTATGTTTTGAAGAGTTATAATTCAAATGTATGGTTTCGAGATATTATAAATTTTAAAGTGGTATGGTTTTAGAAAAAGGATATATTTGAAATGATATCATACTGATTTGGTTTTAAAAGAGAAAAATTATATCGTATTTATATGGTTTGGAAAAGGGATGTTTTATTCTGGTTTTAAACTATAAACTATTTTGAAAAAGACCGCGCTGTTATAATAACGATTGGTTGTTGAAGAGACCAGGATCAGAAGTTGTCATACTCTCTTCCAACTCCGAAAATCACTTTAGCAACCGTGTACGCGGTGGAGATTCCAGAATGAAGTAGGATGGTGGCGGCGTTTCCTTTAAGGTAAATACGTGGACCTGACCCCCGTGAGTTGACATAAGGTGGCTAAAACAGGAGCGATTCTCGGGCCAATGAGGTAGCACATTTGATCGGACACATCCCTTCGATATTATACTTTGACTTTTGGATTGATTCGGTGGCCACTTTTGTTTTTTTATTTGGGGCTATGGCGCGAGGCGGGCAGTTGCTGCGGCTATGCGTTACCACCAGCCCGGATGCGTAATTGGTATATCTATCCTAGCATTGCCTAGTTGTACCGTGTCACCTACCCTATCGCACCTTGTACGAGTTTATATTTGTGTCATACCTATGGAGTATCCTTTGGTAGCCTCCCGATCAGGAGGTATTACGGTACTGTATAGACTATTGGCATTATTTGTGTTAAGGGCTATATAGGTAACCCCTTAGCGCTATTAAAAAGTAAGTTTACTTTACTATTAGACATTATTATAAAGAGAAATATACTACCTAGTAAATAGTTTAACGGATCCTTAGGAGATGTGAATCCCGAGCATCTCTTGAGTTACCGCACTCATGTTAGTCACTGGATAGGAGATGTCAAATCCCGTAAACATCAACGACGCCGTTACACTCATATTTATTTCTGTTGATTTAACTCACATAAGATCTTTTAGTTCTGACTTGAGTGTTTTGTCTTTTCAATTCGCTTGGGTCGGTCCGAGCGTTTCAGGATCGAAGATTTTATTCTGGAGGATGAAGACGAAGAATTGTAGTACTATTATCTACTATATTATTCCACTACACCATAAAATTCCGCTGCATTAATTATCATTCTCTGGTATGTGTACTCTGATATGTATTGTATAAATATAATCAAGCGTTTTTGTAAAACAGCTTCATGAACTGAATATTTGATTATTATATTTTATCGTTCCACTGCAAGATTCTATTTTGTTTTTCTTTCTTTCTCTGATTTTTCTTATTTACCACATAACAATCCGCCCTTTTGTATGGTTTAAGTTTGACATGTGTGGTTTATCGTCGATTTAAAGCATACGAAAAGGCGGGACGTTACATCTGGTATCAGAGCTTTGGTTTAGCGATAAACCTTAGCTTTGTTGGGTTTGACTCTTTACTAATAGGGTAGTAATACCCTATGGTGAGTCGCTGAGTGTATATATGAGAGAGCGTACTTGTTATTGTTATAAAAAGGTTTTAATATTGTGTTAATCTGTTCCGTTTTGTATTTGTAACGACTCGTGAATTTCAGTAATTAAATTTTCCATATTTATAAGATTTTGGAAAGAAGTTTATAAAGAAATATAATTATGATAATTTGTATTGCAGTAAATGTTAAGAATTAACCTATTAAATATTATATTGATTAAAATGGACTTAATTAAAAAGGTTGAATCAAATGAAATCTTATAAATTAGAACCTAATTTATTGGTATGCCAATTTCTAAGTTATTGCAAGAGATTGTAATTTGAATAAATTTCTAAGGACTGAAGTAGTGAAAGGTTTATACCTGCATATAAATTGAATATGAGAAATTAGGGGTAAGTATTAAATTGATTTAAGAAATAAAACATTGTGAACGGTATTTGATTTTAAATTTACGAAACGTGTTAATGCATGTAATATATATTGAATAGAAACTAAACGTAAATTTAGGTAATAAGGTTAGAACAAGTTGATTTATAATAAATGTAGGGTAATCCCAATTGATTTAAACAATTGTGAAGTTTAATTGATTTAAGGTAGTAGATTTGGGAAATAGATTTAAAACTTTATCAATTGATATAATAATACGTAATAAATGGAAAGTTTATACAAATCAACGTTAGATAATTAATCATAATGTTGTTGTTGAGGATAAACATTTCTTTTATAATGGTCAAAATATTAAAGGAAGTGTGAATGTAAACTTAATAAACATGAATTTATTTATAAGATAAATAATTGGCAAAAAGTGCTTGGACTAAGGAAATTTTACTTATTTGTTTTAAAAACCTTAATTAATAAGGGTAATAGACAAGATTTCACATTTTGAAATACAGCCATTTAAACAAATCTAAGATGTATATGGGGATATTGATGTACTAGGATATAAAACTAAATGTAACTAGGTTTATTAAGTAACAATGGACCTAGTAAAGAGGGCAGCTGAATCAAATCAAATGTTGGGATAAACTTTTATTTAATGGTAATAGCTTGTAAATTCAATGTAAAGTTTTATCCGTTTAAGAATAGTGAATTGAACAATAGAATAATGATTGTCGAATAAAAAGAATAGGAATCAACTGTAACGACCCAGGATTTTTATTAATTTAAAATTTGAATATTTAATTAATTTTAAATATTAATAAGTGAATTTATAAGTCGAATAAATTTTTATTTGAATTTTTGGATTTAATTGAATAATTAAATCGATAATTTAATATGTTAAATTATGGAAATAATGGATAATTGAGTTAAATATGATTGAAAATGATTTTTAAAATTTTATTATATCATATGGAAGTTAGCACGATATTTTAGAACTTTTAAAATCGAATTTAAGAGTTATTTGTGAAAATTGAATATTTTAATATTTAATTATCGACTGTAAATTAGCCAATTTTTGAACAGTCTCAGAATTGAACGAAACTAGTTCCATTGGATCCGTAATAGTTAGTTATTACCGGATTTCAAATTTTGTGTCAATCGGAGCTATCGTTTGATCGTGGCAGCTCGAAACGCATCGATTTATTTTTAATTTAAATTTGGCGAGTGAAAATAGCCATTTTTCAAAAAGTCTCGGATTTCGACGAAACCAGTTTCATCGGATCCGTAATGTGATATTATTGTAAGATTTCAAATTTCAAGTCAATTGGATTTACCGTTTGTCCTGTACAAATTAAAACGCCTAGAAAATCGCTTAAATCGGTTTAATTCAAATTGAGCGTTTATAGCCATAACTCGCACAGATGTCCGAATTAGCTTCGGAAACCTGTTTCATTGCGTCCGGAACGCGGGATAAACCCTAGGTACGTCAGTTTCGGCGCGTAAATCGGAGTTTGGAATTTCCGGATGAATAGTGTCGATCGAAATTCTATAAATAGCCCACCATCCTCTTCATAAATTAAAAAAAAAAAAAAAAAACCCTAACAAAACCCTAGCCGCCACATTTACAACCAATGGCCAGAAATTAGTTACATTCATCCCTCAATCTCTCTCAATCTACAAAGAATTAGCCAAAGTGCTCAACTACAAAGTCGAAGAGCTCGACGAGAGCTTCGATTCCATACGGTGATGATCAAATTTGGAGCGTCGAGGGGGGAGGAAAGTGGGGCCAACAGTAGGCCGTTCATTCTCGTGATGCGTGCTACCTAGGGGGCCGAACTCCAAGGTGTTGGGGCCGAGTGTAGCTAATGTTGGTGGCTTCGATTTGGTGCCTACGTGATGAAGTATAGTTGAGCGAAGAGATCGTATTATTAAACCCTAGCTCATGTATAATGGGTTTTGTGTGCGTGTTTTGTTACTGGGAAGGAGAACGTGGAAGAGGGAGTTGCGTGCAAGGGCTATGATCAGGTTGGAGCAAGATCCTACGGCCCAGAAGCAAGTGTGGGTTTTAATTATTAAGTTTATGTTGTAATTAAGTTATAAAATCGTGTACAATCTTTAAAAAATCATAACTTTTTCATACGAGGTCAAAAAAATGCAAACTCAGTTGCGTTGGGATCGTATGGACGAGCACTACGCGATGGAGTTGGTTTGGAGTCGTTTGGAATTAGTGAGAATTTTGGGTAAAATTAAACGTCCGTTTAATTTTATTCGAAATAAATCGCTAAAACGGAAATAAAATCAAGGTGAGAATTTCTCACTCAATCGAATCAGTTTCGATTTTATTTTAAATAGTTAGATTTAAAATATTTGAATGCATGTTTGAATGTTGATTGATATCTATTGATTGTTAAAATAGACATTATACGCCGTTAGTAAGCGGATGTTATTTATTAAAAACATATACCGCGAATATTTCATAAACAGTGAAATTGGTATTATATATAATAGCAATATATATATATATATATATTGGCATATGTATATATTGGAGTTGATTGATTTCCCGCATTTTTTGTTTAGCGGATGAGACCCTATTGCGCCGTTATTAAGCGGATAATATTTATTAAAAACATATACCGCGATAATTTCGTACTGGAACGAAATTGGTATTGTGCTAATGTTTTTGGATGCAGGAAAACAGGTTGGAGGGATCCAACTGGATTCCTCAACAGTTTTTATTTGATTTCAGATATTTTGATATTTGATGGATTATCATATTGATATATGATATCGTTGTTGTCGTGATTGACTATTTGGTGTGTAGCATCATTGGACCCAGATTTTGGGATTTTAAAATGATTTTAAAGTGATTTTAGAAAGTATATGTTTTATAAAATAATTTTGGAATTGATCCATTTTAAATAAATAAACGTTATAATTTTTAATGTTATAAAAATTATGATTTTTGTGAAATACAGTTAAAAACTGATTTTTGAGAATATGATGCTAACGATTTTATAAAATAGTTTAATCGAGATATTTTAGAATTATTGTGAAAAGTTTAAATATAGGATTTATAAAATTTAATTATTTTATGAATCAAAATGGTGAAATAATAAAGGAGATTAAAGAAGTTTTAAAAGAATAATATAAATTGAATTATATTAAGAGATTTATAAATGGATATTTATAAATTGAAATATGGACATTATAAAACGAGTTTTTATAAGTGTTTGAGTGAAGTGAAAATGAATTTCATAACTGAATGGAATTTATAGAATTTTAAACAGTGAAGTTATAAATGGAATTTTATAAACAGTAGGTTTACAAAATTTATAAAGTTATTGAAAGAACGAATTTTGGATAAATAAATGAATCTTATAAGTTATAAGATTTATGATTTGGAAAGTCTTTGAAAGAACGATTTTGTAAAATAATCGTTTTATAAGTATTTAACTTATAATATGAACGTTTAGTTTATAATTGAGTTATAAACTGGAATAGGTTAATAAAAGAATTTATAAAAAGAAGTTTTTATAAATAAATAGAAATGGAATTTATAAACGTTGTTTATAAATTCGCAAATGACTTATTTTTTAAGTAAATTGTTGAAACCTATAAATGGAGTTATATTCACATTTTTGAATAGTGAATAATCCTTTGAATTAAAATGAATAAAAGGATGAAATTGTTAATGAAGTATATTCACGTTTTTGAATAGTGAATAGGAGGTTAAAGGAATTGTTTTGAATGTGATATTTCAAATATAATTAAAACTATCTAACGATGTTTTAAAATGTGTTGAGATTCGAAACCATAGATTTCAACATTTATTGTTGAAATAAACGTTTTCGAGAAATAAAAGGAAATGGTGGACTATAACACTGTTGTTATAGTAAATGATTTCCGAAAGGAAATGTTTTGTATAGTATTGGGATTTATATATCTATTTTAATTTCGAATCCCTATACTAGTGATTTTGGGTTGTCGTAACGATGTTTTGCGCAACATTCGTTTTGGCCCAAATAAATATGGTTAAGTGAATGATTTCCTTAAAGAATGAAATATATACTTAATCTCGATTTAAGTATATTGAATATTTTCCAAGTGTTGAAAAATAAATAAAATTTGTGAATTACTTATTAAATAAGTATGGAATTGTTTTCCAATATGAAGTGATATTTAGAATTTATCTTTTTGAAGATAAATTGAAAATGGATAATTGAAAACGTATATCAATAGATATTGTGAAATATAAATTCACTATTGAATTTATAAAGGAAAGGAGAATTTGTTTAAAAGTAAATATTGATTTATTTTTGAAGTGCGAAATTATATATCTTGTAAAGATATTTTGTGAAATAAATAATTTGGAAAATTATTTGGAATCTAGTGATGTGTGCATATCCAGTGATAGTTCAATAACCGACTATCAATATTTCCCTTTGAATGGGTAATTGATGTGATTTGTTGAATGTGAATGCTACACTTATTTTTGAATAAGCGCTCACTATTCGGGTTAACCGGGAAAGGACCATGGGGTCGTATAACCCATTCTGAATATGTGATACGTCGTTGTGAATTGCATTGAAGATCGGTGTTGAAGACCCGGTATTTGCGAGAGCGATAGGATGACCTGTCGATTGTCTCTGCACTGAGTTGCAGCGGTATAGAGACTCCCTAAGTGATGGGAAATCCGATCAGGATTGTGAATATCCGAATTGCAAGGACTTCTTTGTAAGTGCCTTCGGTTTTGTTCGAGCCCGGAACAGACTTGTATGGATTGTGTGTCTGACATTACAAGTTGAGATATAAAGCCGATTTCTTTCAAATATATTTCTGTTGGTGGCGAAGAATTTATTCTTTAGCTTAACACCCTTCTCTGAGACGTACGAGCTCAGAGGTTATATAGTTGAAGTTATCAGCGATATATTCCCAATTTGGTAATGTGACATGCTGAGTGTTGCTGTAAATGATCATTGTGTTGATTATTTGTGATAGGATCGTTTATTTGATCGTCTATCTTGGTGATCATTGTGTTGATCATTTGTTGACCCAAAGCATGGCTTTTGTATAAAGTGTGTTTTTGTGGACGTGAATTCGTCGAGCCTCACACCCCGGAAATGGTCAAAACAGGAAAGATGCGGCAAGGTTATGAGGGGTAGCACCCTTTAGGGTATGTACATTTCCTTCTGGATAGAGGTGGTATCATGGTATGGAGTCCAGATATTTAACCTATGTGGTTACTACGAATTTATTACTTTGTGGTTGTTGGTTTTCGGGATCCCGTGAGAAAGGTCGTTTACGATCGGGGAATGGCGTGCTCGTGTCAGTAGTTACCCAGTTAGGGGTAACCCGGCCTTGTGTTGGCAGAGTTCCGGTTTGGTTCTCGGGGATGTCTTTCCAGAGGCATTCTCATGTGGCAATGGGAAGTTCCTTGGCCTGACCATTTGTTGGAAATCCAAAGAAACAATACGTGACTTGTACGGTTTTAGTTGTATAACCTGCTATGGAATGTGGCGGTAACCTGCTATTGAACATAGTTAGCTATAGTAGGCATACGATAATGGTCGTATGTTGGCTAAGATTTATATTCTACTTTCGAAATGAATTTCTTCTACACTATGCACTAGTAATAATATCAAATGTTATTTTTAAATGCGTATCAAGCATCTTTGACTATCATAAGGAGAAATCTCCTCCGATTCTGCGTTTGCATTGTGTGTGTGTGCGGGAGGCCTTATGGTAGTCTCATTTTTAAAAGCATTGCGAATTGATTAAAAATACTCCTCTATTTTGATTTTAAAGTTAAATAAACTGTTTTGAGTTCTCACACCAGTCACATGACTGACTTGGAGTTTATTGTTTTCCTTCCTAAACTTTGGGTGCCCACCAATTTTCACACGGGCAGTCAAGAGTTAAGGTTTATCAGGATATTCTGGATATCAGGAGTTGCTGGAGGCAAGCTGGATGGCATGACGTATTACTAGTTATATAGTATTTCTTTTTCCGCTGCACTATTTGTTGTTGTTTACACTCTGATGATATGATGTAATGTAATGTATAAAATGTAATAACTGATATAGTTCTTTGTTTAAAGATTATTCATTTATTATTATATGTTGTTCCGCTGCGAATTGTGAGATTCTGTTATTGTTCTGTTGTTTTCTGTTTTGTTCTATCTTCTTTCTCTTCTATTCTCTTTTTCTTTCTATTTTAAAAATTTTCTATCTTCTATCTTCTCTCTATTTTCTAATCTTCCATTCTATTCTCCTATTTTCTTTCCTCTCCATTTTCTATCTTCTTTTCTTTCTTCTTTCTTTTTTTTCTTTTTCTTAAAACAATAACATTTCGGGTTTTTGGCCTTCGATTTCTCGGCAGTCGATAAAGTGAGTATCGATGTTGAATTTTCGAAAGTCGAGGATTTTCCGTTTGTTACATTTGGTATCAGAGCTTATGGTTAAGCGACAACCATGGTTCTGTTGGGTATAATTCATTAGAGATAGAGTCAGCAGTACTCTAGATTGAGTTTGAGTGTAATAATAGCTATGAGAGCGTATTTGTTAGTGAATATGAAATTGTTTTATATTGTGATGATTGGTTTGTTGAGTGGTATATGAACTTTCGTCAGCACGGTCTCGACAACTATGCCGAAGGGGTTTCTAAACACTTGAATAGAACAATTCGGCACAATATTTGTTTTAAATTGGGTAAATGAAATAATTTTACCTTGATTATATATTTTATATATAAAGGAATAATTTTTCAGAATTATTAAAGTGAAAATAAGTTGATTGTTTAGTTGTTTGAATAACCTAAATAAAGGAATAATTGTATAAGTAAAATGAATTATAAGAATTAATTTATAATTAAAGTGATTTACAATTGTGAAATAAACTTATATATATAAGAAGTGAAACTATATGAATATATTTATGAATATGAGTTGTAAACAAAAAAATGAATTTAAAGTTAAATGGAAAAATTTACTTAGAATTGGAAGCTGAATTTATTTACAAGTAGGAATTAAGTTAAGTAAAACAAAGTGATGTTTGTAAATGAAGTATAACTTAAGTAATGTTGAATGAAGTTGATATTAGTATCAAAGTAAATTAATAAAATTAAGTGATAGATATGAACTTGAGTTATATAAATGAAATTCAACTTTAGTAATTGAATTGAATGAATAGATTGAATATTAATCAATTGAATGTAAATAAAGTTGATATGAAATAATGAATATAAGTGTTAATTCATTAAAATCTAATGTTATTGGAAGTTGAATAATAGAATGAAAATCAATTAAATTGAAAACCCAATTCATTGAATATTAATGAGAATATGAATGAATATTGATTTGGTTATGGATGATAGTTGGTTGATGTTTGCATTTGTTGTTTAGTTGCATTTGTTATGTGACATATATAGTTATTATGTTGCTATATGTTGTATATTGAGACTATTGTCTATATGCATGTTTCTCATGTTGTTTGTTGAGTGATTAGTAGGTGCGGATCGCGTTTGCTTCGCATTTGGAGCTCGCTTTTGCGCTATATTAGCCGTATATGCTTGCTAATAAAATATAAGGTACATATCTCGGATTAAATACCGTACTTTTACACTTTTTCCCTGCGGGATGCCTCATTACTTGATGAGATGTATATTTGTGATATATATACTGTCATTTTTTTTTTCGGATCGAGCCGCGCAAAGGAGACTATGGCGAATTTTTCCGAAAATTTAAGGCGTTAGAAAAAATTTGAGAAATTTAGAAAATTTTGAAAACTTAAACTTTGATTTAGGAATTGAAAGTTAAACAATAATAATTGTTTTTGAAAAGATAACTAAGTATGATTTGAAAACTTAGTAAAGTATTGTAAGAAGTTTAATTATGAATTTTGGAAAATTAATAGATTCTGTAACTTTTCTTACTTGTAATTTCGAGGACGAAATTCTTTTAAGTGGGGAAGATTGTAACGACCCAGGATTTTTATTAATTTAAAATTTGAATATTTAATTAATTTTAAATATTAATAAGTGAATTTATAAGTCGAATAAATTTTTATTTGAATTTTTGGATTTAATTGAATAATTAAATCGATAATTTAATATGTTAAATTATGGAAATAATGGAAAATTGAGTTAAATATGACTGAAAATGATTTTTAAAATTTTATTATGTCATATGGAAGTTAGAACGATATTTTAGAACTTTTAAAATCGAATTTAAGAGTTATTTGTGAAAATTGAATATTTTAATATTTAATTATCGACTGTAAATTAGCCAATTTTTGAACAGTCTCAGAATTGAACGAAACTAGTTCCATTGGATCCATAATAGTTAGTTATTACCGGATTTCAAATTTCGTGTCAATCGGAGCTGTCGTTTGATCGTGCCAGCTCGAAACGCATCGATTTATTTTTAATTTAAATTTGGCGAGTGAAAATAGCCATTTTTCAAAAAGTCTCGGATTTCGACGAAACCAGTTTCATCGGATCCGTAATGTGATATTATTGTAAGATTTCAAATTTCAAGTCAATTGGATTTACCGTTTGTCCTGTACAAATTAAAACGCCTAGAAAATCGCTTAAATCGGTTTAATTCAAATTGAGCGTTTATAGCCATAACTCGCACAGATATCCGAATTAGCTTCCGAAACCTGTTCCATTGTGTCCGCAACGCGGGATAAACCCTAGGTACGTCAGTTTCGGCGCGTAAATCGGAGTTCGGAATTTCCGGATGAATAGTGTCGATCGAAATTCTATAAATAGCCCACCATCCTCTTCATAAATTAAAAAAAAAACCCTAACAAAACCCTAGCCGCCACATTTACAACCAATGGCCAGAAATTAGTTACATTCATCCCTCAATCTCTCTCAATCTACAAAGAATTAGCCAAAGTGCTCAACTACAAAGTCGAAGAGCTCGACGAGAGCTTCGATTCCATACGGTGATGATCAAATTTGGAGCGTCGAGGGGGGAGGAAAGTGGGGCCGACAGTAGGCCGTTCATTCTCGTGATGCGTGCTACCTAGGGGGCCGAACTCCAAGGTGTTGGGGCCGAGTGTAGCTAATGTTGCTGGCTTCGATTTGGTGCCTACGTGATGAAGTATAGTTGAGCGAAGAGATCGTATTATTAAACCCTAGCTCATGTATAATGGGTTTTGTGTGCGTGTTTTGTTACTGGGAAGGAGAACGTGGAAGAGGGAGTTGCGTGCAAGGGCTGTGATCAGGTTGGAGCAAGATCCTACGGCCCAGAAGCAAGTGTGGGTTTTAATTATTAAGTTTATGTTGTAATTAAGTTATAAAATCGTGTACAATCTTTAAAAAATCATAACTTTTTCATACGAGGTCGAAAAAATGCAAACTCAGTTGCGTTGGGATCGTATGGACGAGCATTACGCGATGGAGTTGGTTTGGAGTCGTTTGGAGTTAGTGAGAATTTTGGGTAAAATTAAACGTCCGTTTAATTTTATTCGAAATAAATCGCTAAAACGGAAATAAAATCAAGGTGAGAATTTCTCACTCAATCGAATCAGTTTCGATTTTATTTTAAATAGTTAGATTTAAAATATTTGAATGCATGTTTGAATGTTGATTGATATCTATTGAT
Organism: Allium cepa; assembly: GCA_030765085.1. Lineage (NCBI taxonomy): Eukaryota > Viridiplantae > Streptophyta > Magnoliopsida > Asparagales > Amaryllidaceae > Allium > Allium cepa. Next base: position 282,966,372 of record CM060934.1, on the reverse strand, counting down.
TGTTAAAATAGACATTATACGCCGTTAGTAAGCGGATGTTATTTATTAAAAACATATACCGCGAATATTTCATAAACAGTGAAATTGGTATTATATATAATAGCAATATATATATATATATATATTGGCATATGTATATATTGGAGTTGATTGATTTCCCGCATTTTTTGTTTAGTGGATGAGACCCTATTGCGCCGTTATTAAGCGGATAATATTTATTAAAAACATATACCGCGATAATTTCGTACTGGAACGAAATTGGTATTGTGCTAATGTTTTTGGATGCAGGAAAACAGGTTGGAGGGATCCAACTGGATTCCTCAACAGTTTTTATTTGATTTCAGATATTTTGATATTTGATGGATTATCATATTGATATATGATATCGTTGTTGTCGTGATTGACTATTTGGTGTGTAGCATCATTGGACCCAGATTTTGGGATTTTAAAATGATTTTAAAGTGATTTTAGAAAGTATACGTTTTATAAAATAATTTTGGAATTGATCCATTTTAAATAAATAAACGTTATAATTTTTAATGTTATAAAAATTATGATTTTTGTGAAATACAGTTAAAAACTGATTTTTGAGAATATGATGCTAACGATTTTATAAAATAGTTTAATCGAGATATTTTAGAATTATTGTGAAAAGTTTAAATATAGGATTTATAAAATTTAATTATTTTATGAATCAAAATGGTGAAATAATAAAGGAGATTAAAGAAGTTTTAAAAGAATAATATAAATTGAATTATATTAAGAGATTTATAAATGGATATTTATAAATTGAAATATGGACATTATAAAACGAGTTTTTATAAGTGTTTGAGTGAAGTGAAAATGAATTTCATAATTGAATGGAATTTATAGAATTTTAAACAGTGAAGTTATAAATGGAATTTTATAAACAGTAGGTTTACAAAATTTATAAAGTTATTGAAAGAACGAATTTTGGATAAATAAATGAATCTTATAAGTTATAAGATTTATGATTTGGAAAGTCTTTGAAAGAACGATTTTGTAAAATAATCGTTTTATAAGTATTTAACTTATAATATGAACGTTTAGTTTATAATTGAGTTATAAACTGGAATAGGTTAATAAAAGAATTTATAAAAAGAAGTTTTTATAAATAAATAGAAATGGAATTTATAAACGTTGTTTATAAATTCGCAAATGACTTATTTTTTAAGTAAATTGTTGAAACCTATAAATGGAGTTATATTCACATTTTTGAATAGTGAATAATCCTTTGAATTAAAATGAATAAAAGGATGAAATTGTTAATGAAGTATATTCACGTTTTTGAATAGTGAATAGGAGGTTAAAGGAATTGTTTTGAATGTGATATTTCAAATATAATTAAAACTATCTAACGATGTTTTAAAATGTGTTGAGATTCGAAACCATAGATTTCAACATTTATTGTTGAAATAAACGTTTTCGAGAAATAAAAGGAAATGGTGGACTATAACACTGTTATTATAGTAAATGATTTCCGAAAGGAAATGTTTTGTATAGTATTGGGATTTATATATCTATTTTAATTTCGAATCCCTATACTAGTGATTTTGGGTTGTCGTAACGATGTTTTGCGCAACATTCGTTTTGGCCCAAATAAATATGGTTAAGTGAATGATTTCCTTAAAGAATGAAATATATACTTAATCTCGATTTAAGTATATTGAATATTTTCCAAGTGTTGAAAAATAAATAAAATTTGTGAATTACTTATTAAATAAGTATGGAATTGTTTTCCAATATGAAGTGATATTTAGAATTTATCTTTTTGAAGATAAATTGAAAATGGATAATTGAAAACGTATATCAATAGATATTGTGAAATATAAATTCACTATTGAATTTATAAAGGAAAGGAGAATTTGTTTAAAAGTAAATATTGATTTATTTTTGAAGTGCGAAATTATATATCTTGTAAAGATATTTTGTGAAATAAATAATTTGGAAAATTATTTGGAATCTAGTGATGTGTGCATATCCAGTGATAGTTCAATAACCGACTATCAATATTTCCCTTTGAATGGGTAATTGATGTGATTTGTTGAATGTGAATGCTACACTTATTTTTGAATAAGCGCTCACTATTCGGGTTAACCGGGAAAGGACCATGGGGTCGTATAACCCATTCTGAATATGTGATACGTCGTTGTGAATTGCATTGAAGATCGGTGTTGAAGACCCGGTATTTGCGAGAGCGATAGGATGACCTGTCGATTGTCTCTGCACTGAGTTGCAGCGGTATAGAGACTCCCTAAGTGATGGGAAATCCGATCAGGATTGTGAATATCCGGATTGCAAGGACTTCTTTGTAAGTGCCTTCGGTTTTGTTCGAGCCCGGAACAGACTTGTATGGATTGTGTGTCTGACATTACAAGTTGAGATATAAAGCCGATTTCTTTCAAATATATTTCTGTTGGTGGCGAAGAATTTATTCTTTAGCTTAACACCCTTCTCTGAGACGTACGAGCTCAGAGGTTATATAGTTGAAGTTATCAGCGATATATTCCCAATTTGGTAATGTGACATGCTGAGTGTTGCTGTAAATGATCATTGTGTTGATTATTTGTGATAGGATCGTTTATTTGATCGTCTATCTTGGTGATCATTGTGTTGATCATTTGTTGACCCAAAGCATGGCTTTTGTATAAAGTGTGTTTTTGTGGACGTGAATTCGTCGAGCCTCACACCCCGGAAATGGTCAAAACAGGAAAGATGCGGCAAGGTTATGAGGGGTAGCACCCTTTAGGGTATGTACATTTCCTTCTGGATAGAGGTGGTATCATGGTATGGAGTCCAGATATTTAACCTATGTGGTTACTACGAATTTATTACTTTGTGGTTGTTGGTTTTCGGGATCCCGTGAGAAAGGTCGTTTACGATCGGGGAATGGCGTGCTCGTGTCAGTAGTTACCCAGTTAGGGGTAACCCGGCCTTGTGTTGGCAGAGTTCCGGTTTGGTTCTCGGGGATGTCTTTCCAGAGGCATTCTCATGTGGCAATGGGAAGTTCCTTGGCCTGACCATTTGTTGGAAATCCAAAGAAACAATACGTGACTTGTACGGTTTTAGTTGTATAACCTGCTATGGAATGTGGCGGTAACCTGCTATTGAACATAGTTAGCTATAGTAGGCATACGATAATGGTCGTATGTTGGCTAAGATTTATATTCTACTTTCGAAATGAATTTCTTCTACACTATGCACTAGTAATAATATCAAATGTTATTTTTAAATGCGTGTCAAGCATCTTTGACTATCATAAGGAGAAATCTCCTCCGATTCTGCGTTTGCATTGTGTGTGTGTGCGGGAGGCCTTATGGTAGTCTCATTTTTAAAAGCATTGCGAATTGATTAAAAATATTCCTCTATTTTGATTTTAAAGTTAAATAAACTGTTTTGAGTTCTCACACCAGTCACATGACTGACTTGGAGTTTATTGTTTTCCTTCCTAAACTTTGGGTGCCCACCAATTTTCACACGGGCAGTCAAGAGTTAAGGTTTATCAGGATATTCTGGATATCAGGAGTTGCTGGAGGCAAGCTGGATGGCATGACGTATTACTAGTTATATAGTATTTCTTTTTCCGCTGCACTATTTGTTGTTGTTGTTGTACACTCTGATGATATGATGTAATGTAATGTATAAAATGTAATAACTGATATAGTTCTTTGTTTAAAGATTATTCATTTATTATTATATGTTGTTCCGCTGCGAATTGTGAGATTCTGTTGTTCTGTTGTTTTCTGTTTTGTTCTATCTTCTTTCTCTTCTATTCTCTTTTTCTTTCTATTTTAAAAATTTTCTATCTTCTATCTTCTCTCTATTTTCTAATCTTCCATTCTATTCTCCTATTTTCTTTCCTCTCCATTTTCTATCTTCTTTTCTTTCTTCTTTCTTTTTTTTTCTTTTTCTTAAAACAATAACATTTCGGGTTTTTGGCCTTCGATTTCTCGGCAGTCGATAAAGTGAGTATCGATGTTGAATTTTCGAAAGTCGAGGATTTTCCGTTTGTTACATTTGGTATCAGAGCTTATGGTTAAGCGACAACCATGGTTCTGTTGGGTATAATTCATTAGAGATAGAGTCAGCAGTACTCTAGATTGAGTTTGAGTGTAATAATAGCTATGAGAGCGTATTTGTTAGTGAATATGAAATTGTTTTATATTGTGATGATTGGTTTGTTGAGTGGTATATGAACTTTCGTCAGCACGGTCTCGACAACTATGCCGAAGGGGTTTCTAAACACTTGAATAGAACAATTCGGCACAATATTTGTTTTAAATTGGGTAAATGAAATAATTTTACCTTGATTATATATTTTATATATAAAGGAATAATTTTTCAGAATTATTAAAGTGAAAATAAGTTGATTGTTTAGTTGTTTGAATAACCTAAATAAAGGAATAATTGTATAAGTAAAATGAATTATAAGAATTAATTTATAATTAAAGTGATTTACAATTGTGAAATAAACTTATATATATAAGAAGTGAAACTATATGAATATATTTATGAATATGAGTTGTAAACAAAAAAATGAATTTAAAGTTAAATGGAAAAATTTACTTAGAATTGGAAGCTGAATTTATTTACAAGTAGGAATTAAGTTAAGTAAAACAAAGTGATGTTTGTAAATGAAGTATAACTTAAGTAATGTTGAATGAAGTTGATATTAGTATCAAAGTAAATTAATAAAATTAAGTGATAGATATGAACTTGAGTTATATAAATGAAATTCAACTTTAGTAATTGAATTGAATGAATAGATTGAATATTAATCAATTGAATGTAAATAAAGTTGATATGAAATAATGAATATAAGTGTTAATTCATTAAAATCTAATGTTATTGGAAGTTGAATAATAGAATGAAAATCAATTAAATTGAAAACCCAATTCATTGAATATTAATGAGAATATGAATGAATATTGATTTGGTTATGGATGATAGTTGGTTGATGTTTGCATTTGTTGTTTAGTTGCATTTGTTATGTGACATATATAGTTATTATGTTGCTATATGTTGTATATTGAGACTATTGTCTATATGCATGTTTCTCATGTTGTTTGTTGAGTGATTAGTAGGTGCGGATCGCGTTTGCTTCGCATTTGGAGCTCGCTTTTGCGCTATATTAGCCGTATATGCTTGCTAATAAAATATAAGGTACATATCTCGGATTAAATACCGTACTTTTACACTTTTTCCCTGCGGGATGCCTCATTACTTGATGAGATGTATATTTGTGATATATATACTGTCATTTTTTTTTTCGGATCGAGCCGCGCAAAGGAGACTATGGCGAATTTTTCCGAAAATTTAAGGCGTTAGAAAAAATTTGAGAAATTTAGAAAATTTTGAAAACTTAAACTTTGATTTAGGAATTGAAAGTTAAACAATAATAATTGTTTTTGAAAAGATAACTAAGTATGATTTGAAAACTTAGTAAAGTATTGTAAGAAGTTTAATTATGAATTTTGGAAAATTAATAGATTCTGTAACTTTTCTTACTTGTAATTTCGAGGACGAAATTCTTTTAAGTGGGGAAGATTGTAACGACCCAGGATTTTTATTAATTTAAAATTTGAATATTTAATTAATTTTAAATATTAATAAGTGAATTTATAAGTCGAATAAATTTTTATTTGAATTTTTGGATTTAATTGAATAATTAAATCGATAATTTAATATGTTAAATTATGGAAATAATGGAAAATTGAGTTAAATATGATTGAAAATGATTTTTAAAATTTTATTATGTCATATGGAAGTTAGAACGATATTTTAGAACTTTTAAAATCGAATTTAAGAGTTATTTGTGAAAATTGAATATTTTAATATTTAATTATCGACTGTAAATTAGCCAATTTTTGAACAGTCTCAGAATTGAACGAAACTAGTTCCATTGGATCCATAATAGTTAGTTATTACCGAATTTCAAATTTCGTGTCAATCGGAGCTGTCGTTTGATCGTGCCAGCTCGAAACGCATCGATTTATTTTTAATTTAAATTTGGCGAGTGAAAATAGCCATTTTTCAAAAAGTCTCGGATTTCGACAAAACCAGTTTCATCGGATCCGTAATGTGATATTATTGTAAGATTTCAAATTTCAAGTCAATTGGATTTACCGTTAGTCCTGTACAAATTAAAACGCCTAGAAAATCGCTTAAATCGGTTTAATTCAAATTGAGCGTTTATAGCCATAACTCGCACAGATGTCCGAATTAGCTTCCGAAACCTGTTCCATTGTGTCCGCAACGCGGGATAAACCCTAGGTACGTCAGTTTCGGCGTGTAAATCGGAGTTTGGAATTTCCGGATGAATAGTGTCGATCGAAATTCTATAAATAGCCCACCATCCTCTTCATAAATTAAAAAAAAAAAAAAATAAACCCTAACAAAACCCTAGCCGCCACATTTACAACCAATGGCCAGAAATTAGTTACATTCATCCCTCAATCTCTCTCAATCTACAAAGAATTAGCCAAAGCGCTCAACTACAAAGTCGAAGAGCTCGACGAGAGCTTCGATTCCATACGGTGATGATCAAATTTGGAGCGTCGAGGGGGAGGAAAGTGGGGCCAACAGTAGGCCGTTCATTCTCGTGATGCGTGCTACCTAGGGGGCCGAACTCCAAGGTGTTGGGGCCGAGTGTAGCTAATGTTGGTGGCTTCGATTTGGTGCCTACGTGATGAAGTATAGTTGAGCGAAGAGATCGTATTATTAAACCCTAGCTCATGTATAATGGGTTTTGTGTGCGTGTTTTGTTACTGGGAAGGAGAACGTGGAAGAGGGAGTTGCGTGCAAGGGCTATGATCAGGTTGGAGCAAGATCCTACGGCCCAGAAGCAAGTGTGGGTTTTAATTATTAAGTTTATGTTGTAATTAAGTTATAAAATCGTGTACAATCTTTAAAAAATCATAACTTTTTCATACGAGGTCGAAAAAATGCAAACGCAGTTGCGTTGGGATCGTATGGACGAGCACTACGCGATGGAGTTGGTTTGGAGTCGTTTGGAGTTAGTGAGAATTTTGGGTAAAATTAAACGTCCGTTTAATTTTATTCGAAATAAATCGCTAAAACGGAAATAAAATCAAGGTGAGAATTTCTCACTCAATCGAATCAGTTTCGATTTTATTTTAAATAGTTAGATTTAAAATATTTGAATGCATGTTTGAATATTGATTGATATCTATTGATTGTTAAAATAGACATTATACGCCGTTAGTAAGCGGATGTTATTTATTAAAAACATATACCGCAAATATTTCATAAACAGTGAAATTGGTATTATATATAATAGCAATATATATATATATATATATATATATATATATATTGGCATATGTATATATTGGAGTTGATTGATTTCCCGCATTTTTTGTTTAGCGGATGAGACCCTATTGCGCCGTTATTAAGCGGATAATATTTATTAAAAACATATACCGCGATAATTTCGTACTGGAACGAAATTGGTATTGTGCTAATGTTTTTGGATGCAGGAAAACAGGTTGGAGGGATCCAACTGGATTCCTCAACAGTTTTTATTTGATTTCAGATATTTTGATATTTGATGGATTATCATATTGATATATGATATCGTTGTTGTCGTGATTGACTATTTGGTGTGTAGCATCATTGGACCCAGATTTTGGGATTTTAAAATGATTTTAAAGTGATTTTAGAAAGTATACGTTTTATAAAATAATTTTGGAATTGATCCATTTTAAATAAATAAACGCTATAATTTTTAATGTTATAAAAATTATGATTTTTGTGAAATACAGTTAAAAACTGATTTTTGAGAATATGATGCTAACGATTTTATAAAATAGTTTAATCGAGATATTTTAGAATTATTGTGAAAAGTTTAAATATAGGATTTATAAAATTTAATTATTTTATGAATCAAAATGGTGAAATAATAAAGGAGATTAAAGAAGTTTTAAAAGAATAATATAAATTGAATTATATTAAGAGATTTATAAATGGATATTTATAAATTGAAATATGGACATTATAAAACGAGTTTTTATAAGTGTTTGAGTGAAGTGAAAATGAATTTCATAATTGAATGGAATTTATAGAATTTTAAACAGTGAAGTTATAAATGGAATTTTATAAACAGTAGGTTTACAAAATTTATAAAGTTATTGAAAGAACGAATTTTGGATAAATAAATGAATCTTATAAGTTATAAGATTTATGATTTGGAAAGTCTTTGAAAGAATGATTTCGTAAAATAATCGTTTTATAAGTATTTAACTTATAATATGAACGTTTAGTTTATAATTGATTTATAAACTGGAATAGGTTAATAAAAGAATTTATAAAAAGAAGTTTTTATAAATAAATAGAAATGGAATTTATAAACGTTGTTTATAAATTCGCAAATGACTTATTTTTTAAGTAAATTGTTGAAACCTATAAATGGAGTTATATTCACATTTTTGAATAGTGAATAATCCTTTGAATTAAAATGAATAAAAGGATGAAATTGTTAATGAAGTATATTCACGTTTTTGAATAGTGAATAAGAGGTTAAAGGAATTGTTTTGAATGTGATATTTCAAATATAATTAAAACTATCTAACGATGTTTTAAAATGTGTTGAGATTCGAAACCATAGATTTCAACATTTATTGTTAAAATAAACGTTTTCGAGAAATAAAAGGAAATGGTGGACTATAACACTGTTGTTATAGTAAATGATTTCCGAAAGGAAATGTTTTGTATAGTATTGGGATTTATATATCTATTTTAATTTCGAATCCCTATACTAGTGATTTTGGGTTGTCGTAACGATGTTTTGCGCAACATTCGTTTTGGCCCAAATAAATATGGTTAAGTGAATGATTTCCTTAAAGAATGAAATATATACTTAATCTCGATTTAAGTATATTGAATATTTTCCAAGTATTGAAAAATAAATAAAATTTGTGAATTACTTATTAAATAAGTATGGAATTGTTTTCCAATATGAAGTGATATTTAGAATTTATCTTTTTGAAGATAAATTGAAAATGGATAATTGAAAACGTATATCAATAGATATTGTGAAATATAAATTCACTATTGAATTTATAAAGGAAAGGAGAATTTGTTTAAAAGTAAATATTGATTTATTTTTGAAGTGCGAAATTATATATCTTGTAAAGATATTTTGTGAAATAAATAATTTGGAAAATTATTTGGAATCTAGTGATGTGCGCATATCCAGTGATAGTTCAATAACCGACTATCAATATTTCCCTTTGAATGGGTAATTGATGTGATTTGTTGAATGTGAATGCTACACTTATTTTTGAATAAGCGCTCACTATTCGGGTTAACCGGGAAAGGACCATGGGGTCGTATAACCCATTCTGAATATGTGATACGTCGTTGTGAATTGCATTGAAGATCGGTGTTGAAGACCCGGTATTTGCGAGAGCGATAGGATGACCTGTCGATTGTCTCTGCACTGAGTTGCAGCGGTATAGAGACTCCCTAAGTGATGGGAAATCCGATCAGGATTGTGAATATCCGGATTGCAAGGACTTCTTTGTAAGTGCCTTCGGTTTTGTTCGAGCCCGGAACAGACTTGTATAGATTGTGTGTCTGACATTACAAGTTGAGATATAAAGCCGATTTCTTTCAAATATATTTCTGTTGGTGGCGAAGAATTTATTCTTTAGCTTAACACCCTTCTCTGAGACGTACGAGCTCAGAGGTTATATAGTTGAAGTTATCAGCGATATATTCCCAATTTGGTAATGTGACATGCTGAGTGTTGCTGTAAATGATCATTGTGTTGATTATTTGTGATAGGATCGTTTATTTGATCGTCTATCTTGGTGATCATTGTGTTGATCATTTGTTGACCCAAAGCATGGCTTTTGTATAAAGTGTGTTTTTGTGGACGTGAATTCGTTGAACCTCACACCCCGGAAATGGTCAAAACAGGAAAGATGCGGCAAGGTTATGAGGGGTAGCACCCTTTAGGGTATGTACATTTCCTTCTGGATAGAGGTGGTATCATGGTATGGAGCCCAGATATTTAACCTATGTGGTTACTACGAATTTATTACTTTGTGGTTGTTGGTTTTCGGGATCCCGTGAGAAAGGTCGTTTACGATCGGGGAATGGCGTGCTCGTGTCAGTAGTTACCCAGTTAGGGGTAACCCGGCCTTGTGTTGGCAGAGTTCCGGTTTGGTTCTCGGGGATGTCTTTCCAGAGGCATTCTCATGTGGCAATGGGAAGTTCCTTGGCCTGACCATTTGTTGGAAATCCAAAAAAACAATACGTGACTTATACGGTTTTAGTTGTATAACCTGCTATGGAATGTGGCGGTAACCTGCTATTGAACATAGTTAGCTATAGTAGGCATACGATAATGGTCGTATGTTGGCTAAGATTTATATTCTACTTTCGAAATGAATTTCTTCTACACTATGCACTAGTAATAATATCAAATGTTATTTTTAAATGCGTATCAAGCATCTTTGACTATCATAAGGAGAAATCTCCTCCGATTCTGCGTTTGCATTGTGTGTGTGTGTGTGCGGGAGGCCTTATGGTAGTCTCATTTTTAAAAGCATTGCGAATTGATTAAAAATATTCCTCTATTTTGATTTTAAAGTTAAATAAACTGTTTTGAGTTCTCACACCAGTCACATGACTGACTTGGAGTTTATTGTTTTCCTTCCTAAACTCTGGGTGCCCACCAATTTTCACACGGGCAGTCAAGAGTTAAGGTTTATCAGGATATTCTGGACATCAGGAGTTGCTGGAGGCAAGCTGGATGGCATGACGTATTACTAGTTATATAGTATTTCTTTTTCCGCTGCACTATTTATTGTTGTTGTTGTACACTCTGATGATATGATGTAATGTAATGTATAAAATGTAATAACTGATATAGTTCTTTGTTTAAAGATTATTCATTTATTATTATATGTTGTTCCGCTGCGAATTGTGAGATTCTGTTATTGTTCTGTTGTTTTCTGTTTTGTTCTATCTTCTTTCTCTTCTATTCTCTTTTTCTTTCTATTTTAAAAATTTTCTATCTTCTATCTTCTCTCTATTTTCTAATCTTCCATTCTATTCTCCTATTTTCTTTCCTCTCCATTTTCTATCTTCTTTTCTTTCTTCTTTCTTTTTTTTTCTTTTTCTTAAAACCATAACATTTCGGGTTTTTGGCCTTCGATTTCTCGGCAGTCGATAAAGTGAGTATCGATGTTGAATTTTCGAAAGTCGAGAATTTTCCTTTTGTTACATCAACACTTATTTATTTATTTGAATTTGAATTACAGTAATATGATTCATTGAAATTAAAATGAAGATTTATAATTAAATATTTGCATAAATGGATATGTAGATGAGATCTAGGTAAATGTAAACAATCGTGAACTAATGTAAATTTCATCCTTTTGATAACGATGAATTAACTAATAGAATGAAAAGTGAATTTAATAATAATTATTGGAAATTTTATTTATAATTTTGAATTTAAGGAAATTGAGGATTTATAATGAAATTTATAAATCAATCTTCGCTAAATTGACACTTTAAATTTGTTTAAATCATTGTAAATGTTTGAGAAATATAAAGGTTCTAAAATTTACAAATTTTAGAATTTGAATTTAAAATTTGATTTAATAAATTAATTGTAAATTTATTTAATTAATATAAAAATAGCCATTTTGGCCACTGACTCGGATTTCGTCGAAACCTATTTCATCAAATCCGTGACGCTGAATTACAATGATGTTTCAAGTTTCGTAGTGATCGGACTTGTCGTTTGATCGTACGGACTCGAAACGCCTTGAAATTTATGCAATTGAAATCAATTTGAAAATACTATTGTAATATCCCGGAATTTTTAACAATATCAATTTAATAATCTATAGTTAAAATTAAGTTGATATTGATATTCTGTTAATAATTATTCAGATAGATTTGATAATCTTCTTCAATAAATATTTAAATTGGTTATTTTATCTTTTAAAATATTAAATTGATTTCTATTTACAATATAAATATATGGTTTATATTTTAAATAGATTAGCATTTGTTTAATTTTAATAAGTAAAGCATATTTTCTAAGTTTTATTATTTATAGTAATTTGGAAAATTTGTTTTAATAAATATTTAAGCTTTTCAAAGTTAAATAAATGATTTTGGTTTAAATTTAACAATTGAATCATGTTTTAAAATTCTAATATATATACATTTTAATTTGGAAATTTTAATACAAATTAGTATTGAGTTTTCAAAGACTATTTCATAAATAAATATATGATTTTAAAAATTGATAGGAAAATATAAAATGTTTTAAATTAAATTGGATTTAGTTTTAAATTTAGAATAATTTAACAAAATAGTTTCATGGCTTAATTAAATGGATATTATATTAATAAAAATATAATTTCTTTTAAAATGATTTTAATTTAAAGAGATTTATGAAAAACAATATTGTATTGTCTTTATAAACAAATTTTGAATAAGATTTATAATTTTTATTTCAAATTGAATTTACATTTATAACTTGATTGGAAAAAAAATTGTTCTTGAATTTAGTTTGAATTTAAATTCAATGGTTTAAATTTTAAATTGTTTTAATTTTTATGAGTGTAAGTTTTGAAACATGGGTTGTTTTCATTTATAAATTCATGCATTACTTTCATAATTTAAATACTAATTACTTTTTAAAAGAGAAACAAGTGTTATATTCATGTAACATGTGTATAAAAATGAGCATAACAAATTAACAAGTGTTCAAAAACTAATAAACAATTTGACAAGTGTAAAAATTTAGTTTTTCTTTTATTTTAGCAAATCTGAAAATACATTTAGTTTAGTATTGCATTTCATTCTTCCTTAATCAAGAGAAAACTTCAAACCACCTTTTAAAAATTCTTCATATCCAAATCAGTAACTCCCTTCGAAAATCTATATACACAAACTCATTAAGAATCAAATCTAAACATCCCCAAATCCAAAAGTCTGCATATTACTCAAACATCAAATCTGCACTTCCTCACATTTCAAAAATCAATCTACAAAATTCAAATCAAAGAGCCTGCATTTTTCTTGCATTCTGTTTAAACCTGGAAATGGAAGCACCTGCATTTTTGAATCTGGGGTCAAGTTCACCTGCAAATTGCAAATTTGCACTTCTTCAAACCAATCTACATACCTTCAGCAAGTTCCAAAAGCAACAATCTGCATGCAATAGCAGTGATATTTAAAAGCCTGCATTATTCTTTTCTGGAAGCATTTTAGTGAAGCAGGAAGCTTTAGCATATAGTAAAATCAAGCACATCTCTGTCTCAAGCATTTTCATAAAATTAGAATGCTATGCTCATTTAACATTAAGGTGAGTAACTTTGAAATCTTAAATTATTAATGAGGTTGCATGCTGGTATGTTTTTATATGAATAAGTATTGTTTGTTGAACTGATAAAGTTTGTTGTGAAATATTTTTGTGTGCATACTGTAAATCACATTGCTCTGTTCTGTTTCCAAAGCAGAACTATGATTCCTATCTTTATCATTAATTAAGTTTCAGATAAAATCAAATTATAAAAGGAAGTTGTTTGTTTCCTTAAGATAATATCTATAAAAAAAATTAAGTAAATTAAACATAGATAGTTGTCGCTGGAAGCACAGGAAGAAAATATCAGTGCATGTTTTTAAAAAAAAAAATCCAAACATATCAATTTAGAAATTTAGTATCATAAATCATAAGTATAAATAAAAACTTGATTTTTAAATCAAAGATTTGGATTTTTAGGGATAAGTGAAAGGTGCAGTTTTGTTTTGAACTAACAATGGATTTTAAGCTAATTCAGGTGATCTTTAAATTGAAGAGGTTCGGGGTTCTTCTGGGTAGTAGGGGAGGGTTACTAAATGCTAGGAAAAATCATTTATGGTGATAAAATTTATCGTAGAAGTTGCAGTTTTGTAAATTCTTTTTAAACCCTTTAAAGGGTTTTGAAGAACTGATCATTTCTGTTTAAAGGATGGACCGAGTGTTACAAGCTTTTGAGGGCTGAAAGTTTGGCCGTAGTTGAAGACGTGGGCGGAGTAGTTCATCGACAGGTGGTCGGAGGGAAGAGTATTGATTGTTGACAGGTTTCGAGGGGGAAACTGTGTTTGTTTCCAGGTTTAGGTTTAAGATCCTCAAACTCGAATTAGTGATTTGAAGCATGAATCGATGGTCGTAGTGGGTAGTTAGGTGAGTTTCTGATGAGATGCGTTGGTCATTGGCGATCATCAATGGCCGGAGTTACCGTGCATATGCACGGTGAAGTAGGGTTGGTGATGTTTGTTTGCTCGAGTAAATTATAGGTTAGTCTCGAAGTAACTGTGTGTTTGACTCGGGGATGTTGTGCTGCAGACTCGAAGTAGATTTTGACGTGGGTTCTGGTGTTATGTTTTACAGGTTTTAATAAATCTGTAGTATCAGGGTTTAAAAATTTGTAAATCCCTGAATCTTTTAATGATTAAGAAAATTTAAAAACATATTTGAATTCAATTTTGAATTTATTTGAATTCAAGTTAATTTAACATCCCAGTTTAAATAAAATAAAGCTTAAAGGAAAAGATTTTTTTACAGGTTTTAATAAAACTGAACCTGTTTTGCCAAAATTGTTTACAAACCTGAAAGTATTTAAGTTTTTAAAATTTAAACTGAATTTAAAAAGTGTAGAGCAAGTTTTAAACAAATTTTTAAAACAAGTTTAAAATCTTAATTCAAAATGAGTTTGAATTATAAGATTTAAAAATATATAAGTTTTATAAAGATGGAAGGTTTTTAACCACTTTGAATTTGTTAAAGTATTTTATAAAATGTTTTAAAATCTGAAGTTTAAGGTTTAAACAGAGTTTAAAATTTAAATTTAAATCTGGATTCAAAGCTAATTTGAATCTTAAGTTTAAATCTGGAATCAAAGTGGAATATGTATTTCAGTTTTTGAAAATTAAAAGAAAGATTGAAGTTGCAAGATTTAAACTAAATATAAATTAAGTTATTGAAAGGTTAAAAGTTATAAATTGTTTAACTTTGATAAGTTTAAATTATTTTCATTTTAAAACTTGTATTTAAAATGAAATTGGGAAACAGTTTCAAAAGTACTTTGTTTAAAATAAAATTTGTTTTAAACATAATTTAGAAACATTTTATTTTAAAATTAAGTGAAGAATTTATGTTTGAAATTAATTTATTAAAAAGGTAATTAAGTAATAATTAATTAATTTAATTAATTATTAAGGTTTAATGCATATTGATTAAGGGGTTAATCAATTTGAAAATTTAGATCATTAATTAGATTATTTAATTAATGATTAATAAATTATCAATTAAGTAATTAAGTTTTAATCAAGGTTAATTTATTTAAATAATTAGACTTTAAAATATAGATAATTAAAGATAATTAAATTTGTAATTAATTTAGGTTAATTACTTTATAAAATAATTAGAGAAGGGTTAATGATGGTCATTAACCAGGATTATTTAAATAATTAATTAATGTGATTAATTTTTTATACTTAATTAGATTAATTAATAATCAATTGTAAATGGTTTGAGTAATTACTTAATAAAGTAATTAAGAAATTAATTACTAAATGTAATTAATTTAGTTTAATGGGATTGTTTAATTTAATTAATTAAGTTTAATTAATTTTAAACATTTGGGTTTTATAAATAATTACTTTATGTAATTAATGATTTGGGTATTTACTTAGCTAAGTAATTAATTAATAATTACATAGTTGTAATTAAGTGGAGATGTTTAAATGTGAAGTAATTTGGTTTAAATTATTTATTAATTAATGAAAGGATTAATTAAGAGAGTAATTAAGGATAATTAATTTGTTTTAATATGGTAATTAAGTTAATTAATTATTTAAGGTAATTAATAAAAGGAAATCATTAATTATTTTAATTAATGATGTAAATAAAGTTGATTAATTGAGATTAATTAAACAATAATAAGTAATTAAAGGTAATTAATTAATGTAATTAATTAATTACCTTTAGTTAATTATGATTAATTAATTAATTGAAGTAATTAAAGGATTAATTACTGTTTTGTTTGAGGTTAATTAATTTGTAAAATTAATTAAGGATAAAGATGAATGTAATTAAGGGTAATTAATCAAGATGATTAATTAAGGTAATGAACGATTAATTGATTGTAATAAATTAAATGATTGATAAGTAAGATTTATATTGGTGAAGTAATTAATTTAATTTATTTTAAATTAATTATAGATAAAGTAATTAATTTAATTCACTTTAAATTAATTAGAGATAGAGATAGTTAATTTAATTCTTAAATTAATTATATTGTGATGAGTAAATTTTTGCTTATGTTGAATGGATGTCATTGATTGACTTGGATGCTTTGTGAACTCAGTAATGAGATAAATGATATTGTGTGGGATGAATGACTTGATTGTATTGTGATGATAACATAGGTTATCTATTGTGATGGTAGTATATGGAATATCTATTTGATATTGATGATTGTGGATTACCTGTTATGTGATAATGTTGATTATCAATTGAGATTTATAAGTTATCTATCTGTGTATATTGATACTATATTGAATTGTTTTAAACCTTTAAAACAACTTGGCCCTAAAAGACACGCTTTGGATTTCGATGAGACCGGGATCGGGTTTCCATATTTGGATATCCGAAAACCACATCGATTCCAAATAACGTTAGGTCGTGAATCCAAGTGGAGCGAGTGAAGACTCAAGGTGTAAGAGCTATACGTCAGTATAACTCTGTGGGTGATTCCGTAATGAGTTTGACGGAATAGTACTTATAGATTCGAGATGGTGGTTTAGAGTGCAAGGGTTATCATCGTTAACTCTGAGGCTGATTCCAAAATGAGTGTAACGAGATAATGCCTTCGGTTTCGTTCGAAACCGGAACGAACTTGTATGGATTGAATGCTTTCAGCACATCGTCAGGCTGACGATGAGCATTCTAAGATGATATGTCCTATAAAGGAAACAGTAGCCTCAAGCCTCATCAACCGGGAATGGCTAAAACAGGGGAGGTGCAGCAAGGCTTCGTGGGTCGCACCCACTGGAGAGCGAGATTTACCCATGTCTAGAAGTCCCTTTTTATTTCGGCTGTGTGGACGGTTTTGAGCTCCAACCGTCGGGGTTATCTTGTTCGGAACTATTTAGTAAGGAATGGGTCCGGCTTTGTGTTGCAAGGGAGTGAGAGTACTCCTCGGTACGGTGATCTAGGCCACGTACTGCGACGGGCGGTACCCCAGTAGCCCTGCCATTGTATGGAATCCAAAATCCAATAAGTGCCAACGGTTTTGATTGTATTACCCACTTTTGTGGCTAGTAGCTAGAATTTAATAGATGTAACAATTTCGGCCATTTCTTATTTATTTGAAAACACTAGACACTATTATAATATCATCGGATTTCCTATCAAATGTTTTGGTTAGCGTAAGGTAAAAACTTTTCCATGTTTATGTGTGGGAAGTCTTACGTGATACCTTTCTTTTCAAAAGGTTTTTGAAAGTTAAGCAACTTTAACCTGTTACTCATACCAGACCCATGTCTGACCGGGAGTTTATTTTTGTTTTTCATAAACTCTTGGGTACTCAAATTTTTATGAGTAGTCAAGGGATTCAGGTTAGGATTCGGGTTGGCTTTGACGAATAATGGGGGAGCAATGGAGCAGGAGGCTTCTGCGTTTTAGATATATAGTTCCGTTGTGTGTTCTCTTTGTTGTGATTGTATTGAGTTGTAAATACTAGACACGTGCTTATAACTGTCCAGTATATGTGATGTGTATGTTGTGTATCTCTGATTGGTATTGTATATTTTGTATATACTTATGTTATTAATATAATTTATTCGTTCCGCTTTTGAGATCCTTGTATTGTTTCTTCTTTCTCTTCTTTCTTTTCTTCTTCTATCCCTTTCTTTCTTAATTCATGATGCGATTTTCTGAGAGTAGAAAGTCGGGTCGTGACAGTTGGTATCAGAGCATTAGGTTGAGTGAATACCTAGGCTCTACAGTGGTGTCTATCTTGAGAGAGCATATTTGTAATTTATATATATATATATATATATATATATATATATTTCTACCTATCTATTGGGTTACCTGTTCAGGTTTTCCAATATAAGTTATAAAGGTAGATGGGGTAGTAGTGTGTGTAACACAATTACTACCATGAGGTTGGAAGTGTATTTGTCGAGGCTGTAGACCTAATACCGTCTCGAGTGAGATCTGTAGTGACGAAGACTTCATTGATCTCTGAAGGAAACATGTTAAGGTTCGGAGTTCATTTCTGAAGTTGGATGAGTAGAGTTTGGATCTGTCGGTTGGGCAGAAGCAAGTGATGGTATTTTGGATACATTAAGGAATAGTAGCTGCGTGATGATATGCAGTGACTATGGATGTTCCCGAAGATGTTTTCTTTGGAACAAGTTAAGGAGGTGAGTCTGCTTCGGTGTTGTGGCTGTGTTCAGCTTGAGTTTCTGTTTGCTTTGAGGTCCGAGTTTCTCGGAGAGCTTAGTTTGGAATTCTTTGGCATCTGTGGCAGCAATGAAGCTTGGTGTGTTCTCAGTATTGGCATGAGATCTTCTGGCTTAGCAGTTTTTCTGGAGTGGAGTTCAGAAGTAGTTGAGTGGACCCGTTCCTTCGATGGGTTGGCTAATTAAGTTAAAGCTGTTCTGTTTAGTTAAGGAAGAACAGTTTTCTTTGGATTTGGTTTGGGTGGTTCGCAAAAGTGACTTGCGATTGTTTGAGTGTTCTCTTGGATTATCTGAGTTTTCTGGATGTCTTCAGGAAGTCATAATTTTGTCCGTATCTGGAGATTGAGTTTTCTTATCGACTGGAATTCCAGGAGTGGAACCGGTGGTTCAGCTTTATAGTAGAATGGTTTCAAGGAGATTGAGTTGGTGCAGCAGCTCGGAGTTTTGGAGGAACTTCTGAATGATTCTTATGGAATTGTTGAATCATATCTCTGGGTTGTGTTGTCTAGTTGTGCTCGTGTTCTTCTTCATCATTTTCTTCTACTTTGGATCAGAGTTGAGTAGCGGAAGCAGTTTGGAAGTGTATCTGCTTTTCTTTGCTGGACAGAAGAAGTTGTTGTCTTCTGATGTTGAGAAGTTGAGTTTGAGTTGTTGGTTTTGGTAGATCTTGAGGAGATCATTTGGTTGGGTTGATTGTTCTAGTTTGTTTCTAGAAGCATCGGCAAGGTTGAGCTGATCAGTAAGTCTGTAGACAGCCCAGGATAGTCCGAAGAGATTTTGTGGATAAGAGTCGGAGGGATTTAGACTCTGAAGACGGAGATTTGTTTTGGATAAGTTTTCTCCGATCGAAAAGGAGCTATAAGTTTGGGTAAGTTTGAGAAGCTAGCTCTGAAGTGTTTTGGATCTTTTCTGTATCTACGAGATTGAGAGATTGATCTACAGGATTGGATTGCCAGTTTGGATAACTGGGATTCGATGAGTTCACGTATCTCTGAGGGAATACGTGTATGATCTATCTCTGGTTGGGAAACCAGCAGTTTGGGAGTTTTGGTTGTTGAGACAGACTCGTCTGTAGTCTGATATCTTGTCTAGTGTTATAGATATAGTTGTATAGGAGCTCTTATAGCTTCATAGTATTGTTTGTTTGGATTTTCTAGAGCGAGTATCCCGGTGTATATATATATATATACACCTGGGGAAACTCGATAAAATTTTATCCAGAATTTGTCTGGATAAATAGAATTGTTTGATTGGTTGTTTTGGTTGTTAGCATATGTTTGATATATGCTTGTGTTTTTAAAATTTAAAATTTAATGAGATAATTAAATTACTTTTGTTTTAAATTTCGAGGACAAAATTCTTTTAAGGGGGAAGGATTGTAATATCCCGGAATTTTTAACAATATCAATTTAATAATCTGTAGTTAAAATTAAATTGATATTGATATTCTGTTAATAATTATTCAGATAGATTTGATAATCTTCTTCAATAAATATTTAAATTGGTTATTTTATCTTTTAAAATAATAAATTGATTTCTATTTACAATATAAATATATGGTTTATATTTTAAATAGATTAGCATTTGTTTAATTTTAATAAGTAAAGCATATTTTCTAAGTTTTATTATTTATAGTAATTTGGAAAATTTGTTTTAATAAATATTTAAGCTTTTCAAAGTTAAATAAATGATTTTGGTTTAAATTTAACAATTGAATCATGTTTTAAAATTCTAATATATATACATTTTAATTTGGAAATTTTAATACAAATTAGTATTGAGTTTTCAAAGACTATTTCATAAATAAATATATGATTTTAAAAATTGATAGGAAAATATAAAATGTTTTAAATTAAATTGGATTTAGTTTTAAATTTAGAATAATTTAACAAAATAGTTTCATGGCTTAATTAAATGGATATTATATTAACAAAAATATAATTTCTTTTAAAATGATTTTAATTTAAAGAGATTTATAAAACAACAATATTGTATTGTCTTTATAAACAAATTTTGGATAAGATTTATAATTTTTATTTCAAATTGAATTTACATTTATAACTTGATTTGAAAAAAAATTATTCTTGAATTTAGTTTGAATTTAAATTCAATGGTTTAAATTTTAAATTGTTTTAATTGTTATGAGTGTAAGTTTTGAAACTTGGGTTGTTTTCATTTATAAATTCAAGCATTACTTTGATAATTTAAATACTAATTACTTTTTAAAAGAGAAACAAGTGTTATATTCATGTAACATGTGTATAAAAATGAGCATAACAAGTTAACAAGTGTTCAAAAACTAATAAACAATTTGACAAGTGTAAAAATTTAGTTTTTCTTTTATTTTAGCAAATCCGAAAATACATTTAGTTTAGTATTGCATTTTCATTCTTCCTTAATCAAGAGAAAACTTCAAACCACCTTTTAAAAATTCTTCATATCTAAATCAGTAACTCCCTTCAAAAATCTGCATACACAAACTCATTAAAAATCAAATCTAAACATCCTCAAATCCAAAAGTCTGCATATTACTCAAACATCAAATATGCACTTCCTCACATTTCAAAAATCAATCTACAAAATTCAAATCAAAGAGCCTGCATTTTTCTTGCATTCTGTTTAAACCTGGAAATGGAAGCACATGCATTTTTGAATCTGGGTTCAAGTTCACCTGCAAATTGCAAATTTGCACATCTTCAAACCAATCTACATATCTTCAGCAAGTTCCAAAAGCAACAATCTGCATGCAATAGCGGTGATATTTAAAAGCCTGCATTATTCTTTTCTGGAAGCATTTTAGTGAAGCAGGAAGCTTTAGCATATAGTAAAATCAAGCACATCTCTGTCTCAAGCATTTTTAGAAAATTAGGATGCTATGCTCATTTAACATTAAGGTGAGTAACTTTGAAATCTTAAATTATTAATGAGGTTGCATGCTGGTATGTTTTTATATGAATAAGTATTGTTTGTTGAACTGATAAAGTTTGTTGTGAAATATTTTTGTGTGCATACTGTAAATCACATTGCTCTGTTCTGTTTCCAAAGAAGAACTATGATTCCTATCTTTATCATTAATTAAGTTTCAGATAAAATCAAATTATAAAAGGAAGTTGTTTGTTTCCTTAAGATAATGTCTATATAAAAAAATAAGTAAATTAAACATAGATAGTTGTCTCTGGGAAGCACAGGAAGAAAACATCAGTGCATATTTTTAAAAAAAAATCCAAACATATCAATTTAGAAATTTAGTGTCATAAATCATAAGTATAAATAAAAACTTGATTTTTAAATCAAAGATTTGGATTTTTAGGGATAAGTGAAAGGTGCAGTTTTGTTTTCAACTAATAATGGATTTTAAGCTAATTCAGGTGATCTTTAAATTGAAGAGGTTCGAGGTTCTTCTGGGTAGTAGGGGAGGGTTAGCAAATGCTAGGAAAAATCGTTTATGGTGATAAAATTTATCACAGAAGTTGCAGTTTTGTAAATTCTTTTTAAACCCTAGTTTTAAAGGGTTTTGAAGAACTGATCATTTCTGTTTAAAGGATGGACCGAGTGTCACAAGCTTTTGAGGGCTGAAAGTTTGGCCGTAGTTGAAGACGTGGGCGGAGTAGTTCATCGACAGGTGGTCGGAGGGAAGAGTATTGATTGTTGACAGGTTTCGAGGGGGAAACTGTGTTTGTTTCCAGGTTTGGGTTTAAGATCCTCAAACTCGAATTAGGGATTTGAAGCATGAATCGATGGTCGTAGTGGGTAGTTAGGTGAGTTTCTGATGAGATGCGATGGTCGTTGGCGATCATCAATGGCCGGAGTTACCGTGCATATGCGCGGTGAAGTAGGGTTGGTGATGTTTGTTTGCTCGAGTAAATTATAGGTTAGTCTCGAAGTAACTGTGTGTTTGACTCGGGGATGTTGTGCTGCATACTCGAAGTAGATTTTGATGTGGGTTCTGGTGTTATGTTTTACAGGTTTTAATAAATCTGTAGTATCAGGGTTTAAAAATTTGTAAATCCCTAAATCTTTTAATGATTAAGAAAATTTAAAAACATATTTGAATTCAATTTTGAATTTATTTGAATTCAACTTAATTTAACATCCCAGTTTAAATAAAATAAAGTTTAAAGGAAAAGATTTTTTTTACAGGTTTTAATAAAACTGAACCTGTTTTGTCAAAATTGTTTACAAACCTGAAACTATTTAAGTTTTTAAAATTTAAACTGAATTTAAAAAGTGTAGAGAAAGTTTTAAACAAAGTTTTAAAACAAGTTTAAAATCTTAATTCAAAATGAGTTTGAATTATAAGATTTAAAAATATATAAGTTTTATAAAGATAGAAGGTTTTTAACCACTTTGAATTTGTTAAAGTATTTTATAAAATGTTTTAAAATCTGAAGTTTAAGGTTTAAACAGAGTTTAAAATTTAAATTTAAATCTGGATTCAAAGCTAATTTGAATCTTAAGTTTAAATCTGGAATCAAAGTGGAATATGTATTTCGGTTTTTGAAAATTAAAAGAAAGATTGAAGTTGCAAGATTTAAACTAAATATAAATTAAGTTATTGAAAGGTTAAAAGTTATAAATTGTTTCTTTGATAAGTTTAAATTATTTTCATTTTAAAACTTGTATTTAAAATGAAATTGGGAAACAGTTTCAAAAGTACTTTGTTTAAAATGAAATTTGTTTTAAACATAATTTAGAAATATTTTATTTTAAAATTAAGTGAAGAATTTATGTTTGAAATTAATTTATTAAAAAGGTAATTAAGTAATAATTAATTAATTAATTTAATTAATTAATTATTAAGGTTTAATGCATATTGATTTAGGGGCTAATCAATTTGAAAATTTAGATCATTAGTTAAATTATTTAATTAATGATTAATAAATTATTAATTAAGTAATTAAGTTTTAATCAAGGTTAATTTATTTAAATAATTAGACTTTAAATTATAGATAATTGAAGATAATTAAATTTGTAATTAATTTAGGTTAATTACTTTATAAAATAATTAGAGAAGGGTTAATGATGGTCATTAACCAGGATTATTTAAATAATTAATTAATGTGATTAATTTTTTATACTTAATTAGATTAATTAATTTACTAATAATCAATTGTAAATGGTTTGAGTAATTACTAAATAAAGTAATTAAGAAATTAATTACTAAATGTAATTAATTTAGTTTAATGGGATTGTTTAATTTAATTAATTAAGTTTAATTAATTTTAAACGTTTGGGTTTTATAAATAATTACTTTATGTAATTAATGATTTGGGTATTTACTTAGCTAAGTAATTAATTAATAATTACATGGTTGTAATTAAGTGGAGATGTTTAAATGTGAAGTAATTTGTTTTAAATTACTTATTAATTAATCAAAGGATTAATTAGGAGAGTAATTAAGGATAATTAATTTGTTTTAATATGGTAATTAAGTTAATTAATTATTTAAGGTAATTAATAAAAGGAAATCATTAATTATTTTAATTAATAATGTAAATAAAGTTGATTAATTGAGATTAATTAAACAATAATAAGTAATTAAATGTAATTAATTAATGTAATTAATTAAGGATTAATGTAATTAATTATGATTAATTAATTAATCGAAGTAATTAAAGGATTAATTACTGTTTTGTTTGAGGTTAATTAATTTGTAAAATTAATTAAGGATAATTAGATGAATGTAATTAAGGTAATTAATAAAGATGATTAATTAAGGTAATGAACGATTAATTGATTGTAATAAATTAAATGATTGATAAGCAAGATTTATATTGGTGAAGTAATTAATTTAATTTATTTTAAATTAATTATAGATAAAGTAATTAATTTAATTCACTTTAAATTAATTAGAGATAGAGATAGTTAATTTAATTCATTTTAAATTAATTATATCGTGATGAGTAAATCTTTGCTTATGTTGAATGGATGTCAATGATTGACTTGGATGCTTTGTGAACTCGGTAATGAGATAAATGATATTGTGTGGGATGAATGACTTGATTGTATTGTGACGATAACATAGGTTATCTATTGTGATGGTAGTATATGGAATATCTATTTGATATTGATGATTGTGGATTACCTGTTATGTGATAATGTTGATTATCAATTGAGATTTATAAGTTATCTATCTGTGTATATTGATACTATATTGAATTGTTTTAAACCTTTAAAACAACTTGGCCCTAAAAGACACGCTTTGGATTTCGATGAGACCGGGATCGGGTTTCCATATTTGGATATCCGAAAACCACATCGATTCCAAATAACGTTAGGTCGTGAATCCAAGTGGAGCGAGTGAAAACTCAAGGTGTAAGAGTTATCCGTCAATATAACTCTGTGGGTGATTCCGTAATGAGTTTGACGGAATAGTACTTATAGATTCGAGATGGTGGTTTAGAGTGCAAGGGTCATCATCGTTAACTCTGAGGTTGATTCCAAAACGAGTGTAACGAGATAATGCCTTCGGTTTCGTTCGAAACCGGAACGAACTTGTATGGATTGAATGCTTTCAGCACATCGTCAGGCGGACGATGAGCATTCTAAGATGATATGTCCTATAAAGGTAATCGTAGCCTCAAGCCTCATCAACCGGGAATGGCTAAAACAGGGGAGGTGCAGCAAGGCTTCGTGGGTCGCACCCACTGGAGAGCGAGATTTACCCCTGTCTAGAGGTCCTTTTTTATTTCGGCTGTGTGGACGGTTTTGAGCTCCAACCGTCGGGGTTATCTTGTTCGGAACTATTTAGTAAGGAATGGGTCCGGCTTTGTGTTGCAAGGGAGTGAGAGTACTCCTCGGTACGGTGATCTAGGCCACGTACTGTGACGGGCGGTACCCCAGTAGCCCTGCCTTTGTATGAAATCCAAAATCCAATAAGTGCCAACGGTTTTGATTGTATTACCCACTTTTGTGGCTAGTAGCTAGAATTTTATAGATGTAACAATTTCGGATATCTCTTATTTATTTGAAAACCGTAGACACTATTATAATATCTTCGGATTTCCTATCAAATGTTTTGGTTAGCGTAAGGTAAAAACTTTTCCATGTTTATGTGTGGGAAGTCTTACGTGATACCTTTCTTTTCAAAAGGTTTTTGAAAGTTAAGCAACTTTAACCTGTTACTCATACCAGACCCATGTCTGACCCGGAGTTTATTTTTGTTTTTCATAAACTCTTGGGTACTCAAATTTTTATGAGTAGTCAAGGGATTCAGGTTAGGATTCGGGTTGGCTTTGACGAATAATGGGGGAGCAATGGAGCAGGAGGCTTCTGCGTTTTAGATATATAGTTCCGTTGTGTGTTCTCTTTGTTATGATTGTATTGAGTTGTAAATACTACTCAGGTGCTTATAACTGTCTAGTATATGTGATGTGTATGCTGTGTATGGTATTGTATATTATGTATATACTTATGTTATTAATATAATTTATTCGTCCCGCTGTTGAGATCCTTGTATTGTTTCTTCTTTCTCTTCATTCTTTTCTTCTTCTATCCCTTTCTTTCTTAATTCATGATGCGATTTTCTGAGAGTAGAAAGTCGGGTCGTGACAGTTGGTATCAGAGCATTAGGTTGAGTGAATACCTAGGCTCTGCAGTGGTGTCTATCTTGAGAGAGCGTATTTGTAATTTTTATATATAACTATATATATATATATATATTTCTACCTATCTATTGGGTTACCTGTTCAGGTTTTCCAATATAAGTTATAAAGGTAGATGGGGTAGTAGTGTGTGTAAAACAATTACTACCATGAGGTTGGAAGTGTATTTGTCGAGGCTGTAGACCTAATACCGTCTCGAGTGAGATCTGTAATGACGAAGACTTCATTGATCTCTGAAGGAAACATGTTAAGGTTCGGAGTTCATTTCTGAAGTTGGATGAGTAGAGTTTGGATCTGTCGGTTGGGCAGAAGCAAGTGATGGTATTTTGGATACATTAAGGAATAGTAGCTGCGTGATGATATGCAGTGACTATGGATGTTCTCGAAGATGTTTTCTTTGGAACAAGTTAAGGAGGTGAGTCTGCTTCGGTGTTGTGGCTGTGTTCAGCTTGAGTTTATGTTTGCTTTGAGGTCCGAGTTTCTCGGAGAGCTTAGTTTGGAATTCTTTGGCATCTGTGGCAGCAATGAAGCTTGGTGTGTTCTCAGTATTCGCAAGAGATCTTCTGGCTTAGCAGTTTTTCTGGAGTGGAGTTCAGAAGTAGTTGAGTGGACCCGTTCCTTCGATGGGTTGGCTAATTAAGTTAAAGCTGTTCTGTTTAGTTAAGGAAGAACAGTTTTCTTTGGATTTGGTTTGGGTGGTTCGCAAAAGTGACTTGCGATTGTTTAAGTGTTCTCTTGGATTATCTGAGTTTTCTGGATGTCTTCAGGAAGTCAGAATTTTGTCCGTATCTGGAGATTGAGTTTTCTTATCGATTGGAATTCCAGGAGTGGAACCGGTGGTTCAGCTTTATAGTAGAATGGTTTCAAGGAGATTGAGTTGGTGCAGCAGCTCGGAGTTTTGGAGGAACTTCTGAATGATTCTTATGGAATTATTGAATCATATCTCTGGGTTGTGTTGTCTAGTTGTGCTCGTGTTCTTCTTCAGCATTTTCTTCTACTTTGGATAAGAGTTGAGCAGCGGAAGCAGTTTGGAAGTGTATATGCTTTTCTTTGCTGGATAGAAGAAGTTGTTGTCTTCTGATGTTGAGAAGTTGAGTTTGAGTTGTTGGTTTGGTAGATCTTGAGGAGATCATTTGGTTGGGTTGACTGTTCTAGTTTGTTTCTAGAAGCATCGGCAAGGTTGAGCTGATCAGTAAGTCTGTAGACAGCCCAGGATAGTCCGAAGAGATTTTGTGGATATGAGTTGGAGGAATTTAGACTCTGAAGACGGAGATTTGTTTTGGATAAGTTTTCTCCGATCGAAAAGGAGCTATAAGTTTGGGTAAGTTTGAGAAGCTAGCTCTGAAGTGTTTTGGATCTTTTCTGTATCTAGGAGACAGAGAGATTGATCTACAGGATTGGATTGCCAGTTTAGATAACTGGGATTCGATGAGTTCACGTATCTCTGAGGGAATACGTGTATGATCTATCTCTGGTTGGGAAACCAGGAGTTTGGGAGTTTTGGTTGTTGAGACAGACTCGTCTGTAGTCTGATATCTTGTCAGTGTTATAGATATAGTTGTATAGGAGCTCTTATAGCCTCAAAGTATTGTTTGTTTGGATTTTCTAGAGCGAGTATCCCGGTGTATATATATATATACCTGGGGAAACTCGATAAAATTTTATCCATAATTTGTCTGGATAATTAGAATTGTTTGATTGGTTGTTTTGATTGTTAGCATATGTTTGATATATGCTTGTGTTTTTAAAATTTAAAATTTAATGAGATAATTAAATTACTTTTGTTTTAAATTTCGAGGAAAAAATTCTTTTAAGGGGGAAGGATTGTAATATCCTGGAATTTTTAACAATATCAATTTAATAATCTGTAGTTAAAATTAAATTGATATTGATATTCTGTTAATAATTATTCAGATAGATTTGATAATCTTCTTCAATAAATATTTAAATTGGTTATTTTATCTTTTAAAATAATAAATTGATTTCTATTTACAATATAAATATATGGTTTATATTTTAAATAGATTAGCATTTGTTTAATTTTAATAAGTAAAGCATATTTTCTAAGTTTTATTATTTATAGTAATTTGGAAATTTTGTTTTAATAAATATTTAAGCTTTTCAAAGTTAAATAAATGATTTTGGTTTAAATTTAACAATTGAATCATGTTTTAAAATTCTATAATATATATACATTTTAATTTGGAAATTTTAATACAAATTAGTATTGAGTTTTCAAAGACTATTTCATAAATAATATATGATTTTAAAAATTGATAGGAAAATATAAAATGTTTTAAATTAAATTGGATTTAGTTTTAAATTTAGAATAATTTAACAAAATAGTTTCATGGCTTAATTAAATGGATATTATATTAATAAAAATATAATTTCTTTTAAAATGATTTTAATTTAAAGAGATTTATAAAAAAACAATATTGTATTGTCTTTATAAACAAATTTTGGATAAGATTTATAATTTTTATTTCAAATTGAATTTACATTTATAACTTGATTTGAAAAAAAACTATTCTTGAATTTAGTTTGAATTTAAATTCAATGGTTTAAATTTTAAATTGTTTTAATTGTTATGAGTGTAAGTTTTGAAACTTGGGTTGTTTTCATTTATAAATTCATGCATTACTTTGATAATTTAAATACTAATTACTTTTTAAAAGAGAAACAAGTGTTATATTCATGTAACATGTGTATAAAAATGAGCATAACAAGTTAACAAGTGTTCAAAAACTAATAAACAATTTGACAAGTGTAAAAATTTAGTTTTTCTTTTATTTTAGCAAATCTGAAAATACATTTAGTTTAGTATTGCATTTTCATTCTTCCTTAATCAAGAGAAAACTTCAAACCACCTTTTAAAAATTCTTCATATCGAAATCAGTAACTCCCTTCAAAAATCTGCATACACAAACTCATTAAAAATCAAATCTGAACATCCTCAAATCCAAAAGTCTGCATATTACTCAAACATCAAATCTGCACTTCCTCACATTTCAAAAATCAATCTACAAAATTCAAATCAAAGAGCCTGCATTTTTCTTGCATTCTGTTTAAACCTGGAAATGGAAGCACATGCATTTTTGAATCGGAGGTCAAGTTCACCTGCAAATTGCAAATTTGCACATCTTCAAACCAATCTACATATCTTCAGCAAGTTCCAAAAGCAACAATCTGCATGCAATAGCAGTGATATTTAAAAGCCTGCATTATTCTTTTCTGGAAGCATTTTAGTGAAGCAGGAAGCTTTAGCATATAGTAAAATCAAGCACATCTCTGTCTCACGCATTTTCAGAAAATTAGGATGCTATGCTCATTTAACATTAAGGTGAGTAACTTTGAAATCTTAAATTATTAATGAGGTTGCATGCTGGTATGTTTTTATATGAATAAGTATTGTTTGTTGAACTGATAAAGTTTGTTGTGAAATATTTTTGTGTGCATACTGTAAATCACATTTCTCTGTTCTGTTTCCAAAGCAGAACTATGATTCCTATCTTTATCATTAATTAAGTTTCAGATAAAATCAAATTATAAAAGGAAGTTGTTTGTTTCCTTAAGATAATATCTATAAAAAAAATTAAGTAAATTAAACATAGATAGTTGTCGCTGGAAGCACAGGAAGAAAATATCAGTGCATGTTTTTAAAAAAAAAAATCCAAACATATCAATTTAGAAATTTAGTATCATAAATCATAAGTATAAATAAAAACTTGATTTTTAAATCAAAGATTTGGATTTTTAGGGATAAGTGAAAGGTGCAGTTTTGTTTTGAACTAATAATGGATTTTAAGCTAATTCAGGTGATCTTTAAAGTGAAGAGGTTCGAGGTTCTTCTGGGTAGTAGGGGAGGGTTAGTAAATGCTAGGAAAAATCGTTTATGGTGATAAAATTTATCACAGAAGTTGCAGTTTTGTAAATTCTTTTTAAACCCTAGTTTTAAAGGGTTTTAAAGAACTGATCATTTCTGTTTAAAGGATGGACCGAGTGTCACAAGCTTTTGAGGGCTGAAAGTTTGGCCGTAGTTGAAGACGTGGGCGGAGTAGTTCATCGACAGGTGGTCGGAGGGAAGAGTATTGATTGTTGAGAGGTTTCGAGGGGGAAACTGTGTTTGTTTCCAGGTTTGGGTTTAAGATCCTCAAACTCGAATTAGGGATTTGAAGCATGAATCTATGGTCGTAGTGGGTAGTTAGGTGAGTTTCTGATGAGATGGGATGGTCATTGGCGATCATCAATGGCCGGAGTTACCGTGCATATGCACGGTGAAGTAGGGTTGGTGATGTTTGTTTGCTCGAGTAAATTATAGGTTAGTCTCGAAGTAACTGTGTGTTTGACTCGGGGATGTTGTGCTGCAGACTCGAAGTAGATTTTGATGTGGGTTCTGGTGTTATGTTTTACAGGTTTTAATAAATCTGTAGTATCAGGGTTTAAAAATTTGTAAATCCCTGAATCTTTTAATGATTAAGAAAATTTAAAAACATATTTGAATTCAATTTTGAATTTATTTGAATTCAAGTTAATTTAACATCCCAGTTTAAATAAAATAAAGTTTAAAGGAAAAGATTTTTTTTACAGGTTTTAACAAAACTGAACCTGTTTTGTCAAAATTGTTTACAAACCTGAAAGTATTTAAGTTTTTAAAATTTAAACTGAATTTAAAAAGCGTAGAGAATGTTTTAAACAAAGTTTTAAAACAAGTTTAAAATCTTAATTCAAAATGAGTTTGAATTATAAGATTTAAAAATATATAAGTTTTATAAAGATAGAAGGTTTTTAACCACTTTGAATTTGTTAAAGTATTTTATAAAATGTTTTAAAATCTGAAGTTTAAGGTTTAAACAGAGTTTAAAATTTAAATTTAAATATGGATTCAAAGCTAATTTGAATCTTAAGTTTAAATCTGGAATCATAGTGGAATATGTATTTCAGTTTTTGAAAATTAAAAGATAGATTGAAGTTGCAAGATTTAAACTAAATATAAATTAAGTTATTGAAAGGTTAAAAGTTATAAATTGTTTCTTTGATAAGTTTAAATTATTTTCATTTTAAAACTTGTATTTAAAATGAAATTGGGAAACAGTTTCAAAAGTACTTTGTTTAAAATAAAATTTGTTTTAAATATAATTTAGAAATATTTTATTTTAAAATTAAGTGAAGAATTTATGTCTGAAATTAATTTATTAAAAAGGTAATTAAGTAATAATTAATTAATTAATTTAATTAATTAATTATTAAGGTTTAATGCATATTGATTTAGGGGTTAATCAATTTGAAAATTTAGATCATTAATTAGATTATTTAATTAATGATTAATAAATTATTAATTAAGTAATTAAGTTTTAATCAAGGTTAATTTGTTTAAATAATTAGACTTTAAATTATAGATAATTAAAGATAATTAAATTTGTAATTAATTTAAGTTAATTACTTTATAAAATAATTAGAGAAGGGTTAATGATGGTCATTAACCAGGATTATTTAAATAATTAATTAATGTGATTAATTTTTTATACTTAATTAGATTAATTAATTTATTAATAATCAATTGTAAATGGTTTGAGTAATTACTTAATAAAGTAATTAAGAAATTAATTACTAAATGTAATTAATTTAGTTTAATGGGATTGTTTAATTTAATTAATTAAGTTTAATTAATCTTAAACATTTGGGTTTTATAAATAATTACTTTATGTAATTAATGATTTGGGTATTTACTTAGCTAAGTAATTAATTAATAATTACATGGTTGTAATTAAGTGGAGATGTTTAAATGTGAAGTAATTTGGTTTAAGTTACTTATTAATTAATCAAAGGATTAATTAAGAGATTAATTAAGGATAATTAATTTGTTTTAATATGGTAATTAAGTTAATTAATTATTTAAGGTAATTAATAAAAGGAAATCATTAATTATTTTAATTAATGATGTAAATAAAGTTGATTAATTGAGATTAATTAAATAATAATAAGTAATTAAAGGTAATTAATTAGTGTAATTAATTAAGGATTAATGTAATTAATTATGATTAATTAATTAATTGAAGTAATTAAAGGATTAATTACTGTTTTGTTTGAGGTTAATTAATTTGTAAAATTAATTAAGGATAATTAGATGAATGTACTTAAGGGTAATTAATCAAGATGATTAATTAAGGTAATGAACGATTAATTGATTGTAATAAATTAAATGA
Organism: Allium cepa; assembly: GCA_030765085.1. Taxonomy (NCBI): domain Eukaryota; kingdom Viridiplantae; phylum Streptophyta; class Magnoliopsida; order Asparagales; family Amaryllidaceae; genus Allium; species Allium cepa. The sequence continues at coordinate 282,934,034 of CM060934.1, read as the reverse complement.
TTGATAAGCAAGATTTATATTGGTAAAGTAATTAATTTAATTTATTTTAAATTAATTATAGATAAAGTAATTAATTTAATTCACTTTAAATTAATTAGAGATAGAGATAGTTAATTTAATTCATTTTAAATTAATTATATTGTGATGAGTAAATCTTTGCTTATGTTGAATGGATGTCATTGATTGACTTGGATGCTTTGTGAACTCAGTAATGAGATAAATGATATCGTGTGGGATGAATGACTTGATTGTATTGTGACGATAACATAGGTTATCTATTGTGATGGTAGTATATGGAATATCTATTTGATATTGATGATTGTGGATTACCTGTTATGTGATAATGTTGATTATCATTTGAGATTTATAAGTTATCTATCTGTGTATATTGATACTATATTGAATTGTTTTAAACCTTTAAAACAACTTGGCCCTAAAAGACACGCTTTGGATTTCGATGAGACCGGGATCGGGTTTCCATATTTGGATATCCGAAAACCACATCGATTCCAAATAACGTTAGGTCGTGAATCCAAGTGGAGCGAGTGAAGACTCGAGGTGTAAGAGCTATACGTCAGTATAATTCTATGGGTGATTCCGTAATGAGTTTGACGGAATAGTACTTATAGATTCGAGATGGTGGTTTAGAGTGCAAGGGTTATCGTCGTTAGCTCTGAGGGTGATTCCAAAACGAGTGTAACGAGATAATGCCTTCGGTTTCGTTCGAACCCGGAACGAACTTGTACGGATTGAATGCTTTCAGCACATCGTCAGGCGAACGATGAGCATTCTAAGATGATATGTCCTATAAAGGTAATCGTAGCCTCAAGCCTCATCAACCGGGAATGGCTAAAACAGGGGAGGTGCAGCAAGGCTTCATGGGTCGCACCCACTGGAGAGCGAGATTTACCCCTGTCTAGAGGTCCTTTTTTATTTCGGCTGTGTGGACGGTTTTGAGCTCCAACCGTCGGGGTTATCTTGTTCGGAACTATTTAGTAAGGAATGGGTCCGGCTTTGTGTTGCAAGGGAGTGAGAGTACTCCTCGGTACGGTGATCTAGGCCACGTACTGTGACGGGCGGTACCCCAGTAGCCCTGCCATTGTATGGAATCCAAAATCCAATAAGTGCCAACGGTTTTGATTGTATTACCTACTTTTGTGGCTAGTAGCTGGAATTTAATCATGTAACAATTTCCGCTATTTCATATTTATTTGAAAACCCTAGACACTATTATAATATCATTGGATTTCCTATCAAATGTTTTGGTTAGCGTAAGGTAAAAACTTTTCCATGTTTATGTGTGGGAAGTCTTACGTGATACCTTTCTTTTCAAAAGGTTTTTGAAAGTTAAGCAACTTTAACCTGTTACTCACACCAAACCCATGTCTGACCCGGAGTTTATTTTTGTTTTTCATAAACTCTTGGGTACTCAAATTTTTATGAGTAGTCAAGGGATTCAGGTTAGGATTCGGGTTGGCTTTGACGAATAATGAGGGAGCAATGGAGCAGGAGGCTTCTGCGTTTTAGATATATAGTTCCGTTGTGTGTTCTCTTTGTTGTGATTGTATTGAGTTGTAAATACTAGACAGGTGCTTATAACTGTCTAGTATATGTGATGTGTATGCTGTGTATCTCTGATTGGTATTGTATATTATGTAAATACTTATGTTATTAATATAATTTATTCGTTCCGCTGTTGAGATTCTTGTGTTTCTTCTTTCTCTTCTTTCTTTTCTTCTTCTATCCCTTTCTTTCTTAATTCATGATGCGATTTTCTGAGAGTAGAAAGTCGGGTCGTGACAACTGATTTTAGCATAACTTCTTCATACGACACAATTTGAACCTGAAACCATTTCCATTGCGTTTAAAATATTTTAAAACACCTATTTTGATATATGGGTTTACCCAATTTCATTCTAGGATCAGAACGGGCTTTTTGGGCCACTTTGTCGTTAGCGTGTACATCTATCTTATCCGATCCGTTCTATTTTCAATCCTGCCAATAAATATCCCGCTATAAACCCTAGCCTCCATCTATTCTCATTTGTTTGTGCGTAACCTTCAGCTCCTCCTCTTCCCAATGTCTGTAAACCCTAGATCCAATTTCAGATTCAAAAATCAAATGAAAATTCAAACTCCTTAGAAAAATCTGGAAAAAATATATGTTGAATCTCTCGACTAGCGTACTTCACTGGTGGTGTTCGTTTTTCAATTCAATTCATCTTTTGATCTGTAAAAATCGAGGAAGTTTCGGCCGTTCATCGCTCGACGACGAACTTCGTCGGAACGAAAATTCCCTTCTGGGTTTTGTAGAGATTCTCGAGCGGAGCTCATCCATGCAAGTTAATTGGAGATTCAACGGTTAGATCGTCGTCAAATCGGTGATTAGGGTTTTATTTTTACAACCGGCAGCGCGTCGCTTTGGGGGCCGAGAGCCTCGAGGTGGGTCCACACGTGGCGGCTAGGCAAGGGCGTGGCTGCGGCATGCTCCATGTGGTGGCCACCTTTATTTTTTGATTTTGTGGGTGTTTTTTCGAGGTGGACGGTAGCTGCGGCTATGCGTTACCACCAGTCGGGATAGCAATTGGTATATCTACCCTCGCATTGCCTAGTTGTGTTGTGTCACCTACCCTAGCGCGCCTTATACGATTTTGGTTTTGTACCATACCTATGGAGTGCCCTCTGACGACGCCCAGTACGGGGGAGATTACGGTACTGTATAGACTATGGGAATATATAAATGTGTTAAGGTGGAAAATGTAAAGCCATAACGCTATTTAAAAGTAAGTTTATTTTACAATTAGACACTATTATAATAGCGAAATATACTACATAGTAAATAGTTTAACGGATCCTTAGGAGATGTAAATCCCGAGCATCTCTTGAGTTACTGCACTCATATTCATTTCTGTTGATTTAACTCACATAAGATCTTTTATTTCTGACTCGAGTGTTTTTGTCTTTTCAAATTCGCTCGGGTCAGTCCGAGCGTTTCAGGATTTGAAGATTTAGCTCTGGAGGACAAAGACAAAGATTTGTATTATTATTATTTATATTATTGCACTACACTCATACTGTTCCGCTGCATTGATATTTATTGGTATGTGAACTCTGATATTTATTGTATAAAGAAGAATCAAATGTTTTGTAAATAGTTTTATGAACTGTACATTTATTATTATATTTTATCCTTCCATTGTGAGATTCTGTTTTGTTTTTATTTCTTTCTTGTTTTCTAAATTTACCCTATAACAATCCGCCCTTCCGTATGGTTTGAATTGGCACGTGTGTCGATTTAAAGCGTGCGAAAAGGCAGGACGTTACAGTATTTAAAAATTTTGGTTGGTGCATGGGACGCTATGACATCAATAGGGATTTTTAAACACTTAATAGGACAGATCGACATAATATTTATTTTTAATATAGGTGAATGAAATAATTTTGCCTATTATACTTTCTATATATAAAATAAAAGTTTTATAATGATATATATTTGGTTGCAAAAATATTAGTTGTTAGGTAATGAAATTTATAAATAATAGTTGAAATAAGATTAAAATAAAATAAATGAAAATTGGGAATTTAGAATCTAAGTTCCGGGATTTTGAAAAAAATTCAAATGATTTTGGAATATAATAATAATATTTTAGAAATATTTTCTGATATAAGTATTTCAATATAATTTGAAAGAATAGTTTTAAAGAAATTTGTAAGGAATAAATTTTGTACTCCCCTCTCTGTCGCTGGAAAATAATTTCGATGATGAGTGCACGCATCATCGACATGCATTTTCGAGTTTCGAAGTGGGAAGGCCACTATAGTAGTTTACTGCAGGTTTGTTTTGATAAACCAAATATAAATTTTTAAATTTTTTTAATTATAATTGGATATATAAATTATAAGTATATATTTATCTGTTATTTTAAATGATTCTAGGATAAAAACCAGGTATTTAATTCTCAAGTTTCCGTTAACTAATAGTTTCAATTAAGTGTAGTAAAATGGAATATAACTAATTTATATATTGGAACCTTAAATTAAAATAAGTGATTTAATGCTAAGTATAAATGAGATTTAAAGAAAGTGAAATGGTAATCTTATAAACGAAAGATATAATTATTGAACCATTAATTAATTAAAAGAAATAAGATAAACTTGTATGATTTTAATTACATTCTTAAAGGCATATATATAACTTACCAAAAGATGTAAAAAAGTTGAAATGTTAATAAGAAAACGTTATGGAGATTATACAAGTAAAGCTTATGTAATAGGAATGACAATAAACTTAAGTAAAAGTTGAGGTTATTTATAATAAAAATAGGTAGAAGGATGAGTACTGTAAATAAATGAATTAAGTAGTGAATGAAAGAATGAATGCAATAAAAAGAAAACTATTTGATATGAATAAATAAAATGAAAATTTGCAAGAAATAAATGTGAATTAAAGGATAAATCATTATATGAATAAAAAGGAAATCAAACAACAAATAGTATGGAATGAAATTAATAAGAATGGACTTAATCATTGTTTGAAATTTGTTGTTGTTGTTTTGGTTTATGGTTGTTTGGGCAAAGATACTTCAAAATTGGTTGGATGAATGAATAATCTATTTAGCTTCATCAGAGACTGTTGAGTAAATGGCGCTTGGTAGTTTACTTTTCATTATGAACAATTTGAAGTTTTGAACCTGAACAACTATTTGTTTTGTTGTTATGGATGACAAATTGATTTGTATGGATTCTATGTGATGGTTGTATGCCTTGTTGCAAGTGACTGTTGATTGTATTGAATTGTTTGTTTGTAGTTGAAATAACCTTAAATATTTCATTTTATATGATTGTTAACCTTTTGGATTATATAAGTGAAATATAGGTTATGGAAGCAATTGCTACTGCTTTTGGTTTCATAATTAAGCGTAAATTGCTCAACAAATAGGTATGTTTCAGATTACGGTTTATATCGTTATTATATTGTCTTTCCCGTGTGGGATATATATATTATTTTGGAAATTATTATGTTGTATATTGTTATATTGATATTATATTTTCTTTCGAGCCTCTCCGTACAAAGGAGACTCTGCCGAAATTTTCCGTAAATTTTGGACTTAGAAAAAAAAAATTGAAAATGTTTTCCAAACTTTATTAATTTGAGTATAAAAAGATTTAATGGTTATAAAAAGGGTATATTTTATTTAAAGTAATAAATTTTGCAAATTATTTGTTTATAAAGTTAATATTTTAAATAAGACGTGTTGCTTATTTAAATTTTTTCTTCTCCCTTCTTTTTCCTTTTCGGGGACGAAAAGTTTTGAGTGGGGGAGAGTGTGACGACCCATAATTTTCGACAATTTAAATTGGTTAAATTAATGAGATTTTTGTAATTAAATTTAGTAAAAATAAAAACTTTATATATTAATATTGAAATGAACGCTAAAACAAGTTATATAAATGGTAATTAAAAACTATTTATTAGTAATTTGAATAGAATACTAATAAATGAAAGTAGTGAAAAGATTATTCCTGGATGTAAATTGTATATGAGAAATAAAAGGAAAGTATTAAATTGATTAATGTAATATAACATTGTTAACAATATTTGATTTTAAATTAAGGGAACGTGTTAATGTAAGTTAATAATTAATGAACTTGAATGAACGTTCCAATTTAATAAAAATTCAAATATTATGACTTAGCTATAAATGAAATATAACAAGAACAAATGCAATTATTGTATTAATGGGTGGAATAATATAATTTGTATAAATGAAACATAGGTAAACAAATGTAAGTATTGAACTAATATATGTTATTTATTTAGGGTATTGCATAAAATTGGTAATCCAATTGCAATTAATGGTAATAATGTTGATATAAGGTAATAAATTAAATTTCATGCAATACCCATTAATGGATGGAATGAAATGGGATTAATGTAAATGTATACTAGGTTATAAATCAAATGGAAGGAAACAAATCTAAATATCGAATTAATTAATGAATAAATATACATTGAATAGTAATTGAATGTAAATTTAATGGAAACTTGATAAAATCAATATAAGATAATGAATTGTAATAATTGTGGGTGTATAATAAAGTGGATTTAATTAGAATTACATGAAAAGATTATTAATTTAAACGTAATAAAGTAGTTTAATTGGGAAATATTAGAGTGCAAAGATATAGCCAATGATAATTAAAGGCAATAATTAATGAATTGAATGGAAGGCCAATTAATGAAAATAAATGGAAACTTTGATTTATGAGTAAAAAAGGCCTATTAATGTGACTGAAGGTTAACGGTGGCGATTATTGTATGTTACCTATTTATGAAGCTTGTAAATTTAAAATTGGAAATAAATTAAAATAATTATAATTTAATATTACGATAATGTTAATTAAGGTAATATTTGTAAATAATGTTAAGGTATTCATATTGGACAATTTGAGTGTAATTAAAGGCATGGTAATACTTGTTATAATTTACCTGTTTATTCGGTTTAATAATAAAATTGGAAATCAATTTGAGTTAAATGAACCTTAATGTTATATTAATGAGAATTATGCAATAACTAATTTAGTGCAAATAAATTAATGGAACCAATGGTAAGATATTAACTGGTTGTAATTAGTAATTTGAAATAATGACTATTGGTTGAATAAAGGGATGGAAATAAAGTATTATCAAGATATTGTAATTTTAATCTGAATTGATAAGTAACAAACTTATAAATGAAATTAAAAGCAAAGAGGTGGCAATTAATATAGGTGGCTTGCTTATGTAAGGTGTTAAATAAACTTTGGTAATAAATTAGAATAAATATAAATTTAACATTGTGTTAATGTAATGGCTTTGATTCCAAGGTAAATTTCATCCGTTAGTTAATAATAGATTTAAAACTAGAATGAAAAGTAAATTTATTGGAATTATTGTAAATAAAATTTATAATTTCTGAATGTAAGAAGAATGAAATTTAACGATGAAATTGAAGAACGAATCAATGTCAAATAGACATCTAAATTGTTTAAAACTTGTATAAATGATTAAGAAATTTAAAAGTGAGAAAAATTGTCAATTATAGAATTGGAATTTAAAATTGGATTTCATTTAATTAATTTTTAAATTATTTAATTAGTGTAAAAATTAGCCATTTTGGCCACTGACTCAGATTTCGACGAAACTAATTTCATCGGATTCGTATCGGTGAATTATTGCAGGGTTCCAAGTTTTGTAGCGATCGGACTTGTCGTTTGATCGTACGAACGTGAAACGCCTTGGAATCAATGAAATTGAAATCAATTTGGAAAATATTGATTTTAGCATAACTTCTTCATACGATGGAATTTGGACTCGAAACCTTTTCTATTGCGCTTAAAATATTTCAAAACATCTATTTTGATATATGGGTTGACCCAATTTCGTTCCGGAGTCAGAACGGGCTTTTTGGGCCATTTTTTCGTTAGCGCGTATATCTAATAGATCCGATCCATTCTATTTCAACTTTCTCTATAAATACCTGTTATAAACCCTAGCAACCTCTATTCCTCATTTCTATACGTACAGAAACTTCTGTGCTCCTCTTCCTCAATGGCTACAAACCCTAGATCCAATTGCAAATTCAAAAATCAAATGAAAATTCAAACTCTCGGAAAATTTCAGAAAAAAATATATATCGAAGCTCTCAAAGAGCGCAAGTCAGATCTGCTGTCCGTTTCTCGATCTGAGTTTTTGTGTCGCCGGAATTCGAGGAACAAATCTTGGCCTTTCATCTCGTCGTAATCAACTGCGACGGATCACCAAATCGTTTTTGGGTTTTGAAGAGGGAACGGAGGGGAGTTCATCGGCGGTGTTCGTTTGTCGATCTGACAGTTAGATTGCCGTGAAAAATTCGATTAGGGTTGCGTCAATAGGCGGCGGCTGGGATGTCTTCATGGTGGTTCGGCGTTGAGGTTGGCCGAGATAGAGTCGTGGATGAGAGCGGAGGTCGGTAGCGAGTCGAGCAGTGGTTGCATTGTGCCAGGCGACGGCGAAGTGTCAACGAACGATCAGCGTCTAGGGTTTCTATTGGGTTCTATCGAATGTTTCTGTAGCAGAGAGTTGCGCGTGCAGGTAGAAGGGTGATGACGTGGCATAGGGGAAGGGGTAAATGTGTTCTATTTTCTTTTATTTTATAATTGATTTCAATCGCATTAATCGTTATATCTTTCACATATGAGCACCAATTCACGCGCGGTTTTTTTTGTTAGGATCGTATTGAAATTCCAAACATTTTGGCCCTAGTTTGGGCAAATTATGAGAATGTCAAATTTTGAATATAAATTCAATTTAAATTCAAAAGGTGAGTGTTTTAACCCACTCACAACTTCTAAAATTTCTTATGTTTGTTAAATTGATTTATGATGTGTTCAGAAATTAATTTATAATTGTTTGGCATATTTTCAATCATCATCCCAGTTAAATTAAATTAATCTAATTTAATTGTTACTTATTTATTTATATAAACTACCAATTAAATTTGTTATTTATTTTTTTGTTGCATATAAACTGCCAATTAAACAGTTAATTAAATTATTGTTGAATATAAACTGCTAGTTGATACCTGTTGTTTATTATTCGTTATATATTGATGTATTGTTTGAATTTAATAATGATTTTGATAAATGGATGTATGATTTTATGATGGATGAATGGATGTTTATTTATATCATCATAAACTGCAAGTTATTATGCATTTTATTGCATTCGGGATTGTGGTTTGAAATGATATATAACCGTAAAAAATTTATTTTTAAATTGCGGTTTGAAATAATAAATATCCGTATCACTTGACCATAGGATAGAAAATTTTATACAGACACCGTCGGTTTATATATATATATATAAACATATATATATATATATATATATATATATAAATGATTCTATGGTTTGGATAGGATACGGTTAAATAAATATTAATTTTTGATATTATATAAATATTATTTTTATATACATATATAGTTAAATTATTGAATTTAAGCTATGTATAAATTTGTTAAATAAAATAAATAAGTTGAATAATGGTGTTTCATTATTTTATATTATATGTTTAAGTATATGTTTAAAATATTCAATATATATAGAGCTTTAATGATTTAAATCAATTAAGATTGGAAGGTAAATTGGAAATTTATTTGGAATTGAGCTTATTTAAGAATTAAACTCCATAAGTTGATGTAGAACTTATTTACTTGAAATTTAAAAGGTATGCTATTTATAATTGAATTTTTATTCAAGATGAATTAAACGAATATTTTTAGTATAATTAAATTGAAGGAAATATTTAGTTATAGGTAATTTGAGTTTTATGTAAATGATTATGGATTTCTTATGCAAATATTTCAAACTAAATAATAGGACATTGAATTGTTGAATAAAAATTTCCAACCTTAGTTTCTAATTGTTAATACTCAAAGTTTGAAATATATTGAAACTGAAGTGGGTTATTGGAAACTGAAAGTGAATTTAAAATTTATGGATTTAGACTTAATTTAAAGGGAATAAAATTCTAAAGTCATGGAAATTTTTTACTTTATAAAGTAATTTTAAATTCAAACCATTTTATTTCATATATTGTTTGAATATCCAAACCATTTAAGTTCTGGAAGTTATGGTTTTAAAGCTATGGATTTCGAAGTATTATGTTTTGAAGAGTTATAATTCAAATGTATGGTTTCGAGATATTATAAATTTTAAAGTGGTATGGTTTTAGAAAAAGGATATATTTGAAATGATATCATATTGATTTGGTTTTAAAAGAGAAAAATGATATCGCATTTATATGGTTTGGAAAAGGGATATTTTATTCTGGTTTTAAAGTATAAACTATTTTTAAAAAGACCGCGGTGTTATAATAACGATTGGTTGTTGAAGAGACCGGGATCGGAAGTTTTCATACTCTCTGCCAACTCGGAAAACAAATTTAACAACCGTGTATGTGGTGGAGATTCCAGAATGAAGTAGGATGGTGGCAGCGTTTCCTTTGAGGTAAATACGTGGACCCGACTCCCGTGAGTTGGCATAAAGTGGCTAAAACAGGAGCGATTCTCGGGCCAATGAGGTAGAACCTTTGATCGGACACATCCCTTTGATAGTATACTTTGACTTTTGGATTGATTCGGTGGCCACTTTTTTTTTATTATTTGGGGGTGTGGCTCGAGGTGGGCGGTAGCTGCGGCTATGCGTTACCACCAGCCCGGATGCGTAATTGGTATATCTACCCTGGCATTACCTAGTTGTGCCGTGTCACCTACCCTAGGGCGCCTTGTACAAGTTTCTATTTGTGTCGTACCTATGGAGTATCCTCTGGTAGCCTCCCGATCAGGAGGTATTACGGTACTGTATAGATTATTGGCATTATTTGTGTTATGAGCTATATGGGTGACCCCTTAACGCTATTAAAAAGTATGTTTACTTTACTATTAGTCATTATTATAATAGCGAAATATACTACCTAGTAAGCAGTTTAACGGATCCTTAGGAGATGTGAATCCCGAGCATCTCTCGAGTTACCGCACTCACGTTAGACACTGGATAGGCGATGTCAAATCCCATAAACATCTCTGAAGTCGTTACACTCATATTTATTTCTGTTGATTTAACTCACATAAGATCTTTTAGTTCTGACTCGAGTGGTTTGTCTTTTCGATTCGCTTAGGTCAGTCCGAGCGTTTCAGGATCGAAGATTTTATTCTGGAGGACGAAGATGAAGATCTGTAGTACTATTGTCTACTATATTATTCCACTACACCACAAAATTCCGCTGCATTAATTATTATTCTCTGGTATGTGTACTCTGATATGTATTGTATAAATATAATCAAGGGTTTTTGTAAAACAGCTTCATGAACTGTATATTTGATTATAATATTTTATAGTTCCGCTGCAAGATTCTATTTTGTTTTTCTTTCTTTCTCTGTTTTTACTTATTTACCCCATAACAAACCGTTCATTTTTATGGTTTAATTCCGACGTGTGTGATTTATCGTCGATTTAAAGCGTACGAAAAGGCGGGATATTACAAAAACAAAAACAACACAAAATAGAAGAGATCTTCAACAGGGAAGGGCAGCAGTTTTTCTATTCCTTTAAAATTGTGAGCAAACATTTTATGTTAAACCTTAAGTAAATTAAGTTCTGTTGCTTGTGAAAGATCGGAGATTTAATGATGTTTGCTTATATATATATATAGTGAAATCTCTGTATTTAAGAATGTGTAGACTGTGCATGTAAAATTTGTTTGCTCTTCTCTATTTTTAAACTACAAGAGATTAAAAAGAAATCAAAGCAAATGCAGTTTCAAAGCTTCCCGGTTTTATCAAGTCCTCTGCATAAAAAATAAGGGTGAGTAAATTAAGTTTAAAAACAATTTAACCGAGTGTATACAGTAGATTCTTGAAGTAAATTGTGATGTATGTTTGAATATATGTTTGCGTGATGGGTTTTAAAAACTGAAATATGTAAATATGTGTAACAATCCGTAAATTTTGGGTAATCAAAAATAGTTGACTTAATAAGATTATGTAATTAAAATATTAAAAGAAATAGAAATTGGTTATTTAATGTGGATGTAATAACTAATTTGAATGGTAAAAAAGGTAATTATAGCTAAATTTTTAATAGATTGAAGGAGATTTAAGAATGTGGTATAATATAATGAATGGAAATTGAGTAAGACCATTGTAACATCCCGAAAATTTTGAATTTAAAATTTAGTAATATATTTGAAACTTTTTGAAATTTAAATTGAAAAGTTATAAAGAAATAAAATATGAACAAAGTTTAGTGTTTTTAGTTAAAACTTTTAATAGAATTAAAACAAATATTGTAATAAAATCACATAGTTATTTAATGTTAATAACTAAAACCACTTTTCTTTTTAACAAAGTAAAATAAGAAATTGTGACAAAGTAAAATAATAAATTGTGGTAGATGAGCTTTTAATAGAAATAAAATTATTAAAGTAAGTTATGATAAATTTATAAAAAATTAAATCACATAATTATAATCTAACAAGTAAACAAATAAACAAGTAAACATATAAATAAATAAACTAAGATAACAAATTTTTATGAAGAAATATAAAATTGTAAAAAGGAAACACACACTTTCATAAACCAATATGAAGACATAAGAGGAAATAAGATAACATGCTGAAATTATGCAAAGTAACATGCTTCATTTAATGCTAGTATTAAATGCTATTTACTCCTTTGCATGTACAAAAGCATTTCAGCTGAGATTTGGTTTGTAGGTCAACAAACAAAGATATAGAAAAAAAATGTACTCATGAAATATAACTAGACAAGAACATGCTGCAAATAGGAAAAAGAGGAAAACCTGAACATTCCCTTTTCATACTTTCATTAAATGCCATCACCTTTAGCAAAGAAGCATAACTGCATTAAATACAAGCAACATACTTTCATTTAATGGTTTTACTGCATAGCAGATCTAAAAGCATGGTTCAGTTTTTTTTTTATATACTTCAACTTGTACTTGCTTTGGTAGACTCAGCTTATCCTTTCACCTGCACACCATCCTTTTTATATACATACACACATTCATATTTATTTCATCTCGTTCAAAACAAAGATAGTAAACAAAAGAAAACATCATATTTCATAAATTCAAAAGCATTCAAGTGAGCAAAACAGAAAATAAAAAGAAGTTAAAAAACCAAACCAGAGAGGAGATTCAAATCTGCAGTTCAAAGGAAACCCATATAGTCTTATTTCAAACCTTTGTCAGGTGAGTAAACATGTTTTTGTAAAGGATTTTAAGTTTGTTTAAAATAGTTTAAACTTCAATTATAAACTGCTTTGGTTCATGCTTCACTATGATGATTTCCCAGTGATGCTCTGTCTCTGTAAAACTTTATACAGGGATTTTATTTGTTTCAAAACTGAAGTCTATTTACTTTAAATCACTGACAAGCTTGGGTTTTCAAATAAGTCAAGTTGTTTTAATCCTCAAACAAGTTTTTGTAAAGTTGTTTGAACCTACTGTACATTATCTTCCACTGGAAACATGTTTTATAGGTTTCAAGTTGAAATTTGATAAAAATAAAAGGTTGTAAAACATCGATTCAGGATTTTAATCTGAATCTATACTTCAATCCATGATTTTTAAAAAATAAAGTGAGGATTTTTAGTTGGTTTTTTCAAGAGTATTCTGTATTTGAATAGAAATGGAACTTGTATGAATTTATAATAATCGATTCAATTATAAATGCTAAAAATGGGTTTGTAGCAAGCTTGAACGTCAGAGGCTTCGAGAAAATTATCGAAGGATTTTTCTATTTCGTGAATTTGGCGTTTGAAATCAAACTAGGGTTTTAGTCTCGAAATGTATACGGTCTGGGAACGCGATGTGTACGCCACCTCTGACGCATCGGGTTAGGGGATTTTGAGGGGAATGATGGCATGAGGTGTGGACGTGATGGTGACGAAGTTCGAGCTGCTCCGATGGTTGGAGCAACGAGGGCGAAGCGAATTTGTTGGTGAGGATGGGTTCGAGTTTCGAGCTGGAAGCTCGATTTCGTTGTGGGGTCGTTGACATTGAATTGATCATCGTTTTCGAATAGGGGAATGAAGCGCGATTTGCTGACGATCGCGATGGCCACCGGAGTGGCGCCGCGATGATGTGCACGTGCACAATATTGTTCTGGTGTCAGTGAGTTGCTGGGGGGAAAGGTGAGTTGAAACTTTCAGAAAAAATGATGTATGGCTTCAGGAGGCAACTCGAGAATATTAATTCGCACTCTGTTATTCTTAGTTTGAAATTTAATAATTATAACTTAGCTTAGAAAAAAAAAAGAGAAAGAAACAAACTGGAAGGAGATAAGAAACTGGGATGAGGAAAGAAATGGGAAGTCTCGGGGAGAAGACGTGATGGAACCGTGGGGGACGCGAGTGAAACGCTGCTTTTACTCGGGTTGTTTTATATAGGCTAAGCCCATTCAAATCTTTAAGTCAACAATGTTAATAAAAATTTTGTGTTTTGCAATATAAACAGTTTAGATTTTGTTAGGTTAAATTTTTAACAAATGCTTTAGAATTTGAAAATTCTTTAATTGGTAAAGAAAGTTAAAAATCAAAATTTAATCAAATGATTAAATTTTAAAAGAAGAATTTTAAAAAAAATTATATTAAAATTCCAATGTAACAATAAATTAATTTTTAAAGTATAAAATAGATTTTCAAATGGAATTAAGGTAAATAATTTTTATCAATAGTTTTGAAAAGGAAGTTAGAATGATTTAAAGTTTGGGATTAAAATTGATTTAATAAACAATTAAGTACTCAAATAAATTTATAATTAAGAATTTATTGATTTGATAAAGCAAGTTAATTAATTTAAATGGGCAGTTAATTAAAATAACTAATTAAGGAAAATCAATGTATCAAGATGATTAAGATTAATTTAATTATCATTAAGAATAATAAATCATTGATTGAATAATCAATAAAATAAATATTTGGTTAATTTATCTCATTCGTTTTGATTAGTAAATAATTAACTATTGTTGTTAACTTATATTGATATCTCTGTTCTGTTTGTAATTCTGTATGATGTAATTGCCATGTTATTGCACTGTGATTATGATTTGTTCTGTATTGATGTGAAAACCCTTGTTGCCGTAAAACGGCATTTAAACTTCGATGCGACAGGGAATCGGATTTCAGTTGTTATCCGAAACCCACATCGGACCTGTGAATATTTGTGAATGACATCCACATGTTTTAAAATTTGGCACCCACTATTCGAATTAGCCGGGAAAGGACCGTTGTGTCATATAACCCATTTCGAATATGTGATTCGACGTTATGGATAGCAATCGAAGACCGGTGTTAAAGACCGGGTATTTGCGAGAGCGATAGGATGACCTGTCGATTGACTCTGCACCGAGTTGCTCCGGTATAGAGTTCTCCATATGTGATGGGGAATCCGATCAGGATTGTGGATATCCGGATTGCAAGGACTTCTTTGGAAGTGCCTTCGGTTCTGTTCGAGCCCGGAACAGACTTGTATGGATAGTATGTCTGACATTACAAATTAAGATTTAAAGCCTATTTCTTTCAAATATATTTCTGTTGGTGGCGGAGAATTTATTCTCTTAGCTTAACACCCTTCTCTGAGACGTACGAGCTTAGAGGTTATATAGCTGAAGGTTATCAGCAATATATTCCCAATTTGGTAATGTGACATGCTGAGTGTTGCTGTGAAATGACTATTGTGTTGATCATTTGTGATAGGATCATTTGTTTGATCGTCTATCTTGGTGATCATTTCTATGATCATTTGTTGACCCAAAGCACATCTTTTGTATAAAGCGTGTTTTTGTGGACGAGACTTTGTCGGACCTCACACCCCGAAATGGTCGAAACAGGAAAGATGCGGCAAGGTTATTGGGGGTAGCACCCCTTAGGGTATGTGCATTTCCTTCTGGATAGAAGTGGTATCATGGTATGGAGCCCAGATACTTAACTTATGTTGATATTACAGATATATATATATATATATATATATATATGATTTTGTGATTCATTGCTGGGGCCCCGGTTAAAGGTTGGTTACAACCGGGAGATGGCATATTCGTGTCAGTAGTTACCCAGTTAGGGGTAACCCGGCCTTGTGTTGGCAGAGATCCGGTTTGGTTCTCGGGGACGTCCTTCCAGAGGCGTTCTCATGTGGCAATGGGAAGTTCCTTGGCCTGACCATTTGTTGGAAATCCAATTCCCAATACGAAAACCTGTACGGTTTTAGTTTTAGAACCTATCATTTACTTATGGTGGTCACCACTGTTTAGATGGTAGCTATAGTAGGCATACGATAATGGTCGTATGTTGGCTAAGATTAATATTCTATTTTCGAAATGATTTACTTCACTATACACTAGTATAATATTAAAGAATTCTTTTCTCGTATCAAGCATATTTAACTATCATAAGAAGAAATCTCCTCCAATTCTGCGTTTGCATTGTGTGTGTGGCGGGAGGTCTTATGGTAGTTCCATTTTTAAAAGCATACCTAAAATTCTTTTATAAATCTTGTTTTTATTTAAATACAACTGTTTTTGTTTACTCATACCAGTCGCATGACTGATCCGCAGTTTATTGTTTTCTTTCCTAAACTCTGGGTGCCCATTATTTCCACACGGGCAGCCTAGTAGCAGGTTTCTATATTTTGGTATAGCAGTATTTTGGAGCTCTTATCTTGGAGATATCTTAGGAGCTATTGGAGATTTCAGGTGTTAGCTTTTGGGAGTTCGTTATCATCTCTCTCATTTGAGAACTTTTGGATATATGATCACTGTTATATTAATCATGATTTTGTATTTGGAGTTGTAGTGTATGTATTATGTACTCTGTTGCAGTATGGATATTATGTTGATGTTGTAACTGTGATGATATTTATGATATTGATTCTGTTCCGCTGTTTTATATTCATCTAATTGTTGTTATAAGCTCCGGCGATGCGAATTTGATGTCGTTTATTGGACATCGAGTTTGGGTCGTCACAAGTGGTATCAGAGCTGTTGGTTGAGTAAGAACTTTAGCTACGGAGTATAACACATTAGATGGCTCATTAGAGATAGGGTGAAGTATACCCTAGAATGAGTATAACCAAGACTGAAACTTTAAAAAATTTCTTACTCTGTTCTTTTTACTGCTGATATTCCTTAAGATATCTTGTCTGTATATCTAAATCAATTTTCTTACTAATCTCAGATAGTGAAAATGAGTGGACGCAGAGGAAGAGTTAGGGGTCAAGGCAATGCTGCAGCACCAAATCAAATTCCCCCAGCCGCAGAAGCAGTAATAGAAATTCAGCAGCAGCCGGACTTGGCTGATTTATATAAGAAGTTCGAAAAGCTTGGTGGCAAACCGTTTATTGGCAAAGAGTCAATTATTGACGCTCAAGCTTGGGTAAGATCGTGTAAAAAGATTTTTAAAGGGCTAAAACTGCAGGATGAGCAGAAAAGACTTATAGCTTCTTGGCAACTCCAAGGAGAAGCTTCAGCTTGGTGGGAAACCATCATTATAGATGAACCCGAGGAAGAATTTACTTGGGATCGTTTTAAAGAAGTGTTTGAGAAACGTTACATGCCATCGGCGGGAGTTTCCAGAATGTATCAGGAATTTCTGGATTTGAAGCAAGGAAGTTTGTCGTTTGAAGAATATTTGAATAAATTCAGCGAACTATCTCGGTTTGGCCCGGAATTGCTAAACACACCTCTTAAGAAAAACGAAAGGTTTATCCGGGGAATGAACCAGAAATATCATGGAAGAATGACGGGTCATGTTAAAGAATCTTTTTCAGATTTGGTAGATATGGGGTACAGGTACGCTAGTGTTGATATGCAAGAAGCAACTGTCGAGAAAGGTAATTCAGGTAGTCAAAATTACAAGAAGCGGAAATTTGGAGGCAAGAAACCTTGGCAAGGCAATGAGAAGAAGAGGAGCATTCAAGCAAGCGCAACAGAAAATGTCACTTGTTACAACTGCAAAGAGAAGGGCCACTATTCAAATGACTGCCCAAAACCGAAGAAGCCAGCTAAAGAATGTTACAATTTTCATAAACCGGGACATTTAGTTAAAGATTGCCCAGTGATGAAGCCAGCGCAGGTGGCAAAAGTTTATGCAATTAAGAAGGACCCCTCATCTTCAAAAGCTGATAAAGGAAAAAGCATTTTGGAAGGTAACCTTACTATTAATAATAGAACTGTTAGAGTTTTATTTGATACAGGAGCTTCACATAGCTTTATCTCCCAACAAACCGTAAATGAATTGGGACTTGAAACTAAATTTGCTAACGATCTTATTTGCGTGAAAAATCCGGTTGGAGGTCCCGCAAATCTTAGTTCATATTGTAAGAGGGTTCCTATTTCATATGCTAGCTATAAATTTCCTATCAACCTTTATGTCCTCGAATTTGATGAATTTGAAATCTTACTCGGTATGAACTGGTTATCGAGATACGAAGCTATATTGGAGTGTAGTAATCGGACAGTTTTAATCAAAACAAGTTTTGGAAATTTCATTGAAATCTCTTGTGAGAATCCAAGTCCGAGGAGTGACAGATTGATGTATACTTTGGGAAATCTTGAACCCACTTTGCAGTCTATACCTATTGTTCGGGATTTTTCCGACGTATTTGAAGAAGTGAAATCTTTACCTCCTCATCGAGAAATAGAATTCCGAATCGTTCTTGTACCTAATACTCGTCCTCTTGTCAACGCAAGTCGCAGGATGGCACCCAGGGAAAAGATTGAATTGGTTCATCAAACCGATAAGCTACTAGCAAAAGGATTAATTCGACCCAGTGTTTCTGAATGGGGCTCAGTCGTCGTATTTGTTGCCAAATCAGACGGATCTTTGAGATTGTGTGTAGATTACCGCGATCTAAATAAACAAACTCTCAAAAATAAATTTCCACTACCCAGAATTGATGATTTATTTGATCAGTTGCACGGCGCTCGTTTCTTTTCAAAGATGGATCTAGCCCAAGGATTCCATCAACTACGAATCGCCAAAGATTGTGTCCATTTGACTGCTTTCAGAGGTCCTAATATGTTCTATGAATGGTTAGTTATGCCTTTCGGGCTAACCAATGCTCCAGCATACTTCGTAGATCTTATGACTCGTATGTTTCGTGAAGTTTTGAATAAATTTGTGCTAGTATTCATTGATGATATTTTGATCTATTCTAAGACTAAAGAAGAGCATGCCGAACATCTTAAAATCGTATTGGAAATATTGAGGAGAAATGTTCTATTTGCAAAATTTTCCAAACGCCACTTCTGGGTCAATGAAGTCAAATTCCTTGGCCATATTGTTAATGAAGAAGGAATTTCAGTAGATCCTAGCAAAATTTCCGCTATTCTTGATTGGAAACAACCCACAACTCCAAGAGAAGTTCGAAGCTTTTTGGGTTTAGCAGGCTATTACCGGAAATTCGTTCAAGATTTTTCTAAGTTGGCTAGTCCGCTGACTAAGTTAACAATGAAAAATGCAAAGTTCATTTGGACTCCAGAATGTAAAGAAGTTTTTCAAGAGTTGAAAGAGAGATTGACCACTGCTTCTGTTCTCACTATTGTTAATGGGAACCGAGGCCTATCTGTCTATACTGATGCATGTGGTGAAGGGGTAGGTGCAGTATTAATGCAAAATGGAAAGGTGGTTGCCTACGCGAGTAGACAATTACGTCCGCATGAGAAAAACTACCCAACGCACGATTTGGAACTTTTGGCTGTTGTTTTCGCTTTGAAAATATGGCGACACTATCTTCTGGGTAAGAATCTTTTCAGCTTTCCTAACAATTTATGAAACTAATTTGACTAAAGAAATATACCTAATAAACTCTCTTTGTTTTAGGTGAAAAATTCGAATTATTCACCGACTATAAATCTTTGAAATATCTTTTCACCCAGAAGTATTTGAATCTGCGACAACAACGTTGGTTGGAATTTCTAGCATCATATGACTTAGATATTCTGTATACACCCGGAAAGGCCAATGTGGTTGCTGATGCTTTAAGCAGAAGTTATGCTGTTCTCGCATATCTAGTTATCACTCCTACTCTTCTTAAGAAGATCGCGAGCAAGCAAACTGAAGACAAGTTTCTTCGAGAAATGCGTAGAAGAATAGATCGAGGAGAGGATACTACTTTTGAAATAGATAATAGAGAAGTTATAAGGATGAAGGGCAGAATTTGTGTCCCTGACATTCCAGAATTGAAACGTGAAGTATTGGACGAATGCCACAAGTCCAAATTCAACATCCATCCAGGAGTCAACAAAATGTATCGAGATGTTAAAAGAACATTCTGGTGGAAGACGATGAAGAGAGACATATCTATTTATGTGAGTCGCTGTGCTACTTGTCAGCAAATCAAGAGGGACCAAAAGAAAGTGGCCGGTTTACTTCAACCTTTGGAAGTACCGAAATGGAAGTGGGATCAGGTACCAATGG
Organism: Allium cepa; assembly: GCA_030765085.1. Lineage (NCBI taxonomy): Eukaryota > Viridiplantae > Streptophyta > Magnoliopsida > Asparagales > Amaryllidaceae > Allium > Allium cepa. Next base: position 282,914,015 of record CM060934.1, on the reverse strand, counting down.
ATTTTATTGATGGATTGCCTCGAACCAAGAAAGGCAATGAAGCGATTTGGGTTATTATGGATCGTCTAACCAAAAATGCTCATTTCATTCCAGTTAAATCTACTCGGACTGCAGCAAGCTTGGCAGGTATTTATATAAAGGAAATTGTTCGCCTCCATGGTATTCCCGGTAGTATAGTGAGTGATCGTGATCCGATCTTCACTAGTAGATTTTGGGAGGCTTTCCAAGACGCTTTGGGAACGAAATTAAATTTCAGTACTGCTTATCACCCACAATCTGATGGACAGACTGAAAGGGCCAACCGAATTTTAGAAGACCTACTGCGTGCTTGCGTGCATGATTTTGGTGGTTCTTGGGAGGACCATTTGCATCTGGTTGAATTCTCATATAACAACAGTTATCAGGCCAGTATTGAAATGGCTCCTTTCGAAGCTTTATATGGTCGTCCGTGTCGATCACCTACATGCTGGATCGAATCAGGTGACAGACTTGTTCTTGGACCGGATATGATAAAAGAAGCCACTGAGAAGGTAAACTTTATTCGAAAGAAGTTATTAACTGCCCAAAGCCGTAAGAAGAGCTATTATGACCGTCGAAGAAGAAATTTGGAATTTCAAGTTGGAGATTCTGTATTTCTGAAAGTATCTCCGATGCGGGGTGTGTTGAGATTCGGGAAAACTGGAAAGTTGGCACCACGTTATATTGGTCCTTTTCCTATTCTGGAAAGGATTGGTTCTCTAGCATATAGAGTGCAGTTACCCAGCTGGTTGTCTGGCATACATGATGTGCTCCATATTTCTAACCTTCGGAAATATGTGCACGATCCAGAGGATATAATTGAAGAAGCTGCTCAGCAGGATCTTGAAATCACTCCCAACTTGGCAGTTAGAAGGGAACCGATAAAAATTATTGATCGTGATGAGAAGCGATTGAGGAACAAAATTATGAAATTGGTCAAAGTTAAATGGAGTGGCGATCCAAAGGACTGTACTTGGGAGACCGAAGATAATATGAAGAAATCATATCCCAAATGCAAAATTGACATCTCGACTTAAAACTGTAAGTCATTTCCTTATTTGTAAATTGGTCTATTCTTTTTTTTCATTTCTCTCTCTTTCAATTTCGAGGACGAAATTTTCTTAAGGAGGGGATATTGTAACATCCCGAAAATTTTGAATTTAAAATTTAGTAATATATTTGAAACTTTTTGAAATTTAAATTGAAAAGTTATAAAGAAATAAAATATGAACAAAGTTTAGTGTTTTTAGTTAAAACTTTTAATAGAATTAAAACAAATATTGTAATAAAATCACATAGTTATTTAATGTTAATAACTAAAACCACTTTTCTTTTTAACAAAGTAAAATAAGAAATTGTGACAAAGTAAAATAATAAATTGTGGTAGATGAGCTTTTAATAGAAATAAAATTGTTAAAGTAAGTTATGATAAATTTATAAAAATTTAAATCACATAATTATAATCTAACAAGTAAACAAATAAACAAATAAACAAGTAAACATATAAACAAATAAACTAAGCTAACAAATTTTTATGAAGAAATATAAAATTGTAAAAAGGAAACACTCACTTTCATAAACCAATATGAAGACATAAGAGGAAATAAGATAACATGCTGAAATTATGCAAAGTAACATGCTTCATTTAATGCTAGTATTAAATGCTATTTACTCCTTTGCATGTACAAAAGCATTTCAGCTGAGATTTGGTTTGTAGGTCAACAAACAAAGATATAGAAAAAAAATGTACTCATGAAATATAACTAGACAAGAACATGCTGCAAATAGGAAAAAGAGGAAAACCTGAACATTCCCTTTTCATACTTTCATTAAATGCCATCACCTTTAGCAAAGAAGCATAACTGCATTAAATACAAGCAACATACTTTCATTTAATGGTTTTACTGCATAGCAGATCTAAAAGCATGGTTCAGTTTTTTTTTTATATACTTCAACTTGTACTTGCTTTGGTAGACTCAGCTTATCCTTTCACCTGCACACCATCCTTTTTATATACATACACACATTCATATTTATTTCATCTCGTTCAAAACAAAGATAGTAAACAAAAGAAAACATCATATTTCATAAATTCAAAAGCATTCAAGTGAGCAAAACAGAAAATAAAAAGAAGTTAAAAAACCAAACCAGAGAGGAGATTCAAATCTGCAGTTCAAAGGAAACCCATATAGTCTTATTTCAAACCTTTGTCAGGTGAGTAAACATGTTTTTGTAAAGGATTTTAAGTTTGTTTAAAATAGTTTAAACTTCAATTATAAACTGCTTTGGTTCATGCTTCACTATGATGATTTCCCAGTGATGCTCTGTCTCTGTAAAACTTTATACAGGGATTTTATTTGTTTCAAAACTGAAGTCTATTTGCTTTAAATCACTGACAAGCTTGGGTTTTCAAATAAGTCAAGTTGTTTTAATCCTCAAACAAGTTTTTGTAAAGTTGTTTGAACCTACTGTACATTATCTTCCACTGGAAACATGTTTTATAGGTTTCAAGTTGAAATTTGATAAAAATAAAAGGTTGTAAAACATCGATTCAGGATTTTAATCTGAATCTATACTTCAATCCATGATTTTTAAAAAATAAAGTGAGGATTTTTAGTTGGTTTTTTCAAGAGTATTCTGTATTTGAATAGAAATGGAACTTGTATGAATTTATAATAATCGATTCAATTATAAATGCTAAAAATGGGTTTGTAGCAAGCTTGAACGTCAGAGGCTTCGAGAAAATTATCGAAGGATTTTTCTATTTCGTGAATTTGGCGTTTGAAATCAAACTAGGGTTTTAGTCTCGAAATGTATACGGTCTGGGAACGCGATGTGTACGCCACCTCTGACGCATCGGGTTAGGGGATTTTGAGGGGAATGATGGCATGAGGTGTGGACGTGATGGTGACGAAGTTCGAGCTGCTCCGATGGTTGGAGCAACGAGGGCGAAGCGAATTTGTTGGTGAGGATGGGTTCGAGTTTCGAGCTGGAAGCTCGATTTCGTTGTGGGGTCGTTGACATTGAATTGATCATCGTTTTCGAATAGGGGAATGAAGCGCGATTTGCTGACGATCGCGATGGCCACCGGAGTGGCGCCGCGATGATGTGCACGTGCACAATATTGTTCTGGTGTCAGTGAGTTGCTGGGGGGAAAGGTGAGTTGAAACTTTCAGAAAAAATGATGTATGGCTTCAGGAGGCAACTCGAGAATATTAATTCGCACTCTGTTATTCTTAGTTTGAAATTTAATAATTATAACTTAGCTTAGAAAAAAAAAAGAGAAAGAAACAAACTGGAAGGAGATAAGAAACTGGGATGAGGAAAGAAATGGGAAGTCTCGGGGAGAAGACGTGATGGAACCGTGGGGGACGCGAGTGAAACGCTGCTTTTACTCGGGTTGTTTTATATAGGCTAAGCCCATTCAAATCTTTAAGTCAACAATGTTAATAAAAATTTTGTGTTTTGCAATATAAACAGTTTAGATTTTGTTAGGTTAAATTTTTAACAAATGCTTTAGAATTTGAAAATTCTTTAATTGGTAAAGAAAGTTAAAAATCAAAATTTAATCAAATGATTAAATTTTAAAAGAAGAATTTTAAAAAAAATTATATTAAAATTCCAATGTAACAATAAATTAATTTTTAAAGTATAAAATAGATTTTCAAATGGAATTAAGGTAAATAATTTTTATCAATAGTTTTGAAAAGGAAGTTAGAATGATTTAAAGTTTGGGATTAAAATTGATTTAATAAACAATTAAGTACTCAAATAAATTTATAATTAAGAATTTATTGATTTGATAAAGCAAGTTAATTAATTTAAATGGGCAGTTAATTAAAATAACTAATTAAGGAAAATCAATGTACCAAGATGATTAAGATTAATTTAATTATCATTAAGAATAATAAATCATTGATTGAATAATCAATAAAATAAATATTTGGTTAATTTATCTCATTCGTTTTGATTAGTAAATAATTAACTATTGTTGTTAACTTATATTGATATCTCTGTTCTGTTTGTAATTCTGTATGATGTAATTGCCATGTTATTGCACTGTGATTATGATTTGTTCTGTATTGATGTGAAAACCCTTGTTGCCGTAAAACGGCATTTAAACTTCGATGCGACAGGGAATCGGATTTCAGTTGTTATCCGAAACCCACATCAGACCTGTGAATATTTGTGAATGACATCCACATGTTTTAAAATTTGACACCCACTATTCGAATTAGCCGGGAAAGGACCGTTGTGTCATATAACCCATTTCGAATATGTGATTCGACGTTATGGATAGCAATCGAAGACCGGTGTTAAAGACCGGGTATTTGCGAGAGCGATAGGATGACCTGTCGATTGACTCTGCACCGAGTTGCTCCGGTATAGAGTTCTCCATATGTGATAGGGAATCCGATCAGGATTGTGGATATCCGGATTGCAAGGACTTCTTTGGAAGTGCCTTCGGTTCTGTTCGAGCCCGGAACAGACTTGTATGGATAGTATGTCTGACATTACAAATTAAGATTTAAAGCCTATTTCTTTCAAATATATTTCTGTTGGTGGCGGAGAATTTATTCTCTTAGCTTAACACCCTTCTCTGAGACGTACGAGCTTAGAGGTTATATAGCTGAAGGTTATCAGCAATATATTCCCAATTTGGTAATGTGACATGCTGAGTGTTGCTGTGAAATGACTATTGTGTTGATCATTTGTGATAGGATCATTTGTTTGATCGTCTATCTTGGTGATCATTTCTATGATCATTTGTTGACCCAAAGCACATCTTTTGTATAAAGCGTGTTTTTGTGGACGAGACTTTGTCGGACCTCACACCCCGAAATGGTCGAAACAGGAAAGATGCGGCAAGGTTATTGGGGGTAGCACCCCTTAGGGTATGTGCATTTCCTTCTGGATAGAAGTGGTATCATGGTATGGAGCCCAGATACTTAACTTATGTTGATATTACAGATATATATATATATATATATATATGATTTTGTGATTCATTGCTGGGGCCCCGGTTAAAGGTTGGTTACAACCGGGAGATGGCATATTCGTGTCAGTAGTTACCCAGTTAGGGGTAACCCGGCCTTGTGTTGGCAGAGATCCGGTTTGGTTCTCGGGGACGTCCTTCCAGAGGCGTTCTCATGTGGCAATGGGAAGTTCCTTGGCCTGACCATTTGTTGGAAATCCAATTCCCAATACGAAAACCTGTACGGTTTTAGTTTTAGAACCTATCATTTACTTATGGTGGTCACCACTGTTTAGATGGTAGCTATAGTAGGCATACGATAATGGTCGTATGTTGGCTAAGATTAATATTCTATTTTCGAAATGATTTACTTCACTATACACTAGTATAATATTAAAGAATTCTTTTCTCGTATCAAGCATATTTAACTATCATAAGAAGAAATCTCCTTCAATTCTGCGTTTGCATTGTGTGTGTGGCGGGAGGTCTTATGGTAGTTCCATTTTTAAAAGCATACCTAAAATTCTTTTATAAATCTTGTTTTTATTTAAATACAACTGTTTTTGTTTACTCATACCAGTCCCATGACTGATCCGGAGTTTATTGTTTTCTTTCCTAAACTCTGGGTGCCTATTATTTCCACACGGGCAGCCTAGTAGCAGGTTTCTATATTTTGGTATAGCAGTATTTTGGAGCTCTTATCTTGGAGATATCTTAGGAGCTATTGGAGATTTCAGGTGTTAGCTTTTGGGAGTTCGTTATCATCTCTCTCATTTGAGAACTTTTGGATATATGATCACTGTTATATTAATCATGATTTTGTATTTGGAGTTGTAGTGTATGTATTATGTACTCTGTTGCAGTATGGATATTATGTTGACGTTGTAACTGTGATGATATTTATGATATTGATTCTGTTCCGCTGTTTTATATTCATCTAATTGTTGTTATAAGCTCCGGCGATGCGAATTTGATGTCGTTTATTGGACATCGAGTTTGGGTCGTCACAAGTGGTATCAGAGCTGTTGGTTGAGTAAGAACTTTAGCTACGGAGTATAACACATTAGATGGCTCATTAGAGATAGGGTGAAGTATACCCTAGAATGAGTATAACCAAGACTGAAACTTTAAAAAATTTCTTACTCTGTTCTTTTTACTGCTGATATTCCTTAAGATATCTTGTCTGTATATCTAAATCAATTTTCTTACTAATCTCAGATAGTGAAAATGAGTGGACGCAGAGGAAGAGTTAGGGGTCAAGGCAATGCTGCAGCACCAAATCAAATTCCCCCAGCCGCAGAAGCAGTAATAGAAATTCAGCAGCAGCCGGACTTGGCTGATTTATATAAGAAGTTCGAAAAGCTTGGTGGCAAACCGTTTATTGGCAAAGAGTCAATTATTGACGCTCAAGCTTGGGTAAGATCGTGTAAAAAGATTTTTAAAGGGATAAAACTGCAGGATGAGCAGAAAAGACTTATAGCTTCTTGGCAACTCCAAGGAGAAGCTTCAGCTTGGTGGGAAACCATCATTATAGATGAACCCGAGGAAGAATTTACTTGGGATCGTTTTAAAGAAGTGTTTGAGAAACGTTACATGCCATCGGCGGGAGTTTCCAGAATGTATCAGGAATTTCTGGATTTGAAGCAAGGAAGTTTGTCGTTTGAAGAATATTTGAATAAATTCAGCGAACTATCTCGGTTTGGCCCGGAATTGCTAAACACACCTCTTAAGAAAAACGAAAGGTTTATCTGGGGAATGAACCAGAAATATCATGGAAGAATGACGGGTCATGTTAAAGAATCTTTTTCAGATTTGGTAGATATGGGGTACAGGTACGCTAGTGTTGATATGCAAGAAGCAACTGTCGAGAAAGGTAATTCAGGTAGTCAAAATTACAAGAAGCGGAAATTTGGAGGCAAGAAACCTTGGCAAGGCAATGAGAAGAAGAGGAGCATTCAAGCAAGCGCAACAGAAAATGTCACTTGTTACAACTGCAAAGAGAAGGGCCACTATTCAAATGACTGCCCAAAACCGAAGAAGCCAGCTAAAGAATGTTACAATTTTCATAAACCGGGACATTTAGTTAAAGATTGCCCAGTGATGAAGCCAGCGCAGGTGGCAAAAGTTTATGCAATTAAGAAGGACCCCTCATCTTCAAAAGCTGATAAAGGAAAAAGCATTTTGGAAGGTAACCTTACTATTAATAATAGAACTGTTAGAGTTTTATTTGATACAGGAGCTTCACATAGCTTTATCTCCCAACAAACCGTAAATGAATTGGGACTTGAAACTAAATTTGCTAACGATCTTATTTGCGTGAAAAATCCGGTTGGAGGTCCCGCAAATCTTAGTTCATATTGTAAGAGGGTTCCTATTTCATATGCTAGCTATAAATTTCCTATCAACCTTTATGTCCTCGAATTTGATGAATTTGAAATCTTACTCGGTATGAACTGGTTATCGAGATACGAAGCTATATTGGAGTGTAGTAATCGGACAGTTTTAATCAAAACAAGTTTTGGAAATTTCATTGAAATCTCTTGTGAGAATCCAAGTCCGAGGAGTGACAGATTGATGTATACTTTGGGAAATCTTGAACCCACTTTGCAGTCTATACCTATTGTTCGGGATTTTTCCGACGTATTTGAAGAAGTGAAATCTTTACCTCCTCATCGAGAAATAGAATTCCGAATCGTTCTTGTACCTAATACTCGTCCTCTTGTCAACGCAAGTCGCAGGATGGCACCCAGGGAAAAGATTGAATTGGTTCATCAAACCGATAAGCTACTAGCAAAAGGATTAATTCGACCCAGTGTTTCTGAATGGGGCTCAGTCGTCGTATTTGTTGCCAAATCAGACGGATCTTTGAGATTGTGTGTAGATTACCGCGATCTAAATAAACAAACTCTCAAAAATAAATTTCCACTACCCAGAATTGATGATTTATTTGATCAGTTGCACGGCGCTCGTTTCTTTTCAAAGATGGATCTAGCCCAAGGATTCCATCAACTACGAATCGCCAAAGATTGTGTCCATTTGACTGCTTTCAGAGGTCCTAATATGTTCTATGAATGGTTAGTTATGCCTTTCGGGCTAACCAATGCTCCAGCATACTTCGTAGATCTTATGACTCGTATGTTTCGTGAAGTTTTGAATAAATTTGTGCTAGTATTCATTGATGATATTTTGATCTATTCTAAGACTAAAGAAGAGCATGCCGAACATCTTAAAATCGTATTGGAAATATTGAGGAGAAATGTTCTATTTGCAAAATTTTCCAAACGCCACTTCTGGGTCAATGAAGTCAAATTCCTTGGCCATATTGTTAATGAAGAAGGAATTTCAGTAGATCCTAGCAAAATTTCCGCTATTCTTGATTGGAAACAACCCACAACTCCAAGAGAAGTTCGAAGCTTTTTGGGTTTAGCAGGCTATTACCGGAAATTCGTTCAAGATTTTTCTAAGTTGGCTAGTCCGCTGACTAAGTTAACAATGAAAAATGCAAAGTTCATTTGGACTCCAGAATGTAAAGAAGTTTTTCAAGAGTTGAAAGAGAGATTGACCACTGCTTCTGTTCTCACTATTGTTAATGGGAACCGAGGCCTATCTGTCTATACTGATGCATGTGGTGAAGGGGTAGGTGCAGTATTAATGCAAAATGGAAAGGTGGTTGCCTACGCGAGTAGACAATTACGTCCGCATGAGAAAAACTACCCAACGCACGATTTGGAACTTTTGGCTGTTGTTTTCGCTTTGAAAATATGGCGACACTATCTTCTGGGTAAGAATCTTTTCAGCTTTCCTAACAATTTATGAAACTAATTTGACTAAAGAAATATACCTAATAAACTCTCTTTGTTTTAGGTGAAAAATTCGAATTATTTACCGACTATAAATCTTTGAAATATCTTTTCACCCAGAAGTATTTGAATCTGCGACAACAACGTTGGTTGGAATTTCTAGCATCATATGACTTAGATATTCTGTATACACCCGGAAAGGCCAATGTGGTTGCTGATGCTTTAAGCAGAAGTTATGCTGTTCTCGCATATCTAGTTATCACTCCTACTCTTCTTAAGAAGATCGCGAGCAAGCAAACTGAAGACAAGTTTCTTCGAGAAATGCGTAGAAGAATAGATCGAGGAGAGGATACTACTTTTGAAATAGATAATAGAGAAGTTATAAGGATGAAGGGCAGAATTTGTGTCCCTGACATTCCAGAATTGAAACGTGAAGTATTGGACGAATGCCACAAGTCCAAATTCAACATCCATCCAGGAGTCAACAAAATGTATCGAGATGTTAAAAGAACATTCTGGTGGAAGACGATGAAGAGAGACATATCTATTTATGTGAGTCGCTGTGCTACTTGTCAGCAAATCAAGAGGGACCAAAAGAAAGTGGCCGGTTTACTTCAACCTTTGGAAGTACCGAAATGGAAGTGGGATCAGGTATCAATGGATTTTATTGATGGATTGCCTCGAACCAAGAAAGGCAATGAAGCGATTTGGGTTATTATGGATCGTCTAACCAAAAATGCTCATTTCATTCCAGTTAAATCTACTCGGACTGCAGCAAGCTTGGCAGGTATTTATATAAAGGAAATTGTTCGCCTCCATGGTATTCCCGGTAGTATAGTGAGTGATCGTGATCCGATCTTCACTAGTAGATTTTGGGAGGCTTTCCAAGACGCTTTGGGAACGAAATTAAATTTCAGTACCGCTTATCACCCACAATCTGATGGACAGACTGAAAGGGCCAACCGAATTTTAGAAGACCTACTGCGTGCTTGCGTGCATGATTTTGGTGGTTCTTGGGAGGACCATTTGCATCTGGTTGAATTCTCATATAACAACAGTTATCAGGCCAGTATTGAAATGGCTCCTTTCGAAGCTTTATATGGTCGTCCGTGTCGATCACCTACATGCTGGATCGAATCAGGTGACAGACTTGTTCTTGGACCGGATATGATAAAAGAAGCCACTGAGAAGGTAAACTTTATTCGAAAGAAGTTATTAACTGCCCAAAGCCGTAAGAAGAGCTATTATGACCGTCGAAGAAGAAATTTGGAATTTCAAGTTGGAGATTCTGTATTTCTGAAAGTATCTCCGATGCGGGGTGTGTTGAGATTCGGGAAAACTGGAAAGTTGGCACCACGTTATATTGGTCCTTTTCCTATTCTGGAAAGGATTGGTTCTCTAGCATATAGAGTGCAGTTACCCAGCTGGTTGTCTGGCATACATGATGTGCTCCATATTTCTAACCTTCGGAAATATGTGCACGATCCAGAGGATATAATTGAAGAAGCTGCTCAGCAGGATCTTGAAATCACTCCCAACTTGGCAGTTAGAAGGGAACCGATAAAAATTATTGATCGTGATGAGAAGCGATTGAGGAACAAAATTATGAAATTGGTCAAAGTTAAATGGAGTGGCGATCCAAAGGACTGTACTTGGGAGACCGAAGATAATATGAAGAAATCATATCCCAAATGCAAAATTGACATCTCGACTTAAAACTGTAAGTCATTTCCTTATTTGTAAATTGGTCTATTCTTTTTTTTCATTTCTCTCTCTTTCAATTTCGAGGACGAAATTTTCTTAAGGAGGGGATATTGTAACATCCCGAAAATTTTGAATTTAAAATTTAGTAATATATTTGAAACTTTTTGAAATTTAAATTGAAAAGTTATAAAGAAATAAAATATGAACAAAGTTTAGTGTTTTTAGTTAAAACTTTTAATAGAATTAAAACAAATATTGTAATAAAATCACATAGTTATTTAATGTTAATAACTAAAACCACTTTTCTTTTTAACAAAGTAAAATAAGAAATTGTGACAAAGTAAAATAATAAATTGTGGTAGATGAGCTTTTAATAGAAATAAAATTGTTAAAGTAAGTTATGATAAATTTATAAAAATTTAAATCACATAATTATAATCTAACAAGTAAACAAATAAACAAATAAACAAGTAAACATATAAACAAATAAACTAAGATAACAAATTTTTATGAAGAAATATAAAATTGTAAAAAGGAAACACTCACTTTCATAAACCAATATGAAGACATAAGAGGAAATAAGATAACATGCTGAAATTATGCAAAGTAACATGCTTCATTTAATGCTAGTATTAAATGCTATTTACTCCTTTGCATGTACAAAAGCATTTCAGCTGAGATTTGGTTTGTAGGTCAACAAACAAAGATATAGAAAAAAAATGTACTCATGAAATATAACTAGACAAGAACATGCTGCAAATAGGAAAAAGAGGAAAACCTGAACATTCCCTTTTCATACTTTCATTAAATGCCATCACCTTTAGCAAAGAAGCATAACTGCATTAAATACAAGCAACATACTTTCATTTAATGGTTTTACTGCATAGTAGATCTAAAAGCATGGTTCAGTTTTTTTTTTATATACTTCAACTTGTACTTGCTTTGGTAGACTCAGCTTATCCTTTCACCTGCACACCATCCTTTTTATATACATACACACATTCATATTTATTTCATCTCGTTCAAAACAAAGATAGTAAACAAAAGAAAACATCATATTTCATAAATTCAAAAGCATTCAAGTGAGCAAAACAGAAAATAAAAAGAAGTTCAAAAACCAAACCAGAGAGGAGATTCAAATCTGCAGTTCAAAAGAAACCCATATAGTCTTATTTCAAACCTTTGTCAGGTAAGTAAACATGTTTTTGTAAAGGATTTTAAGTTTGTTTAAAATAGTTTAAACTTCAATTATAAACTGCTTTGGTTCATGCTTCACTATGATGATTTCCCAGTGATGCTTTGTCTCTGTAAAACTTTATACAGGGATTTTATTTGTTTCAAAACTGAAGTCTATTTACTTTAAATCACTGACAAGCTTGGGTTTTCAAATAAGTCAAGTTGTTTTAATCCTCAAACAAGTTTTTGTAAAGTTGTTTGAACCTACTGTACATTATCTTCCACTGGAAACATGTTTTATAGGTTTCAAGTTGAAATTTGATAAAAATAAAAGGTTGTAAAACATCGATTCAAGATTTTAATCTGAATCTATACTTCAATCCATGATTTTTAAAAAATAAAGTGAGGATTTTTAGTTGGTTTTTTCAAGAGTATTCTGTATTTGAATAGAAATGGAACTTGTATGAATTTATAATAATCGATTCAATTATAAATGCTAAAAATGGGTTTGTAGCAAGCTTGAACGTCAGAGGCTTCGAGAAAATTATCGAAGGATTTTTCTATTTCGTGAATTTGGAGTTTGAGATCAAACTAGGGTTTTAGTCTCGAAATGTATACGGTCTGGGAACGCGATGTGTACGCCACCTCTGACGCATCGGGTTAGGGGATTTTGAGGGGAATGATGGCATGAGGTGTGGACGTGATGGTGACGAAGTTCGAGCTGCTCCGATGGTTGGAGCAACGAGGGCGAAGCGAATTTGTTGGTGAGGATGGGTTCGAGTTTCGAGCTGGAAGCTCGATTTCGTTGTGGGGTCGTTGACATTGAATTGATCATCGTTTTCGAATAGGGGAATGAAGCGTGATTTGCTAACGATCGCGATGGACACCGGAGTGGCGCCACGTTGATGTGCACGTGCACAATATTGTTCTGGTGTCAGTGAGTTGCTGGGGGGAAAGGTGAGTTGAAACTTTCAGAAAAAATGATGTATGGCTTCAGGAGGCAACTCGAGAATATTAATTCACACTCTGTTATTCTTAGTTTGAAATTTAATAATTATAACTTAGCTTAAAAAAAAGGGAAAGAAACAAACTGGAAGGAGATAAGAAACTGGGATGAGGAAAGAAATGGGAAGTCTCGGGGAGAAGACGTGATGGAACCGGGGGGGACGCGAGTGAAACGCTGCTTTTACTCGGGTTGTTTTATATGGGCTAAGCCCATTCAAATCTTTAAGTCAACAATGTTAATAAAAATTTTGTGTTTTGCAATATAAACAGTTTAGATTTTGTTAAGTTAAATTTTTAACAAATGCTTTAGAATTTGAAAATTCTTTAATTGGTAAAGAAAGTTAAAAATCAAAATTTAATCAAATGATTAAATTTTAAAAGAAATTTTTTAAAATAATTTATATTAAAATTCCAATGTAACAATAAATTAATTTTTAAAGTATAAAATAGATTTTCAAATGGAATTAAGGTAAATAATTTTTATCAATAGTTTTGAAAAGGAAGTTAGAATGATTTAAAGTTTGGGATTAAAATTGATTTAATAAACAATTAAGTACTCAAATAAATTTATAATTAAGAATTTATTGATTTGATAAAGCAAGTTAATTAATTTAAATGGGCAGTTAATTAAAATAACTAATTAAGGAAAATCAATGTATCAAGATAATTAAGATTATTTAATTATCATTAAGAATAATAAATCATTGATTGAATAATCAATAAAATAAATATTTGGTTAATTTATCTCATTCGTTTTGATTAGTAAATAATTAACTATTGTTGTTAACTTATATTGATATCTCTGTTCTGTTTGTAATTCTGTATGATGTAATTGCCATGTTATTGCACTGTGATTATGATTTGTTCTGTATTGATGTGAAAACCCTTGTTGCCGTAAAACGGCATTTAAACTTCGATGCGACAGGGAATCGGATTTCAGTTGTTATCCGAAACCCACATCGGACCTGTGAATATTTGTGAAGGACATCCACATGTTTATAAATTTGACACCCACTATTCGAATTAGCCGGGAAAAGACCGTTGTGTCATATAACCCATTTCGTATATGTGATTCGACGTTATGGATAGCAATCGAAGACCGGTGTTGAAGACCGGGTATTTGCGAGAGCGATAGGATGACCTGTCGATTGACTCTGCACCGAGTTGCTCCGGTATAGAGTTCTCCATATGTGATGGGGAATTCGATCAGGATTGTGGATATCCGGATTGCAAGGACTTCTTTGGAAGTGCCTTCGGTTCTGTTCGAGCCCGGAACAGACTTGTATGGATAGTATGTCTGACATTACAAATTGAGATATAAGGCCTATTTCTTTCAAATATATTTCTATTGGTGGCGGAGAATTTATTCTCTTAGCTTAACACCCTTCTCTGAGACGTACGAGCTCAGAGGTTATATAGTTGAAGGTTATCAGCAATATATTCCCAATTTGGTAATGTGACATGCTGAGTGTTGCTGTGAAATGACTATTGTGTTGATCATTTGTGATAGGATCATTTGTTTGATCGTCTATCTTGGTGATCATTTCTATGATCATTTGTTGACCCAAAGCACAGCTTTTGTATAAAGCGTGTTTTTGTGGACGAGACTTTGTCGGACCTCACACCCCGAAATGGTCGAAACAGGAAAGATGCGGCAAGGTTATTGGGGGTAGCACCCCTTAGGGTATGTGCATTTCCTTCTGGATAGAAGTGGTATCATGGTATGGAGCCCAGATACTTAACTTATGTTGATATCGCAGATATATATATATATATGATTTTGTGATTCATTGTTGGGGCCCCGTTAAAGGTTGGTTACAACCGGGAGATGGCATATTCTTGTCAGTAGTTACCCAGTTAGGGGTAACCCGGCCTTGTGTTGGCAGAGATCCGGTTTGGTTCTCGGGGACGTCCTTCCAGAGGCGTTCTTATGTGGCAATGGGAAGTTCCTTGGCCTGACCATTTGTTGGAAATCCAATTCCTAATACGAAAACCTATACGGTTTTAGTTGTAGAACCTGCCATTTACTTATGGTGGTCACCACTGTTTAGATGGTAGCTATAGTAGGCATACGATAATGGTTGTATGTTGGCTAAGATTAATATTCTATTTTCGAAATGATTTACTTCACTATACACTAGTATAATATTAAAAAATTATTTTCTCGTATCAAGCATATTTAACTATCATAAGAAGAAATCTCCTCCAATTCTGCGTTTGCATTGTGTGTGTGGCGGGAGGTCTTATGGTAGTTCCATTTTTAAAAGCATACCGAAAATTCTTTTATAAATCTTGTTTTTATTTAAATACAACTATTTTTGTTTACTCATACCAGTCCCATGACTGATCCGGAGTTTATTGTTTTCTTTCCTAAACTCTGGGTGCCCATTATTTCCACACGGGCAGCCTAGTAGCAGGTTTCTATATTTTGGAGTAGCAGTATTTTGGAGCTCTTATCTTGGAGATATTTTAGGAGCTATTGGAGATTTCAGGTGTTAGCTTTTGGGAGTTCGTTATCATCTCTCTCATTTGAGAACTTTTGGATATATGATCGTTGTTATATTAATCATGATGTTGTATTTGGAGTTGTAGTGTATGTATTATGTACTCTGTTGCAGTATGGATATTATGTTGATGTTGTAACTGTGATGATATTTATGATATTGATTCTGTTCCGCTGTTTTATATTCATCTAATTGTTGTTATAAGCTCCGGCGATGCGAATTTGATGTCGTTTATTGGACATCGAGTTTGGGTCGTCACAACCATGGTCCTGTAAGTAATTGTAATTTTGGTCTGTAGACAATAAACTTATAAATGTAGTTAAAAGTAAACAGTGATAATTATTATGTGTTACATGTTTATTTATTCTATTAAATTGAAATGAGAAGTCAATTTTTGATAAATATAAACAAAAGTTACATTAGTGTGAAATGTAATACAATGTTTAAAAGTTGTTAAATTGGAGTATATGAAGGAATGAATGGTTAATTAGGTTTGTAGAGTAGTAATGGACTTAATAAAAGTGAATTTTAGAATTTTTCAAATGTAAGTTTGGAATTTGTTTGTAATTTATTTTTCAAATGCAATAAATAAAACATTTTTGAAATTTTTTATATTTTGGTCAAAATTTGAATTTTCAGTTTAAATAAAAAAATTGAATTTTTAAACTTTAATCTTTTTCTTTTTAAATATATTTTATTTTAATATTTATCTTGCTTTTCGTTTCATGAAATTCTGATCTATACTTTTAGATTTGGATAAATTACAGCGTTTTACATGCAATAAATTTATGTGTTTTCATTATATATATATATATATAGATATATATATATATATATATATTTCATATTTTATTTCCCTATGTTTTTTTCTTTAATTTTTATTTTATTTTTATTTTAATTGTATAAACTTAGATTATATTTATTTGATTTATCTATTTTAATGGCAAGGAAACAAATTAATTAGGCGTATGTTACTTTGCTTTAATTGGCATACGTTACATTTGTCTTATTTCCTGCCTCTTTATTTGCCTATCTTTTATTTCCTACCTCCTTAATTAATTTCTAGCCACGCCTACCTAAAAATTTAGCCATTCATACCCTATCAATTCACATGAAAAAGCAAGTAACTTACCCCATTTTGTTCCATTCTTTCTTTTTATTTAATAGGAAATAAATCCCTTCAAATCTCTAGCCATTTAAGGACTTAATTATATGCCAATTCATTGCACTTGATTGGGCGTGAATAACTCCCCTAGAAAAATTTAATTCACGTACGAAAACTCTTTACCACATCTCATTTTCATTTGCATCTTCACGTGAGAAATTTTCTTGTAAGTAATGGCTTCTTTTTCTTTTGTTTTTCTATTTTTTCTCTTCTATTTTTCCTAACTTTTTAATTTTCTTTGTCTTCCTTCAAACTATGCTCAGCCTCCATCTTCTTATTTACTTCTATGATGTGTATAAACTTTATTTATTTAGTGAAGGTTTCTTTTGTGTATATGCATCTATATTTATTGGATAAGTAACCGATCAATTAAGATACGTTTTAAATATAGACATACGTTTCTTAATTTATTTCTTGCCTTTATATATTTCCCACCTTTTAATCTTCTACCATATCTATTCATAAATGCATAGATGTGATTTTCTCCTTTCCATTCACGTACAAAATTTATTTCCCATTATGTTCTCATATTTCATTTGCATTTAGGAATAAAATATATATAAGTTTTTTTCTCTTTAATTCTTGTCTCATTGTTTTCCTAGCATTTACTCTATCAAATCACATAAAAATCTTCTCAATATCTCACTTCCTCATTTTCCTTTTCTGATTGGAATATTTTACAGTATATTAAATAGGAAATAACTCCTATTCATTCACTAGCCTTTTTATTTGCTAGCCTTTTATTTTCTTAACCCTACATCTTAGCCGTTCAAATCTCTTAAAACCCTAGCCACCTTCTTTTTCATCCTCTTATTCACATACAAGTTTTCATCCTCTCATTTTCATTTGCTTGAAGAAAATACAACAAGCTCTAGGTTGTTTCCATGGCTTCCTTCTCTCTTCTTTTTCCACTTTCTTTTTTTCTCTTTTTCTTTTTGTTTTCTCCTTGCATAGCTCAGCCGCCACCACCACAACATCACCTCCTCCTCACTATTAGACCATGTCCAAGCCCACTTGGTGGTTGAAAGCAAGGTTATGTTCTTTGATTTGTAATTGCATAGTTTAATCCATCTTTTGTTGTGTTGAATCTTATTCTTATGATTTGTGTATTTGTTATATACAAGATATGGATCTTGACTCTCCATCTACACAAAAGTTTAGTCGTGCCTTGTCGTGCTTTGCGGAGTTTCAATTGTGAATTTGATTCTAGCTTTTAAAAGGTGAGTTTTTATCACTCTAGACATATGTACTTATATTATTGTGGAATAATGACAAGTGGATCTGTATAAATTGATATGTCATTCATACATGCATGTGATATGTTATATGATGTTAAATGTTGTTTATATATTTGTTGCATCATCTAATATGTATTTATATGTTATACTATTCATTTTATATACTGTATCTCACACTGCAAGTTCCCTATCACTATGGGCTGAAATGATAGCCTCAAATGATTTTTATTGCATTTATTTTAGTTGGGATTGCGGGTTTGAAATGATAGAACCCGATTTTTCATTTTAAATTACGGATTGAAATGATACATATCCGTATCACTTGACCTAGGTTAGAAAATTTTATACAGGCCCATGGATAAAATTTTATAACAGTTTTCTAAAATTATTAAGTATTTTGAATTTATAAATATATGGAAATTTAAATTAAAAGTTGATTTAAAGATTTAGAATATAAAGAGATATTGGTTTTCTATAAGTTAAAATTTTATAAGTTGATTTTGGTTTTTATTTGTAATAAAAAAAAACTTTATTTGGTTCTAAATTTGCAACTAAAAATTTGAAATATAATAAACAACTTAATAATGAAAATTAGTTTAATATGGAATTCTAAATATAGCCTAGTAGTTGGAATGAATTTTATTCCATGAAGCGGATATGTTTGTATAAATTGGTTTACAATGATTTTCTATAAGTTAAGTTGTATAAGTTAATGTATAAAGTATAATTTATATATATATATATATATATATATATATATATATATATATATATATATGACTTAACTTGATGATTGGAAATTGGTTTCCAAACGGAGATTTTAAGTTAAGAAAATAAGGTATTTTAAATTGAAGAAACATGTAAAGTTTTAATTAATGAAAGAAAAGTGTAGGTTTTAATTAATGAAAGAAAAGTGTAAGTTTTAATTAATGCAAGAAACGTGTAAGTTTTAATTAATGAAAGAAACGTGTAAGTTTTAATTAATGAAAGAAACGTGTAAGCTTTTAATTAATGAAAGAAACGTGTAAAGTCCTAATTAATGAGAGAACATGTAAAGTTTTTAATTAATTCAAGAAACATGTAAAGTTTTAATTAATGAAAGAAACATGTAAAGTTTTAATTAGTGTGGTATTAATTAAATTAATAAATGCTCTTTACTGTAATAGGAATGTAAACTTAAAACGTACATTTGATAATGTAAGTGTTAATTAGTGTAATATTGAAAATGATAAATGCCCTTTATTATAATAAATGTAAGTTAAAACGTACATTTGACATGTAAGTTTTAATCAATGTAATGGTGTATTTTAAATTGATTAAAATGACAAATGTTACTTACTGTAATAATAAAATGTAAAGTTGATAATGTACATTTGACATGCAAGTTTTAATTTATGTAAATGGCATACTTTAAATGATTAAAATAATAAAGTTTTCTTTATTGTAATAAAAATGTAAGTTAATAAGGTACTTTTAACTTAACATAAGAATTTCAGCTTTAATTTGGATATTACAATAGCATAGTTTATTTAACTATAAGGCTGTGATAAAATGACCATGTTAAGTTTGTAAGCATACAAATACTTTGATTTTATAAAATGTTAAAGTGGAAAGTATTACATTCCAAAAATGCTATGATTCCTTAAGGTAACATTTCCAAAATGCTATGATAATTTAAAGGAATATTTCAAGTTTAATAAATTGAAGGAAATATTCGATGATTTGGAAATTTGGGTTTTATTTAAATGATATATTATTGAATTAGTTTTAAAACGGAAATGATACAATTGTAATATGGTTTTGAAATATTTATGATATTTTGGTTTCGAAAGTATATACTAGTTTGAAAGAAATGATATGATTTTGAAATGGAGATGCTAGTTTGGTTTTGAAAGTATGAATGATTTTGAAATAAATATCCATGGGTTATAATAACGTTTGGATGTTAAAGACACCGGGATCGGAAGTTGTCATACTCTCTGCCAACTCCGAAAACCACTTTAACAACCGCGTACGTGGTGGAGATTCCAGAGTGAAGTAGGATGGTGGCGGCGTTTCCTTTAAGGTAAATACGTGGACCCAACTCCCGTGAGTTGGCATAAGGTGGCTAAAACAGGATCGATCGATGGGTTAATTGAGGTAGCACCTTTGATCGGACACATCCCTTCGATATTATACTTTTACTTTTGGATTGATTCAGTGGCCACTTTTGATTTTTTATTTGAGGGTGTGGCTCGAGGTGAGCGATAGCTGCGCGCTACGCGTTACCACGGACCCGGAAACGTAATTGGTATATCTACCCTAGCATTACCTAGTTGTGCTGTGTCACCTACCCTATCGCGCCTTGTACGAGTTTGGTTGTCTCCCGTAGCCCGTGGATTACTTAGGGTAGTCTCCCGATCTGGAGATGCGCTGATACTGGATGGACTACTGGGACTATTACGTGTTAAGGGCTATATGGGTAACCCCTTAACGCTATTAAAAAGTAAGTTTATTTTACTATAGACATTATTATAATAGCGAAATATTACTACATAGTAAATAGTTTAACGGATCCTTAGAGGATGGGCGATCCGAAGCATCCTTTAAGTTACTTGTACCTTATATTATAGTTCACTTGAGTTGGTTTACATTGTATAAGTATGTATGTCCTGACTCGAGTGTTTTTTGTTTTGCTTTACGCTCGGGTCAAACTGAGTGAGACAGCATTAGCGACTCACCTTTGGAGCTGGAGCCTTGCTTGAAGATCCAGCCATCTATTTCAATTTCAGTATTCTATTGATTCTAGTTATTCATTTGATTCCGGTGATGCATTCAGCTTGTGCTTGTTTTTCATATAAAATTCCTGTTGTATCTTTTATAACTCTGATGTATTTATATAGTAGCTTCATGAACTACTATTTCTTTACTTCCGCTGCATTTATCACTCTGTGTCTGTGATCTTTGTTTATTTATTTACTGTTTATGCTGTGTTTTGCCAAATTTATTTTACAATTTGGTATTTTGAGCAATTCAAGTCCGACATATGCGGATGCGAATGGTTGAAAATATCGGATCGTTACATTTGGTATCAGAGCGTTGGCTCTAGGCAAACTTAGCATATATGGTAAATTTATTTACAGAATCACTTTCATTTGAGTTGAATTTCTTCCTTTCTGACTTGGGTTTCTTTTGAGTTTTGGAACATTCCCTGCGGTTTCAAAATTCATTCTTGTCCCTCACTATTCTTTTCTTTTGATTCTGGAGTATCCCATAACTCCACGTCGAATGATCTTTATAATGAATTGGCGGTCTCGTCAACATTTAGATGATTTGTAAAGGGGCGAAACTCCTTTGCAATTAGCATTTATTCACTGGAGATTTATATATATACTCGGTGTAGATGCTAGTACCTCTTGTTGTTTCGAATTCTATTTCTTAAGATCGAATGTAGAATTACCTCAGAATTCCACATTGATCTAATTCTTGAAGTCACGGTTGACCCGGTTAAGGTTACCCGCGATTTATGTAAGCTTATCCATCTTCCTACTCTGTTATTTATCATTTTGTCTTTTGTTTCCAACTTATCTTCAAATCGGAACTCTCTTTGATTTGAGTCAATTAAATTTGAACTCCTATTCTTTCTTTGTAAAGCTATATTTAAAATGTTTTAGATATCGTGTTGTTTGAGTTGTTGATGTTGATTTGGGTTTCTAATTGATTCGTCTGATCAACGCTATCGATAGGATCTCCAAAACACTTGAATAGAACAAATTGACACAATTTTATTTTCAAATTTAGTAAATGAAATAATTTTTTGCATAATTATATTATATATGTGTATAACTTTTTGAAATTTGATAATTAATTTGATTGGTTGTTGAGAAATAATAATTGACTTAATATATATCTTGTAACCATTGTCTTTTGTCTCCTATATAAATAACCGAACTATTAAACATAGCCATAAATTAATTTGGAAATTAAAATGAGTCTAAATCAAGAAATTGAGAATTTAATTTCCGATAGTTTCAAACATGGGTTTTTAAAGTTTTAAAAGATATATTATTTAAAGTGTTTTCCAAATAGAGATTGTTTTCAAAGAATTTTTAATGTTTAAATCAGTGCTCTTCTCTTGTCACTGGAAAATAATTTCGGTGATGACTGCAACATCATCGACATTCGTTTTCGAGTTCGAAGTGAAGAGACCATTCTGCAGCTTTGCTACTGTTTTTCTTTGAAATTTAATTGATTTGAATTTCAAAATATGATTTGATTTATAATATATATATATATATGGATATATGATTTAAATTTGATTTGATATAAATTGTATATATATTTATTTACCTCTAAATGGTTTGAAGTTAATCAAAAATGTAATTCTTAAATTTACCTTAAAGAATGTTTTCAATTATAAAATGAACCAAAAATTTTGAATAAATATTTAAGTTGAAATAATTGAATTAGAAAATTTTATTTGTATAATACTTAATTGCATTCCAATATAACTTCCTAAATCATTCAGAAGTTAACTATGTAATTGAATAATATACAATATAAAAAGGATTTTTGTATATAAAAATTTGAGTGGTCATAATAAACATTATACACTTAAATTTTAGTTATAAAAATATTAATAGAGGTAAATAGAATGAAGGGTTAATTGAATAATATACGGTATAAATGGTGTTAAAAGAATTTTTAAATAAATTGGTATATTTTATTGAAATTAATTAATTTTGTAAATTTATTTTTTTATGAAGCTAGTGTTTTTGAATAAGATGTATTGTTTACTTAATTCCTTCTTTGCCCTTCTTTTTCCTTTTCGGGGATGAAAAGTTTTGAGTGGGGGAGAGTGTAACAATCCGTAAATTTTTGGTAATTAAAAATAGTTGACTTAATAAGATTATGTAATTAAAATATTAAAAGGAATAGAAATTGGTTATTTAATGTGGATGTAATAACTAATTTGAATGGTAAAAAGAAGGTAATTAAAACTAAATATTTGATAGATTGAAGGAGATTTAAGAATGCGGTATAATATAATGAATGGAAACTGAGTAAGACCATGGTCATGTAAGTAATTGTAATTTTGGTCTGTAGGCAATAAACTTATAAATGTAATTAAAAGTAAAAAGTGACAATTATTATGTGTTACATGTTTATTTATTCTATTAAATTGAAATGAGAAGTCAATTTTTAATAAATATAAACAAAAGTTACATTAGTGTGAAATGTAATACAATGATTAAAAGTTGTTAAATTGGAGTATATTAAGGAATGAATGGTTAATTAGGTTTGTAGAGTAGTAATGGACTTAATAAAAGTGAATTTTAGAATTTTTCCAATGTAAGTTTGGAATTTGTTTGTAATTTATTTTTCAAATGCAATAAATCAACAATTTTTGAATTTTTTTATATTTTGGTTAAAATTTGAATTTTCAGTTTAAATAAAAAAAATTGAATTTTTAAATTTTAATCTTTTTCTTTGTAAATGCATTTTATTTTAATATTTATCTTGCTTTTCGTTTCATGAAATTCCGATTTATACTTTTAGATTTGGATAAATTACAGCGTTTTACGCGCAATAAATTTATGAGTTTTCATTTTCTATATATATATATATATATATGTATGTATGTATGTATATTTCATATTTTATTTCCCTATGTTTGTTACTTTAATTTTTATTTTATTTTTATTTTAATTGTGTAAACTTAGATTATATTTATTTGATTTATCTATTTTAATGGCAAGGAAACAAATTAATTAGGCGTATGTTACTTTGTTTTAATTGGTATACGTTACATTTGTTTTATTTCCTGCCTTTTTATTTGCCTATCTTTTATTTCCTACCTCCTTAATTAATTTCTAGCCGCGCCTACCTAAATCTTTAGTCATTTATACCCTATCAATTCACATGAAAAAGCAAGTAACTTACCCCATTTTGTTCCTTTATTTCTTTTTATTTAATAGGAAATAAATCCCTTCAAATCTCTAGCCATTTAAGCACTTAATTACTTGCTAATTCATTACACTTGATTAGGCGTGAATAACTCCCCTAGAAAATTTTAATTCACGCACAAAAACTCTTTACCACATCTCATTTTCATTTGCATCTTCACGTGAGAAATTTCTTGTAAGTAATGGCTTCTTTTTCTTTTGTTTTTCTATTTTTTTTCTCTTCTATTTTTTCTATTTTTTTATTTTCTTTGTCATCCTTCAAATTAGGCTCGGCCTCCATTTTCTTATTTACATCTATGATGTACATAAAGTTTATTTATTTAGTGAAGGTTTCTTTTGTGTATATACATCTATATTTATTTGATAAGTAACAAATCAATTAAGATACGTTTTGAATATAGGCATACGTTTCTTAATTTATTTCTTGCCTCTATATATTTCCCACCTTTTAATCTTCTACCATATCTATTCATAAATGCATAGATGTGATTTTCTACTTTCCATTCACGTACAAAATTTATTTCCCATTATGTTCTCATATTTCATTTGCATTTAGGAATAAAATATATATAAGTTTTTTTCTCTTTAATTCTTGTCTCTTTGTTTTCCTAGCATTTACTCTATTAAATCACGTAAAAATCTTCTTAATATATCACTTCCTCATTTTCCTCTTCTGATTGAAATATTTTACAGTAAGTTTCTTTTATTAAATTGGAAATAAATCCCATTCATTCACTAGCCTTTTTATTTGCTAGCCTTTCATTTTCTAAACCCTACATCTTAGCCGTTCAAATCTCTTGAAACTCTAGCCGCCTTCTTTTTTTTCCCTCTTATTCACATACAGGTTCTCATCCTCTCATTTTCGTTTGCGTCAAGAAATTACAACAAGCTCTAGGTTGTTTTCATGGCTTCCTTCTCTCTTTTTTCCACTTTCTTTCTTTCTCTTTTTCTTTTTGTTTTCTCCTTGCATAGCTCAGCCTCCACCACTACAACAGCACCTCCTCCTCACTATTAGAACATGGCCAAGCCCACTTGGTGGTTGAAAGCAAGGTTATGTTCTTTGATTCGTAATTGCATAGTTTAATCCATTTTTTGTTGTGTTGAATCTTATTCTTATGATTTGTGTATTTGTTATATACAAGATATGGATCTTGACTCTCCATCTACTCAAAAGTTTAGTCGTGCCTTGTCGTGCTTTGTAGAGTTTCAATTGTGAATTTGATTCTAGCTTTTAAAAGGTGAGTTTTTATCACTCTAGACATATGTACTTATATTATTGTGGAATAATGACAAGTGGATCTGTATAAATTGATATGTCATTCGTACATGCCTGTGATATGTTATATGATGTTAGATGTTGTTTATATATTTGTTGCATCATCTAATATGTATTTATATGTTATACTATTCATTTTATATACTGTATCTCACACTGCGAGTTCCCTATCACTATGGGCTCAAATGGTAGGCTCAAATGATTTTTATTGCATTTATTTTACTTGGGATTGCGGGTTTGAAATGATAGAACCTGGATTTTTCATTTTAAATTACGGATTGAAATGATACATATCCGTATCACTTGACCTAGGTTATAAAATTTTATACAGGCCCATGAATAAAATCTTATAACAGTTTTCTAAAGTTATTAAGTATTTTGAATTTATAAATATATGAAAATTTAAATAAAAAGTTGATTTAAAGATTTAGAATATAAAGATATATTGGTTTTCTATAAGTTAAAATTTTATAAGTTGATTTTGGTTTTTATTTGTAATGAAAAAAAAATCTTTATTTGGTTTTAAACTTGTAATTTAAAATTTTGTAATATAGCAAACAACTTAATAATGAAAATTGATTTAATGTGGAATTCTAAACCTAGCTTAGTAGTTGGAATGAATTTTATTCCATGAAGCGGATATGTTTGTATAAATTGGTTTACAATGATTTTCTATAAGTTAAGTTGTATAAGTTAATGTATGAAATATAATTTATATATATATGACTTAACTTGATGATTGGAAATTGGTTTCCAAATGGAGATTTTAAGTTAAGAAAATAAGGTATTTTAAATTGAAGAAACGTGTAAAGTTTTAATTAATGAAAGAAAAGTGTAAGTTTTAGTTAATGAAAGAAAAGTGTAAGTTTTAATTAATGCAAGAAACGTGTAAGTTTCAATTAATGAAAGAAAAGTGTAGGTTTTAATTAATGAAAGAAACGTGTAAGTTTTTAATTAATGAAAGAAACGTGTAAAGTCCTAATTAATGAGAGAACATGTAAAGTTTTTAATTAATGCAAGAAACATGTAAAGTTTTAAATAATGAAAGAAACGTGTAAAGTTTTAATTAGTGTGGTATTAATTAAATTAATAAATGCTCTTTACTGTAATAGGAATGTAAATTTAAAACGTACACTTGATAATGTAATTTTTAATTAGTGTAATATTGAAAATGATAAATGCTCTTTATTATAATAAATGTAAGTTAAAATGTACATTTGACATGTAAATTTTAATCAATGTAATGGTGTATTTTAAATTGATTAAAATGACAAATGTTACTTACTATAATAATAAAATGTAAAGTTGATAATGTACATTTGATATGCAAGTTTTAATTTATGTAAATGGCATACTTTAAATGATTAAAATAATAAAGTTTTCTTTATTGTAATAAAAATGTAAGTTAATAAGGTACTTTTAACTTAAAATAAGAATTTCAACTTTAATTTGGATATTACAGTAACATAGTTTATTTAACTATAAGGCTATGATAAAATGACCATGTTAAGTTTGTAAACATATAAATACTTTGATTTTATAAAATGTTAAAGTGGAAAGTATTACATTCCAAAAATGTTATGATTCCTTAAGGTAACATTTCCAAAATGCTATGATAATTTAAAGGAGTATTTCAAGTTTAATAAATTGAAGGAAATATTCAATGATTTGGAAATTTTGGTTTTATTTAAATGATATATTATTGAATTAGTTTTAAAACGGAAATGACACAATTGTAATATGGTTTTGAAATAAGTATGATATTTTGGTTTTGAAAGTATATACTAGTTTGAAAGAAATGATATGATTTTGAAATGGATATGCTAGTTTGGTTTTGAAAGTATAAATGATTTTGAAATAATATCCATGGGTTATAATAACGTTTGGTTGTTAAAGAGACCGAGATCGGAAGTTGTCATACTCTCTGCCAACTCCGAAAACCACTTTAACAACTGTGTACGCAGTGGAGATTCCAGAATGAAGTAGGATGGCGGCGGCGTTTCCTTTAAGGTAAATACGTGGACCCAACTCCCGTGAGTTGGCATAAGGTGGCTAAAACAGGAGCGATCGATGGGTTAATTGAGGTAGCACCTTTGATCGGACACATCCCTTCGATATTATAATTTGACTTTTGGATTGATTCGGTGGCCACTTTTGATTTTTTATTTGGGGGTGTGGCTCGAGGTGGGCGGTAGCTGCGCGCTACGCGTTACCACGGACCCGGAAGCATAATTGGTATATCTACCCTGGCATTGCCTTGTTGTGCCGTGTCACCTACCCTATCGCGCCTTGTACGAGTTTGGTTTTCTCCCTTAGCCCGTGGAGTATTTAGGGTAGTCTCCCGATCTGGAGATGCGCTGATACTGGATGGACTACTGGGACTATTACGTGTTAAGGGCTATATGGGTAACCCCTTAATGCTATTAAAAAGTAAGTTTATTTTACTATATATATTATTATAATAACGAAATATTACTACATAGTAAATAGTTTAACGGATCCTTAGAGGACGGGCGATCACAAGCATCCTTTAAGTTACTTGTACCTTATATTACAGTTCACTTGAGTTGGTTTACATTGTATAAGTATGTATGTCCTGACTCGAGTGTTTTGTGTTTTGCTTTACGCTCGGGTCAGACTGAGTGAGACATCATTAGAGACTCACCTTTGAAGCTGGAGCCTTGCTTGAAGATCCAACCATCTATTTCAATTTCAGTATTCTATTGATTCTAGTTATTCATTTGATTCCGGTGATGCATTCAGCTTGTGCTTGTTTATCATATAAAACTTCTATTGTATCTTGTATAACTCTGATGTATTTATATAGTAGCTTCATGAACTACTATTTCTTTACTTCCGCTGCATTTATTACTCTGTATTTGTGATCTGTGATTTATTAATTTACTCTTTATGTTGTGTTTTGCCCAATTTATTTTACAATTCGGTATTTTGAGCAATTCAAGTCCGACATATG